>OVBN01000228.1:2786058-4179087 GCA_900406565.1 Turritis glabra | reverse complement strand
ATTTTCTCATTCTTTTTCGGGAAAGTTCATTTTTTCTTCTTCATTTATCATCAATTTCGTCATCGCTTCTTCACATTCATCATCGATTCTTCACTTGGAAAATTTCAGCTTGATGAGTACATCTACTCGCCACATCTTTGATTTCTTCATTGCGAACATCTTCTTCGCTATTTTTGAGCTCGTTTCTTCTGCGATTCGATTTATTTTCGCGTTCTTGTTGTTATGTTCGATTGATTTTATCTGGTGATTATCTCAGCTAGTTTCGAGTGGATTGTTTACTCGTATTTCTTGGATATTGAAATGGCTACGAGTGGTGAATATGTGCGTCAATCGTTAGATCAATATGATAATACTTACTTCTTGCATAACTCTGATCATGCAAGATTGATTTTGGTCTCTGATTGTCTCACGATGGGTGTTGATTTACATTCATGGCGTAGGTCCGTACAAATGACTCTTAATGTGAGGAACAAATTAGGTTTTGTGGATGGTACAATTCCTAAACCTCCTGTGAATAATAGAGATTATGGTTCATGGTCTCGCTGTAATGATATGGTTGCTACCTGTTTAATGAACTTGGTTTCTAAGAAGATTGGGCAAAGCTTGCTTTTCATTTCCACTGCTGAAGGTATATGGCAGAATCTTATGTCAAGATTTAAGCAAGATGATACACCAAGGGTGTATGAAATTGAACAGAGGTTGAGTACTATTCAACAGGATGCTCTTGATGTGAGTGCTTACTATACTAAACTGGTTACATTGTGGGAAGAATATCAGAATTATGGAGAGTTGTCTGTGTGCACACGTGGTAAATGTGAGTGTAATGCGCTACACTTTGGGAGAAGTTACAGCAGAGAAGTCGTGTTACTAAGTTCTTGATGGGTCTTAATGAATCTTATGAAACTACTCGAAGACACATTCTGATGCTAAAGCCAGTACCATCCATTGAAGAAGTGTTTAATATGGTGATACAAGATGAGAGACATAGAAGTATTAAACATTCTTCTAAAGGTGATAATGTCATATTTCAGGCTTCTTATACTCAGAATGGTGATTCTAGTATTCAGAATCAGGCTTTATATGCGGGTCCGTTTCATAACAAGGTTTATGTTGCGGTTTAGAATCAGTTTAGACCAAGTTCTTCTACGCCGTTATGTACTCACTGTGGTCTGTCTAGTCATGTAATCCATAAATGTTTCAAGCTACGTGAATATCCTCCTTGGATATATTCCTGGTTACAAGAATGGTTATTCTGGTTTTCAATCATCACAGTGACCACCTAATCAACCATTTCACCCAAGAGGACAATTCTCTACCAAATTTTAGACTTCAATCTCATGCATGGTGGCTAATATCATATCTGATTCTTCATCAAATATGAATGCATCATCATCATGTCAATATATTTCTCCCCCAGCTGCCAATGCTGTTAACTTGGATCTTAGTCAAATGACATCAGACCAAGCACAATCCTTGATTCAACAACTTACTTCTCGTGTTAAAGTCTCAGAGAATCTGGGTCCTTCCTCATCAACTTCTTCCATTACAGAGCATGGTATTATGGTTGTTTCATCATCATCTAGTATTGTTTCATTTCCTAAATATTTTCCTTCTACTTCTCTTCGATTTGAGAAAGATGAACTCACCTTTCAACATCAATGTTTATCTTCTCTTTCCACAAATCTTCCTCATGGTAGTTGGATAATTGATAGTGACGCAACTAGTCATGTTTGTTATGACTTAGCTTTTTATATGAAACTATTACAGTTTCTCGAGTTACAGTCTCTCTCCCTAATGAACTAGAGTGGATATCACACACTCTACCATTGTGCATTTATCACCATCACTCATCTTGCATGATGTTTTACATGTTCCGTCTTTCAAATTTAATCTCATATATGTTAGTAGTTTGCTAAAGTCAAATCATTGTTCAGCTCATTTTTTCTCTGATTTTTGTTATTCAGGAGTGTATTCAAGGCTTGATGATTGGTAGAGAGACTTTCTTACACGCTTTATACATCTTACAACATGTTTCTCCTTCATCACATTTGGCATCAACGCCTAGGACATCCGTCTTCTGACAAGTTAAAGCTTATATATAGTACACTGTCTATGTCTAAATCATCTTTGAATTCTGAGTTTCATTGTTTTGTTTGTCCTCTTGCCAAACAAAAAGATTAGCTTTTGAATTTCATAATCATCGATCTGTTTTACCATTTGATCTTGTTTATATAAATATATGGGGGTCCTTGTCATATAGTGTCTGTTGAAGGTTATTGAACCTGTTTATCATTCATATTTTCTTTACATTCGTTTTTGAAGGATAACAAAAATGTATAAGAATCATTCTTATACTTTGGTTCTTATTTAGAACCTTTTTCTTAATGATTGTAATATTAGAATCAAGACATATCACTCAGAAATCCAAATGCAATCCAGTTCCGAGTACGCCTAAGTGAGGCTATGTTGCAAATAGATTGTAAAAATTTGAGAACAAAGAAATCCCTGTAAAAGAAAGGATCCAGTAGATATAAAATGACAAATGAGGACATAATATCACGTGGTCTTTTCAACAAGAAGAAGAAACAAGACTTTACAAACATATTAAAAAAATACTTCCATGTTCCATAACACTTCAAGACAAATTTTGAGATCCACGGATTTATTCATGAAAGACATCACCAATATATCTAGATTTTGTGGTACATATGCTGCAGATACTCTTATTGCACATACTTCTGAAAATTAATAAATCAAACCATTAAACCATTTTATTGTTTGTTCATAGGTAAACAATGTTTGGATTCTACTTCCAGTATAAGCAAACAGCAGCCATCATTCCATTTTTCAGAGCTCAATAATTTCCCAAGGAAAATTTAGAAACAGAATTCACAAATGCTTCATGCTCTCATTCATTACAAGGTAAGGAGAGGCAACTATCTTCTCATGTTTTTTTAATAAAACAGACACATACTGAATCAATTAACTTATATTCTTCTAATTTGCATAGGTCAAGGTGATGAAGTACTGGACGAAAACGATTATGAAAGTAGTCATGATGATGAACCATTGGGACAGAACTACATAGAAAGATTCACTGACGATGATACGTTTGAACAAGGCTATGCTTATAGTAGCACTGACGATGAAATGCAAATACCAGATTCAAGTCATGAACAACTGGATAATTACTGAATATGTTTGAGGCAAGTTTTAAACAAACTTTTGACAAAATCGCAACTAATACAAAGATGCGACCATTACAAACCACAATCATATTTTTTTTTAGACTAAACGATATATAGATAGAGTAGTATTTTCTAAATTCATAACGATGACATATTTGTTACCTCTGTAAGTGCACATATTGAGGTTCAGATCCGACACAAGTTTCTTGATAGTTTCTTTGTCAATTGTATCTGTCGATAAAAACATCAAAGAGTTAAATTTTGGTTGGAATTCTTAACTCTTTGATTCACCTATACGATTTATTAGATGAAACACAATTGTAAAGGAACCTTCAAACTGGACTATCTCTCTAGGGCCAATAGATCTGAAACTTCGAACTCAACTATATCTCTAGGGCGAACACGTTCTCTTCAAGAAATAGCAAATTACAACCACTCCTGCTCAATTTCTCATTCCCCATCTATAATCAGACAAAAAAAAGGATTTTAGACAGCTTCGAAATATATTCCTTATGGATCTAACATGCAATTTTCTCTCGTCGAACAAAACTCTTCATCTTCTTCGATTCGTTTCTTTACTTTCTTCTAAAATTCTTTCGATTGTTTGCTAACTCCTGAAGATTGCCAGAGAGTCATATGTTTGCTGATGAAATTGGGTCTTTTACTCCCGTTGTACATCGTGGATTTGAATAACGAAGCAAACCCAACAGATCTATCTCAATCTGAAAACAATTGTGATTTCTCGCAAAGGTAAACTAAAATCTTTGTTTATCATTTGATATTGATCAATTTTAAGAACATAAATTTAAGAAATTGATTGTATAAACATATAATAAGCTTTAATCTGTAAAAAAAAAATTGCATGTTAGATCCATAAGGAATATATTTCGAAGCTGTCTAAATCCTTTTTTTTTTTGTCTGATTATAGATGGGGAATGAGAAATTGAGCAGGAGTGGTTGTAATTTGCTATTTCTTGAAGAGAACGTGTTCGCCCTAGAGATATAGTTGAGTTCGAAGTTTCAGATCTATTGGCCCTAGAGAGATAGTCCAGTTCGAAGTTTCAGATCTATTGGCCCTAGAGAGATAGTCCAGTTCGAAGGTTCCTTTACAATTGTGTTTCATCTAATAAATCAAACAAAAAGACAAGAAATTCTAAAGACCAAACCAACCAACCTGTCCAACAGCTGGAGGACCCGTGAACTGCGTTCCCTTTCCTTTAATTATGGACCATAGTCCCATTGCATTGTTACTGCAGCCAACAATATGATGAAAGATTCTCATAAACAGAAAATAACTTAATTGGTACTTAAAATTTCATAGAGTTAAGTGGAAAGAGGAAGAACCATTGGTAATCTCCAAATTTCCCAGGCTCCACCAAGGGCTCAACACCAGGTACCTCAGGAACCGTTAATTTAAGAGACACACTAAAGAGCTTTGCGAGTTGGCGTCTTGGATTTCCCGTAAATGCTTCATTCTGTTACAGCAATAAAAAAACAGTCATGAAACAAGGAAAGAAGAATATTAAATTTACACCACGTCCTGGATTTAAGAAACTGTGACTTACAGCTACCATAGTTGCCATCGACAGTGTCTTGGTTGCCAAAGGAAATGGGAGTCTAGTTTAAAAAACCACATAGCAAAACCAATACAAGCATTAACTTATCATTACTAAATTTTGGAAGAATCTCAAAATGTTTCAATCACCATTAAAAATCTAAAGACTTAAGGATATTTACAAGCTTTACAAGTTCTTTGTGAAATTCCAACATTTGGGTAACGTTAGATGCATCAACTTATGACTTATCAGAGTCTGTAACTTAGTCAGAGTCTTAAGAGACTCCAATCTTTTCTTCTTTACTGTTATCTAAGAACAAAATTTAACAATTTATTCATAATTTAGTAAAATCTAAGAACAGACTTGAAATACAAATCAACAAAAAAGTACAAAAAAATTGAATTATCCAGTGTGTTCCTTAACATTCTAAGCTAACCAGAACGTACCTGAACACCCCTGCCGGAGCTGGAGAGCAGAGAATGCTGCGGGAAAGAGGAAGCAAAAACGGAGCCGACGACAACTTGTTAGTCTCGAAACCTCACAAGAAGCCCTAACAAATTGTCGTCGGCTCCGTTTTTGCTTCCTCTTTCCCGCAACATTCTCTGCTCTCCAGCTCCGGCAGGGGTGTTCAAGTACGTTCTGGTTAGCTTAGAATGTTAAGGAACACACTGGATAATTCAACTTTTTGTACTTTTTTTTTGTTGATTTGTATCTCAAGTCTGTTCTTAGATTTTACTAAATTATGAATAAATTGTTAAATTTTGTTCTTAGATAACAGTAAAGAAGAAAAGATTGGAGTCTCTTAAGACTCTGACTAAGTTACAGACTCTGATAAGTCATAAGTTGATGCATCTAAAACCAAACTGCAGAGTTTTAAAACTTTAAGTTACTCTCACTAATTAAGGGAAATGTACATACATAATCAGAAACAAAAAAAAGAAAACCAGAACTCTTAATCACAAAAAAAACAAACAATTAGACCGGTTTATACAATGCATAAATGCAGACCATACAATGACATATACATGAACACAGAACCGCACACAAACACGACACAGATGAACTCACACCCGCACACAAACGACACACATGAACTCACACCCGCACACACACACGACACACATGAACTCACACACGACAAACACAGACCCGCACACAAACACGACACACACAGACCCCAATTCATAAACATGAACTCACACCCGCGCACACACGACAGACAGTAATCAAATCGACCCCAAACACAGAAGGTGAACAGAACATGAAACAACCAAATGTCGCAGTGACATAGATACGAGTATTTGAAAACGAACAAAATCATAATCTTGTCACTGAAGAACCGAACCCATAATCGATACCCTACACCCAGAACCCAAAATCGATATCGAGAGAGAGGAACCTAACTTTTACGATTCGGAAGATGAAATCCAGAGAATACCCTTACTTCGGTCGCAAAGTTCAAGCCGATTGAGAGAGAGAGAGATACGAAGAAGAGTTGTCGAAGGAATCGAAGAAGAAGAGAAGCGGAATCGAAAGCGAAGAGGAATCGAAGAATCGAAGAAAAGCGATGAGAAAACGAAAAGAAGTAGCGATAAGGTTTAGGTATTTTTGTGATTTCTCAAAAATGACAAGGTCAATTTTGTAATATGATACCTTGTCGCCGCGTTTTAAAATTTGGATCGCTGAAAAATCCAGCGACCAAAAATCTCGGTCGTTGGTCGCTGGCGACTGATCGCTGGCCCAGCGACAGGGAAACAAACATCGTTTAGTCACTGTCGCTGGTGACAGAAACCAGCGAGAGGGAAACGAACAGGGCCATTAAGCATCAATAACTTCTTGATTATCAGACCAAGCATCGATAATCTGCTTGGATATCATTACCCTTGAAATCATCTTAGTTGTTACTCTAATCTAGTAATCTACTACATTTTGAAATCTCAAGATGGTGACAACAGCGAAATTAAATTCCAATTTCAGCAAACTTGAAAGTCTCTTTCATGGACGAGAGAAGCACATCCCTCTTTCTATGAGAAAGTGGAGACATCTCAATACCGCAGCTCGAACATGAGAAGTCTTATCTTCACCCCGAAAGGGCATGATAACCTCTGCCTGCACCCACATCTGGGTGCAGCTAAATAAGTGGTTCACTAACCTGGCAAGTTTTGCAACTTCTGGATCTGAATGCAGAGGAATATAGTCACCAGACAACCTATAAATCAATGCCTGCCAGGAAATATAAACCAGATGGTCAGATAAATAAACAAGTTGACATCAAAGGGTACATAAACAATTTAAATGAAGATCACCAGTACACCTCAAAAAAAATTAGAAATAGTTTTCCCAAATCCAAACAACGTTTTACATCATCAACTTGCCTGTAATGGTTGGGTGCGCTCTTCACACACTGTCAAAGGTTTGGAAGTAGAGCCTTGTTTCTACACACAAACATATATACACACACAAACATAAATACACGAATCAAAGAGTGGTTGAATGATCGACAAGTTAAAAATCTAAGAGAGACTATACAAAGTACTTAAATATAATACTCAAAATAAAACCACTCAGGTGGTTGTGTCTCTTTGTGGCCTATATAATCTCGCTACTATGAATCTATTTTATACTTTTGCTGCAAAACCAAAAAAAAATCCACCAAAAACCAGTTGAGAAAACTAGATTAATGGCTATCAGTTACCAACCTAATTGACTGTCGAATTCAGAATAAGTGATCCAAATTTCATGATTTGTACCAAAAATTTACTCAGAACAATAGTTAAATTAATCTGACCATTTCTTAATCAAATCTTTTCATCTACATCAGATTCAAACAAAAGATAAAAAAACGTGGAGAAAAACTGAACAATCTCTGGCCAAATTAATCTAAGGAGAGTTAATGTCGATCATTAACATACACGAATCAAAGAGTGTAAGATTCTGGCCAAATCATACTTCGAATCAAAAAAATTAGAACATTAGATCAATTAAAATCTAAAATTGTAACAACGAAACAAATCATAAAGCTGAACTTACAAGCTAAACATAGAATTTTATGAGAACTACAATTGAAAAAGGAATCATCGACTACCTTAATTTGATATTGTTTAAGCCGGCGTCGCGATGGAGCAAAGTCCAGATTTGTGAGGTAAATCACCGCTGGATTTAAGCCGGCGTCGCGATGGAGTAAAGCCCAGGTTTGTGAGGTAAAGCGCCGCTGGATTTACCTCACAAGTCGGCGTCGCGATGGAGGAAAGCACAGATTTTTGATGGAGAAGAGGAAAGAATTCACCGAGAAAAAGGAATGGACCACGCCGAGAAGAGGGAAGAGAAGACGCCGAAAAGAGGGAAGGTTACACCATTGCCACCATCGGCGGAGAAAAAGAGGAAGAGCCGAGAGGAGGGAAGACGAAGCCGATGTTGGCAACGGCGGAGAGAAATATGAATAATGTTTTTTTTTTTTTTACACGATTTAGATTTAGAAAGAGGTCATTGTTTAGGTATTAGAGAAACTATATTTTACTTTCTTCTGTTTTATATTTTCATTTTAATTTATTTTATAATTAAGGGCATAAAAGGTTTTTAATTAATATAAAATCTATTCCACCAATCTTATCTAGATAAAGTATATATGGACAAATTTTTTAAAAAAGATCTTTTATATCCAAATCTCCCAAAAATTAATATAAATATCGTTTTGTATCTCTGTTATTTATGAAACATCGATCTTGTAATTGTATGGTCCACATGTATCTTTGCAACAATAATATTATAATCTAAACCCTAGTAGGGCTGGGATTAAAATCCGTTATCCGTATCCGGTATCCGCTCCAGAAAACAGATATCCGGCCAAAACGGATGCGGATACGAATAGTAAAATAACGGATAATACGGATACGGATACGAATATTGGAAAAAAGTTTAACGGATAACGGATATCCGTTATATTTTATGGAATGGGCCTTAGCTGGACCAATGGGCTAAACTTATGGGCTAAGCTAAACTACTAAAGGCCTAAAAGGTTAAAGCCATTTCCGAAAAAAACAATCCAATTATCCAAGTCTCTAACGGAGACTTCCAAAATCCTTCCGAAAACAATCAAGTCTCTAACGGAGACTTCCAAAATCAATCCGAAAAAAATCAGTCATAAGAGAAACTGAGAAATCGAGAGCTTTATCCTGGCTCAGGTAAACGGAATCCAAAATCCAAAACCTGAATAATAGGCTCTCAATCGAAAATCGAAAATCGAAAGTCGCCATACGGCCATAGAAAGTTCAGAGCTTGAGAGCGGCACTGTAGAAGAAGAAGAAGAAGAAGCGGAGATTAGGTATCTCTCTCCCTATCTATCTTTCAATCTCTCTCCCGATCTATCCGATCTATTTCTAATCTCTATCTCTCTCTCTCGATACGACTATCTCATCATCTCTCGACATCTCTCTCAACCTATCTCCCTCTCGACCTCTCTCTCTCTCGTCATCTCTCTTTCTCTCGACCTCTTCTCTCTCCCTCTCGACTTCTCTCTCTCTCTCTCGACCTCTCTCTCTCGAGTCTCGATCTCTCTCGCTCAATCCCTCTCTATCGACATCGACCTCTCTTTCTCTTGACCTCGACCTCTCCCTCTCTCTCTCTCTCTCTCGACCTCTCGACCTCTCGACATCTCCCTCTCGACCTCTCGACCTCTCTCCCTCTCGACCTCTCTCTCTCTCTCTCGACATCTCTCTCTCTCGACATCTCTTTCTCTCAACCTCTCTCTCTCTCGACCTCTCTTCTCTCTCGACATCAATCTCTCTCTCTCTCTCTCTCTCTCTCTCTCTCTCTCTCAAGTCTCGACCTCTCTCGCTCAATCTCTCTCTCTCGACCTCTCTTCTCTCTCGACATCGACCTCTCTTTCATTATGATGCGATATCAAACATCTTATTTCATGATTTCATTAGTTCTTATTTCATTAGTTCTGAAGGTGTTTTGCAACAATTTAACTGAGTTTCTTTTTTTTTTTAGATGGAATCTTCTGGTGGAGCTTCTAAATCCACGGCAAATTGTGGAAGTGGTAATGCTGAAGAAAACTACATGCCGGAATCTCAAGAACAACCTCAACAGACACAGACAGAGTCTTAAGGAAATTTTGAGGAATCAAAGAAACGGTCTAAGGCATGGGACCATTTTGTGAAGACTAATATTAGCGATAAAGCTAAGTGTTGTCATTGTTCTGCAATGATTACATGTAGAACTAAACATGGTCCTACAACGAGTGCAATGTTAAACCACATCAAGATATGCAAGCTGATTATTCCAGATGAAGATGAAGGTGAATATGAAGGTAAAAAGCTGAAACAATCCACATTATTTAATCAGAATCATTTGGATGGAGTTTTAGGGAGTAAAGTGCCATATTTTATGGCTTTAGTCAACCAGCAATCCGTAGGGGATTAGTGGAAATGATAATTATGGATGAGCTGCCTTTTAGATTTGTTGAACATAGGAGATTTAGAAGATTCATGAGTATTGCTTAACCACGTTTTGATATCCCTTGTCGTCAAACAGTTGCAAAAGATTGTTTAGAGCTTTATGAGGATGAAAGATGCAAATTGAGAAAGTTTTTTAGAAACTATAATGGTAGTATTTGTTTGACAACAGACTGTTGGACATCAATACAGAACATGAGCTACATGTGTCTAACTGCTCATTATGTAGATGAGAATTGGAAGCTGCACAAAAGGATCATCAATTTCTGCATAATTGATAATCATGGGGGTGAAACAATTGGTAAAATGGTTGAGAAGTGTTTGGTTTTCTGGGGAATTAGAAGGGTCTTCACCATTACAGTAGATAATGCAAGTTCTAATGATCTTGCATTAAGATACTTGAAAAGAAAGTTGACTTCATGGGGAACAACTATCTTGGATGGAGAATATTTGCACATGCGATGTGGGGCACATATTTTAAGTCTGATTGTGAGAGATGGTCTTCAGGAGGTACATGAGTCAATCGTAAGGATTAGATCAGCTGTTAGGTATGCTCGATCTTCGCCTGCTAGGTTGAAACGGTTTAAAGAGTGTTTAGAGATTCAAAAGGTTAACACAAAAGCTGGTCTCTGTTTAGATGTTGAAACAAGATGGAATTCAACTTTTTTTATGCTACAGGCTGCTGTTGCTCTCAAGAAAGAGTTTGATATGCTTGAGATGGAAGATGATAAATATATTTCAGAACTTACAAGAATTTGCCAAGGTGTACCAGCTGAAAGTGATTGGTCTTATGCGAGTTCATTGTCTGAGATATTGCAATATTTTTATGATGCAACTGTGAATATCTCAGGGTCTAAATATGTTACTGGTAATACATATATGAAAGAGATATTCGGAGTGGGCTGGATGATAGTGAAGATGAACACGATGGAGTGTGAACACAAGAAAGCTATGGCTGAAAAAATGAAGTTGAAGTTTTATAAGTATTGGGGAAATTTTGACAATACAAATATGATGATTTATGTTGCTGCAGTTCTTGATCCGCGATACAAGATGAGATGGGTAAAGTGGATGATTGAAGGTACGTATCCATCTTATGAGGCTAAGTGTCTGATTGCTAAGATCACAAATACTGTGGACAGATTATTTCTCCATTATACATCTGTGTTATCTCAAGATCCTGCAGTTTCTTCCCAAAGACAAGGAGCTTCACAGCCAAGTTGTCACAAAGAGAAGAGTCATTCACTCATGGAAGCAATTTTTGATGATGCTGAAGAAAGTGAAGAGACTGATGCTGTGAAATCAGAGCTAGATTATTATTTAGATGATATTCGGGAGGATAGAAAGAATCGAAGTTTTAAAATATTAGATTGGTGGAAGACAATAGGTTCTAAATATAAAGTTCTGTCATTGATGGCTAGAGACATGTTGGCTATACCCGTGTCAACTGTTGCATCAGAATCCGCCTTTAGTGCAGGAGGTCGGGTACTTGATCGTTTCCGTAGTTCGTTAACACCAAGAACAGTGGAAGCTCTTATATGCACTCAGGATTGGTATCGTGATGATGATGTTGATTTACATGTAGAAGAACAACTTGCTGAGCTTGAGAATATCGAATCAGGTTCATATATTTTTAATCTTGAACTTTTATGAATTTCATATAGTTTTTTAAATATTATTGACTGATTTGTTATCTTATACAGAGGTGGAGACTCTAAGTATACAAACATGATCAGATTTAAGGAGTGGTAAGTGTTCACTTCCATTGCTTTAAATCTCTGTGAAATGTGAAATGTGAAATAGAATGTTTTGTGGTATATGGAGAAAAATTAATAAGTATGTTTAGTGTTGAAATTTGATTATAAGTATTAAGGACATCACTTTGTATGTTTATTTCTGTATTCCATCATTGATACTAAGCACGTTGATTTATTAAATTCTTAGTCTTCAATGCTTGCTTGGTCTTCCTAATTAAGGGCATGTTTGTTCGATGTGTGTGGATCTAAGTCCTAGGTTGCAAATTGATATTTGCTGTTTCTTCTGTTTATCACAATCAAATTGCTGCATGGAGTTAAGGTATTGAAAAGGAAATAACATGAAACTAAAAGAACTCTGGTTTAGGGAGTACTTTTTTCTCCCACCTAGTTATTTTTAGTTCCCTTTTTTCTTTACTGTCTAATTATTATCCAGGAAATTTAATCATATTTATTTTCACTTTGTACCCCAGATATGAATGATGTTTCAGCAAATACAAATGATGATGGTTATCGTGCTGTCCCCTTTTCATACGGAAGCTCTGGTGATCCTAATGACCAGAAAAATGCTGATATGGAATATGTGTTTCACCTGCCTTTCCCAGTGCCTGATTATAAACAGAGTTTAAGAAGACAAATGAACGAAGGAAATCACTTGAATCTTTTGAATTTGTTTCCTAATTTGATGAACTTATTACTTATGTGTTTAATTTTTAAATTTGATTATAAGGATTTTTTTTTCCGGATATTCGTTAAAAACGGATGCGAATACGGATATTAAATTTCCGGATAATACGGATATGGATACGGATATGATGAAAAATCCGGATATCCGCTCCGTTAACAGGGCTAAACCCTAGTAAATAGATTTGAGTAATATTTGGTCACCAACAAAAGTTTTGCTTTCAAGAAAAGCTTTATTTATTAGCTAATTATCAGTGTTAGGTTGGATATATAATTGAATTTAGCTTTTCCCCGGACCCATATATTTAATTCGACAAAATTTTCAACTGATTTACATTTCAAGGATCCTAGTCTACAATACATAACATAACATAATCAACAAACAATAGTTCAACTAAAAATAGAGCGTTGAAGCAAACCTTCTCGGAAATCAGAACCAAAACCCTTAACCATATGGTCCATGTGTGCATTGACCAGATCCGAGATCGATTTCAGTTGGTTACTCAAAACTCACATTGAAGCTCCAAATCTCTAGATTAGTCTCAAGCTTCTAAATCAATCCAATCACTGTCTCTTTTCTTCCTTGCTCCCAAACTAGATCCTCCTTAGATCTTTTATCTTCCACCATATCAAACTAAGATTTGTGACACACTTAGTTTAATATTCTAGTCATGAAGCTTTCTTAACGGTAAACACAGGTTTGCCATTGAGAGGTAGGAGATTCCAGTAAGAACCATGTTGATCAATGCAACAGCTTAGCCATTTTATTTGATATGAGCCAACTGGGAAACGCGAAACATCTAGCAAGCAGCTAGAAAACCCTTGTCCTCTCTCATCTGGTTCAAACTGCGCAACCGTAGAAACACCATTCTTGGTCCAATCAAATCGACCTGAAACTTCCAGCTTCTTACTAGACTTCATAGCATGATGAAATAGCTTGTCACTCATTTCTATCAGATCTTCATCTCTCCAAGGGGAATAAGACTTTTCGTTTCTGTTGGTTTCACCGTGTTGAGTTGGAGTGTGATAAGCTAGTTTAGAATAGAGAAGGCAATACAGTTTGTTAAGCCGAACAGAGAATTGCCGTTGTTGTATGTTTTTCAACTGAAGACAAAGATCTAGTGACAGTTGAAACCCTTGTTCCACTGAAACTGTATCAGGAGTACGCTTGCTACCACCTGAACTAAGAGCAAATAGCTCGGCACCAACACAAGGCCTAAAATTTAATCCAAAGAAAACATATTAGCTGAAATGCCAAAAGGAATGCCAAAAGGAATCTGCATCCATTTCATAATTGCTTGTGAAAGTAGATACAACAACGGCAATTCTCTGTTCGGCTTAACAAACTGTATTGCCTTCTCTATTCTAAACTAGCTTATCACACTCCAACTCAACACGGTGAAACCAACAGAAACGAAAAGTCTTATTCCCCTTGGAGAGATGAAGATCTGATAGAAATGAGTGACAAGCTATTTCATCATGCTATGAAGTCTAGTAAGAAGCTGGAAGTTTCAGGTCGATTTGATTGGACCAAGAATGGTGTTTCTACGGTTGCGCAGTTCGAACCAGATGAGAGAGGACAAGGGTTTTCTAGCTGCTTGCTAGATGTTTCGCGTTTCCCAGTTGGCTCATATCAAATAAAATGGCTAAGCTGTTGCATTGATCAACGTGGTTCTTACTGGAATCTCCTACCTCTCAATGGCAAACCTGTGTTTACCGTTAAGAAAGCTTCATGACTAGAATATTAAACTAAGTGTGTCACAAATCTTAGTTTGATATGGTGGAAGATAAAAGATCTAAGGAGGATCTAGTTTGGGAGCAAGGAAGAAAAGAGACAGTGATTGGATTGATTTAGAAGCTTGAGACTAATCTAGAGATTTGCAGCTTCAATGTGAGTTTTGAGTAACCAAATGAAATCGATCTCGGATCTGGTCAATGCACACATGGACCATATGGTTAAGGGTTTTGGTTCCGATTTCCGAGAAGGTTTGCTTCAACTCTCCATTTTTAGTTGAACTATTGTTTGTTGATTATGTTATGTATTGTAGACTAGGATCCTTGAAATGTAAATCAGTTGAAAATTTTGTCGAATTAAATATATGGGTCCGGGGAAAAGCTAAATTCAATTATATATCCAAGTTTTTAAACTCGACCCGGACAGTGAACCGGACTATCTTCCGGATCACCGGGTCATCGGGTCAACCGGGTTCGACCGCGGATCAATTGATTACAATTTTGTTTAATATATTTATAGAGATTATATAGTTTTATAAATATAAATAAAATTAATCATATCATGTTTAACAAATTATGAAATTTAAAAATAATTATTGTTATTTATAACACAAGTATACAACATAATCGATTGCTAAATATGCAAACATGATGTTGATTAACTATAATACTATATTTAGTTATATAGAGTAAAGCAAAGAAGCCACGAGAGTATGGAAAACATTATACTAATTTTCAAAATCAAGTAATGATGACGATCACAAACAGATAAAAAAATCAAAATAAAAGAGAGATTGAGAAACCAATTGTTTGTTACGCACTAGAGTCAGAGAAGATGAAGAGACGAGAGGTGTGACGTCGTTTGAGAAAGAATAAAAAGGTTCTAACTTCTAAAAATAACTGAACCCTATATTTTAGTCTCAAAATCAAATAGATTTTCTTGAACCGTTACCCGGCCGGTTCAACTGGTCCACCGGGTCGCGGGTTTATAGCGGTTTTTCTGGATTTTTCCGGTTTTAATATTGCCGAGTATTAACAGTAAACCCAAATCGAAGAAATATCCGAATCGCAGGTCAACCGATTGGACCGGCCGGTCCAGTCCGGGTGTGAAAACATTGTATCCAACATAACACTGATAATTAGCTAATAAATAAAGCTTTTATTGAAAGCAAAACTTTTGTTGGTGACCAAATATTACTCAAATCTATCTACTAGGGTTTAGATTATAATACTATTGTTGCAAAGATACATGTGGACCATACAATGACAAGATCGGTGTTTCAGAAATAACATAGATACAAAACAATATTTATATTAATTTTCTTTCCCAAATCAGTTTACACTAATTTTTCCATTATAATTGATCATGTGATAGTAATACTCAACCAAATGAAAATTGTTTTCGGTCAATGAAAATTATTTTAGAGGAAGGAAATTGAGTTAGTCAAAACGAATATGCATTGAATGCAAAAAAATCTGAGAAATTTAATTACTTGGAATAGGAAGATTATTGACAATACTTCCAAAACCAAGGGAAGAAAAAACATAAAATCAGAATAAAAAGAAATGAACTTGTTGTCAACAACAACAACAACAACACAAATTTTGCTTTGAAAATGAAAGCAATTGTGTCAACTGTGAATGAAGCAAGAGGAAGAAGCCAGAAATAAGTTTTCGTGTAAGTTCTCACTTGACATTACGCATTGCTTTTGTTTGATTTCAAGTTTTACTTTTGGTGTACATAATATCTAGAATTGGATTTGAGATAAGAAAAAAATTATTTTTGTTATAATAGATTTGATGAATTGATCATAGCTTAAAGTGTTTGCCACTTGTATCGTTGATATGCGACTGTTCTTTCCATTAAGGTAAAAATTATTAGTCGGGAACTATCAAAGCACATTAAATTTTAAGTTCTACATTTTGATTTCCGTTATACATAATAATTTTTATAGGTATGAACTTTATTTTGTTTATGACAGAAAACATCGGCCTCAATTATTATTTTTCATTACTAATTAACACAATTTTATGTTGTAAGAAATTAAAGCTAGAAAAAATTTTAACATGGGAGAAAACGTTACCGTATGTCATTTACCGTTGAGTTTTGGTTTGCATTTAATTAACTTCGTGTGACCTACTTACTTTGCATCCATTTTCATATGTTTTTCTGTTTTGTTTTGGGTTGCAAATTAAGTATTTTTAATTAACCTGTAGATACATATATATATATATATATATATATGTATATATATAGATTTGGTGAACTAATGAGAATAAAAGGCCAATTTCATATTTCTGGTGAGTAATCCTAACATTTCAATATTACATATAATTCTTTGATTAAATTTTGCTTTGTTTTTATTCTTTTAAGATGAAGCCTTTTGCATCTTTGAACAGAGATACCCTTTTTTGTAAATTTTTTTTTTATATACATGCATGTTTTCTTTCTTTGTAAGTACAATACATATACATTCTCTATACATGGTTTTTTTTTCTTTTACGTTTGTCCTTTTTAATAACTTTTTCCCAAATCAAAAGTGTTTTTCTTTTTCTTCCCTGAATTATTTTTTCTACGCCCGATTTATTTGATTTACACAATTGATTAACTTTTCGGCTCTGTTTTACATTCACAGGCGTCAAATACAACTCCATCAGGATCCCTAAACAGTATTTGAGATTTGAAGTACAATAGAGAAGCTCGCAATCAAGATCTATTAGAGGTAACATTTTACTAACTTTCTTGCCTTTTTTTAATGTTATAATCCATTTTCTGATATATAATTTTAGTGGGGAGAAAGTACTGCTCTTATGCTAATGTTATATTCAGTTTATATATGAAAATCTTCCTTCTTCCATGAAGAAGGTGTGAATTCTTGTTTCATCCTCCATAGTTCTTAAAAGCATGACTAGTGATTAACAAAATAAGTTAAAAGCACACATTTCATATAAATTTGATTTACTTGAATATGCTTTACAATACTAAAAGTCAAATATTTTTACGATTTTATACCATTCTTAAGAAAATAAATAAATTTAAATTTTAGAGAACGGAAAAAATGAAGAAGAGTGAATGCATATCTTTAGTTGGAAGAAATATTCAAATAAAAAAGAAAAAAACTCTACCAAAAACCTATCCACCACTCAAACCTCCGCAACCAAAACCCCATGATTTGGTTTACCGTTTTACATACAATAGCTAATCTCATAATGCATGAATCTATACCTTTATGCACTTTTGTAGATTTTTTCCATCTTCCGCAAACTAACTATCATATCTATCTCTTAGTCCTCTCTATATAAAAAATAATATTAAATCACGTAAAAACGCCAGAAATTTAGTAATATTTTGAAGAGATGTTGGTTTCAAAGTAAGTCATATGATAAAATTATTCATTAAAATCTAGAGTTTCGATCTTTATGAACAAATAATACGTTATTGTGTAAACTGGTAGAGATATAAAGAGGAAATAAGGGATCAAAGATCTATAAGAGTGCAAAATGTGTGACTCCCAATAGAAAAGACAAAAGTTTGTATAATGTTTCATTGGTAGCCTTAGTTAGGCCTTTCTCTTTCCATGTGCTAACAACATACGTATATATATATATAAATGTCTCACAAGCATTACCTTCAGCCATTCTCTTATTTGGCTCATTGGATTATAATAGGAGGAAACAATGGAGCTAAGGAAAACTCAAGTGGCCATGCCGGTGTTCTTGGCGATAATGAGTCTAATGGTGAGTCAAGTGGTCTTCGCCGAGAAATATTTAGGTTCAATGTCCCCTCATGACCGGAAATTGGCAGAAATGCAAGCCCTTAAAGCTTCATTGGTTCGTCGAAATCTACCGGTTTTGGTATCTCCTCCACCTACCCCTCCTCAGGTATATAATATATAACCTTCACTAATCATAATGATCAAATAGTTTATGTCTGATTGAGTTTGCTCAAAAGATTTTCATCTTTATAGTTTCTTGGTTTAATATAAGATGAAATGATGTAGGCAGTACCCGGTCCGCGCGTGTATCAAGTGATATCATATGGTGCCGATCCCACTGGGAAATCGGATAGCACGGATGCGATATTAAAAGCTATGGAAGACGCGTTTGATGGTCCAAATCATGGAGTTTTGATGCAAGGTATAAATGATCTCGGAGGAGCAAGAATCGATCTTCAAGGTGGAAGCTACTTAATCAGCCGTCCTCTCCGGTTTCCCTCAGCTGGCGCCGGAAATCTCCTCGTAAGTATCTCATATTTTCTTAACTCAATTTTTTGTCAAACTATATTAAATTTATTCATTGCAAGCTTACTAAAGTCAAGAACATAAACAAAGAACTTATGAATTTAAGAATAACTCTCTTATTGCTTTAGAAAATCTCCTCTCAAAACTAAAGCTTTCAATCTCACAATACTCATAAGTTGTGTCACATCATTAACACCTCCTTATATAAGACCATTAAACACCAAGTCCTAAATCTATTAGGATTAACTTATTTCTTAGATATCTCCTAACAATATTTAGATAACTCCTAAATATTCATCCTAATCTTAAGTTACTTCAAGCTTAAGTCAACAATCTCCCCCTTAAGCTTGATCATGGCGTCGGACACATCTTGAATGCCAATGAAAACTCTCATCTCTTTGAACTTGATCCTTCCAAGTGCCTTGGTTAGTATATCAGCTTTCTGCTCTTTTCCAGGAACATACTCTACTTCTACTAACTCATTTTCAACACATTCTCTTATGAAATGATATCTTTTGTGTATATGCTTACTTCGCCCATGGAACACGGGGTTCTTTGTAAGCGCTATAGCACTCTTGTTATCAACTCGAATCCTTACCTTCTCACAAGGTTTTCCAGCAATTTCTTCAAGAAGCTCTTGAAGCCAAATTGCTTGTTTTGCTGCTTCTGTTGCCACCATAAACTCAGCCTCGCAAGACGACAAAGCCACGGTGTCTTGTTTTTGTGAGCACCATGTAATTGGACAATTGTTAAAGTAGAAAATGTGTCTAGTTGTACTCCTTCCATCATCCGGATCCACATTGTAGGAGCTGTCACTGTACCCTATTAAGCTTGGTTTCATTCCTTGTTCAAACGACAGACCATATCCAAGTGTCCCTCTTAAATACCGCAAAACTTGTTTTAAGGCTGTACCATGTAGCTCTTTTGGTTCATGCATGTATCTGCTCAACATGCCCACACAAAAGGACAAATCAGGTCTAGTATGGAGAATGTACCTGAGACACCCGATCTTTCTCCTAAACTCCCTCTCGTCGATTCCTCGCTCCTCTTCAGCCTTTGACAACTTCAGTCCTGCATCCATTGGAACTTGAACTGCATTACAAGCTTCCATTCCTGCTTCTTCTAAAATTTTCAACGCATAACGCTCTTGTTTCAAGGTGATGCCAGTCTCATGTTGATGCACTTCGATTCTGAGATAGTAAGTTAGTCTTCCGAGATCGCTCATCTCGAACTTAGTTGCCATATTCTTCTTGAACTCACAGATTTTGTTCAGTTTTGATCCAGTGACAAGAAGGTCATCTACGTAAACCGCAACTAGAAGAATATCCCCATCTTCCTCCTTTTGATACAGAGACGGTTTCTTAGAACACTTTGTAAACTTTAAATTCTTGAGAATCTGATTCAACTTATTATTCCATGCCCTAGGTGCTTGTCTAAGCCCATATAAAGCCTTATTCAATTTATAGACTTTGTGTTTGCTTCCTTCTTTCACAAAACCATCAGGTTGACTCACATAGACTATTTCTTTTAACTCTCCGTGAAGGAACGCGGTTTTAACATTTAGATGATGTATTTCCCACTTGTTAGAGGCAGCTAACGCGATGAGAAGTCGTATAGTCTCTACTCGTGCCACAGGGGCGAAGACTTCATCAAAGTCTATCCCAAGCTTTTGTACGTATCCTTTTGCGACTAGTCGTGCTTTGTGTTTGTTTATGCTTCCATCGGCGTTTCTTTTGATTTTAAAGACCCACTTCAGGCCTATAGGCTTTGCTCCTGTAGGTAGATCAACTAAATCCCACGTTCTGTTCTTTACTATTGATGCAATCTCGTCTTCACACGCTAGTATCCACTCCTTCGAATCCTTGGCTTCATAATAGGTCATGGGCTCATCGTTCAAGATCATCAACAATCGTTCGCTCTCATCACTTTCTTCTTCTGTCAACAAGATGTAATCTCGAAGGTAGCTTGGCTTATTGCTCGATCTCGTTGTTCTTCTTACTTGAGCACCATTATCTTGCTGAATATTCTCCACTTCGGGAGCTGGAACAAAGAGATTTTCCACTTCGGGAACTGGAACAGAGGAGTTGTGAGCAGAGTCATGAACTGGAGGAGTCTCTTGTTCAGATTCTTCATCGCTTCTTGTTGTAGTGCTTTGATCCTCTTCCATACCGCTTTGACTTTGTGATATCCCACGATTCCCGTATGATCCTAACTCGAGTCTTAGTATTTCTGGTTCAGCAGTCTCTTTTCCGTGTGTGTCACTCCATCTCCAGCCTTTTGCTTCATCAAACACGACGTCTCTGCTCACAGTAACTTTCCTTGATGTTGGATCATAAAGTCGATAGGCTTTTGAGCCTGGTTCAGTTCCGAGATGAACTAGTATTCTTGACTTATCATCTAGCTTTCTTAACTGCGAAGCATCACTCTTTGCATAGGAGATACACCCAAAAATCCTTATGTGTTCAAGATTGGGCTTGCGTTTCTTGAACATCTCATATGGTGTTTTGTCTTTCAATGCTCTCGTAGCTACTCTATTAATAATAGAAGTAGCGTGTCGTACTGCTTCTCCCCACAAGTAGTTCGGTACTCTTATGTGTTTAAGTATGCTCCGAGTTATTTCCATTAGCGTCCTATTTCGTCGTTATACAACTCCGTTTTGTTGTGGTGTGTATGGTGCCGTCAAATGTCGTGTGATACCTGATTTATCGCACAGTTCTTGGAACTCCTGAGACACGAACTCACCTCCTCTATCGGTTCTGAAAACATTTATCTTGACTCCTGTTTCTTGTTCTACTATAGCCTTGAACTTCTTGAATTTTTCAAAGGCCTCGCTCTTCTCCTTCAAGAGAATCGTCCACATGTATCGGGAGTAGTTATCTATCAACACAAATATGTACCTGTTTCGAGCAATGGTACATGGTGTTATGGGACCACATAGATCCCCATGAATGAGTTCTAAGACCTTCGTTGCCCGGTACGTAGTGCTTTGCGGGAAACTTTGTCTTGTTTGTTTTCCAAGTAAGCACGAACTGCATATCTTCTTTTCAAGTCTTATATTTTCAACTCCTAAAACCAGGTTATTCTGGACCATCAATCTCATTGTCTCGAGACCAATGTGTCCTAATCTAGCATGCCATAACATTGAATAGTTTGTCTCTCCTAGCTGCAATCGCATGTCCGTTCCTAGCCCCATTCGAACTTTGTACAATCTGTTTCTTGATCTATTAGCCTTTACTAGTAGTTTTCCATCGCTATCGTATAGAGTTAGAACTTCAACCTTCATTCTCACCTCACACCCGGATTCAGTTGCTTGTCCAAGACTGATTATGTTGCTCTTAAGGTCTGGGATATAGTAAACATCTGACATCTTTCGTCGCTCACCATTTTGATCAATGAGCACAATTGTTCCCTTTCCGATAATGTCAACACGAGAATCATCACCAAACCTTACCTTGCCCGTGATGGTGTCATCGATTTTTGAGAAATACATACGATTCCCTGTCATATGATTGCTAGCTCCGTTATCTAAGTACCAAGTCTCATCCAAACCCGAGTGAGTTTCAAGAGGATTTGGGACAAAGTTTTTTTCGTTGAGGTACACAATTTCATGCACCATTAATTCTTCTGCTTCTTTTGTGTCTGTATTCTCTTGTGTTTCTTGAAGCTTGAGAAGACGATCTGGACAAGTAGACGCATAATGGCCCTGTTTATCACATCTATAACACACAATTTTTGACGTATCTTTGCCTTGCCTATCGACTTGGCTTGGATTACCATGATATTGTGTTTGATATTGAAACCGACCGCGTCCTCTTCCTCCTCGTCCATAGAATCGTCCTCCTCTTCCCCTTCCTCTGTTTTCTCCATTGTAATCTCGATACGATTGGGTTTCCATGGAATACATTAGTTTACATTGATCTTCTTGTTGATCATCTTCTTCACGTACTCTTTCTTCGTACGCTTTTAATCTTCCAACGATGTCTTCAAAGCTTGTTTGGTTGAGATCCAACACTTGCTCTAAGGATGCTACCATATGTATATATTTCTTTCATGGAAGACTCTTTAGGAATTTTTTGACCAACTTTACTTCTTCTAAGGTTTCTCCTAGTGCCGCCGCTTTTGATGTTAATTCAGATAGCTTTCCGACAAAGTCATCTATTGAGTCTGTATCCTTCATCTTCATGCGATCGAACTCAGCCATCAAAGTTTGTAGTCGAGCTTCCTTAACCCTTTCAGCTCCAATGTGTCTTGACTTAATTGACTCCCATACTGCTTTTGATTTGTCGAGTTCGCCAACTTGCAATATTAGTGATTCGGGTAAAGCTTGGAATATTAAGGCTATGGCTAGATTGTTTTTTTCGCTATCGTCTGAGTCGGATTCTATAGTTTCCCACACTTTGTGTACTTTGAGTAAGACTTTCATCCGTATCGACCACGACGTGTAGTTTGTTGAGGTGAGGATCGGACATTGAATGAACTAAGGAGTGTTCTCCTTTGATTTTGTTGTTGTTGTTTCGACTATATCTCCCATGTTTACTGAGATTAGTTCTGACTTTGTTAAGCTCTGATACCAAATAAAGTCAAGAACATAAGCAAAGAACTTATGAATTTAAGAATAGCTCTCTTATTGCTTTAGAAAATCTCCTCTCAAAACTAAAGCTTTCAATCTCACAATACTCATAAGTTGTGTCACATCATTAACACCTCCTTATATAAGACCATTAAACACCAAGTCCTAAATCTATTAGGATTAACTTATTTCTTAGATATCTTCTAACAATATTTAGATAACTCCTAAATATTCATCCTAATCTTTAAGTTACTACAAGCTTAAGTCAACACTTACAACTAGAGTTAGATTTCTTCCGTACGTGTGATGTAATATACCGACAAAAGTCATGTTCCTAAAAAAATATGTCTTGAAGGCCCGTCGATGTGACGTGATATGACTTTCGTCCATATGTTAAATAAAATATTTAAAACATGAAATGTTCAGTAGAACCTTAGTTTAAACGTAAACTTGATTAAAGATGCTATTGGTTTGGTAAACTAATGGAAAAGTAATTAAATCTTTTTCTCATTCACGAGAATAGAATGATTCCTTTCTTTCTAGGCATGTTTCTCTCATAATTTCAAACATTATGACCTCTTTATAACTTTCCAACAAAAGAAGTTTCTTTCGGTTTAAAATTAATTATTATTATGAGATTTACTTCCTTTTTCATTTTGCATTTATATAGAAAAATATTTAACGTTTCCATTAGCTACAACTTCTATTCTTTATACATATATTTCCATTTCTAATTTATAAAATTAGTTGGAAGACAAAAAAAACTCAGCTATGTTATTAAATTGTGGGAGAAAATCTAGATATTTTATCCTATTTTAAATACGTTAAAAATAATTGCTTTTACTTTTTAGTTTTTACAATCATAAAATTATGCACTCTACTACAATCATAAATTTAAAAAAATCCTCTCATTCATTCCATTTTTTTTTTCTTACATGTTTTCTAGTTTAATATTGTGTTTATTCTACTAGACATACATTTTCTAAATTAATATTGATGGTTTCTTTTGTTTCTTGACTTGTGTGACACGTCAGATCAGCGGAGGTACATTACGAGCATCAGATGATTTCCCGGGCGATAGGTACTTAATCGAACTCAACGACGAAAAGTCTTTAACAATTGTTGAAATTGTTTGATCAAAGCCTTTTTGATTAATTAATAAAAGATTACACATTGCTTCTTATATAGAAGACTTGAAACAGGGAAACAGAACACAACGCCACTACGGCAACTACCTCCTAAGAAACAGCAAATAAAATTGAAAAATAAGACTCGAAGCATACAATCTCTCACGAGCTGACCACTTCTCCATCAAACCCGAAAGACTTATTCTTACTTTGATCAAATCCTAACAAAAAGTCGAAACAACAATATATCTTCGAATACATAACTCTTAAGAGATCTTCTCATCGACTGCAACTACCGCGGCGGAGCTATCGCCGTCATCAACTCTATCCGAACAAGCATAGACAACTGTTACATCACACGGTTCGGAGACAGGAACGGGATCCTAGTCCAAAGAGGACACGAGACTTACATTCGAAACTCGTTTCTAGGTCAACATATAACCGCCGGTGGAGACAGAGGAGAGAGAAACTTTTCCGGTACCGCCGTGAATCTGATGGGTAACGATAACGCCATTACGGACACCGTTATATTCTCCGCCAAGATCAGGGTAATGATATCGGGTTAAGCTAACATATTATCTGGTGTGCATTGTTATAACAAAGCAACCGGTTTTGGAGGAACCGGGATTTATTTGAAATTACCCGGTTTATCTCAGACCCGGATTATGAATTCGTATTTGGATTATACCGGTATCGTCGCCGAAGACCCGGTTCAGCTACAGATTTCAGGGACGTTTTTTTTTTGGCGATGCGTTTATTTTGTTGAAATCGATAACCGGATTGGTTCGAGGGGTTAATATTGTTGACAATATGTTTTCCGGGTCGGGTAATGGGATCCAGATTGTGCAATTGGATCAGACGAAGACGGCGTTTGACGACGTTTATCAGGTGGTCGTTGATCGGAACAGTGTGAACGGAATGGGAGCAAGATCAAGGGTGGCTAGAGGATCGGTTGATGGAATTGGGACATCTTGGACCGTTGATTTTAACCCGGTTTTGTTGTTCCCGGACTTAATCAATCACGTGCAGTACACACTCGTGGCGGATGAAGCTGGCGCGTTTCCTTTACACGCGCTAAGGAACGTTTCTGATAATCGAGTGGTCGTTGAGACAAACGCTTCTGTTGCTGCAACAGTTTATGTAACAGTGAATCAAGGAGTTTTTTTTTTTTTTTAACACTGAATTGAATATAAACAAGTAGAACGATACAAGGGGAGAAAGATCCTAATAAAACAACAAGCGCCAAGATGACAAAAAGGTAAACATTCTAATCAAACAAGACAATCAAACCACCACACCATATAAATGACGCAGCCAAAATGGAAACCCTGCAGCAACATAAGATTGAAGACGATCCTCTTTCGTAACGCTAACGGCTATGAGGCGCGCACCCTTGTCTATATAGGGAGCTTGATAAGCACATCGCCAGTCCAAAAAATCTCCTAAAGAAGTCAAGAGATGGTGAGAATAGAACCTGAAAGCCGGCCAGGCAGAAGGATGATTCACCGCACCAATGAGTTCCTTGTCATCACCCACAAAAAGGATGTTAGATATGTGAAGACTACTCATACTTTCCAAAGCCCAGAGCCAACTTGTGAAGAAAGCTTCCCTGCGGCTGTATATGTTGGGGAAAGAGGTTCGACTATGTAAAAGAACCTTCCCCGAGTTATCCCTGAGGATCCACGCTGCACCAGCTAAATTTTTTGTGCAATGCCACGACACTCCAATACTGCACTTTAACCATCCTAAGGGCGGTGGTTTCCAACCAATTTTACGCTTCTTCTTGATCTCCTGATCAATGGCGTATTCGCTTTGTTCCAATTCCTTGACCTGAAACCACCGGTTTGCTTCTTCTCGCATGGACTTCACGGACTCCGCGGTTTGAATGGCTTGTCCCTCAAAAAGGAACTTGTTCCTATTATTCCAAATGGACCATAGAATCCAGGGGAAAGAGCGTCTGATATCCAAGGGAAATCTCTTGTTATTACCCATAATACGTAGTCCATATTCTGAAAGATTGAGTCCTGATGGTTTAATGTCGTGTTTTTGCCGTAATAATGGTTTAATAATTTATAAAATTATTTATACTTGGTGGTTTTTTATTGTAATTTTTCCTATGAGGAGAAAATTTAGTTTTTACTTACTAATAAATGATAAAATCCCGAAAATTGTGAATACAGTGGAAGAATTGTTATTAAAGACACATTCTTTTAAACTTAAATAGAAGGGGCAGATTTGTAATTTACCATGGATCGTCTTCTTCCCAGAAAATACCTTAATGGCCGCCACACTTCTACATTTTTTTCTTCTGTTTTTCTGTATTTCTTTCATTATTTTTCTACTTATTTTGACTAAAATAGCATAAATTTACCTTCAATCGACGGATCCTTTATTGATTTCGACATAAGTTATTAACCAATTATGTCACATAATGCGTATATAAATGATCAAAATTACACGTTAGAGTTTAGCATAGCGTTTTCTTAATCATTTAAATTGGATATTTTATAAATATTCGAATAAAATAAGATATGGTACTTTGTGTAAATTTAGACCATAGTTATACAGTTATATGGGACCATATATGAAATGTAACTCACATATATGGTTATATATAATATATATGGTACATGTGCATGTACATATTTGGCCAAGTTTAATAAAGTAACAAAAATCTGAGTCAAAATATATAAAAAAAACAGAGAAATCATGTTTCCACATTTTGTATAAAGCATGATTATAATGGACCAGTCCAATTAGACATGAGTCAATTTAAGTTTACTGTCCTATTTAGATTATGATCATCAATATCAATGTCCAAAAAATTAAAATGTGCATTTGGATATAGATGTCCTAAAAGTGAATCAGACCTTGAAAACAAGATATTTTGTCCACTTCAGCATTATCGTGTAAAAAGAACAAATGAGGATAAGTAATTTAAACTATTACACAAACTGAAGATATCAGTATCTTACATCATATAATTCGTTTCCGTAGCTCATTGTCTTGACTTCTTATCTTGTATCATATATCTCTTTTTTTTCCAGATAATATAGTTTTTTTTGATATTTCAAGGCTTCAAGCATTTGAAATTTTGGATAAGCTTGATTGACAGATTTTGGATAATTATATTTTTATGTAGCCTGTATTATTCGATCCAATCTTATGCATGCCATCACCGATTGGATATGATATAAAAAAAAAAAAAAACACACCACAAAATAATTAGAATTAGTCAAGAGACAATAATTTAGATAATCTTGGTTGGATACAGATAGTCATAGTCTTGAAACATCCAACCTACAAACATGGTATACACACAAAAAAGAGTCCTCTCGCCTAAAATATGTAACAAAATGAGTATGAAGTAAATACAAAACAAAAACTCGATGAAATGCACAATAATAAAATGAACTTTTACCGTATCGTCGACTCGATGTACCCTAATTTTGGGAACCAGTAAAAACGACGACAAAACCACTATGAAATTAACCATCAGTTATTATATTATACCTTGAAAAAGAATCAAAAGCTTTTGGTGTTTTGGTGTGTGATCATCTTTCTTCAAGCTATTTCACAAAAGCTTTCTTTCTGTGTTCTTTCACATCACCAATTGGGTTTATGAAAACTGAATCAACACATAACCCGCCTTTCGAGTGCGTGCAGTCTATCTGTTTCATCGACCATTGGATTTCGGTCGATGGTTCTGATCCATTCACTATGAATTCTCCAACCCTATAATCGATCCAGCAACCGCGCTTGTGTTGCCCGAGTGCTTCGTCTCTCTCTACATCGTCCAAGTAATATTCACATGATGCATCTTGACCATCAGAAGTGGAAAGCGAAAACCTTACAGGCTTTAAATCCCAACCATGAGTGTGTTCGAAGTGGCACACACGTCTCCCTAGCCTTTTTGTGAATCTCCCGAGATGGATTCTGAATGATAGAGAGTATATACCAGGTGGGAGATGGAATCTCACTGTTCCATCAACTTCAAACCACCAAATCTGCTGTAAGTAGGCTACAACATGGAACCTGTCAAGAAAAAATTCAAAAGGATTTTACTTTGTGTTCCACAACCACACTAATAAAACAAACTGATACATTGATAGATACATCGTTTGTATTGTTCATAAGTAGAATCCTATCACGGAGCTAAGCACCCATCTGATGTTTTATGGTATAAAGCAGTCTCACACAAAATCTGATGCAGAAATATGTCACTAGCCTAATCATTTCGCAAGTCGAGATGAACCATCACTACAATAGCACCTCAAATCCATAATCATAAAGATTAGGCAAGAACACCTGTCTACATCAGCTATTCATCAAAAGTTCAAAACTCAAAAGCAGAGTCACCCAATCACAAACTAAGAGAACACAGGCCACTAATCAAACAGTAATTCACACACAAACTTTTCAAGTCTTATTTATTATATACTTAAGAGATCATATTTGTTCTAGAAAGACCTGAGAAACAAAGTATCAACAGCTCATGAAATTCAGGTCAAATGACATTATCACAAACCAAGTACTGCAATGATCTAACACTAGTTGTTAATCTTCTAAACTATTGAGATTCAATCAACCAGCAATGATTGTGTACCTAGATTCTTCCGTTGGAATCCAATTCCAATATCTCCGGTCTTCAATTCCAGTTATAGCCATTCCTCTCGCCGAAATTGCCATACAAACCCGTCCTGTAACTCTATCAATCCATAGTTCCTAGAAACAAACACAAGAGTTGATACAAATCGTCCAAACGAAACAATGACTAGAAAAGCATATATTATTTAGAGATACACGAGAAAAACCCTAATTCCCAAATCCAATACATCAAAATCAGAATCAATCTCGTAACTCAACAGCAGCAAATACCTTATTATCATCATCAAAAGGGATTGGACGAGAGAGCACAGCGAAAATATCTTTCTTCGAGAGACTATGATACCTCTCCGGCGGCAACAAATCAAGCAGATCCTGATAATTCGCCGGAAGCTTCTTCTGCCAAACAGAATCCGAAGAAGCCGCACCACGAAATGCACGATTCAATCCAGCCAGATTGCAAATCTCCGGCGGAGTCAAATACATAAACACACAGGCGACGCAGCTTTCCGGTATATCGCCGAGACTAGGTCCCATAGACACACCATTCGTCCCGTCGTTTAAATTCGACAGGGACGAACCCATACCTCTCTCTCTCTCTCTCTCACACAATTCACAAACCTCGCTCTCGTTCTAATAGTTGACCGAAGCTACACAAAACACAGAGCTCCGTACACGTATATTCACATAAACACGCAATTGCCTAAACGCGTAATTGATGACGCTCGATAGCCATGGCGGCGAAGATAATAGTTATGAAGCTTTCTATAAATGTATTTGCTCTCTTTCTCAGTGGTGATTTTCTCGGAAAAATCTTGGAGGAGGAGACGAGAAACGGAGAAAGTGAGGGAACGAGATAATTAAAGAAGCGGAAAAGGGTGACGTGGGCAAGGTGAAGATCCAACGATGCTTATTGTTGCCACGTGGCGGCGCCTAATGATCGTGAAAAGTCCGTTTGATTTGGTGTAAAGCATTTGTTTAATTAATATTAAGTGTCCCAAATAAGATTCTTCCAAATTATGTATTTTTATTATATATGAGGATGTTGTAACTTTGTTTGATTCCGTTACAAATCACTCGTGTGATTAAATAAATAAAATAAACTTTGAGCAAACTCAGGCTAATTTTGCCTGCATTTACTTGTGCGTGTAATAACTTTGGTTAGCAAATTCGTATTATTTTCTGTGCCAATCTTTAGGATCTTCATTAAATCCTTGTGCAAAAACAATCTTTTTTTGTTAAACTAACATTGATCACAAAAGTCCAATTATTTTCAAAGTTTTAGGATATTGTTTGGTTAAATTCATTAATCCTTTATATTGTCTCATTTCATGTTATGGCGCATATGAAACTAGTCTTCGTTAGAGAGCCATGAAATATTCCAATTCTTATCAACAAAACAATCGGAAACAAGCAACATCAACAGCAGGTCCATGAAAACCAAGATTCACTTTTTATTCACGTTTTAATTTATGTGGTAACTATATATTCTCTTAATTGTTTACATGTAGACATTAAGATATTTTCAAATAATAATCTTCATGTAGGGTCCTTTTTTAAAGTTTTGTGATATATATTTACTCCATGTGATTAATGTCAATATCTTTAATCAGAATTTACAACGAGTTGTTGTCAAGTTTGGGAGCATCATTATCACTCTCAGACAGGGGATTGTCTGGACAGGAGAGTTCGGGAGAAAAAATCAAGAGAAGTCAAAGAAAAAACGTCATAAACTATTCATAATTCATCATTCGTAAATCATAACTCATGATCGAGCGTGAATGACTATCTTTTTCTAGACAAAGACATTAAATAGTGGGGGAAATTAAAAATCCCGTTTCAGTGTTCATTGTTCAACCAACCATTAGAAAATGTTGGTCCCCAAACTTCAGCATCTGCAAAACTAAATAGTGGAGTAATATTCATTGAAAGCCTACCATATAAATTGAACACAACTAGAAATCATTTATATAAGACAATAAACTACTATTTAGGTGGTGTACAATGAATATTATTGTTTTCAGTTTTTCTTTTGTCAAATTAAATAATAAATTGTTTTTCTTTGGTGGTATATCTATATTACATTATCATTCATTGTGCTTAATGATATTTTTAACATATTATAACTAACGATTGGTTGTCCATAACATATAGTTTAGTTACCATATTTGGAATCACGATTGATGGTTCATGGTTGACTGTGCAGCACGGTATATAGCTTCCAGAAATTTTTGAATCCACAATCTGTAAGAAATGGTATTTTCCATAAAAGAATAAAAAAAACATAAAAACTATTGGACTAACGAGGTTTCACTAACACATGGGTTATAGACTAACGAGGGTTTGTTTTGTCTTGCCTATAGATATTTTTATTTTCTGATGGCTTTTTCCATAGAAAATCTGTATTTATTTTTCATTAATAATGACAAATACAATTTAACAACCACCAATTTTTCGCCTCGCTATAGAGGATTTTTAATTTCGGACTACGACAAAAACCTCGTTTTTTCCACGATAAAATCAAAAGAAAAAAACAATAATTAACTCATGACTGCAAGAGAGAAGAGAAAACAGTCTAAAAGGATAGAATTTTGTAACAGAAAGAAAAGAGAGGGAATGTAACAGCTTATTATAAAATTGCTAGGCATTGTATACTTTTATCATATGCTTAAATTTGAAGGTAATCAAATATAGCGGAAAATAAGGGCAACCCTTAGAGACATCAAATCTCCTAAGTACAAAAAACCAGAAGTCCCGGAGATAATATACTCTCACTCCGGCATTGGAGTCATCAATTCAAGGCAACCCAAAATGCAGCCAATTTTATAAAGTTTTTGTGAGGCAAACTTAATCCTCGAGCTCGATGATCTTAACCACAGATGCATCACCAACTTTCTGGCACACCACTACTCTGTCGTGCGACTTGATAACTCCAGCATGCTTCCCATGGTCTAAAGCAACCTTCAGGACTGACTCGTTTGTCGCACTTGTTGATTCCGCCTTTAAGAAACAGCAAAAATTTCATCAAAGCGCTTAAAAGACTTGTATGAGAGTGTGTTTCAGCCATCCAATTCAAACAAAACACCATTCTCGCAGATTTAAGCACAATACTGTTCCTAATCAACAATTGATGATACTAAAGTCACAAAGTCTTAAGAGAGTGATATTAGTGTACCACATATAGAGTATCTTTGAGACTGTGTGTTTCTCCAATAGACGGGAAGACATAATATACAATAGAAGAAAGATAACAAGACTTACAGGGTGACGAGGGTCAGCGAGCATAGGGAAGAGGCCTCTGACAATAAGTGACTGCCTCGCCTGATAAGAGATACACGGGTTAACCTTGTAAGAAATTGGCATGAATGTAATCTATAAACTTGAGAAACCAGGGGGGAAACATACCTCAAAAGCTCCACTAAAGCTCCATTTCAGCTGATTTGTCTTAACCCGGGGAATGACAACAGAAATAACCGGCATTGTTGGCCTGTATTTGGCAATCAATCTGCACAGAGATCAAAGGAATAAAAATTCATTAGACAAATATGAATAGATCAAACGAAAGTAACAGTTTAAGCCAAACGGAATGCTATGAACCTGGCTGCTCTTCCAGACGAGGTGAAGCATATGATTACGGATGCCTTAACCTTGATGGCTGCACGCACCTGATCAAGTGTGAATTAAGCTGGATTAGTAATTGTGATGGCAATTTGCGTCTTCAAACCAGAAATTCTAATTTTCTTATGTCTCTGCAACACAGTAAGACAGACTTACAGCTGAAGAAGCAATGGATTCCAAGTGAGTCATCGGTTCTCCAACATACTTGACAGTCTTCTTGAAGTACAAATCTTGATTGAAAACCTTCTCTGCCTATGAACAGGTAAAGAAACTATGTAAGAGCAAACTGGATGACAAGCCACAATTAGGTTCCACATAGGCGCAAGATGCGTGGGATTTAAAGACGCAAGCAACAAAACATGATACTGAAGAAATATATCATAAAGCCTACCTCAGCACAGATCCTTCCGACAGTTGATATTGTCTCAACAGGGTACAATCCACGAAGGGTCTCAGCACCAAGAAGAATTGCATCACTTCCTGCAGGAGGTAAGATGGAAGAAGAAACCCCAAATTATGACAAAAGCTGTGATCCAGACAATCATAACACTTATCATTTTATCAAACCAAGCCGGTTCTGCTTTAAAATGTTAGAAGCAGCATAAAAAAGCGTATTCAAGGATAAACATACCATCTAAAACAGCATTAGCAACATCCGTTGCCTCTGCACGAGTTGGTCGCAAGTTGTCAGTCATACTGTCTACAACACGAGTAAGAACCGCTGGCTTTCCAGCCATGTTGCACTTGTACAGAGCCGCCTTTTGAAACAAAAACACCTGCACCAAAACGTACCAAGTTCAATTATAAAAGAGTGTAAAGTTTGGTGTCGGAAAAAATCAGTTTGAGTGACCAATATACCTTTTCCGGGGGTAGATCTATACCCAAATTTCCACGAGAAAGAATAATTCCATCAGCTTCTTGTAGAATCTCATCAAAATGGGTTAGTCCCTATATTAAATAATATAACATCAGCAATTTCCTTTTTAGTGAAAAGAGAAAGAAAAGTCACTGAGACATAATATAAAGCAAAAAATCAATGCATTGCACTTACCTCTACATTCTCAATCTTAGCAAATATTTGTGTTTGAGAGAGGTCACCCAACTTTTTAAGCATTTCTCGGGTCTGTGTTATGAAATAACAATTGGTTATTGTTCAAGCTTATCGGAAGCTCAGAATTAATAGTACATACACAGAGAAGTATGACTCAACAACTGAAGGGCAGCATAAAAATACAGACCTGACGAACATCCTCCGCATGACGACAGTAAGACAATGAGAGAAAATCAATTTTATTTTGAACTCCCCATGTGCTTATAACCTAGATGATAACCAAATCAAAACAATCTGGTCAAATACTGTAACCAAAAATATATATTGCAAAGGGAACAAAGTGAATCACTGAGATTTGCAGATTGAAGCAACGCTGACCTCCTTATCCTTCTCTGTGAGAGTTGGCAGATCGATGTGAACTTGAGAGGCGTGCAAAGTGAACAGAGAACCAGCCAGAGTAGCAGCATTCCTTGACAGGCAAATGACATCATCTCCTTTAACTTCGTCAACCTGCAGGTTCGTTTGGAAGGTGAGTCTCACAACACATACTACATCTAAATGTCTAAACTTTAACATAGAGATACCACCAAAATTCCATTAATCAGCTTCATATTTTTACCTCGAGCCAAACTGAAGTTGTTTCACTACCAGTGAATAGGTATTGCCCAACAAAGATAGTGTCTCCTTTCTTCACTGCCTGCAAAGATCAAACAGGAACCATTGATTAGTAAACAATAAACCATTGATCATATACATATCATGGATAAAAGAAGTATACAACAAGGGTCATAGAGAGAACCTTTGCAAGCCCATTGAAATTAATGGGAAGAACTTCAGAAGAGGCTTCTTGGTCTTGATTTGGTGTCAAAGTTACAAGGCCATCAGCTTTCAAAGTAATAGCTTTCTCAGATTTGTTAATAACTTGCAGCTCAGGTCCCACAGTATCAAGCATAACCTAAGTAACCCAAATCAGACATCTCAGCTCAGATACATACAGCAAATCTAAAGTAAAGATCCACCAAATTAAACTTCAGAGAAGAGAAAATATACAGCACAAAGCTTCTTAGTGCTCCTCACAGCAACCTTGAGGTTATCCAGTGTCTCCTGATGATAATCAGCATCGCCCCAAGAGAAATCGAATCGAGCCACTAATGACAGAACAGTAAATAAGTATCAGTGAGACGAACCCAAATCAAGTTAGCAAACTGGTAAACACACGAGAGAAGTAATCGTTAGTACCAGACATGCCGGCTTTGAGACAGCCGGAGAGAGCCTCGACGGATCGGGATTTAGGACCGAGAGTTCCGACGATTTTAGTCAATGCCGGGAAAAAACTCTGAGAAACACATCAAAAGAATCAGAAAAACCCTCTACAACAAAATCGAATGCTTTATGAGCAATCGATCCATGCGAAATCGCAAATCGGTGAAGAAGTGGGAAATTAAACCATCGATTAGGGAGAAAAGAGAGCTCACGGATTTGGAAGGCTCGAGGATTGAAGCCATCCTGATCGGCTCCTCGAGAAGAAGATGACTGGAATGCATCTTCGGTGATAAGAGTAGAGAGAGAGAGATCTCAGATGTTTCGACGGCGACGGAAGAGAGACGCAGAGTGAAAATTCGACGGGAGAGGTTTGGTGACCGTCGAATATGCTTTCTTCTTCTCCGTTCAATGATAAATATTACGCAACGGAAGAAAATTAATTAATTGATATATAAAAAGGAAACAACTCGACGCTTTTTTTCTATTTAACCTAAACATTCTCAATTTAATACAAATTATACCCCCTATGTTTTTTTCTTATTAATTCAAACCCTAATGTTTTATGTTTTTTTTGGTATATATACTTTGTTTGAACTTCTTTAAACCTGCCAAAAAATCGCTATCTCCACGTACGATGACTTGTGCATGACGTTGGCAAAGAAATATGTTTGTTATTATTATACATAACGTTTGTTTATAGAATTATTAAGGCTCTTTACGTACATTGGAACAAAAAAGACAAGTTTGTAGAAATACATAATTATATCTTTATATCTTAGTAGATATATTTTTAGCAGCTGAGAATGGAAGAAAAAAAGCTAAGAAAAAAATAAAATAAAATAAACTCCTATAAAATAGTATCAATTGAAATTACATTCTTATTAGCTGAATAAAAAAACTTTCATAAGTATTTAAATTCTATTCAGAAATAGAAAACAATTTAACAACCTGACATATTATTAGATAATTTTTGAGTAGTTTTTGTTTCTCATTTTAGTATTTATAATAATAATAAAGATGATATGATAACTAGCTATGGAAATAAAAATATATGCCTAAAATTAACATCAAGCTAAAACGAGAAGGACTGGAAACGAATTAAATTATTTTATTATACACCGTAGAAACTAGATCTGCAATAAGCTAATTGTTAAGGACTAAATTCGTAAAGAGCTCGTAGGCACGTGGAGCCGTGGAGGATTTTTTTTATCACCGATATAGTTAATTTCGTGGGGAAGGGGTCAAAACATCATCACGCGCATCTTTTAGCGCGTATGCGAGAACTTGGTCGGCCATGGCGTTAATTGTTTTGAGTTTGTAATCCAAACGCTTATTATGCACGTCAGGTGGTACATACTAACATACATGTCCCTTTGGTACGTACGTATCTCATGTTTTATTGAACACGAGAAGAAACTGAAGAAGGATATAAAATGGTGGCTCGCGTCAGAATTTAATTTCTATTTTCTTCGGTCAACATTACTTGTATTATTTTGTTGGGTAATTCCCAACAACATTTTTCAGATTGTTGTCAGTTTTTCCTATTATAATCACTCGAATTAACTATACTACGCGTAAAATACAACATTTTTAGATTGTTTGGTTTCACAAGAACACATTGTAACACGGTTAACAGAGTGACAAATAAATTTTGTATACTAATCCAAGCTAACTTGTTTTGACTGCGTGATTATAGCATTTTAGAATATTATTATCTATAGTTTTATATTTTTTCCATGTTTTCTATAGTTTTAATATTATTTAGCATTCTTTTTAACGAAATATCGTTGGTAAAAGTGCTGCAAATTTTTTATGAGTTCAACCTTGCTTCGGGTCTTGGGATTAATAAAGATAAATCATCTATGTTTCTTGATGGAGGTGATTTTGATATGATTCAGAGCTTATCAAATAGAGTTGGCCTGCAACAAGAATTAGTGGCGGATCTAAAATCAATTTCTAGTGGGGTCAATATGTTATATGAAAAGAAAATGAAGAATTTGAATATATTTTAATGGGGTTAAACTAAGAAATTTTAACCATTTTCTTTAATTTACTTCTAATTTTTAATACCAAATCAGTTTAAATTCAAAAGTTATTGGGGTCAAATGACCCCACTCCCACCAACGTAGCTCCGCCCCTGACAAAAATCATTCCCTATTCGTTATCTTGGAGTGCCTCTCACCTCAAAAAAAACTTAGAATGCAAGATTTCCAGCCACAGAATGGACAGTCAAACACCTTTCTTTTGCAGGCAAGTTACAGTTGATAAGGTTGGTGATATACTCAACCATTACCTTCTGGCCTTCTATACTCCTTCTCCCCAAAACTTGTTTAGAGGAGATAAAACAAATGTATAAAGGTTTCTTGTGCTAAAGTAAGCTGGGCATCTCTATGCACTTCAAAGGAAAGTGGAAGTTTGGGATTGAGGAGACTCCTTGCTTGGAATCAGGTTTTGGGACTGAAGCTCATTTGGCTAATATTGTAGCAGGAGGGTCCTTATGGGTCTCTTGGATTCGTACACATTTTATGTTGAAAGAAAACTCTTGTGAAAGGTGATGGAGAATGTGTGAGGATTTGAGAAAGAAATTTAGGAAATATAATTTTTATTACTTTGATTTGAACTTTGAACAACTTCACAATTTCATGCTTACAAAAAATAGTATGGGGAGATATTTATAGCTTCCAAATTACAAAATATCTAGAATATTTTAATCCTTAATCTAGATTATTCTACCAAAATATCTAGATTATAATATTATAATTGTCTAAATAATTTTATAAAAATATCTTGATTTTTATGTTTAAGGAGGTAGAAAATGTTGATATTTATAGAGAAAACTCTAGAATTTGGATTTGACCCATTTAATAATTATTGGATAATTTGCCCAATAATTAAACTTGATTTTTAACTTTCAACACCTCCTCTTAAACTTGATTTTGTTATTCCAAGCAAACTCCTCATCTTAATAAAGTCTTCGCGCTTGAGAGGTTTGGTGAAAATATCGGTTATGTCTTCACATACTCCAATTGCACATCTTTCTTGTCAACACACTATCTAATGTAGTGATAACGTGTATCAATGTGCTTACTTCGATTATGTAAGACTGGGTTTTTTGCCAAAGCTATTGCTGACTTATTATCCACAAAAATCTTCGTTGGCTCCTTTTGTGGCAAGCTTAACTCCTTTAAAAGACTTCTTAGCCAAATAGCATGGCACACACATGAAGTAGCCGCTATAAACTCCGCTTCACAAGTGGAAAGCGTGATAATTGGTTGCTTCTTCGACATCCATGTGAAACCCGTATGTCCAATGTAAAACATGAAACCACTTATGCTTTTTCGGTCATCTACGTCTCCACCCCAATTGCTATCACTATATCCAACGAGGTTATAATCATTAGAAGTAGAATAGTGCAAACTAAAGTTCATGTTACCTTTAATATAGGGAACAATCCTCTTTGTCGTCTTGAAATGAGTTGTTGTTGGATATTCCATATATCGACTAACAACTCCTATATCGACTAACAACTCCGACCGCATATAAGATATCGGGTCGTGTACATGTTAAGTATCGCAAGCTTCCAACTAAGCTCTTAAAGAGTGTTGGATCCACTCTTCTCCTTCCTCGTTCTTTGATAATTTGATTCCACATTCCATGGGTGTGCAAACGGGATTTGAATCATCCATCTTGAACTTCTTAAGTATCTCCTTAGCATAGCTTTCTTGAGTAATGAATATTCTATTATCTTCTTGTTTTACTTCAATTCCGAGGTAGTAAGACATCAATCCAAAATTCGTCATCTCGAACTCCTTCGTCATCTCTTTCTTGAATTTCTCGAACATGCTTGGATTGTTACCCGTGAATATCAAGTCATCTACATATAAACATGCAATCAATATATCGTATTTTTGAATTTTGATATAGAGTGCATGCTTATATGGACTCTTGATGAAATCCTTCTCCTCAAAGTACTTGTCAATTCGAGTATTCCAAGCTCTCGGGACTTGTTTTAACCCATTAAGTGCCTTCTTTAACCTCAAGACTTTGTATTCTTCTCCTTTGATTATGTAGCCTTGTGGTTGCTCAATGTAAACTTCTTCTTCAAGGTCTCCATTTAAGAAGGCTGACTTGACATCTATTTGATGTATCTTCCATTTTTTTTGAGCCAACCAATGAAATAATTAGCCTGACAGTTTCAAGACGAGCAACGAGAGCAAATACCTTGTCATAGTCGATTCCGACTCTTTGACTATATCCTTTCGCCACTTCTTCTTTAGAGTTTTTCTTTGCTTTGTACACCCACTTCACACCAATCGCCTTGTGTTCATTTAGGAGTGAGGGTAACTCTCATGTATCATTATTTTGTATCGCTTTGATCTCTTCATCCATAGCATTTTTTCAAGTCTTTTTTTTATAGTTTCTTGGAAGTCCATGGGCTCGCACTCCGCAAATAGACAAAATAAAGTAAGGTTGTCTTGATTTTCGGTAACCTTGTAGAGATCTTGTAAACTTCTAAAGCGTGGAGTCATTTCGCTCGAACTTTCTTCTACTTAAGCACTTGTTGGTGAAGTTGGTGGTGTAGTAGGCTCTTCTCTTGGTGGCTCTGGGTCATATTCTTCAAAGTGTGGAAAGAAGTTATAATCTTCATCATTTGATTTCCAATCCCATTCTCCTTCTTCATCGAACACAACATTTTGACTAATAATTGTCTTCCTAGTATCAGGATTGTAAAGCTTGTAGCCTTTGGAGTTGTTGTCATAACCAATGAAGATGTACTTCTCACTTTTGTCATCTAGTTTGCTCCGCTTTTCATTCGGTACATGAGAATGAGCAATGCTTCCAAAGACTCTTAAATGAGAAACACCGGGTTTCCTTCCGCTCCAAGCTTCTTGTGGTGTTTTTCCCAAAACACTTCTTGTTGGAGATCGGTTTAATAGATAAAGCGCACATGCGACGGCTTCCGCGCACAACTCTTTTGGTAATTTTTTCCTTTTGAGCATGCTCCTCGCCATGTCAAGAATTGCTCTATTCTTTCTTTTCGCTACTCCATTTTGTTGAGGAGATCTTGGCACCGTTAGTTGTCTTCGAATGTCGTTATAAACTTTTGAAGTTTTCGAATACCTCGAATTTTTCTTTCAAAAAATAAACCCATGTTTTTCTTGAAAAATCATAAATAAAGCGAAGAAAGTAATTATTTTTACCAAGTGATTTCGGCTTGATCAGACCGCATACATCAGTATGTATTAGCTCCAACGGCTTTTGAGCTCTTGTACTCGACTCCTTTGGAAAACTCATTTTGAATTACTTTCCAAGTAAACATCCTTCACACACTTGATTTGGATGATTGATGCAAGGTAGTCCTCTCACCATTTCTTTCTTCGAAAGTAATTTCAATCCTCCAAAATTTAGATGCCCGAATCAAAGATGCCAAAGCCAAGACTCTTCTTTGTAACACATTTTGAGACATTGTGCGATGTCATTTTGAATGTTAAGAACAAACATTCTATTTTTTTACATCGGCACCTTGGTAATGAGATTGTTTGCTTGGTCTCTTATCGAAAGGTTATTATCTTTTAATCGAATATCATAACCTTTCTCTAAGAGTTATCCAAGGCTCAAGATATTTGTCTTCATGTTTGGAATATAGTAAACGTTGGAAATAAATTGATGATCTCCATTATTTAATCGGATGAGAATGTTTCCTTTATCTTTTACCTTCATCTTCGATTCATCTCCTAAAGCCACGTTTCCTTTCACCGACTCATCAAGCTCCACAAATAAGCTTCTTCTTCCGCCTATGTGATGGCTTGCACCACTATCGAGGTACCACTTACGATTCTCTTCTCGTTCATCCATCTTGTAATTAGCCATCAATAACATGTCTTTTTCTTGGCTTTTTTCTTAGCAACAAGAGCTCAAAAACCGTTGGCTTTTGAGTTGGCCTTCTCCTATACTCTTTTGTTGCTAGGAGCTTTACATTCGGAAGCATAATGTCGAAACTTTCCACAATTATAGCATTTTATTCTTGATTTATCGTATCTTGATTTTGGACTTCCTCTCCCACTACCTCTTGATGAGCTTTCTCCTCTTTGATTTATGTTGTCTTCATACGGCCTCCAACCTCGTCCATTTTCATATCCACGACCTCGTCCTCGTACTTGACCATCACCTCTTCTTTGATAACTTTGGTATCTTTCTTCTTTAGTATTATCAATTCGCATCTTTAGTACTTGTTCCGCAATGTCTTCCTTCTTTTTCTTTTTTTCTTTATAAGCTTGTAATGACCCAAGAAGTTGCTTCATTGTCATGGCCTCCAAATCTTTTGTCTCTTCAATAACGGTAACGATATGCTCAAATTTTTGATATAATGATCTAAGAACCTTCTATATGATTCTCACATCATCTAGCTTCTCGCCGTTTCTTTTGAGATTATTAGTGACCGTCAAAATTCTTGAGAAGTAATCAGAGACGAGTTCACCTTCCTTCATTTGCAACACTTCAAATTCTCCTCTCAGAGTTTGAAGACGCACCTTCTTGACTTGATCGGCACCCTTGTAAGAGGTTTGAAGCTTTTCCCATGCTTCTTTGGCCGACGTAGCTTCAACAACCTTCTCGAACATATCTTCATCTAATCTTTGATAGATTAGACAGAGAGCCTTCTTGTCTCTCTTCCTTGAATCTCTCAAACCATCCTTTTGAGTTTGAGAGAGACTACCTTCATTCTCCGGTTCAACATAGTCTTTCTCGACTATCTCCCACACGTCATGTGCTCCTAGGATAACCATCATTCGTAAACTCCAATTGTCATAGTTGCTCTTTTTGAGCATCGGAATTTGGAAGGGAACACCACTACTCGCCATCTTTAGGATCTTCACGCTCTGATACCACTTTGTTGAAAGAAAACTCTTGTGAAATGTGATGAAGAAAGTGTGAGTATTTGAAAAAAAAAAATCAGTAAATATAACTTTTATTACTTTGATTTGAACTTGGAACAACTTCACAATTTCATATTTACATAAGGGAGTAGGGAGAGGTATTTATAGCTTCCAAATTACTCCTTCTGTTTCAAAATAAGTGATTTTTAAGGTATTTTCACACAAATTAAGAAATCACACAAATTCATAATTTGTTGAGTTTTTCTATGTAAGAAAATTATTTATTATCTAATTCAACCAATGATAAAAAAGACTATAGAATATTATTGGTCAAAAAGAATTAAAAACATATTAATGTTACATTGAAAAATTAAAAGATCACTTAAAATGAAACAAAAATTTTGATCTAGAAAATTATTTGTTTTGAAACAGAGGGAGTATAAAATATCTAAAATATTTTAATCCTTAATCTAGATTATTCTACCAAAATATTTAGATTATAATTTTATAATTGTCTAGATTAAACTATAAAAATATTTTGATTTTTATGGTTAAGGAGGTGGAAGATATTGATATTTCTAGAGAAAACTATAGAATTTGGACTTGGTCCGTTTAATAATTATTGGGTAATTTGCCCAATAATTAAAAATTTTGCTTTCAACATTTTATTGGATCTTCCAATTTCTGGGATTTAGATCCCTCCACCGCTGGGAGTTGGATCTGGAGAAGTTTGTGTAAGTTGAGAACGATTGCTAGGCCGTTTATAATTTGTGAGATTGCATCAGGGTTAACTTGCAGTTTCTGGAAGGACAGTTGGACTGAGCTAGGTCCTCTCATTGAGATCACTGGAGAGGATGGTCCGAGAGTCTCAGGACTCCCTGTCAATGTCGTGGTAGCTGATGCGTTAAGGGATGGTGAGTGGTGGATCTCGAGAAGCAGAAGTAGGACTCCGCTATTACTTTTCTGCAACAGTGTCTTCCCCACTCGGATACAGTTTTATCAATAGCAGAAGATGATACTTACCTCTGGAAAATTGGAGACAAACCGGCCTCAGCAAGTTTCTCAACCTCTGATACTTGGACGATTCTGAACCCCCTGGTCCCTCTGTTGATTGGCATGAAGCTGTTTGGTTCAAGGGAAGAATACAAAAGCATGCTTTCATTGTTTGGGTTGCAACAAGGCAGAGACTTCCCACCAGAGACAGACTTTTGAGATGGGGTCTTCACGTCTCGTGCCTTCTCTGCAGCCTACATGAGGAATCTGCTCAGCCTTTGTTCTTTGAGTGAGCGAGGCTTGGTCTTTCTTTACGTCGAAAGCCCATGTCTTTCCTCCGGCTTTGTTTGCAGATGGAGTTAGATGGATGAAAGACCCTTGCCGTGACAAAAATGTGGCTTTAATCTTCAAGTTAGCTTTCCAAGCTTCCATATATGTCATATGGAAAGAGAGGAATGTGAGGCTTCATACAACATCATCCCGTCCTCCAAATGCTCTCTTTCAAGACATCAAAAATACCATTAGATGTAGACTGGATCCTCTTTCAAGAGCTCAAAGATATCTTATCTCCTCATGCTCTTACGTATCTACTTGATTTAGATAGTTTCAGTCTTAACTTGGTTGTAAGTTTTATTGTTGTTGTTGTATGTTGTTTGTTGCTGATCTGCTTTATTTGGCCGCTTGGCATTGTTGTAAGCGGTATCTATTAATGGAAAATAAAATAAAAAAATAAAATAAAATGTTTTCCATCCATGTTATCGATCTCTTATTCACTTCACAATATTTATGTGTTCACATTTCATAAGAAATTTTCATTGAGCCGATTCATCGTTGATGGCGATATTTTCCAAAATATGCAAAACTACCCACACACTTTTCTAAACCTTGTTCTAAAAACTAGACGGTTTTGTCATATGAGACAATGAAATAATATTGTCCAGCCTTTCATAACAGAAGTTAAAAACCAATAGAAAACTAAACCGTCATAAACGTTTCAACTAGTCATAACCCATGTACCTTATGTTTCTTAACCTGCTCACCTCATATTGTAGTTGAAGCAAACAAATCCTTTAAGTTGTGTGTCTCTCTGTCTCCCTTGTTTCTACGTGATGTTATTGCTTAAGAACCTAAATTCTCTACGCCATTGACTAATAAACCCAAAGACTCCATGCCATCGACCAAACAGTCTAAACCCAAAGACAAAGATGATGGTGTGATTACATTTTTATCGGAATTTCCTCTAACCTTTATGCTCCTATTCTCCTTTTCACTTTTGGTTCGGTAACACTCTCTCTATGTAACCATAGAAATCTCCTTCCCAAAAAGGGAAGAAAATGGACTATCGGGTAGATTTAAGACTTGGCTGTCTAAAGATTCACAGTGTATCCTCCTGGTGAAAAAAAAAAAAAAAAAAAACATCATATGAAGATCAAACTAAAAAAATCTTAAAATCTGTTTGTTAATTATATCAAAGTTATTGCATACCTATCATTGTCTTTGTAGGTAGTGCCTGTGTTCATAACGTTATCTTCGGTGTTTAGATAATCCAGAAGATAGCTCAACCGTCCCGCTTGTTCTTCTTGTTCCTCTACAAATAAAGAAAGTCATACAATTTATTCATTTTTAAAAACAAAAATTGAGATATCATGTTCTAAGAAGAGGTATAGTTACCATCTGTTGTTAGCTTGAAATCATTGGAAGAAAAACCGAGATAGGAGTAATCAGTAGGTAAGGACCTAGAAACTGATTGCATGTGTTCCTCAAGAAATTGCTTTTTCATTAGTCTTGAGGTCTCGCCAACCCGCATTGGCACTAAAACAACACAAAAGAAACAATTAAATAAATTAGTAAAGCCAAGCTTGGTATATATAAATATATATAAAAAAAAAAGGTTTCAAGAATGTACTAACTAGTGTTCATCTCTGTGTCTTTGTCAATGTACTGAGAGCCATATCGGATGTCGTGTAGAGGCTTGTTATTGTCAAGGTACCTACTGGAACGTGATTTTTCCCGGTAAGGCTTGACTAAAACACGAGCACCGCATATGAAATGAGGATTTCCTTTAGCAAGAATGTGTTTGACGGTTTCGGTGTAAGCAAAAGTTACAAATCCAAACATTCTCTTTTGCTGACAAGGAATCCTCACATCTTCCACTGGTCCAAATTTGGAGAAGTAGTTTGAAACATCATGCTCATTGAAACTACTCTCTGCCGGAAATGTCAAATAAATCTGTCTTGAACCAGCAAGAATCGCTCCGTGTTCGTTTCTCTCTCCCGTATATTCCACAAACTTTGATACATCTTCTGCTAGTATAACTGAATGTTGCCCATGAGGCCTACAAAATTCATACCACCATTTACCAAAACAATACATAAAATATACTCCCTCGAATATTTGTTTGTTAAAATGTGTTTAGTAACTAACCTGTCAATGAGGCAGATGGTGTTCTTTAAGCGAGCAAGAAGCTTGGTGAGGCTGTAGCCAGCTTTACCATGTCTTTGTGACTCAGTGAGATATCCTTCAGCTTGAAGGGTCCTACCGTACTTCTCGTAGTACATCATTGGCAACGAAGCTATGGAAATTGGAGCACCTCTTCTTGATTTGAGTAGCTCGATGATCTCTCCTTCTAGCTTCTCAAGTGATCTAGGGGAAACAACATGCTCTTCTTCACTTAGGTTGTTTGGATTAAACATCTGAGCAAAACTAGCTCTCTCTGGTACGACTTTTCCATGGAAATACCTACAGTTGTTGCCGTGTTTGCAGAACCCTTTGTTGAAGTAATGGCAGATTTTTACAGGAAACTCTGGTAAACTCGGTGATCTTCGACTCGTTCTTAAAGGCAAACTCTGTTTCTCCTGAGAGAAGAATCTCGCTGAGAATTCAGGACTGGTCATAGAATCCTCAAAATTCAAGAACTGAACATTGTTCTGCAATGATGAATCCATGTCGTTTGTAGTCTCCCAAAAACGTGTTCCCATGGAGAGAACCGAAGGAGGAGAGACAGAAACCAAAAAAGATTGGTTTGATGAACCGGTGAATGATCCGAATTTACGGATTTGAATGTGATCAGAAGAAGGAATGTTGTAGTGAGAGTTTTTAGCCAATTCATATTTAACACAGTTGATCATGGAACGCATCACCGAATCTGGACAGAAGGCGAGACGGATCATGTTACGATCGTTGTGGTCTTGCATTAACAAGAGATAACCGATGATTTTCGATGCATTTTCTGGTTCAAGTTGATGGATTCTGTTGTGCACAACATTCATAGCTTCTGTGAAATTCATCTCTAGTAACGTAACGTCTCTCAAAAATCTCCTGCATAGCAAATCATTCAAAATTTTCATTATTTCAACAAGTTTTAGTCATACTCATTAAAACATATAATCGGACAAGTGAGTAGATGGGTGAGACTCACTAATGAACGCACAAGTTCATATTGTGTACAACTAAAAGATTTGCATTGTAAGTCAAACGAAGAAAGCTACAATGTCATGGATAAGAAAAACAAAGAGACAAATCTGAGTCGCGAATATGTAATCAAAACAAGATTTTAATCCAAAAACAATCTTCAATGTTTTTCTACTTTAACATATTACATTTTCTCCAAAATTATTCAATTTATTGAGTCAATTAATTATAAACAAAAAAAAACAATTATCGGAAAACGAAATAATCGATTACCTGTATATTAAGAGGAAGAAGGGTCTTTGGGAATTAAAGAGAGAAGGGTCTTTGATGAAACAGATCAAACAAAATCAAATGAATCAATCAAAGCTGAGACACTCTTCTTCCATGGCCGTTGAATAATCTTCACGCTATCAAAGTTTTTGTCATTTGCATATATTCTCTTCTTCTTTAGTTTCCTTTGTCTTTGTTATGTGTGTTTGTTTAAAACAACACTCCTAAACAAGAAAAACAAAACACAACCAACACTCTTAAAAAAGAACAAACGGTGAGACAACAACCTTTGTTTTCACTTCACTTTTTGCCTCTCCTTCTCATATATAGTATACACAGCTCTTATAGCTATACGTACATATGTGTGTGTGTGTATATACAGTCTCCCAAAAATAGCAAATGAACTTAGTGATCATCGGCGAATTGAGATCTCTCTGACCTAGCTTCTCTTTTTACTTTTATTTAGAGTTTTTACCAGATTTTTTTTTTAAATGCGTTATCTCTTTTGTCTCTTCTTTACTGTACACTCAAAAATTTGAGATGAAGAACTCACATTTTGTAAATTGATTTTTTAACATTGTAAATGATTTTTTTTTTGGCAACTACAAATGATTTCTTGTGATAACTAAAACTACTCAACAAGATTAAAAGTTATTAAAATTTAGTTGATATTTTTTATATATTAATGTTTTCATAGTTTGATCAGATATTATATATCTATGTAACCTTCACATATATATATAGGATACACAACTCTTATACGTATATTTGTATATATATACACACAATCATGCCAAATATAGAAAATAAACTTGTTGCGATCTCCGGCGAATTTGGTTCGAGATCTCTGACTTAGTTTCTGATTTGATTTTTGCTTAGAGCTTTTACCAAATTTCTGTTTTTAAACTAAAATATTATTTTTGTTTATCCGTCTCTAGCTCTACACACATTGCATGGGTCTCAGCAAAATCAGGATGAAAATCCAACGTTTTTGTAAATGTTTTTCTTAAACATTATAGATGATTTATTTTGATGGTTAAAAATCAAAACTAGTCAACAAGATTAATATATTTTATAATTTTGTTAATAATTTTTATATAATAATCACGAATATGTCTCGTATGTAGTGCTTTTCATAATTTTTAGATATTATAATTATGTAAACTTCTTATAAATATTATATAATATACTCTTGTGTGTGTATATATATATATATATGTGTGTGTATATGTGTATACATCTATATATATATATATAGACTTTTGCCAAATATAGCATATAGAAAACCGCTCTGCTAATTATAGCAAATAAACTAACTATTGTGATCTGTGGCGGATTTGGTTCGAGATCTGTCTGACTTAGTTTCTCTTATGATCCATGTTTAGCGGCTTAGAGCTTCTACTAGATTTTCTTGTTTTCTTTAAATTTGGGTTAACTCGTCTTATCTCATATCTACACATTGGGATCAACAAAATTGGAACGGAGAACCAAATTTTGTTATAATATGTATTTATACTATCAGGATGAAAATTAAAACAATAAACAATAATTTATGGCTGGGAAAATTGGCTAATCTTGTGCTTAAGAGAACGTGAAATTACTTAAACCTAAACCCCTATGTGCTTTAATGCGGAATGGCCAAATTCCAAGTGCAGATCACCACAAACGCTCCTAAGTCCTAACGTTCTACAAGAATCATCAAATGGGCCTTCCAATTTTGTCTCACTTAAAATCATAATGGGCTTACAATAACATGACCTTACCAACAGATGTGTTTTTTTTAGCGTGTATATCCGTTAAAGATTCCTAACATAATAGCGACAAGATTTTCATAACATCATGAATTATTAACATTTTCATAATTGATAAGAGGCACGAAAACTCGTGAATAAAGAAAAAGGCGACAGGAAATCTGATTATTATAAAGTAGAAACGTTTGAACTCATACTCAGAACAAAACAAAAAATGATTGATCAAATAACAAAGAACGAGTTAATCGGATTATTTACATCCATTGCCCTTCTCATATACGTTACATGTCTCCTCCACACCAAACCTCATACGAGACTGCCTCCGGGACCAAATCCATGGCCGGTGATCGGCAACATGTTCCAGCTTGCAGGTTCACCGCCACACGACTCATTGACTAAACTTTCACGGCGTCACGGGCCAATCATGACTTTGCGGATCGGGTCGATGCTGACGGTTGTGATCTCTTCGAGCGAAGTGGCTCGGGAGATGTTCAAGAAGCACGACGCAGCATTGGCTGGCCGGAAGATTTACGAGGCGATGAAGGGAGGGAAGAGTAGTGACGGCTCGCTCATCACGGCTCAGTACGGAGCGTATTGGCGGATGCTGCGGAGGTTATGCACCAGTCAGTTCTTTGTCACGCGCCGTCTTGATGCTATGAGAGATGTACGCTCTAAGTGTATTGAGCAGATGCTCCGGTTCGTCGAGGAAGGTGGCCACAATGGTGCGTAATATTTTATTTCAATTTTTCAACATGTATTATGCTTGTTTGAACCACACCAACAACACTAGTACAAATTATTTAGCTACCTATCCTAGCTAGTTATGTATTACAAATTATATATCAAAATTTTATGTTACAAGACAATTATATAAACAAAAGGTTATTATAATTAGTAGCTTGATTTTGGTAGAGTTTGTAAGTTTTAAAAGTTGAGGAATTTAAAGTGTTAAGAATCTATACTATTAAGGCTGAAATACCAGAAAATTTTTGAACATTTTTTGTAAGTATTTACATCAAATGCTATTGGTCTTAAGAACAAATTTTAATCTCTCAATAAGGGTATAATTGTACTTTAAATTACTAACAAATTCGGATTTACTCGCGGGTTTAGAAAAATCCAGAATTCTTAATCGGGTTTTTTTAATTTAATCTTGATAGTTGATTTAATTAATCCCCACAATCTTAAGTTAATCTAATTCGGTTAAAGTATTTAAATGTTAATTATGAAAAAATTAATATATCGGAATTATATATAGTAAATCTTGGTCATCGTTTTTTATACAGCAAATATTAGATATGTTCAGTTAAAGTAACTAATTAAATGTTAGTTACTAAGATTACGGAAGTTCTCAATATTTTCTTTAAGAAATTGCAAAATTTAGATAGCATTCGAATCTCTTAATTATGAGAGATTTAAAAAAAAACCTAATCGCATTAATAATCAGAAATCAATGCTGAAAAATCACAAATAAACTAATCGCATTAATTATAAAAATATTTGCAAAACAAACTAAACGAATTAATAAATAGAAAAATTAGTATTCGGTTTCAATCCGGGCATTGCTGAGCCCACGTGGGATTTGATTAGAAAATTGAAGTGTTTATTTGTCAAATATAAGAGAAGTTTAAATTTATAGGTATTCAATCCGTGTTTCAAATCAAGTTTGGTTTTAATTTTTTTGGATTACTAGGAAAACAATTTTTTTTTTACAAAATCATAATTTAATTAACTTAATTATATATGTCTAATATTGTAATATTGATGGTGTTAACAAAATAATGAAATGGTGATTTACCGCATTAGTGATATTTTAAATTTATATTAATGTCGACCCAACCCCGTCCCGCCATATAACCCCGTCCTGTGATATTTTAAACTTTTTATAAGTGTAAATGTTCATAATATTTTAAACTTTTTAAAAGTTTAAAATTTATTATATCCGATATAATTAAACGGTTCGACTAAAGAACCGAATTAAACCGAGTACAAAATTTTAAATTTGGATGCTTGTTAAGTTTAGCTTCCTTCTTATTCAAATTTAGATTCATTTTGGTCTTATTTATAATATGACTTTCAACCATTGTCTAAATTTTTTAGTCAATGTGGGACGTTAAACACACAATTTCTCATCATTGTTTGAGTAATACATGTCCATTTTTCAAAATTCAAATTATGACAAATGCAGAAAAAAATCTAGAGTTTTATTAATTTTATGTGTTATATGATGATTAAAAGCAATTAAAAAAAATATCAAACAAATATGATAGGAGAATCAAAATTTTAAATCTTAACAAAATCTTCTAAAATTAAAAAAAATTTAATTCTGTTTGGCTATATGGATAGTAGAGAATTGATTGTAGAGATTGTTAGTATATATGTATATAAATATATTTATATTCCATATTTACCCTTAATGAGTTTTTTAATTTATTTTTTAAATCAATAGCATTTTATGTAATATCTTACAAACCAAATGTTTCTCTTTAAAATGTACTTCAAAAATGTTAATATAGATAAATTGTTCGGTATTATGTAGGTTTATATATGTAATCGGTTTTATTGATTGTTCAGGTATAATTTAGTCCAAATATGTACCTAATGGGTGCTTTAAAGCTATATCCAAACAATTATTTAGGATATTTGAAATAAATCAATAGTATTATATTGAAGATCGGTTCGGTTTGAATCTGTTTAGATTAACTGTTGTCGACGCCCCTTTACAACCATAAGATTAAAATAAATTTAGCAATATTTTAAGAAAAAAATTCATCATGTGTTGTAGCACGGGTCATTATAAATATTTTGACGTATTAAGTGAATAATAAAAATATACTACTTGGCCAAAAATGTGATAAAATACAGAACTCGATATTAAATTATATATTTTCTTAAACTATTTTTTCCAAATACATTTTTACTTTTACAATGAGTTCATGTTACATTCAAAATTATATGTATACATTAAATTGTAATAATATGGACTAAACCAAATTTATACTGATAGTCACATTGTACTAATCCGATTACCGAATTTGCAATTATCAATATACTATTATACATAAAAAATTAGTCAGCCAAATTTCATATTTGAAAATAAAAATAAATACACATTTTCATATTTTTAAAAATACTATAACATTATATTTTTTACTTATTAATTAACGTTACTTTAAAATATATTATCTTGTCTTGTGGCACGGGTTAATATCTAATTTAAAATATAATAGGGAATCCATCGTATTTTTAAAAGTTTTCTTTATCCCAATAAAAATATAATTGAATAGAATTACATAGTGAATCAAATTAATATTTCTGAATAACAAATTATTTGGTAGAATATAATAATCACCAGTGATTGGTAGTCTTAAATTATCCCTCGATATTAATACATGATCTTAAAAGTTTTAAAAGTGTCATAACTAGCCCCAAATATTAAACGTTTGATTCTGAAACCACTATATTTGTAATATACATTCAACATATTTATTTATTATAAGGTACAAAAACGATCGACGTGGGGAGGTATTTCTTCTTGATGGCGTTTAATCTCATAGGAAACCTCATGTTCTCAAGAGATTTGCTCGATCCCGATTCAAAAAGAGGCTCCGATTTCTTTTATCACACCGGAAAAGTGATGGAGTTCGCCGGGAAACCCAACGTTGCCGATTTCTTCCCTTTGCTAAGGTTTCTTGATCCTCAAGGAATCAGAAGAAAAACGCAATTCCACGTGGAAAAAGCGTTTGAGATCGCCGGAGAGTTCATCAGAGAACGAACGGAAGTTAGGGAGAGAGAAAAGAGCGACGAGAACACTAAGGATTACTTAGATGTTCTTTTGGAGTTTCATGGTGGCGATGGAGTTGACGACGAACCTTCTAGATTCTCATCAAGAGATATCAACGTTATTGTTTTCGTAAGTTACTCATACCCGCTACATGTCAACTTTGCATTTTATGGTCACCATAATTTTCTAAAAAATATACATTCTTGATTATAGTAATTATTTTGGTTCACTTTTTTGGATTGAATTTAAGATGAAATCCATTTTATAGATTATGTATACAAAATAAGAATTAGTTTAAAATATGGTTCACAGAAATAAAATAAAAAAATAAGATCGGGTTTCTTGATAGGTTAACGTTCACGACACCACTCTCATTAATGCATAATATGTTATCAATTTTTTAGAAATATCTAGGTTTTTTTAAAAAAAAAGTTTTTTTTTTTTTTTATAAGACAAAACGTAAAATTTAGACAATTTTCAATTATTTATACAAATTAAAATGTAGAATTTTTTTTCAATTTTTTTGATAGGAAATGTTTACGGCGGGGACGGATACGACAACGAGCACGTTGGAGTGGGCACTAGCGGAGCTTCTACACAACCCAAGAACCCTAACCAAACTCCAAACCGAACTCCGGACCTACTTCAAGTCCCCGAACCAAAAGCTCCAAGAAGAAGACCTTTCAAACCTTCCCTATCTCTCGGCAGTTATCATGGAAACCCTGAGACTGCATCCACCTTTGCCTTTCCTAGTCCCACACAAGGCCATGTCCACGTGTCACATCTTTGATCAATACACTATCCCCAAAGAAACACAGGTCTTGGTTAACGTCTGGGCCATTGGGCGCGATCCTGGAACATGGGTCGACCCGATTATGTTCAAACCCGAGAGATTTATATCTGACCCGAATCCTCGAGACTTCAAAGGACAAGATTACGAGTTCTTGCCGTTCGGATCGGGTCGAAGGATGTGTCCAGCTTTGCCTTTGGCGTCACGGATCTTGCCATTGGCCATTGGGTCGATGGTGAGGTCGTTTGATTGGGCCTTGGAAAATGGGCTTAATGCAGAAGAAATGGATATGGGAGAAAGAATTGGTATTACATTGAAAAAAGCTGTTCCTTTGGAAGCGATTCCAATTCCTTATCGAGGGAGTTAATTTTTTTTTAATCTTTGTTTTGTTTACAATTACATGCATGTGTACTTTAACACTTAAATCACCAAAGCAAATCCAATATGTATACCCAAAAAAGGAAAAAGATCTAAAATGTAATAAGTTGCGTTGCACGGAAACTCGACTGAAACTCCGTTTCGCGGTTCGGAAACGTTCCGGACTCGGAAACGCTCGGAAACGCGTTTCTCGAAAATTCTGGTTTGGAAACGTGTTCGAAACGTGACATTCTAATTTGGAAACGTGTGTTTCCGAGTTGGAAACGTGTGTTGAAAACTTATTTTAAAAACAGTAGATAAAAAAGTATATAATTAAAGAATATAAGGATATATGTGCTATTCTTGAAAACCTAATTAGTAATTGTAAGTTATATTTTTCTTCTAATCGATTTAGGTAACCTAAAAACCAAAAGACGATGATTAGAAGAAGTTTAGAAGTTGGAACTTAGAAGAGTTAAGGCTTGAAGCCATAAACAAGGTATGTTGTTTTTCAAGTTAAGAACTTAAGATTAATTTGATTTGGTTATTGAAGTATAGATAGAAGCAAAGCATAAACTATTTTTGAAGTCGTAGTCTCGTAGATATAAAGCTATGGAGTCGAAGCTTCTTCTTTCAATTGGAATTTAGTAATCTAATTTTTATTTCTAACTAAAGTCGATTTATATATTGATTATTGTTTCATGTTTCTAGTCAAACTGCTGGTCTACTTTAACATAAATTTTGTTTTTCCAGAGATATGAACACATCTCAAGATCATCACGTCGGAGATGATACGAATACTGATGATTTACAGAACGTGGATGATAAGGTACCTTTGTGGATTTATGTGAATAAACTTGAGTAGCTGGCAGGAAGAGGATTGAAACGACCCGACCCTATTTTTTTTTTTTTAATGCAATAATTAATATTCCCATAAATATTAATTATATTCCGAATAAAACATTTAATTTAACGATTAAACAAACAGACCAATTCAATTTATGTTTAATAATTTCGATTACTGTTGGTTGAAGTTTATTTAATAAGTACGAGTTTTATTTTATAACTTTTGCGGTTTGTAGTGGAAACTAGTTTTATATGAAATAAATTGATTTAAATATGTTTAATTTAAGTGAATTGGTCTGTTTGTTTAATCGTTAAATTAAATGTTTTATTCGGAATATAATTAATATTTATGGGAATATTAATTATTGCATTTAAAAAAAAAACGGGTCGGATCGTTTCAAACAGACCCGACCCCTTTTTTTTTTAAATGCAATAATTAATATTCCCATAAATATTAATTATATTCCGAATAAAACATTAACCTACACAACACCACACACATCAAACCATCTCGAAACTTTGAGCGTACCTTCAGGACATCCAGGGGTTGATTTTCAACGGTGGAGATTGGAAGTGGACGGTTAGAATTCGTTTCGTGACTCCATCTTTGAGGGTAATTGTTTCTGAATTTTCCAATTTTGGTTGAAATCGTTTTGCTTGTTGTGGTTGGCTGTAGGGTGTGTGAGCGAGTTTGGGCGACCTGTTGCTGGCTTGTGAGTGAGTCTTGGTTGGCTGGGTGTTGTGGTTTTTGAGCCGAAATCCTTCCTTAGTTAGAGGTGAGTGCAAGACCATAAGCTTATCTAAGCGGTAGAGATGGTTTGATGTGTTTGTGGTGTTGTGTAGGTTGATTTTTGTGATGGATCGGGAATCGGATTCATGGGCTGGTTATGTCAATGGGTTGTATACTCATTGGGTGGTTTGCTTAATTGTGATTGATTGTGTTTATTGTGTTCTCAATCGTTTGTGTGTATAGCTCGTAGATGGGATGACCGTCTCACTAAGTATTTTTGATAATACTTACGCAACTCTTCGTTATGTTGTAGGTAAAGATAAAGTGTGATCGTGGAATCAAGACAATGAGAAGGAGGATGATTTAGGACTCGGTATTTGTGTGGTAGTGTCGAACTTTATTTATGTTTAATAATTTCGATTACTGTTGGTTGAAGTTTATTTAATAAGTACGAGTCTTATTTTATAACTTTTGTGGTTTGTGGTGGAAACTAGTTTTATTTGAAATAAATTGATTTAAAAAAGTTTAATTTAAGTGAATTGGTCTGTTTGTTTAATCGTTAAATTAAATATTTTATTCGGAATATAATTAATATTTATGGGAATATAAATTATTGCATTTAAAAAAAAACGGGTCAGGTCGTTTCAAGGATCATGGAGGTTTGGATGCAAGTTTTGCAAAAACAAATATTCTGGTTGTCATAGCAGAGTAACGACTCATTTGTTGAAAGATAGGGGCAAAGGAATTAAAGAATCTTTGAAGGTTACTCTTCAACAAAGAGATAACATGAGAAAATTAGTTAATGATTGCACGAAAAAGATAAAAAGTGCAGTTCTTAGAGTAGTGCCATTGCCTTCGTCAACAAGAAAAGTATCAAGTTCTTCTCTTGATTATGATATGAGTTATAGTGTTCTGAATGCAAGTGAATCTGATCCAAAGAAGAGGAAGGGAATGGATACACCTTTGGGAAAAGCATTTAAGAATGAGGCTAGAAAACAATGTGATGGCGAGGTAGCTAGAATGTTTTACACGAGTGGTTTATCGTTTAACGTCGCAAGAAATCTTCATTACCGCAATTCATATGTACGAGCTTCAAGCATTCCAGGATATGTTCCCCCTGGATATAATGCATTGAGGATAGGACTTCTTAAAAAGGAAAGAAAGAACATTGAAATGCACTTGCAGCCTTTGAAAAACTCATGGAAACATAAAGGAGCCAGTATATGTAGTGATGGTTGGTCGGATCCACAACGAAAGTCGATATTTAACTTGATTGCTGCAAATGAGAGTGGTCCCATGATGTTAAAGGCAATTAATACCCACTGTGAAGTTAAAACTGGGGAGATGATTGCAGACATGATCATAGAATGCATAAAAGAGGTTGGACATGAAAATGTGGTTCAAATAGTCACCGACAACACTTCCAATTGTGTAAAAGCCGGTGCACTTATTTCAGCCAAGTATCCTACCATCTTCTGGATACCATATATGGTTCATATTCTAAACCTTTCTTTGAAGAATATATGTGCACCATTACTCAGCACAAGAAACAATGTAGATGTGTATAATGCTTGTATTTGGATAAAATCTCTCGGTGAGGATGTGACTTGGATCAAGAATTTTATTATGAACCATGGAATGAGGCTTGTGATGTTCACAGAGCATTGTGATCTTAAGCTTCTTACAATTGCTTCGACCAGGTTTGTTCTCTCTTTTGTTAAATATTTATATTACTTCTTTTCTTATACTCAAAGTATCATGTTATTATAATTATTTTAACAGATCTGTCTCCACGGTTGTGATGTTCAAAAGATTCAAGAAAATAAAAACCGGGTTGCAACAGATGGTGGTCAGTCCTAAATGGGATGATTACAAAGAAGACAATACAGTTAGAGCATCTGCGGTGAAGCAAAAAATATTAGATGAGATGTTTTGGGATGATCTTGAATATGTTTTATCTTTCACTTTGCCCATCTATAGTGTGATTAGAGCTGCTGATACTGATAGGCCTTCTCTTCATTTAGCCTATAAATGGTGGGAAAGCATGATTCAGAATGTGAAGAAAAGAGAAAAAACAACTTGATGAGAACTCTGTCTTTTGGAATGCTGTGAATTCTGTTTTAACATCTCGTTGGAGCAAGAGTACCACTCCACTCCATTGTATGGCACATTTTCTAAATCCCAAATAAGTTTACAAATTTACTAGAATTTTACAAAACTTATTGTCTTACAAATCTGACATATAATCTTTGTTGTGCAGCAAAAGAAAAGTGTACGTATACGTTCCTAACTACTTTGGAATATATTCACTAACTATTACTTAATACAATCCAACGAATGAAATAATCATATAAACTTTGATTATTTCATACTAGTATTTAATTATTTCATTATTGTATATCTTTGTTGGATATAGATATTACAGTTTAGAGTGGCTTGGAGAAGAAAGCAATAGAAAAACTCCACATCAAGATCTAGAGATTACTAGAGAAAGAAAAAACTGCATTATGAAATATTTTATGGATCAAGATGAAAGGAGAGAGGTCAATGTTGAATATTCTAATTTCTCTTTATGCATGGAAGATTTTGGTAGTGTTGATGCAATGCATGATAGGTTAATCCTAGAACCTCTAAAATGGTGGGCAGTTCATGGAGTTTCAACACCAAAACTTCAAGCCTTGGCATTTAAGTTGCTTGGGCAACCTTTTTCGTCTTCATGTTGTGAAAAGAATTGGAGTACTTACAAGTTTATACATTCTGCAACAAAAAACAAGATTGCTCCGCAAAGAGTAGAAGATTTGGTATTTGTGTCATCTTTTATCCAGGAGAAGTCTTGTTTATAAAAATGGTCCAAATCATATGTGGGATGTTGGAGGTGATAAATTTGATTCATTAGATGAGATGAATCTTGGAATACTTGAGTTTGAAGATCTTTCTCTCGATGAACCAGAGTTAGAAGCAGTTTTGTTTGATAGAACTGATGTAGCTGATGAAGATGAGAATAAATAAGATGTTCTAAATCGTTGATTTTGAACATATAATTTTTAATTTTTTGTTAAACTATTTACTATCTTATTTATTTTAGTTGTTTTAAACATTTTTTTATATATAATTTACATATATATATATATATTTTTTCAAAATGTTTTCATTCTTATATTTTTAAAAGAGACATTTTCGAGTTTCGAAACGTTCTGTTTTCACATACTCATTTCCGTTTCCATGCAAGAGTGTCAAAAATATGTTTCGGTTCACTGACAGCCGAGTTGACCACATTTGCTGTTATTTGTCCTTTTTGTTGGAAACAAAATAAAAAAACTAACAATTTTCAGTCATATGTGGCTATGTGCATCGATGCATACGTTAGCACGTAGACGTGGCATGCAATTAGCAACCAACCCAACGTCCTTTCCAAAAGTCAGGATTTTTGGGTCTCTAATCTCCACAAATCAATTGAAAAGATCATTCATTATGCACATTCAACTTAAATAATCATATCAAAGATGCACCGAAACAAAAATTAAAAAATCATAACAAATATGAAATCAGGTGCAACAGAAAAAAAATCGTGCCTTTTGGAGAGGTCCTTGGGTTGGTTGCTTACTTGCTAACAATCTCACCAATGTTTTATTAGAAATAAAAAAGAAACATTAACTAGATGTAAAAAAAAAACTGGAGTCGTTGATTTTTTAACCGGTTAGATTTCTAGCATATATACCAATCACCATGTTATGGTCCAAAACCTCTACACACAAACGACGTCGTATAAGGTTGCCTCCGGGACCTAATCCCTGACCGGGGATCGGCAACATGCTTCAGAGAACCCAACTTCAATCAGATTTCTATTTCATGAATTTAAATGAACTGAGATTATAATTTTCAGTATTAAGTATTTAGGTTTTAAAAAATCAAAAGAGAAATTAACCGAAGTAGCAACTGGAAACAAACATAGGAACCTAAAACGCAAACGCATTTCCAATGTTCACAAACAAAACGCCTCTGATTCATTTATTCCGTTTACAAATCCAACGATTCGTAAATCTAAAGAAGCAGCAAAACAAAACAGAGAGTAGAGAAAATTCAACCAGAGAAGAAACTGAGAAAATCAGAATCAGAGAGCTTTAAGCATATCCTCAGCACTACTGTTAGTGAAAGCACCACCTTCTTCAAGATTCAGAACCTTCACAACACCATCCTCCGCCAAAATCGCATATCTCCTTGACCTAACTCCAAGTCCCACTGGCTTATCCCTCAAATCCAATTCAACTCCAAGCTTCCCAGTGAATTCACCGTTTCCATCGGATAATAGCATCACCTCGTCGTTGATTCCTAGATCTTTCCTCCACGCTTCCATCACGAACGCGTCGTTCACGGAGATACATGCGATTACATCGATGCCTTTAGATCGGAGTTCTCCTGCTTTGGATACGAATCCAGGGACGTGCTTTTGCGAACAGGTCGGTGTGAATGCGCCTGGGACTGCGAATAGGATTGATTTCTTCCCGGCGGTGAGGGAGGAGACGGTGACTGTTTTGACGTCTCCGGTGGCTGGATCGAGGTAGGAGAGAGTTGAGTCGGGAAGCTTGTCTCCCACGGAAATGGAGGCGGTGACGGGTGTTGTCACGAAGGATCTGGTGGTGATGGAGGCGGAATTGGTGCGGCGGTTGCGGAATTTGAGGGAGAGATTAGGAGCGAGAGAGCGATTGAAGGATAGCGGCGCGGTGAAGGATACGGTGGGGGAAAGTAACGGCTTAGCGACGGAGATAACTGTGGCTGAGGAGGAGGAGATGAATCTAGAAACGGAGAGAGAAGTCGCCATGGATGCTGTTTAGGTGATTAGTGAGTGACTCAGATTTTGGATGGATGAGTAGAGAATGATAAAATCCTATGTCGTTATTGGGCCTTAATGGGCTTAAATTGTATTCACCGCCTTGGCCTCATTGTTTCATTGTTTAGTTTTAAAAACTTCAAACCCTAATTGCCATTGGTGTCGTAGCCACTACGGAGACAATGTCTACTAGAATTCGTAGTGATTGGTCCAACCTTTGTTTCGATATATTGAGATTAATCTTCTAAGGATTAGGGTCTAAAGATTTTCGTCGAGCAACAAGTGTTTTCAAGTAAATGTACACTACCTTTGTATCCATGGCGAATTTTGTTCGACGAGGATTCTACTTTTTTGTGCGATCCCGGTGAAGACAAGATTTACGAACTAGAACTTCTCAGATTTGATTTATAAAAAAGCTCTGTTATGGCTAGTTGCAGCAGTTGGTGTTGGAGGTTTGACAAAGTCCGAAGAAGAAGAATAAGTCAAGCGTAGTCTTAGGAAGTTTGAATAAGTAATTGAGTTTAAAATCTGTTTCCGTTTCATGTTCCGTAAGTTTCTCTTGTTAGTTGTAAGGCTTCTATATAAGCCATTGTCCTCTTTCTGGTTTAATGATATGAATCATTCAGATTACTTTGATATCTTGAGAGCAAATACAAGTTATATTTTTTTTATTTGGTATCAGAGCAAAATCATTGTGAGTGTTTGAGAGGAAAACATCACAGAAAGAATGACGGACGTTGCAAGTTTCGCTGCACCTGTGGTACCAAAGTTTGATGGAGACTACGACCATTGGAGCATGATCATGGAGAATCTTCTATGTTCGAAAGAGTATTGGACCGTCATTGAACCTGGATTCGAGAATTCGGCACAACAAAAGGCATTTGATGAAGCAAATCTCAAAGATCTCAAAGCCAAGAACTATCTCTTCCAGTCAATCGACAAAACCACTCTTAAGACGATCACCCAGAAGGAGACGACCAAGCAATTGTGGGAGTCCATGAAAACCAAGCACCAAGGGAATGCTAGAGTGAAGCGAGCACAACTTCAAAGGTTAAAAAGAACCTTTGAAACCTTGGAGATGAGAGCTGGAGAAGGTGTGGCCGGATACTTTGCTCGAGTCATGGAAACGGCAAATGATATGAGGAATTGTGGTGAAATCATCGATGATGTCAAAGTAGTAGAGAAGATTCTTCGAAGTCTCACAGAAAACTTTAACTATGTGGTATGCTCCATCGAAGAATCTAAAGATATCGATAGCATTTCAGTTGATGAGTTGCAAGCTTCGCTGCAAATCCATGAGGGAAAGGTGACTGAGAAAAGAAGTGAGGAGCAAGTCCTGCAAGTGGATAATGAACCAAGGGGTTCTCATGGAAGAGGAAGATGGAATCCGCAGAGAGGAAGAGACGGAAGCAGGAGACGAGGGAGAGGTAGATCAAATCGATCAACCATCGACTGTTTTCAATGTTGAAAACAAGGTCATTACCAGTTTGAGTGCACCGAGGAGAAAAGTGTCAACTACGCTGAGTTTGATGAAGAAGAGAAACTCTTGTTAATGGCTCATGCCGACATGAACGATACCAAAAGAGATGGGTTCTGGTTTCTCGATTCTGGATGCTCAAATCATATGATTGGGGATAAGTCATGGTTTGTTGAGCTAGACGAAGGATTCAAGCATTCGGTTCGTTTGGGAAACAGTTCGAGACTGATGGTTTAAGGAAAAGGAAGATCAGAATAGAAGTGGAGAGGATCATGAAGGTGGTGAGTGATGTCTATTATATTCCAAACCTCACTAACAACCTACTGAGCATTGGGCAGTTGCAAGAGAAGTAACTGACGATTCTGATCAAGAAAGGCGTGTGCAAGATTTTCTATGACCAAAGGGGACTAATTGTGGAGACACAAATGACTATCAATCGAATGTTTGTGATTCATGCTGAGAAAAAGCCAATGCCGGGAAGTTGTCTTAAGATTGAGAATGAAGATTTGGGATCTCTTTGGCATCGAAGGTTTGGACATTTAAACAACAAGTCCATTCTGATCATGCAAAAGAAGGAAATGGTGAAAGGATTACCAAATCTTCAAGATAGATCAAATGTATGCACCATATGCAATATCGGAAAGCAACAGAGAGGCAAATTTCCGAAGAAGAGCAAGTGGAGAGCAACAAACAAATTAGAATTGATACATACTGACCTATGCGGACCTATCATTCCAGTTTTCAATAGTGGTAAACGCTATCTGCTGGTGTTGATTGATGACTTTTCTCAGAAAACATGGATCTATTTTCTTGCAGAGAAAGCAGAAGCATTCGAAACTTTTAAAACCTTCAAAAGCTTGGTTGAAAAAAAGGCAAAGACGGTGATCAGAGGACTGCGCACAGACAGGGGAGGCGAGTTCACCTCTAAAACTTTCAACAAGTTCTGCAAAAACCAAGGTATAAAGCGACAATTGACGGCGTCATACACTCTCCAACAGAACGGAGTAGCAGAAAAGAGAAATCGTACAATCATGAATATGGTTCGTTATCTACTGTCAGAGAAGGAGATGCCAAGGTCATTGTGGCCAGATGCAGCAAGATGGACGGCTCATGTTCTAAATCACAGCCTCACTAAAGCAATAAAGGATAAGGTTCCTGAAGAAAGATAGACGAGATTCAAACCAAAGGTGGATTACTTCAGGATCTTCGGATCAATTGCTCATGTACACATCCCTGTACAAAAGAAGATAAAGCTTGATGATCGCAGTCACAGATGTGTTCTACTTGGAGTTAGTGAGGAGTCCAAGGCGTATCGACTCTATGATCCAATCACAAAGAAACAATTATGAGCAGGGATGTTATATTTGAAGAAGATGCCAAGTGGGACTGGAATTTGAGCACACCAGAAGAAAGGATGCTTGCTTGGGGAGATGATGAAATTTTTGATGGAGAAGAGACAGATGAAGAAACCAATGATAGAGAAGAGGAAACTGCAGAAAAAGATATTGGTGTTGCAGCAGAAGCAGAGATTGGTGTTGCAGCAGAAATAGAGGAGATTGCAGAGGCAATTCTGAGAGTAGAAATTCAGAGCACTGAAAGTGGAAAAGCATCAAAAAGACAAAGACAACAACCAAGTTGGATGCAAGATTTTGTAAGCGGTTAAGAGATAAGTGAAGAAGAAGAAGACTTCATGAATTTCGCTTTCTATATATCCAACGATGATCCGGTGTATTTTTATGAGGCTGAGAGGGAAGAAAAATGGATGGAAGCTATGAGAATGGAAATTCAATCCATCGAGAAAAATCACACTTGGGAGCTGGTTGATCTTCCACCTCAAGCAAAGAAGATTTATGTCAAGTGGGTCTATAAAACGAAGCTGAATGAGGAATGAAAAGTGGAAAATGCAAGGCTCGATTGGTGGCGAAAGGCTATGCTCAAACCGCTTGAGTAGACTACACAGAAGTGTTTGCACCAATTGCTTGATGGGATACAATAAGGAGTCTTATGGCAGTTGCAGCTCAACAAGGTTGGTTTGTCTATCAACTAGATGTTAAAAGTGTTTTTTTGTATGGAGAGCTAAAGTAAGAGGTATACGTCGAGCAACCGGAAGGGTTTATCAGAGCAGGAGAGGAAGATAAAGTCTATCGGTTGAGAAAAGCTCTCTATGGTCTCAAGTAGGCACCACGAGCCTGGTTTAGCCGAATCGAGAGCTACTTTGTGAAGGAGGGATTTCAGAAAAGTAGTTATGATCACACTCTGTTTTTCAAGAAGACAAACGGCAAGTTATTGATGGTAAGCCTCTATGTTGATGACTTAATCTTTATGGGCAATGATGAACTCTTATGCGCAGAGTTTAAATCATCAATGCAAATAGAGTTTGAGATGACTGATATGAGAAAGATGAAGTTCTTTCTTGGAGTGGAGGTTCATCAAAGTAGCAATGGCATTCATATTTGCCAAAAGAATTATGCCAAAGAAGTTCTGGAAAGGTTCAACATGTGGAATTGTAACTCGGTAAAAATCCCAATTATTCCGGGCACAATCATCACTAAGGAAGAAAGTGGAGGAGTCGATGATACACTCTACAAACAACTTGTTGGATGCCTAATGTATCTTCCGGTAACAAGGACTGACTTGATGTTTGTTGTGTGTTTGGTAGCACGGTTCATGGCAAATCCCAAAGAAGAGCATTTGATGATTGCGAAAAGAATACTTAGGTACTTAAAGGGAACCTTGGACTATGGAGTCTTTTATGGAAGATCGTCAAGTACAAAGCTGGTGGGTTATACGGATAGTGACTATGCTCGGGATTCAGATGATAGAAAAAGCACCTCTTGATATGTGTGTTTTGATGAATGGAGCAGCGATATGTTAGAGTTCGAGGAAGCAAGACATTGTTATGTTATTGTCGACTGAAACAGAGTACGTGGCAGCAACATCTTCAGCATGTCACTGTGTTTGGTTAAAGGGAATGTTGCAGGAATTTAGTATAGTAAGTGGAGGCTGCATTGACATCATGTGTGACAACAGCTAGGCGATAAAACTGTCAAGAAATCCGGTGATGCATCGAAGAACAAAACATATTGATGTCAGGTACCATTATTTGCGTAACTTGGTAATTGAATGAGTTATAAAGCTAGTCTTTTGTGGAACCAACGATCAGATTGCAGATGTCATGACCATGCCGATCAAGCTCGACCAGTATGAGAAGCTTAGACAGAGTCTTGGTGTTCAGAGGTTGGAGAGTTAAACTGATGCAGACGAGCCTCAGTTTAAGAAGAGGAATTTGTTGGAGGTTTGACAAAGTTTGAAGAAGAAGAATAAGTCAAGCGTAGTCTTAGGAAGTTTGAATAAGTAATTGAGTTTAAAATCTATTTCTGTTTCATGTTCCGTAAGTTTCTCTTGTTAGTTGTAAGGTTTATATATAAGTCATTGTCCTCTTTCTGGTTTAATGATATGAATCATTCCGATTACTTTGATATCTTGAGAGCAAATACAAGTTCTATTTCTTTTAGTTGGCTCTTGATGAATGATCCTCATCAAGATTTCTTATATCTTTTGAACGTGTTTAGTCACAAGACGATCAATTTTCCATCGATGGAGTCATGTCAAGAAAGAAAAGACGAGGAGTGGGAAGATTTCATCAAGTTCACGTACAAAAGACAAAAAGAAACATCGTGTCCTCCCAAATATATGGCTTGTTTTCGGATAAACGAGAAAACAGGGATTATGTTGTAGTTTGGAGTCACAAACAAAACTACTTGTTCACATATAAGAAAGGAGATGACTATTGGTGTATTCTTGAAGACATTGATTGTGTACACATGGCGTATAAAGACGACAAGCTTTATGTGCATACATTTGATAGCTACATCAAGATTCTTGATTTCTCTAGAGATTTACCTAAAGAAATAGTCCGAGGAAACCCGTATCGTAACCATCCGTTTCACTATGCTTCGCAACCTGGGGAATCCGTTTGGAAGACGAGAGTTGCGATTACGAACTCAGGGGTGTTGGAACACAATTTTTTGGCTATTGTTAATAACTTAAATTGTAACATAAGTGAAGAGAAATGTGAGGTTAAAAGTTTGTTGTTGTTTCTTGGGCTTTTGAGCTTTTGGGCTATTGTTGTTTGTAAACAAATAAAGTCCATATGTTTAATGAAACACATGCACTTTGTCCCACATTGGAAGATTGAAAAATTTCTCACTAGTATATATAGTGAAGGAAACATAACCAAGTTCAATAGGCTTGGGTGCATGATGATGCATGGGAGAGAAGATAGACCGCCCTCGCGTGCGCCGTCGCTCGGCTCGGCTCGGTTCGGGCTTGGGCTTGGGCTTGTGCTCTTGGGAATGGGCCTTTCAGGTCCGTCAAAGATTGTTCTTTTTGGGAAGACTTTTTATTAAGTTTTGGTCCATTAACCAAAACTGAAACCGAACCATTTCCGAACCATTGCGATTTTCGAACCATTGCAATTTTCGAATCGTTGAACCGGTTCGACTTGTGCCTCTTCGGTTTAGTAAAAACCAAGTCTCCATCTTCATATTCGGTTAATCTTCACTGTTCTTCGCGCGCTTCCAAGGAAAACACATCTCCCTCCCAAGTAAGTGTCTCGAGAGTATACGTAGATTTATTTAGTTCGTTAGACTTCGATTTCGAGTGTTGCGAATCGTTGATAGTCACGGTTTTATCCTGGGATTCATTATCGCATTAATCCGTCACACTACGGGCGATTTTATGAATTAAGGACAGAGATCAGTCTCGACTCCGTTTTAATTCATTCTTTTCTCAATTACGTTTTTGCGGTTCCTACAAGGGGATGTTTTGATCATTTTGAGCATGAACGGGTTAGAAGAGAAACGTTTCTTTTACATCTTCAAGATGAATTTGGAAAGTGGTAATTGGGGAAGAGTAGATTCTCTTGGAGGTGAGGTGTTGATATTTGGTCATGGGGTCACAATCAAAGATGTTAATGGCTGCGGAATCAAGAGTGATTCAATATGTTTTGGTAATGATGATCTTTGTCCAAGTAGTTGTCGTTTTGAACCCAACAGAAAAAATAATTGCGGTGTGTTTGATCTTGCGACAAGTACAATCACATCATTAGATGTTTCCTTTTCGAAGAGTTTATGATTTGTTCCTGGATATGCTTAAGTCTTCGATCAGGAGTCTAAAGATGCACAGAGAGAATCAACAGCTGAAGCAGAAGCAAGTAGGCTTATTGTTTAGCTTTTATTTTTGCAGATTTAATTTTAAAGGAAATTTTTTGTTTAATATTTGGTTGATAATGTCCGTCAACAGAATATTCTTTTTTTTATGCTGTCGTAGAAGTAAGATTAGTGGATACTACGTATTAGATGTTAAGAGAGGCTTGTTATCACTATATTAAAAATGTTTTTTTTTCTATGAAAGTAGGGATTAGAAAATGATGTCGACAAAATAAAAATCACTAAGCTAGTCCCACTCAATTGTTAATAAGTTAATTCATTTTTCCATAATACTTATATATTTGAGAAAAAATAGAACTGTAGTTGGAATCATAATGATATGCTTTTTCAGCATTTCAGCATCTACATTCAATAGATTAATCAGAACGATCCAACTAAAAAACTTAAAAATGATCAAAAGCAAAAAAGATGCCAAAGGAATATGCGTCCACCTGAACTGGGCTGCGACTGTTATTCATCCACCTGTCCTTTGGTTATGTTGTGTTACATGCAAAGCCCTTGTTTGGGGTCCCAATTCTAAACATTCGACCGTATACCTTATCATAAATTTATTCAAGTTTGCCTTTGTATAATAAATTCACCTATATATATATATATATATATATATATATATATATATATATATACTAGATATTTGTGGAATGAGCTGATGGGCAATGGTAACTAACCCAATTGTTTATTAGAAACGTCACACTTGGTTGTGTGGTTAAGAATCTAAGATCATACATCATGAGCTTAATTTATAAGCTTGTCAAATTCGTTCTAGTTTAATAAACAGTAATGACTCATAATCTATGTACATTCAATACACGATCGTATAAATATTTAGTTTCCTTATTAGTTAATTACTTTGTTCTAGTGTCTACCCAATTCCCCAAAGTCGTATTTTACTTGGGCAATGAGCAAAAGAGCAAAAAAAAGGGAAACCTCTTGGTCATCTGCAAAAGACGTGCAAACGCATCGTTTTAACGTTTTCCATTTTTTTAGATCGTACGGCTACTATTAGATGTCAACACTTTTAATCCGACGGCTATAATCTAAACTGAACAGTTTCCCCTTTCCCGTTATATAAGAATCACACATCTGTGTAAATCAACGCTTAGACGATCAGCAAAATACTCGAACTCCTTCGTCTCTCTCAAAAATAATAATTGAACTATGGCTACTATTGCTGCTGTGAAAGCTAGGCAGATCTTCGACAGCCGTGGAAACCCTACCGTCGAGGTTTAGCTTCCGATGATCTTTTACGCTTTCCGATCGTTTTTTTACGATTTTTAAATTGTTTATTCCTAGTAGATTTTTTTTTTTTTTGCTACTTGTAAGGCTTTGTCAGTGATGATCGGTGTTTGGTTTGATTAGCTTTTCACATAATGATTCGAAAATGGGACTAATGATTGTGGGGTTTATTGTTTAGGTCGATGTCCACACATCCACCGGCGTTAAGGTCACAGCCGCCGTTCCTAGTGGAGCTTCCACTGGTACACCGCTTTTTCTTTTTCTTCCTCGGTTTTTTATTATGTATAAATAAAATATGTCTCCGCCGTCAGATAAATTCACTGTAGCTTATGTTATTCGTTTGTTTAGCTTACATAGATCTTTGGTTAGATTAATCTGTCTTTTTAGATTTTGTTTGGTCTGTTAACTTATTGTAAACCCTACAATTAGGAATCTACGAGGCTCTTGAGCTGAGGGATGGAGGATCAGACTACCTTGGAAAAGGTGTCTCCAAGGTGAGAGTGTGTTATGGTCGTGATTGTGAAGTTTTGTTTTCGAACAGAACATATATCATCTGAATGAGACTTCTCTTGTTTGACATTTTTTTCTTATTGATGCGTATAGGCTGTTGGAAATGTTAACTCAATCATTGGCCCAGCATTGATTGGCAAGGTGACGCCACCTGTTTACTCACTTACTTGCACTTGTCACTAGATAGTATGTACGGATCACTTGTTCAAAATTTGTGTGTGTTTTTTTTTTTTTGGCCTTTTTCAGGACCCGACTCAGCAGACTGCTATTGATAACTACATGGTTCACGAACTTGATGGTACCCAAAATGAATGGGGCTGGTGCAAGCAGAAGGTGCTTGAAAAACACTTTTTATTTCTGCAATCTTTTGAGCATGTCAGACGATTTTGACCATCCTGCTTCTTTTGTTTGTTTACAGCTCGGAGCCAATGCTATTCTTGCTGTGTCTCTTGCTGTCTGCAAAGCTGGTGCTGTGGTCAATGGAATTCCTCTCTACAAGGTTTGATGATTGTAACATTTAGCACAAAAGCATTGCCACTTTGCTTTATGGAACAAGGTCATCTCAACTCTTTTGCTTTGCTTTGTATCGTGGTGCAGCACATTGCCAATCTTGCTGGTAACCCGAAGATTGTGCTGCCAGTTCCTGCCTTCAATGTTATCAACGGTGGATCCCATGCAGGAAACAAGCTTGCAATGCAGGAGTTCATGATTCTTCCTGTTGGAGCTTCATCTTTCAAGGAAGCCATGAAAATGGGTGTGGAAATTTACCACATCTTGAAGGTAAATCATGAATCATTTTGGTCTTTGAGATGCTCATATTATGATGAATTATGGATTTAAGAATTAGTCAAAATAACATGTCTCTCGTCGTTACTCTTTTAACTAAAATTGCTTTGATTCCTTTCAGTTATCATGAATGCGTTCAGATTTCTTTTGTGTGACTACATCCTTCTTGTTCTCATGTGAATTTTCAGTCTGTGATTAAGAAGAAGTACGGTCAGGATGCAACAAACGTTGGTGATGAAGGTGGCTTTGCACCAAACATTCAGGAGAACAAGGAAGGTCTCGAACTGCTCAAGACTGCCATCGAGAAGGCCGGATACACTGGCAAGGTTGTCATTGGAATGGATGTCGCTGCATCCGAGTTCTACTCATCGGACCAGAAATATGACTTGAACTTCAAAGAAGAGGTGAAACAATCATTTTCTTTAGAATACCTGAACCTCCCTTGCAAAGAAATCAAGAACAATGCTCTTAATATTTATCCGCTGCTCTATTTGTGTATTTGCAGAACAACGATGGCTCTCAGAAGATCTCTGGAGATGCTCTCAAGGACCTGTACAAGTCATTCGTTTCAGAGTACCCAATTGTATCCATTGAAGACCCATTTGACCAAGACGACTGGGAACACTATGCTAAAATGACTGCCGAGTGTGGTGAGAAAGTTCAAATTGTTGGTGATGATCTGTTGGTCACCAACCCCAAGGTTTGCCATTATTAATCAAGTGTTTATCTTAGAACTTTCTCTCTCACTTTCTCAAAGTGCTTATATCTCTTAACACTCTTACACGTATGCAGAGGGTTGAGAAGGCAATCAATGAAAAGTCTTGCAATGCTCTTCTTTTGAAGGTAGCATCTTCACCCACAGAGTCTTCTTCACTGGTATGGGTCAATTGAATATCCTTGAAATAGTGTTAATAAATTCTTTGTGAATGAACGAATAGGTTAACCAAATCGGATCTGTAACCGAGAGTATCGAGGCAGTTAAGATGTCAAAAAGAGCTGGTTGGGGAGTGATGGCCAGCCACCGAAGTGGCGAGACCGAGGACACCTTCATTGCTGACTTATCTGTCGGTTTGTCAACCGTAAGTCAAACCTCACAATTAAATAGGAAGAAATCTCCCATTGTATCTTGTCCAAATCATATCATGAAATCTGAGTCTCTGGGGTGTTGTTGTTATGTAACAGGGACAAATTAAGACAGGAGCTCCTTGCAGATCAGAGCGTCTTGCCAAATACAACCAGGTTTAGTAACAAGATATCTTGGTTTTTGATTGATAGCCGATCACAGTAGATAGATTCATCTTACCGATGCGTGTAATGTTTGTAATATAATGGATAGCTATTGCGAATTGAGGAGGAGCTTGGAGCAGAGGCAGTGTATGCAGGAGCCAATTTCCGCAAGCCGGTCGAGCCGTACTAGATTTGAAGAGAGAATCAAACAGAGCTGAGAGTTTGATTAATGCTTAAGGTTTAAAGGTGAAATAAAGGATTTATTTTTCAGCTGAATTGCTTCTACTTTTTGGTAGAGGAGAGAGAAACAGTGTGTTTAGATTTCATGTGAGCTCTGCCTTTTCAAAGGAGAGTAGCCTTACTTTTTAATATTAGCTTTTTTGTTATCTCGTGATTCTTCTTCTGCCCTCGTGATTTTTCTTCTGGCTTATATGTGTCCAAATTAGCCGATTGCATAATCTAACTAAAATTAGAGTCCATAATTTCGAATTAAATAGAAACTATCTCAATTTTCACAATACCTATTTTCTAAATTTAGCAATACAATTACACTTTCAAGCTCTATAACTAATTGACGGTAAACAGAACTGAATTAAACCAATCCGAATTGAATTTGAACCGAACTAATCCAAACCAAACCGAACTACACCAAATCAAACCGAACCAAACTAACTTCGGTTTGAATTTGACTAGAATTTTCGTAAAACCGAACTGAACCCAAAAATAAACCAAAATGTCCACCCCTAATATATATGTGAGTAATAAAATGTGATAGAAAGCATGTTTGGAATTGCAATTTTTTTTTTATCGTTTCTAAGCAGCTTGGTAAGTGTTTTGAAAGATTCAATCTCTATCGGATCTTATTAGTGGTGTGAAGCTCTCTCTGGAAATTTCAACCACAAAACTCGTAATCCACGTCTTCAGTATAACCATCAAAAATGCAGGCTGTGGGGTTCGAACCCACGCGCACTTATGTGCAGAAGAACTTAAGTCTTCCCCCTTAACCTCTCGGGCAAACCTGCATTTCTGTGACCTCAGTCACTCATATATAATATAACCTGAATAAAATAAACAATCTTGTATCTAGTTTTTCTCGACTCATTTCAACCTACGTTTCTTACCTCTCATAATGAATGATAATGTCCTTGTGTCGAGATTGTGATTTCTTTGTTGGTTTGCTTAATATGCAAATCTAACCACACCACATATCCACAAACCCCACAACAATCTCTCTCTGCAAGTAACAGTATGACACGAACACATCCACAAGAACGAAGCAAATACGTATTCAATTGTATCAAATACCAGAATTTGCAGTGCATTGATATTCCCCGGTTTTATTTTCTCTGTTTCAGAGGTTTTACAAAAGTTGTCAAATGTAATATTTTCTTCTTCATAGGGTTTTTCCCCCCCCCCCATTAAATTAATATCTTAGGGGAAATAGAGTTTTTTTTTGCATCAGCAAACCATGTAAACCCAAACGACAAATGAGACAAATTGTATAAAACTTGCCAAAAATAAAGAAAAAGAGTTTTTGTTTTGCCTCCCAAAAAGCTTTGCTTCGGCAAAATCATATCTTTGAGCGTTTCAAGTAAACAACTACGGCTATGCTCGTTAGAACAATGGCTCCTGAAACCACCACACCACCACGCCATGAAACCCATCCGCTTCCTCTATCTAGAGAATTCGCTTTCTTGAGTTGTCCCGTTTCTGAGCTCAAACTCCTTGTTGACTCGGTGAAGTCCAGATGCAGCCTCAAAACCTTTTGTCCTGTAGATCTAGCAAGAGTAACAGCACCAACCAAATCGCTATCCGATGTAATCAATACCTTATCACCTTCATCGTCCTCATATATAATCTGAGGCCGTTGTTCCACATTGTTGTTGTCGCTGCCAATTCTTTGCATCACAATACCCATCAGTTCTTCTAGGTTTTCAGCTGCGGAAGTAAACCGATGTACACGTCCTTTAAGATCTTCGAATTTGAAAGAAAATGAGTTACCGAGTCCTAGAGATGGGTAAGAACTGAGCTTCCCAATATCTGAATGATGCATCATTGCCGACATTTCACTTTGAGTGTCAGAATCATCAGGTGGTTCTAACGCAAGAGCTGAATCCCAAAATTTCTGCATCATTGTGTTCGCCATATCGTTCACGGCTCCAGAACTGTTTTCAACCATTGAAATAGCAGCGTGAGTAATCTGAAGAACGTCTACACAAGCTGCAGCGGATCCGTCTTTATCAATAATCGGAAGATGTAGAAACTTCCCATCATGCATTATATGCAACGCATCCAGAATCGTTGTCTCCAGTGATGCACATTCTGGATTCGGTGTCATTACCTTCTCAACAAGAGTCAATTCAGGAGATAAATTTTGCGCCACCACTCGCATCAGAATGTCCTTTGAAGTCAAGATCCCATGGATTTTGTTCCCCATGGAAATGATTACAGAGTTAACCCGCAAATCTCGCATCCTTTTCGCAGCAACATAAACAGGATCTGATGGTGCTACAAGTGCAACCTTTGAATTATCTGTGATTATCGTAGACAAGGCGGGCTTAAACATTCTCTCCCTCAAAGTTTCAATGAAAGCATACGGCGCAGAATACCCGCTTCCCCATTGCTTCTCCACACCTTCCACTGCAGCTGCTAAAGCACTACCTTGCTCTGCAGCTTTCTCCATCCTAGAAATCGCATCATATAAACACTTTGTGATATCCAACAAAGCAATGACTTCACCGTTCTCTACAACAGGCAAGTGCCTAAATTTCCCTTGCACCATCTTCTGAAGAGCCTCAAGCGCCAACGAATCAGAAGTAACAAAAATAGGATTCCTAGTCATAACCTTAGAGACCAAAGTTTGATCCGGTCTCAACCCTTCTGCAATCACTCTTGTAGCTACATCTTTATCGGTAACAATCCCAGAAAGAAGAGCACTTGAATCAGTCAACAAACAAGCATCAACACGCCTAGCAGCCATCCTTCGACAAGCATCAAAAACAGTAGTTCCTTCAGGAATAGTAAGAGCTTTCGATAACCGAAGCTTCTTCACTGTTCTCTCTCCATTAGAAGGAGCTTGAGATGGAGGTTGAGGAGGAGGTGAATTGGGTTTAGAGGTGTTCCCATTGACACTTCCGCTCTCTGATTGGACGGGTTTCTTGGAAGGTGGTGGTCCTCTCCGTACACTCGAAGTGCTTCTTCTCCCTGATGTTGAAGAAGGACCCGTCCCTTGAGTACTCATATTCGATCAATCTAGGGTTTTCTTAGATCCCTGAATCCGTCAAAAATGATTCCTTTAGATATCAAACTTGTCTCTGCGAATGAAAAATTCAGCCTTTAATTCAAATACCATCGAAATTTTATCCAAGCACAAATCTGAATAAAACCCAATTCACAATAAACACGATTCGTTCTGAGAATCCGACGCACATACACGAAAAAATAAGCATCAAAGGTCGAAAAAGGATTCAAATTAAACAGGCGAGGTAAATGATAAAACTTGAAACCCTAGAATTAGAGTAGAAGATTGGGATTTTAGGGTTTACCTTCTTCTTCGACCTCTCTGGAGCACTTTTGTTACCAAAAACCAAACGGCTCTTAACAATTGTGTTAAGCCATTTATCGAGTTTTCATTGGCTGTTCTTTGATTCCGCGTGTGTGGTTTGCCTCACCCCCTTCGTCTTCTTTTTTTTTTTTTTATAATGGACGACTTAAAAATTGTAAAATTTATATAGTGTGTTTCTATAAAAGATCCGTAAAACCAAAGGAACAAACCGGAAATTAAATGTTGTCTGATAAATGTCCATAACTACCCTTTCTTTTTTTTTTTTTTTTGTCAACAACTACCCTTTCTTTTTAAAAAATATGAAATTTGAATCACCAACAATTAAAAAAAAAAAAAACATTTCTCTCTTTTATCTTAAAAAGTTAATGGCTAACATAAATACAAATGTTGTCATCGAAATGTCCAAATAAAGATATCCTTGTGTGGGTTACACGAAAAATTGTCAAATAATAAAGAAAAAAATAATACTATATATTTGACAAAATGATACGATATGCACGCAAGTTGCTTCTGGTCAACTGGCCCCAGGATTCTTTGCTGCTACAAGTGGAATCACATGTAATTTTTACTTTTAATAGCTTACCAAATACACCAACCTACCTGTGATTTGAAAAAGAAAAAAAAAATATATGGTGAAATTTGATATGTGAAGATTTTCTATGTACGTTTAAGGTAGACTGTTAATGCAAAAACTGTTTTTTACCTGTTTCATAATTAGTATAAAATATTTTATATTCGGTATTTAAAACATTACATTTGAAAGAGAAAAAAATACGTATTCTTGAGGAAAACATTGAAATTTTTTTTTTTTGGGTATAAACATTGAAGAACTGTTGTCAGCCCTTAATTGTCAATTGTTGGACTCTCATCGACGAACTCTTTTTTTTTTTTTTTTATATGAATGTTAATATTTAATATCATTAGAAAATGAAATGTAAAAGTATTACAGAGACATTACCTACAATTGAGTAATCTTCCTCTTCGGTTTCTTTGGTGCATTTGGAAGTTTATAAACGATATGGTATTCAATCATCGAATTTGGAATCGGCTGAAACAATTAAAAATCCAAATGACGATATGCTAGAATGGATAAATTCAAGCATAAGCTTGAAGACGTCTGCGGAAAATATAACAAGGTGGAGTAATGGAACCAAGTGCACACCGCCTCGATTTGGATGACTCAAATGCAACCCTGGTGTAAACTCTCGAGGCTCAAGTGAGAGTACTAGAACGAGCGGTTTCAGCTTCCTACGCGTTTTGCAGATAATGCGGCGCTTTATAAACAAACAAATACAGACTATCAAAAAAAAATGTTGCTGAAAAGTAATTTTATTATGGTAGGGGATAAAGTAAAAAATAAAAAATTAAGAATAAAGAAGAATTTGGAGAAAAAAGCAGGGGCATGGTGGACTCCATATATTGAGACGGGCCAGGCCAGCCCACATTAGCATCACGATTCACGAGTCCTTTAGTGAACGAGGCGTTAGGTTCAGGTTGCGAGGTTGGCACAGACTTCAGCGATTCGGGCTTTTGGTCCCACAAAATTATTAGTTTTAGGCTTTGTTCGTAATATATGAAGAGTTGAAGGGTTACTTTTGATAAATTTCCCGAATCATACAAGTGAACTCATCAGAGTCCACGAGCTTCCCACTAAAAAATTGAAATTAACAAAGCGAGAAGGCGATACAAACGATTTCGAATGCTTCATCTTCTACTTTGATATCCTTCTTCTGCCAATGCTAGATATGGATCTCGGTGCTCTTCTACCATCTCTGATTCCATCATTGCAATCTGTGAGCTGTCTCTTTAGCTTTTGATTTCAATGTCGCAATGTGATTTTTGGTTCTCTTTTTTGATCATTTTTGTTAAATTCGTTCCGAGATTCAGGTTTATGTGCTGGTGTTTTACTTCGTTTACTTGGCCGTTGCCGGAGAAATTCTCCCCGGGAAAGTTATTCGCGGCGTACTTTTATCAGATGGCTCTCAACTTCGTTACCGATGCAATGGTTAATTTGATTTGATTTTAGTCTCTCTACAATTCTGTGATCTCGAAACTTTATTTCAATTCGTTTTGTTAATTCTCCCCAAAAACATTCTCAGGTCTATTGGCATTAACATTGTTGGTAGCTATTTTGGGAGTATGTGCAAAACTTGGCATTGTATCACCTCTTGTAAGTGTAGTGACAAGATTGAAATTGTGTTTCTATGAATCCGAATGAGTGAGTTAAGATTGCAATTGCTTTATTGTATTCATACCATTGAGATGTTTTTGCAGGTGGTTGCGGATAGAGGACTTGAGTTACTCTCTGCTACTTTTATTTTCTGTGTTTTGGTAAGATGATCAATCCTAATTCAGGTTGTCTTGATTTTATTCTTATTACCACAGGATCAGTTTTGCTTTTGGTGGTGTAGTGTGTAATCTCCATGATTTTTCTTAATATTGTCAGGTGACATTAGCATTGTATATTACTGGGCGAAGTTCCTCGGATAAGAGTTCTTCCCTAAAGCCTCATGTCTCAGGAAATCTTGTACATGACTGGTACTGGCATAATACATTTGGAGATCTACTCCTTTCTTGTTCCATAAACCGTTGTTTAAAGTTATATATTTTGACTCCTGCCAGAGTAAAGCTAAGTAAGAATCTGTACTCTGGTACTGTATAGATTTTGAGACAACGATTTTGGACATGATGATTCTGTAGAACCTTGTAGAGTGTTGAGTAGTATCTCCTCGGACGGTTGTAGCTTCCACTTTAATTCTATTAACAGCAGTGACTTAGCTTTTCAACTTTTCTACTGAAACTTATAGTTCTGGTTTCTGTCTTTACTTGCTTCTTCTAAACAACAGCTTCAATTTTTTCTCATCTAGTTTGTTTCATGTGATAGGTGGTTTGGAATACAGCTGAATCCTCAGTTTATGAGCATCGATCTCAAGTAATCCATCTTTTTTCTTCTATTTGTCATCCCAGGCTGCATCATTGCTTCAGTTTGCTCAGTACACATATCGAGTAGCAGTTTAATAATACTATCTACAGTTATGCATGTTTATGATGATGGGAATTATTCCTTGTGTAGGTTTTTCTTTGTCCGAGCCGGGATGATGGGATGGCTGCTTATCAATCTCTCTATTCTGTTAAAAAGTGTGCAGGATGGTTCACTGAGTCAGTCGATGATTCTTTACCAGATCTTCTGTGCGGTAAATTTGGGTTTACTTACAACTCCTGCTTCTTGAAGTTCTGATCATCTGGGTTTTGTTAGTTTTGATTTGTTTTATAATTGCAGTTATATATATTGGACTACTTTGTTCATGAAGAATACATGACCTCTACGTAAGTTTATGGCGTGTTGAGGAAACACATCTGTCTTACCAAAATATGACCATTTCCATTATTACATCTACTTTGATTTTACTCTTTTCAGGTGGGACATAATTGCAGAGAGACTGGGCTTCATGCTAGTGTTTGGAGATCTCCTGTGGATTCCTTTCACTTTTAGCATTCAGGCATGTAACTGTGAGCTTGAACACAAACAAAACATACTTAATTTATCTTATTGACGGTATCTTCTTGGCATGTCACAGTTTTTCTCGGAAACAATATCTCTATTGAATGCTTGATCACTCTATGACTGGATTATCTTCTCTCTGGTACAGGGCTGGTGGCTGTTGCACAACAAAGTAGAACTAACAGTTCCTGCTATTGTAGCTAATTGCCTTGTCTTCGTGATAGGGTTAGTTCTGAGGCATTGTGTTATTTTACATTCTTAGAAACTACACTAAGAAAGAAACCCACAATTTCTTTTTTGGCAGGTACATGGTTTTTCGAGGTGCTAACAAACAAAAACATATCTTTAAGAAGAACCCAAAAACACCTATATGGGGCAAGCCTCCAGTGGTAGTTGGTGGAAAGTTACTGGCTTCAGGCTATTGGTATGATATTTTTATCTTTCTCTTGTTTCTTTGATTGGTTTCGCCATCTCTGTCTTTGATTGTTCATCATGCTGGGAATAAAGAAGTGAAAGTTCCGTTATGAAACATTTCCGATAACTTAGGTGCTGTTTTTTATATATTACAGGGGAATCGCAAGGCACTGTAATTACCTTGGCGACTTGATGCTTGCTCTCTCCTTCAGTTTGCCCTGTGGAATAAGGTAACTTCTTCTGCTTGAGTTCATCTTACAACTACCAAAAGTCATGTAGAAAGTAATACCAATATCAAAAATTTCTAAGTCGATTTGGCTTTAAATTAAAGATGTTGGTCTCTGACCTGATATAATTGATTGATACAGTATGAGATTCTCTTACTCCATTTGAACTTTCCAAAGCTTTTAAGTTCATTTTCCAAAGCTGTTTTTATGATGTTGTCTTGTGTATTCTCAGTTCTCCGGTTCCATATTTCTACCCAATATATCTTCTGATACTGTTGATATGGAGAGAACGAAGAGACGAGGTTCGATGTGCAGAGAAGTACAAAGAGATCTGGGCAGAGTATCTTCGACTTGTCCCCTGGAGAATACTTCCTTATGTGTATTAGATGTGCCAAGTCATGAATCCTTTCAGATTCATCCTCTTGTGTCTTATTTTTTCATCATCTTGTTTTCAATGTGACATTAGAAGATCCCATTATGGCCTTTTAGCAATGCTTGATTTGAAGTACACGTTTGAGAATTCTATTTAGCATTGATATCGGCATTTTCTGATTTTATTTTTGGGTTGTTTTAATGCCAGACTCCAGATATTTACAGAAGAAAAACAATTTGTTTGATGTAAATGTCATGAAGTAGTAATAAACTTATGGAAATGGAAAAATACTAATACAGGAACAAATTGATGCTGGATGTTGCTGAATATGTTTATTGGAGAAAATGGAAAAAAAAATCACAAAAATAGAAATTGACGATTACAAAGTTGAACGGACCATCTATTCGACTTTGAGACAGTGAAATGGACCATAAACATCCGTATTTCTATATACATATATTCTTTATTTTCTTGGTATATTTTGTTTCCTTTTTTTCCATATTTACTTCTTAAATTATGTATTTCCTATATCAATTTCTTTCTTAAATATTATGGAATATCATAACAGTTGTTTCCATTTATAATCATATTTTACTTTTAGTAGATCATAGAGTTTTTTAATTTATTTATTTGTCAACGAGCTTTATTAAAAATTATATACACGTAATAAAAAATGTTGAAATACGTGGCCAAAATCCCGTAATTCATTTTATAATTACTCGAACCTAAAAAGATAGGAAACAGTAAACCATTGAAGATCTTAAAAGACATCTTTAAAACTTCAAAACGTAAACAACAACAACAACAACAACAACAAAAAACTTCTATACTACATCATGTGTCGGTAGAAAGCAAAAAGACTTTTAATAGTTTGATGATTCATGGGTTTGAAGAGTCGCAGCTGTTTTCGGTTATGTGTCTCCATCTAAATCTCAGATCTATAATTTTCTATGTTCGGAGATATCAAAGTCGCACTTTTCTGTGAATCTAGAAACACATAACATTTCCAATAAGAATACTCTATTGAGATTCGTAGTCAACTATTAAGTGTTTATATTGATTAAAAATAAAAACTATATAATTATAATGAATGCAGTTTATTATTTCACGAACCAAAATATAATTTGTCTGACGGTTTGGGCCGTGGTAAGGCCGAAGTCATGCTAGTTTCCTAAAATAGCAGCCGGAGTTACCAAATTACCCCTCAGCAAATTTGCTGTGAAAACACGCAATTAAGGGGTAGAACCAAGATTAGCCAAAACTGCCAAAAAAAACCATGAGAGATCCAACGGCTGAAAAAGCTGTTTCTTGGAGAACATGCAAAGATCTAACCCTTAATTAACATTTTCACCAACCAATAGAGACTCATCCGCAGCTATAAAAACCCAACCCTTTTCCTCTTCTGGTCCACCATTCGTCTGCCTTCTTCCGCATCTCTCTTTAATTTCTCGATCTTTCCGTCCAACATGTCTGCCTTCACCAGCAAATTCGCCGGTAAAGATCTCTCCCTCTCCCTCGTATCTCTTTATCCTTTATGTGTTTAGATTCGATTCGTAATCGTACTTTTTCTGAAAGCTTTAGATCTCTTGTTTTGCTTCTTATTAGCGTATTTAATCGTTTAGATCTGGTTGATTCTTGAGCTTAGCTTGTTCCGAGAGTTGAATTGGATCTGTCGATGATTTCTATGGTTAAAAACTAGCGTAGATCTGATTCTGTTCTCATCAGTTTTAGTCTCTTTCGAATTTTTTTGTTTTCATTTCATCGATCTATTTTAGTAACGAACGGATCTAATCAGTATTCACGATCTTAGTTTCTAGTTGTTGTTTCTCATGGTGATTTGATTGTTTATGCGTTTTACCATTTTTTGGAACCTACGCAGATGAGTTGATCGCCAACGCTGCCTACATCGGCACACCTGGTAAAGGTATTTTGGCTGCTGATGAATCCACCGGTACCATCGGAAAGCGTCTTGCTAGCATCAACGTTGAGAACGTTGAGACCAACAGACGTAACCTCCGTGAGCTTCTCTTCACCGCCCCTGGTGCTCTTCCATGCCTCAGCGGTGTCATCCTCTTCGAGGAAACTCTTTACCAAAAGAGCTCCGACGGTATGAATTCAATCCTTTTTCTCTATGTTTAACTCTGTATATGGTTTGTGATTTTTTCTTATTGATGATGATGATGATTCTTTGTACAGGTAAGCTTTTTGTTGATATCTTGAAGGAAGGAGGAGTTCTTCCCGGTATCAAGGTTGACAAGGGTACCGTTGAGCTTGCTGGAACCAACGGTGAGACCACCACTCAAGGTCTTGACGGTCTCGGTGACCGTTGCAAGAAGTACTACGAAGCTGGTGCTCGTTTCGCCAAATGGCGTGCTGTCCTCAAGATCGGCGAGAACGAGCCATCTGAGCTTTCCATCCATGAGAACGCTTATGGATTAGCTAGATATGCTGTTATCTGCCAAGAGAACGGTCTTGTACCGATTGTTGAGCCCGAGATTCTAGTTGATGGATCCCATGACATCCAGAAGTGTGCTGCCGTGACTGAGCGTGTTCTTGCAGCTTGCTACAAGGCTCTTAGCGACCACCACGTCTTGCTTGAGGGAACACTCTTGAAGCCTAACATGGTTACACCCGGATCAGACAGCCCCAAGGTTTCACCTGAAGTCATCGCCGAGCACACCGTCCGTGCCCTTCAGAGAACCGTTCCAGCAGCTGTTCCAGCCATTGTCTTCTTATCCGGTGGACAGAGTGAGGAAGAAGCTACAAGGAACTTGAACGCAATGAACCAGTTGAAGACCAAGAAGCCATGGTCATTGTCTTTCTCTTTCGGACGTGCGCTGCAGCAGAGCACCTTGAAGACATGGGCAGGCAAAGAAGAAAATGTGAAGGCTGCTCAAGAGGCGTTATATGTGAGGTGCAAGGCTAACTCAGAAGCCACACTCGGAACCTACAAGGGTGACGCTAAGCTTGGTGATGGAGCAGCAGAGAGCCTTCACGTGAAGGATTACAAGTACTGAGCTTCGTCCATGGTTTGTGTTGTGACGTTGTCATCTTCCTGGATATATTTCTAGGGGTTTTTCGTTTTTCTACTTGACATGATCGGATTAAAGGTGCTTTTTTTCTTCAATTTCCTTTTGGATTTGTGTTTGATTTTGGTTGGGTTGTGTTTTTAGAATCAGTTTTTAAAATCACGCCCAAATAAAAAGCTATTTGAGGTTATTTCTGTTGAACCTTAGTGACCTATTTTCAGGATTCGAAAATCAGTTTATGTTGATTCTCTGCTTTTTCGAGCCTAATTTATCGTCTTTATCCGCTATTCGATAATTTGGGATTATTAAACACGAGATCTGTCTATGAATCAAGCATTCTTGAATTGGTTTCTCAACAATATAAACCATTATTGCTCCAAAGCTGTAACCAAGAGATGCAAATACTCCTTTTCATTTGTCTTTAAACGCATTTTCCACTGAAAGCATCAAAAGCCAACTTATGTATGCTGCCATGCCAGTGTGCTGTAATCAGAAAAACACAGCTAATATAGAGTTTGATATCCATTTACATGTACTCCTTATATATGATGGGCTTCAAAATCGGCCCAGTGTTTGAAGGTATATTGAATTGGTTTTCCACCAAATAAAGCATTTGCTTTCCAGATCGTGTATACCAAATAGTTTGGTAGTATATAGATTAGCACAGTTTTCTGTTTGTAGAATCGAATATTTCCATCTTACCAACTCGATTGAATAATTTAATCTACTATTATTCAAAGAAAAAGGATTTTGTTAGATTAATGGAATTACTTGAAGAGCACAAGCAAATATCATTTTCTTTCCGTTTTGTTAAGTGTTTTTTAACAATATTTTATTCTTTCCGATTTACTGAAAATATAATTTCCCCTTTTTGTTTTACATTTTAATACAAAAGTTTAGCGAGATTTAAACTATTTTTTTTTTTAAAACCAATAATTGGAAAATGTTCAAAAGTTCAAACCCTGAAATGCGTCTATGATGGGTCAAGTCATGACTTTACTTTGACAATAAGTCGTTTCAATTTCAAAAGCACAGCACACGGTCGACGGTGAGAGGCTACTTTTTCATAAAGCTAAAAATAGTTTGGGGGGGGAAAGAAATTAAAATAAAGCTAAAAAATAAAATAATATTTGAAAAAAAAACAAGAAAAAATAATTCAAACTTAAAATCCCTTTAGCACTCGGTAGCCTAAGAAGCATTATCCCATTTCCCTAATAATGGTTAATCAAAAACACGAAAAACCCATCATAATTTTACATATCAACCCACAAATCATAGCAAAAAACTAAAACACCCAGAAACTAAGAACATCTTCCAAAATGAAAAAAATGAAATAAATACATCAAATAGAACCATAATCCTAAACCCAAATTAGTTCGTGATTGGTAGGTCTTGTCTTGTGAGATAAAGAGTTCACTCTGTGTCTATGCTCTTGCTTAGCTCCTCCAGCTTCTTCAACCTCAGCTTCTCGCTTTCTCCAACCAACTGTCCCATCTCCCCAGGGAGAAATTAAGGAAAACAGAAAACAAACCATTAAGGTTAATAAGCGCGAAAACACTCGGTTCTCTTGATTCAGCCAAATTATAATGGAGAATTCGAAACTAACCTCCATTAGTTTGGTGATTAGCTGAACTTTCTCGCGATTCTTTTCGTTGAATGTATCCAATGCTTCTTTGTATTCCCTTTCCTGTTTTCATGTCATTACACAAACCAAAAACATGAGTTTCAGAGTTTTGTTGAGCCTATATTAAAAAGCAAATGGCAAAACATGTCTTAACGTTTTGACTTTTGTGAACCCAATCTTGCATATCAAATCTTTTGTCAACACCATAACAACCCAAAACCAATTCAGTTGACATTTAGGTTTGAGTTTGGGTTTGGTAAAGACCAAAACTTTTTATAGCAACCGGAAATGAGACATGTTATACCAGTAAAATCGAATGAAGTAACTGCTCTTGAAAATTATTTACCTTCTTTTGAACTGTAGAGCCTAATGGTTTGAGTTCTTTGTTGACGCTATCAATCTTCTTACGCACCCAATTAACTTCCTTCCTCATTGGATCTGCCATAGACTCAAGCTCCTGAAATAAATAAACATGATCATTTACACAAAGTCAAACCCTTGCCTGAGAACATTAGTTGTAAACCCAACTACAAGAAGCAGGTGTTCGTGTCCAATTCCTAGCTTTCACAAATAAACAGACTTGCCTCACTCTCTGATATAATCTCCAGAAACTTACAAAACCCAACTCAACAGCAATAGTTTGTTATTGGTTCAACAAATTAAGTACATGTAAAATCATCTGCTTACAAGATAGATCATTTGAAGGTGAGATCTTGACGCAATTCGAATTCCAAGCTAAAACATTTATGCTATATATCATTCTCAGATCATCAAATTTCCCAAGTTGAAATTTTTACCAAATGGCAAAAAGTTCCCTTTTTGCCTTATATCCCCTGAGTCCAAAATCTACAATTTCATACCTTTAAAACCCTAATCTTCTAAAATCGCAGAAACAACACCAAAAAATTCAAAATCACAGCAAACACAAACACAAACACAACAAAAACTGCATGAGTGTAATTTCAAACCATTTGAGCTTCAAAATCTCAAAAAAAAATAAAAAAAAATCTGAGATCTTCGAAAGTTTTAAACTTTAAAACCCCAAAAAATCAAAACAAACCTCGCGGATATTAGCAAGACGACGAGTCTCTTCCTCAACACGACCAAGCTGAGCCTTAACCCTTTCACGAACCTCCATTTTCCTCTTCTCAATCTCATCCTCTTTAGCCCTAAAAGCAGAGAGAGCAGAACGAGCCATCTCCTCATCTTCTTTCGACATCTGACTACTAAAACTCAAGCTCACCATCTGCTGTTGATTCTGAGGCTGTGTAGCTTCCGTGGTCATCTTCGATTTCACTTCGTCCTTGTTGTTGTTGTGGTTACTACTGTAAGTGTTCTTCTTCTTCCTCAAGCCGCAACAAGAACGCGACTGATGCAATTCCTCAGTGGAATTCCGGTGGGGATCTTCGATTAAACCTATTTTTACTGATTTGGGATTGAAACGAAGCAAAAAGCTTTGGTTTTTATTGGAGTTCTTGAGTGGGTTTGTTTGTATGTTGTGTTGTGTGTGGTGGTAAAAGGTTTCTTCTCTCTGTCCTCTTCTTCTCACTCTTTTATTTATATTTTGGTTCCTTTCTCTTTTTTTATTTAAATAATTTATAATAGTTTGTTTTACGTATCCGTTAAGTTCGTATAGTTGTTCTCAACAATTCACTTTAATTACGTGTCGTTTACAGATTGTTTTGGTTCAAATTATCATCTTTTTCTAATTGGAAGTGGCTAATTATTTGGTCTTAATCCTAAATATTTGGAGTTTTGTTTGGATACAGCTACAGATATTTGCGAGTATAGTGGTTACAGATATTGATACGGGGTATTTTTTGAATTTGAATCCTTAGTTTTGTTTGGATGCGAATATTCAAGGTTGCTTGATTTTTTTTTAGCTAAATGATTAGAGAAGAGAGCAATTGTAATCTTTTTTCTCGGCGATTTCTTTTGCATTATATAAAAGATTCTAAGTATTGATTTTGTCGTCTGGTCTTTTGACATTAATATGTTAACGGTCAATTTCAGGAATCATTTATTGTTTTTTTTTTTTTTTTGAACCGTGGATCATTTATTAGTGGATGCAAATTTTTGGTGTTTTCTATAGTTTTTTATTTGGAAGTTGGCTTTCCACTTGGCGTTCTCTTCGAATTTTAAATGAATCCATCTTTCAAAAAAGATGACGGCTGTAAAGCAAAAGCCGAAATGTGTTACTACTTACTACTATCACCAATTCGATATATACAGCTTCATAATAATAGATATTAATAATGCAATGACATAATAAAATCGTAAGAAAACAAACAATGTTAACAAGTAGTGATTTGTAATAGTGTTATTGTTGTGTTATTACCATCTAAATTCAATCATGTATGTGGTGAGCTTGAGTTTTAGTAGTCAGATGTGCCAATCTAACTTTGGGCTACTCCATGGGCTCGTAACTTTTGAAATTCACTCATATTCGCATATCATTATATAACACATTTTTAAGAAAGAGAAGCTGTGAGAACAGTTGACGAATATACGATAAGAGACTATCAAAATATGATACTGCGATCTAGTGGATTGTTATCATTATCTAACCATTTCAAGTAACATTGTTTTTTTTTATTAATTTTGAAAAGCAAAATGCCAACCAAAGCTGCCCAATCATATGCGCAACCCTTATCATCTTTCTACTTACTACGGAGACAGCTTCAAAAGATGCAAACAAAAATAAAAGACATTATGAGAACCAATAGATTATGAAATAATTATAGGCTAAAATATGTCAATACCTAGCATTTACACTTAGTTTTCACTTCACATAGTTACAGACTTGGTGATTATCCATTTGCAAAAGAAATATGAAATCTATAATACTCCAACCTTAGTACGTATAAAAAAATGATAATATGTCTAAACTCAAAATAGAAACTGGAAAAAAATGGATGGAGAAAACTAAAGGTGTAAACACAAGGTAGGAAGAGAGGAGGCACCGAGGCAGCTCACTAAACGCGTTAGACAATAATTATCAACTTCTTTCCAACTCTTACTTTCTCTTCTTAAACTATTTTAATTATTTCGTTTTCTTGTTTCGCAGTTTGATCACCGTTTGGGAGCTTTGGCGTCATCATCTTTTCACCGAATCCAAGCAAACAAGAGAAACTCAGAAAATATTTTGAAGTTAAAGACAATCGTTAATTTTGTTCATGCTTATCTCTTACTACGACTATCGTATCCTCTCTAGAAGATAATTATCAGAGAGCCAAAGCATTCATGTTTGTTAATTGCTCAAAATTTTATGTATTTTTGGAGCTAATCGACAAGTATGTAGATGTTGAAAGACATATATCTAATCTTTTATTTAGATTAGATATGTATACTTTATTCATAGTCCTAATTTTTGTTTTGTTGAGATTAGTTGGTTATATTGTTGTCAACTACAATTACATCTAGTACTAATGTTAGTTTAAGCCGAACAAACTTACATGCACTGTTTGTTTCAGTAACCTAACACCAATATAAGATAAGTTTCATTGCAAAAGTAACAGTGAGTACGTTTCACTTTATAAGTTAACATACAACAATGTCTTGTTCATTCATGGATTTATTGTGAGTGAGGTCAATAAAAACACTTTACAGATTGGAATTTTCATACAAGTGTAGTAAAATAAAATAAAATATCACAAAAATGATTTCCAAGTAAAGGCTAAAACAAAAGGCATGATGATTGATCGTTAGTGCTACAGAGAAGAACCGGTGGCGGTAGCCGGTAGGGGACCAAACATAAATTTCGTCGTAACACTCAGACAAATGTACGGCCTCGATTGAGGGATAGTCTCATGGTAGGGTCATCTAACGGTGGGTCTAAAAGCAGATCCTCGACGAATGGTAACGACCATCATGTTCTGCTAATTTATTTATTTTGTTTTTGCCGTCAGTAACTCAGTGGTATTGCATAATGCATATGTTGTATTTTGTCAATCGATTGACTATATATGTGCTTAATATATTCTAGCATGTTTACAATAGAAGAATATATAACCCGAATGTCAAAATGAAGGTTTTGATATCATCTCCCATCTTGAGTATTTTGGTTTATATTATGTGTTCTCTGCTTAGAATCGAATATCTAATCTTTTTAGTGACTAGTACAATAAATAAATAAATGTTTAAACTAACGATATTGGTCAATTATACATCAAATCTCACAACATTTTTGTTGGTGTTAATTGTTAAACATAGAGTTAAAGAAGCCCACTAGAATCATTCCAAATTGAATATAATAAGCCCATTAAGGAATTAGAGGTCTGTTTAAGTGGCTCGTGATTTTATGAAAAGGCCCTTCTATTTTAGATTAGTTGACAGCAATTTATATAGTCGATCTAGCCTTCAACAATCTAAGAAACTAGGTATCACAGTAAGCGGTATACAACACTATACAGAATCAATAACGACTAATGCATAATGGATCAAATATGCGGAACAAATGCAGCAAGCATAATAGTTGACTGCATTTTATTTTGGTCTGATAATATTCGTATACAATTTTATTTTTCTGAAAAAACCAATAATTCATAGAACTGGAAATGTTTGCTGAGGTTGAGAGAATTGGCTGAGAGCTTTATCAAGTACAAAATTGGAAATGGCAGGAAAGCCAGTTTTTGGTTTGATAATTGGACCCCCTTTGGTCTTTTTATCAAATTTTGTTGATAATAATGGCCCAAGAAACATGAGAGTGGCCTTGAATGCAAAAGTATTTTACGTGTGTTCTTCTGAAGATTGGATTTTTGCAGGATTTGAGTCTCCATGTTCATCTAACAAGCCGAGTGATGCACAAGGCTTGGACTCTTACGAATGGGTGGTGGAGAACAAAAGTTGCAAAGGATTCTTATCATCATTAAGAAATGCTCTGTTTTTAGACCAAGAGCAGATTTAGTGGACTGATCGGATTCTATTTGGTTCAAAAAAGCCACGCCTAAACATGTTTTCAATGTGTGGATAGCGAACCTTGACCGCCTGCCCACAAAATCGAAACTTGCAAGCACGGGAATGCAGCTTAATACAACATGTGGCCTTTGTTCCCTGCATCAAGAAACCAGGGACCATTTGTTGTTGTCTTGTGACTATGCTCTCCTCATCTGAAATGATGTGAGCAAGAGGTTAGAATTGCTACCTTTCACTTTTTTCGTGGCCAGATTTACTCTCTTGGCTTAGAATGAAGAACGACAGGTCGCCTACAACTCTTCGTAAATTGATTGCACAATCAGTCATCTACGATCTCTGGAAACAGCGGAACAACCTGCACCACAAATCAAGTCTATGTGCTGCATTCTGTGATCTTTAAGGATATCGATCGAGAGATCAAAAACTCCATCACTACAAGAAGACGCAATAAGCACTTTATGAGACTTTGGTTGCACTGACTTAGATCCACTTCTAACTATGTAATATTGTTTTCTTGTTTTATCTCTTTTGCCAAAAAAACCAAATTTATAGGTTGAGCTCCATGTTAAACCAAAATTTTCATTTATATGATATTTGCATTTTAACCAAAAAAAAAAAACACACATTGTTTTTCTAAATTATTTGATTTTTTTTGCTAAAATATAACCCGCAATGTTACGCAGCAAAATTTCTACCATGGTGAACAACACTTAAAATTATAGGTTAATATAATTAAAGGCGACTAGTTATTGGAAAATAATTATAGGTTGGCAATATATATTGGTCTTATAAATCAATAACCATTTTATTAATCGTATAATAATCTTCTGAAAATTGAAAACGTAAATTACTATAACCATAATGATTTTAACCGTTAATAACCGTATACTGAATGGTTAAAGTTACGGATTTAGAAAATGTTAGCCGAAATCGACGATTATGAAATTAATCGTGATAGTTATGAATATGGGCCTCATGGCGTATATCAAGAAAAATAATAAGGCACGTGGTACCACGTGATGCCTCGCGTGCTGGCGTGACTTTTACAACCACAAAAAGAGACTCGACCCCAAGTTGACTCACTTTGACCCCTTCTGTTGTATGCATACGTTTTATTTCTGACAAAAAAACAACAATTAATACATAGAATTAAATTATTTGACACAATGTCCCAAAAAGACGTATTTGTCTTGTCATGGACATGTGACATCAAAACTCATACAAGTTACTCACCTCCTCTCCTTTTTTTTTCTGAATAATGTCCCATTGTTCAACCATTTATGACTCTTTCAATTCATTCAGATTTGTTCTATAATAGATCTTTAAGCAATATAGGTATGGAATCAAACCTACAAATTTGTCAATGCAAGCCCAAACTCATAAGAGCCAACACTGAGCCCATTACCGAGCTGTATTCTTAGTTACTAGAGCTATTGATGATTTCATACTTCAACATATATGATTTTTGTTTAAGCTATTGATGAGTTTTGACCGGATACCGATTAGAATGTTCCAATTTTGAAAGAAAAAAACCCTTAAGAGTATAGCATTTTGTGAGAAAAAAAATCACAATTTGGAGAGTGAACTATTCATGGATTTGTCGTTCAAAACAAATAGTTTTAATCAACTCAGCATTTCTTTTAAAATGTGAATTACATAGCAAAATTACTTTTAGTGGTTGTCCCTTCTAAAACATCCAGTTTAACCAATACAGATCTAAAATTATTTAATTATAGATATTACAGACTCCTCGAATTTCGTCTTAGATCGCCGTGCTTGACTTTCAGAAAACTCATTTTCATCATAGCTCTGGCAGTCCCTTCTAAAACATCCAGTTTAACCAATACATATCTAGAATTATTTAATTTAGATATTACAGACTCGTCGAATTTTGTCTTAGATCGCGGTGCTTGACTTTCAGAAAACCCATTTTCATCATAGCTCTGGCAAAATCCACAGTAAAAGCAAAGGAATTTGTCACGTAGGTGTCGATGAATTTCTTCGTTGCCTCATCCCGGTATAAGACGGAGTCAGAGGAAATAACCATATCTATGAATAGTGTCTCCTCATCATTTTTTATTATGTTGGGAAAGAAGCTAAAGTAACTCCAAAGAAAGGCTATAAAATCGTTCTTTGTGCTTACCACGCAAAAACTTCGATGTAAATATTATGTGTTTTCTTTTATTATGAATCATAATTATGTTATCATTACTCCTATGTGATTTTTGTGTTGTGTCTCATTTTAATTATGTTCTTCTTAGTCTATATAAAGAATTGATAATCTAAATAATTAATCTTTTAAAAATTAAGAAGGAGTTTTCGGATAAATTAAAGAAAAAGTGGAAGAAAGCATATGAAATAAATTGACAAAAATATGCACAACATAAGCTAAATATAAGCTAACAATAAGAAAAAATGGCAAAGCAAAAATTATTGTTTCAAAATTTTGACACTAAAACAACGTTTGATTAACAATTACAGTATACACAAAAAAATGTAACTATATGAGAAGCTCCCAAAAACCCAATTACAATATTTGTAGGCAGTCTCGTGCATGTGTGAATATGAAAATCTATCACACGGCCTATCATATTTTGACGCTTTTTTACTAAAATAAGTAAAAGGCACTATGAAAAATTGTGCTATATTTTGTGAACAATGTCAGCCTATTTCAAGCTCACTGTCAGATTGTGATTTGTTACATCTACCAAAAATGTCTTTATGATTGGCTTACTCGATCCACCAACAGCTTCTTTAATATCGAAGTTTTTGATCATCAACTTCTCATATGAGTAAATAAATAAGTAAGAGCTCAATGATTATAATTTACATTTGTAGAAGAGTATCGTTTTCATAGAATGTGAATATTAAACACTCGTTTGCCAAGGTTGTAAAATGTGTCGTCGTTAGTAAATATGATTTCGGCAAAAGGGAGACTTAGTAATAGAATATGAGAGTGACTGGTTTACTTAAATAATTTAAAGATGTTGAAGATGTTGGATACAGTGTAATCATCCAATACCCCAAGATCATTCCTGAAATGTCCAGCGTTGCTAAATGTCTAGTGTTTGTCAGAACCATAAACGAACATAAAAGTTCTTTGGTCCTTTAGATTAGCTTCGTGTGTATTTTTATTATCAACTTTTACCTCAACTCCCCATAGTTTACTTTATATATATGTACAACTTATATTTATCTGCAAAAAATGTTAACCAAGATGAGAAATCAGTAGAAAGTTGCTGGAAGAGTGGAAATTTACGAACTGTAGATCTACATTGTTATTTTTTGTTTTACTCATTGTAGATGTTTTTAGTGACAAAGTTCCCAACTTTTTATAAACCTCAGAGATTAGTTTATGATTTTATATTTTCACTGCAACGACGTAGATCACTGATTAGTCATAATTTTTTTCACGACGTTGAAACAATTCGCCACGGCCCGGGCCATCGTCAGTGAAAGTAAATGGCATAGTGCGTAAATAAACGGTAACTTTTGGAGCAGAAAGGTAAATATAATCCCACACACGCCGACAAAAAAAAAAACAAAGAAGGTAAAATCGCACACATAATTGGTCATTGGGTGTCACATTACATAGTGGGAACCACTGCCTGCGCCCCCGTCGGAAACTAGAGAGAGCCTCCTTAGATTATTTCGACTCGACTCGGCTCACGTGATTTGATTTTCAAATCTGTGTGAGTAGGTGGAGAGTTTGGGCCGGGCCCTCTTCTGATTTCATCTCGTCCACTGAATATATATTTTTGGAAATATCTTTAGTTTACCCCTCTCTATTTTTGGAGCACTTTAAAGTAAGACAACAGATCTTAGAGCATCCACATTAGTGATACTAATGTGGGTGTCTTTAAATTTAAATTTAATTTAAAAAAAAGGAAAATGAGTGTCTTTAATGAGTGAATAGTTAAGACATGTGTCTTGGTAGAGACATTTAAGACACAAAAAATGTGAGTGTCTTAACTTTTAATAATAATTAAATTTTAAGACACCATTGAAAGTATTAGGGATGGAGATAGTCTTAGAGTTTGTAATCTTTCTTCATGCTCCTGATGTAAAATTTACTCATATTCATTTTGTTTTTGTTTTACTAAACAATTGTAACATGAGCAACTCTAATAAAAATTTTAGTATAGTAATTTAAACTAATGCTTTCACCATATGGAATTATTAAATTTCATGCTAGGTTTAAAAAAACGAAATTAACCCCTTTTTGGTTATTTTGTTACCTTTCTTGTCATATTAGCATAGTGTTTGTTCATGTTGAAAAATGTTCTTGGTAGCTTCAATGTCATTATGTTCACACGTTGCTTTCAGTTTGTTTTCCTTATGGTTAGACACAAGAAAATGCCTAGATGTTATATTTTCCTTGTGGTGGTATAAGATAATTTCTGGCCCAAAGATATTAGTGCACAAGATCCATTATAAGTGAAGTTCCATCATTAGCGTACAAGATCCATTTATACTATTAACAAAAATTATTTATATCTTAGAGGCTAATATTTTATGGAGGTATTAGCAAAAATATCATAAAGTGCTTATAAAAAATCAGTCTTCATATAATTTTACAAATATTTGTACAAAAAATTACAGAAATTACAAAAAATAAAGCCATGGTATATTTTGAAAACAAAGTTTTATTTTGGGGTGTTATTTTAGGATACCTTCATTTTTTGTTTAAAAGTTGACAGTAAAATGAAGTCTATACTTTATAATATTGAACACAAGCCATGATATCTGTTACTGTTATTTAGCCAATCCTGCCTAAATTAGTTAATTAATTTTTCTGATATTTTCTTAAGGAGGAGCAAAAGGCAACGTTTAGAGCATATAAATGCCGCCGAAACTGGTGGGAACGAATGAATAGAAACTTAGGAAGCTCTCTCATCATAGCCTAAGGCTGGCTCACTCCTACATGAAATATCGTTATCGTCCTTCTCATATTTATTACTTTATTTCCTGAAAACAACAAAATAATGCTATCGTTTTTTGTTTTGGCACCACCAAATAAAGATACTTTGAAAATAATAAATGCCTTTTGTATTATTCAGCCAAGTGAAGATATCAAATAAATGTTTCTAACTTCATTTTAATAAATGTTTCCAATTCTGCTTGGCCTTTTCTGGTAACTTCATTCCCTGGTATCGATGTGTTTAGATACATCATATATACTAGCTAGCCATGCTTTTTCAGATAAAGAAATCAGAAAGAAATTAATAGATATATATATATATATATTTTTTTTTTTTTTAAAGATAAAGAAATCAGAAAGATAATGTTCAGTTTTACATATAAGGATGTTAATTAACCAAAAAGCTTCAAACAAACACAGACGTTACAGATTATTTTTTTAATGAGTAATAATAGAAGTATGTAACAGATGAAAAAGTAACGAAGGTTACAAACTAAATAAACTAAACAATTTATTAGCCAAATACAAGCATGGTTAAGAGTCTTAAGACCAGTAAAAATGCTAAAATAGTGATACGGAAAATTTAGTAACCTAATTCTATATTAAGTAGCTTCTTGTAAATAGAAAAGTGACATATTTTTTTTTGTAGAATTCATAATTCAGATTATATTGCAGCTCTCTCCAAATAGAGACTACAATATCAGTTGACTAATCAGTCAAATCCAAAGTGATTCTGCATAGAACCTAATACTACATTTGTAACACAATCTTTGAAATAAATGACATTTGTGAAAATTGAAAGTTACTTTTCATCACATTAAATAAAATTTTAATTACATTATCTTAATAGTCTTTCGTTGCGTTAAGAGAAGCACTTCTTCAAATAAAACGTCTCAACTATCAAAATGTCACTTTCTGTAACGATGCACACTCTCTATCGTTATTTGAAGAATGCAGAAGAGCAATGTCATCCACTTCTTAGAAATCTGGAGATCCAAAGTTATTTGAATGATATCCTTGCTTTGGCTAAATGTTCTTATCATTTTAAGTCATTGGTAAAAAAGCAAATATTTTGGCTGATGTTTTATAAAAAGAGGCTAGGAATAAGGATTTTCCTTGTATTATTTGTTGGATTTACTAAATATATGCTCTAAAACTCCTGTAATATGTTTTATCTAATGGATACATTGGCCCAAAAAAATAAAATCTTAATAAGCTCTTCACTTCTCTTTAACTTACTTGTGGAATATTAAAATGAGATAAAAAAGGAAGTGATATTTCCAAGGCAGTGAGACATAAACACTGCAGGTTACTATCTCTCCATCTGCATCTTGCAGTGCTTTCTTCTGGGTTTTCTGACTTAACATAATTTTATATTAAATAAAGAAACCATTTTTAAACCAATCAAATATTATATAAAAATCACTTTTGTAACTCTAATTTTGTTTATGCTCTCAACTGTCTTGTCTCATAGTCTAAATCACTTTTCTCTTTCTCTCTAGCTCTCTCCAACAAAGAAGAAAAAAAAAAAAAAGTTCTTTTATGTTTGAGTATTTACATCAGAAGCCAAACAAATAAGACTTTTGTTGTGGTTGTCTTTGCTTATTAAGCCAGACGCTCTAAAAACAAAAAAAGTGAGGGGAAAAAACTATCCCAAAAGCAACCAACACATTTCTCTGTCTCTCTTTCTCTCTCACTCACTCTCTCTTTGTTCCATGGACTTACAACTGAAACAATGGAGAAGTCAGCAGCAGAATGAGTCAGAAGATCAAGGCTCTGCAACTAAGATATCAAACTTTTTCTTTGATCAGATTCAGTCCCAAACTGCAACTTCTGCTGCTGCGGCTCCTCTTCCTCTCTTTGTCCCTGAACCCACATCTTCCTCTTCTTTCTCATGCTTCTCTCCTGACTCTTCTTCTTCTTCTTCCAGGTTCCTTAGTAAGTGTTTCAAAAGACAAGACTTTTTCACTCAAATGTTGAAGTTTATTGCTGATATTTAATCTGACGTTTCTATGTTAATTTTGTAGAGATGGGAAACTTTTTCAGCTGGGCACAGTGGCAAGAACTTGAGCTACAAGCACTGATCTACAGATACATGTTGGCTGGTGCTTCTGTTCCTCAAGAGCTCCTCTTACCCATCAAGAGAAGTCTCATCCATCAGTCCCCTATGCACTTCCTTCACCATCCTCTTCAACATAGTTTTCCTCATCACCAACCTTCTTGTCAGTTTTTCTCTTGTTTATGCTTCTAATTTCTTTGAAAGAATCTTTCTTATCAAGAGTGTATATGTTTTTTTTTTTTGATGTTGGAGTTATGTTTCCAAGATCTAGATATTCCAATTCATAGCCTCACCAAATAAACAAGTAAATACATCTAAGGAGTTGAAACCCTATCTGTATAAGCCTCTTCTAAAAGATCTATTAGTAATATAGGATCAGACAAGTACATTCTTAATCAATGTCTTAAGTGAGATTTTTGTTTGTTGTATACTAATGAACACACACTTAAAAAAACAGGGTATTGGGGCAGAGGAGCAATGGATCCTGAGCCAGGGAGGTGTAAGAGGACAGACGGCAAGAAATGGAGATGTTCAAGGGATGTTGTAGCCGGCCACAAGTATTGCGACCGCCACATCCACCGTGGACGTAACCGTTCAAGAAAGCCTGTGGAAACCGCCACAGCCACCACCACAACCGCCACATCTTCCTTTGTCTTAGGCGAGGAGCTTGGTCATGGACCAAACAACAACAACAACTTCTTCTCCTCTGGTTCATCTCAAGATCTCCACCTTAGTCATCAACAAAGGTACAGAAAAAAAAAAAACACTCTGTTTAATTGAGGTCATTATTAGCTTTGGTTAATTACAAAAGATTTTAAAACATAGTTTGAATAGATATGTCTGAAATGATTAAAATCTTGTTGTTTGAGAACTAGTTATTTCACTGTGAAGTAATGCTGTGAAGAAAGGGGTAATGTTGGCAATTGGGTGACAACAGAGACTTATCATCCTTTGTGATAAAAACATTATTCTTTCTTTTCCTTCTTTTGTTGAGAGATAATGATAACAGTTGGATTTGATAGAATCTAATTTTTTTACTAGTTGGGTGAGACTTTTCAATCAGAGAAATAGAAAGAGAGAGAAAAAGAGAAATATGTATGCTTATGTATTTGAAATAATGAGATGGTAGGACCTCAGTGAAAGCTGACCAAACCTGCATAGAAGCAAAAAACAAAAGCTCTTAGATTCTGCAACCACTTCCTCTTAAACACACATTTGAGAATAAAATCTACTTAAATCAATGATTCACTTGTTTCTCTAACCATTTTATTGAATTGATCAGTTAAATGGATAAAAATTTTAACTTTCTTGTTTTTGTTCAAATGTTGGATCTTTATTTTGGTGACAGTGTTCATGTTTTGTCTAATCATAAAAGATTATGAATTTCTCTCTCTCTCTCTCACAGTTGTTCTTCAGAGATGAAACAAGAAAGCAACAACAACAAGAGGCCATATGAGGCTCACAATGGATTCAGCAATGGAAGATCAGACGATGGTCACATCTTGAGGCATTTCTTTGACGATTGGCCACGGTCATCAGACTCTATCTACAGTCCAATGAGATCATCCACTTGTCATCTTTCGATGTCCATGCCTGGTAACGGTAACACTTCTTCAGATGTTTCTCTAAAACTTTCCACAGGCAACGAAGAAGAAGAGAACATGAGAAACAACAACACCACCACCGAGAGGGAGCAATTGAATTGGTGGAGCAATGGAGGGAACCATCACAATATGGGTGGACCATTAGCCGAGGCCTTGAGGTCAGCCTCTTCGACGACGTCTAGTGTTCTTCATCAGATGGGAATCTCAACTCAAGTCTTTCATTGAAGAAAAATGTAATCTTTTGTTGTCTACTCTATGCAGAAAATTTTCTCTGAATTGTGTTCTTTTTTGGATTGAAATTGTGTCTAAGTTCCTGTTTTGGAATTGTTTTGTTTCCTAGTTTGCTAATATATTTATTATGTCTAAAGTTTGAGAATTTGTATAAGCAATGAAACTTTGTTTTCACAATCAAATTAATATCTGAGACTTTTCAATTAAACTAAACCGAATTAATTTGGAAAACCAGTTAAACCACCTCAAATCAACCGGTTTCCGATTTAGATTTAAACACTCTGTTAGAGAGGAAGGGTTTTAGGAAAACCAAAACCTAATAATTTTCTTGCTCGTCTTCTTCTTCTTCTTCTTCACCGGCTTCGAATTAAACCGAAACGAACCGGGGTAAACCTTTTCCGGTACATCTCCAATTTACATTCCAGGGGGGGGGGGGGGAGGGGGTTTGCTCTCAGCTTCAGTCGCAGACACATTTACCAGAACCATTTCGTTGCTTCTTCTAGCCAGATTCTGTGCTCCGGCGCCGGAAAGTTTCTCCCTTTTTAAGTACGTCAAGAAAAATTTAACCTTTCTGATTAATTTCTAAAACCCTTTTTTCAAATGTTTGTTTCGTTGCCTGATTGAATGTTTTTGGTACAACAATCCTTAAAATTTATGCACATTATTAACTGATATGTGAATTTTGTAGTCTCAATTTGGACAAGTGTTTTGGAAGTTTGATTCACTTGTTTGGACAGGAAATGAAGTATGTGAAGCCATTGAGCTTATTGGGTAACGCGTTGAAGACAAAAGTGTCAGTCCCTGGGCGGTTTCTGGGTTTAGATGTTGGTGATAAGTATGTTGGATTAGCTATTTCAGATCCTTCAAATATGGTTGCGTCTCCATTGAGGTACATATCATTCTGTTTCATTCACTCTTTTCTATTCAAATTGTTCAATCAGATACTACAGCTTTTTTAAAAATGATGCATATCCTGTCTAGCTATTGCTAATCTTTTACTTCTCTTGCAGTGTTCTGCTCAGGAAGAAAACAAACATTGACTTGATGGCTACAGATTTTCAGAACCTGGTAGGTGCTATAGTTTTGATTCGTTCCTGTATCTTTAGCTCTAGATTTAAACAAATACATAGTTCTTAGTTCCTTTTATGAAGTAGAGAAACTATCATTTCTTAGTTCTTTTGGGCAATGAAGAAGAAGGCTTGGTAGTGTTGTAGATCAGTGTCTCTACTAAGATCGTAATGATTGATCAATACTTTCTTCCTACAGCTTTTTGTGTTTACTGGGGATTAAAGGATCAAGGTTTTATTTTGTAGGTGTTTCGATATCTCTGTAATACTTACTTACTGTTAAGTTATATCCAAGACGAGTCTTTCACGTTGTAGATATCTATCAACAACTAGACTTATGAACTCCGTTTGATTACACCAATCATTCGCCTTTACTGATCTTGTTGTCTCATGCAGGTCAAAGCATTTTCTGTGTCAGGCTTAGTCGTTGGTTATCCATTTGGCAAACTGAACAATGTGGAGGATGTAAGCTTTTCTTCCACTAAGTTGTTAAGTATTTTTCCTCTTCACTAGCACTGTGAACGATATTTCAACTTGGAACAGGTTGTCACTGTGAATCTTTTCATCGAGGAACTTCGTAAAACGGAAAAACTCAAGGATGTGAAGTACACATATTGGGACGAGCGATTATCATCAAAGGTAAATTTTATGCAAATTTAAAAATTCTTGCAAGTCCTAAGTAAATATAAGTGTTAGCATTTAACTGAGTAACTTATAAGCCCTTGAATCTCGTGTAATACCGTCCACAGACCGTTGAACTGATGTTGAAGCCCTTGAATCTGCATCCAGTTCAAGAGAAGACAATGTTGGACAAGTTAGCCGCAGTAGTTATACTTCAGGTACGGTTCTTCTGCATTAGTTAGAAACCGATGAAATATATCTTCTATTTCCTTATTCCTCACTTTGAAAGCTCTTTTGTGTTTGATTGTTACTTGCAGGAGTATTTAGATTACGCAAACAGGTATGTAAACACTGAGCCAGCTGAGTAAAAGAAAAAGGGTAATGACAAAATAGCCAAAGCAGCTAGTTTCGGATATATGATATGATGATGTTTGATTTGTTGTGAGGTAACCTATGTGTACAAATAAATCATGTATCGAACAAATTAGTATCTTCTAAGAAATTTGGTTTTGGCCGCATTCATATGTTTAAACATTAGGCAAATCATTCGTTTATCGTCCATCCTCTTACATTGTAGCTCACTTTTAATAAAAATGACTTGAATAGAATCTAATACCAACAACCTTAAACAAATTTTCAGACTCTTTAAAGGTGAGATCCATGTGGATTGTTTCTCCTCATTGTAAAGTTCCAACAGTCTTGTTGATTTCCTCCAGTTTCTTTATCCTTAATCTTTCACTTTCAGCCAGTAGCTGCCAAAGAAAATCATCAACACACATTAGATCTGCTGTAGGAAGCTACAAAGGTTAAGTGGTTTAGAACAAATACCTCCATTAACATCGAAACAAGATGAGCTTTCTCTTTGTTCTTCTCGTTGAAAGCTTCCAGTGTATCTTTGTATTCCTTCTCCTGTCCAGTTAGTATTCTCTTGTGTTAAACAAAGCTGCAGAGTTGACAAATGAAAGATTTTGAAGGATGAAAATGTGAATAACCTTCTTCTGACAGCTTTGAGCCAAAGATTTGATATCTCGATTCGCCATGTCGATTTTCTTCCTCACCATTCCAACTTCTTTTCTCATAGGATCTCCCATAATCTCTAGCTCCTGTTTTAGTAAGAACATTATTAACTTTGTTGTCTACCATGTTAAACAAAAAGGCTTTACTTAACTTACTTCCAATGTTTGAGTTAAGCATCTTGTAGCTTCCTCTGCAAAACCGAGTCGCTGTTGAACTTTTTCCTTAACAGTCATCTTCTTCCTCTCGATCTCTTCTTCTCGTGCTTGAAACCTCGACACCGCCACTTTCCATATCTCTTCATCTTCATTCTCCTCCATTGGTAGCTTACCGTTGGTATTGACTGCAGAAGCTGCAGCAGCTCCTAAGTTGTTCTTGCTACCCATTTTTTAGTCTTCTTGTTGTTATTACAACAAGTCTCTATGTCTCTCCCAATATATATTTATCTACTTTTTTTAATGTCTTTTGCTTTTGCTTAAACCTTGTCAAACGAAATAGCTTTGCTTTTACACCATCCCAAAATCAAAGCAAGCAATCCCGCCAAAAGGAAAAGTAATAAAGGGCAAAAGAAAAATCAATTTCGTAATTAAAGTGGAGCTAATCTGATGTTCAAAGATGTCCTTTTTGGGCTTTTCTTCTTTAATGTTTGCAAGTTGCAATCTCTGTAACATAACTCAAAAAACAAAACGACAAATCCCAACTTCGGTCTATAGGCCTTATCAATGCATGACAAAATGGCCGTAAAAAGAAGCACAACAATCATCGCAGTTTTGACAAATTTGATTAATTAGCCGATTAATTTGCCTAAACGACTGCATAACGTAAGCATATATATAATTATGTCAATTATTTGTTTTTGTTAACTTAGCAAAACGTCAATATGGTGTTGCAAATTTGATTAAAACACAAATTATGAAAACTCAGTAGACAACTCGGTATCCGGTAACACAATCTATATGTAAACTAGAAAGGATGGCAATAATCAAAACATTGAGATACTAAAGAGTGTATATATGTTTTTAGAGACTAAGCTGGTGAATATATAAGAGAAGGCTAGATTTACATATTAGACATTTAGACTCAACTTAGACATATAAACTTACAACAACGTTACTCTGAAACTTTTACCAGAAAATTTTGTCTGTCTTGCTTAAAACAACTCGAACTCAAGATGATCGCCTATGGCTTTACATTCAAGATACCTATTATTACTTTCCCCAGGCGAATCTGCAGCCTCCTCCGGTCCATTACCAAAATCATAGAAATCTGGCAGCTCAGGCGGAATTGCGCACCGGATCAGTGCCCAGTTCAATCCTTCAAAGAAAGGATGTCTTTTGATCTCTGCAGATCCTTGCTCTGACCCAAGCCGGTTCTCTGGTTCCTTAACCAGAAGCCCTCTGATCAAATCCTTTGCATGAAAGCTCACGAGCGGGCTATCGGGAAACTTAAGGTTCTGCAACACAACATTGGCCAAGGTTTCGTCGTTGTTGTAGCCTTTGAAAGGTGTTTTCCCATACAAAAGCTCGTAAAGGAGAACCCCGAAAGTCCACCAGTCAACCGCAGCGCCGTGTCCTTCTCCTTTGATGATCTCTGGGGCTAAGTACTCATGTGTTCCCACAAAGGAATTGGATCTTGCTTCGGTTGGTTCAGCCACGAGCTGGGGTAATGATCTCTTCAAGTGTTGTTGGGTTTTCGAAAGATGATCGGCCTTCTTTGGTTTTCTGCCTTGTTGTTGGTTTGAGGAGAGCCTAGGGCTGAAACACGAAACCTGGCAGGATGGTTCGATGATACAGAATGGTTGTATGCAGTTGGATGTGTTGTATGGACCTGAAATCCTTGCGGGATCTTTACCAGGCGGAGAATTTGACCTGAGAAGAGTCGGGTTCACTGCACAACGGAGTGAGAGGTCGAAATCCGTAAGCATAATGTGTCCATCTTCGCGGACAAGAATGTTTTCCGGTTTCAGATCTCGGTATATGATACCAAGCATGTGTAAGTACTCCAATGCAAGAAGAATTTCCGCAACATAGAATCTGAACAAATTTTACAAATTCCAATCATCAGTTCAGTAAATTATTGATCTAGACGGGAGATGTAAAAGGTCATCCTTACCTTGCTGCAGGTTCAGGGAAACACCGGCCTAGCTGCTTCTGTCTGAGGACATGAAGATCTCCACCAGGACAATATTCCATGACCAGACAAGACAAATTATCTGAAGTAAATTGCGCGTATAATGTAGGAAGAAACGGATGGTCTAACATTTTAAGTATTTCTCTTTCTGCTTGTGCCCTCGGACTCTTTTTCCTTCTTGCCAAGAACTCATTGTCCATAACCTTTATGGCAAACAAGCAGTTTGTACCGATCAGCTCAGCGAGATAGACTGTTCCTATATCTCCACAACCGAGTTTCTTCAAAAGGTTGAAGTGTCGTAAACCCAAAGAGCCGTATTGAACCTTGACATGCTTAATCGCTTCCCATCTCACATCCATCGACATGTGAGGCTTATTCCCACAGCTAAATCTGCTCAGATTGCTCTCCTCACTCATGCTTGTGCTCCTGCTATAATCCCCAAGACTATCTTTTGAACTCAAGGAGAACTCAAATTTCTCACTGAAAGTTGGATTCTCTGTTTCCTTTTCATCCATTGCACCATTTCCACTGTTATTGCTTGAGGAACCATCTAGTTTCACGATGACAATCTCAGCTTCAGAGCTTCGACTGACATTACAAGAACCAGAGGAGTTCCCGTCAGATACCTGATGAGCTTCTTTACCAACATTATTTGAAACGGAGCTCAAACTGTCTGCGCAAATCTCAGGAGTATGACTAGTAGTATATGAGAGCGGGTGGTTATCGATGCTGGTGCTCTTCAACGAACAGTGACATCTCTGGCAGAGAAGTTGATTGGCACTAGAATCTAAGGAAGGAACAATTTCTTCATTGTTTTTTGTTGGGTAAGTTGCTGAAACCACCCCGATTTTTAACATCTTCTTAAGCAAAATCTTCTTTTTTGGTTGTTTGGGACGTGGAATCATTCTTGTGACCTTGCGTACCGTTTCGCTCTTCTCTGTCCCTGAACTAGGTGCATCATCCAACTTCCCTTTCTGCTCTGAGTCTAAAGCAGATGAGGGAATATTCTTGTCAAGCTCCGCTGAATTAACTTTCTTGCTAGAATGAGAAGGCAGTGAGGTAACATGTTTGTCTATTTCTATCACATCATCTTCAACAAACGCATGAGTGGAAGGAGAGGCAACATTTTCATCTAACTCTATCTCATAATCTCCACTGCCAGAACTAAGACGAGACCCAGGTCTGTTGGATTTGTGCAGCAGCTCCATCTCATTTCCAACGCTTTGTAATCCCAAACTGGTTCCAGCTTGAGATGGCTCAGAAATGGGATTGGAAGGCTCTTCAAACCGCTGAGGCACACTCTTTGAAGAGCTTGGTTTATTGTTTACCGGCATCAAAGATGTCTCAACGAAACTTCTTTTACCTTTGTCCACAGGAACAACCCCAGACCTGTTACTCGATTCATTAGAAACTTGGTTATACAAACTCTTTATCCTGTCTGCTTCTGAGACCCTCGGGGAAGCAGCTGCGGATTTCGACAACCGTTTTTGAGCAGCCATTTCCGACGCCTTGGAAATGCAACGATCCCTCAGAGCCTGCTTTAAAGAAACTGAATCAGAGAGACCAACAAATCTAGGCGATTGAGGTGTCCCGGGTTTTTTCATGGAGGCAATTCTCTTCGAAGGGCTAGTAGTCCTGCTTGGACCGGCACTCGCACTCGTCTCATGATTATGGAAAGAAGAACTCATCAACCTCGTTGATGGTTTCACAGAAATAGACTGAAAAAGCTTATCAATGTCATACTCAAGAGAACCGTGATACTCTCGCTGCTTCCGCTCCGAATCTTTGCTCGATGATCCCAAAACTGATTTACCATATCTCCCGGAATGTTTTGGCAATCTTACTTCATCATCCTTCTCTTCCACAATTTCACAAGCGCCTGCAAACGATCCCATTACAACAGAGCTTATAAATCTCTGAGAAAATCAAAGTGGCGCCGAGTTATTCATCTTCTATGATCCGTTTCTAAACTTCTGGAAACACAATCACAGTCACATGAAAGAGAATAGTCAGAAAAAGTGGTTAAAGAACAATAATTTCAAATGAAGAGCAATGCATATGAAATGAAATAAAAACTATGGAAAGATAACATTAAAGCAAGGAGGTGAAGAAATTAAAGAGAAGAAACAGATCTAGAACGCAAATTAATAGCTATAGGTCTTTCATTATAGACTCAATCATGAACCCTACACAAAGTACAGGATAGGGAGAGATATACCCATAAAATTAATACAGCTAAGAAAGAAGACATTTTTATATTGAAAAATTGTCCAAAACCATCACCGTAATTTGAAATCGGAGATATTTTCAACATTTGAAATTAAAATGAGTCGACTGATGTGAACAGGAATAGCTATGGACCCATTCATTACGCGGGGATTAGAAGAACCCTAAAAAAACGAAAGTTAAAAGAAAGGTTTGCGAAACCAGTAAATCAAACCGCGTAAAGAAGCAAGCTTGGAGTGAGATAAGAGATCTAACAACTACGAGGAACAAAAATCAGAAGGAATCGGCTAGTCTCAGATCTCAAAAACTCAAAATTTACTGGCAAACAAAGAAGAGTAGCTGAAGCATGAGTGAAGAAGAAGATTCGATTAAACCCAATTAAATGCAATATTTTTTCTAAAAAGATAGTATATTTAAACAAAACCCAATCACAAACAATCTCAAATGTCAAATCATAAAGAGCCAATGCGTGAACAAAGATAAGCTAAAGCAAACCCAGAAAAATTAAAAAGTAACCTAAATGTTTGAGTTGAAACTGCACAGACCCAAGTGACCACATATAGAAAATGAAAGGTCAGAAAAAAAAAGGGAAAATCTTCAGAGAAACCCACCAAAATAACCCCTGAATACGGTCCCCAAAACTCACTCATTGAAAAAAGCAATCAAAGAGAGAGAGAGTTACAGAAGCAAAATTAAAAGTGCAAATGAAGGCGTGCAGAAGCAAAAAAGAAGAAGAAGCTAGCGAGAAATTAAAGGAATAACGCTTACCCAGCCATAGAAGAAAAAAAAAAGAAGCTTGCTTGCTGAGAAAAGCTCTAAAATTTGGGTTAATTTAGAGCCTCAGATAAACCCTAATGGCCTTTAGCTTGAACAAGAGGGATCCAGGAGAGAAGAGAAAGTAAAAGTTTTTGAGTTTTTGTTTTTTTTTCTGGGGTTAGGTGTAAATTTTGTTTTTTTTGGGTGAATAGAGAGAGAGGAGAGAGTTAAGAGGTGATCAAGTTGAAAAACATGGTGGGCCCCACAGCATATGTTTGCGGGTCTTTTCTTCATATTATATATATATTTGTGTCAAATAATAAAATATTTTTAAAATACTGTATTTTTCTTTTTTCTCTAACCTTTCATATTTTCCTTCACATATTTCATTTTAAAAGATATTTTACACTATGTCGTATCAAAAAATCTAGATTCAAAATTTTGTTCAAACTCTTTTTTTTTTTTGGTTGGTCCATAAATTTAGCTGAATTATTATCATTGTTCGTTATGTGAATAGTTTTGAGTTTTGATTTTTCTACTTGTCTAGCTATTAATATTATATAATGTCATGTCAAAAAATAATTCTTGAATTCACCATCACGGAAATTTTGATGATCAATAATTTACTTCCACTATCATGACACATTTGACCAGAGTCAAATTTCCCAAAGAAATTTCCCATCATTCATCGAATAGTGACTTAGCATATCCTTACCCAATCTACAAAAGTTGTATATCATGCTGATTTTTATTTTTGCTTCCAAGTCGCAACACTGGTCTCCAGTTGAATCTTAGCTCACTAGATCAGTATAGCCATATAGTCTATAATTCTTCCAATTGAGATAACTCAATTGGATTATCAACAATTCAACATCTAGTTCATAATAATATATTTGGTTCATAATATTGTTAATAATATACGATCACAAAATTGTTGTTTCTCAGAAGTAATATGTTGTAGATATAGTATTAAGAAATTTTACCCCAACAAAAAAAAAAAAGTACCAAGGAAAACATTTTTAAAAAATCTCAAATTTTTCAATTAAATAAAAACATTTCAAACGAAAATATCTATATAGTTAAAAATCCAATAGAAAACATTCTGTCCATGAAAGATTGATTTAGGTAAAACAATAAAAAGTAAATAACTAGTCGGTAACTTAAACACTTTTCCGTCGTATGTCTTAATTTACTGGGAACAATGGTAGGTGGCGAGAAGATAAAAATAGATGTGAACACTTTTAAAATAACGGTGGAGCAATATTGTCAGAATAAGACAGGTAAGCCAATGCGCAGTTATTTTCAAAATGTTTTTCGACAACACTTCTTTCGAAGAAATAAACTTTTTTCGTTTTTGAATATATTTATATTTTTAAAAACACTGCTCATATTAATTGTATATATAGATCTATTAGTCTTTCAAATTCATAATTATGAAATTATATAGACAATATTACTTCAAACAGTAGATCGTAAGATAAAAAGTACTGAGCATACAATTTAAGAATTACGCCTGTTACTAACTAGGGAACACTAATGATTAACGAAAGATATGTTCAAATTTAAGCAGACAAACTTAATACAAATCAGTCTAATATAAAAACTTTTAGAATGATCCAATGACTGTGAGAATTTAGAAAGAAAAAAAACTAGAATATGACTGCATGGTCAATCAAATAAAATGGCAAGTATAATATAGAGGTCCTGTTGACTGTGTGCATGATGGTTAGCTAGGTCAATGGGTCATAGATTACTTTGGATCTCGTCGGCAAAGCTTCCCTTTATACGCACAGGCAAATCGATCCTTTGCCTCGGTACAATATACTATGCGATTGCAATTTACAAGAAATTAGATACGTATTCCACGTAAAACAGTAAACTATATTATATATACACATATAATTATACATCATTAACTACACAGAAACTGGATAACCATGATGGCTTCCATTGGTCACCCAAAAAATGAATTAAATAAATAAGAAAGAATTGAACTAGAATTTGAGGAACGAAAATGAAAAATGCATTGATAGAAAAAATCAAATAAACTAAACAGTAACCATAAGATCAATATATTTTCAAAATATATTAAAATAGTAGTCATAATTATTTTTAAAATGTTAAAACTCATTAAACAAGTATTCTATTATTATATATTTGTTTTAATTTGAATATTTTATTTGAACTTTCATTTTTAATAAAAATTTCATGTAGAAAGTTTTCTTTAAATTGTTTCATTCTAAAAGTAAAGTAATAAAATTCCAAAACAGAAACTGAAATTACTATATGATCGAGATGAATTCAACACAATTCTTTGAATCTGGCAAAAAGCCTAAATCATAGTTGGAACGTGGAGTTACGAAATAATAGACTTCATAGGTCTTACGCCTAGGATTCCTCTTTCTGCGCCTTTAATCTCTTCCCTCATGCTTTTAATCCCCATTTAATATATTTTAAACATTAACTAACACAAAAATTAGATCAGCAAATGTACTACGTCCGCTTCTTATTTCTTACTTAACTTAAACCAACCATCACATCAAAAGATTGTATTGTACAAACATATGCACGCGCATATATAAATATATCAATGGTCCTGCTAGTCATTTTATTTGAATTATTTAATATTTGCATCTTTTCAATAATAACGATTGATGGAACCCAAATCGTGTGTTTAAGATCATCTTGAACTACCATTCAAAATTTTTTTTTTGAACAACAAAAATGTTATACATTTAGGTCTCATACATCTTTTTAAGTAGTAGAACATTTTATATTATTTCCTCTGAAATGTCACTCGAACTGATAACTTTTAATGTTTGCCTGAAAATCTTTACCAATTGAACTATTGACACTTAGTATTCAAAATTTCAATTTATTATTATTTTTTTTAATCGTTTTGTTCTGATTATTTTGATGTAAATATAGATATATATATATAATTCAAGACATTTATATCAAATTATAATACAGTACACTGATTGATATAAACCACTAGATTATATGTCTCGACATTTCATTATATATATGTTGTATATGTATATAATTTAGGTATGGATGTTTATATAATTATTGCGTGGACGGCGAACCAGAAACAACGGTGCACAAGGACAAATGATTTGAGTTATGTTATATTCTGGATAACTAATAAACAAAAACAATATGCAATGAGAACTAAGATCTGATAGATGAGAATCCGAGGAAGATGAGATACATAATATAATAGAAGGGAAATCAAATTAGTTTTGGTAAGGAAAAAAATAAAAGAAAGGGAACAAGCTAGAGAATAAGGCAACAAGTATTGGTTTCACATGTTTGTGTCGACAGGCCACACCCCCATAAAAGGCTTGCTTGGCGTTTTTGTCTTTGCATGCATCTATCTAATCCACTCCACCAATTTTTTTTCTTCCATTTATTAATTCGATTATTTTTAGTTATATGTATTTTGAAATTCGAACAATTAAAAATCAATTTAAAAATCAGAACATTGGAATAATAAACAAGAGCATCATCGAAAATGGGTTATTGCACCTATACATTGGATGGGAGTGCGAAAAATTGGTATTGTACTATTAAATAGAAAAATTAATTGTGTGACCCGGAGAGAGTAATTAACAAAACTATTTAGTAAAATAATTGCTGACAATTAATATCTAATTAATCAAAAAATTTGTTGCACATGACTTAAGCCGCTACGAGCTCCGACGACCTTAGTGCATCTACCTACGATCTCTTGATCTATTAAAAGATGACCTCAAATCAAATAAAAAGAAGATATATATTTTTTATTTTAAATTTATAGGCTCTATCGATTGATTTGGTCAGTTCTGATAAGAACGCATCGAAGTGTTATAGAGTAGATTTCTCTCCGAATGACCACCATATTGCCTATTCCAAATTTGAAATGCTTTCTGACTAATGTCTGGAGGTAGCCGAATTATCTGTTACCAGACTACCAGGTAAACTGTCTGGACCGAAACCCAAACCCAAATATTTTACATAAATGTGATTATTATTTTAAAGGAGGCTCGAACCCTAAAAAATTGTTTTGACACATTCTCAAGGCTCATCTATCACTTGACCATATACATACGGGTAAAAGAAAAAGAAAAAAAAATATTGCTTTTGATTTTGTGTTTTCAACAAAATGCATTATTCGAGTTTGAAATCTAAGTGGTACCACAGTTAGGGCTATCAGTTAGGCTTGACCACAACCAAATGGTTTTGTCCAATTGGACACTTCTTTTATGTGGACAAAATGAGCAAACTCAAAATTGACCAAACCCAAAAGAGACCAAACCCAAAAATAACCATGACCAATTGGGTATGTCCATAGACAAAGAAAATATTGAACTTTTGGCTCGTTGATGATGATCTCTCTTGCAAGGTTATGGTTTGTCATAGGTCATTACTTTAAAAACATATTGGCATTACGTTAAAATTTCAATCTTACACTAAATCAAATATTTTTCATAAAAATACATTATAAAACGATATATTTAGTGACTTATGAGTTAAAAAATATAAAGTAATAAAAAATAAAAAATAAAACAATACACCACCCTTGCCATTTTAGATTTTGTGCATGTCTCACCAGTACACTAAACCAACCAACTTCATCCACGCCATCTCAAATCAAATCCACATACAATCTGCACACAAGTTACATTATCAAACCTATAAACTCATTGAAGAAAAACAAGTAATAAAACAAGAACCTGTTTGATTTACCTTAAATTTCTTCTTTCTCCTCTTCTTTCTCTTCCTCTTCTTCTTTCTCCTCTTCTATCTCTTCCTCTTTTGGAAAGTCTCGCATCCAATTCTTTGTGCAAATCAAGGCTTGGACATTTTTAGGAAGAAGACAACTTCTATATTTATTAAAGACTCGCCTGCCTATGCTAAAGGATGATTCAGAAGCAACGGTTCTTATCGGAATGCAAAGGACATCACAAGCCATGCTTGAAAACTCCTTAAACCGACTAGAGTTATCTTGCCAATATGCTAAACCTGCTGTAACCTGCTGGAATGTCTTCTTCCAAAGTTTCAACTTGTGAAGAGGCGGTAGTGATGCTATTTGGACTTTTCTTGTAAGCTCTAGAAAGCTTATACATCTTCGAACGCACATGAGCCAATATGAACTTACTAGTTGATGAATCTAAAGTAGTGAAACAATATTCTAAAAATGTAAATTTCAACCTTGGATCGAAAACTGCAGCAATTGCAAGTATATCACTATACTCTTCCCAATATTTGTCAAACTTCAGCTTCATAATTTCCACCATTTTACAAATAATCTCATCGGCAGAATACTCATGAGCTCTCAACCAACTCTCAATCTTCCATACTTGCATAAAATATAAATTTGATGTAGGATAAGACGAACCTGAAATCATATTTATCATTTCAGAAAATGGCCTCAAGAACTCGCATATTGATCAATCATATTATCTTCATCATTCAAGTTAATAACAAAATTATCCATTTTTTGAAACAACAAACCATAAACTTACACACACACGAGTCTCGAGAGTCAAGAGTGAGTGAAGCTGAGAATAATGTTTACTATTATTATATATTACAACTAATGATTTCAATTTCGTATATTCATCATTATACACAATCTATTTCAACCATTTTCAAGGTTTGAATTATCAAAAACCAAACTAAAATGACATATTTTAACAAAGCATATAGAAGGATTAAACTGAAATTTAACAAACAAAACTTGAAATTAAAGGATTTAAGCTAAGAATCCGGAAAAATCTGGTTTGCCTGAGTTTAAGCTAAGACCCTTAAATCTTTAAGCTAAGGATTTAAGAAGAGAAGAGAGACGGGATCATTAACCTCAAACCTAACTACGAATCAAAGATCCTCAAAACCGAATTACACACATGCACACAGAGATACATAAACGAAGACTAAAAGGAGTAATCTAACTAACCTCATCGAAGAAATCACCCATTGTAGACGATTAGAAGCGATTCTCAAAAGAAGAAGACAATTAGAAGCGATTCTCAGATTCCCAATTCAATTTTAGAAAAAACCTTAATTTTTTTAGTTGTTGGATATGTCCGCTGATCACATGGTCAAAACCGCTTATGACCGCGGATCGATTTGGGCATAGCCCAATAAAACTGATTTTTAGTTGGGCCAAATTATGACTGCCTCTTAACATTATTGGTTGGGCTAAGCCCATGGTCCTTTTGACCAATTGACAGCTCTAACCACAGCGACAGCACGAATACAAACGATACTAATACAATATTTCATAGTCAGAGTTATTGATTTTGATCATTCAAGCACATATATATATATATATATATATATAAATCATTGTATATATAATGTAACTTTGTCCTAAAATCTATGCTTTTGATTTGTTGTTTAAAGTTTGGGTTAAATTTGGATGTAGTGATAGCTATGTTCTATACAAACTCATGGGTGTTTACTGGTTGAATTGGTTAAGCATATGTGATGGTAGAATGATTTTTCATGTTGGGTCGTAGGACTACTAAAGCTTCATGTTCCAGTTATGTTTTTTTTTTCATTTCATATTTCTTGAATTTGTTATCTTGGGCCTTAGAGGTTGGAAATATGAGCCCAATAGTCTCAAACCCATCATACTAAAATTACAAAGCTCTCGACTTATCCAATGACGTGACTTTTCCACCAACTATTAATCAAGTCCTTTACTTTCCCATCTACAGCATGGATCGCGACGGCCATGATATTGTCACGTGTAAGATCTTCGTCTACATCCTCCAATCAACGGTCGAGTTTTGGTTAAGGTTGTGGCCAATTGGAGAGTCCCACGTCATATTTGCTCTTTCTTTTGTTCTCTCTAACAAACCAACTTCAGCGACAAAATAACAAAAACAGCTTCGGACGATCGGATAGCATGGCGGAGAAGAGCTTTAAGTACATCATCCTCGGCGGCGGCGTCTCGGCCGTGAGTACCTCTTCCTCTTAAGATTATGTAGTTTCGTTTCTTCAGCCGTTACTTTCGATTTTGGAGGAGTTTGATTTCGATTTGTGTTGCGAAAAACCACAATACTCATAGTTGTTTCGGCATTGAGTTCGTCGTGATTACTATTCTCCGATGACTATAGATTTTTAATTCGTAAGTTAATACGTCCGATCGGTGATTGATTTTGATTTTATGCCTACGCTGCTATTTTCTCAGAATCGTTGAGGTAATATTACAATCGAAACATGATTTTGAATTAAACAATCGCATGTCGATTGATCGAAACGTAAAACATGAACGCTGCACGGATTCACATGTTATAAACTTCTGATTCAATTCTTTTTTTTGTTGTTGTGAATGTATCTGTGTTTCAAAGTATGAGAAAAGTGTATCTCTGCAAAATCACTTACAATTAGTTAATAGTCAGGGTAGTATCTCAGGATTATCTTTAGTTTCTTCAACTGTTTCTTGGTTTTTAGGTCAGATTAGTACTCTGAACATCGTCACATACTGTTAATGACGAAAATTCCATTTGCAGTTACCAAAGAAACAACTGAATACAGAAGCAAATTCGACTCTGACCTTACATTTTGTTGTGTATAGGGATACGCAGCTAAGGAGTTTGCTAATCAAGGGGTTAAACCAGGGGAATTGGCAGTTATCTCGAAAGAAGCGGTACGCCTTCTCTCAGGTTTTGGAAAACTATTATTATGCACTTGTGCCTTGTAACCTATGTCCTTATCTACTTTATTATGTGCTCAGGTGGCTCCATATGAACGCCCTGCACTTAGCAAGGGATATTTGTTTCCTGAAGGTAAGACAATATTCTGGTTTGCTACAATGTTTAGTTTTGATTTGCTGAGACCTGGCTTTTGGCGATGCTTTTTGTTTCAAGAAAACAATTATGATCTTCTTTCTATTGCAGGGGCTGCTAGACTTCCAGGTTTCCATTGCTGTGTTGGTAGTGGTGGAGAAAAACTGCTTCCTGAATCGTACAAGCAGAAAGGTAATGAACTCTCTGCACATCACCAATATCAGTGCCCTGCTCATCTGTGTAGTACCACTGGTCGATGATAACTCTATCATCTCACGCACTACATTACTCTCTTACAAGCTTAAACTGATTATGTTATCGGAAAACTATCCTTTGTGTTTGCAGGAATTGAGTTGATACTAAGCACAGAAATAGTGAAAGCTGATCTAGCTGCCAAGAGTCTTGTCAGTGCAGCTGGAGATGTCTTCAAATATCAGACTCTCTTAATTGCAACTGGTTCTACTGTAAAGACTGATATCCTTGCATTTCTCACATCAGAAAGGTTTTACAAATTCTATGATAAGAAGAAAGTAACTCTTTACCTTCCTTTGCAGGTTCTCAGATTGACTGATTTTGGAGTAAAAGGTGCAGACTCTAAGAATATCCTCTATCTGAGAGAGATTGATGACGCCGACAAATTGGTTGAGGCAATTAAAGCTAAGAAAGGTGGAAAGGCTGTAGTTGTTGGCGGAGGCTACATTGGTCTTGAGCTTAGTGCAGCTTTGAGGATCAACAATTTTGATGTCACTATGGTTTTCCCTGAACCTTGGTGCAGTAAGTTGACTTATATCCTTTTGCAATTCGGTTATTCATATATGTATTACTTAGTTACACGTACTGAAAGCAAAATGTTCACGCAGTGCCCAGGCTTTTCACCGCCGATATTGCTGCTTTCTATGAGACTTACTATACAAACAAGGGAGTGAAGATCATTAAAGGAACAGTAGCATCTGGGTTCACTGCTCATCCAAGTGGAGAGGTAAACCAATTATACATTAGCTAAGAGGAGTGGGCAATCCAGTTTTGGTTTGATTTTATAGAAACTAAAGTCTCAAACCAAATTACAACCTTATGGCATTAGGTTCGGTTTGGTTTTGTTGAACTGGATTAATTAGCTTTTCCAAATGGTCTCGGTGCAAATGTCTTACTTGTACTGTTCTCCTCCAGGTGAAGGAAGTACAACTCAAGGATGGTAGGTCACTAGAAGCCGACATTGTGATAGTTGGTGTTGGTGCAAAACCATTGACATCCTTATTCAAGGGACAGGTTGAGGAAGACAAAGGTGGAATTAAGGTATCTATCTGCTGCGTGTGCATTTCTTTTCCCGGACCATTCTGATTTGGATCTTTTAATTAACCGCTTAACTGTTTCACCCAGACCGATGCATTCTTCAAAACAAGTGTTCCAGATGTGTATGCTGTTGGCGACGTTGCCACTTTCCCTTTGAAAATGTACGGAGACGTGAGAAGGGTCGAGCATGTTGACCATTCCCGCAAATCAGCAGAGCAAGCCGTTAAGGTAAATGATGCTTACAATAAGGCTGATATCTTTTTTAAAAAGACAAATTAATGCGCTTGTATTTGCGACTACATATGAAAAAGAAAATTCACACATTACAGTTTTCTACATAAAATAAGTGCAAACTCCAAACAGAAATGATATTCTCTAACCGTTTGTCTTTCTTTTGATACATTGTGGCAGGCGATCAAAGCGGCTGAGGGAGGCGCAGCGGTGGAGGAATACGACTATCTTCCATTCTTCTACTCTCGCTCCTTTGATCTCTCGTGGCAGTTCTATGGAGACAACGTAGGAGACTCTGTTTTATTTGGAGACAGCAATCCATCAAACCCAAAACCAAGATTTGGAGCATACTGGGTACAAGGTGGTAAAGTGGTTGGAGCATTCATGGAGGGAGGTAGTGGTGATGAAAACAAGGCTTTGGCTAAAGTCGCCAAAGCTCGACCTGCTGCAGAGAGTCTTGACGAGCTCATCAAACAAGGCATTTCCTTCGCCGCTAAGATCTGAACACCAAAGCACACACATTTTCTCTTCTATGCTACAATAAAAACATGTTTAGCAATGTCTTTGTAAGTACGTTTATCAAAATAAGTTGTGTGTTTGTATTGCCTCTTTAAACTCCATGAGAAGAGCCTACGGCAGAGAATACCTGAACCACATTCACATTTTAGATCATGTATTGGTTTTTTGTATTTCAGTATTTTTCTTGTTTTAAAATCCATTCACAATCTAAATCTCATTTAGTTATGGTTCAATCTAACTTAACTTATGTGTCTGACTGCTTTTTTACGACGTTTTAACATGTATCATACTAAATTATTATATCATCAAACATATCATGTAATCAAATTCGTCTAAACAAAACTTACTAATAAAATTACTCAATAATTTATTGTCTATGTTGACAGTGCGAAAAATCATCTGGGTTTTTCTTATTGCAAAAATTAGTATAAGCGCATTAAAGGTGAGACCGTTTTGAGAGCAAAGTTGATAACTTTTTTGGATATAAGAAAGGTGAATAATTTTAATTTTCAGTGATAACTACGTTTGCATTTTGTGTCTTCGCAGTCTAGCATTATACTCAGGGCAGACCCTGGACAGAACCTTCTTAAATATTTGCTTCGACCTCCAAATTTAGCAGATCCATTTAATTTTTTTTTTCTTTTCTATATATATTGCTTATATAATGATGAAAAATGAACGATAAGCTCAAAAACATAACAAATAGATAATAGTTGAGTTATTTAAGTTTTGTGGGCATGTCCAATTAATAAAAAATACCTTCATAATTAATTAGATAATAGAAAACATAAGCCTTCATTTTGGTTTTGTTTCTGGTCCAACTTATCTCAGGGCCGGCCCTAATTATCTTGCAAGGAGTCTATGGGTTGAAATAAGATGATACCATTAATGATGATTTTGCTTTCTATATATAGCTTCATGGTTTACTTTATAGGACTCGATTCAAGATTTGGTAGATTTGAAGTTTTATGTGTCATTAGTGTGTGTATAAATATATATATATATATATATATATATTATTAACGTGTGTTGGTTTTATGTTAATATATTTGAACAGCGTTTTAAGAACTTTGAAAAATGTCTTGACAATTGAAAAATTAAAAAACTTTTCGGTCCGGAAAGTGAGTTCTTGATTTTTCTAGCATCGAACTCGTCACGAGTAAGCACTTTGAGTGCCTTCACATACCAGACCAGCTACAAGAGTTTGGCAGTTCGGAAGGTGAGCTCATACTTCTTTTTCACATAATAATACTTTCAAAATGCTAAAAAAAAAAAGTAATTAAGAAAAACCAAATAGTAACAAAACCTATATTTCTATTATTTTTAAAATGTATATATGGAAACCCTAAAATATATGGCCCGCACGTAAAACGGGGTATCCCTAGTGCTTAGAGATATTAATAAAATCTAGCAAAGCTCTGAGGAGTTTGATGGATGAACATTCTCCTTCCCATATTTTACAAGATCAAAAGTTCACTATAAATGATTCCAAAGATATTAATTAAAAAACAAGCAAATAAAAAAGATTAGGTAAGATCATATTAACTTATAAAAGTTATAAAAAAAATATAAAAAAAACTTGTCAAAGTTCATCGTTTCCAATCAATTAGTCGTAAATGGATTGATCAAAAAAAAAATCTACATGATTTTAGATTCAATCTTATTCCTAATATGAGATTTTGAACATAACTGTTGATATCTGCGAATGGAATTGTGAGAAACTATGAACGTCCAATACAATATTCATTTGCTCTGCTTTTTGGATTCACAATTCTTTTTTTTTGTTTTTCCCTTTTAATATTGTATTTTTTTTTGGTGGTGTGGGGGTCTGGTTTTCTAATGCAATGTGTTTTATTTGAAGACTTAATTTTTATTTTTTTTTCATTTGGGTTTTAAATTCTTTAGTTGTTCTTTGAACGAAACTTGTTAGGACACTTATAAACGCTACCACCAAAAATCATAATAAGTGTTTTAAGTAATGTGAATTACCTTGATCGATTATGGACCTATGGTTCACATGGGATGAGCCAAACTGTTATTAATTAGCATAACGAGAGATGTGATGCATATTCATAAGTTTGTTGGTGGGGCAAACTCTATTAAGTATGGAGGTCATATTGTTAGGTCTTCGTCTTAAATTTAAAGTAATTAATAAATTGGACAGAGAAGCACAACCAAAAGTATTCACCAGAATCTTTCATTTAATATCTCTTTTCTTGTAATAAATATATGCTTAATTTGTGAGGAGGACGACGAATAAATTGATTTTTACGTGTCTACGTTTTTCCCCTAAAAAGACAACAAATATGGTGGGACATTTATGACTTACAAAAATATTCAACCTAATCCACTATTTAGAATAGTTGTAAGTATTTGTTTTCTTTGTCGACGAATAGCTGTTATTTTTGTGTGTGTTCAAATATGACGTTTTCAGAATTTACAAGTACAATGCTGAATATATTTCCGTGATATATACAATATTCCTGAACCTGTTTGCTGAGAGAAAGATATGTATGTGAGTATGTGCAAGAGAGTTTCCAAAAATTTTCAGAAAAGCATTCGTGATATTTCAGAAGGATTTCAAAAAAAGAAAGAGAAAACAGTCATCCAATTTCATTATCATATGGGTCAAAGCCCTTGCTTGTTACCGACTGATATTTTGCATAGTGCATGTCATTTCATAATTTTCGGATGATACATAATTAAAGTATTTTTTTCCCCACTATAGCAAACACCAATTTGCAACTTCAATTAATGTACCTCGTCGTGTCATACAATTGAATGTGGTTGCTAGCTTTCTCACCAACTGTACGGCTTCACACACATTCATCTCTAATCATCTCATTATCGTCTAGGTTTTTTAATTTTCTTATAACATATAAACAAAAGAACATCATTGTCTAGGTTTATATAAGATGCGATTGCGAAGATGCTTAAGACGTGTGTAGATACAATCGTCTGCAATAGTTAATTTATTGCGATGATGCAGAAAATGGATGCGTATATATATATATATATATATTTTACAATTCTCTTGTAGCTCTAGTTATAGACATCCTAACTAACACCTTATTTAAATGATTAATCTTTTTGTGGGGAAAATACAAAATTCTCTATGTCTTAGTGACATCAGAATATGACATGCATTAGGACACAAATCTTTCATTTTATTACTAAACTAACACCCTACTAAAGTAACAAAACTAGTGTACGCTTTTAAAAGTGATGTTAGATTGGTCAGATTGTTTTTGTATCAGCCGGTTTTTGTTGACCCTTTCAGTGAATTTGTGTTGGATTGTGTTTTGGTGATGCAGCTTCTATTTTTTACTCGGTATCTGTAGTTCAATTAATTTAGAAATCGTGGACTCGCTGCTGGTAGTCATGTGAGGTCGTGGGATACACAAATATTGACATTTGACAGTATTTAACAGAGATTAATATAATTTTTAAAAGGATAATATTTTTATGTGACTATATATATAACCATTCCCCTTTGTAAAGATTTTATTTTGATTTTATATTAACCATAAATTAAATATGAACACTTTATATACACGAAAAAATCATATATATATCAAAGATGTAAGAACACGGATATTCCGATGCTGACTTTACATTAATCAAGTTTCGTTTAAACCTAAAAAAGTTTTGTTTAATTTGACCAATGTCTCATCCACCTAATCATATTTTAGACTATTTTCTTATTCAACTACATATTTTACACAGTTTTATTAGGAATCACATATATATTGGAAATAGAAGAAACATAATTGAATTTTGTTAAGGCCAAATGTTCATCATAGTGCTGTTAATTAATATGTAACCGAAGAAAACATGAAAGAATAGCCGATCTAAGAAGTGATATTTGTAACAAAATTAATGAAGAAAGTAGAACTAATCTTGAGAAGAATATTTGACTAGCTCACACAATATTATTGCCTAGTAAAAAAATTGTAAGATAAATAGAACTTATATCGTTAACATTTAACAAGAAACGATTAAAATTTATCATATTCATTGACAGATAGTCTACGACGCTTTTATTCGAATAATCTTGTGGAACTCAAGCTCTCATAACAGACAAAATTTTCCAAGCTGTAGTGGAACAATTAGGTGTTCGGGCAAATTATATCCATCGATATACTAATGATCTTTTAAATTAGTATTATGCACATTTGTCCTCGTGTTCTACATAAATTTCCTTCGGTGGGTGACCGGCCGGGTGATCTAAATATCTAATGAGTCATGTATAGCGCAACGTAGATCATTGAACCTAACACATTTTTAAGTCTTTTGATCTAGAGATGGTTTAGCACCTTTGAAATCTTCAACGGAATACAAACGTATAATATTTTTAGATATTTTATATGAATTGGTGGAAAAAAAATCACCACATAAAACCAAAACACCACCATACTTATTTAAACTATATATAGGACTTTGGAGAAAGTGACCGTACGTATACGACGAGTAGATCAATGTGATTCACATGCAAGCACGCAAAGAGATAGAGTCGTTGGTAGTGGTCGTACGAAGAAGTCAAAGTAAGAAAGAAGTCCGATCACGTGGACCACATGCTTCTTCCGACTACTTTCTACGTTTCTTCGTCACTCTTCAACCAAACAAGTTTATATATCATTTCCTTTTCTACACATCCGTCAATAATCAATATTAATATATTGATCACTTTACATGCTGTAGAAGAACGTAAAAAATAGGTTCATGCATGCTTCGTGTCGATTACTATATTTACATTTTAGGAGGATATATATACATCAGATGGGATTTAGCAAAATGTTCTGAAATTAGAGGTTATGCCGGTTACACTATGTACACCAAACTTTAAATTCAGACAACTGTGATTAAATTAGAATAGAAGATTAGCAACTCAGAAGAGGTACTCTATCGACTGTAACGTATACCACTACCTCACATTAGACAACGACGTCTAAACCAGAACAATTTAATTAATTAGTTAGTATAAAACTAGACATAATTGAAACTAATTCGATGACAGATTAGTTCCTACATGCCGATCATGTCAACGTACCTTACATAAATTAATCATGGGACTGTACGAAAAACAACAATTCAGGGTTCTAGATCTACCCGAACCAAATTTAACTAATTTTTCTTAACAACGATGTTAACTAATTCATTACAAATTGAAACTCAATTTCTGTCAATAGGAACTACCTTGAAACCAAAGTCAAATTAGACAACCTCCAAGAAAAAATCCAATGTATGTCCATTTAGGTCAGGACTAGTTTGACTAGTTTAACGTGTGTCCATTTTGTTAATATATATGAATATATATAGTCATATATACTCTGATTGTAAGAAAAATAAAATATGATAACAATAAATTTTAATCCGAACTAAAACATTTCCGGTAATATCATTGTTGGTGGTAAGTTTTATCTATCAGGTGTCCACTACTTGGTGCAGTTCCATCAGTTTAGAAACTTTATTGAATATTATAATAATATTTTTAATATAATTTAATTATAAAATTTAATTTTAAACTGTTAAAATAGTTAAATTAATTATATATGGACAAATGGCAAGAGAATTTTTTTAAGAATTACTCAATTCATGGTTTTAAAATGTACTTTGGTTATGGTCTATTATTTCGGTTGACTTATTTGTCCGATTTTGACAATTCTTTCATGACATATTTAGTCCGCATGATGAATACAAAATTTGTAATTTTCCTTTTACATTTCATCAAAGTCATATGGTGAAATCAATTGTATAAGGTGATTACGTATGTATAGGAATGTCAAATAAGTTGTTCAATTCTAAATAGATATGTTTAAATAGATATGTTCGTTTTTTAGATATTGATGATCAAACTCTAAATAGGATCAAATCCAAATAGGAGTATGATCAACTGGACTGTTCGTGGGGTCAAAATTATATATAAACATAAATCGTAAATACACAAAAAAACTTCATATTAAACAACTTATAAGTGTTTTAAATATTAAAATTTATACTAAACACACTAAAATTCATATTTAAACGGTTTTATAAAGTTGTATAAGTTGTTTTATAAAATTTGATTTTGGCTGAAAAAATTTGATTCCATAATTTTGGCGAAAAAACGTGATTCCGCTATTTTGTCACGAAAACGTAATTCCGTAACTTTGGCAGAAAAACGTGATTTTATAATTTTGGTGAGAAAACGGGATGACCTATGTTCAAAATTTTTTCCCCCAAATTGAAAATCCTATTTTTAAAGATTATTGGACAAGCATGTCCAGATGAGTTCGTTCTATTTATTTGCGGACTAAATTAGTTTTTACCTTATTAGTTTTTACCTTATATTGACTGTTTCGATTTTGATATCCCTATGTACTAAATAGTTGATATTGGTTTTATAGAGTTTATTTTCAGTTAGACATTATTTGTGTGTTAAAATAAGATCTTAGAATGTAATATTTATACATATATACGGTGAAAAAAAAACATATATGTGAAATATAGATTAAACTATCACTGTGTATGTCGGTATATTCTAAAATTTGGTAATAAAGATGAGTCACTAAAATGAATCCTGTGGATGTCGGTTGATGTCTCCTCTCGTCGTCTCTCTTTCCGAACATCGTAACTTTTTTCTTCCTTTTGCATACTGGCCATTTTTTTTGGAAGTCTTATTCCAATAATAATCTATAGTGGTAGTTGAAAGTTTTAAACGCGACCACTATTTCCAGTTTGACGCTAGTCATTTCCGCACGCCTGATTAATCTTTACATGTAGTTGTAATAAATATGTGGATAAAAAATAAAAATAAATATAAGGATAAAAATGAATAATAAACCCTTACCTTTATTTATAAAATTATAAGAGAAATTGTAAGAAACGTTGTTAGGTGGTGTCAGATTAATGATAGGAAAACAAAAGAAGGAACAAAATGAATGTATAATATGAAAATGCAGCATGTTTGAAACTGCAGAAAGTATAATCTTTTATAAACAACTAACCTCTTAATATTTTCTACTAGATTTAAGTCTGACATCGCATGTTTTTTTGATGCACTTGTATTATGTAATCATTAAATTCTTTTGGATAACAAGACCATTTGAAATTAATAAGTCATTTGGAGACCCACTAAACAGGACAAAGTGAATTTCCACTTTTTTCATTCTTTTTGACACAGTGAATATTCTACTTTAGTAATCAGTAATATTCGATGATCAAATGTTTTTATGTGTATGTGGATTCTAATCCCACAGATCCGACTAATAAAAATGTGTATATTGCTTTCACGATACATGGAAAAAATATATATTTTAAGTATTTAGTCCGTGACTTGAGCAAAATCTTATATACAAAATAAGGAATGATGATGATCTTCACTGACACAGTCACAATGGTTTTTTCACTTAATATTAACTTACTTGGTAGATAGAGAGCCAGCCATATGTATTTATGATATTCCTGGTTCATGAAGCTGTATGTAACTATGTATAGTGTGTAGTCAGTCATTAAAGATTTTTGCGCATACGTGTCATATTTCACCTGTATGTATTAATGGAATTTCATCAACATTTCCATTATTAGTTACACATGTCAAGTATTTACGCTTTTGTAAAATATATGATCGGTCATGTTCTACCTGTCTAGACAGATATAAAAGACAATAGGTCTCTTATTTGCTTGTCGCTGGATTCAGCGACAACGACCAGCAATCAGCAAGAATATATATTGTTCGTTTGTTTGTCGTTGGCGACTATCGCTGTATTGTTCGTTTGACTGTCGCTGCGATTAATCGCTATATTTTAAAATTTTTGAAAATATTATTTTGTGATTATTTATATTTTCTAATAAAAATATAAATTACATATACAATATTACAAAAACTAAATTAAAAATATTTTTAAAAAATAATTAATCAAATCTTTTATTTATATGTATTTATTTACATTAATTTTATTAAATTTAATTTATAATAATTAATTGAATTTATTTAGATTTAATTTAATTTAATTACATTTAATTTAATTTAAATAAATTTAATTTAATTTTATTTAATTTATTTTAATTACATTTTATTATATATAATTTAATTTAAATAAATTATATTTAAATTAATTTGATTTAATTATATTTAATTATTTTAGTATAGTTAATATAATGTCATTTAGATTATATTTAATTTGATTTATTTGAATCTAATTTAATTTAATTTTGTATAACTTCATTTAATTATATTTTATTTAACTAAGTTTAATTAGATTTAGTTTTGATTATATTTAATTTAATTTAATTTATTTTATTTTATTATATTTGTTTTTTTTTTAATTTAAATATTTTTGGTCGCTATGTTGTTAGTTTACGTGTCGCTGGATTCAGCGACCAATCGCAGCGACTGATCGCTGATAATTGCTAAAAATTTTAGCGACTGAAAATTACGATCGCTGGTCGCTGGCGATAGTCACTGTGATTGGTCGCTAGATCCAGCGACAGGCAAGCGAACAATTTTTGGTCGCTGTCGCTGGTTTTTATCGCCAGCGACAGGCAAACGAACATGACCAAGTATAAAATGGCACATGTTTTTGCTTTTATTTGAGGTTTTGGAAACTTAATGAAAATGCTCAAGTAAGTGACCATTTTTTAGGATAGTTACTAAATTAACCACATCCACACACTTCTTTTCTATTTTTCATATTTTCGCAATAACTATAATTTTTAATTATACTTTTAGTATATCTTCTTTCTCAAACTTTTATATTTATTTAATTATATACTCTTATAATTTCATATTAATTGTCTATGAAGCACGGGGACGTTATTTTTGCAGCCGTCTCTGTCTCGGATTTGTAACGGGGACGGATACTTGATGGGGACATCACAAAAACGTTTCCCAGACGTTTCGTAGAAAACAGAGACGTCACGCAAAAAATGGAAACATAAGTGACGAGATACGAGGACGTTTCCGAGTCTTTTGGAGATAAATTAGGCATTTCTTGTTTTAGAATAGGCAATTTAACTTTTTCTATAAAAAACTCAAATGAAAAAGGAATTAAAAGGCATGTTCTAGGGTTTTAATATAAGCGACTCATTGCCTTCTATTATTCTTCACCAGGTCACCTCTTATTCTCTTCACGTGTTCTTTGACGTCTTCATTTTCTATCATGATTTCGTCTCTTATTAGATACTCACCAACCCGAACAAGTACGTGTCTCGCTCTTCTTCTCTTTTCTCTTTTGACTTTTGAGTTTTAATCTAATATTATGTTGTTTGATCAAATGAACAATTCTCAAAGACAGAATGATAATATTGGTACAAGTGTTGGTAATGAATCTACTAATGCTTCAAATCAAGGTGATGAAGCTCCACTGTGGAGTTATGTGACTAAATTGGAGAAACAAGGAGTAGCAGGAGGAACTTGAAAATTCAAGTGTAGCTTTTGTAGTGGAGAACGACAAGGTTCGTATTCTAGAGTTAAAGCTCACTTTGTTGGAATAAAAGGTGCTGACATCGCTCTTTGTAAAAAAGTACCAATGAATGAGAAGCTTGAAATGCAAAGGTTGGAAAACGAGTTTGAGAAGAGGAAAAAAGAATCTGGACCAAAAGAAGTGTCTTTGCCTTGTGAAACGGATTTTGCTTTTAAGAAAAGAAAGTCTAGTTTTCACCTATTCAAAGAGCATTTAGTATTGCAGCTAGGGATCAATTGGATCAAGAAATCGCAAAAATGTTTTACACTGGAGGTTTGGCTTTCAAACTTGCAAGAAATTCGCATTATCATAGGTCTTATCAGTTTGTTGCTGCCAACAAAATTGATGGTTATGTGCCTCCTGGTTATAATAAATTGAGAACAGCTTTACTACAGAAAGAGAGGAACCATGTTGAAGGTTTATTAGTACCACTAAAGTCAACATGGAAAGAAAAAGGGGTGACGATTGTGTCAGATAGTTGGAGTGATCCTACAAGAAAACCGTTGATTAATTTCATTGGTATTTCTGGAAATGCTCATTTGTTTCTCAAGGCTATGGATTGTTCTGGCGAAGTGAAAGATAAATTTTTCATCTCTAATTTGATGAAAGAAGTTATAAATGAAGTGGGTCATCAAAACGTTATGCAAATCATCACTGATAATACAGCAAACTGTAAGACAGCTCGAGAGATTGTTGAGTGTGCTTATCCTCACATCTATTGGACACCTTGTGTTGTACACACCCTTAATCTTGCTTTGAAGAATATATGTGCAACAAGGAATGTGGAAGCGAATGTAGAAATGTATGAGGAGTGCAATTGGATAACAACAGTTATGGGGATGCTCTCGCAATCAAATTTTTTATCATGAACCACAACATGAGACTAGCAATCTTTAGTAAATTATCTCCTCTTAAGTTGCTTTCGGTGGCTGATACTCGTTTTGCTTTCATTATTGTGATGTTTAAAAGACTGAAACTTCTCAAAACCGACCTCCAATCCATGGTAATAAGTGAGGAGTGGTCTACTTATAGAGATGATGATGTAGGAAAAGCAAGCTTTGTTAAGGAGAAGATTTTTGAATGATGATTGGTGGAAAAAAGTGTCTTATATTATTGATTACACAAGACCTATATATGATATGATTAGATTTTGTGACACTGATAAACCATGCTTTCACTTGGTATATGAGATGTGGGATTCCATGATTAAGAGGATGAAGTGTGAGATATACAAGAAAGAAGGACGTCAATTGACTGAATTCAATATCTTCTATGATGTTGTTTATGATATCCTAGTGGTTCGTTGGACGAAGAATAACACTCTCCTACATTGTTTAGCTCACTCTTTAAACCCAAAGTATAAAATTTTAAAATATCTGTTTTTTTTCTTTGTTACCTTGCCACATGTGACATATATAACACAATTTTTGTATGTTGTAGATTTTATAGTGAACCTTGGTTAACTGAAGATTCCACAAGAATTAGTCCTCATAAGGATGGAGAAATCTCAAGTGAGAGGATGAGGTGTTTTATGATCATAGTAAAGTTATGAATGAGTATGCATTATTCTCGACGAAGAGTGGTCCTTTTGAGGATTTAACATGCATTTTAGAGATGTCTACTATAGAACCTAAGTATTGGTGGGCTAACTTTGGTGCTCAAACTCCTCTCCTCCTGAATTTGGCTTTTAAGCTTCTTGGACAGGCTAGTTCTTCTTCTTGTGGTGAGCGTAATTGGAGTACTTACTCGTTCATCCACTCACTTAGAAGAAACAAATTGACTACAAGCCGTGCTCAAGATTTGGTTTACATCCACAACAATCTGCGACTTCTATCAAGAAAGACTGATGAATATGAAAATGAAAATACCAAGAAGTGGGATATTGGTGGAGATGAATTCGATTCCATGGAAGATGTGGAGTTATTAGAGTTTTCGAACCTTTCATTAGATGATCCGGATTTTGAAAATAAATTCCTCAATAGTTAGTTTTTTTTTGCTGTTATTTAAGGTATTAAATCAATTTATTTTTTATGTTGAGACTTATATTTATAATTTAAGGATATTTTATATATATATATATATATATGTTTATGGAAGTACCCATGTCGTATCCGTATCTATAAATTTTTACTTTACCGTTTTCCGTTCCTGTTTCCGTACCCGTTTTTAATTTCCGTACTCATTTCGGTGCTACTTAGTTAATTGTGTTGGCATTGTTTTCTATTTCAAAATACATGTTATTTTCTATTTTAATGCGAAGTTTAGCATAAAATATTTTAATTTTTCTCAAATAAAAAATAATAGACAAAACTAAGTCAACTTTGTAAGAGTTATAATAAATTTTTTAATATTTCTTAATTGATGTGATTTTTTTTGAAAACAACATTCATTATAAAACAATAGGAATATAGTATTAGTTATTTTTAAAAGAGAAAGTGTGCGCGATGTGACTATTTAGTAATTAACCTAAAAAATTTGCCATTTACTTGAACATTTCTCTTTAAAATCTCAAACCTCAAATGGAATTAAGAAATTAAGCCTTTTTATACAATTCCCTTTTACTTTTCATAGGTATGAATCTAAAGTTAAGAAGAAAAAAAAAATTCGCTTGGATAATAATCTTTCAATTTACTAATGTAAGCAAATGTTGATGTATCAACCATAGAGAGAATCGAAGATATGATGATAATTCTGTATATACCGTATGTTATCAATTGAGGAAAAAGAGACTCACACATATAGCAACACTCTATAGTAATTTAAATATCAAAACCAAGAATACATATTACAAATTCTAGATAGTTCCATACTTTTTTTTAGACATCACAACAATATGTATAAAACTTGGATAAGAACCCCTATACTGCTACTTAACATTAAGGGCGTATAGTCCCAGTCAATAAGTTTTAAAGCTAAAAAATTAACACTTAACCTACATTAATGATTATTCTCAACAGAATAAATCATTGACGTGTATATATATATATTTTATAATAATATTCACAATCAACTGTGACACATATTTCTCATTTAATCTTACCTGTCTATTTCGCACAAGGAAAACAGAAATAAATTAAAAAATGTTAAAATGGCAAAAAGAAACAAAATTAGAAAATAAAGAAAAAATGAAGTAAGATATAAAAAATGTTCCTATTTCTATAAATAAATACACACAGATGACAGAACACTGATAGCAGAACAAACACATAAGTCTCTCTCTCAATACACAGAGATCGAAGTGAGAGAGACCACCTCTTTTGTCTGATTCTGATTTAGTTAGTACTCAGCGAAGATGCAGGTAGTTGCGAACTTCGATTTCCAGTCTTTGCCGTTCTCACACGGCGCCGGAGAGATCCTTATTTCTCCGGTAGACCGCCGTGATGAATCTTTAATGCCGGAGAAATCCTCACATGGCGACACGCTTGAAGGCGCGTGTGACGACTCGACTAGCTTGGCCGCGGTGAAAGTGCAGAAGGTTTATAGAAGTTATCGCACGCGCCGTAGATTAGCTGACTCTGTTGTTGTCGCCGAAGAGCTCTGGTAATTAGTTGATAAAACCGTAATTAAAATTTTAATTAGATGGAGAGATTATGTTTTTGAGTCATTAACGTTAATTAATGATGTAATGAAGGTGGCAAGCGATGGATTATGCGAGGCTTAATCATAGTACGATTTCGTTTTTTGATTACTCGAGACCTGAAACTGCGGTTTCTAGATGGAATCGTGTGAGCTTGAATGCTTCTAAGGTATGTCTTATTTATTTTTATTTTGTGTAGAAAACTTTGTCAAAAGTGATGTTATTACTTGCTAAAAATCAAGATTCATTTTTACTTATTTTTTCACGAAATTTCTAGTTCAACTTTACGATTTCTTCTTCTCTATTGAGCCGTCTTTTTGATTAAAAATCAAGAAAAAACTATGTCAAATTTCTCTAAATATGTTATTTTAAGAAAAAATATCCACTTGGTTAATTGGTTTTGTAATTTTGTGGTTTGGTTATGTTTAGGTGGGGAAGGGTCTGTCCATAGTCGACAAAGCTCAGAAATTGGCCTTTCAGCATTGGATTGAAGCTGTAATTTTTTTACCCTTTTTCTACAAATTTCATTTATTTATTTATTTTGAGTTAATATTCAGATTTCTATTAGTGTAAAAAGAAGACTAAAACTATGAAATTTTAAAATCAGATTGATCCTCGACACCGGTATGGACACAACCTCCATAAATACTATGAAGAATGGTGTAAAGCTGATGCTGGTCAGCCATTTTTCTACTGGTATGTTTAAATCTTCTTCAACCAAATTTTAAACCGGTTATTGATTTTTTGCGGTTCAATCTACCATGACTATCTAAGGTTCATTTTGTTAGTGTTTTCTTGTAGTTCAAGAATCTGTTTTTTAGTGATAAATCTTTATCTGTAACTTTGTAAAATATTGTTTTTTTTTTTTTTTTTTTTTTTTTGCAGGTTGGATGTTGGAGGAGGGATAGATCTGGATCTTAACGAATGTCCGAGGTCGAAGCTTAAGCAGCAATGCATTAGATATCTTGGACCTGTATGTGCCATTTTTTCACTTGTCAATTTTGTTTTTGCATGTTTTGGGGATTTCTCATATAAGTCTTTTTTCCGGTATCAGCAAGAGAGGGAAGAGTATGAGTATGTGATCATTGAAGGGAAGATTGTTCACAAGTTAAGTGGAAAGTTTCTACACACGATGCACGGATCCGAGGGAACAAAATGGATCTTTGTTATGAGTACTTTCAAGAAACTCTATGCTGGTCTGGTAAGTTAAAACCAGTATATATTTATATTGGTGATGACTTGATTGTTATTACTGAAGAAGATTTTAATGGATCATCTTTTCTTGGTATGTTTACTTCAGAAAAAGAAAGGAAGGTTCCATCACTCAAGCTTTTTGGCCGGAGGAGCAACATTAGCCGCCGGGAGGGTGATTGTTGACGATGGAGTTCTCAAGGTAATGTACCAAGGGATCATCTGTTATCTCTTGTGACATTAAGACACATCAACTTTGTTATGTCCGCCTATTGTGTTTTTCTTGTCTGATCGTTATGTCTCCATTTTTTTCTCAGACAGTCTCTGCATACAGCGGACATTACAGGCCGTCAGATGATAGCCTCGACACATTTCTCTCGTTTCTCAGAGAGAACGCAGTGAACCTAGACGATGTTGAGGTAAACCCTTGTGTTCTACTCATCCCTACGCAGTCAAATCTTGATTGTATTTATAGACTAATTGAACTTGTCTAATCTTGGTTGCTGAATGATATTAGTAACTAGAGCTTGGTTGTCCAAAAAAGAGACTACTTGAGAGCTAATATAGATTTTTCTGCGTAGGTGCACAAAGCTAGTGAAGATTCCGACAACTACGATGATTACGTTAAATCCAACGGAGGAGGTGAACCAAAACCGTTAGAGAAAGAGGACGGAACATTCAAAGTAGAGACTGAAACGGATGAGAACGGTAACGGAACACTCGGAACACTTGAGGAAGCGAAACGGAGTAGTTACCAGAGAACGCTCTCAGGTGGACTTGAGAGTCCAAAAGCTGACGTGCCGCAGAAATCGATGCTACTAAGGATCAACTCAAAGAAACAGTCAAAATCCTTACAGTTGGGTCATCAGCTGTCGCTGAAATGGTCGACCGGAGCTGGTCCAAGGATCGGTTGTGCAGCTGATTATCCGGTTCAGCTCAGAACACAGGCTTTGGAGTTTGTTAACTTGTCTCCTAGATACCGGAGGAGCACACTTTCTCCGACCGGGAAGCTCGATGTCTGATCATATTTTCCTTATGGTAGTAGTTAATCATAGTGTGCTATTGTAACTTGATTAACGTGTGAGTTCTTCTATCTTAAGTTTTTTTTAAAACCTGGATGATGTGAAGCAGAAGGAAGAGAATGAGATGTGTTTTTATGTAAAAGCTATTTTCACTGATAATGAAAACAACGTTTACCATTTCTCAGTCAATCGTAGACTTTCTTTCTACTCATTTTACAAATTTCATCAGAAACCCGTAGCTGTATTATGGTATGGAATCTAAAATTTACGTAAGGAATCAAAATTTGTTATGTAATTAAGGCCATCGTCTGTTTATCTCTTATGACATCAAGGAGTCAAGTCCTACCACTTTTTTTTTTTTTGACAGCTAAAATGTGCCTACTACTTTAGTAGGTATGGTTTTGGTATTTTTTTCACGTGAATTAAAAAAATAAGTCAAATCATTTTAAAACGTTGATTTTTAAGCAAATTAGTTTTTTTTTTTTTTAAATTAAAACATTATACAAAAACTGTATAGAAACATATTGCATAGGATTGAGAATGTGGAAAATGGGCTTCTAAAATCTAAACTGCATAGGCATCTAAATTATGTTCCAACAATTGAGAGAATGTGAAAAATAGGCCCCAAAGCCCAATTAAGAAACACCCAATTCAGAATTTACTTCATCACCAAACAGACTAAACCTTTAGAAACCAGAGAGAGAGAGAGAGAGATCGGCGTTAATGGATTATCAGCAAAAGCCGCCGCAGTCTTCTGATCCTTCGCCGTCGCCGCCTGACCGTCCTCCGGGAATCACATCACCGGAGACGCCTTCGAACAATCACAATCATGAGATAGAGGACATTATGGCTTGCGTCACGGCTTTGGAAGCTGCTCTGCTCCCATGTTTGCCCGCGAGAGAGCTTCAAGCGATCGACCGCTCTCCTCATCCATCTCATCAAAGTCAGTCCCTTTTCTACTCTCCATCTTGAATTATTATCGTCTCGTCCCTTCAGTTTCAATTTTGAGAACAAGAATGACTGATTTAGGAAATGCCAATTTCACCTTCTAAGGTTTGGTTTGTGCTATATTTCATATTACTGTATATATCATCTTGTTGGGTGAGTAGCAAAGCAATGACCTTGGTCTGCTGATGATAGTTTGGAGGTTGTGATTGTTTTATGTTTCATCTGCTGGAGAAGAAATATCATTTAGATAGCTCTTATATCGCTTACTTAACTTATGATCTAAGTGAATATTTTGCTCAGAGTTCAGCTCAAACCGAAGCATTGATCCTAATCACATTCGTTATTCAATAGTCTAGCTTTCCCACTGATCTATGATGGTTGTGATGTGTGGATTGAACAAGGGAAACGGCTAATTTCTTAATTCCTCTCAATGAACTACTGCAGTTGATGTTGAGCGGCATGCCAGAGATTTCATGGAAGCTGCGAAAAAGCTTCAGCTTTATTTCATGGGATTGAAGCGAGAAGATCGTGCACCCACTAGACCAGAAAGCCTTAAGAAGGTTAGCTTTGGTTCTTCTCAAAATGTGAATCCCCAAGCCCATTTGACTTAACCAGTTTCTGCTCTGTTCTGTTCTTAACAGGAGATTGCAGTAATGGAGGAAGAGCTCAAGACAAAGGAAGAGCTTATAAAGAAGCACACAAGGTTTATCCAAGATTCTCAGAAGCTAGTGAAAGATCAGATAGAAAAACACCGAGTAGAGCTGGAGAAAGTGTAACATCAATCAAAGTTTATTGTTTATCTTGTTTCTGGATCTAAGTAAGTTTCAATAGTAAATAATGCAACTCTACTCATTATTCATCCATTTATGTCTATTTTACATTGTAAGAGTATTATGCAGACAAAAGGGAGATTTTTCATCTGCAAATCACCATACCTTACAAAAAGTGCAGATACACTCGTTATTTTTGTGGCTTTTTCTTTTTTTCTTCTAGAGTTATATAAGTCCATAGATTCATTTACATGGAAACTTAAAAGAAGCTACTCATAGAAAGAGAGTCCCTTGGCTTGTGTTGATAACTTCACTCATATATCCATATGGTGACCGCTTGTGTTGGGTGGTTGGCTTTCCAAAGGCATGTACTGTGCCATGATCCCTCTAATTTCCGCATCCATGTAACTCTGCATAATTTTAATTATTACTTAGCATCTATCTAAATGGCAAAATCTTCCTATATTTTGATATGATGACAAGACCAGAGGAAAGAACATCATATACCCTGATCCTGTATTTGTAGACTGCATATCCAGAAAGACCTGCAACTCCCACTCCGATTATAAGAAACCACAAAAAGCTCCAGCTGAGTTTTGTGGTTCCAACTTTGCCTGAACCTACACATTCACCAGATTCAAAAGCAGAAAATCTGATTAATGACTCCAAATTAAGTATGGGTTTAGGAAGAAAAAATATCTCTTTCTTTTTACCTATGCAAGTGTCGTGTTCACGCATGTAAAGCAAACCATTGCTGCAACTGCATTCGTAACTTCCCCATGTGTTTTTACATTTACACTCTGGGCACTGGCACACCGTTTTTTCTTTGCACTCGTCCACATCTAACACATTCAATCAAAAGAATATATGATTATGAATTTGAATTTGACGTTTAACAATGATCTCACTTCTTTGATTGATTACAATCCAAAATTCCACTGATAATTGCGTATCTGTACAGAATATTCTAGACCAACATGCATGAATATCAACAATAGGTGAATAGCATGTTACTAGTGATGCCTGCTAAATAAACCGTCATAGAGCTCTTTATGCATATAAAGCACTACCTACCAGTAATATATAAACAAACCACATTTTCATGCTATTCATAAGGAACAGAATGCATATATATTACAGCTACTTCATAATTATTAAATATCTTCATGCAAACATACTCCCTCCGTTTCTTAAATTTAGACTTAAAAATAGTTGTTATAGGCTAAAATTTTCGTTTCATGTAGATGAATGTTTTTACAAGATTGCATTTACATGGCACTAGACTCAATATGATGTAGATGTTTTCTAATAGTACTTCGTTACACATGGCTAGAATCTATATGCAAGTAGACCACATGTATATATATATACTAGTAAATATTACTTAACAAGTACCTTCACAGTTCTTCACTCCATCGCCCTTGAACCCGTGTGGGCATTTGCAATCCTTCGAATGATCATCCTGAAAAATCCATTTCAAGAGCGAAAGACTTTTTATTTTTAGGTTAAGAAGATGATTGTTCAAAAAGTTAAACATTGACATAGAAGATGAAATACTTACTACGCAAGCAGAGTAAGTGAAGCCACCTCGGGATTCTCTCCAGCATCCTCCATTGTTGATACCACAATGCAAAGCTCCAGAGGCTGCCAAGTGAAATAACATTGAGAGCAAGCCATACATAATGGATACAGAAAATGCACCTTAACAAAGATTTTAGTAAGACAACTGTATTAAAAACAATTTGGAACATTGCTTTTCACAGCAAGCAAAAAAACAGAATCTTCACTTTTCCACTCAGTTATATGATTAAATTTCCTTCAAGTTCAAACTTTTTCAAAGAAAAATTTAATTAATGGTTGTGACAAGTTTATTTATCAATCTACCATTCTCGCAGGTGGTACAAATCAACAACTAGACCATTTAATTTGATTCCAAGAAAATATCGACAAGGGACAAATTTGAGTATTGCTTGATTACTCATTCGTTCAATCCCTTCAAAACAACTACCAGTAACAAAAATACTTGTGGAATAGACTAGCTAAGCAGAGGCTATGACATTCTTCAGTATCTTGTTCCACACAAAACATGTCAAGCTACACAATTTAAAAATAATTTACCTTTGCAGTGAGTGTAACCGTCACCAACAAATTTAACACCTTGAATAGTAGGGCACTCACACAATCTTCCCCTAAAAGTATCCTAAAACGCCGATTCATACCAAAATAAGAGAAATCAGTCATAGTAGCAACAGTAAAACCAAAAGTTAGAAAAAAGAAAAAAAAAAATAGGATGTCTAAATGATACCCGGCATGCAGTAATGTTGGCAGCTTTCTCTTGCCAGCATCCACCGTTGTTTTCCAAACATTCATTAGTTTCCAAATCTGCAAAAAATTAGAAGCATATCTGAAAACTGACCTCCCCCCATGATATAAAACAATAAATAAAGTAATCAAGGATAACTCTAATGCAAGTTTTGAAATAAAAAATTTAATATACATATCGGCCCAACAAGAAAATTGTGCTTTTTGAAAAAAAGAATTGCAAATGTCGTGGATAATAGAACCTTCAGTAAGACAGATTGCTGGTTCTGTTGACTCTTGAAAACCCGAACACATAGCTTTGAGCACTGCCCCCTTTTCCAATTTACCTAAAAACATGAAAGATAATTCAGTTAGCAAAAAAATAAGTAAGATGCTGTAGAAAGGGAGGAAAAAACTGTCAAGTCAAAATTCCCCAATACCTCTGTACTGTCTGTTGTTCACCACAAGAGTTGGGAGTATAGTCACGTCTCCACGGGAACCTTTGCCTATCTGAAATAGACTCATTTTAAGAACACATAACGGAATGGAGAATATATGGCAACTTAAAACCGATAAGATCTAGAAAAGACGTGTAAGAGCCAATTGGTTACAAGAAGGCAAACCTGGGACTCCTGCTCTGCTTTAAGAACTGGGTTCTCCACATCTGCTTCAGGGTCTCCGATACACTTGTCCACCTTCTTGAGATCAATGCCTGAATGCATATAAAAGAAAACAATTTCAAAATTAGCCATTTTGAGCTGACAGTCAGAAACTTTTAGGATGAAATGCACAAACTTGAAAGTAACAAAATATCCAACTTGTCAATACAAGGCTTCACGCAGGCCATACAAGGTAAGCTGATTGATATCAATCAGTTGGCAGTTCTATATTATGGATGAGCTGTTAGCCGAAAATACTATTCAGTTTCTAGACTTATCTCCAGCCACATATAATGAGTCAATTAAATAATATCACAGGAGCAAAGGCCATGGGAGCAATGAAGCATTATACTCACCGAGGGACCTAATAATTTCGTCAGCGCATTCCTTGGTGTACTTCTTCTCCTTCATTGGACAACGGATGGCAAAGTCAGTCACATAGTCCCACCAGATCCACGGCTTACCGGTCTCGTTCACCACTCTATAGACGCAAGCCTGGCGTAAATTCTGAACGACAACATCCTTTCCATCATATCCTTTTGTAAAATCCTGCTCAGGATCAGGCGCACAATATCTCCCATGGTTGATGCACTGAGACTTGCACTGTTTACTCAACGTAAAAGCTTCAGGACAGTACCAGGTGATGTAATGTGGAGTGAACTGAGTATGCCCTCCTTTCTCAAGAATCTGAGCAGCTCCTTTGAAATTCTTGAGAAACTCAATCTGAGTATCACACTTCTTCCCACACTCATCATTGCTGTTAGTCCAGAGTTCGTATTCAACACGCTCATCAGGATGCGGAACCGACTCAGTCCAGTCCAGTTTCATATTAACCATGTCACCACCGGCAAGCGCAGACTTAATACTATCTCCCAAGGATTTAGTAATGAGAGCAGAAGGAATGGTAATGTTCTGAAGATAATCCGCATCAGATTTATCTTCTTCAGGTGTATCCATTGTAATCAAAGGCTCAGCTTTACTATCAGCCACAAGAATCGCAGCTGCTCCAGCTTGTTGAGCTATCCAAGCTTTCAAAGTGAAATAACAATCTGTATATTCACACAAAAAAAACAAAATTTAGTTCCACAATCGAATCAAAAACAGATCTTTTCAATCCAATTTAAGGGAACAACTAAAAAAAGGAAGAAATTTAATATCTAAATCGAAATCAAACCTCCACGATCGATAAGGACAAAAGTGGGTAATCGTCCAGGCTTAGATTTGAAGGAGATATCGAAATCGGTGTAGCTTTTACAAGCTTTCTGATTCGATTTAGGATACACGACGGTGCCGACTAAAGTACCACCGTACTGAGGAACTCCAAAATTCCCAATGGCACATTCGTAAATACCTTTGATCGATTCGGGTGATGTTACTTTGAGATTGTTCTTCTCCACCACGAATCTACCCAGTGCTAGATTCAAGATCAGAAGAAACGAGAGAGTGAAAAACCCTAGCTTCTCCAGCCCCATGGATTCCAAGTTCCTTCCTTTAAGAACTTACCTAATCGATTGAAAGAGATAAAAGATACGATTTTTAAGCTCACACAGAGTAATGGATTCAAGGGTTTGCTTTGCTAAGTAAGATCCGAAACCCTAGAACAAAGATTTCGAAACCCAATCACGAGGCGAAATGTACGATGCTTTTTTGGATTCGTTTGAAGGAAGTGAACAGTTTTAACTTTTAAGATTTAGGAGTCTTCTAAGTTAAGGAAGAGAATGAAGATTTATGTAAGACTAAACTACGGTAATTAGGATTAGGTTCATGAATGTTAGAGTTAATTTATTAATTAATTAAGGTATGGAGCAGGGTCTTATTGAATTGTTCTTCTTTGTCGTTTCTGGAAATGTGGATATTAAAAAGAGTTGAGCAAAATTGAAAAATGTCTAAGAATAGTAAACGGGAAACACGTGTGTAATCTTTTAATCTGACGGTGCTGAAAAAGATAGATCGTGTTTCAGCTTGTTTGATGCTTTTAGCTGAGAGGTGGATACGCCCACATCTATCTTTTAGAAAACAAGATTTTTGACTCACCTCTGTTTTTTTTTTCTCTCTCTCTTTCTATCCGACAATTTCCATATTGGTGCCAAAACCTACGCATCTACTTGACCAAATATCACAACAGATTACCGTTTATTTAACTCTAGAAATTATTTGGACAATAGAAATGGTGCAGCACACTAAAATATTCGGTGATTGTATTACTCGACGGTTATATTCACCAAAATGATTAATTGGATTGGTTTCGGAATACCGTTGGTAAAAGTATTCAAAAGTTTGGGAAGAAGATACAAAAGAAAATGAAATGGTCTTCATAACAGGATAATTAATTAGCATAGAATGCCTTATTTGGTTTATTATGTATATATTCTTTTATACACTTGCAAATACATTATTAGGGCAGGATACATATTACATTCTTCCAAAATTAGCCAAATAATAGCCACTATATCTGTACAGAATAATCTCTGCATGCTTTTGTAACCACAAACCGATTGTGTACAGAAAAAATCGAAGTAAGAAGCTTCATTTGGCTGTTCTTTTAACAAGAGAGATCCCACTTGGGTCACCACCCCACTCCTCAAATATAACTAGAAGATTACCAAACGGCTTTAGCCATGAACGAGGCACATGGTACCTGAAACATTAATATATCATTCATGTGAATTAGACTTTAGAGCAAAGAAGAAGAAGAAGAAGATAATTGGAGAAGAGAAAGATAGTGTTTCTTTTTCTCACCATCTTTGAGAAGGTTCTCCACAGTGACTGAGACATTTCTTCTCATTGTAAATTCCAGCATAGTTGCAACGTCCGCAGTTCCCTCGAGCCGTGTACGCAGGCCAGTGGCGTCCAATGTTATGTCCATTCACCCAAACTTGACCTTTCCCCATTGTGTTCATGTCCAAAGCCAATGGTTCGTTGCTCACCGGTCTATCAAAAGAAGACTGCAAATAGAGACAACAAGAAATTGATATGAACTTATATCATGCCTGACGTAAAACTAAGTCTAATAAAAACCAGAGTTAGAATTCATCACAAAATCTAGATGAAGAATGTCTATGAAACTTAATAAAGCACTAGGTAGTTTCTTTCCTAACCAATGTGAAATATGTTATGAAGTGTTTCACACATGTAATAATAAACATTATTTCATAATATCATATGTAATAATAAAACATTCAAAATAATAATAAAATCATTTATACGTAGAGGTATTTGGAAATATCATATATTTTTGCATATATAAAGTAGTTGCAAATCATTCATCTATATGAAACACAAATTTAAGCTTATATGAAGATATATCTCTAAGAAACTGAGAGAATATTCCGTACCTTATACCAGGTTAAGGGTTGCTTCTTGGCCATGAATGATCCTTCTATCCATTCGACAGAAGAACTCCCGGTTATGGTATGAAGGCTCAAAGCTTCACCTCTAGTACCAATCTAGTTAAATCACATAAAAAAGGGAAAAAAGAAAACACATGCGTTATTGTTGTGACTGATATAAAAGATTCAGTAATAGTGAATGCATCAAACTCTTGTTCAAGAGGACCTTGTAGGACCACTTCCATTTAGACATGTCCCATGTTCCGGAGTTAACTCCGTTCAATGTGGCTGGTCCTAGAACACCAGTATTCCAAGTCTCATAATGCACACCAGCGTTCTGCGAAAAAATATATAATGGAGATCACAAAACTCATAACCGACATAACGTAACCATTCTCAGAAGAAAAAGCGCAAAAGGTCTGGATAGTCAATCAAGAGAAGCTTTTAAGAATCAAACTAACTGGTAATATATGAATGGATTGACTCATGTATATATTTATGATGATCCATCTCTATTTTCCAATGTGAGATATTTTAACATAAACAAGATCGAAACTAACCGGAAGACCAACTGCAGTACTTAGCAGAGCAAGTTTGTTGATGCCTACACGCAATTTGATCTTTTGACTAAATGTGAGCTTCGAGTTGCTCAGTGCTCCATAGGAAGTTCCTAAAACAAAGAAAATGAATGATGTTTTAAGGTTCTTTTTTTTTTAACAGAAGACGAGAGATTGGCCCTTTACTAAGTTTATCTTATTTTACCTGAAAGCTGGCCATTAACGAATACATGAAGAGCATGTCCAGCTGAACAAATCGTAAGAACAGGATCATCACCAGTCTTCACGAACCTCTCATCAGGACTAATTGTAATGCTAAGTATATTCACAAAACAGCATAAAACATAACCAACTCTGATCAGTAAATCAGCAAGATATTGAGATATCACAAGTCAAAGAGTTAAAAAAAAATTACTCACTCTGTAAGATACCAGAAATAATCTGTTTTATCTCTGGTCATGCTTATTTGTTCCACAAGACCATCTTTAGCAAACGTACCACCGTCATTTGAAAAAGGGATTTCCTCGTTGTACGATTTCCAGGAAAACCGCGTGCTAGTAGGAACCATCTTCATAAGTATGCTTGGTGCACGAATCTATATGACATTATGTACATGCGGAATCAAGAACACATATATAGGACAAGATCAATAACGTCAAGATCGTCTTAAACTATTTGAAAGCCATTTATTTAAATTATATTTAATTTGTTAAAAAAAAAATTAAAGATTAGGAACTTCAACACATCACATATTCAATTTTTCTTTTTGTCAAATTTTTAATTGATAACCTATTCGAATGCTCCAGTTTCACATGTTAAAAGGTGGTCCTAAACAATGTAACATGTTCGATATAAGCTTTTAGTTTATTAACCTTTGCAGTGTTGTGATACTCGGTTTTGCAGTCTGGTAAAATACTAACAGACCAAGGAGGCAAATCATACGGAAATCCCCCAAATATAACTCTTGCTGGATGACTCGTGTCATAGTTCGAGAGAAATGCAGCACAAGAAGTCTTGGACTTGAACACATGAGCCTGAAAACATTTCAAAAGAAAAAGCAAAAAATAATGTATGACTCTTTATGCTTCTTATCTTCAATATTACATTGCATTTCATTTCGTTAATTAGCATACTTACTTCTTGTTTATCTCCGAGCGATGTGATGGTGGGATCAACAGAGACCAATGTAGGTTCACACAGCTTGATGACCTTATGCAACTCTTTCAAATGACTATATTTGGGTTCTCTCAGTAATCCTTTTCACACACAATGACACAAATAAGAACAAAAACGTTAGAGAATAGTCAATTAAATCGAATACACAGGTGAGCGGAATTAATTACCATATTCATCAAGAGGAGCATCGTAGTCATAGCTTGTGGCTATGAAAACACCGGCTGTTCTATCAAAGTTGGTCCCTCCATAATACTGTGACAGCTTTCTCTTATTTAACTCTTAAATCATAAATTAGTTGTATTCTATTATTGTCTGTTTTGATATATAATTAATAAAATTATTAAAGTTACCATATAGTAATTCATAAAAGAACCACCGTTCTGTATGAAACGAGCCACGGAGAACGCAATGTCTTCGACTGGTCTGTTTGGTATCGCACCTCCAAATTCCGTGAACCTGAGAATTATACACACATTACTATACTCTAAATAATTATAAAAGATTAATATACAAAGAAAACAAAAAGATGATTCGCATAAATTTAATAGCTATGTGACTTACCAACCAGTCCAGTTCTCTGTCCACAACTTCGGCTTTTTGTCTGAGTTTGGCTTGAAACCCTCACAATAAAACCCATTGCATGTGTCTATCTGTTATATAATTTTTACTCCCACGTTGAAGAAATTTTAAGTTAACAAGTTGAAGAAAATTTGTCCCCATGGATTCTTTTTGTTTTTTGGCCGGTGGCCACATGCAATTTGAATGGAAAAAGACATTAAAGGCAAGCAAATCAAGGGGGAAAACGATATTTTATTGTAACCATATAGCGATAAGTCAACAATATCTAACTAGATCAAAAGAGAATTTTGCACCAAAGAAAGAAAAAAAAAAAAGATCAAAAGAGAATTTTTACTTAAAGAAAAACTAAAGGCCGAAAAAATTTCAAAAGTTAACCCACCAAGGAAAGAAGTAATGATCTTCAAATTATAAAACACATTAAAAATGAAAGCATAATTGGTAAATATTTATTGGATGTACACGTAAATAACCGTAAATATTAATATTATAAAAAAATTAAATTAAAGTATAACTAAATATTTTTTGTATGTTGTAAATTATTTTTAATTATAATATATGTAAGAACGACATAAGTACCTCATATTATAAACATTTATAGTATTCTATTTATACATATAAATTTTACATAACATATATATATATATATATGTGTGTTATATACATTGGTGATGGACATCCAAAAGTTGAAATAATATACGATATGAGTATAGTGTAATTATTCTGCTTATATAAATTATCTTAGTTATTTATATGTGTTTATACTGTTATGTGCATGTGTATATGATATACAAAGCAAAAAGAATTATAAGTTAAAAAAAAAAAAAGATAATAAGCGGAAGAAAAAAAGAGAGGGTGCATTAATTATTTTCAAAGTCACTCACAGTCCTAAATATTAAGCTGTGGAAAATTTGATTCTCACAACCAATATAATTCCTTTTTTACTTTTTTTGGCTGTGACTTCATTTTCTAAAGCCAAAAAATGATTGGCTCAAAATTAGGCTGTAAAAATATTTTTTGACTTTCTACAAATTCTAAAGCACCATCCACTCAACCCCATAATATACAAATATCTTCTTTCCCTCAAAGAATATCTAATTGCCGACAAAAGAAAAGTTATGTCTAATAATAATGTATGATTCTATCCGGTTAAGCATATAAATCTAACCCCCAACCCCAACTTTAATGTAACCGGATATATTCTCAACAAATAAAAATTAAACTGATAAACCTAAAAAATGGAATCGAAGTTTAATATTTTTAAAAACCTTTCAAATCAATATAGTAAGTAGGTTGACAAAAAGCAGAATGCAAACTAAAATAGAAACTCTACCAAACTCAACCAGGCAAAAATTTAGCATTAAATTAATTAGGATGCTATCTAAACCAAGATTAACCAAAACGAAAATGGAACATCCTAATCAAAGGGTATATAAAAGAGAGAAAGGAAAAGAGAAATATACAATGGGGTAAGGAGCATCCTCTTGCTTGCACATAATCCATGGGACACCTGTGGACAGTCCCAATGCCATTTCAGCAGTCCATTTTGAGTATGCCTTTCCTGCTGCTCCCATCTCCCATTCCATTGGTCCATACTCATTCTCTATCTGTCCATTTTTTCCGTTCACATTATTATAGCTTTTGTATCAATTTAAACAACTAGGCAAAGAAGACACAAACCTGTGAGAGAATGATGGGTCCTCCTTGAGTCTGAAACAGCTTTTCTTCTTTCATCATATCCACAATCTTCTTCGTGAATTTTTGCATTGCAATCTTTTCAATTATCACATCAAGTTAGTTACAATTTTAAAATCAGAAACTGAAAACATAAAATTGGAAATTGATTATTTTTACAATTTTATACCTTGAAAGGTTCATTATCTGTTCTGAAAACCATACCAGGAACATATTTGAGCCAAACCGGAAATCCCCTGAAAAACCATATATCATTTATAAATTTATAAAGTCATATATTGGAAAGAAGAAAAAAATATATACTATAAACACAGAACTTTTTTGTTTATTATATTTACCCAAAATTCCACTCAGCACAAACGTATGGACCAATTCTTAGATCAAGATATAGACCAGCTTGCTGCACCAGCTTGGTGAATTTAACCAGATCATACCTATCCTCAAAATAATACTGGAGCAAACCCAAATATAGAGCATTAAGATTATATATGACGTATGAGTCAAGTAAGACAATTGTTTAATTCCTTAAATTACATTTCCAGGAGAAGGTTCATGTCCATTCCAGAAAACATAAGTTTGTATAACATCCAAACCTCCTTCTTTGGCCTTCTGTATAAGATCAGGCCACATCTGCATAGAACAGAACATCCACAAGTTTTTACTTTTTACTTATTCTATGCAAACAAATGTAATTGTGAGATGAAATTGCCTAGACTATATGCAAAATACAGAAAAAAACAAAAACCAATGTGCAGAAAATCAAAGCAATCGTTCAGAAATTCCAGAAGAAATTTTATTCATAACCAAAAAAGTTTGCATGTTACTAAAAAGATATTAATTAACTGATTTTATGTGATTAGTTAATAATTAGAGATTACCTCAGGAGTGCTTCTTGGATAGTGAATAGAACCAGAGATAAGGATCCTTCTCCGTCCATTGATGATTAAAGCTTTATGATCATAAGTGACCACTGCTTCAGATGAGTAAATTAATGATGAAAAACACATAATTGCCAGAAAAATCCATGCTTTACCCCTAAAATGTATACCCATTTTCCACTTTCTTTGTAAAAAACAAAAAATTTCTATGTTTTCTTTGTTTCTTTATAGAAACTGGTAAAGAAGATTCTGCTGAAAATATCAGCTCTGTGATTGGAATGAATGAGGATCTAGAAGGTATGTACATATATGTATAGGCTGACACTTATGCCACTGTACATATAGATAGATTATTGAATGCATATGAATATGAGGAAAATTATGATGGGACCTGATCACTCTGCTTTTTGAGCGGATGTCATTAAAAACTTTATGCCCTACCAATTGAGGATTTTTCATATATCTTCTATATCTTTTGATTATTATTTTTTTGGTTAATTATATATTAAAATTTTTAATCAACCTCTCTTTGATTACACTTTTATTTATCTTTTATATTCACCTCTTTAATCACTTACCATATTTTAATATATAAAAACATGTAATAATTTCTTTGGTCTCAAAAATTTATGTAATCTATAAAGCGGTGAACTCCACTAGCTATTAGATATTTTAATGACATGTGATTTACGAATATGGTTCGGCGACATCACATCGTTATCACTCGCTATTCCAGACTTAAAAGAAAAATACGTCACCTTAAACAAAATATATATACAACACCTTAAGAAAACCATGTATATGAACAGTTAATCGAGTAAGAAAAAACTTTGAAAAATTGAGATACTGAGTGCAAGTTGTGTGGTCCGTGCACGTGACTCTAAGTAGGTAAACATATTGAAATTTACAAAGTAATTGCAAGATAAATGATGAAAACCTATATATATATATATATATATATATATATATATGTTCCCGGAAAATTTATATAAATGCAAGTTATATCCTGTAGAAAAAGTAATATTTTTCTTTAAAATGTAAATGTAATATTGCATTAACAAATTAACTTTTACGATTAAGTTTGGTTTGCTCAGACAATTCTACCTATATTCATGGTTTAATAATTTCTTATTTATTCAACGTCAAAATATGTAAATATTGAGTCTTATAATATTTAGAGTTTGTGGTCCCTGTTGATAATTGAAAAAAAAAAACTAAAAAGAGTTTTATTTTATTGGTTGAGATATGCCGACAATCAGCTCATTAAGATAAATGTATCAGACCAGTCTAATAAACTTTTGATGGTTATAAGTAAATCACCTTATTCGAGTTTGGTTGAAATAACGTTATTTCGAAGCAAATCGGACAACTGATAATGTGAATGTGATCGATAAAAGGATACTCTAAACTTCTCTATTTAATAGATCGAAATGTAATGCAAAAAAGGGTCAATCAATTAGTCGTCTCTCGTCTGTATCTAGTGAAATCCACGTATGTCTTTATCTGTATCGTTTTAGTTCAAGGATAAGAACAGACCAGACATAACAGTTTTATAATTTATTAATCATCACACACATGTTTTCAACAAGAAAACCTTTACGTACTTTCTTTTACGGGAAAGGAATGGATAAGTAAACATTCACCAATAAGTCTAACAATTAATTAAATTTGTGCATACACACATACAGTACTTCTTTTTCTCACTATACATACATTATACACATTTCACTCATACTTGCGTAGAGACTTGGATGCATCAATGCATCATGCTCATGCTTACATAACTGCACCCACACATACATATTCGATATACATGCACGTATTTATACTCTGTCTAGTGTAATTTGTTTACAAATCACATTAAAGCACTAGGTGATACATTTTGCGCAGTAGTACTAGTCTCGTTTTCTACCAAGGAGTTCCGATTACATTTTCTATTTTGTCTCTGTTACTTCAAATTTAATTATACGATATAATTAATATATAATTATTTAATATATAATTATGGTGATTTATTTATTTTTATTATTAAATTTTAATCAAAATATAATTCGTCTTAAGTTCCAAAAGAATTCGTCTTGGGCTTACAACATCTCCTTTTTAGGCTTGTGGATAGTTCGCTGTTGGGCTGGTAAATTAAACGGCCCCATGAACTCTCAGATAGCCCAACCCATATGATATGAACATTGCTACACTCAGCATTTATATTGCAACGATATAATGTCACCAAATCAAACCATTAGATTTGTTGCGTTTAAGAGATTAAAATTGTTGACATAAACTTTTTTTTTTTTTTAAACATTAACATAAAGTTCAATTTATAGTTCAATTTAAGTTGTTGACAAAAAAATTAACATAAAGTTTATCTAGGGCCATATTGCTGAACTGAAGACGGACGTCTAACTCAACTAAAGGGATGAATCATGTGATCTCTTCTTTTTTTTTTTTTCTCTGAATTGGTGAGTGAAACAAGTTCATAATTTTTTAATCAATATATTATTTCAATATAACCATATGTAAATAGTAAGAAAATAAAACTGAAAATACTGTATATGTTGAAAAGATAAAAGAATATGATAATTTGCGCTATTTATACTTTCGCCAAAATGTTATATATAATTCGCTATTTTATTATGTGTCAAACGTTATAGAAATTGATATGTGGAGTGAAATTGTGGTATATGCTATTTCGTATTCAATATCCAAAAAAGAAAAGATAAAGTCCACTGTCCGTACACGGCTTATCGACTAAAACACGTAGCACATAAATCATTTATTCATATTTTCTATTTGGAATTAGGAAAGATTCATATAGCATATAGCATATAGCATATTCGTTAGGACCATATTAACTAAGCAACGTGGCCAGTTGACATGATTCACGTTCTACATCTTCCGTACGTTCCATCGGATTACTTGTTTTACTCTTTCTCGTCTTCCTCACTTGTTCATTGTTAGACACGTGCCCATCAAATTGTGGATAAAAATTCTCGCCGTTGATTACGAAACATATGAAAATATTGAGATTTTTTTTTTGCCTAGAGTAATGTCATGAAAATATTGAACACATACATGAATCAGTTTATATTATTTTTTCCATCAATATGATTATTATTTGATGATTCAACAAATAAATATGATTTGATGAAATTCGAATTTCAGTTTTTTGGTGAAGAAAACCATTTTTCGAGATAATTAAATGAGCTATTAGGCCTACCAAAAGCAGTAAAAGTGCTTTCTCATTCATTTGATTTCTTTTTTTAAAAGACCAGAAAATGGAAAAAAAAATACAAACTCAATATAATTAAAGTAATGAAATTAATTGGAAATGTGGAAATGGCGTTGATAAATTTTAATAAATCCCGTTATAAAACTAAATAATCTTAGATATTAAATGGAATTGTGGCATGGCGAGTTGAAACACGAATTTCCACCACGTTAAGATTTAAAGTCGACCAAAAAAAACGTTATAGTAAAGTCTAATAGGACAACGATTTATGTAGGATTAGGGAGGTTAAATGTAGGGTTAGGGTTGAGCCCATTCTTAGTTAATATAAGCCCAGCCTTATATTAACCCTAACCCTTTTGTAACCCTTTGTAATTTTTATTAAAGGGTTAATGTAGAGCTAGCCCTATATGTATTCTTTCTCTAAAACCAAATTAGTTATTGTGTGTTTAGATTAATATTTTAAAATTTTCATAAAAAATTTATAAATAAATATATAAATTTTTAAAATTCATTAATAAAATTCATAAATGGTTAAAAAATAGGCAATTCTCATAAATAACACTATTTTAAGTTTTTCTTCCAAAAATAGCACCACATTTGAAAAATTCTACAAATAGCAACATAAACTTGAATTAAATATTAATAAATAAATAATTTAATTAAAATAAATAAATAAGAAATATAAATTTTCGGTCAAAATTAATTTTTCCCGCCAAAAATTTTCCCGCCAAATTTTTTTTCAAAACTTTCTCGCCAACAAAAATTTCCATCAAATTTTTTCCGCCAAAAAAACCTGGAAATTCAGGAAGGATTCCTTAAATTTCAGGAAAGTATTCCTTAAATGATTTTAGTAAATTCAGGTAAAATTTAACAAAACTCAGGAAAGATTTCATGTAATTCAGGAAGGATTCCACGAAATTCAGTAATTTCAGGAAAGCCTTACAAAATTTTGTGAAAGCCTTCCTGAATTTCGTGGAAGCCTTTCTAAATTTCGTGAAATACTTCCTAAATTTCGTGAAAACCAACTTGAATTTCTTGAAATCCTTCCTGAATTTCGTGAAAACATTCCTGAATTTCCTGAATTTCGTGAAAGCCTTCATAAATTTTTTGAATGCCTTCGTGAATTTCTTGAAATCCTTCCTAAATTTTGTGGATTTTTTTTTTAGGGAAAATTTTGACGAATTTTTGTTTGCCGGAAAATTTAGTGCGGGAAATATTTTTGGTGGGAAAATTTTTGGTGCGGAAAATATTTTTGGCGGAAAAATTTTGACGAAAATTTTTTCCGGAAAAATTTGTTGTGGAAAATATTTTGGCGGGAAATTTTTGACCGGAATTTTTTTGGTGGGAAATATTTGACGGGTTTTTTTGCGGGAAAATATTGACGAAATTTTTTTCTTAAGTAATTATTTTCTTATTTTTTAATTATTAATTTTTGTATTTTTAATTAATTTTTATATTTTTTAATTAATAATAAAATTCAAAAATATTATTTATGGAATAAAATTTTTTGAGTGCTATTTGTGTCAATAAAACTTTGATTAGGTGCTATTTTAGGATATTTTTCTTAAAAAATTAACCCTTATATTTGATTTCAACAGTATTTGATTTCAACAATATTTGATTTATTTTGTTTAAAGGGTTAAAAAATTAACCCTTATATCTAAAAAGACTAAAAATTATAACCCATTAGTAGCCTTTCAAAAAATTAAAGGGTTTATGGCCCTATATTTTTGCAAAGGGCTGGGCTAACCCTACTATTTTCAGTCCATGACAACATCCCTATGTAAGATGGTACCATATCACTTGTTTGTGGTATCTGAGGCTTTTTGCTCTATGGCTCACTGGCCGACGTTGGAACTGAGAAAAATGGACCCCTTTCTTCCTTTTTTTTTTCTTTTGTATTACTCAACGTTTTCTTAAATTTCCTAATTGTTCAACGTATAGTTAATACCATAATCTTAACACTCTGTAATTACTATATATTGTTTCATGTTATATCTTCTACGCAAAGTTACTTTATTTTGACTCTTATGTCGTAATTGATACTTTTCTAATTTGTGTTGCAAAGTTAATCAAATTCCAACGTATATAATTTCCAAATTTTATTGGGTCCAGTTCTTTAAGGTTACGAAAACCTTATAATTAAACAATTCAAGCATTGACCTTATACTTGTTCTTCGTCAAATAATAGAAAGATAAAGAAAGCTGCAAGCAAAACTCACAAAAAGTATATAAGATATTTTTTGGATTAAAATAAAAAGGGAAATGAAGTAACTTGACGCAATGGCTAACGAGATGTATAAAGTATAAACACACCTGAAAACATCCACCGATCTCTTCAAATATTAATCCATTCTTCTTCACCAACTTTACCTCTTTAAACATTAAGATGAAACTTCTTGGTCTCTTTCTTAGTTTTACTCTCTTGTTCCTTTGTCTGTTCATATCTCAAGCTGATGTGCCGGAACTTAGCCGCGAGCCACCTCGCCCCATCATCTTCGTGCCTCATGACCGCTCCAAATCCGATCCACAACAGGTTCTTTGATTTAAATCTCTTTCCCAACAGCTTCATATATTTTTCAATTCAAAATGATTTCCTGTGTTATTAATTCCTTATATTTTCATCTTCGGTTTGCTGTAGAATGTGAGATGTACAGTATAGTCCTTAATTAAGGAGAATGTATTTGTTTGTATTCAGGTAGATTGAATGATTGATTCCTTTTCTCTCCTTGGTTATGTTCTTAAATCTATCACATATTCTTTTTTTGGGGCAAAAAATCTATCACATATTCATGTTATATATTTTGTTACTTATAAACCCATTTTTTTGTTGATTCTATCATCGCTTATTTATTTTTAACTAATCTACATATATATCCTATCTGATAAATTAAAGGTGCACGTATCATTGGCGGGTAAGGACCACATGAGAGTAACATTCATAACTGAAGACAAGAAGGTGGAGTCGGTGGTGGAATACGGTAAACAACCAGGAAAGTACGACGGAAAAGCCACCGGAGAATGCACTTCTTACAAATACTTCTTCTACAAATCCGGAAAAATCCACCACGTCAAGATCGGACCTCTCCAACCCGACACCACTTACTACTACCGTTGCGGTGGCAACGGTCCTGAATTTTCTTTTAAGACTCCTCCGTCAACTTTTCCGGTCGAGTTCGCAATTGTAGGTAAACTCCCTCAAAGACTCTTTTCTTAGTTTATCACCTCGTTTTTGTTTTTGTGGGTGATATATTTGAATTGGAGACTTTAGAAACTTTATTTACCGTATCCGTAATGCAATATATGTGTTGGAAGTATAAACATGCCCAACAATGTGTATGTATGTTGGTTGACTTTCATCCATGATAATATGGCTGAGTTGAACCTAACGCACAAAAGACTCAATCCATGACAAGTTGGGTTGGATCGGATTAATTTTTTTCACATCACTCTTGTATATGTTGGGTTCCGGTTCATACGGGTTAAAGACCAAATTTTCATGTCGACTTAATAAAATACCGCGGTACCGTTTTTTGATATTTGAACTTGAAGGCGACCTAGGCCAAACCGAATGGACAGCAGCAACACTATCTCAGATAAAGAGTCAAGACTACGACGTCTTTCTACTTCCTGGCGACCTCTCCTACGCCGACACTCACCAGCCACTTTGGGACTCTTTTGGTCGCCTGGTGGAGCCACTCGCGAGCCAGCGTCCTTGGATGGTCACTGAGGGAAACCATGAGATCGAATTCTTCCCAATCATTGAACACACAACCTTCAAGTCATACAATGCCCGGTGGCTCATGCCTCACACCGAAAGCCTATCTGACTCCAACCTCTACTACTCTTTTGACGTAGCAGGTGTCCACACGGTTATGCTCGGTTCATACACCGACTTTGACTGTAAATCCGATCAGTATCAATGGCTGCAGGCCGATCTAGCAAAGGTTAGTCTGTAGATAATGCAACTTACGTTGGAAAATTACTTAATACATAATCAATTCATACCTTTCACACAAAAAATATATCGTTCTAAAGTTAATTCTTTTAATATAACCAAAAAAACAGCTTTCCAAATTTCAGGTGATTTGTCACAAAGAAAAACTATTTGATAATTTATTCAGCTAATAAACAAATATCTTTACAAAGAAAAGGTTGTTACGTAACAGTTCAAAATTTTCTATCAGTTCTTGAAAATTGGGGTTTTCTGTTTTTGTTTTGAAAAAAGGTTGACCGTAAAACGACGCCGTGGGTGGTGGTGTTGCTGCATGCGCCGTGGTACAACACGAACGAGGCACATGAAGGTGAAGGAGAGAGCATGAGGGAAGCTATGGAGTCTTTGCTCTTTAGTGCTCGAGTCGACGTGGTCTTTTCCGGCCATGTTCATGCCTACGAACGTTTCGTAAGTCCTCCATCTTCGTTAATCTCTTCTTTTTCTTTTCTAACTGAAGACTTCGTTAAATCTTTGTGGTTCGACTAAATCAGCTACTCAATTTATTTACTAACTAAATGAAAATACCGTCTACGCTTAGAAAAGTAAATAAAAAAATTACTTTTTAGTTTATTGATGCTTAATTGTGATGATGCAGAAGCGGGTATATAACAACAAGGCCGACCCATGTGGACCTATATACATAACCATCGGTGACGGAGGCAACCGGGAAGGCCTTGCTTATTCGTAAGTCACCTCCCATTATAGATCTAAATTTAATTTCATACTTTTTCCCCTATCCAAAGGTTTTGTTTTATTAAATTTGATCATTTAAATGAATTCAATAAAGTCATTACAATATGTTTTTTCTTTTCATATAACTTGTATTATAGGTTCAAGAAGCCTCCTTCACCTTTATCGGTATTTCGCGAATCGAGTTTTGGACATGGGAGATTAAAGGTTATGGACGGGAAACGAGCACATTGGTCGTGGCATAGAAACAATGACTCAAATTCACTTCTGGCTGATGAAGTCTGGCTTGAGAGTCTTAGCACATCATCATCATGTTGGCCTTCGAGTCGTTCCAGTGATGAGCTCTAGATCATCATACCATAAAAACGTTTTACACTTCTTCTGTTCATTGGATCGCTCGTAGAAAAGTTATGAACTACATGAATATACATTTTTCCAAATTTTATTATTTTAGGCAATTTTATTGTATTTAAGGATGTATTGGGAGTTTCTGTTCAAGTACTGTGTGCTTTTGTTTTAGTATCCAACATGGTTTAGTTGTAGAACCGATGAATGTATGTCTGATACACACTCACATATTCGATCAATAAGAATTTTATTACTCTTAAAATATTCTTTGTTTTCTTTGAACTTATTCGGGAGGGGGTTGGGGAGGGAGTGTATCCAATCAAACATTTAGAACAATTTTGTGTTAAAATGAAAATTTTGAATTTTAAAACATATTTCTATGATTGTATGCTCTGTTTTTTTCTAAATTGTCAATTTCCGATCTATAATCGTTCTGAAGCTACCCGGATATCTAGTTCAAACATGGATTTCCGCAACACTGAGGAAAGTCTTCTAAAACACATTTAAAAGAAAATAACTGGTAAAGTCTAATATATAGTACAAAGCGTTATGTTGGCTAGTAGCAAACCACCCGTACACGGTCTTGAGTCGTATTGCCCACTCACCAATCGACTTGGGAATTTAAAAATTGACTCATTTCGTCTTTTTTCTCTTCTTGTAGTCTTCAAATTTTTCCATCACTTCCTTAATCTTTTAACAAAAATATCCATAATCTATGCACCATTGCCTCCTTGAACAATGTTACTAGATAAGTCTTTCGTTTTATATCTTATATAGTGTATTGCATGTAAAAGTATTTTAATGGAAAGTTAATATATTCTTTGACCAAACACTTCTTTGTACAAACGTATTAAACTTCTTTTAAAACTAGATTTTTATCCGCAGATCGATTTGTTTTGTAATTAAAAAATTTAAATTTTAAATTGTATTTGTTTTGTTAATATTGTTTGTTTTGTTTTGTGTTTAAGATTGTATAATTGTATAATTGTATTTTGATTGTTAATTCTAAGATTTCACCCGCGGTATACCATCCCGTATTTATATCGATCCAAATCTGTCCCGTCATGTAACCCCGTCTCGTTATATTTTAATTTTTCTAAAAGTTTAAATATTATACTTTAAACGTTTTATAAAGTGTAAATATTTATAATATTTAAACTTATTACAAATTTTATATATTTATAAAAGTTAAAATTCTTATAAAGTTAAAGTATTTATAATATTTAAAACATTTTATAACGTTTAACTTGTTAAAAATTTTAAAATTTTAAAATATTTAAATTTTAGTAAAGTTTAAATATTTATAATATTTTAAAACTTTTTAAAAGTTTAAATTCTTTGAAATAAAGAATTAGAATAAACCGAATAAAACTTTTAAATTTGGAAGCATATCCTCAAATTTTCTGCTCATTTGTATTCGGAATCATTTTGGTCTATTTTATAGTATGACTCTGAACTATTGTCCAATTTTTCAGGCGATATGGGACATTGTACACATATTTTTTTTTATTCATTTATTGAGTAATATATGTCCGTTTTTAAAAAATTTAATCACATCATATGAAAAAAAAATCAGATCTTATTAACTAAATGAATTATATAATAATTCAAAATAATTTAAATATAAGATTAAATAAAAGTGAAAGGAGAATCATATATTTATGTTTGAATTAGTTAGAGATATTTTAGGAAATTAGCTCAAATTTGTTATGGTAATTATTGGTGTTAATATCTATTAAAGATTTTCGGATATTTTGTGACCCGATTTCAAAATTGATCCGACCCAACAATGACATTTTTTGTAAATAGTTTCGAAAACCAATGATTTTTCTCAAATGTACTTCAAAAATGTTAATATAGATATTAATCAGAATAAAATAGTTTCAATTTTTGTGTCTATTAAATAGCTTTTTAAAATTACAAAATCCTTCACATTTCTTATTTAATTTGTTTTCTTATAAACAATACGAAGATGAATAAAGCTACAAGCTAATTAAACTTTGAAAAAAAAAAATAACAAACAAACTGTGTGACTTGACGAGTTGTATAAACAAACGTGAAAACATCCACCGATCTCTTCAATATTTGATCAATCCGTCACATCTTCTTCTCCATCATCTCCACCAACATCAACTCTTTGAAAATGAAGAAGATGAAAATCTTTGGTCTCTTAATTAGCTTTGCCCTCTTTTTCTCCTCTCCGTTTGTATGTCAAGCTAACCATGATTCAAACTTCACCCGCCCACCGCCTCGTCCCCTCTTCATTGTCTCTCACGGGCGTCCAAAATTCCATCCTCAACAGGTTGTACTAATTTACATCTCTTTCTTAATGCCCTCTTCATTGCATATATTTACGAAAAATGAACCATTTCAAACGTACCGGTTCTTCTGCCAATGCATGGCCTTGTGATATCTAATTCTTGTCCATGATAGGACATATAATTGGCCTCTAAATTTAGTTTTTTTTGTTGACAAAAAAAGTAGGTTTCTGTTGGTTAACATTGATTATATTTAATTACACATATATAGGTGCACGTATCATTGGCTGGTAAAGACCACATGAGAGTAACATACACAACGGAAGATAAGCACGTGGCATCGATGGTGGAGTACGGTAAACATCCAAAACGGTACGACAGAAAAACTGCCGGAGAATCCACTTCTTACAGATTCTTCTTCTACAGTTCCGGCAAGATCCACCATGTCAAGATTGGTCCTCTTCAACCCAGCACCAAATACTATTACCGTTGCGGAGGCCACGGTGACGAATTTTCTTTCAAAACTCCTCCATCCAAATTTCCCATCGAATTCGCGGTAGCTGGTAATAGTCCCTTCTCTAACTGTCTTCTCTTCATTTTCTCACTGTTTTGTCATTTATTGGGATTCACGTTTTCAAGACTGGTGAATAGGATGTCCCTTTGGAATGGAAGGTCTAATTGACTATGAATCTAAGTCTTTTGAAGAGGCATGGTAACTTTACGTCATCTTAAACATGTTTTGATAAATATAGATAGAAACATTATGATAAGACAAAAGTGAGACGAATCATGACTTTTCAACTCAAAATTAATTAGTAGTGAGTGGCTTATTCCAAATATTTTATGGAATTGATTAATTTTTTTCTCATTTTCTGTGTGATTCTAACAAAAAGCTCGGGCATACTCTGGTTAACTATTTCACTGGCCAGCTAACCTAGTCAATCTTTTTAGATTTTGAAAATAAAAAGAAGGATTATACATACATCCATCGTATATGTGGCCGTTAACCGCAGATTGGTCCATATAGTCATATGATCGGAGGCCGAATCTGAATCCTAAAGTGTTATAATCAAATTTGCAGTAGTTCAGATGGATTGTCAGAGACGGACCAAACGAGATTAGTCTATTATATAGGAATATATCTACCTATAATGCTATAACCAAATATTTGAAACTTCATGCTTAAGAAAAGATTTAAAATTGGACTAAATATATTTATGCAATAGCATGCAAACCGTGCAGGAAGTTACATTTATTCCACTTTTTATACATGTCCACAACTTTCCGTTGGAGTTTGATTGTTTTAAAGTATACGCCAAAATCTCAAGCTTTTATAGTTTATTCACGTCTCATCTTTTGTTGAGTCCGTGCATGTTGGTTTTTAACTCAAATATTAGCAGTGGGGTTGAGTTGAGAATATTTTTCAAACGATCATATAATCAATTACAAGCATGTGATTCCTAAAGTGAACACTAATGGCTTATATATTGTGGACTTAAGAAAAACCGGTTTTTGATTTGAAATTGAAGGTGACCTAGGCCAAACCGACTGGACGATAAGAACATTAGATCAGATGATGAAACGGGACTTCGATGTTTTCCTACTTCCTGGTGATCTCTCCTACGCAGACTCCCACCAGCCACTTTGGGACTCCTTTGGCCGCCTCCTAGAGACACTGGCTAGCACCCGCCCGTGGATGGTCACGGAGGGAAACCACGAGATCGAGTCTTTCCCAATCGATGACCATATAAGCTTCAAGTCATACAATGCGCGATGGCTCATGCCTCACACCGAGAGCTTCTCCCACTCCAATCTTTACTATTCTTTTGATGTATCCGGCGTCCACACCGTTATGCTTGGTTCTTACACCCACTTTGACTCCCACTCCGATCAGTATCAGTGGCTCCTAGCCGATTTAAGAAAGGTAACTAGTTGGGGTATAAAGTAACTTTTTGCACTATTTATTTGTAACATCAAAGTTGGTCATTGCGAAATTTACATAGCAGAAACTACCAGATGACTAGTCTAGATTTTTACATGGGATCATTATGTTTTAAAAGTAAAACAATTCCACTGTTTCTCTAGTTCTTTAAAAGTTTTTTTTTTTTTTTATGTGTGAGGGAGGTTGACCGTAAAAAGACGCCGTGGTTGGTGGTGGTGATGCACACGCCATGGTACAGCACAAACAAGGCGCATGATGGTGACGGAGAGAAAATGAGAAAGGCCCTGGAGAGTTTGCTTTATCGTGCTCAAGTAGATGTCGTTTTTGCCGGCCACGTTCATACATACGAACGTTTCGTAAGTACTTCCCATCTTCATTAACCTTTCTTTAATTTAATGGCTAGAATGAAGTTAATATTGTCCAATACACATGTTTTGACTTAAATCTCGTTTTACGTATACGTAATGAATTTATGATTCTATTTAGTGATTGATCTTAGTGGTTTACTGTTTTAGAAATCATGTAAATTATACTTACATGCATATATATCGTTTCTCAAAATTATACGCACGATTTCGTATTGTTACCAATCAGAACTTTAATCAACGAAAAAAACATTTGTACTAAACGTAGTTTTTCAAAAATACTGCGTTGAAGGTCATTTTTATGTAGGAAATTTATTTTTGTATTTAATGCTTTTTATATTCGTGCTTAATTCTTTAAATAAGTTTTAAAATAAAAAAGAATTATTTTACTTTATTAATTGCAAATTATGGACGATGCAGAAGCCGATATACAACAAGAAGGCCGACCCATGTGGACCAATGTACATAACCATTGGTGACGGAGGCAACCTAGAAGGCCTTGCTTTACGGTATGTCACCTCCCATTACTAATCTAATTAAATGTTTTCACCCAATTAAACTGTTTTGTTTGTTTGTAAATTGTTTTGTTTATTTAACTGAAATGTATAAGCAAACTAAAATAACAGGTTCAAGAAGCCTCAATCACCTTTGTCCGCATTCCGTGAATCGAGTTTTGGACATGGGAGATTAAAGATTATAGACCATAAACGAGCACATTGGTCGTGGCATAGAAACAATGACGAGATGTCAGTTATAGGTGATGAAGTATCGTTCGAAAGCCCTAGAGCATCCTCACATTGTCGTTCAAATCGTTTTAGAGGTGAGCTATAAATCACCATATCATTAAACATTTTAAACTTTTTTTTCCTTTTATGTTTTGTAGAAAAATAAATCAAAAAGTCATTTTACATAATCTTTAAATTAATTAATAATAAATAAAAAAACATAGATTAGAAATTGGTAAGAATATCCATGTGAGTCATATACTTTTACTAAAACTTATAACGTAATTAGATACGAATACTCCAAATTCTTGGCTATTCGATATGTGGTAATAGCATATTTAAACACTTTTGATACTACTTAAACCGTCCCACACCGTGCGGATGATCTCTTAGTTAATTCATCATTTTTGAGTTTTAACAACCTAATACTCATTCAAGGTGGAACCATCTAATTAAATTAGTGTAAAAACTTGTAATTATTAGCCTTCTTCAACACATTCCATAAAATTATAATATTCAAGAGTGTATAAATAGTCCAAACTTAAAAGACGGAAATTGATAACTTTTATGATATTTTCCCGAATAAACTTTCTACACGCAAAAGCCACACAATAAATAATAAGCCGGAATTAAAAAAAAAAGAAGAAAACAAGCCAACGCGAATAATCTTATTTCTTTCTGAAGAAAAGAGAGATTTTAAATTAAGGACGATGACGAAGAAGAAGAAAGCGAAAGCGTCTGCATCCTAAAACCACGTGACACGTGTCCCTTTGATAAAAATAAATCTTTTACAATAATAAGCCATTGATATGATCCAACGGCTGAGATCATCAAATCAACACCATCCGTATTTCTCGGGACGAACATAATACGCGTAGTAGAAATTTGAAGACCGGGCGAGAAAAAGTCAACGCATCGAACGGCTCTGATCAAATCTTCTGAAGCTTCGCTGCTTTAACCAACGGATTCGCTTTTGCGATCTCTTCACGACCGGCCGATTTGAAATCGTAGGTGCATCCGTGTATCTCCGGGTACCTGTGTGCTCCGCAAAACGTCGTACCGCACCGGCACTTAAATCCGGTTAACCCGACCCGTTTCCTACACGTCGTGCACCGATTCGGCTTTTGCTGCTGCTGATTCTGCTCCGTCGTCGTCCGCGGCGGCGAAACAACCTCTAGCTTGGCTGAGGGATTTTGGAGGAGAGGAGGGATGATCGGAGAAGAAGAGATAGAGGCGATCTCCGATGATGACGACGGAGGAGATACGGAGAGGGAAGAATCAACGGTGGATTTGATGGAGGATTGTTGTTGTTTAAGGCAGAGATCGCCGTAGCAGTTAGAACAGAGATTCATGGTGGCGGAGCTGCCGAGGAAGCCACAGTTGTTAACACAGAGACGGTTGCTTTCTGGTGTTTGACATCGATGCTCTTCCGCCATAGATCTTGGTGTATTAATATCGATCAAGCAAGCTTGTTGAAAAAAAAAATCTGGAAAGAAAAAAAAAAAAAGATCGATTGATTAACAAAAGGTAACACAAGAATAACAAATCTGCAGAAGACGAGAAACAAAAAACGAACCGATTCTGGTCACCGAGAAAATAAAATAAAAGTTTTCCTCTGTTTTCTCGGCAACCAAAAGAGAAATGAAACAAGAAGATGGAGAAGTTTAGTAAAGAAAGAAAAACTACAGAGAGGAGAGAAAAAGAAGGAGATGAGGAGAGAGAGATTGAGTTTTACCTGTTCTTGGGAGAGAAGAAGAAGAAGAAAGATTGATTCAGTGATCGATGATGAGAATTGGGAAGAGGAAAAGATATAAAGAGAGAGAGCGTAAAGAAGAGAGAGAGAGAGAGGGATCAAGAAGAAGGAAACAACGGCGAATACAGAGACGACGCTGCTGCTGAAAAATTAAATAGGAAAATTTTTATTATTAACGGTTTTTATTTTTCATTTTTTTCAGTTTCCAATTATTAACGAAATGTCTATAATCTAATTAGTGGTTACAAACAAATTATATATATACACGTAATGAAATTGCACTATTCGACGATCACATCTTTATATTTTTTGATTAAAATGTCGTCATGGTGGTGTCACTTATTATTATTATTTTATTCATATATAGTATTCTGGTTTAGTTTTTGTGGTTGATTTTTCAATTTTCTATCAAAATAAATGCCCTTTTCCCTACCAGAAAAATAAATTCAAACTCCGGACCGTGTGAGTTAAACCAAAAAAAAAAAAAAAGTCATAACGTGTTTGATATTTGTAAGAACCACTTGATATCTTTCTTTTTTGTCAACTTGGGATCTAAGTAGATTTTTCAAAGGATAAATTTGGACGGTTCGAGTAAATATTTTGATCAAGTGTAAGGAATTATTTAAACCTCTAATAATGATCAATTTGATACTTTATAGTGGGGAAATGATGTACGCAAACCGTTGATTGGGTTTGGTTTATGATTAAATATCCCAATATATTGTTAAGACTTAAGAATGTTTATTAGTAGGGGAACAATAATTTGTCTTCAGACTTTGATTTTTAAATTATTTTTATTAGGTGAAGCACCCATATGATATCGGAATGTGATGCATAAGATGAGAGTAATTGGTTTTAAACATTTTAAATTATTTCGCGTTGCAAATAACCACAAACATTCGTTTTGACAAACTTCAACAAATACATTAGTGATAGGTTTAGTTATTAAACTTTTATAAGATGCATGTTCAATTGCATACACTATTTTGTTCTCCAATCACATTTTTTAATTTTGATCCATAATTTAATACGATATTACGATCAAACTACAAAAAAAATTAGAATTTACAATTAAAACTCAACTCTAAATACTAGAAAACATTAAACAATTTAGATAAAACATATAACTTATACTTCTTCCGTTTCAAAATATAAAATGTTTTAAGGATTAGCACGGAAATTAAGAAAATTGGTACTTTTAACCAAAATATTTTATTTCTTTTGAAAATGCATTATTTTACAAAAGTACTCAGTTAAAATAATTAATTAATTAATTATTATTTCTTTTATATGGAAATATGAAAACATCTTATATTTTGAAACAAATAAGAACTCTCAAAATATCTTATATTTTAAAACAGAGAGAGTAAAAACCAACGACGTTTTTTAAAGTATTTTTTTATTGTTTCTCCTGCGAGATTTAAAACTTATTCGTCATTTTTTCTGTGTATTTTCTATTTGTTCTATTTGAATTTTGAGTAAATTTCTTTCTTAAAATGTTGCTAAATCTTTGTGGATATTGGGTACTAGAAATTTTAAATATTAGAGATTCAATCTGAAATTCGATTTCACTTACATTTCTACGAAGAGTTCGTGTAATCTCTTGTTTTGTCTCTGGATGGTAGAGTTCCCTTTTGAAGAAGCTGCCTGCCACATAAAGAGCAAGTTTAAGTGTGATTATCTTAAGTTTAATTAATAGTAAAGGAGATGTTACTAGAAAAAGTGTAAATCGTAAGAAAAGTAGAATGGAAAATAATAAAATAAGTATAATTAAAAATTGCAACTATCAAAAACGAGTGACGATAAGTGAAGCGACGATAAAGGAAGATACGAGTGACGGGCAAGTGGAGGCATACACGAGGAAATACAACAACATGAGTAACAACGAGGCGATATTAAATATAGGCCTTGAAGTAGTAGTTTTTAGCATGGTTTTTTGTTTTTGTTTTTCAAAAACCATTTAATTATCCAATCAAGATTATAGAAAAAGTAGTTTCTCTAAAAAATAAGAAATTTATATTTTAAGAGTTTTTACAAATTTCTTGATAAAATCCAAAAAGTCCACTTTATGAGTTTTTGAAAATGTTACAAGATTTGATTTCTGTTTTCTATATATTTATTTATTTGCAAAATCCAAAATCCAAAAACCAAAAACCAAAATCTATAATCCAAATACCATTTAAAAACTCTCAAACATTCATGGCCATAATCAACAGGTAGGCGCATAGGCAATAGGAGCCGATTTTCCTATATATTTTCGATTCGTATATTTTTACAAATTTGTTTATGAAAAATGTTAGAATATTTCAAAGGTTCCAAGTTTATTACAAAAGAGATTAGGAACGGTTCTTAAACCTGTCAGAATGAGTCCTAAATCAATTATAGTAAAGATTGGAAAAAGTCTCAAAAAACTTTTTATAAAAAAATTTATGATACTGTTGAGTGTTGACCAAAAAACATTTTTGTGATATATATATATATATATATATATATATATTTTAAAGTTATAACAGTTTCGAAATACAAGTCTACTTATGGTGTTTTAGAAAAACAAATGTTTCACTTTTAAAATTTCTCTCGTATCGAATATATTAATAAACGTGACTCGCTTTCTAACTGATGTTAATTATACTTATTATAATTTTAATGTAATTACGGAAGTACAAAAAATGTGTGTAAAAGATAAAGATTTGAAAGAACACGCTGGAAGAGGAGCCAAAATGGAAGTCCAGCCTTTCTCTTTATACCAATAGTACACTCTCTATCTTATCTTTCTGTATTTTAGTAATTTAGTTCAATAGATTAACTACAACATCATATATAGTATTTGCCCAAGCAGCTACTTATCAACACGTGCCGTACTTTTATCCTTAAGAGCTATGGGCAACAAAATATATATTTTAGTTGGACAAGAAAACATATTTTTCATGTTATGATATACTTGATTAGAATCGTCGTAGAAGATTAACAAATATTTTGAAAGAATAAAATATTAAAATCTTAAAATATTAGATGATCTAATAAGATTTGATCATATTACGATGATAGGCTCGTCATTGTTTAGATTTTTTGGCATCTTTAAGCTTGATTGGGCTTGGCCCATGGGTTTTAAGAATGGTGCTTTATTCAATATGGAGATGTAGTTAATTGTAAGAACTTCATGACTCATCATGAGTGCATATGTGATCTTTAGCACATATTTGATTTGAAGGAAGGAACACTTAAGAAGATCGCAGTATAATGTTAAAAATATACATATAACATCTTTTGAAAACTTGATTGTTCAAATAATTTCTTTGTAAAGTTCGGCTTAGTAACTATTACTTTGTTGAACAAAATAAATGGTAACTATTACTTTTATATTTGAAGCACCAACGTTTGTGTAATTTAAATACAATAGATAAATATTAGCTGATGTATTTTAGTAGAATATTTTAACTTTTATATAATACATTCTCTTAAATCAAAGCCTTTGCAATAATCTTACACAGAAAGAATCGGGTGTTTAGTCTAGATTAAACAATTGGATTATGATTTATAACCAATGTGGTCAACTTAATTATCTAAACCTATATTTGAGTATTTTTCTAGTAATTAAAAATGAATGGGAAGGATTCAAAGACAAGTGACCTAACACAAAAAGAACCTGCAACATTAATTATCAACCGTTTCAACTCCCGCCAATATTCACACCAACTCCAACAACAACATCATCTTTTATAATCAACTTAATCCATACACTCATCTAATACATATATTTCAATCCACAAAACCCTTCTCGTATAATCACCAAATCTTAATTTCTCTTAAACAAAATCCCAAAATAGATTTCAGAATGGGTAAGAGTTCTTCCATGGTGGTAGCAGAGAAGATCTCGTGGTACTGCGCAGTGTTTGCTGCTATGATGCTGCTAATGAACTTCTGCCACGTGACAGAGGAGGCTCCCTCGGAGATCGTGCAGAAACAACAGCCGTCGATGATGATCGCCGGATATTCTAACCGACGGCCAGCATGCGATGAGATATATGAGGTGAAAGAAGGAGAGACGTTGCAGACGATAAGTGAGAAATGTGGAGATCCTTACATCGTTGAAGGGAATCCACATATACATGACCACGATGATCTTTTCCCGGGTCTTCTCATTAGAATCACTCCTTCATTTTAATTAACTTCAAGTGATTCTTGATGTATAAATCTGTTATGAATGATTGTGAAATATATATAATCGCTCTCAATCTGGATATGATCATATTAGCAGTCGTGTAACATGTGATTGTTATTTTGGAATCATACAAAAAGAAGGAAATATAATAACAAAATTTTGTGGATGGCAAATTCGGATTAGGCTAAGAAGCAAGCCAAATTTACTAATTGAAACCCAAAAATTTCATAGTATTGATTTTTCTTTAAAAACTGATTTAATTAGTACCAATATAATACTACTATAATATTAGATTTGCTAAATCCCAATGCATAATTATGCTATTGGAGGATTAGTTGTAAAAATGATAAATCTAAAATTTAATTTAATGGAGTGGAGGAAATTCATATGACGTACCTCATATAAGTCATGCACAATTCCAAACCAAGATAGATATATGACATAAGCCACCAAATCTTCGATGCGAATAGCTCTATCGATGGAAAACTAACGGGATCTCCGGACTATGTAATATCCAAATATAGAATTATAATTTTAAAAATAGATAAATAGGTGTTAATAATACTAATTTATGGTTGATGTATTCTTTTTGATATTTTGTATATAATTAGTGATATATGTATATGAAAATCTGATTATTTTTTAAAAGTTATAAATCATCTGTTATATTTTACCAAAATTAAGAATATGATAAATAACTATTAATGAAATGAGATAAATGTTGTGACATTTTTTTTTCCATATATATATATAGTAAAATATATTTATTTTTCTTCTCTCTAAATTATTATTTAGTTCAAAGGCATCCTAAATGTTTTAAGAAAATAATTTGTTATAGAAGGCAAGGCATTGTTTTATTAGATAATCTAGCAAAACACCTATCTCATGATTTTAGTTTTTGAACACATATAACTTTTATGTTTGGTATAGAAAGTTTTTTTCCAATATATAAAGATTTAGATATGGCCACGAAAGATATATAATTATTTGCATGTAGGTTTTGAAAATTCGACCTTCGCGTTATTTACAATTGCTTGCACACTGTTTTTTTCTTAATTAATGCACAAATACAAATTAGCTTTTTTGGTCAAATACATTCCCCAATTTTAAAAGTTTCCAAAACGAAAAAAAAGGAAAGGATTACTATATAACACACCGTGCCCCTTCATTCTTGTTCTGTTCTTCTCTATCCCTCTATCTCTCTCCATATCTCTCTCCGTCGTTGGAATGGTGAAGGTTTGGGGTTTAGTGGCGATAGTGCTTTTTGTTTTGGCCGGAAATGTCTTGTCTTATGATCGGCCGGGTACTCGGAAAAATATAGTGATCCATCCTTCTAACATAGATGATCCTACGTTCCCCGAACAGGTAATTTACATTCAAATCTGTATTTTTGTATATAGTTATATATACATATTGGATTCTATATCATTTATGTAAATCGTTTAAAGGAGAATCTTGACACGACAAGTCTCAAGACTTTCTGTCGTTCACTCTTTTGATATCTGTGAGTTTTCAAACATAAGCATGGATATTTAGAAAACCTTGAATCTTCGGCATATTGAATCTTAGGCATATTCGATGCTGTAGTTTTGTTTCTTAGACATTATTTCTTCATAATTTTTCTGATATTTCATTTTTTTTTTTGGACAACTTTCTGATATTTCTTTTAAGATAAAAATTTCACAAGAATAATTATAAAAATTTGTTATACCAATAGATCTGTTAAATTTCGTACTCCTGTTACAAAATTGTACTCAGAAGCATTGCCATAATTAGGGGTGATTTTATCATCAAAAAAATATATATATATAGGGGTGATTTTACACCAATATACAACGACACTGTTTACGTTTTTATTAATTACAAAACGTTGAATGGGGACATTTTGAGGCCTTGAGGGTGTCAAAAATAAAAAGAATGGAGACATTTTGAAGACATTTTCACACTCGAAAAAAAAAAAAATCCTGACAGAATTAATTACCTTAGTTACCTTAATTTCAGACAGATAGCTAATAACAGTGGTGCTAAGGAAAGATCCTCTAGATGATATATCTGAATCGTAAAATGATATGGGATGATAAACATCCCTAAATCAAATAAAATTTTGTTTGCACAGTAGTCAAACATAGTTTAAATGTAAAATAATTCAGAGATCCGCACGTGAGTGCTATGTGACGCATTTTCATGTCAACACGTGTCCTATGAAAGCACGGCAAATTCACCCACTTTGTCTTCTGTCTGTTAGATCTTTCGTCATCGGTTTTGCTTGTACGCTTTGTTACTTTCCTATTTTTACTTTTATTAATTTAACTAATGTTTTTTATTTACATTTTTAACTTTTGCTAAATTTGATTTCCAAGTTACTAATGAATTCGCGATGTTCAGGTGCATATATCTCTGGTTGGGCCAGATAAAATGAGAATATCATGGATAACAAAAGACCCAGTCATGCCATTTCCGAGTGTTGTATATGGCACAGTCTCTGGAAAATACGAAGGCTCGGCTAATGGAACGTCGTCATCGTACCACTACTTGTTGATTTACCGATCTGGCCAAATTAATGACGTGGTTATAGGTCCATTAAAGCCCAATACAGTTTACTATTACAAATGTGGAGGCCCATATTCAACCGAAGAGTTCAGCTTCAGGACCCCTCCCTCTCATTTCCCAATCAAATTCGCCGTGTCCGGTAACACATTCCATGTTTCCTCTTCACTCATATAAACTCTTTCAATTGTTATTTTTTTAACTAAAGATTTATGTCATTTTTCTCATCTATAACTTATACACGCACACTAACGAGATTTGAACACCACACAAACACATGTATGCATTTACGCAGGATATCTTGTGTGCGTGATAAATTCAAGTTTAATGTCATGGCATCTTGGTTTTGTAGATTTATTTGTTATTTGTTGATAATCTTGAAAATTTTGATAATCTTAAACTCATGGCATCTTGGTTTTGTAGATTTATTTGTTATTTGTTGATAATCTTGTAAATTTTGATTAAAAATGAAGGTGACCTTGGGACAACTGAATGGACTAAATCAACATTGGAACATGTATCGAAATGGGATCACGACGTTTTCATCTTGCCTGGTGATCTGTCGTACGCTAACACGTTCCAACCCGTGTGGGACACTTTTGGTCGCTTGGTGCAGCCACTTGCGAGCCAAAGACCTTGGATGGTCACTCATGGCAACCACGAACTCGAAAAAATACCTATCTTACACCATCACCCCTTCACCGCCTATAACCAGAGGTAAATTATTTCGATTCATCCAGTCAACAACTAAACCTACTTATTATCTTCTAAGCTTGCACTTATGCTATAAGAATATCTTTTTTTTTTAAATGATACCTTTTGCTAAATACTCACGGGATTTGTCATTTAAATTTTTAATTTATCAAAATAGGTACTTGTTTACACAATTTTATCAGATTAATTTTGGGATCTTCCGTTTTTATTATGGGCTTAGTTTTAATGATTAAACGAAATTTGTTATTACATACTATATTTTGGTAAAAAAACATTTTTTTGTTGAGTTGATGAGAAAGGGATTGCTAATTTTCGATATTTTTGTATACACGTGCCAGGTGGCGTATGCCATTTGAAGAGAGTGGCTCGACCTCGAATTTGTACTATTCCTTCAACGTTTATGGAGTCCACATTATAATGTTGGGGTCATACACAGATTTCGAGACTGGCTCGGAGCAGTACCTATGGTTAGAAAATGACCTCAAAAAAATCGACCGTAAGACCACACCGTGGGTTATGGCTGTGGTGCATGCGCCTTGGTACAACTCCAACGAAGCCCACCAAGGAGAGAAAGAGAGTGTGAAGATGAAAGAATCCATGGAGACACTTCTTTATAAAGCTCGTGTCGATTTGGTTTTCGCCGGTCACGTCCATGCTTACGAGCGTTTTGTAAGTCTTAAAAGGATTTCGTTTTTTATAATTATTATTTATTTCAGATATATAGAACGATCTAATTTGTGGATTTATTTGTCAGAATCGGGTGTACCAAGATAAGTTCGACAAATGTGGTCCTGTTTATATTAACATTGGGGATGGTGGCAATCTAGAAGGCCTTGCTACCAAGTAAGATCTTAGTTAAGTTGATTTGTTTTAAAAAAAATTCGTGACAATGATTTTGATGATGTTTTATAAATCACAGGTATAAAGATCCAAATCCCGAAATATCATTGTTTAGAGAAGCAAATTTTGGGCATGGTCAATTGGTGGTCGAGAATGCGACTCATGCACATTGGGAATGGCAGAGGAACGACGATGATGTATCGGTACAAAAGGATACGGTTTGGTTAACCAGTCTCTTAGCCGATTCATCTTGTCATATTTAGACTGTCTCGGTTCATGTTCTTGAATTATGTTGTTAGGACTTATGGCTCATCATTGATTTATATATGTTAAATGTCGATGTGGAATCGAAAATACTGAAATACTTATATATAGTATTGAGTATTGACAACAATATTAAAAGATACAAAACAGGACACATAAATGTTTTAAAATAAAGCCAAAAAAAATATATATATATATATAACTCATTTTATATTTTAAATTGTTATAGTTTGGTTGCTTTTCAACTTTTCAGATCCTTACACTTTTTTTTTTTTGCAAAATGCTAATTCATATCAAACTGGATATGCCTATTGAATCGTTGAAGTCGATATTCATCTACATTAGACGACAATGACTTAAATATTGAAAATGTATTAAGCGATAGAATGTGTATGTGTATCACTTGCAAAGGAGCTCTATATAGTATTGTCTAATTTATCGTATTATACGTACGTAAATATATCTAATTATCTATAGTCCTTTGTTCAAGCTCTTCCGCGCAAAATGTTTATTAATATATCCAACATTTACGTTAAAAGTTAAGATGTGCAATGATAATGTTTGCATGCAGTCTAATATGAACGCACTTTAAACCTTACGAAGGAAACCCCAATAAAACAAATAAAGTTCAAAAGACAAAAGGACGTTAGATTAGCAAAAGGAGAAAATAATTAAAAATTCCAATTAATAAAAGGGAAATATGGTTTCTCCGAATTGTAATCTAATATTCTCTAGCAAACACTTACTACATACATAGGGGTGACCAAAACCGCATATTTGAATATTTAGATTTTTTTTTGGTTTTAATATTAAGAAGATATTTGATTGGTAAAGAAGTAACAGAATTTATAGTTTACATTTAGATTATGGAGCAAGAGAACAAAAATATACGGAATGAACATAATAAATATGGTTACTTTGGAAAACATAGTTAAAACACTCGTTTGAAGACGAGTGTACATATATATATATATCCTACATGTTTGGTATCTAATCCATACCCATTATTGGTGCACACAAAAAAAAATAAAAATCCATACCCATTACTATTTAGCTATTCGGTTTTTCTTTTGTTTAATTTAGTTATTTTGAACTTTTAAACTTTTTTGGGTTGTGAAAAGTTGGTCCGACCGGGTTATAGATAAACCAAATCAATCCGAGAACCAAATATATTTATGATTTAAATTTCATTTTATGAATAAAACCGACACCAAACTGAATTGCCAAACTTGGATTTGATGCCCAGCTAAGCTTATTAATAGACCAAAGCTCGTTGACCAACAAAATAGACCAAAGCAATGAGGGGCAGAAACGCCATTGCACACGCCAGCAAGAAATGAAGCTCCTCACTTTTAAAATCATTGCCTTTGGTGTAAGCAAGTGCACCCACTCTGTAGTTCCATTTCAAGACACACCTACTTAATACTAATTGTGTTTCAGTTTTGTTTAACTTCTACAATCAACATATATACAAATCTTTTTTTTTTGTTAAACACACAAATTTTCAAATTTATTCCGTGGAAGAAGTTTAAAAGAAGCCGTACAAGATTTATACACAAGAAAAACTATTTTTTTTATAAACGTGAAATTGTAGTCATCTTTTTTTTTTGGGGGGGGGGGGGGGGGGAGGGGGGTGGTGGTGGTTAAATTATGGGCGAACGAACGAGTTATATAACGGAGGCATCTGAAGTTACGAAAAGAAAAAAAGAAATCATAAATACATCCAAAAACAACCACCTCACTATTTATGATGTTTCACGTTCTACAACACTTATGATCCATGATTATTTTTTGTAGGTTTTACGGCTCCAAAGTCCAAACACTCTTCTTCTTCATTATTTCTTTCTTTTTTTCTCCCATCATAATTATATCAATCTTTATCTAAATAAGGAATGCTGAAAAAAATCGAAGAGGAACAATAAAAAAAAATAAAAATAAACCAAGAAGAGGGCTTTTGTGTAGGAGCTGCCCAATGTTTAAATTGTTAATTGAAGAGGATCTCTTCATTTACGATTTCTTTAATTGCATTTTGCAATTGCATTACATTACGAATTTCTAAAACTATGAACTTTTAGAAGAAAATATTTGTATTCGAAATAATCTTAAAACATAATAATGGTGGAGTGTAATATTGAGTAAACCAAGATTGAGCAAACCGGGAAATAAGATGAGGAAAGAGAGCATTTAAAAATGGTCCAAAACGGTTGAAATTGAATCATGAAGGATGATGGTTCGAACCAATCTTTACCATCATTGCGAATCTTTAGAGGTCGATGGCCTTCTAACGTAGCCTCTCATAATCCTATACAATGACAATATTGCCCTTCCTTGACCACTTCCTCCATAGTTACGAAAGTACCCTCGGGCTAGTTCTTCTTATAACGAATCTTCTGTTTAGAGGATGTATACGATGAAGAGCCAAGAGGGCTGTGGGGGATCTTTTGGAAATTACGAAAGTATCCCTAGAGATCAATTTCGAAAGAAGAGCAAGCAAGAAACTCCTTTTATTTTCTCTCTCTCTTTAACTTCTTTCTCTTTAATAAATCATCATCATTCACATGACGCAATATGCACAAATCTCCTCTCTCTCTCTCTCTCTCTCTTCTCGCGGCCGCCATCTATGCATAAACACAACACAATGCATGATTGTTGTGTCAGGAGAGAGAAGGGACCCTTCTCTCTCTCTTTAGCTTTTGGGGATCTATATAACAGACAGTGTCTCACTTTGTTCTCTTTGTCCCTCTACCTTCCACACCCACAGTAGCGTATCTCTCTCTCTTCTTCGTTAACTCTGCTTCTCTACACTCCTTCCCAAAAGGTATAACCTTTCTTCTTCTTCTTTCTCTCTCTTAGTATCGTTCTAGAAGCTTAAACTGAGTTCTCTAACAAAAATGATGTACCAAACAAGATGGGTTCTTCTCTACATGCTCTGTTTCTTTCTCTGTTTCGTTATCTTGCTGTGTTCTATTGCTTTTGCGTTCATACGTTAAGACAAGAGTTATCTAGTAACGTCACACGTACAACTAACGTGAAGACAAACCCATTATTTCTTTCTATTTTTATATGTAAAACTTTTTCTATCTTTAAAAATTTTCCTCGAAAGTTTTAATTTTTATCCTTTTCTTTGAGATAGAGGCAACCGAAAGAAAGATAAACATTGTTTGATTATTCTTTTATAGTTTGTATTGCTACGATCACCATCTTTGTTTTGTTGCTTACTCTGTTTTTTTCTCGCGTTTCAAATATAATCATTACTCTCTGTCCATAGAGGTTAAAACATTTATAATTACTGCATATCATCATGATTACTTGTTTTTATCTCTTTTTCTCCGTTTTTTTTTCTTTCTTTGCTTTATCTTTTTATCCTCCATACAAATTTATAATCATGTTCTTCTCTCTTTGATCATTGAATTCATAAAAAGAAGAAAAAGAATTCACATTTTTAGGACGAAAACGAAATAAATGCGACAAATAATTCCCCCTAATGTAATTCACATCCGACGTGTGAAGCTGCACAACCCATGTGATGTAATGATTTAACATGAACAATAATCATAACAAAAGCTTTGGTTTTATTGATATTATTACTCTCTTTTTCTCTTTTATTTTTCAAATATTCACAATACTTTTGTTTTTTTGTTCTTGTTGCAAGAAAGCAAAAATGGAGAGGCTAAACTCGAAGCTGTACGTAGAAAACTGTTACATAATGAAAGAGAACGAGAGGCTAAGGAAGAAGGCTGAGCTTCTGAATCAAGAGAATCAACAACTTTTGTTTCAACTCAAACAGAAACTCTCCAAGACTAAGAACCCTAATGGATCAAACAATGACAACAAATCAAGCTCAGCTTCTGGACAATCTTGATTTTAATCAAGAAGACGTTAGAGCAAAGATCTGGAATCCGTAGAAGAAAAAAAAAAGACGGAACCTTTTGGATTTTTTGGTTTTATTTTGTTTGGTGTAATGTAGGAAGATAAGTAGTATCCAGTACTGTAGTAGTTATTATGAAAGGAAGATTCTGTTTTATTACAAGAAGACAGTGTCGCTCTGTTAGTCTTCTCAGTCATATTTTTACTTTTGTTTCTATTTTCTATGTTAATTAAAGATCCTCTCGTGTGGGGTTGTGACTTTAGGATATGGTTGATTCTTGGACTAACATTGTACCCTCTGCCCTATTTATCAAATATTTTGTCAAGTGCATATCATTCAGTTAATGTATCAAATACAATGGGGACAAGTTATTCAATTTTTATAATCATAACAAAAAGCATTCAATACACCCAAATAACATATTTAACCATTTTTTCATGGTATTAGCATTTTTCAAATTAATGGAAATAAGAACATTCGGATAGATGCTATATCAGCAAACTAATCTTATATTTAATTAGGTTTAAGTAAGTTTCAAGGATATAAGAGGGTATATATGAGGAAGGAAACAACTTTAATAGTAGTATAGTGTAGATTACAGTGTGTTGTAGCAAGTTCAAGTCACGTGATGAAAGTTTTATCCTAACATCCTAAATTGAAATGATTTAATTATTACGCCATGTGCATCTGAATATTTTAATTATTATTTTAAACAAGTTGTTGATAATATTGGTCACATATCATATACGTAAATCATTTATCTTCAACAAGAGTAATACTGGATAAAAAAAAACTCAGATTGAATAATATCAAAATAGTATATCTCTAAATAGACCAAAATTGATGCTAGTCTTCTACAGTTTACACATACACTCTTGGGTTTGAATATAAATTATAAACTCCAGTCACTCTCTGAATTTATTCTCTATAAACTAAATGTGTAAAATCTAAGTTTTTTTTTGTTACGATGAATTGAGGATGATGTTAGAAAAAAGTTGTTATGTAAACACGTTCCAATATTCGTTTTGAATATAAATTTATATTAGAAAATAAAAGAAAGAAAAGAGGGCACAAGATGTCCTGAGATTCAAGCGGCTCTGTGCAGAGAGATGATGAGACAAGGGGCTTTTCATTCGGATTCTATGTGACGTCATCACTCTCCCTTCAATTTTATTAGTCAAAGGACTATTCATTTTCGTTTGAAAACTAAACTACGAGTTCTGATCTTATTTGACTTCTATTTTTTCTACTCCTACTCCCTAAACATCAGGTCACAGCATTTCACCTCTTTGATCATTTTTTTTATTTTGTTGTATTTTCAAATTGGACTACCATAATTGGTTTCATAAACCTTTTATATTGGCTTAATTCTTCTTAAAAAGTTCCATAAATAAAACCTTGATTACATTAAGGACATAACAATTTGGAGCATATCCATGATGTTTGAGCTTAGGATTTCACAATTAGTTCATTAAATCTAAGACACGATACTTTAATGCAATTAGTATGTCTGTGTCAAGCACAGTGATTATATATACTTGTCATTTATCTTGTATCCGCTATATATGTGCTCGGAATTTTTTTTTGTTAAAGTAAATATGTGCTCAGTATTAGTTATGAGAAAACAAGTTATACATTATTTATCTTCAAATAACATAAATTAGAACTTATAAATACTGGTAAAGTAATATATATATATATATATCTTTATATAAATTAGCCTACCAACGGATAGTTGATGAGACAAGTAATTCACAAATACCCCACAAATAACTTGCAAAAAAACTGGTAATAAAATGGAGCTAGTAATCCGTATTTTTTTTGGTTAATATTAAAAATTTTGAATAATGTTTTAAACGATTCAAAAATAGATAGAAAATTCTAATTAATAATAACATTTGGGTCCGGTTCGTTTCTCCATTCAAATAATTCATCTGTATGGAGATAAAAAATTATGTTCGCTTTTGACAATTTAACAGAATATTTGGATGAATAAGTTAGAATTATCATCTGAATGAGCTTTTAAATTTAGGCAAATTTGTCAAATTCATCTAGATGGAGATGGTTCAGTCAAAAATAGCAAATGACAAATATACCCTACAATCATAGCTCAAATAATATTAATTTTCTATAGATTTTTTATTTAATATTTTTAAAATCACATATTTGCACCTAAAAAAATTTCTAAAAATTGTGAAATCACGAATTATCATTTTCCGTCAAAATCATAAAATCGCGGAATTGCGTTTTTTCCGCCAAAAAATGAAATCACGATTTTTGGTAGAAAATTGTGGAATTGCGATTTTCCGCAAAATCATGTTTTTCCGTCAAAACTACAAAATCATATTTTCCGCCAAAACCGCAAAATCAAATTTTTTGCAAAATCATATTTTTTTCGTCAAAACCGCAAAATCATATTTTCTTGCAAAAACTGCAAAATCATATTTTCCGCCAAATCATGTTTTTCCGTCAAATCATATTTTTCCGTCAAAGCCGCAAAATCATATTTTCCGCCAAATCATGTTTTTCTGCCAAAACCACAAAATCATGTTTTTCCGCCAAAATCACAAAATCATGTTTTTCCCGAAAATCATATTTTCCGCCAAAACCGCAAAATCATATTATCTTGCCAAAATCGCAAAATCATGTTTTTCTGCCAAAACCGTAAAATTATATTATCTTGCCAAAACCGCCAAATCATGTTTTCCCGCCAAAACCGTAAAATCATGTTTTCCCGTCAAAACCGTAAAATTAGTTTGTAAATGTTAAAATAATAATTTAAAAATTATTTAGTTGTAAAGAAATTTTAGAACAATAATTAAATTAATATAACTAAAATTAAGATTAAAAAAAAAGAAATGATTAGACTAAAATATTCATATTTTAATCATTTTCTTATTAAACTCATGTAGATGGAGATGAAAATTTATAAAAATTAAGCAAACAAATAAAAATTCATTCAGATATTCCACCCAAATGAACATCCAAAAATTGAAACGAACAATATTCAGATGAAACATTTAGACAAAACATTTAGATGAACCATCTGGATGTAAATTTCAAATGATCAGAGGAGAAAACTTTTGGTATTCTCTTGCATATCAAAATATGTTAGACAAAAAGGACTAGAAAAACAAGAAAGATGTCGCATCGGACTCAAGTGTGTGTGTGAAAATTTAAATTGAGGCGAAGAACCATCATGATATAATTGGCCGAAGTGAGTCATCATCATATATCATAAAACAAGGCAAACTCGAAGTCAACTTTGAAATCTAAGTTTTAGAGATGTCCGATTTATGATTACTCCAAATCTCTTTGGAAGACCATGCAAGGCATCATCATCTGACGTCAGAATTAATTATGGACCTCTGGTTTTCAATTTCTACAATCATTATATTTTCTCACTTCTTATTTATTACACCAAAGATAATGATATCAGACAATATGTTATAGGTCTGAGTTACGATGACGATGTACAATATCTTTGACCCTCCACAAATGCGATTATATTTTGCATGTGTTCATCTTTAACTTTACACTCTTCGGAGTAAAACATCAACTCTGCTAAACATCATTAAGAAAATCTGTGAGTTTGTACAAAACAATATAACACACGAAAAATATAACAAAACAAGTAAACAACAAATACTTTCAAGATTAGAGAAATAATTCATTTGTTATTTTTTTTGTTATTGTTATTGTTGACAACCAATAATTTAAATAACTAGATTTTACTCTGCGGTATACCGCGGATCTATTTTTTTGTAACTAAAAAAAATATTAAGTCGTATTTATTTTGTTAATATTGTTTGTTTTGTTTTGTGTTTAATATTGTATATTGATTGTTAATTCTAGGATTTTACCCGTGGTATACCGCGAGACAATTTGTATTTTTTTACATAATCGTAATTTAATCAACTTAATTAGATATGTCTAATATTCTAACATTGATAGTGTTAACAAAATAATGAAATGATGATTTACATGTATTGTAGTATAAATTTCATGATATTTTAAATTTATATTAATATTGGTCCAAATCCGTCCCGCCATATAACCCCGTCCCGTGATATTTTAATTTTTTTAAAACTTTAAAAAATATTATATCTGGTACAATTAAACGATCCGATCTGATTTAAGCAAATAATTGTTTTGCCAATTTTAACTTTAATGAGTTTAGCTTTTTTGTCTTATATGTAATGTCATTATGTGTAAATAAGTATTGAAACAAAGGTTTGTGTACAAATGTACTTCAAAATTATTAATATATATATTTTAAATTTTTAAAGAGTTCAAATATTATTAATAATTTAATTATTTTTTAGAATTTAAATATTATAAATACTTTGAATTTTTATAAAGTTTAAATATTTATAATGTCTAAACTTCTTATAAATTTTAAATATTTATAATATTTAGAATTCTTATAAAGTTTTTATTTATAATCTTTAAAAATTCATAAAAGTTTTAATATTATAAATATTTACACTTCATACAAAGTATAAATATTTCTAATATTTGAAATTTTTTAAAAGTTTAAATATTCATAATATTTTGAAACTTTTTAAAAGTTTCAGTTTTTTAAAATAAAAAACCAGAATAAACCAAATAAAACTTTTAAATTCGAATGTCTGATAAATCAAATTTCCTGTTCATTCGTATTCATAATCATTTTGGTCTTTTTATAGTATGACTCTGAATCATTGCCCAATTTTTTCAGGCAATGTGGGATATTGTACACATATTTTTTTTTCATTGAATGAGTAATATGTGTCCGTTTTTAAAATTTTGAATAACATCATATGCAGAAAAAACTAAAATTTTATTAATTATATGTATTTTATAATAACTCAAAATAATTAAAATATAAGATCAAATAAAAGTGAAAGAATAATCATATATTTATGTTTAAATTAGGTAGAGAGATTTTAAAAAATTAGTTCAAATTTGTTATGTTAACATTAAATCATCATATTTGATTTCTTTATCTATAAAAATTGTACCAAAAACGGATTTAGTTATGGAAAGCAAGATAAATGGTAATTGAAGGTGTCAATATCCATTAAAGATTTTCGAAAATTTTGTGACCCGATTTCAAAATTGGTCCGACCCAACAATCGCAAATTTTGTAAATAGTTTCGAAAACCAAATTTTTTTTCCAAATGTACTCCAAAAATGTTAATATAAATTGAGCGAACTACGGTTAATTATTGCAAATAAAGATTAGATTGATAGTAAAAGAAGTATCACTAACTTCAAAAAGGCAACTTCGAAGACATTTATTGATCATTGAATATACAGATTAAAATGACGACCTTCTAAAATGGTAAGATAACAGATCTTACGAAGAAAATATTAAAAAATTCGCCGTTGCCGGGGATCGAACCCGGGTCACCCGCGTGACAGGCGGGAATACTTACCACTATACTTCACTAATCAGATAATTGATTAACATTAAAGTTTAATTAATCAGCAGTTAAACTATTCACAAGGGTTACTGAGGTATTTGTATACATCGCTGTTCAAAACCATTAGTTAATGGGCTCATAAGGCCCAAAGTATCAGTTATTCACATACAATAACTGAATTACCGAAAACGCCCTCACACATCATTCTCAACTAAGCGAGAGACGAAGTAACAAATCTCGTCGGATCCGAGTGATTTCAATTTCTCAAAATCGATCCGATTGAGAAAACCTTAACATTCAAATGCCCTTTCTTGATTTCGAGATCTGAAATTAGGGATTTCAATAATTGGGAAGACGATGACAAAGGATTTCGCAGTTCCACCGGTTGTTTTCCCCGGCGGATCACCGGCCGGCGCAAATGTTCAGCAACGCCGAGTTCCCACAGCTCCTTACCAACCACCACATCCTTCCTCCGCTTCATTATCGATCCCTTTCATGTCGTTTGACAAAGGATCCGCCGCCGCGTCAACGCCGGCTGGACCATTCGGTGGAACAATCGCTTCTTCTTCATCTTACGGTGGAGGAGGAGGTTCTGCTTCGTTCGAAGATGAGGAGCCTTTACTCGACGAACTCGGTATCCATCCAGATCAAATCTGGAAGAAAACTAGATCGATTCTCAATCCCTTCAGGATTAATCAGACTGTTCATAAGGATGCAGATCTCTCTGGTCCGATCTTCTTGTACCTTGCGCTTTGCCTATTTCAATTGCTCGCTGGGAAGATTCAGTTTGGTGTTATACTTGGTTGGGTCGTTGTTTCCTCTATCTTCTTGTACATTGTCTTCAATATGCTTGCTGGTCGAAACGGGAATCTTAATCTTCATACTTGTACGAGCTTAGTTGGTTACTCTTTGCTTCCCGTTGTGATTTTGTCGGCGGTGTCGTTGTTTGTGCCACAAGGTGCAGGTCCAATTCGGTTTGTGCTTGCAGCGGCGTTCGTTTTGTGGGCTACTAGGGCTTGCTCTAATCTGGTGGTGTCTCTTGCTGATGGAGGAGAAGAGCACCGTGGTTTGATATCGTACGCCTGTTTCTTGATCTATACTCTCTTCTCGCTTCTTGTTATCTTTTGATTCCTTGCTTTCGAATATTGATAGATTGTTCATCTTTTCGGTGCCATTACCGAGTAGCTTAATGTGAAATCTTAAAAGTGTTTGTGGTGAAATAGCTGAGACATTGTAAAGGTTTTTTGATAACTTTAGAGGAAGTTACTGTTGATGTGGTTTAAGTAATTTGATATGATGTTCTTATATCTCTCAATAGTGGAAATCTCGAAACTTTTATGCTATATTCATCCTTTTGTGGTTCTGTTTGACACAGTTTCTTGTTCTTTGAATTAGATTTGGTAAGAGTATCCAAATGCTCATTTGAGATACATTGCAGTTTTAATATTAGATGTTTCGAGCTCAGCGGAGCTTATAATGCTTTTTGTTTTGTTGATTGCCATTTGGGTTTTGGGAAGAAAGTCATTAACATGTCTTGATTATACATATAGCACTTAGATTACTTCAACTACGCTGCTATATAAGTGACTAAAGAGAAATGTGAGCGGGAAAGTATAAGAGATAAAAACTTTTCACCATCAGCGCAATTTCCTTAGCAATTTGAATTGGAGAAAGATAAGAGTGTTGGCGTGAATCCGTTTCAGAGGAAGTATAGATGTGAGCTTTAGACTGCTTAATTGAAAGCGTTTTGGTCTAACTCTTAGACTTAGATTGTTTCAACATAATTTTTGCGATTGTTTTGTGTATATGTAAGTACACAAAATTTCTGAATACAGATTGTGGCTTGTTTACACTCTAGTCCGGTTATTAGAGAAGAAAAAGACCATCCTTATATTGCTCATAAAATGATAGTGTCGTGTATCTTTTACCTGTTTACGTTTTATCCCCTTAACTTTGTCCAGTTGTGTTCTACAAATTTGGAAGAACATAAACTGTAAGATCCCCGCAAAATTGATTTGTAATTTTTGAGCAGAACCTTGATTTGACTCTCAAATCAAACTAACGCAAAACAAAAAGAATTATGCAGCTTAAAAATTACTTTTACAGTCATGTAAAAATCTTTAAAACTTGAGTGTTCATGTGAGTTAATCCCGCGGCCCAAAAGACAATATGGGCTTTAAGAGAACATGCATTCAGGTCCATATCTCTTAAACCTTCATTTTTCTTTATCCCCTACCCGTCGGCCAACGTTTTTCTCATTTCCCAGTTAAAACAGATGAATTTGTTTGATAAAATCACATAATTAGAGCAAAATCACCAATTCATAAATTATAATCCCTTTTTATGTGTGATTGAGAAAGAGATTATAAGCCCAGAAAACACCAAAACCCACCATTCTTCTACTCTCCTTTTTTTTTTTCTCTTTTTGTTGTGTAGCTCGAAATCTTCTGCTGCTGCTGCTGTTACTCCAAAGGTTCTCTTCCTCTTTTACATGTTAATGTATTTTTGCCGCAAACTCTAATTTTCGTCCCTGGATTTGCTTCAGCGAACCATCGAAATGTCTTAGCTTTTCTGTATTCGTGTACTGTTTTACAAAATCTTTTGGAATTTCCCCAATCTTCAAATTTGGTTATTTTAGAATAGTAACGGCGCGCCAGTTGTTTATCTTTCTGATTCAAAATTGTTGCTCTTTGGAGATTTCTTAATTGAAGCATTGTCTTAGATGATGATGATGGTACTGATTGTGCTTAGCTTCTAGTGTTACTTACACTTGAATATGCAAATGGGTTCCGATTACACTACTGTAGATTAGAGTGCCACTTTTTGATAACGTTTCTTCTTGGTTTAGGACTTGAGGTTGACTTCTTGTTCCTTCTCATGAACAGGTCTTTGTTAGCAAAAATCTGACAGTGAAATTGGAGTTTCTTAGATCTTTTTTGGTTTTCAAATATTGGTTGGTTCTGTGGTCTCAAAAAATGGCAGCTTATGTTTCTCCCTGTTTGACTCCTCCGGATTCTCGGGTGCTCACTGTTCTTAGAAAGAGTGTATTACCGGAAAATCACCTAGGCACCAGGGTTGGTTGCTTAAGAATGATTGAAGGTAAGAGAAACCGCGTTGTTGCTGCTCATAAATCCGAGTCTTCGTCAATCAGAAACTCTTTGAATTCTCATAGTCCAAGCCATTTCCAGAGCCAAGACTCTTTCTTGAATCTCCACCCTGAAATATCTATGCTTAATCCAAGAAAAGAAACTTCCAGCGGACCTGTTACCGAGGATTTGGATGAGTTATCTACTCCAAACTCTTACAATGAGGCAAGGATCAAAGTTATCGGCGTTGGAGGTGGTGGGTCGAACGCTGTGAATCGTATGATTGAGAGTGAGATGATTGGTGTGGAGTTTTGGATTGTGAATACCGATATTCAAGCGATGAGAATGTCTCCGGTTTTCCCAGACAATAGGTTACAAATTGGAAAAGAGTTAACCAGGGGTTTAGGTGCTGGAGGAAATCCAGAGATTGGAATGAATGCTGCTAGAGAAAGCAAAGAAGCTATCGAAGAAGCGCTTTATGGTTCAGATATGGTTTTTGTCACAGTATGTCTATTACTATTACTTTCAGTTTTTCTTAGTAATAGAACTTTTATTATGCTTCTTTCTATAGAAAATAAAGATCACAAATGAGAAGTTTTACTGGTCAGAATCGCTGTTTGCCATATCATGTCAATCATCCGTTATATTGTATATTGGTGGGTTTGGGTTTCTCTTTTGTTTATCATTTATTTTTCCATCTCCATCTGGCTATGGTAGTGAGGTTTATGTCTCGAATTATAGAATACTTGCCGAGTTAAGTACCACCAATCATGGGTTATAGTGTGAATTTGCTGCCTCCATAGATTTACTGTAAGATCAGATCTCTAAGTTCACTGCTTGAGGATTGCTAGCCAAATTTCTTGTTATTTTTATAGGCTGGAATGGGTGGTGGAACTGGGACGGGCGGGGCTCCTATAATTGCAGGGGTTGCAAAAGCTATGGGTATCTTGACGGTTGGTATTGTCACTACGCCTTTCTCTTTTGAGGGACGGAGAAGAGCAGTCCAGGCTCAGGAAGGGATTGCAGCCCTCAGAGATAATGTCGACACTCTCATTGTTATTCCAAACGACAAGTTACTCGCAGCAGTATCTCAGTCTACTCCAGTTACAGAAGCTTTTAATCTGGCAGATGATATACTTCGTCAAGGAGTCCGTGGAATATCGGATATCATTACGGTATGGCTTTTTTAATGTATCTGTTCCCTTTGGCATCCTTGTTTGAATAAAATGTCTAACAGCTGTCATTTTTTCCTTGCATTGCAGATTCCTGGATTGGTCAATGTGGATTTTGCTGATGTGAGGGCTATAATGGCAAATGCAGGTTCTTCATTGATGGGAATAGGAACTGCAACTGGTAAGAGTAGAGTGTTCTTTAGATTTGAAGCTTTTTTGTTGATAGGCTCTATTTGCTGCAGGGTTACTTAGTTACAAAGGGCAATTTTGGTTAGAAGGCAGGTTAAAGAACCCCATGACTAGTATAGGTGACGCTATATGCATATGTTTGTTAACTAAAATGCTAAGGTTTTACTGTGAATTGGTACTATAGGTGTAGCTGAGTAGATTAATTGGACTACAGATTTGGTATGCTTTAACCGTGACAAAGGAACCAGTCTAATAATGTATGGTTTACTGAAAATTACCAAATGATAGTCCATGTAACTCTACCATTTGTACATTGTGATATATTCAGGGAAATCCTAAACTTGAACTATTTTGGTGCAATGTTTTGGTTGCATCATCATGTTTACTCTTTCATGCTAAACTGTTATTCGAGCAGGAAAGACACGAGCAAGAGATGCTGCATTAAACGCGATACAATCACCTTTGTTAGATATTGGCATTGAAAGAGCCACTGGAATTGTTTGGAACATAACCGGTGGAAGCGACTTAACACTGTTCGAGGTACTTTTTCAGTCCATTCCTGTCCTGGATATCCCTTGGTTTCTTCCCTGGAAAATTCAGAACAAAGCTTCAATCCTATGTTATTTATAATGCTGGGATGCTCTATTTTGATTCTTGGGGAAACGATTTGTAGGTAAATGCTGCTGCAGAAGTGATTTACGACCTCGTTGATCCGACAGCCAACCTTATATTTGGTGCTGTGGTAGATCCATCCTATAGTGGTCAAGTAAGTATTCTTCTTTCTTGGATCTTCATCTAACTTATAACCTCTGAGATACCCAAATTGCTTAAACTTTTTCGTCCTGTCAGATAAGTATTACCCTAATAGCAACCGGCTTCAAACGCCAAGAAGAAGGGGAAGGGAGGCCACTTCAGGTATTCACTTGTCTCCCTTTGACACACAACATACTCGATTTCCTACATCAAATGTTACAAGTATTCGATGGTGATATTTCTAAACTCTACATGACAATACAGGCGACACAAGCGGATGCATCAATGGGAGTAACAAGACGTCCTTCTTCATCTTTTACTGAAGGCAGTTCCATAGAGATTCCAGAGTTCTTGAAGAAGAAAGGTCGCTCTCGCTATCCTCGCCTCTAGACCCACTTTGATCACTCTATACGAGATGTTGGATTGGTGTGGGTAAGTAAAATGCCTCTCTGGAAATTCTTTAATAGCTGTTAGAAATGTTGATTATATAAAAATAATAATAATGTTTATTGACAGATGGTATCTCAGTCTCTGTCACACACTTGTTTCAAGAGTTGCCTTATAGTAATTGCAATTGGATAAATGGATAAAAAGGTCTACTCTGCGTTGTACATTACGCATTATATTTCATGATCCCTTTGTTTTCATTTCATGATCTCTATAGAACACATGTTTATATCCCATATGTAATTATGTATGTATGAATGTTTGATTAACATAAACAGAAAAATCAAGGAGAGGACCATATAAGATCAAACGAGAGGACCATCCAATAGTCTTGCACCCTATGCTTGTTTTAAACAACCATATGGGTGCAAGAATTTTATAAGTGAACCTTTAGTAACAATCGTTGTTATTATTATTATGAATAATTTGTTACCATGTATACATTAGTATTGGGGATGACATGGTTACAAAACTAAACAATGACGTTATGTCGGTGGTGGGCTTCTGTCTAAACCTTTTGGTCGAATATGACTGTATATATTCATACTAGTCCCGAACCTACACAAGAGGAGGTCTTCGAACTCTTTTACAAGCCCTTTTATTTTGCCCCGTAAGCGAAACTTGACTTGCCCTAGGAGAAGCTCCACATGGTCGGGAGGGGCTTGCGTTTATCCGTTCCTCACCTTTTAACACACATAGGTCAACAAGTTATAATTAATTAGAGACTTCTATAAATAGTAGATTACTTAAATTTTAATGCGTCAGAGAAACTTTCGAAATAAGAAGAGACTGACCTAGGTGACGGAATCTAGCCTCTGTGACACGAACCTGAAAAGATAGACAAAGAAGTATATGAAGTAGACTTAGAAGAAGAAATGCTTGTGTTATTTTCTTCATTATCATGTGTTCCTCTCTCACGTGTCGACCACGAATATATATATAGAGATTGAAAAGCCAACAAAATCAAACCTAAAGTGGATTTTGAAGTGTCAAACTTCGTCAACTTCTTATTTTCTATAAAAACCGCGGTTTTGTAGAAAAAAAAATATAACATTTTAATAAATAAATACACACTTAAGTAAAGTTCCATTTATGAACCTAGCTGGGTAATTTCGGATACAAGACTTTTGGAGGTTCCGATATATTGTATGTTATATTCTACATATTTTTTGGTTTTATTGTATTCTACATATGACTATTCAATACTCACAAATAATTTTGCTTTAAAGGAGCTTTATGAACCTAGGGGCAAAGGAGCTCGCAAGGATCTCTGGTTTTTGCCTTATGGCACTCTGTTTTTGACTTTTATTTCTCTTAGTCTGTGTCACACTGGTTTCAAGAGTTTTGCCTTCTAATAACTGCACATGGATGTTAAAAAAACTCTACTACTCTGTTTTGTACGTACTCCAATATATTTCATTCTGGTTACTCTCTGTGTATATACACATGAAGTTTACTTCTCGATGCGTATGTATGAATGTCGTATTAATATATATAGCGAGAGAAATTAGGAAAAATTCAAAACCATATAAAATCAAAGTGTGGTTATTGGTTAACTGTTTTTGTTAAAGTCTGCACTAAATATATTCCTTGGAGCAGGGGCGGAGCTAACTCACTGGGATGGGGTCAGTTGACCCCCATAACATTTTAAAAAAAAACTTTGCATGTTTGTTTTGTTGATACGTGATGGATGAATTAGTTTGAGACTTTGAGTCTTCTTACTTGACCCCCATGTCTTACGTTCAACTACTCCCTTGGACCCTCCTCTTGCTACATTTTTCTTTTGTCTCTTTAGTTTGTTAATACATAACTCTGATCGTTTTAACATATTAATTTTTGTTCTTCATTCATTCTTATATATTTTGAGAGAAAAATATTATATTTCTTTACCATATTTTTTTTCACCAATATTAAAAACAATAAAATAAAAATGGGAAATGATGAATAATATGAGACTATACTTATATATATTTCATACGAAGAGTTAAGTTAGGGAGTTTGTAACAATAATGATATTATTTTTAGCTATATTTTATTTATAATAAAAAGCCAAAAGTAGTACTTAAAAGCTGAAATTTATTTTCAGTAGTAATATATTTTCAAATAAATAAATTTAACATTATTATATAAGTTTATTAATATATGACCCCTATAATAAATTATTCTGGCTTCGCACTGCCTTGGAGTTCCTTCACTACTCACGACACAATCACTATATCCCATCTAAATAAGTTCTACATCGGATCCACTCTTTAACAAAAAGTTCTACATCCACACAGGCAAATAACTACGTAAACCTCTAGCTAGTAGTGAATTTTTGTCATTATTATTGTATTTATTTTTAACAGTATGTATACATGATTTTCTTAAAGAAGTGATAAAAAAGGTCGTGATTAAACAAACCATAGCAGCTTTGGCACAGCATGCAAATAATTATTTCGAATGATGTGGTTACTAAACTAAACATTGGCGGTTCTATACGTGGGGAGCTTTTAATTTGTTGAAAATCTTTGTTAAAATCTGGCCGTATAATTCATATTCAACGTTGCTACCACTTTTGCCGAGAGCACTGATCTCCGCGAGGAGGTCGTGGAACGGTTGTACAAGCAGGCTTATCCATTTGTCCCGTAACTTGACTTCCCTTAGGAGAAGCTCCACACGGTGGGGAAGGTTTTGTGCATATCTGGTTTCGAAACCATACCTTTTAACACAAAGACGTCACTATGTTAAAGAAAAACCACGGGTCAGATTATTTAAAATTTATGATATGAGATTTTTTTTTTAAATTGTTGATTAGGTTTTGATTGGTTCTACTAGACGGTACAAGGTAACCCGTTTGTAAACCAGACTGTTTTATATTTTGGGCGAACTAATCGCCCCATCAGCACAAACCATTCAAAACATTATTTTAATTTTTATTGTGAGGGATATTTTTTTCGGAACAAGAAGAGACTGACCTAGGTGACGAGGTCTAGCCTCTGCCACACGAACCTCAAAAGATAGACATAGAAGTATATGAAGCAAACATAGAAAAAGAAAAGCTTGGGTTCTGGTTTTCTTCATTTTAATTCATTTGTTCCTCTCTCCCGTGTCGACCAGTAGTATGTGTATATATTTATATATAGATTGAAGAAACAATCAAAGGTATAGTGAATATATAATGGGATTGAAGTCAAACCTCGACGACTTCTTGTTTTCTACAAAAACGCGGTTTTGTCATCTGTGCATCAGCTATGTAACATCTTATGAATAAAGAAATAAAGACATAATAAACAAACAAAGAACCTCCCACAAAACTTCCCTAAATCAATTTCAGCCCCATGATCCACACAGACCAAAATTTCCTTCAGATATTTTATATTCTACATGTGTATACGACTACTGAATATCCACAAATCACAATTACTCACCATATCTTTTTTTCAGGAGCAGAGCTCTCGATCATTCCCGTCATGCCTTTGCAGATGCGTTTTGGACTAGTATCTCACCTGAACCGAATCTGCATTGTTTCGTAAAGGCTGGTTAGATGTATCACTGTTCCTCATGCCATCCAATCCTGGTCCAACATATTATTTGGCTTAAGGTAAATAAAAATTACCACTCTTAATTACCAAGAATATACTTTGTTGTTAACGTACAACGAAACGTGTTGCTGATCTCTGATGTCAACAATAACGAAACAATTATATTTAATTATTTATATACTTAAGTGCTACCTAGCTACTTAATTGCTAATAAATCTGATATTTCATTTCCGGAAAAAGTATATTGCATTAGATTGTCACTTTACTCGGAAACACGTTTAGTCTGGTCATTTGCATATCTTGTACTTTCCCCTGATCAACTAGTAAAAGTCTTACCTAAGCTCTTCTCACATACTATATATATATATGACCTTGTTGTGGTGTATGAATGTATAATATTAGGAATATATAATATATAGGATATGTTATATTATTTGTGTATATGGGATAAAAATTGAATTAGTCTAATTAGTAATGTTTACTTTTAACAAATTTTAGACTGTTACAAATAAGGATACTTATTAATTCCTTTCAACAGAGTACCTAGCTAGATGTATAATACGATAATATTTTATTTCACACCTCACGCGAGTGAACGTCTACGTACTTAGTTCAGAAAATATCGAAGCGAGAGGACCATATAAGATCAAACTTCAAAGTGTGGTTAAATGTTAACGTCTGCACTAAATATATCCTTCTTCGATAACGAGTCACGACACACAATATTCCATCTCAATAAATTCTACATCTACATCAGACAGTCATATGTACACACATAATGTCATTTGATGATACGTATATATATGCTTTCTGTAGAAAGATATACATCAAAATGTTAAGAGTAAGAAAAATCTCAAATTAATCACATCATTACATAAACGTATTCAAGGGGAGGCCATAAATATTCAACGTTGCTAGCAATCTTCAGGAGGAGGTGGTCTTGGAATGGGTCTACAAGGCTTTTTATCAGTATGTCCCCCCGTACCTTCACTTCCCATAGGAGAACCTCCACATGGTGGGGAGGGTCTTGTGCATATCGCTTGTTTACCTTTAACACAAATGAGTTTATTTAACAGTATAAATAGAGATTGAAAAAAAAAAAACAGTAACTTAGGATTATAAATGGTTGTATAAGTTGTAACAAACGGAACAAACTAATCAATTTGTAAACTAGACCATTCTATTTTGAATTAATCGTCCCATCTACTGCAACCATTCAAAACATTACTAAAATTTCTTGTGACAGATATTTTTGGAATAAGAAGAGACTAACCTTGGTGGACACGAACCTGAAAGGATAGACATAGAAATATATGAAGCAAACATAGAAGAAGAAAAGCGTGTGTTGTTGTTTTCTTCATTTTCATTGTTCATCTCTCTCCCGTGTCGACCAGTAGTGTATATATATAAATTGAAGCAGACAAAATCAAACGTATAGTGATAAAATAAATTTGAAGTCAAACTTTGACGACTTCTTGTTTGCTGTGAAAACGCGGTTTTGTACATCAACTATGTAACATCTTCTAGATAAACAAATAAAGGCTTAAGTAATAATAAAAAATAATGAACCTTGCTGGGTAATTTATGGATGCAAGACTTTTGATGTTGAAGGATCTGATATATTGGAGGTTAAACCGTTTGCCGTTTGTCATTGATGTATGAGTTACTAGATTGTCCATTTGAAATTGTTAGATTTGTTTGTTGTGAACGATGATTAAATCGTTATTTGTATGAAAATATAATTGAAACATTTTTATGTCAATTATAAATCATTTGGGTAAATAATATCTTCCGGTGTTCAACATTTTGAAACTAAAATTTTCTGTATTTAGTGGCCAGAGCGGATAGATCCGGAGCAGGCCTAATAATAGACCCAAGTGATATAAAAACATGACCTCGACAATTTCAAGGGATTAGAATTTTCTACATTCCATTGAACAAAAAAAATTGCACATAACATTATCTCTGAAGTCTGCTTTCATGACGACCTCTCAAAAAGTTTTATATATTTCGTCTCCCGTAAACAATTAAATACATAATATATCACATATTATGTCCGACCGAAACCACATTTTTCTATCATGTAATTTATTTTCTGATATGAACGTCAAAAAACCATCAAAAAACAACCTTACGTCATTTCAAAAAAATTCTGATCATTGTGGCATTGTTCATTTTCCGGTTGTTGAACCCGCTTACTAGATTGATTCGATCAGTTCGAATAGACGACTTTCTTCGATGTTAACTCGAGACGTAACCAAAAATTAACCAGAACAACAATTCAGTGAATATTTACAGATTTAATTCTTCGCTAACTCAACTCAAGTTTTTATTTCATGACTATTAAACTAAGGATTTAGTTATTAGTGATAACATATTAGATTGCACTGTAACTTATAGATTCTCTTGTTATGTTTCCTAAATATCTGTAACTACTTGTATTATATATTGAGCACTCAATACACGAGGAGATTCATCGGAAAATCTTTGGCTTTCATGGTATCAGAGCCAGGTTAATCTAATCTGTTATCACTAATAACTAAATCCTTAGTTTAATAAGACGTGGAATTTGGTCCCTAGGCCCAAGGATGCTAATATTATAAGATCAATGTGGTTATTTAAACACAAATATCATGCTGATGGTTCTCTAGCTCGTTATAAGGCCAGATTAGTGGCAAATGGCAAGTCTCAAATGCAGGGTGTAGACTATGAAGAAACATTTAGCCCAGACGTCAAACCGGCTACTGTCAGGTCTGTTCTTGACATTGCACTTGCCAAAGACTGGCCAATCCATCAACTTGATGTGAAAAATGCGTTCTTACACGGCACGCTAGAGAAGGATCTCTACATGTTTCAGCCACCGGGCTTAGTTGACCCTGACAGGCCGGATTATGTTTGCAAGCTGGAAAAGTCTATTTATGGTCTTAAGCAAGCTCCAAGGGCATGGAATGCAAGATTCACCAATTTTGTCAAACTCAATGGTTTCACTCAAAGTAAATCAGACACTTCTCTTTTTATCTACAAGAAAGGGGACGAGCTTGCATACTTGTTACTATACGTGGACGACATTGTCGTCACGGCATCTACAACTCATTTGCTAAACCACATCAAAACAATTCTCAAGAGAGAGTTTGCAATGACTGATGATGGCCGCCTGCACTACTTCCTTGGTGTTTCGGTTGATCATAACAAGGCGGGGTTGTTCTTAAACCAAACAAAATATGCCGAAGAGATTATTAAACGAGCGGGCATGGCTGAGTGCAAACCGTGTGCCACGCCTGTTGATCTCAAATCGAAACTCAGTGCTACAGATGGCACACTCCTGACGAATGGCACAGAGTATCGACGGTTAGCTGGTGCACTGCAGTATCTAACGCTCACTAGACCGGACATCACATACGCTGTACAACAGCTTTGTCTTCATATGCACGAACCCAGAGACTCTCATTGGACAGCTATGAAAAGACTAATACGGTATGTTCAAGGCACCATATCGCATGGCCTGCAACTTCTCAAAACACAGTCTCTGGATCTTAAGACCTATTCAGATGCGGATTGGGCTGGATGTCCTGACACACGTCGCTCAACATCAGGTTACTGCATCTACCTAGGCGACAATCTCATTTCTTGGTCTTCAAAACGACAGTCCACAGTTTCACGGTCTAGCGCCGAAGCAGAGTATAAAGGTGTTGCTAATGCTGTCTCAGAAACGTGTTGGATAAGGAATTTGTTACTGGAGATGCATGTCCCGATCACTAAAGCTACTCTCGTCTTCTGTGACAACATTAGTGCTGTTTACATGTCCTCCAATCCGGTACAACACCAACGTACAAAGCACATAGAAATCGACATTCATTTTGTCAGAGAGAAAGTTGCCAAAGGTGAAGTACGAGTTCTACATGTCCCAGCTGCACTTCAATTAGCGGACATCTTCACGAAGGGTCTCCCCACCACTCTCTTCAACGACTTCAAATCCAGTTTAGGCGTGATCAAAAATCCACGCTACAACTGAAGGGGGGTATTAAACTAAGGATTTAGTTATTAGTGATAACAGATTAGATTGCACATATATTTTCTGTAACTTATAGATTCTCTTGTTATGTTTCCTAAATATCTGTAACTACTTGTATTATATATTGAGCACTCAATACACGAGGAGATTCATCGGGAAAAGTTTAGATTGTTTCAAAAGTTTAGATACTTAATTCCTTTCAAGTTTCAACAGAGACATGCATGCATATAATACGATAATATTTGATTTACTTTTAAATATATTTATTTGTTATATAAAAAAATATTTATCTGATTTTGCGCATCACGTGAGTTTACGTCTACGTACTTAGTTCAGAAAATATCGAAGCGAGAGGACCATATAAGATCAAACTTCAAAGTGTGGTTAAATGTTAACGTCTGCACTAAATATATCCTTCTTCGATCTTCCAAGCGAGTCACGACACACAATATTCCATCTCAATAAATTCTACATCTACATCATACAGTCATATATGGACACACACATATATATATATATATATATATATATATATATATATATATATATATATATAACTGATGGTACATATATGCTTTCTGTAGAAAGATACATTAAATTTCGTATATAACTCTTTAGTTCTTGGTGGATCAAATTGTAAACGGTAAGCACAATCTCAAATTAATCAACATAATTAACATGAAGCACAGTCTCAAATTAATCAACATAATTATTTGAACTCATTCAAGGGGAGGCCATGTAAATATATGATCAAAGGGCAAACATTTGATCGAGAAAAAGTGAAGTTATGGAAGAGACAAATGAATTCCGTATATTGACACGTGAGAAGGTACTTTTAAATTGCAACCTCTATATGTCAATCATTATGTAAATATTATTTTATGTGCAAAAATATCAATTTTTGTAGCCAATTTTGTTTTTTTTCTCGCCATTTTGTAATCGATTAAACGTTTGGAAACAGAAAAAAAAACTATTTTTGTTTTTACTATTTTGCAGATTATCAGGATCAATTAATTCCGATGTATCCCCACCTAAACATATTTCATTGGAATAAATCCTAAATCAACATCAGCCTCATGATCCTCCCAAAAAATCCAACCGCTTTGAATGCAATCTTATATTCACATAACTAATGAATATTCACGAGTTACGTCCCCAGAATTATTTCAAGTTGAAAACCTGAATCTCTTTACACATATTTCATTTGGAATGTAAACCAAAGATTCTTCAAAATCTGTTTGACTAATGCCTATATATTTTATGAGAAAACTCATGAAACACACGATTAACTAAAATGCATTCTTCTCTCTTAAATCTCTCCGTAAGGATCCTCTAATTGAGAGTTTTACTTTTAACTAATAAATCATTTAACACCATATGTGAAGACTTGACCACTTGGCACTTGCACAAAAATAAAATTGCATAAGAATAGAAATCAACACTCAATAGGAATGTGTAATCAATAGTTTACTTTCTATATTGATTATTTATTTATTTATTTAGGCTCCAAAAAATTAAGGGCCAAAGCAATCCAATCTACAAAAAAAGACACGTAAAGTTGTCACTTACCATACAATAAAACAAAAGCAAAAATAAAAAAGTTATTCACCAAACAATAACTTACGTCGACGTGTAACACAACCTCCCACCCGATTTTCTCGTCTCCTTACATAACCCAAACAAAAACTACATATTATCAACACCGAATCTCATCACACAAACAAAAACAATAACACATCTCTCTTCATCTTTTTGTTTCCTCCAAGAATCTGAATCTGCTTTACTATTGTGTAATCATGATGAACATCGATGATACGACGTCTCCAATGGCCCACCCGATCTGCCCATCTCAGTCTGATCCTTCCGACCAAACCAAACAAGATCCGCCAAGTTTGCCGGACGAAGCAGCATCTTCTGTTTCCGATAAGAAAGATCTAGCTTTGCCTGAAGAGAAACCGAAACAGAATCAAGAAGAAAAGAGAGTTGACAGTGGGAGAGAGAGGTTAAAGAAGCACCGGAGAGATATCTCCGGTAGGGTTTGGATACCGGAGATATGGGGACAAGAAGAGCTTCTTAAGGATTGGATCGATTGTTCAACATTCGACACGTGTCTAGTCCCTGCCGGAATCTCGTCTGCACGTGCTGCTCTCGTAGAGGAAGCTAGGCGAGCTGCTTCAGCTTCTGGTGGGTTACATAATCGTTGCTTGATCTTACGCTAAATTTTATATAATAAGATACATACTTATAAATGTGGCTCTTGTTCCTCAATAATAGAAGACATTACTGTTATTATTGTTGAAACACTCGTTTTACTCATAATTTTATGAAACATTGCAACTTTGCTTCGAGTGTGTTTAATTAGTTGCCTTTAGTTGTTCATATGGGAGAGTGTAGAACGATTTTGTGATTTTCGTTTATGATATCCTTGATTTGATCCGTCCATTTCATCTTATTTACAATTCGTATACACTCTACAACTATCTGAATATTCAGGATTCCAGGGAATAGATATCTAGAAAGGTTTTTAAGGAAAAAACTTAAAAGTTTAGAAAGATATCAAAACTCAAAAATAGAAGCAAAATTCATATAGATATTATAATTAATTTTAAAAACAAAATTTTAATTTTATATATAAGAAAAGTAAGATTTGTATATATGTTTTGTATCTAAATAAATATACGTATTTGTAAATATTTTATAAATCTTAATGGAAGCGAATATCCCCCTCTCAAATTTCAGTATTTGCAATGTGTTCCATTCTAAATTTTAGAAGACGGTTAGCTCCTTTTGGATTCTGGTTTGTGTTCAAACCTTCAAGACTGATTTTGAATCAGCATTTTTTTTGTCAAAAATATCAAATTCTGAATGTGACATTTGCCAGTTTTCCTAAAGTTCTTTTTTTGCATGTGCTGAAACATACCCAATCATGTTCTTAGCTTCTTATAAATCCAATTCAACATTTTTATCCTTTTTATTTGGTATATCTCTTTACGTCATGAGTTAGACATGTAACAACGCGATTAAAGAGATAACAGCGGGACTTATGAGAAGAATTCTTGTTCAGTTACTTGGGGATCAAGGAACGACCTTAATTAGTTTTCACTTTTCACACACATGTGATGAGTTCTTATGTAAGAGTTGCGCTTAGGGGTATCATGGGAAGATTTTTTTGGTGATCTTCGCGATATCATAATACGTGAATCAGCGTACGCAAATGATATTAATTATATATATGATTATAGATTTGTAATTATTTAATACCCAAAATACATGCTTGTGAAAAAAAATCAATAATACATAACATCTATAGGGATATATTTATCGAAAATATACTAACATTCGAAAGACCTAAACCCAAAATATTCAAATACTCAATTATCTACTTAAATGTTTGGATAGTTGATCTGAATATTCTAAAACCATGTCAAAGAGAATAATAAATCGGAATCGGGGATAAACCTAAACGATTAATAAATTTCCTAGGGGATTTGGGGTCTAATCCAAAACTCAGATTGTGACTGATCCAATATACTCTGGTAAATGGGCTATTGGGCTAAAATATTGAGGCCCATATGGCCTTTCTAGATACGAAGGAGTCAAAAGAGAATCATTTCTGATTAGTCGCGAAAATCTCATCGTCTTCGCTCTCGCCATTGTTGTAGATCGCTTTCTCCTAACCCTAAAAACGTAGAGAGATCAGGTACCTGAAAACAAACGATCAACCATGGAGTACGCTGCTCGGAGAAATCAGAAAGGCGCTTTCGAGGGCTTTTACAAACTCATCATGCGCCGTAACTCCGTCTACGTCACTTTCATCATCGCCGGCGCATTTTTTGGCGAACGGGTGAGAGATCAAAGCCTTTTTGATTGTTTGATATCTTATTAGCATTTGTATCGTTCCGGATCTGCTTTGTGTGTATGGTTTGATTGGAATGAAATTAGGGATTTTGGTGTTGTCAAATGACAAATCTTAGTGAAGAAAATTTTCGTTGGATAGATTAAGTGATGATCTACAATAGAGAGCTGGAGACTATAGTATTTGTGAAATTTAGAGGAAACTGGTGTGAAAATTTTGGATTTTGGGTATGGATTTGAATAGATGTTTCTGGGATTTTATATTCCTGTAGTCTTGTAATTTTGTGGTATTTTGGTGTTCAGAAGAGATCATATATACATGAAATGTTACATCTATGGTTGCAGGCTGTGGATTACGGTGTTCATAAGCTGTGGGAACGCAACAACATTGGGGTATGTTTATATTATTGTTTTGAATCTACGTCTTTGGTGTTGTAATGTTGTGATGCTGGATCATGTTTTTTTGGCAATCCGTCACTGAATTTGCTATCTAATGGTTACAGGAAGAATGTTTTTTACTTGTTCCGTGCTTTCAACTTTTGATTTCAATGCATCTGGAACTTGACTGTAATATACCATATATTGAATAAAATTTGTTCTTTAAGGGTTATAGAAATCCATCGATTTTCCACATATGTTTAGCGTAATTGCTGTTGTCAATGCTTGTAGTCTTTTTAACTAGAGTTTAGATGGTTTCTGCTTCTTCATTCACTGTGCTACCCGTTTTGATGTAGAAATGGCCACAATTCTACTTAAACATCTTCTGTTTCATTTTATAGCCACAGGACATGGCGCCAACGTTTGCTTATGTGTTTACGTGTACTTGTTATGGTATTGTAATCATCATTTATAAACTTTAAATGATAACATAAACACAAATGCAAACGTAAAGGAATGTTCGTGGCCCTAATCATCTTCCTTAGTCTCTGCTAGCTGTTAGTCTTACTAGTTAATAGTTGAATGTTTGTTTTAGAGTATAAACTAGCTAATTTTAAACCTGTTTTTGATTACTGGTTCGCGTGTTTTAGCTTACATTGACTTTTTCAATGTTATATAGTTCTTCTGCTATGATTTGTGCTAGGTAGTTCTTTTGACAATTGTATTTTGCAGATACATGGAAGCACAATATAAGTACCTTCTTGATTTATCTGTCTCAGATTATATACTTTATACTCATAACATGGTATGCTTGTTATGTCGCAGAAACGGTACGAAGACATTTCTGTGTTGGGTCAAAGGCCAGTAGAAGAATGAGATTTCTCCTTTTTGAATCTCTGATCAGACCAAAAGCAAGAAATGGAAATTTCCATGTGGTTTTGCATTCCAAGTCTCTCTTTCTTTGTTGAATAAATATAAATCATTAGGATGATTCATACTTCACCTAAAGCTATTTTGTTCTGATTAATTGAATTTTTGCATTGTGGAATATATGATAACATTATCATAAGTCGTCGTTTGGCTTTGGCATTACAAACCGTTGTCCTTAATTAAAGCAAATCCAGTAAATTGCCCATTCATGAATCTTCTATTCGTCACTTTTGGTTTTTGTAGCGTCACTTTAATACGCAGAGCCCATATTGTGAGGTCTAATGTTATCAATCCTCTAGGAAATGTAATCATGGAGAATTCTTTTTAGCGAAGGGTCAATTTCAAAAGGCGTTTTACATTCCCTCGTACCCTTTGTTGGATCCCGAAAAAGAAAGAAGATTATGATTATAATAGTTCTTTGAAGAATAACCATAGATGTCACTGTCGATAAAGCACCATCGTTCTTGATCTTACTGAATAAGTGGGAATTAAACCGACAAAACCACATTGGTTCAATTTCGTGCAGAGAACTTTAAGACTTCCACTATGGTGTGGGGCAAAATTTTGAAGATTAAATTTTGACGATCTCTTTATCGTATATCATATAACTAGCACCACTACTTTCGAAGGCCATGCATATGGAGAAGATCAACATCGTGCAAACCAATCATATCATTCGAATAGGTTTTACAAGAAAAAAAGGATCGTTATGGGCAAACCAAGTGGAATTATCCATCCATAGATTCGCATAATGCGTTTTGTTTTGTTGCGACAAGAGTTTTAGAGATCGGAGTTGGTGCAAATGTGATGTTCTCGTGGTCGGAGTATGGACAAATGAATATTCCGAAGGCATTTTGTCTCGATACCGTTATGTTATGCCCTACCTGATCATCACATCACATGTTTCACTTTTCTTTTACATTTCCAGAGAAATTCCTTTTTCATTTCTTTAAATGAAATGCTCTTTTAAATAATCATTTAATTTAGTGCCAATAGTTTATATATTACAATAATGAGATGGGAATAGTGAAAATTCTCTCGATAAGAAGTGGGGAGAAAGAAAAATGGGAGGTGGGTTTGTATGGGACAGGCACCATCTGTGGATTATACGAAAAGGTATCACACACCAAAAAGATAAGAATAATCTGTTTCGTTAAATTTTTGGATTGACAATGTTGTATAATATTTTAAACAGAGAAGTGTTTAATCTAGGCCTTTACAAAAGAAAAGAAAAACATTTGAAAACTTTCATCGGTTATCTTCCCATCTCATTCATGAAATAAAACATTTGAAAATATCATTTCTTGAAAAAAGACCTAGATATACAAGAGAAGATGTGGTTTATCTTAATCACTCTTTTTGCATTTCAGTACCCTAATGTCCAAAACGGCTTTACATATTATTCACTTATAATATGTTTAAGTAAATAATGTCCTTAAAACCAATGTGGGGTTTAGCCCCGTAACATGTAATATATTTTTTTCGAGGAGATTGTACGAGACACAATTGCAACAATAATTGGTTGTGATTGTTTACTAGTCTATGTCTATCACATTATGTTGGAAACGAGAAACATACTAATATACTATCATCATTAGAATTGCTTGCACTTAAATGCAAGATTCAGCTAAAATGGTTAAATCGTCTACTAATTGTTACTAGTCTATGTCTTTCACATTCCGTTCATTGACCGACTAGTACATATCAATTCGATTTCAGTAACTAGCAATTAATTAATCAGCTAGTCAACTATTTGACAGACTACTCTATCATAACATAGTCATAGGTTATCACATTTGATGGACGTTAAGGTGGTCTCTACCATAGTAGACCCGATATTGACGAAAGTCCTTCATGTCCTTGACATATATAACATATGAGAATATGAGATACTTTTACTACATATTTTTGGTCAACACTTTTACTACAAATTGACCTACGTACATATAAGATAACATTGAACCCCAAAAAAGTTGACTATATATTTCTTATATAAATAATAAATACACAACATAAATAAAATATTTTACTGTTGATCAAAAAAAAGTTATTTTATTTTAATAATACGATGTTAAAAAAAACATATAAACTAATAATTTATGCCTATGATTATCCCCCCACCATTAGTTATGCTTTTTTCTTTAGGGAATATATAACCACAGAAATTCGCTTGGATAACATATAAAATCTAGGTATTTCTTTAACTTTTTATTTTTCATTTTTTATTGCTTTGTTTTTTGAAAAAAAAAACTAATGTTACAAGTGAGGGGCTATAAATAGCAGAGCCAGTCCGGTCGTGTCAGCCATGAAAGTAGTCTAATAAAACACTTTCTTATCTCCACAGGTTTAATTTAGAAAAACTCATTAATTACTTTACAGTTTTGGAAACTTTATCTTCTTCTTAATCTATTTTTTTTTTAAGGAAACCCTTTTCTCCCTTTTTTTTAGCAGAGATTTCCAACAAAACAGGAATCAAAACACAAGATGGAGAAGAAGATGATGATTAAGCTCTGTCTCTTCGCCATGGCCCTCCTCTGCATTGCCCCTACAAATGCTCGTAATACTAATACTCTCAATCCATACACACATATATATATATATATATTACATATTCATAATTATAAACATATATGAATATGCATGCACAATTATATAAGGAGTTTCTGAACGAATAATCTAAATCAATCAGAAATTTTTATAACATTAAAGCTTTGATATATGGGTGTTAAATTTTAAAACCGATCAAGTAAATGATGATACGTAGACTAGTGATTTTTTCAGTTGGTCGGAATCAAAATTTTCACTATACGTAAATTTTCTCTTATGTACTGTGGATTTAACATATATAACAAATTACAAATGTATATTGATTAAAAATTTATACCATTACAAATTTTAGAGGATGAAAAAACATTGCTATTATATGGGAGTTTTTGGTATGGGTCTAAGCAGATGTGTGTTGTGCTTAAAATATACAAGATACCAATAATCGATCATATAATAGATGTTTCATCCTCAAAAGTATTAATTATTGCCTTACTAACTTAATTAGTGAATATATCTTTTAACACTATACAAATTGGTAATTAATAAGCAGAGACACAAGGAGTAGTGTTTGGATATAAAGGCAAAAATGGACCAAACCAATGGGGACACCTGAACCCTCACTACACCAAATGTGCAGTCGGGAAATTGCAGTCTCCAATTGATATCCAAAGGAAACAAATATTTTACAACCGCAGATTGGAATCGTTACACCGCAATTACCACTTCACAAACGCAACATTGGTGAACCACATCTGTAATGTTGCGATGTTCTTCGGGGAAGGAGCAGGAGATGTGATGATAGAAAATAAGAACTATACCTTAATGCAAATGCATTGGCACACTCCTTCTGAACATCATCTCCATGGAGTCCAGTAAGCCCCCAATTCTTTTTTCATTAGTTGATTTATTTTGTAATCATTAAACACTTCATTACGGTTTATCATAAAATAAAATAAAATGCCAGACATTCTTTGTTTGACTATCTACCAAATTAGCTAGGTTGGAACTCAAATAATCGAGTTTGGATTATATGCCAATTTGTTACCCAACATTTTAGAAACGTCCAAAAAAATATTTGTGTTTCCATAGAGTCACAAGCCCATTGGTCTGTGTTCTTTGGGGTTAGTCAGGCCTGTTAAGCCCATGTGGATTCTCTAATATGTAATTCTTTTGGAATATTGTTAGTCTTTAATTAGGTTTTGGAGCTATATAATTTATTTATTTTTTTCAAATGAAAAAGTGTTAATAAAAATAATAAAATAAAAGGTAAAAATGACGTAGATATGCAGCTGAGCTGCACATGGTACACCAAGCAAAAGATGGAAGCTTTGCTGTGGTGGCAAGTCTCTTCAAAATCGGCTCTGAAGAGCCTTTCCTCTCTCAGGTACTTTTGAGGTCAACAGTTAGTGACTATATATATTGGCTAGATTAATTTAGTTAATGTTAATAATGTGAAATTATGATTAGATGAAAGATAAATTGGTGAAGCTAAAGGAAGAGAGATGCAAAGGGAACCAAACAGCACAAGTGGAAGTAGGAAAAGTAAACACAAGACACATCGAACGTAAGACTCGAAAGTACTACAGATACGTTGGTTCACTCACTACTCCTCCTTGCTCCGAGAACGTTTATTGGATCATCCTTGGCAAGGTAACCTTTTTACACATATTTAAGGGGAGGTCTAAACAATTCATTTTAATTTTATTATAAGTGAATTTTGATGGGAATAATCAAGTGTTTTCGTAACTTTATAACCTAAAGTTAGTTTTCAAAGGCAACTAAAGTTATTTAAAAAAAGCATTATTTTACCACTTTTATGGTTTATTTTCCAAAATTGATTTAAAATTGAAGGAAGAAGGAAACAAAAATTTGTGATAATGGTAGAAATCTTAAGATCTTGCATCTTGGACTTGGTGATTGTTTTGGAGAATTTGAGACCATATTGTACGTAACGATATTTTAAGTTTCAAACTTATTATTATCCTCGACGATATTCAACCAATTTAAGTGTCTTCTGGGCTCCACAACCCCTGCTTTTAAGCTAAACCATTATGTCAAACTTGTTATTCACGTTTGAATGAAATAGAGAAGTCAATATACGATTGATAACACCCAGCTAGCTACTACTTTCATGTTTATTTGACATTTTTGTATGGAAACGGTCCAAATTAACGTGACATCGTGATTTATGATTGCCGTGTATAATAAATTAAATGCAGGTGAGGTCAATGTCAAAGGAACAAGTAGAACTACTCAGATCTCCATTGGATATTTCTTTTAAGAACAATTCAAGACCTTGTCAACCCCTCAATGGCCGGAGAGTCGAGATGTTCCACGAGCTTGTCGATGAAAAAGAAACCGGCAATAAAAAGAAAAGACCCAATTAAAATACTTTTACATTGTCGATAGGTTTGTTTAGAACCCTAATTAGCTTTGTAAAACTAGCAAGAAACTAATAATCTTATGTAGTACTGTGTTCTTGTTTGCTACTAGATCTTCGATTTCCAAATTTATAATGTTGTGTTGTGAGATATATGTGCTACGTTGAAACAACGTGAATCAACTAATATATCCTACGTCGGAATAATTAATTTGGATCCACGTTTTAATATTATCGATAACAACGGCTACACTAATATCCCCTAACCCCAAGGGCTAAAGTGTTAAACATGACGTAAGCGATAAGTAGGAAAATCTGTCTAGTGGTTTTTGCTATTATCAATTATTATATCATCAGCTAGAGTATAAATCCGTAAAATGCATATTGTTAAATAACAACAACAACAAAAATCATAGATCGATCAATTTTGGACTTCAAATCTACTAGGCATCAATCCTAATTAATCCACTCATAAATGATTAATTGACTCTAAGTCAAACTGGACATTTAACTAGGTTCTATTTCTATCAATTTTACAGCAGCATCTAATGCATCTCTGAGTTTTTTTTATAAATATCTTGTACAGACGTAAATAGATTCAATAAAGATATATTATGAAAGGATTTTACAATTATTAGTTTTATATTGGAAAAAGAAACAAGTACTACTATATTAATTGTTGGAACTTGGAAGATTGAAGGAGAGGAAAATAATTTAAACATGGGGTTTGTTTGTTTCTGTGTTGGTAAGAGATAATTGTTGCGAGGAAAAAAAAGAGAACTAGTGTAAGACAAATTAATTGTCATTGTCTTTCCTGCCAACTCCAAACAAACAATAATTCTCGTAACTAAAATAAATAATAAAAGTAAGACGTTTACATTATCAAAATTGATGGACCTCTCTCTCTTTTTGCAGCACGGAGAAATATCTCCCTACACGCCTTATTGCTAGGTCTAAACCCTTTTAGATGAGAACCATTCTTACCTAATACTCGTAATATTGATTTAGTCACACTTTGTTCAACAATAATGCCCGATGATGTTCGTTTAGTCTTATATCTTATTAATTTAATCTTTAGAAACATGTACTGTGTTCAAAAACAAAGTACCATAACTAAAAAGTAATTTGCTAAATCCTAAATCTGAAAAATCTAATCGGAAAAGCTATATTTCATATAGTTTAAACTTTCAAGGTCTATTATTAACAAGAAATTTTGAGGGAAAAGATACACTTGATAAACCAAAAAATAAATTAATTGCATATTAATGATTATTAACACATGAAAAGCTTCTCCAGGAGATGAACAGAATTCTCATATTGTTTTCACGAAGGCCCCATCATGGAGGGCCAAGAATAAAAGAGACTTCATAACAAAATGCCAATTCGAAGGACTGACTAAATTGTTCCCATTTGTTTATGTTATAGTAATAAACTAACACCAAAGATGGCTAAGAATGACCTGTCTTTTCTTGAAAATGAAATAACTAGTCATATACAAATACATATACTATATCACAAATGACACTAGGGATAATTATTACTTAATTCGCCACTTCACCAGGACCTGAACAAGTCAAAGAAAGAATTTAAAGTGTTCATGGCTCCAACTATTCACTTTCATTGTCGTAGACTTTTAGTTTTGAGAATTCTAGCACTAATAAAATTGTCTTTATTAAGATTTAAATGGTGACAACAAAATCAACTATACGGAAACATTGGCTCAGCTGTCAAACATTTTATTTATTTGACTAATCACAAGTATCTTTACATTCTACTATTCCTTTCTAAAAAAAACAAAACACATATACAAAAATAAATAACAATATACCTATGCACAACCCAAAACAAGGAAAAAAAAAGGACAAAAGCAAAACTAATTCAAAATCAATACTATAAGATATAACAAAACACGGTGAAAGTAGTTGAAAGGCGAGGAACCAAACCCAAAAAGCGTCCTGCGTTTTCTCTCATTATATATGCCGTGTTCCTAACTCCGTTAAACCACTCGCCACGTCATCACCAACGACTTTTAAAATATACACACACGCTCCTGGGCCCCACGAAGCCAACCAACCAATCACGATCCTTGGTTTTTTCTCCAGATCTGGGCCCCACCACTTACACCAGTCCCACCGTAAACGCCGCACGTCACGCCGCACGTCAAACGTCAACCAACAAATCCGGTCTCCTCCCCGAAGTAAACCGAGTCATCCCACCTAAACCAGGCAATACCGGTTCATCACCACAGTCTAATGATCTCCTCGAACCGGTACTATTCCTCGGCTGGTCAAATTTCCCGACGTCTTCCGGCGGAAGCCTTCCTCTGATGTCCGTCGACCGTCTCATCGAAACTCTCGGCGGAGTGGCTACGACTTCCCTCCGCGGCGCGTGAGCTCCACTCGCCGCGGATACGTCTTTGCAACCGCCACCGGTTCTGAAAATGGCTCTGAAGCTAGCGAAAAACCCGGGTTTCTTAACCGGAACCGGTTTATCCTTAAACGAATCGGTTCGACCGGATTTTTGTCTCTGCATTCGTCGGCTACGGTCACGTTTAGATCTAACTCTTCCGATACAAGAAACCTTGGGAGAACAAGGCTCCGATAACGGAGGATCCGATTTCAATCTCGACCCGATCCGTTTCGGGATCATCAGAGTCCTCGCGATTCTGCAATTTCTCCGTTTCTTCGCTTCGTTGAAACACGTCTTCTGTGGTTTCGGTAATCTGATGATCGACGCCTTTGATTTGAGTGAGATCCGTTGTGAGCTCGCATTAGGGTTTGAATTGGGATTCGAATTCGGAGCTGATGAGTTTCCTTTTTGTGATTCTTTGCGTTCGAAGAATGCGTTGTCGTTTAGCCATTCGAGCTGTGCTTCTTTGGATAAAGAGTAAGATTCCGGTGGGAAATCGACGGCGGAGATTGAAACTGGTCGGATCTTCGGGTCATGAGTTGAGTCTTCGTTATCGTTGGCGAGAGTTTCGCATGCGATTTTCCGGTCAGAGCCACCGGCGCATACTGAAGAAACGACTTGGGGCATTGAATCGGAGCTAAAGACGATGAGCCTTTAGCTAAAAACTTGTAGAAGAGAGAGAGAGAGAAAGGTTTGATATGATCAGAGTGAGAGGTAGTTTCAGGGGAGGAGAAGATAGATAGATACGAACTCGAATATTTATATTTGCTGATTTATCTAATTTTTTATTTATTTAATTTATATTTCAATTGACATTTGTTCTTTAAAATCCGGATAGTTTTCTTAACTAAAATATTAACTACTACAAGTAGAGAATTTTATAAGGTGGAGAGACTAAACTAAATTTATATGATTATTGATTCACCGTCAAATACAAGGTGACAAGAATTTGAAGCCTTTACTCTAGTCAACTCGTTGAGCAACTTACGTCTTTTTTCAAGCTTGTTGAGCTCTTCCGATTCAATGGGTCTTGTGGAGAAAGTTGCTTTGTTCAATCGTCTTGCGTTCTTTAGAATGTATGTAGCCACTTCTTTCTCTTCTTCTCTTTCCCAACCGTATGTTATCCACACAAATGTCTCGAGGTAATACAACAAACATACAGGAACATACTTTGGCTCATTCCATTTCCCGCTAACGACATCATCTTTACTAGCATCCTCATTATGCTGATGAGACCAACACAAGGCAAATGTGTATCACTATCAGACCTTCAAATTTAAACCCCAAAGAGAGACACCATCAAATATATCTAGCCGAGTACTAATAATGATAATATCTTACATCAGTACTGAGCTTGAGGACTCGTAGTTTAGGAGAGCTATCGAGCATGATCGTAAGTAGATTCCACCACTCCGCTTTATGTGTATACATCTCTAGATATACCAGCTGATAGAAGATAGCTCCGGTAGGGCACTTAATCTATGCATTAAGATCATATTATTAATAATTACTACATAAACAACAAAATAATTTAAATTGCAAGCATAGTTACCTCCAAAGGTGATAAGTCCAAGGAAAGACATTTGGCTGACTTGAGAGATCCCAAAATCTTCTCATTGACGATATAAGAAACGTTACTAATAGTTGCATTGACTAACACTGGCGCATTCTCAATCAGACAACACCCACAATGATCAAACTCTCTAATTTTCAAGTATTCCAAACAAGGAGCGGTTATCACAAAGCCCCCAGCCTTTTTTCCACCGTAAATCGATAGTCTCTTTAAAGATGGCGCTGCAATAGTCACCACAACGTCCTCACGGGTACCTCGATGTATGACCAAATCTTCAAGATTAGGACAGCCAGATATAAGGTTACGAATAGATTCATTGTCTTTGAAATACACAGAATGGAGGTGCAGAGTTCTGAGGGACTTCATACAAACTGGAGAAGGAACATCTACACGAACCGAATACTTGAGTTCCAAGGTATCAAGTGTATCACAGAAAAACACACTGTTTGGAAACCTGACTAAATTGTTTAATAAAGAAAGATGGAGCACCAACTCACGCACACGGCGTACAACCCCAATTCCAAGCCATACTCCAACATCTACACCACATCTATTTTTATCATTGTAATCAATAACTTTGAGATGCAAACTCTCCAGAACCGGAGCTTTGTGTGAAAGCAAAAACTTGCCAACATTCTCTGAAAATTTCGCTATATCCTGATTGTCAGATCTAAACTTGAGTTTCGGCACTATCTTCCAAAGAGACCGCCATCGTTTAGACAAAACACTTGTGGCTATAACGGTTTTTGTTGGAAGTAAAGACAATATCTGTAGAAGCAACTCTTTAGGCAACTCACTGATCCTGTCTTTACCCATAACAACTCGAATTCTCAAACTTTCACCAACAAAACCAAAAGAAGACAAGATTAAGAATTAGGGTTTAGAGCTTGCAGTTAAGAAATCCATATAGAACGATTTGTGACGAAACAGAGAAACATACCATCGTTTCATCGTCGTTGATAGTGAAGAGACAACAGGTTAGTAGATTAGCAAAGCCTCTTTCAGATTTGTGCCTTCCCCGTGGTGCTATCGAATCAAACAATTGCCCAATGCATATCAATTTGAAGAAGAAGAAAAATTAGAAAAGATATTATTAAGTTAAAGGGGTTTTTTTTTTTTTTTTTGTAATATAGGAAAAAATATTTCATCCTACGGTTCTTATAAGCCTATAGGACACCAAATGTTCAAATCCTATTGTTGTGATTTTTTTCCACTTTGTCCAATTAACATATTCAGCAATATCAAAAAGGGAATATATTATTATTTTCCAATTTCCGTTACAATACTTTCTATTACTCTAGTTACATCTATACTATTACAAGATAACGAGGGGCAGAAAATTTTCCAAATTTTTTATCCCAAATCAACTTATTTACAGATTATGCCATTCAGCGAAGATTTGTCGATATCTTCCTAAGTTACCAAACAATATCTTACTAACTAACCAAAATATATAGCAAATCTAAACTAATAAGTCAATACTATAAACACATATATTCGACTAAATCAAAATTGAGAATCTTAGTCAAAAATCAGTTCATATAATTATCATTCTACTAAATCTTGGTAGCTCATAGAATATCATGAATCTTAACATTCTAGATTCTTCACCAACTAATTCAACATATAAATATGTGTTCCGGGAAAACACTTTCATTTCACATCGAATTCAAACCTTAGTTAAAAAAAAATGTCTCCTCCAATAGGTTTAACATAACTGACAGACGTGAAGCCTTTCAAATCATTTTGGCGTATACGTGTGAAAGTGCTGCATGTTTGGAGGCAATACACTGCTGGATCAGGAGAGACGTTAGACATTGTTATATCTGATGAAATTGTAATTTAAAACAATGTTTTGCCTCTGTTATTATATCATTTGGTTTTGTTATGTTAATGTAACTAATCCAATATTTATTTATGTATTTTTTATAGGGTTGCTCATTGTCAAAACGTTTGCTCCAGACGAAAAGACAATCGTGCTTATACGCCTTGCGAAGCTCCATAATTTCAAAGGTTATTCATTATGTAATATTTTCCATATATATGGTCGTTGATGTTATCAGGTAACTGATTCTATTGTTGTTCATAAATAGAAGAGATAAGTATTACAAATGCTTTTGATGCTTCTGATGTGCTAATGAACCCTCTAAATTATCCTGAAGTTGAGCAATTCCTAACATCGTGAGCACCATTTTTATTTTTATTAATATTATGTATATTTTTTTTGGTAAGTATTATGTATATAGTTCTACGATTTTTTATCAGTCTCATATGGCGATCTATTACTAATCTTGCTAAATTTATAGGCTACCAAGTGACGGTCTTTGTCTGACCGTTCATGATGGTTTTTTGAACCGTGATATTGTTCTTTCTAAGAAAGATAATTTCTTCGACTATCCTAGGAAAACCATCGTTGATATTCTTCAGTCTGTTGAAGTATAAATTTGTATGATACACCTTTAACTCCCAGATCCGAAAACGGGTTGTGTGTGGTCGGAGTCTTCTACCGAGATGGTGGCAAATGATTCGCCGGAAACTATGGTCTCTCATCTTAGAAGGAAAAATTGATCTTTCATCTCCCACAGTAAAGTTAGAAACTTTGTCAAATGTCAAAACGAGTCGTTTTTTTGTGTTTTTTTTTTATATTTTAAAAGGAACAAATACATGAGAAAAAACAAATCTTCAATTGATAATCAATTTTAATTAAGCTATTTAATCTATCTAATAATATTCTCAAATATGTTTTATATATTTACAATATAATTAAATTCCTATGTATTTAATATTTTTATCTCATTATTTTAAAAACCTTTTATATGTATTTTAAATAGAAAATATGTAAGGTATTATGCAATATAAATTAAAATATATACATCTTTTTGACCCTCTAAGGTGTCACCAATAATGATGATCTAATGTTTTTAAGGTGTCTTAAAAATTAATTATTATTAAATCTAAAGACATTCATATTTTTGGTGTCTCTAGCAAGACACACATTTTTACTATTCATTCATTAAATACATCCATTTTTCTTTTTTTTAATTAGATTTAAATTTAAAGACAACCACAATCAATTCACCAATGTAGATGCTCTAATAAATATGTAGTTTACTTTATACACCCTTTTAATAGTATAGATATGTATATTAACACTTATAGTTCAACTTTACAATATATATTTAACTTAATGACCACACATGTTCATTAACAATCATATGGTTGGGCGGATTATTGTTGATGTTTTCTCTTCACACATAAAAAAATGCTATTTTTAATCTTACACATGTAATTTTGTTCATATAAATAAATTTGCACATTCGATTATAAAACAGTATAATATGTTTGATTAATATGATACTGATTTTTGACCAACATATACTATAATATAATTAATTAATATAATAAAATAAAATTTAAAAACAAAACCAAAAATTATGCTGTTTTTCAACTATACAGAAGCCATATTCAATCACCTACATAACTTAAACCAATTACTCAATTAACATATACACTCTATCCTAACACTAAAACATAATATATAAATTAATTAATAAACAAACACAATTATAATATAGTTTACATTAAAAGAAAATTGTTTTCTTCTGAAAACTCTCCAACAAAACATAAATCACAAAATTTTGATATCAATGCCCAAGTAAAATAACAAGAATAGAAGTAGAATTCTTAAATGTACTCCAAGTATCTCAATCTAAACATAGCTAAAAGGCCAAAATGGAATCTTCTCATGTCACATTGAAACAAGAATATGAAAAAATGACAGAAGAGGATGGAAACTCAAAGGATCCAGGACTTTGGACAGTTAACAGACATAAGGAAGTATTACAGTGCCTTGTAATCCCCCTGTGTAAGTTATTGAAATTGTATCATTGCGGAATTCACTTCACCATACCCAAGATGATGAACAATCAAAGATAAAGGCGGCGTAATCAAGCAAGAAACTAGTGAAGGAGAAAAAGATCATCCCAATATCATGAAGCAAACAACTTTACCACCAAGGCACCAACGACCACTTGAGGGGTAAATCTATGTGTTTTTGGGTTCTTCTCAAAGATATGGTTTTGTTTGTTAGCCTCCCGAAAAACACATGACTCAAAACTTACCCTCTCAAGAACACAAGGCAATTGGCTACAATAGCAGGAACTGTTAGCTCTACTTTGTTGTGCAAAAGCCACCAGCCATGTAGCAGAAAGAAGACAATCCAATCACAGAGCATTCAATTCCTATATTGTTTCCAAATATAACCCTTACTTGCCAAGAAGATACTGCCAATAAGAAAAATTGAAGTATGTCCAGTTTGTGTTCAAGCTCACCGTTACATGCCTGAGTGCTAAAGTGAAAGGGATCCACAAGAGATCTCCAAACACCAGCATGAAGCCCAATCTCTCTGCAATTATGGGCCACCTACAAAATAAAAAATCAATCAACAGACACTACTTATAGAAAGATCAAAGAAAGTGCGATAATGGATATTTTGGTAAGATGAATATATTTCATCACGACACCATGAACTTTACTTAGAGGTCATGTACTCTTCATGAACAAAGTATTCCAATTCCAATGTAAATAACTGCAATTATAAACTATTGTAAGACTAACAAAACACGAATGATCAGAATTTCAAGAAGCAGGTATTGGAAGGTAAACCAAATATATATACATACTGCACAAAAAATCTGGTATGGAATCATTCATTGACTGACTCAAGGAACCATCCTGCACAAGTCTTGCCAGAATAAAGAGATTGATAAGCAGCCATTCCATCATCCTGGCTACACAAGGAATAATTCCCATCATCATAAACATGCATAACTGTACTGTAGATAGCATTAAAAACCCGCTGCTCATATGTGTAATAAGCAAACTGAAGCAATGATGCTGCCCGGGTTTACAGATAGAAGAGAAAAATGGAAAGATTGATTACTTGACATCTATGCTCATAAAATGGAGGGTTCAGCTGTATTCCAAACCACCTGTCACATGAAATAAACAAGATCAGAACGAGAAAGTCAAAGCATCTGTTTTGAAGAAGCAAGAAGTGAAAGCCAAACCAGAACTTTTAGTTTCACAATGGAGTTAGAAAGTTAAGTCACTGCTAGTGAAACATTATTTCTAGGAGAAATTACTTGAAACTCTTCGTGGTTCCATAGTCTTCGTGCGAGTGCCTAGATAAATATTTCAACTGAAAAGCGTAAATAACTCTACTAGGTTTTCTTTATATCATTGTATTGGATCATATCATTCTAGGCCTGCTTATTCTTCTTTACACTACCCTTGCCCAGACCACCAAAGAAATACATCATCCCCGACCCAATTCATCAGGTCCTACCTTCTTGATAACCCCCAAATCATCATTTGCAATCTGGACATTACTAACAGAAAGGAAACGAAAGCTTAAGTCAAAACAGATGAAATGCAAGTTTTCAGAGTCTTTTATGGCTAACTAGAGCACTGTTATCTTGGTTTGTGATGAGATCTTGCCTTGGCTTTTGCAAAATACACCAAAGCAATCTCAAAACGAATCTCATCATCTTTTGGAAAATTGGCTGGCACTGAGACTGGACAATCAATTTGTACATAGTGCATTTCATGTTTCATCTTGAACAGAATAAAAGGAAAAAATTGATAAAGACTTCTTCAGCCGTGAAGAACCACGAAAGTGTTATGAAATAGCTAATGGAAGATTTGGCGTATCAACTCACTGAAATTCAGGTAAATAAACTAAACCCTGCTCAGAAACCAAACTACAAAACAAAGTAAAGACACAGCTTTGAAATAGAAAAAATGGCAAAGCACTTGAACAAACTTTATCTTTTTGACGCGAGAGGTGATCACGGTACACAATCAAGAAGGGATATATGTTTAAACAAAAATGTAATTACCATTGCTTGTACATCGTGAGAATTCCTTGGAGCAATCCAAGGATCATTTTGCTCTTTCCCAAGACGTCTCTTATCGGTAAATCTCTCCCTGAATCAAACAACAGATTTGATGAGTCCCTAACAAAATCAACTCCTTACTGAGAATGTTCAGTTCGTCAGTCTCACCTCCACATTCTGACCTGTAGATTCCCACTACTACACCATCCAGTGTCTGATAAATACAATTCCAGTACGGTTCATATACAAGAAATCCTGAGACATGAGAACATTGAGAGAAATCATGGAGGTTAAACACTAGTATAACACCACCAAAACCTAGTTCATAAACAAAAAGACACAAATCTGAACTAAGACTGGGATCAAGACAAACCTGAATTAGGATTTAATCACCTTACCAAAACACAGAAAATAAAAGTAGCAGAGAGTAGCTCTATTGGCAACCACCACCTGCAAAACATGTCGGTGCCATGAATACAAGAAAGCAATTGCAATCTTAACATTGGTCTTGAAGATGGTAACTACACTTACAAGAGGTGGATACAATGCTGAGTTTTGCACATAGCTACCAACAAGGTTAATGCAAATGGACCTGAAATTGAATTAAAAAAATTAAGTTTGGAGCTCACAAAAAAATCCCAGGAATTATAGAAGAGACTTAAATCAAATCAAATTAACGAAATTGAGAGCCATCTGCCGCGAATAACTTTTTCCTGGGCAGAATTTCTCCGGAAACGGCTAAATAAACGAAGTAAAACACCGGCAAATAAACCTAATTCGCGGAACGCAGTAGGATACGAATCTAACAAAACTGATCAAAATCGGAAATACAAAAATCACAAAGAACAAATGCGAGACCGAATCAAAAGCTAAAGATGGTCGAAGAACGAACACCCGAGAGATCCATATTTAATTTCCGTTCCAAAATATATATTTTAAAAAGGAAGAAATTCAAAATGCAACAGAAAAATAAATAAATGAAGCGTGGGAGGAAGAAGAATATAACAAACAACGATCGTAACCGCCCATCTCTATCTCTACACGACACGTGTTACAATCTGGAAGTTCCAAAATCGAGTTTTTCTTCTTTCCCGGTTCTTTTTCTCTCTTCAGTCGCTTACACAGTCCTCTTCCCCAACTTCATTTTTTTTCTCTTCAATTCTCTGAATCTCTCTCTCTCTCTCTCTCTCGAAGCTTCGGAGGATAAAAATGTTCGGAGTTTTTTCAAAGGAGGTGGCGCCATTCCCAGAGCTGAAGTCGCTGAATCTGTACACCTCTAAGTCCACTTCCGCCATGGAAACTGGTCTAGCAAAAACTTACACTCAAATGTTCCAAAATTCGTTTATGATTGATCTTCAGCCATGGTGTATGCTTGCAACTACTGTGGATCAGAGAAATTATATCCCGAAGTAAGATACTCGATGATTTATGCTTAAACTCATTGCGAGTTTTTGGTGCGTAAGATTGGATTGTCTTCTTTGTGAGATCGCCATTTATGTATGCTAGGGTTCCTTAGAGGTTATATATTTTCAGAGTGGTTAGATTCGATTACTACAGTATTTTGTCGAGATGATTTATGGTTAGATTCGTTTGTTGTTAGAGATCGATTTAGCGCTATGGAACTTTAGGTTTTGGTAAGTTCTGTTGAGATCGCGCTTAGCGTATAGTGTATCTTAAGAAAGGAAATAAAGATATGAATCCCAATTGATTTGTTTCACCTTCCTAATTCTCTACTTGCTCTGTATATTTTGTACATAATTTCACTCTTTCCTTTTCCTATCTATCTCCTTTATCTCCTCTTGTGTTTAGTATCACAGATTCCTAAGTTCTTCACTTAGTATCATTAAGATTCTTGTTGTGCTTAATTTTGCAGACTTTTCCAAGCAAAAGACGATATCTTCTGTATAATGAGCGGTAGCATTGAGAGTATACACGATTTGCCTGTACCTTTTCTCTTCAATAAGGACATTGATCAGCCTACCATCTTCATCGAGGCTTATCGATCACAAAGGCGCATCAACGATGGCCTAGAAACAAAGTCTCAAAAGGACCAACGAGAATTAGACTGGTTAAAGTTAGTAAGAGCCGCCAAGGGGAAGTTTACTATCATTCTCTTCGATAACCTGAAGAAAACGCTCTTTGCTGCTACTGTAAGACAACCCACTTCATTGCTATAGTTATGATTTGATGAAGCTTATATGATATTTGAATGCTTGTGATTTTTGTTTCACAGGATCGTGACGCACATCTTCCTCTCTATTGGGGAATTGATGTGAAAGGCGACCTCGTTCTTACCAGCAATTTGGAGATGGCTCAGATTGGGTGTGACAGAGCTTACGGTAGTTTCCCAAAAGGTTGCTACATATCCACAGCAGCTGGACTGAAGACTTTCGACGATCAAAACAAGGAGCTACACGTGGAAGAAGATGTTGATAGTGCAGGGATTTCCTACATGAAGGTTATAGTGAGTGGTGCCTCCACTGAGGGCTCAACTGAATCTAATGCTCGCAAATAAACGGAGCTATTCATCTCTACTTCTTCTACTAGTTCGGTTTCATCTCTTCCTACTCTTACTCATTGATTCGTGTTTTCAACTCTTGCTATTCATCTCTTAGCTATTGGTATACAAACTTCACTTAGCTATTCATTGTTACGTTGTCTAGTACTTGTCTTTCATCTCTTCGTACTCTTACTCATTGATTCTTGTTTTCTTAGTACTCTTATTGATTAGTGTTTACTTAGTACTCTTACTCATTGATTTATATTCGTTAGTAGAACCAGTTTAGTACAGAGTAGTTTCCTAGACGGCCAAAGATTCTCTTGGGTCCTACTAATCCCCAAATCACTGATGCGTTAGAGGAAACTATGTCACTTGGACATGTCCATGGACTGTTTGCAGGACGTAACTCTTTCTGGCAGATGTTTTCTAACCAAGTACCATGCCACTGATATGTTCACTGTTCCTGCTATGACTGCTCCTATATGTGATAATGCTGACTAGAACAATGAAGGTAACGGCCATGAATGATGCTAGAAGGAGTCCCCACCAAGGCATTTGGATCTCTTCTTTCATGAAAATGCAGAGAACAAGATATAGTACTAATGAGATAGCGAGCAGACCGTAAAACCAACTTGGTATGTCTTTGTACTTCCTCATCAACCTTGTGTGTATATCCATTTTGGCTGAGGTTGAAGCTCGAACTTGTTACTCATCCGAAACCAGAATAAATCCCACTAAACCAATGAAAGTAACACCATATACTTATCCTTTTCTTCTGCCATGAAAGATGGTTTTCTAGCTAAATATTGTGTTCCTGAAAGATTTGGTCCTTTTCATTTGTCTTATGTACTATTGTACAAATGTCCCCACAGACCACAGTAAGGGAAAAAAAGAAATACTGGTTTAATTTGTTATATGCCAAACCCTACAAATCAATCAAATATTGTAGTTGTAAGATCACTTTGCTATTCATCTCTTACTTTGTCTTGTACTTCTTTTCCACTTCTTACTCACTGATTCGTGTTTTAAATCTCTCCCTTGAAATCACAAAATCCACCATACCTTGAAATCCAAAACCAGTATAAATCCCTTCTAAAGCAATTAAAGTAACAATATATAGTAAAAGCGAGCTCTACGTTACTAGAAGAGTTTAATACATAAAAAATTATTCAAACACAAGGTGGCATGAATATGAAGCCTTGACCACACCATTCATCTCGTTGAGCATTTGAAGCTTCTCTTTCCAGTCAATGGGATTTGTGGAGAAAGATGCCTTCTTCAAACGTCTTGCGTTCCTTAGAATGTATGTAGCCACCCCTTTCTCTTCTTCTCTTCTCCAATCATATCTTGTCCACACAAATGTCTCAAGGTGCGACAATAAACATTTAGGAACACGCTTTGGCTTCTTCCATTCCCCGCCAACCACACCGTCTTCACTAAAATGCGACAATAAACATTTAGGAACACGCTTTGGCTCCTTCCATTTCCCGCCAACCACACCATCTTCACTAAAATCCTGATTTTGCTGATGAGACAAACACGCGGCAAAGGGGAATGCAAGGTATATTACTATTAGACCTTCAAAATAGCTAGCCGACTAATAATGAAATAACTTACATCAATGAGCTTGAGGACTTGCAGTTTAGGAGAGCTATAGAGCATGATCTTAAGTAGATTCCACCACTCCGCTTTACATGTACACATCTCTAAATATACCAGCTGATAAAAGATAGCTCCGGTAGGGCACTTAATCTATGCATTAAGATCATATTATTAATTACTACATAAACAACAAATAAGTTAAATTGCAAGCAAAGTTGTTACCTCCAAAGGTGATAAGTCCAAGGAAAGACGCTTGGCTGACTTGAGAGATCCCAAAATCTTCTTATTGACTATCTTAGAAATGTTTCTAATATTTGCCTCAACTAGCTCTGGCGCATCCTCAATCAGACAACGGTCATAACCTTCTAACCTTTCAATTTGCAAGTACTTCAAAGAAGGAGCTTTTATCACATAGGCCCCATTCTCCCGTCCACCAGTGCAATCTTTAATGGATAGTCTCTTTAAAGATGGCACCACAATAGTAAAATTCATTACATAATTAGGGTGACGGTAACCTCGATGCACGAGCAAATCTTCAAGATTAGGGCAGCCAGATAAAAGGTTACAAATGGATTTATCGTCTTTGTACGTCACAGATTCAAGGTGAAGAGTTCTAAGAGACTTCATAGAAACCGGAGAAGGAACATCTATCTCAATCGGAGGATACTTGAGTTTCAAGGTCTCAAGTGTATCACAGAAAAACAAGCTACTAGGAAACGTGACTGGCAGGCTATGAATAATCCAAACTTGGAGTACGAACTCACGCACATTGCGTGCAAAGGCAATTCCAGCCCATAGTCCAACATCTATATCATCACATGAACCTGTGAGATGCAAACTCTCTAGAACTGGAGCTTTATGTAAAAGCAAAGACCTGCCAATATTCTCTGCAGTTCTCTGATTCTCAGATTCAAACTTGAGTTTCGGTACCAACTTCCAAAGAGACCGCCATCGTTTTGACAAAACACTTGTGGCTATGACAGCTTTTGTTGGAAGTAAAGACAGTATCTTTAGAAGCAACTCTTCAGGCAAATTACTGATCCTGTCTTTACCCATAATAACTCGAATTCTCAAACTTTCAACCAACAAAACCAAAAGAAGACAAGATTAAGAGTTAGGGTTTAGAGCTTGCAGTTAAGAAACCATATAGAACGATTTGTAACGAAACCGAGAAACATACCATCGTTTCATTGTCGTTGATAGAGAAGAGACAACAATTTAGTAGTTTAGCAAAACCTCTTTCAGATTTATTTATGCCTTCCCAGTGGTGCTATCGAATCAAAAACGCTCCAAACGCAAACGCAGTCTAACAATATTCAAGAGACCCAATTCCCGCTCGAATCTGGCTTAAGCTTAGATATTTGATTACACTTTGTGATTGATTTGTTATCAGATCAGCGACTCCAGAGAGGACAACAGTTGCCCGATGCGAAAAGACGAAAAATAATTAGAAAATTTAGGAAAAAAATAGTTTTAGGGGTTGCAGACATCAGCAGTTTCTTTTTATTTTATAGGAAAAGATATTGCATCCTACGGTTCTTAATAGCCTATATATGGGAAAACAAATGTTCATATTCTATTTTGTGATTCTTTTCCATTTTGGTCCAATATACACATTCAGCAATATCTAATTTGATAATAATAAATCACAAAATTTTGATATCAATGCCAATAGAAACAAGAATAAAAGTAGGATTCTTAAACATACTCATAAGAGGATGAATTTCAAAGGATCCACGACTTGGGAGACAGTTAATAAACATAAGGAAGTATTCTCCAGGAGACAAGTCTAAGGTACTCTGCTCAGATCTCCTTGTACTCTTCTGCACATCGAACCTTGTCTCTTCGTTCTCCCCATATCAACAGTATCATAAAACAGCCCAGAGCTTCAATGATCATCAAACAATGAAAGGAAAAGCTTTGGAAAGTTCAAATGGTGGACTTAAAAGTAAGAGAATCTAAAACACTATCGATCAATTATATCAGGCTTAAGATCAACATCTCTCTTGCCAAATCGGTGTTTGGGATTAAACATCCTCGACTTAAATATTGGTATTACTTTCTACATGAACATAAGCAGAAGAAGTTACCTTATTTCACAGGGCAAAAACGGAAAGAGAGCGCCAGGTAATTACAGTGTAAGTTATTGAAAACATATCATTGCCGAATTCACTTCACCATTCCCAAGATGATGGACAATCAAAGACAGATGTGGCGTAACCAAGCAAGAAACTAGAGAAGGAGAAAAAGATCATACCAATAGCATGAAGCAAACAACTTTCCACCAACGACCACTGGAGGCTTACCCCATATAGGTGCTTTTGGGTTCTTCTTAAATATATGTTTTGTTTGTTAGCCCTTCGAAAAACCCATGACTCAAAACTGTATTCCAAACCACCTATCACAAGAAATAAACTAGATCAGAACGAAGAAAACCAAAGCATCTGTTTTGAAGAAGCAAGTTAAAACCAAACCAGAACTTTTGGTTTCACAAAGGAGTTTAAAAGTTAAGTCACTGCTAGTGATTAAAGAGCAATCACATTCTTTCTAGGAGAAATTACTTGAAACTCTTTGTGGTTCTATAATCTTAAGCTACCCCGTGCCTAGATAAATATTTCAACTGAAAAGCGTAAATAACTCCATTAGTTTTTTTATGAGCGTTAGAGTTACTCACCCTCGTGAACTGAAATCCAATGGCTGATCATCATTGTCAAAATCCTGTTATCATAGAAGATAGTATTCTTTTCATTGAGAAGCATGTCCTTGTAGTGAACGCTTAACCACATGTCACGGAGAGGACAATCCATTGAGCTATATGCATGAAAGGAGATTCAGTCAAGTACTGCTTGCAAACAAGTATCACTGCCTTCTCTTTCCGAGCCATTGTTCCAATTCCGATTTCAAGACCTTTAGGCTCCTACCTAATTGACGAGCTATAGTCAGCCTGTATTCACCAAACCAGGTTTGCATGGACAGAGAGTAAAAGGCTAAAAATGCCCCATGAACTTAACAGTCACCTTAGATATTCCAAAAGTGAAGGAATAAGGTTCTTCTGTGTGAGAGAAGATCACTTGTCCATCACCGGATTTAGCAGATATCCTAATATACACCACAAAAATGTATTAAAACTCACTTGACGTTTCATCTCACAAGGGAAAACAGAGTAAAATGATTTTTTTGAACTAAATTACATACCTGGTTTTTTACTTCATAGGGTTCTCTAGAGATTCACAGTCCTCACCTTTGTATCTTTCATAGAAAGCAACGCTTGAGCTAGCAAGAAGAACAAGAATTGAATCATATCAGGCTAAGCCTGATTATTCTTCTCTGGACATTAACACAAAGGAAACGAAAGCTTAAAACAAATGAAATGCTCAAATCAACTCCCTACTGAGAATGTTCGTCAGTCTCTCACCTCCACATTCTGACCACGTAAGATTCCACTACTTCACCATCCAGTGTCTGTACAGTGCAGTGATAAATACAAATGTATTATTCCAGTACCGGTCATGTATAAGATATCCTGAGACATGAGGCTTTAATTTAGGAAAGAAGTCTTATCCGAGGAACTGTGCCCAGTAACATACAATACTAATGTCACCTGAGAACGTTGAGAGAAATCATGGAGGTGTTACACACTAAATACTACACCACCAAAACTTAATTCATAAACTAAGAGACAAATCTGAACTAAGACTGAGTTCATAAAACCCTCAATTAGGATTTAATCACCTTACCAAACACACAGAAAATAAAAGTATCTGAGAGTAGCTCAAGTCCTTTATCCGCAACCACCTGCAAAACATGTCGATGCCATGAATACAAGAAAGCAATTGCAATCCTAACTCTCTTAAACAGATAGCTAGCTATATCCAGCATTGGTCTTGATGGTCACAAAATGGTATAACACTCAAAGCCAGATATGAACGATCGTAACCGCCCATCTCTATTTCTACACGACACGTGGTACAATCTGGAAGGTCCAAAATCGATTTTTTCTTCTTTCCCGGTTCTTTTTTTCTCTTCAGTCGCTTACACACTTCTCTTCCCCAAGTTCCATTGTTCTCTCCCTAACAGATTGTACCACGGGAGTGAACTAGTCTATTTAAGTGACTCATGTCATAGGATTAACATCTTAGAAAGCTATCTTATTTACTTTCTTAATTAATCGTATTGTCTTGTCTTATGTTTTATTTCGGTAACATTGAAAACCATAAACAAACCATTGAGATCGTTTAGCTTACTAGTTTCCTGCATTCTTGGTGTGTTATTCTTGCTTTCCCTGTGGATTCGATACCTTTTAAATGCTATTAACGACATACCATTAGACTGTGGCATAGTTGCACATTGGGTTAATTGGTGTGCATAGAGCCTAAAAACTCTGGTAATCATATAGCGAAAGAAACCCGTAAAGTTACCTCCAAGGGTGATAAATCCAAAGAAAGACGTTTGGCTGACTTTAGTGATCCAAGAAACTTATCAGCGATTATATAAGAACCTCCAAAAAATTATGCCTCCACCAGCTCCGGCGCATTCAGACAAAGCTCAAAACCTTTAACTCCTGGATTGTCAAGTATTTTAAAGAGGGAAAAGTAATTGTATATCCTCTAAACCCTTCTCCACCGCTGTCATCATAAATCTCAAGTCTCTTCAAAGACGGGACCTCAATAGCGAAATTCACAACATCACCATAATACTCACCTCGATCCACAACCAAAATTTCAAGAACAGGGCAAAAAGATAACAGGTTACGAAAAGATTCATCGTCTTTGTAGCTCACAAACTCAAGGTGCAGAGTTCTAAGAGACTTCAACAGAACCGGAGAAGGTATATATACAATAATAAAAAGTATGAGTCAGAGTCTCAAGTGTGTTATAAGTACACAAGCTACTCATAAATGTGAAGCTCTCATGCTCAGGGTGGACATAGATTACCAATTCACGCAAATGTCAGAGCAAACGCGATTCCAACCCAAAGTCCAATATCTATAGGAGTAACTTTATCTAACCTAAATCCGAGACGTAAACTCTCTAGAACCGGAGCTTTATGTGAAAGGAAAGACCTGGAAACACACTGAAAATGTATGGTTTTCACTTTTGTGATCCTCAGAATTTTACTCAAGATTTGGCACCATTTTCCAACGAGACCGCCATTGTTTAGACAAAACACTCATCATGATTCATGATGGTTCTGATAAAGCTGGTGACTTACTCTCGATGAGAGGTGTGTTCATCGATAGCTTGGCAGGTGAATGACCCTTCTACTCTTCAGTTAGTGTGACACATGAGGTAGATTAGCGCAATTAGTGGTCAGCCGTTGGTTAGTCCGGCGATTAGGAATTTGCGAATTGCGATACTTTTGGGTTAGTTAGGCACTGACATTATGATGCACTGAAAAAGTAGCGTGGTGGCAAATGGCATTTTCCATGCGTATCGACTAAGCTTGGACAAAACATGAATAACAGGAAAAAGACATAAATAAACAAATTATTTAAACAAACATTCATAGGAAACCAATAATATACAAAACAAAAGTTAAACGAAACCCAACTTCTACCCGCAAAATCTTAGAGTCAAAACAAATGGCATAGAGAAGACAACACAATGGTTAAAATTGACTTTTTGTTTTGGTGACTTGGTTGGAGTGTTTTTTCCAAATAAAGAAAAATATGGAATTACTAATAAGGATTGTAACGGCTTCGTCCTCTACCGTTGTCACTACTTCTTTTGCTACTGCTGCTGCTGCTCGAACCGCTACCTCCCCTGTACGGTGGAGAAGGCCTTGGTGGTGGTTGCGGCACAGCCGCTAGTCCAGGCTGTTGCCTATTACATTCAACACATCAGATGAGTACACGTGTCTTATAGCAAACGCATGAGATCAGTATACAGTATAGACAAGAACTTACAAGACGTATCCTATTCTTCCATCTGGTAACATGATTGGCATCATTGACATTCCACCAGCTGCGTGACCTCCCGCATGCATTAGTGGCTGCATAATTCCCACAAAATTATACTCAAATTATTATAATGTTTACTGAAGACATAATGATTTGATTGATAAGTAGTAGAATCTCACTTGTGAGTAGGCTGAAGCTCCAAATCCACCAAGAGCACCAAAGGGACTAGAAGCCATGCCATAACTAAGAAGAGGAGGATAGTTTGGTTGCAATTGTGATTTCTGCACATTCTGAACTGTATTTGTATTCGCCTTTTGATCCGCTTGAGGCTTTGCAAGAGTACAATCCAACAGATGACCTGTATAAATGGGGTTACATTTAAGTATTGAAAGATCAAAGGAAGAGAATATCAGAAATATATAATTCTGAATGGTCCTTACCATCAATCTCATATCTTTCCGTGTTTTTCAAAGCTCTCATGACGCTTGTCCTCTCTGCGTAGTGCACAAATCCATATCTACTGTCTTCCTTCCCTGGTTTTGCTGGTGGAATTACCACTTTCAAGATTTTCCCGTGATGTTCGAATAATGCCTTTAGACGTTCTTGTGTTATATCTCTAGGCAAGTTCTTGATGTACAATGCCTTGACCTGCAGCCATTCCACATGGCACAATAGTAAGATCAGTTTTCACAGTTTAGAAAGAAAAACGATTCCTGAGAACACATGTCTCTTAGAGATGATTTCTTGGTAGACAACTGTTGTTGTTTCTATTATTTGTTTGCAAGAAAGGTTCCAATGAAGCAAACCTGAGAAACCGAAGAGTCTCCTCCTCCACTCCTTGATTCAGCCCAGCTTACAGTTGGGGAATTATCATCAAGCTTAAAACTTGGATTTGACATTTTTTGTTTCGAGTATTCAGCACATGCATGGTTGTAATACTCAATGAAAGCAAATCCACGATTCCGCCCCATATTTTGTGGTTCCTGTGATTTTAACGAAATCAAATAGAAAACTGATCAAATGGGTGAGAAAGCTATGTCTTAAATTTTTACAGAAAATTCACTTCCGCAAATTAAAACTAAAGATGAACATCAGATGAAACTTACAGAAATAAGTATATATATACACTATAGGCTGAAACTTATTCAAGTAGCAGAAGACATACCTTTGGGAGTTCGACAATTTGAACGCCTGGACCAATTCTATTTGCTGCTTTCTTAATATCTGACTCAGTCCAGTTTCTAGGAACATTACCAAGAAAGAGACGATGCTTTGCTTGAGTAGTCGAACATTTTATCCTCTTACCCTATTGAATAACATTAAGTAAACAAACAAATAAGAGCCAGACAAATTCTAAAACACCAACCCATCAAGAATTCGAAGTAATTATAAAGAATTGGGTCAAAGAATTTACTCTATATTCAGTATTATTTAGATTCTCGATTGCTTCAGATGCTAAGTCCTTGTTTCTGAATGTTACAAATGCATACCCCTTTCCATCACCAGATTCTTTTTCCCTCATTATCCTAACCTGTTGACATCACACCAGACTCAGCAACGAGATAAATTAAAACACAACCATAGTTAAGGTAAGAAGATGTCAATTTACCTCAGTAACTTCCCCTATTGATTCACAGAACCCCTTTAAGTCCCCTTCAGTAGCATCAGTAGGAATCCCTCCAAGATAAACCTCTGAACCATGTGGAGGAAGTGCAAGAAGTTCAACATGCCTTTTCTTTTCTTCTTCCTCCTCCGTTGCAGCAGCATCCTCCTCCTCTTCGTCCACTTCCACTTCGATCTCCTCTTCTATCTCTTCAATCTCCTCCTCCTCTTCAACTTCTTCGTATTCAACTTCCTCCTCCAGAATCTCCTCAGGATCATTGTCACCATCAAGGTCTACCCTCTCCTCAGACTCCATGGAATCGTGAGCCTCTGAAGCAGCAGTCCTCGTCCTTGACATCTTAAGTATCTAGAAAAGAACGCTTGCACTACAACTGTGGAGGAGACACAGAAGCAAGAAGCAAGTGGGGAGAGAGAATAGAACCGAGGAAAGGTTGGAAAAGAAACAATAAGAGGCCGATAGAAAAGAAGAATAAAAGGTTCGAAATGACGCTGTGCCATAATGCGGCTAAAAAGGAATTCCAAAGTAGTTAACAAAAAAGGTGACAAACAATAGACAAAGAGAGAAGAGGGCGACGAATGCTCAACAGGTGAAACAAGAAAAAATAAGAAACGAATGACCCCTGAGAACGGAAAAAAACCAATGATATCATAGGAGGCCTTGGTTAGATGCAAAGAAGGTAAAAAATCATGGCAACAAGAAAGAAAAGAAGGTAGTGATTAGCATAAGCAAAAAAAGAAGAGCTAAAGACATAGTAATCTCTGAATAACCCACTTTAGAAAACTCCAGCTCCATGTTAGATCTCCCAACACACATTGTTCAGAATTGCAAGTGAAATTTTTTATGCTGCCAATCTAACCTGTTAAGAGAATCCCCTCAGCTTATAACTATAATTCTATTGAATCATCCATACATTTACACGAATAAACCACAACACAATGGATATCAACGAAGAACAACACAATACCCGTTCAAAGCTTAATATCAATCAAAGGCGTTTGAGCTACTTATCAGCAACCAAAGATGAGAGCAGATTCACATTTGAATTAAGACAAGAAGAGTTCACAAAAATCCCAATTTGAAAAGAAGAAAAATTCGGATCCCCAACCAAAAAGATTCACCAAAGGATACGACGAATGAGATGAAACAAGACAGAGAGAGAAAAGGTACCTGAAAGGCGAGAGAGGAAAGGAGAGAGAGCTGCCGGAAGAAAACCCTAATTTTGAGAATTACGGAGAGGATGATGAACAAGTGTTTCTCGCAGCGAAAACATGTAAATGTGAAATTAGCTTGTATATGACCTAAGTGACTATGAAGCGGGTGCAGTCACCTTTTTATGGTGTTACCCATCTTATAAATATTGGGGGGGGGGGGGGGGGGGGGGGGTAATTATCAGTCTTACTATACCAAAAAATTTGAGAAATTGACTGTGATTTTATTTTTTTGCAAGGGATAATTTGCGCAGTTTTTTTCCTAAATTCCATATTATTATTGTCGAAATACACCACATTCTATATATTTAATATAATATTTTTTAATTGATACGCAATTTATATATATATATATATATTTTATTTATTAAAATTACGCGCGAACATTTCTTTTGATTACCGGTTTACCATCTATGTTGTTTAACAATTTTAAAATAAAATTTAGCTATCTCTAGATATCATAGTGCTTATTTTTAAAATTAAGCCTAAGCAATAGTTTGCTATTTTTTAAAAAATAAATATTTAACAAAAAATCATTAAAAACGAATCTAAAAAACATTATATCACATAACAATTTCTTACAACTTTATAAAATTATTTTTTTAACTTTATCTCATTTATTGGAAATTAAAATAAAATATATATATTTTTTAAGAAAAGATCTACTTAATTATTTTTAATGTTTGCAGAAAAAAATAAAATTAAAGTCGTGAATCGACAAGAAAAAAAAGAAAAATGACAGTATTGACTCTCTTTAACTCCCACCGCTTAATTCCGAACTAGGTTTCTCTTCTCCGGCGAATCGGAGCACTCTCTTCCAATTTTCCCCTTTTCGTTTCTCAGGTACTGTTTCTCTACCTGATACTTCTTCCGATTCTGGGCTCGTAACGTTTTATCTCTTATGGAATAGGTCTCATTTCTGATCGTATTTGCAGTGATGATTTCCAGGTAGCTTCCACCGATTGAGACTTACGGTGGCAGCTATGGCAATGGGACTTACTCGTCTTGTTGCTATTGCTTTTACTCTTCTTCTAGTTTCAATTCTTCCTCTTCATGTCTCTCTCGCCGGTGAGTTTCCCCGGATTATTGGTGTTAATTTTTCCGTTAAAATGTGATAGTTTCTGTTTCAGGATTGGTGATTTTTCGACGATTGTCTCTAAATTTTTTGTTGATTTTGATAGAACATTTTTCTTTTTAGTTCATCTTGGCTTGTAATTTGACTCAGTGAGGTCTCTTTTTGGTGTAGGTGAGATAACATCTATTGAATCTGTACCTGACCTTCAGAAGCTAATGTATGTTGCTGTTGATGGGTATCCTTGTGTACGCCTTCTCAATCTTTCTGGAGAAATTGGATGTTCAAGTAAGCTTCTTTTGGGTCCTGCCTTTACTGATTTTTTTCTGTTGATGAGTTTCTTAACTTTTATGTTTATATATACTCAGATCCTGGTTTGAATAAGGTGGTGGCTCCAATCATAAGATTAAAGGACGTTAAAGATTTGGCTAAGCAACACACTATTTTGGTGACAGCTGATGAAATGGAAGATTTCTTTACCAGGCATGTCTCCTTTGTCATTTACAAATCTTGCATGACCTCTATTCAGTTTCATTATTGATCTTTTGGCTTGTGGAGTAGTTCTTTACCACGTGCTAAGCAGCACATACCTATGCATGAGCTAGCTGTAGTTCTCATATCGGTGTTTACTTCACGTTAATCAGCCTTTTTGGAAAGTCAATTACATCCTTAACAATAACGTATTTACAAGGTTGCAGAGTTTGTTTTCACTAGTACTTTAGTATTGAAGGCAAACACTATCAGTTTTCTTCTTTTGCTCTATGAAAGTGAAACAACAGACTGTAATGAGTATACCCCTCTTATCAACATTTTTGAAATCTGCTTTAAATGTCGTCACTTGGTTGCTGGTGCATCAGGAATGGATTAGGGATTCAGTAGAACCTGTAATTCATTGGATTTTTTTCGCTTTATTTTCAGTCTACAAACTAAAAGTTTGTATACCTCTAACCACTTTACACTGGAATCCTGCATTCTGGCTTACTTCTGGCATTGTTCATTAGACTTCTACATCTCTTAGACACTCTATTCAGATAGAAATGACACAGGATCGCTCCTCTTTGTGCCCTTTTCAGGGTGTCAAATGATATGAGCTTTGCGAGCAAAATTGGTGGTGTTCTAGTTGAATCAGGATCTAATTTCCAACAGAAGTTAAAAGGTACTATGTCGATCCACATATTTATGATTCTGTCAAATTGAATGGCTGTTTCCTTATATATTAGTTTGTTTTCTTAATTCCAAACACAGTACTCGATACTTCTTATCTATGTTCATGGCGTAAGTGTTTCTCTCTTTCTTTCTTGTAGGTTTTTCTCCTGATAAAAAGTTTCCTCAAGCGCAGTTTTCACCCTATGAAAACGTTGAGTACAAATGGAATTCAGCTGTACGGTAGCATAAACTCTGTCTGATTCTTTGAGGTTACTTGTTCTTGTAAACTCTTTTGTAGTGGGTTGGAAATTGTTTCAATCAGTTATCACCAAATCCATAGTCAAGCATTTCCGAGTTATATGCTGTTTTCTTCTGGAACTATAATTAACTACCTGCTAACACACAAACACCATAAATCCTTTTCTTATGGTTTATTTTTGGTATATATTTTACAAGAGGAATGCATGCATCTGTCCAGATGATCACTTATAAAGAAGTTCATAAATCAATTGCATATTTATCTACCTTAATAAAATGATAGTTCTTCTTATTGTTTTTCCATGGAGAAAAAACTATTTTAATTCTTATGAGTAGTTGCAGGTGATAAGTCTCTAGCAATTGACCATTGTTAAACTTGATTATTTGCAGGCATCAAGCATAATGTGGAAAAAATATAATTTTCCTGTGTACTTATTGTCAGAAAGTGGCATATCAGCTGTGCAGGAGGTAAACCTTCAAACTTGCAATCTTTTGCAAATTATAAATGTTTATATTTGTGTTTTAAGACTAAATTGATTACCTTTTTAGAAATATGAGGAAAGGCTTAGAGAGGCATTATAACTGTTCGTCACACTCTTAAGAGCAGTATTGCTTGATGAAATATGGCTGTAAAATGGTGCATGAGATCTGTTTCTTCAAAGTCATATGAAATGATTAGTCCTAGTTTAAAATGAATTAGTCTGCATAAATTTTTCTAAACATTGATTACCCATTTTTAAATAGGAATACAATTTTGGTCCTGGAATGTTTGTCTCATCCAGCTGAAGGCAACACCCAGCTAAATTTGTAGCTTTTAAATGCAGATTTGTTGCTTTCCATAGCCTGCAGTTGGACCCAACCATTGCCTTTCCATTTGTCTTGTGGTAGTGGCATTTAAACGGCTGGTTAACTATGTCATTAGATAATATGTTGTTGTTCTTACCAGATGAGGTTCTGTCAAGAAGCTAGCTTTATGTTTCTGTTGTGTTGGTAGCAATCTAAATGTGTATGGTTTATGTGGATAGCATCACGTTTTCAGGTTATTGACTGTAGATTTACATCCTAATATATGTGTGCAGATCCTTTCCAAGAAAAAGATGAAGCATGGAACATATACCAGTGATGTTGCTGAATTCAATATGGTTATGGAGGTATTTGGCTTTAGCTTTGTAGCTCACTGGAATGTTAACCACCTTTATGGATCTTTACTTTGACTTAGATTATGACATCCACTTCTCTATTTTTTGTATTAGACTACCAAAGCTGGAACACACAATTCGGAGGCTTGTTTGCAGGAAGGAACTTGCCTCCCATTGGGCGGATATAGGTAAAAGTTTAGGAGATTGAAATTTCTATATTACTGTCTGAAGACATATGAAACCTTTTAAAGGACACGTTTGGTTTTCTAATAACTTTGTTACGAAGGACAGTGTTTGGTCCTCGCTTCCACCAATCAGTGTTTCGTCTTCCAACAAACCAATTGTGCTAACTGTGGCCTCCATGGATTCTGCATCATTTTTCCGTGACAAAAGTTTTGGTGCAGATTCACCAATATCTGTGAGATCTCGCTATTTTCTGCTTTTGGGTCGATCTAGAATGCGTTTATTTAATCTTCTTATTCTTCTTTTCCCGATTCATTGCTCAATGCGTTCTCCTTCTTTCAGGGTCTGGTAGCTCTTTTGGGAGCAGTTGATGCTCTTTCTCGAGTTGATGGTTTTAGTAATCTCAAAAAGCAGGTGCCAGTGAATAAATATAATTGCCAAATCTATTGAGTTTCTTGCACACATCAGTGTACCATGTGATTTAGTTTTATTTCACGCTTTTTGTTGTTTGCAAGCTTTAATACCAAAGGTATATCTTGCACTCTGCTGTGTTTTGGCTCTTATAGCTCTGCATGTATATCCTAAATGAATGCAGCTTGTGTTTTTGGTTCTCACCGGAGAGACGTGGGGTTACCTTGGCAGCAGGAGGTTCTTACACGAATTAGATCTGCATTCAAATGCTGTCGCAGGCCTTAGCGATACTCCGATTGAAACGGTAATCTTTATTGTTTTGATCTGACAAAGTTGCTAGAGACAGCTAGTCTTATGCATGAAGTCCTTTGTGAAAAATGTTGCATGTGTTTCATTGTTGCTGCAACTTATTTGTTGCTTAATTAGTGTTCCTTGTGAAATTGAAGGTTCACAATTCTCTAAATCTAAAGATCGAATTCAAATTGCTGTCTTCTATTATCTAACAGGTGCTTGAAATAGGATCCGTTGGAAAAGGTTTAAGTGGAGGGATAAACACCTTCTTTGCCCATAAAACTAGGGTGAGAAATTCCTGATACCCTAAAACTCTTACATAATCCGTTCGATAATGTGAAAACTGTCATAGGCGACTTATCTTTTACTTCTGGTGTTCTGCTTTAGGTTTCTTCAGTTACAAACATGACACTGGATGCTTTAAAGATAGCTCAGGATTCACTTGCATCAAAGAGCATCAAAATTCTTCCAGCTGATACTGCAAACCCTGGAATACCCCCATCCTCCTTGATGGCTTTCATGAGAAAGGTACAATATATATTCCAAGAAAATAGATGGAAAGACAATTCAAATGTGTATTCGGACTTTGAAAGAGAAGTAACTATTTGTGTATACTTCCCCTTCGGTTGATCATGAATATGAGAGGAGAAGTATAATTGCTTACTGTTATGTGATTCTGAACCAGATTGCCTAAAGTGAAAAAGGTATAACATCATATTCATTGTTGCAGAACCCTCAGACTTCAGCTGTTGTACTTGAAGACTTTGATACCAAGTTTGTGAATAAGTTCTACCATAGTCACCTTGATGACTTGTGTAAGTAGTCATAGCCTGTCTTTCTCTTCTTTTCGCTCCAAAACCCATTAGGCTCTTTTCTGATCCCTTTCTGGTATTGTATTGCAGCAAATATCAACTCCTCGTCTGTAGTAGCTGCTGCTTCTGTTGTGGCCCGTACACTTTACATCCTTGCAAGTGACAACAAAGATACAAGCAATTCAGCTCTGGGATCCATCCATGTCAATGCTTCTTTCGTTGAAGAGCTTCTAACATGTCTTTTAGCTTGTGAACCGGGCTTATCTTGCAACTTGGTAAAAGACTATATATCACCAACAAACACTTGCCCAGGCAACTATGCTGGCGTCATCCTCGGAGAACCATCCTCCAAACCTTACCTTGGTTACGTCGGTGATGTTTCTAGATTCCTATGGAACTTTCTGGCGGATAAAACATCTGTCCAAAAGGGAAACACAACCTCAGTTTGTTCAAAAGGAGTCTGTAGCAAAACCGACGAAGTGTGCATTAAAGCAGAGAGCAACAAGGAGGGAACATGTGTTGTCTCCACAACCAGGTAAACTCTGTTCGCTTGGAAATTGCATGCTCAAGTTCTATCTTATGTCCTAAATTGACGCAAATCTCAAGTTTGGTAGGCATTTGATAGGAATTATTAATTAGGATAAGCTTCAGAAGTGGAGCCTTTTTAGACTTCGGAGAGAGTCTGTCTTTGGTTTGTTGACCTTTGAATTGAATCTATCAACATTTACTTCTTCCGTTGGCTTGAGATGTATGTGGCCTAACCAATTTGCTGTCTGAATCATAACATATATTAAGTTCTGGTTTTGGCAGATATGTTCCAGCTTATTCAACTCGATTGAAGTATAACGATGGAGCTTGGACGATTCTGCCCCAGAACTCATCAGATTCTATGGGGATGGTTGATCCGGTGTGGACCGAGAGCAACTGGGACACTATAAGGGTGCATGTATACACAGTCCAGCATTCAGCATACGACAATGCAGTCCTTGTTGCAGGTATTACAGTCACAACGCTGGCTTACATCGGGATTTTGGCTGCTAAGTCACTCATCACAAAAGCCTTGAAGCAGGACTGAGACTTGTATTTGACACCCTCTCGTATAGGCGCAAATATTTATTGTCACTTTTCACCAATACATTGCATAACCCGCAACACCTATTTTACGGTGGTAGTAACTTTTTTTCTCAACCAAAGCATATTAAGAAAAGTCTTTTTGAGCTAATCATATTAAATTTTGTATAAACTGTCGAGTTACTAGAACAAAATGTAGTTTTTGTACAATATTTATCAAAAAGATATATTAGCTAAGAATATCCCATTCAGATTAAAAAAATGCAGAGCAAAATAGTAGCAGCTAATCTAAACGGTGGAGAGAGGTTTTTCTCAGAAAATGGTGCTTTAGTTTGTATTTTTGGTACCTCAATTCATATTGAACAAATCTTTCTTTTTAAGAAAAAAAACAGCAATTGAAGCTTAGTTGAAAGAACAGACTAAATTGTTGTTAAATAGACTTATATAAGAACCAGAAAGTGGTGAGACTGACATAAAACAGATATAAGGCATAAGCATCTACAAAAGGTTCTAATGGAATAGCTTCGATGATCATAATCATCATTCATCATCTCAGCATTAGATGAACAAGTGCTTGAACTCCCCATTTGCTAGCTTACATAGCTCATTGTAATTCTGTGGATCTGCAGAGCCAAAATAACAATCAAATATTAAGACATAAAAAACGGAACAAAGATCTTCTAATATAGAGACTTCTTCATTGAACTGAGAGACTTAAAACCCCAAATTTAATGTTTTTGATAATGCAATTGAAAAACTCTCAGCAAATAGATAAAAAGGAAGGAATCAATGAAATTACCAAAGGTATTCCCAAAATTGGTCCAAGTTTCAGCTCGAATAGCGTTATCACTCTCTGCAATCCCAATGACCTCAAGGTAAGTGGTAAGAGGAGGAGTTGGAGGCGATCCCCTTACAACGATCTGAACATCATCAGTAGATTTCCCGACCACAGAACCAGTGTCTGAACCGATCACTTGAATCACAGTTCTGACCTTTTGGCCAATGTATCGCCTCAACAAAGCTCCGTTCACAAAAGCTGAAGGACTTGACGTATCCATTTTTTTTTTTTTTATCTGCCGTCAAAGATTCAAAAGCGAATTGATAAATCAGGAAAAAAAAAAAAACCAATGGTAATCGCAATTTATATGGCGAAATCAATCGATTTGAGAATCTCTGATAAAATCAATTGAATGGAAGAGAATTATACTAATCGGCCATAGAAAACACAATTGTTTGGGAAGATTTACCTTATTGGAGAAGATGAATCGTTTCGTCGGAGTTGCAAAGTGATTTAGCCCTAACTTCTGAGATTGAGGCTTTGAGAGAGAGAGAGAGAGAGAGAGAGAGAGAGAGAGAGTTAAAGGAGAGAATTTGGGCGGGAAGCGAAAAGCTTCAGATGGCGCCAAAAATGGGAAAGAGAAACAAAAAGGCTTTTTAGTGGGATTCACAGTTTAGCCGATAAGTGTGGGCTTATAAGTAGTGGACCCATTTGGGCTTGATAAGTTTTCTCTGGATCGTTGAAAACAATTTTTTTTTTTTTTAATTTTGTCGTGCACAATTCGTTATTTATTTATGATGTTGGTATAGTGTTTGTAAATTTAAAAACACAGTGAAAAAACTTTTCTTTCATGAATCCTAAATTTTGAAATCACAATAGTCATTATATCCACATTCATTAACGCATTATCCAAAACATAGTTTGAAAAATGATTAATACTCAATTGCATAATTCAATTTGACAAGTTACATTTCAAAAAGAAAAATATATAGATATATATATAATTATGGATAAGTTTTTCTTAATTTTTGTAAGAAAGATAAGTTACATATTAGAGAAGAAAATTGAGGATTAACTTGTATAATAAAATCATTTATTCTCTTTCAATTTCTTGGTTATAGCAAAAGCGGCTCCTGCGACTGCTACAATCACCGCTGATATTATGATCGTCTTTTTCAGCGTTTGTGATGTGTCTTTCTTTGCCTTTGCGTTTTCTCTCTTTTCCACGATTTTTTGTACCTTTTTCATTTTTATCCCAAAAGTAAAAATATAAAATTACGATTTCACGTATAGATTTATGTACAAGAAAAAGTGATAAAGCTTGGTGGTTTATTTGAGAAACTCATGAAAAATTAATACATCAAATTAAGAAGGATATCATAAATCTTTTCATGTATCTAATTGAATCTATGTAATTAATTTATTAAAACTACTTTAACAAAAAAAAAAATTATTTAGTACCTTTTGAGAAGCAATCTCTGATGAAATAGGATCTACTTCGAAATTCTTGTTTTGGCCAGGATTTAGTTCAGCTTCTGCATCACCTTCTGGAAATATTGTATCCGTTGCCATTTTCACACTTAGCTTTCTTTGTTTTCTTACAAAAAAAAAAAATGTTGTGAACACAAAACAAAATGAAGATAGCTTGAAAATGAGGCAAGTAAGTTTGGATTTTGTGGCTAAGTCTTGTGCTCTAAAAATAGTTTGGGGTTTGTTTGTGTTGCTATGGATCTTTCAGCCATTCCATAAGCTTTTTTTAGCCCTCTTCTAAATTTATTATCCGCAATATTTGCTGATGCCACTAAAATAAGATAGTGAAATTTTTTACTTTCCATATTTACGTTTTTCTTAATTTTGATCAGTTTCACCTTATTTTTAACATCAAATGTTCACTATCTTTTTTCTAACATTTTGGATGGTTGAATTAAAATTGTTTTTAAATAGAATTGTATATGACAAAATCAACTAGACAACTACTATATATTTTTTTCTTTTAGGACGATATGATTTATGGTTTAAAAGAATGTACTCTATTCATGATAGATGTTTGCAAAAACCTACGAGGAGAGTAAGAAGTAAATTTATTTTGACTATTTTTTTACAGAGACCATCTATGCCTCTGGAGAAAAGAGAGAGTTTTGATTGTCAAAACACAAATTAAAAGGAAGATGCAGATCCTTCCAAAAGAATAGTTTTCATATGTTGAATCAGCCCATCCATTTGCTCTCTCGAATGCAACGGCGAAGGATACACAAACGCACAGTCCAGTTTTCCGTCTCTAAGCGCATCAAAAACCGCAACCGACGGTCCAACCCCGTGAATAGACGCGCACCCAATGTAATCCCGCACCCCAACAGAAGCCAATTCAGATTCTGGAGACTCGTCGATAACAGGATCTTCAAATATGGAGATGAAAGCGGTTCTAAGAGATGAGGAAGGTGTGAGATTAGGATTCTCTATGGCCTTGCACATTAAGAAATTGAGATCTGACATATCCGTGAAGTGCTTGTTCGAGTTCTTTGCGGATGTGAATGAGTCGTAGCATCTTTTGGCTAGGTCCCACAGCGTTTCTTCTCCGGTAATGTCGTGTGTGTGAAGAATCCCTGCGTGGTAGAAACCTGAAAACATAATAATAAAAATATCAAATAGGAATCATTAGATCAATACAACAACATCCAAATCAAACTGTATTGTCCATCGTTAGTTTAACGAGTTTGAAAATGTCTAGCAAAAACTAAGAAAACTACGATTGTTTCAAACTACAATTTCTGAGTTCCAATCAGTCATAGCCTAGATAACTCGCAGTCTTGAACCATATCATCACTGGATCATAGCAAATTTGTTGCAATCATGAGAAGATCTATGAACATCTATTCCTCATATATATCATCAAATGCTATTGTAATCCCAAGATTTCATACTTACCAAAATCATTTGAAGTAAGAGGAGGTTCAAGAATGGAACGACAGTCCGAAAGAGTCACCACGGCGTATTTCTCTCCTTGGTATGGTGGTAGATTCTTCGAGGAATACGCAGCGATTAGCCCCGATGACGCTAATGCCGCCCATAGCTTTATCCCTTTTGCCTTGCATCCCTACAAAAGGTAATTGAATGCTCCAAATTTTCAGAAACAACCTAGGCTTTAAGCACAAACCAAGCTCCTCTTAGTCCTTTTGTGTTACAAATTAAATGTATGCATATGTAATTTGTGATGTCATGCGACTATGTGATTACTACTCATAACCAATATCTTATTGTCATATAAAAATACCCAAAAATAATAAAAATAAAATAAAATCAGTTTATTAATTTTATAATTTCCTGTAAAAAAAATAACTCAGAAGAAGAAAAGAATTCTCCTGATATATTATTTTATATTTAGATAAGCAAAAATGGAAACAAATATTAAAACTCTATGCTAAGTATGCTTAACACGCAATAATAATAGTAATTAGCACACATAATCCGCAATTAATAGATTGGAGTCCCTTACAGCCACAAGTTTGAGAGTCTGATCTCTTTCCAGTTTCAGCCTCACCACTTGCGATCTCCGATTCGAATCCTCCGCGTCCACGAAATTCAAATTCGAGAACCGAAACGCGTTCAACGAGTAACCAAGCACGTCGATCCCACGCGCCCAGAACGGTTTATTCCCTTTCCCACTCGGAATCAGCTCCTCTATCGCCTTACCTAACCCCGCCGCCGTCACGGGTCCGTTTTCGCAGCCATCCGCCGCCGTCTCTTTCATAAACTCTCTCAGAAGCGTAACCGCAGCAGTCCGATCGCACGCCGCCGTGTTCAGCCGAAATGTAAGTATCCGTTGCTCCCCGTCGTCGGTCAGATCGTAGAGGCTGACGATGAATACGGGTGACTCGGAGTTAATCCAACGGTGTGGATCGATCCACGTGTTTTTGTTAAGCTCGTGTTCTAGGATGATCCTGTGTGGATCGTCGCAGTCTCGGATGATCTGAGCGGTAGATTCGGAATCGAAGGGATGGATTTCGACGCGGGAATCGTCGGCGACGAAGGAGAAGGAGTTTGCTGATGCGTCGAAGCGGATGTTGGAACGGAGGATTGGATGGTAAATCTGGAGTTTGTCGAGGGTGTTTTGGAGATTTTGGAGTTTTGGTGTTCGGGAAAGTAAGAGAGCTATGACGGCGATGCCTGTGCCGCCGTCGATCGCTCTGCACCAGCTGTATTCGGTTGCTCCTACGGGTCGGGTCATGGACTCGGGTACCTGATTCGACTCACTCATTAGTGTATATCTAGAGAAAGAAGAATCGAGGGGAGAGATTGTTTTCACTTTTTGGGATTTTTAAGATTTTGTTGGCTAATATGGGATTTTCCACGATTCCGGTTTAGTGTTTTTCCTGGTTTACCTGATCAAATAGATTTGGTTTTGCAATTCCGTATTTACTTACATTTTGGTCTTGTCAAGTTACCGTAACACTATAAACCACCCTAGATCTTTGGGTCATTTAATTGTATTTTTCATAAATTGTGGCTAAGTGCGTCAATATGGATCGGTCCGTTTCATTTACTCTATATCCGATTAAATGATACTCCAGGAAACAAATTGTATTTATTTCCACGTCACTCTCTTATCCCTTGTTAATTGGACTCAGATTGGGTTTAAAGTAAAAATTTGTATATTATTATTTATTATTTCCAAGTATACAATTAGAAATTGATGCATATATACATTATTGCAACCAGGTCCAACGTACAGCTCAAAAGAAAACATGCAAATAATAAAACAAATCTAAGAACTCAATATTTACGTATAAATACGAAGAAAGATATACATAAATTGTTATTTTTTATATTTTGTACATTTTTAATTAGTATTTATATATTAATTTTAATATATTATATAACTGATATTTTTGATGTATTATATTTTTTAAAATAATACATTATTTGATGCGTTTACAAAAAAAATACATTATTTGGTGAAAATCAAAAAAAAAAAAAAATTTAAATAAGTGGCTACATAGAAATTATTGTGTGCATTGCCAAGAGTGGTAACAACTCAAACAAACAAAGAACAACGCAACGAAATTATACAATGTTTCAAACATTTATATGTAGCCACTTCTTTACCATAGAGAATCCTAATCACGGGAAGAATCTCAAGGGAAAAAAAATATATAATTTTAATGTTCAAATTTTATAAATTTTGATGAAATGAAAGTGCAAAAGAGACACCAAACTCATTTTATATATATTAATATTTATAAAATAAAACATGAAAAATATATTAATATTATCATCAAGTAATCGAAAATTCATTTTTATAAATTCATTATTATTTTTTCAAATGTTTTTGTCTTTTCACTTAGGAATAAAAGACATGCAACGATAATTTTATCTAATCAATTATTTTCATCAAATAAATTAATGTTAAATAATTTATATTATTATTTTAATTTAAAAAACTTATTATTTATTAGTTATATACATGCTAAATAAATTTTTTTTTGATATATATCAAAATATAATTGAACAATGTGACAAGTAAATGATATATATATTTTTGGTTAATTTTCTTTTTTTGATTAAAAACAGAAAAATACATGCATATGTAAATTAATATATGTAAATATATATATATATATATATATATATATATATTTAGTTAGTTTTCTTATTTTATATAATAAGATATATATTAGTTAAAAAAAAAATCGAATCGTCCCCTATATATATCGAGAGAATTCACTTTTTTACTCCCATCCTAAGTTAGTATATTAAGAGAAAAAATAGGCATAATCACTGATACGTCATCCATCATCTAATCTTTGAGCAAAATCTGTATCCGCCGCATCCTCTAATTCCCTACCGATCGGCCGTTTCCATTTTGCCCCCTCAAACACCGTCGAGCCTCATAATTGGTGAGATTCAATCGCAATTGCATTTCTGAAGGATTTTACCAGCAACAACAGGATCAGTGAGTTGTCTGAAGGTTTGATTCTAAAGATATTATCTTCACTTGCAACAAAACAAATGTCTGAGTGTTTTGTCTAAACGATGGCGGTCGCTTTGGAAGTTGGTGCCGAAACTCGAGTTCGAATCTGAGAATCGGAGAACTGCAGAGAATGTTGGCAGGTCTTTGCTTTCACATAAAGCTCCGGTTTTGGAGAGTTTGCATCTCAAAGTTACTGATAGATGTGATGATATAGATGTTGGACTATGGGCTGGAATTGCATTTGCACGCAATGTGCGTGAGTTCGTACTCCATGTAATGTACCGAAGTAGAAACCCGTATGTATATTGAAGAGAGCTACAAGGTATTTATACAGAAAGGCTTGCCTAAGAGATAACATTGTATCTACGGAAATATAGGAAACAGAAGATTGACATATATCCTAATACCCCCCTCACGTTGGTGGGACGAAATCGGTAACACCGAACGTGGACAGTAATGTCTGAAATTTCGGGGTTGGCAAGGCCTTAGTTAAAAGATCAGCGACTTGGTCATGTGTAGAGATGTGCACAGTCGTAATGAGTTTCTCTTGTACCGCGTCTCGGACTTAATGACAATCACGTTCAATATGTTTTGTTCGTTCGTGGAAAACTGGATTGGCTGCTATGTGAATGGCTGCCTGACTGTCGCAGTGTAGTGGAATCGGAGTAGATTGGGCAACACCAAGATCTTCCATTAGTCCTTTTAACCATTTAATCTCCTTGAGAGTATAAGCCATGGCCCTGTATTATGCTTCAGCAGAAGAACTTGATACCGTATCCTGTTTCTTTGTTTTCCAGGAGATGGGAGAGTCGCCCAAGTAGATGACATAGGCAGACAGGGATCGACGAGTGCGCGAACACGCAGAAAAATTGGAATCGCAATAAGCGGTGAGAGTTAGAGGACTATCGGAGCGAAGAAGAATACCTTGAGCGGGAGAACCCTTGAGATAGCGAACAAGACGAAGAGCTGCCTCCCAATGAGCTACAAGTGGAGTTGACACGAATTGAGAGAGAATGTGAACAGGATAACTCAAATCTGGACGCGTGATAGTCAAGTATATGAACCGTCCAACCAAACGGCGATACTACTCAGGATCGTCATACGGGCTGGTCACCGAACCAAATTGATGGTTGAGTTCCATTGGAGTCGAGACCGGTTTGGTACCCAACAGTCCAATCTCGTGAATGATGTCTAGGGTGTATTTTCGTTGAGACAAAGAGAAACCGTCTTTCCCACGAGAGACCTCGATTCCTAGAAAATACTTCAACTTGCCAAGATTTTTCATGTGAAAACACTTGCTAAGCTGATCCTTAAATTGGTTGATGGCGTCTAAATTATTGCCTGCAATGACAAAATCATCAACATAGACTAGGATGTGAATAATTGTCGTCCCGCGGATCATTGTGAACAAGGAGTAGTCTTGGTAGCTTTGTTTAAAACTGAATTCACGGAGAGTAGTCGAGAGCTTGGAAAACCAACACCGTGGTGCTTGTTTAAGGCCATACAATGATTTGCGTAGTCGACACACTTTAGTTGGATCCGACGACTGGAATCCCGGTGGTAGTTTCATGTATACCTCTTCCTTAAGATCACCATGGACAAATGCATTGTGAACATCCATTTGGTGAACTTTCCATTCTTTTGCAGCTGCAACACCGAGAAGAGAACGTACTGTTGTCATCTTAGCCACCGGAGCAAAAGTTTCTGTAAAATCCACACCCTCTTTTTGGTGATTACCCATGGCAACAAGACGGGCCTTATGACGTTCGAGAGAACCATCCGCACGAAACTTTAATTTGTAAATCCACTTGCTATTAATCGCTTTCTTTCCCGGTGGTAGATCGGTGATATCCCAAGTATGATTAGCTTCCAAAGCATCAATTTCTTTCTGCATTGCTTAACACCATTCGTTTTTCTTTGCGGCATCCTTGAAATCCCTAGGTTCATTGCTGTCTAGAATCGCAGCCATGAAGACTATGTGATTGGCGGAAAAACCCGCATTAGACAGAAAATTAGTAATGGGATAAAGAATCGTACCCGAGACCGTAGACGAGGGCATTGAATCAGAGAAGTCAAGTGCAAGAGCGTGAGAGGAAGAGTGTACCAGAGGAACAGCATAGTCCTTAAGTAAAACAGAGGGGAACTTTTTGCGATGTCCTTTTCCCAACAATTCAGGTAGACCGGGAGTTGAAGGAGACTCATCTGTCGCGGTAGGCGAAACAGGAGTCGGGGAGGACCTAGATGGAGATGGTGGTGGTTCATTCGTCTGATCAGTCGAAAGAAGACTGTGTTCCTCAATAGATGAGACAACGAGTGCCGGCGGAGCATCTAGTGTAGAAGACACCTCTGCCAAAGATAGAGTTGGAGAACCAATATCCGGAGACGGTGGTACGGCTGTTGGTACCCAATCATCGTCCACTACAACAGACTGTTGTTGTGGTAGCGACGGAGAAGACGTGTTAGTCAAGAAAGGAAACAAGTCTTCTTGAAACCGAACATCACGACTAACAAAAAAATTTCTGTGTCAAGATCGAACAAGCGCCACCCTTTTTTCCATAAGGATAGCCAACAAATACACATCTTCAACTTCAAGGCCCAAATTTGTCTTTGTCTCGCGATCGGTAATGAGCGTAACACAAGCATCCAAAAGTTCTAATCATGTCATACGACGGGCGCTGGCCAAACAATACTTCATATGGAGTCTTGTTCTTCAAAACAGATGAAGGTGTTCTATTAATCAAATGTGTGGCAGTGAGAACACTTTCTCCCCAAAACTTTACTGGCATGTTACTTTGGAAGAGGCAAGCGCGAGCCACGTTAAGAATATGTCGGTGTTTTCGTTCAACACGTCCGTTTTGTTGCGCAGTGTCAACACAAGAAGTCTGATGCAAGATGCCTTGTTCTTAAAAATAAGATGTAAGGCACATGAACTCAGTACCATTGTCTGTGCGAAACGACTTGACCGGCTTGCCAAATTGTCGTTGAGACATGGCACAAAAATTACGGATTAGTTGAGGAACCTCAGATTTGGCAGTCATGAGATATGTCCAGAGAGCCCGAGAATGATCATCAACTAGTGTAAGAAAATATGTAGCACCACTTGTAGAAGGAGTGCGATACGGACCCCACACGTCACAATGAACAAGAGAAAAATATTCTGAAGCTTTATTATTACTGTCAGGAAAAACATCTTGTGTTTGTTTAGAACGAAAACAAGTGTCACAATTTTTGAGATCACCAAGACCGCCAGAAAAGTGAACACACTCAGATAAAGAAGCTAAAACACCATTGGAAGGATGACCAAGTCTACGATGCCACAACTCGCCAGAAGACAGATTAGTTGCCGACGTCTTGTGAGAACGAGCTGCCAACACTCCCGTAAAATAGTACACTCCCTCACGCTCTTCACCTGCTCCAATCAAAGTCCTCGAAAAACGGTCATGTAAGAAGCACAGTGTATCAGTAAAGATACTAATGGAGCCAGTTTGCTTGAGAAGTTTAGAGACAGAGATTAGAGTGCAATTGAAATCAGGAACAAATAGCACGTTAGTGAGCAAATATGCTGAGCTCAAGGGTAGCGAGCCACAATTGGTTGCTCGAGATGGTTTCCCATCCGGTTTGGTGACCTGTGAAGGAAAAATGTCAACAACATCGACCAAAAGAGATAGATCACCAGTCATGTGGTGAAAAGCGCCAGTATCTAAAACAACATCAGTTAAATGGGTTTTACCAGACAATTTTTTGGAAGAGGTGTTGGAGCGTTGAGATTCAAGAAGATTAGTCAGTTGTGTAATCTGATTATTGCCATTGTCAGACGGTGTTTCCACTCGCGCGATGTTAGTACAGCCACGGCCACGACCAAATCCTCTTGTCGGACGACCACCACGTTGAACTGGGCGATTAGTTTGGTGGGTGTCTGATCGGTTCCCAGCTTTTTGTTCATGAAACCAATCCGGAAAGCCATGAAGTTGAAAGCATTCAGAAACGTCGTGTCCTTGACGACGACAATGGGTACAGGAGAGGGCAGAACGATCACAAAAACGTGGACCGGATACCGCAGCTGCTTGTGCCGGAGCCCCTGTTTTGACAGTGAAACCAATTGCCTCTGTTTTTGTTGTATCTTTGGATCTTGCAACATTCAGGTTATGTTCTTCGCGAATGACACGAGAGTAGACTTGAGTAAGAGGCGGCTTCGGGTCTTCACCAGTAATGGTAGAACGAATATTGCTGAAATGTGGAAGATCAAGACCGAAAAGGAATTGATGAACTCGGTCGTCTTCACGTTCTTTAGCAATGTCTGGAGCGGCTGCACATGTACATTCGCGACCAGTCTTGTAGTGTTGCAATTCCTCCCATAGCTTTGACAGTCGACCGTAGTATTCCAAAACGGATTGGCCATTTTGTTTGCACTCCGCTATCTCGTCCTTGAGAACCTGCTTCCGAACGCCGTTGCCGACGGAGAAACGAGAGCGAAGACTCTCCCACAGAGTTGATGCTTATGCGATAAAAGAAACAGTTGAGCGAAGCTTGGGATCAATAGAGGTACGGATCCAGCCCACGATCATTGAATTCGCAGCACGCCACATACTTACGTTTGGTTCGGTGCTTGGTTTTGGAATAGATCCATCAATAAAACCAAGTTTATGTTTTGCTTGCAGAGAGTTTTGTAACTCAGTTGCCCACTCTGCATAATTATCTTCTTGTAAAATCACAGAAGATATTAAAGCCTCTGGATTGTCAAAAGAGCTTAGTTGATACGGTGAAGGTGGTTGTGAAGGTGGTATTGTAAGAACCACCTGTGAGGATGGAGGAGCAGCCATTGAATAGAGTAGAAGACAGAGATGCGGTGACGGCGGTTGTTGAACAACAACGACGGTGGCGACGACAAGAAAAAAATTAGGTCACAGAATTATAACTCTCTGATACCATGTAATGTACCGAAGTAGAAATCCGTATGTATATTGAAGAGAGCTACAAGGTATTTATACAGAAGGGCTTGCCTAAGAGATAACATTGTATCTATGGAAATATAGAAAACAGAAGATTGACATATATCCTAATACTCCAAGTTTGTCTTTCCGTTGGCAAGTCAGTCACGTTTCCTAGTTACTTGTTTTGCTCTGATTCACTTGAGACCTTAAAACTCAAGAATCCTCCGATTCATATAGATGTTCCTTCTCCGGTTTCTATGAAGTCCCTCAGAATTCTTCACCTTCAATTTGTGACTTTCAAAGACGATGAATCCATTCGTAACTGAAGATGCAGATCTGAACAACCAGCTGATGTTGAAAACAGCCAGCTGATGTCATCAGGAGTCTGTATCTGCATCAGAAGTCTGTATGCTGACTTGGACACGTAAGCTGACGTGGCGAAGCTAGAGACGATGGTGTGACGAGCCAAGAAAGTTGTAGCTGACTTGGCAAAGAGATAAAGACGTGAGTTGTGTAGAGATTCACTAAATATTCTCTAGCAAAATTTAAGGATGGATCAACTTGAGGAGCAAGTTTATTTCTTTTGTGTAGATTCGGCGAGATTTTCCACCCAAGGCATGGAGAGTTTCGTTTTAATAGCTTAGAGAGGCCATATGTCGTGGTTAACACTCTAGAGCTATTATCGTGAGGTTGTATACTTCGAAGCAAAAGAAAAAGCTTAGAAGGTGAGTGTTCAGCTCTCTGTGGGTTTCACAGGCGGGTGAATAGAACGCAGAGATCTGCATTAACTAGGGTTTTGTTATCTTCGTGTGGATAGATAAATAACTAGGGTTGATTTGGTGGTTACTCAATCTTGAGATCTTTGAGCGGATTGATTCAAGGGAGAGTTAGAGCTGTAAAGATATACTTATAATAAAACAAGTTAAAATCGTTGGCTTGGCGCGTTCCAAGTGAAATCAGTGTGTTGTGTACCCTCTATACCTTTACAATTGGTATTAGAGCAGACGCCTGATCAAAGATTTTGATTATCTTTCAAACAGGTGAGATCTTGCGACAAGGGTATGGAGAATTCACAACGGTATGTTACGGTGAACATGCCACTGAAACTGGATGCTGAGCACTATGGCTACTGGAAGGTACAAATGCAGCAATTGATACAGGGTATTGATCTGGAGGCATAGGTAGCAGTTGAAGAAGGATGGACTCATCCAACGACAACCGATGGTGATGGAAAGGTGGTTCCAAAACCGAAGAAGGCTTGGAGTGCTGTGGAGAAGCGTGAAGCTAAATTCAACGCTAAGGCACTATCAGCCATTTTCACCTCTTTGCCTATGAATCAGTTCATCAGGGTGCAAGGATGCAAATCAGCAAAAGAGGCTTGGGATATCTTGCAGGTGTCGTTTGAAGGAACCAGCAGTGTGAAGAGAACTCGAATTGACATGCTTGAATCTGAGTTTGAGAACTTAACAATGAGTGCTGGTGATTCTATTGATGATTTTAGCAGCAAGCTGAGTTCCATTCGCCAAGAGGCTATTGTGCTGGGAAAGAACTACAAGGATAAGAAATTTGTCAAGAAATTTCTCAGGAGTCTGCCTTCAAAGTTTCAGTCACATAAATCTGCAATTGAGGTAGCTCTGAACTCTGATGAATTAAAGTTTGATCAAGTCGTTGGAATGATGCAGGCCTATGAGTTACAACTGAAAAAGAAAGATCAGTCGAGTGGTAAAAGATTTGTATTGATGGCTGATGAACATCAGATGGATGAGATAGAAGACAAGGTTAGCTTGATGGTCAAGAAGTACTTCAGGAAGTTTGAGAGAGGTCAACGAGGAGGAGGTTCTTCTCAATTCAGATCTGCTGCTAAAAAAGGTACTAAGAAATCAGACAAACAGTGTGCTGAGTGTGAGGAAATAGGTCATTACAAGGATGATTGTCCAACCATCAAGATGAGAAACTCTCTAAGATGTTTCGAATGTAATGGATATGGTCACACAAAGACTGATTGTCTTGCATCTATTGGAAAGAAAGAAAAATCCTATGTGATTTTGAGTGAGAGTGACTCTGATGAAGATGACCAAGAAAAGGGTGAGATTCTCAACAACTTTGTGGCATATCTAGGCATTGTCGAAGAAGGAGTTGAGGAACTGACAGATCAAGAGGGAGAAAATCAGGATTCTGATTCAGATGAGGACCAATCTGAGTTTAATGTAATCACAGTGTTGATTGGTGAACTGGCAACAACAAAAGAAGAGAAACTTGCCTTGATTATGGAGAAACAGAACCTGCTTAAGCATATCGATCAGTTGAAGAGTGAGCTCAAGTGTGAAAAGGCTAAGATATGTGAGTTGGAGTAGCGAATTGCAAGTCAGCTGAGGAATATCAGAATGCTGAGCAGAGGAACCAAAGATCTGGACACTATTCTATCTGCTGGTAGGATCAGTAACACAAAGTGGGGTCTAGGATATCAGGGAGAAGGCTCAACTAGCAATACCAAATTTGTGAAAGGAACAGTGTCGTCTGAGAGACAGAAGCCTAGCTCTCAAACCAGATCGTTGATCAGGACACATCACAGAAATGAAGAACAGATCAACAAGGGATACAAGGTCTTCAATGACAGGGTTAATGGATGTTGGTATTGTGGGAAACTTGGTCACTACAAGGTACACTGTCATGATTACATATCTCGGGCTGTTCAAATTGTAAGGCAGAAGAAATTCTACTCAGACAGCAGAATGAAGAATCAGGTATGGGTCAGAAAGCAGGATCTCTATTATAATGTTGCTTACACTGTTGAAGAACCAAAACACATCACAGAAAACGAAAGATGGTACTTTGATAGTGAGTGTTCCAGAAACATGACTGGAAGTCAAGATAATCTGACCAAGTTCGAGAAGATCTCAGGAAGGCATGTTACTTTTGGAGATGGTGCAAAAGGGAAGATCCGAGGTAAAGGTACCACTGATGGAGACACTAAACCAAAGCTTCAAAATGTCTACCTGGTCGACGGCCTGAAGGCAAATCTGATCAGCATCAGTCAACTATGTGATATGGATCTGGATGTAACGTTCACCAAGACTCATTGCAAGGCTGTAGATCATCAGGGAAGCATCCAGTTGGAAGGTCAGCGGTATGAAAATAACTGCTACATGTGGAAACCAAACAGAGTATGTCTCAGTGCTGTGACTGAAACTCACACCGAAATCTGGCACAGGAGGTTGGGGCATCTGAATGTTCGCACTATGGTGAAGCTATCAAATAAAGAGATAGTCCATGGGTTACCAAAGCTGAGATTGGAACAGAACTTTGTCTGTGGACCATGCACCAAAGTAAAGCAAGTTAAGGTATAACACAATGCTGTTCCAGATGTAAAGTCGAGAAGTGCCTTGGAACTTGTTCATATGGATTTGATGGGTCCAATCCAAGTAGAAAGTGTGACTGGAAAGAAGTACATTCTTGTTCTTATGGATGATTTCACTAGGTACACATGGGTCAGGTTCTTGCGTGAGAAATCAGAAACTCTAGAAAGCTTCAGGATTCTGGCTTTGCAACTGGAAAATGAAAAATGAGGAATTAAAAGTATACGAAATGATCATGGTAGGAAATTCCAGAATGAGCTTTTCGATCTGTTTTGCAAAGGCCATGGTATTGTGCATCAATACTCTGCACCACGTACACCAGAACAGAACGGTGTGGTTGAGAGGAAGAACAGAACTCTGCAAGAAATGGCTAGGGCAATGTTGCATGGGAACAATGTTGCAAAACACTTCTGGGTATATGTCATGTTATATCATAAACAGGGTATATGTCAGAAAAGGTACAAACAAAACTCCTTATGAACTGTGGAAAGGCAAAACACCATCGATCAGTTACTTTCATGTCTTTGGATGTATTTGCTACATTCTGAATGATAAATATCAGCTGGGAAAGTTTGATTCCAAGAGCGATGAAGGGATTTTCCCTGGTTACTCAGGCACTAGCATGGCCTTCAGGGTGTTCAATCAACGGACTCACATGGTCCAGGAAACAGTTAATGTCGTCTTTGATGATGCTTCATTTTACAGACAAATGATTCCACCACCGGCTTGTGAAAATCTGGAAACTGATGCAACAGAGCAACTGGAACAAGCCTCTGAGGACACCGCAGATGTGGGTACAGGAGATTCAGATGTTCCAATCACTCAGGTGCATCGGAATCACTCTAAACAAGATGTTATAGGAGAGAATCAGGGGGGCAGAGTTACCAGAGGAAAACAGATTGATTTCAAACAGATGCTTGGCAAGCATCAGAAGGATGATAAAGCAGAGGACAGTCGGACGCAGACAATTGAGGTTGTTCAGTTTGCGTGTTTTGTGTCAAGCCTAGAACCAAAAAATCACAAAGAAACATTGGTTGATGAATACTGGATAGCTGCTATGCAAGATGAACTGGAGCAGTTTGAACGCAGTGATGTGTGGGATCTGGTGGTTAGGCCACAGGATGCTAATGTGGTTGGCACGAAATGGATTTTCAAGAATAAGACTGATAGAAGTGGAGCTGTGACTAGGAACAAGGCTCGGTTAGTTGCTCAGGGGTATTCTCAGGTTGAAGGAGTGGATTTTGATGAAACCTTTGCACCTGTTGCAAGGCTTGAGTCCATCAGGTTCCTGTTTGGAATGGCTTGTGCCCTGAACTTCAGACTACATCAGATGGATGTAAAAAGTGCGTTCTTGAATGGTATTCTACAGGAAGAAGTGTATGTAGAACAACCAAAAGGGTTTGAGATTTCAGGTAAATTGGATCATGTTTACAAGCTGAAGAAAGCCTTGTATGGACTGAAGCAAGCACCAAGAGCCTGGTATGAGCGACTGACTACCTTTCTGATCAAACAGGGCTATGTACGTGGGAGTGTGGATAAAACACTGTTTGTTTTGGCAAACAACAGTGGTTTACTCATTGTACAGATCTATGTTGATGACATTGTGTTTGGTTCTACATGTCAAACACTTGTTGATCAGTTTGTGGAGATAATGACTCAGGAGTTTGAGATGAGTATGTGTGGTGAGCTTACATACTTTCTGGGGTTGCAAGTCAAACAGACGGATGAGGGGATATTTGTTACACAAAGTACATACTCCAAAGGGCTGATCACACGGTTTGGTTTGGACAAGTGTAAAGAAGCAAGGACTCCAATGGGAGTAAATGAAAAACTCTCAAGGAACGAGTTGGGAGAAGATGTGGATGAGAAACTCTACAGAGGAATGATTGGGAGTTTGCTGTATCTAACAACAAGTAGACCAGACATCTGTTTGGCTGTAGGAGTTTGTGCAAGATATCAGGCAAAATCTAAGATGTCACATCTCTTGGCTGTGAAGCAGATCATCAAGTATGTCAAGGGAACAGTCAACCTGGGTATCTACTACACCAAGGATACAAACAAGAGCTTGATGGGTTATTGCGATGCTGATTGGGCTGGGTCCTTAGATGATCGTCGAAGCACAAGTGGTGGTTGTTTCTTCATAGGCAATAATCTGATCTCGTGGCACAGTAAGAAGCAGAACAGTGTATCACTGTCAACAGCAGAGGCTGAATACATTGCACTTGGAAGTGGCTGCACTCAACTCATGTGGATGAAACAGATGGCTGCTGACTATGGTATGTTCTCTGATTCCTTGCTGATTTATTATGATAATGAGAGTGCGATTAACATAGCAAAGAATCATGTTCAACATTCACGCACTAAACATATTGATATTCGACATCATTTCATTCGTGAGCTAGTTGAGGAGAAACTGATTGTGGTAGACCATGTAAGCACTGATTATCAACTTGCTGATTTATTCACCAAGCCTTTGGATTTCAACAGATTTGTTAATCTAAGAAAGGCAATTGGTGTGTGTGATGTCTAATGTTTCTTTGCAAGTAATGTTGGTCAAAGACAGGGGCAAATGCTGGAAAACACCATGGAAATCCTAAGGATGTATAAAGAGTCAGCAGTCTGTACAAACAAAGGTGTGTGGAAAAGAGCTGCCTGTCATGCCGGTTTAGGGTCATGTACTTAAAATGTTGCCGTGAAGAAGGAAGTCAACGAGCTGAGAAGAGGCATTAATGTGCATTCCAATCAAAAGAATATCAGATGGTTTAACATAAAAAAAAAAGGTTAAACATCTGGTACGTCTCCAACAGAGCCCTGAGGAAATACAATGACAAAGGGAATGCACAAACATCAGCAGTTGAGAAGTCAAGTGATATTGCTGATGCAAATCAGGAGATTCAACAGAAGATCTTTCACGTCATACATTGTGAAGATCATTCATATCTGTTGGATCTAGGCTCAAGGGTGTGTATCATGAGAAAGTCAAAGAAAAATATATGTGACGTGATACACTCCTGATTTTGCACTCTTCAAAAGAAATTCCAGCTGCCTGCTTCACGTTGATGACGACTCCAAGACTAAAGGCATGACAGTGTGAAAGACTAGCCACTAAACCCAGATCTGACTCTTGAAGATTCAAAAAGGTTGTGGTAGTCTCTGGTATGAGTCGTGAACAAGTGACTAATTTACAAAGCACTGAACAAGATCCAAAGGAGTGTGAGAAGTTGATGATCAGGTAAACTTGCATGGGTACTATTTTTCTGGGTCACTTACTGGTTCATGAATGAATATTATGGTTGATGCATGAAAATGTCATAAGTGAATAATTAATGTTTGTGCTATCAGATGAGTGATGTCTGAGCAAGGATTCGATGGCATATGTGCACTAATATGTTTTTTCCATGAGTATGTCAGGACTGTATAATCTTCGAATACAGGTCAAAGGCCATCTGTTCTTTAGGCCCAACAAATTGAAGGATCGAGGAGAGTTCTGAGGAGTGAAAGGAGATCAGCTCTCCCTCAACGATCTGCAAGTGCAACAAACTATGAGGTGCTCCAATCAAAGTGGAGGGATAATTCAAGCTGCTGGGCTTCTGAGAGGTGTGTTTGAGATTAAGCCTTGCGTACCCGAAGTTGTATGTGACTTTTGGGCTAATCTGCAAATTGTGAGAGTTGCGATCAAGAGAATGGATCTTCTAGTTAGGAACTGACTATATGAGTTCACACTTACACGGATCAACTCTCTGTTTCTGTTGGGGTGAAGCAAAAGAGAAAGGCAATAAGTTTCGCCCTCTGAGTGCTTTAGGATGCACTGTTAGCAGGTAAGTGATTCCCATAACTCAGCTTACTGTTGTGATACAGTTATTTGTTTTTAACCTAGTTGTTCACTCAAGCAGGGGGAGATGATTCTGGTTTTTGATATGGTTTTGATAATGCCTATTGCTAGGGAAGTCTTTGCTTTAGGGGGAGAATCATTGTTTGTGGGGGAGACTTAACGTTTTCAATTGGTTGATTGTAGGTTGATAGTGATTCGGAATATGCCAATTGGTTAAGTTTAGTTAGAGAACTATTAAGAACTTGGTTTCCGCTGCAGCCCGTTGTGGTTTTGATTTTTAGGTTCTTAAACATAGTTTTGTTTGAACAAGCTGTTACCTGAGTATGCTAAATGATGTTGTTTCTTTGTCTAGATATTGCTTGTTCTGTTTTAGGTTGGTTTTTGTTTGAGTGTCTTTTCAGGTTTAACCAGAAGGATGCTTGAGTATCAAACTAGGTTAAAAAGGGGGAGATTGAAGATGCAGATCTGAACAACCAGCTGATGTTGAAGACAGCCAGCTGATGTCATCAGGAGTCTGTATCTGCATCAGTAGTTTGTATGCTGATGTGGACACGTAAGCTGATGTGGCGAAGCTAGAGACGATGGTGTGACGAGCCAAGGAAGTTGTAGCTGACTTGGCAAAGAGATAAAGACGTGAGTTGTGTAGAGATTCACTAAATATTCTCTAGCACAATTTAAGGAAAGGATCAACTTGAGGAGCAAGTTTATTCCTTTTGTGTAGATTCGGCGAGATTTTCCACCCAAGGCATGGAGAGTTTCGTTTTAATAGCTTAGAGAGGCCATATGTCGTGGTTAACACTCTAGAGCTATTATCGTGAGGTTGTATACTTCGAAGCAAAAGAAAAAGCTTAGAAGGTGAGTGTTCAGCTCTCTGTGGGTTTCACGGGCGGGTGAATAGAACGCAGAGATCTGCATCAACTAGGGTTTTGTTATCTTCGTGTGGGTAGATACATAACTAGGGTTGATTTGGTGGTTACTCGATCTTGAGATCTTTGAGCGGATTGATTCAAGAGAGAGTTAGAGCTTAGGACTTGTTTTAGTCGGATTCAATCCTATTGAGCGGGATAGGTTGAGTAAGAGCCGAATAAGTGTAACTCTTTAATTGCTGTAAAGATATACTTATAATAAAACAAGTTAAAATCGTTGGCTTGGCGCGTTCCAAGTGAAATCAGTGTATTGTGTACCCTCTATACCTTTACAGTAACCTTCTATCTGGTTGCCCTAATCTTGAAGATTTGCTTCTGCATTGTAGAAGAGACTATCGATTTACGATTACACTAGTGGACTAGAGGATGGGGGCTACGTGATAAACGCTCCTTCTTTGAAATACTTGCACATTGAAAGGTTAAAAGGTCATGCGTTTTGTCTGATTGAGAATGCATCCGAGCTAGTTGAGGCAAGTATTAGAAACGTTTCTAAGATAGTCAATGAGAAGATTCTGGGATCTCTCAAGTCAGCCAAGCGTCTTTCTTTGGGACCTATCACCTTTGAAGGTAACTTTGCTTGCAATTAACTTTTTGTTGTTGTTTATGTAGTAATTAATAATAATATGATCTTTTATGCATAGATTAAGTGTCCTACTGGAGCTATTTTCCATCAGCTGGTATATTTAGAGATGAGTACACGTAAAGCGGAGTGGTGGAATCTACTTACGCTCATGCTCGATAGCTCTCCTAAACTATAAGTCCTCAAGCTCATTGATGTATGTTATTTTATCATTGGCCGGCTAGCTATTTTTGATTTGGACAGTCTAATAGTAATATACATTGCATTTCTCTTCAGCAAAATCAGGATTTTGGTAAAGTTGGTGTGGTTGGCGGGAAATGGAATGAGCCAAAGCGTGTTCCTGAATGTTTGTCGTCACATTTAGAGACATTTGTGTGGACAAGATATGATTGGGTAAGAGAAGAAGAGAAAGAAGTGGCTACGTACATTATAAGAAACGCAAGACGTTTGAACAAGGCAACTTTCTCCAAAAGCCCCATTGGATCCAGAGAGAGGCTTGAGTTGCTCAAGGAGATGAATGGTGTGGCCAGGGCTCCAAATTCATGTCACCTTGTGTTTGAATGATCTGTTATGTATTTAACTCGTCTAGTCACATAGAAATGCTCAAGGAGATGAATGGTGTGGCCAGAGCTGTTTACTTTAACATAAATCATACTATTAACTTGCCACTTTCATCCACTAATTTCTTCAAACCATCATGTATCGTTTGTCTCACCCTTTTATAAAACGATGGGATCTGCAACATATTCCAGATCTAGCAGTTACTTTTCTAGATTTAGTCTTTCTCTGCATCGTATTTGCTTTTATTATCAGATTGTTTGTTGATCTGTTATTTCTGATGTCACTTTTTTCAATTTGATTTCAGGTACTATTGTGGTTGCCACCTGCTTGATTTCAGCCCAATCGTTCAATTGAATTTGAGATCTGAAAACGAAACTTATAAGATTATCGAATCACAATAAACTGGAGAAGCATGTAGATCGACTTGATTTAATAGTCGTCGATGACAAGGTAAATAGCCTAATTTTAATTGTTTATGTTTAGCCTCTTCTACATTGCTTTCATAAAGAACCAAATCCAGTTGAACACTCTTTACACTAGGTTTTCAATTGTATTTTACAATATTTTTTAGGGACCTCTATTCTTTTTTTTCAAAATCATGTCCTCAAAACATTTTGTCATTGTCAGTTAATAGATTTCATGGAAAAGATGGATTTGTCACTCTCAAAAATGAGAAAAAGCAAGAGGAAGATGATAATCATTGGAGAGGTAAAACAACATTGGCATTGGTTAGATCTGATGGAAGTGATATTCAATAGAAAAGGGAAACAAAAAGAAGATATGCTAGCACACAGTTAATTGTTAAGGCTAATGAACATGTCAAATGTATTCTTTTCTCTTTTGTTAGAATCTCAATTCTCAGAGATCGTTCATTTTCATTTTTTTAATCTCAATTTTGTCGATTGTATCATGAAATCAAAGATTACATGTATACTCGCACCTTTGTATAGCAGATACGTGCCAAGCGTAATCAACCGTTTGATGTTAAAGATTTATTCAAATTAATGTATGATATATAGTAGAGTACCTAATGGGAAACTTATCATGAGAAATATACACAATCGAGGACCTTTCTTATTATGCTGTTTTAATAGATTATGCGTGGAGTTAATTTAGTGTAGTGTAACACCAATTGACCTACTATTGCGAACACTACAAAACCCTAAATCAAGATAAATGTGAAACAACAAACGAGGAAAAAGTAGGCAGAACGATACTCTAATCTTTTTTTGTTTGTGCAAATAACAAAACTCTAATCTAAAACCAAAATTAGATCTGATTTAGCGCCAATAAATTTATCTACTATCTTCTTCAATATTATTACTGTTACTTATCTTTAGTCTTTTTTTTTTTTTTCTTTTACCACGTCGCTATAGATTTTACGAACCTACTGAAAAGATCAAAACAATTGACCAAGCTATTTTGACTTTTTAATTTGGAATAAAAGAATTGTTAAAAATGGATAAAAAGACAACAAAAGTAAATTAAATAATTGCAAGCCACATTGTGTACTTCTTGTTTTAGCGTGAGATTAAGATTATTTTACGGATCCAGATTATCTTCAGGATAATCTATTTTCCCTCCTCTTTTCTTCTATATAAACATTAAATCAAAAACTAATTTTCTTCATCACAGAGTTCTCTCTCTTTGTAAATGTATTAAAAAAAAAATTATTAACACATCAAAAATAAAATCAAAATAAATTGTTGTGATCATAGAGTTTTCTTGCACCATGAGTGCTTCAAAGTTTGTTTCTGTATTAGTATTGATTGTATTAATCAATATAAGCAATAATGGCGTCGATGCATTTCACAAAGTTTTCAAGAAATTGCAATCTCAATCGACATCATTGGAGAAAGTGAGTCCTCTTCACAGAACCGCCTATCACTTTCAACCTCCCCGCCATTGGATCAACGGTACATTGAAGCATCTTATTCAAACTTCGATTTTAATTTATTTTGTTTATGTATAGAAGTTTACTAAGGTTCATATCAACCAATACATTGTTCTAACGTATACTTCTTTAATTGGTATGTTGTTTTGCCATCTACTTTCTTCGTCGCATTCTCAACTCCAACAGATCCGAATGGTAAGTCATTGCAAATATTTTTCTTTTTCTACAAGTTAATAACAAAAACATTTCATGATTGTACATGTAACAATATTCAAAACTGAAACAGCCCCAATGCTCTACAAGGGAGTCTACCATCTCTTCTACCAATACAATCCCAAAGGTGCGGTTTGGGGTAACATTGTGTGGGCTCACTCGGTTTCTAAGGACTTGATCAATTGGGAATCCCTTGAACCAGCCATTTACCCATCCAAATGGTTCGACATCAACGGTACATGGTCCGGTTCAGCTACCCACGTACCGGGAAAAGGACCGGTTATCCTCTACACTGGTATCACCGAGAACCAGACTCAGATTCAAAACTATGCCATTCCCCAAGATCTTTCCGACCCATACCTCAAGAAATGGATTAAACCAGACGATAACCCAATCGTAAAGCCCGACCATGGCGAGAACGGATCCGCTTTCCGTGATCCGACCACGGCTTGGTTCAACAAAAAAGATGGATATTGGAGAATGCTTGTAGGCTCAAAGAAAAAGCACAGAGGAATTGCTTATATGTACAAAAGTCGTGACTTCAAGAAATGGGTAAAAACCAAACGTCCTATCCACTCAAGAAAGAAGACCGGTATGTGGGAATGTCCCGATTTCTTCCCGGTATCCGTTACCGACAAGAAAAACGGTTTGGACTTCAGCTACGACGGTCCAAACATCAAGCATGTGTTGAAGGTTAGTTTGGACTTGACCCGATACGAGTACTACACTCTTGGAAAGTATAACACCAGGAGGGATCGTTACAGACCAGACGGTAACACTCCTGACGGTTGGGATGGTTTGAGATTTGACTATGGTAACTTCTATGCGTCAAAGACATTCTTTGATGACCAGAAGAACAGAAGAATTCTTTGGGGTTGGGCCAATGAATCCGACACCGTTGAAGATGATAACTTGAAGGGTTGGGCCGGAGTTCAGCTTATCCCAAGAACAATCTTGCTTGACTCTAGCGGTAAGCAACTCGTGTTTTGGCCCATTGAAGAGATTGAGTCATTGAGAGGAAAGAATGTCCAAATGAAAAACCAGAAAATGGAGATGGGGCAACGCTTTGAGGTCCAAGGGATCACTCCTGCTCAGGTAAATCATAATGGTTTCATAACGAATACTCGTCAACATTTAGAATTTAGGGCTTGAGTTTAATTTTTACGTAAATACAGGTGGATGTGGATGTGACATTCAACGTTGGAAGTCTAGAGAAGGCCGAAAAGTTCGACGCAAGCTTCACAACTAAACCACTAGAGTTGTGTAACATGAAGGGTTCAAATGTGACAGGCGGAGTCGGACCTTTTGGTCTGATCACGTTGGCTACATCTGACCTAGAAGAATACACTCCTGTTTTCTTCAGAGTCTTCAAAGATGCCTCAACCAACAAGCCTAAGGTCCTCATGTGCTCTGACGCCAAGCCGTATGTTTTCCTAACTCACTAATTAAATTATATATATATGCTTTTGGTTAAATTTCTTGTGAATTTTAGACTATTATTACCAACGGTAATTTATGACATTTCCATCTTGAAACTACTTTAGTGCGACGATTGTTTCTTTACTAACCTTAATCATCTATATCGACAGTTCAACTCTCAAAACAGACACCGGCTCTGACGCCAAGCAGAGGATGTACAAACCATCGTTTGCTGGTTTTGTGGATGTCGATCTCGCTGACGGAAAGATCTCTCTAAGGAGTTTGGTACGTCACAAACTTATTCAATTGTTCTGAATATTTATTGTGAATAAGCAAATAGGTAACATAACTAATTGGATTTGCAGATTGATCACTCGGTCGTGGAGAGCTTTGGGGCACAAGGAAAGACAGTGATAACATCTCGAGTGTATCCAACAAAGGCAGTAGGAGAAAAAGCTCATTTGTTTGTATTCAACAATGGATCACAACCTGTGACCGTAGAGAGCCTCAATGCATGGAACATGCAGAAGCCTCTGAAGATGAACCAAGGAGCTAAATGATCACCTCATTTTTTATTATTCGTTAAATAAAATTCATTCATTTGTTAAGAAAGAGAGAGAGTCTGTGACAATATCATAGAAAAGAAACTTATTGTGTTTCTTTTCTATCAATTCAATTTGTACATAGTTCATCGCTTAGATGGGCTAGAAATCTCAATAAAATCACACTTTTAAAAAAATACACTACTACTTGCACATAAAAAAAATAAGTTAATTAGAGATTTATTACTTGTCATTTTAAAACTTTTTAGTTGAAAAAGAAAAAAGTAAATATTAATTAACTAAAACTTTTATTGTCGACCAAATGTAAAAAACCTCATCTACTAAACAAATTTCTTATTTATACGCTTAAGACTTGCACACGACCTATGGCCAAGGGAGATAAATTTTCTAAGTTTCATAACTCTTACCTTAAATTTCCTCTAATCTCACCTGATGTCTTCTTTGACACTCCCATTATTACTTAGCTAAGAGACCTATAAGCTTCGTATGAAGAAGATTCTATGATTTTGATAGATCGGAATTGTAAGAGACACTTAAGAAGATGCGATTGGTAAAGCTTAAGTCTAGCACAGGCACTAAAGAAGAAGGTCCCTTGAACACTATCGTCTTTTTTTCTCTATAAAAATAATCATCGTATTATCAATTCTTAATACTTGATATTTCGAGAAGAAACAAATTAAAATACAGTAAAAGTACGAATTCATAACCGATTCAGAGTAGATTGGAATAAAGCATTCAGAATAGATAGAAAACCAAATCCTTTTACTGATATAATCTTTTAACATAGAAATTCACTGAAACAAAAAAAACAAACCCTATCAAAGGGAAGACAACAAAAAGAAGCAAGCAAGACTGGATTCTGATACGAGTCTCTCTACTTGATCTTCTTCTTAGGCCTCAACTGCAAATAAGATATCAAAACAAATAAAAACGTTGTTCAGATATCATTTCAGCGGATAAACAAAAAAGATACAAAAATAAGCAAGTAACAAAACCAAACCTGGTTGCTATGGCCACACTTCTTCTTCCTGCAGTTGACAGCCCTTGGGTGAAGACGAGCATAGCACCTGATTACAGATGTGAAATTACATTAGAATCATCTCAGATTACAAACTTATAAACATTGAGACACCAAATTCAGACTACAGATAACAGTAATTAACTAATCCAACAAACTAAATAGGGACAATCCTGAACCAAAGTTTTCCTATTGGAATGGAAGCATAAAACAAGATGCATTCAGCCATTGATATAAACAAGCTTCATATATGACATGATTCAGTACAGTTCTTAATGATCAAAACACATTTGAAACCACACACAACAACGAACATTTGCTATCAAAGAATCATATGCAGAAATGTACCATTCAAGAAAATCATCTGGAAAGATGAGAAATTTGACCAGCTGACAAAGTTTGGAGAATGGAAATGTTGATATTGGGAACATTTATAACCTCAACACGCATTGTAAATGGCTTGAGAAGCTAAGTTAATTCCCAGAAAACACTAAATCCTACCACACACACAATAACCTAATTGCATCAGTAGTAGTATATAGAGAAGAAATAAAAGCTTACTTGCGGCAAATCATCTTGTCTTGGTTGTACTTACGAGCCAACATCATCAAAGAAGGCTCAATGATACCTCCTCTGAGCCTCAACACAAGATGAAGTGTGGATTCTGATTACAAACGAAAACAATTGATTCATTCAGAGAAGCTAGTGAAATGGATAATCGCAAATGAACAACACAAGGATTTGAATGAATCGTACCTTTCTGGATGTTGTAGTCAGCCAAAGTACGGCCATCTTCGAGCTGTTTTCCGGCGAAGATCAATCGCTGCTGATCCGGAGGGATTCCTACATGAGAAACAAGCGAAATGATAAGAGATCTGAGTTTCACAAATCTAAAGAGCAGAATCGAGATTGAGTGGGGATGAATGATATGATGCCTTCTTTGTCTTGGATCTTGGCCTTGACATTGTCGATGGTGTCACTGCTCTCGACCTCGAGAGTGATGGTCTTGCCGGTTAAGGTTTTGACGAAGATCTGCATCTTTGGGTTTCCTCTTCTTTCCCGTAGAGTAACCCTAAAGACGAAGGAGGCGGGTTTTTATATATCAATGTTCATTTCTAGGGTTTTGCAGTTTTATTGGGCTGGGTTCAGGATTTTTTTCATTTTGTTACAGGCCTATACCCCCATAAGGCCCAGCCCACTTTACAACTTTCGCAGTTTTTATACTCAACGCTTCCACCTGATGCCTTAGGATTTGAGTCGCTTAAATAAATAAAAAATTGGTCATCTCACTCAAAGACCACACCTCTCGTTAGTCTAGGTTTCATATGCACAAAACCAAGATAACCATATCATCAAATAGGGTGGGCTATCCGTTCGGGTTGGGCATTTTCGGATTTAGAGGTATAAGATCCGTTCAGATATTTCTAGATTTCGTGTTCGGATCGGTTTCGGATCTGGTATTTCGGGTTCGGATTCGGGTTACCCGTAGTTCCTAAATATCAAAAATTTTATATACAAATTATATTATGGATATGTTTGGGTACATGTCGGGTTCGGGTTCGGATTCGGATTCGAGTTTTCGAATCTTAAGTTTTAGGACCCGTTCAGATATTTTAAAATTTCGGATTCAGATTCGGATCGGGTTTGGATATTATGCCCACCCCTATCACCAAGAAATGGTTGTCTCTAAAGAATTCATCTCACTCTACTTATAGGTTTCCCGGAACCTGAGTTCCACACTACAAGGGTTTCTATTTCAGAGGAAACAGAACCAGTGATTGTTGGATCATGATCAGGGTATACGATTTTCATGCCATGGAGTAGTAGCTTGACTCAAAGTCCACTCGTCCATGACTTCCATCTCTCGGCAACCGCTTCTAAAGACGTTTCTTTATATAAATTAATTGTTTCGATCCTTCAAAGTTCCAAAGACACCGCATGATTCAGGGAAATCTCTTTTCTACTTTTTCAGTTTCCTGTGGATGGTAACGACGATTGACAAGAACCAGTTCAAAATTTTGTGGACTACAGTCAGAGCAAGCCCAAATCACGTAATTTATTCATGGTGTGCATATTCTAAGAGCCATTCAATTTTTTTTAAATCGTCCCATGATTTTAACAGTTTGCAAATAGAACAACAAATTCTAAGTTGTTCAAGAGATAATACGACTACCAATTTTTGAAAATCTTATGGTCATATAACAGAATATCCAAAGCTGTTCAGAGTCGAGTCTATAACAAAGCATAGTAGAGCCCAAAACTCTTATCAATCTAAGAAAGAACAAAATGAAACATTGAGAGAGCTAAATATAGAGTAGAGCCCATAAAGGGATCCAGCGAGAGGCCAAAAACTCACAGCCTCCTTCCTCTTCTTCCACCCTTTCTGCGGGTGCTGTCGGTTGGGATTGGAGTCACATCCTCTGAATAAACAAGAACAATGTGAGAGATTTATTCAATCAAAGATGCAATAAAACAATTCAAGATAAAGATTGCTTTTTTACCAATGCGACCAATTTTCATGCCAGAACGCGCAAGGGCTCTTAGGGCAGACTGAGCACCAGGTCCAGGGGTCTTGGTCTTGTTACCACCAGTAGCACGGAGCTTCACATGTATGGCAGTGATTCCGAGTTCCTGTGTTGCATAAAAATATTCACAAAATCAATTATATTTACAAACGGCTTATCAAACTATTAGCTTGGTAATGCATTTTCTTGGCTTGTACCTTGCATCGCTGAGCGACATCTTGTGCAGCAAGCATAGCTGCATAAGGTGAGGACTCATCTCTGTCGGCTTTCACCTTCATTCCACCTATAGAAATTAAAATCAAAACAGCAATATTAGCAGCCAATCGTGTATTCAAGAACAATGCAATTTCCAAACAGATAAAATAGGGATTCCTCAAAAGCTGAAAACCTCAAACGAACAAAGACTAAAGACACTTCAGCTCACACCCAATAGAGATGACCATAATACCAGAAACTACCGAATCTAACTTGGTTCTATTAGCAGCCATTTATGCAGTCAAAAACAAAGCAATTTCTATAAAGTTATCAATGGATTCCTCAAAAAAACTCAAAAGAGCAGATACTAAAGAAACTTCATTTCACACTCAATAGAGACTACCGCATCTAAGTTAACAAAACTAGGTTCTCAAATCTACCAAAGGATTAGAGGGAGAGAGAGAATTGAAATAGATGCTTACCAGTGATGCGAACAAGTGTTTCCCGTCCAGACAAATCAGTCACGTGCTGCAATAGCAGATATAAGAAGTTCAGTAATGTACATAAAAAAAAAATCTAATTTTTGCTCAGAAGAAGCCACTCACAATGAAAGTGTCGTTGAATGAAGCAAAGATGTGAACAACTCCGAAGACTTGCTCTCCTTCGCGAACAGTTGGCCCAAGAGTCACATTCTCCACCTTTGGCTCTTTTGTCTTTCTCTTCGACTATAATATTCCACCAAAAAAAAAAAACTAGCATTATGCATATGCAATATCTTAAACACTTCTCAAATTGATAATTCAACACTAAATTGAAAAAAAAAATCCCAATCTTTCAAAACATTCATATTGATCTCAGATCGAAAATTCGAAGAAAAGGATTGCTTCAGTAACATTTCATCACTCTACACTAGGGATTTCCACACAATACCAGAAATGGATTTCCAAATTATATCTTCTAATCACCAAATCGAAGAAAATAAATATCAATCTTCAGACAAAGCTTACCATGGTTTCGAACAGACCAAGGGAAGCTAGGTTTTTTTGTTTCTGTTCCGCCTTTCAGCTAGCGATAGAGACGAACCAGAATCGGCTTTATACTCAGGACTTTTGTTAGGGTTAATTATTTTATAGCCTAATAAGATAATATATTGAAGGCCAACCATATCCGGCCCATGAAGGTGAACAAAGCCCGATTTAAAAAGTGGGGTGGTTCGGGTTCGGATCGGATATTTCGGATTTCTGGGTTTAGAAGTATAGGATTTGGGTTGGGTATTTCGGGTTCGGATTTGGGTTACCCGAAATTTCTAAATATCAAAAAATTTGTATCTAAATTAGTCGAGAATATCCAAAATATCTAAAAACTTCGATTATTTTTTATCCAAATTTACTTAAAAGTAATTTAAATACCAAAAAATATCAAAATATCCGAAAATTCGAATATATTGGACACTTAGGTTATTACAAATATAAATACAGAAATACTCTAAAATAGCACTAAAACAAGTTTTGTAGACAATTATAGTACACATTCCATAAATTTTCAAAAATAACACTAAAATAATTTAAAATTTTTGGTTTGGATTTAGTATTTTGGGTTTAGGGTTTAGTTTTTAAGGTTTAAGGTTTATTTTTAGACAATTTTGACATTTTTATAAATCGTCCTCAAAATATTTGATATTTTTTATATTAAATTTGTGCTATTTTTAGAAATAATGTGCTAAATTTGAAAACAAAACTTATTTTTGTGTTATTTGTGAGAATTGTCCATATAAATATTACTAATATATTATTACTATGTACTTATATTGTGGGTATGTTCGGGTACATGTTCGAGTTCGGATCGAGTTCAGGTTTTCGGTCTTGAGTTTTAGGACCCGTTCGGATTCTAATCGGGTTTTTCGGATCGGGTCCTCGGTTCGGATATTATGCCCACCCCTAGCTGGTTTTGAGCATTCATCTTGTCTTTACTACTGTTGTGCCTCTTCGCAGCCTTTAGTCTCCCAACTTTTAGTAGAGCATCAGTTAAATCTTGTGTATAAAGCAAATTATATGAATGTAACGAGTCTAATAACATTACTAGAACCTCCTAAAAGTTTGTACATTGTTGAAGGAAATGCAAACGCAGCATAATGAACCGCAAATGGAAAACAAGTGCGCCTTTAAGTAATTGGTTGCGATTGAATTTACTATTTCTGCATATGAATACAGAACAAGAGATGTAGACCAATCAGAGAGTGATGCAATGTTCGTAGCGCATTGTCTAGTTGTTGTAGACCAATCAGAGAGTGATGCAATGTTCGTAGCGCATTGTCTACTTGTTTGGGGAGAAGAAGTTGGGACTCACAATCTCTAGGAGTCCCTTTGGATTGTCTGTGTGAACCCAATGGCCAGAATTACGAAGAATATGAGTAGCAACCTTCCCTTCTGAGACATTCTGTCTCTGGTCAGCAATTGTTTCAAGCCGATTGATTGTATCGTTGTCCCATCGGTCACTCTTTTCTGCAATCACAAAATTTATCTCTGTCTCTTTCGGTGGATTCTCTAGCAAAGACCAGTAAGAAGTCTCTCTACAATGGGAAAGTAAGAAGTCATTTAAATAAAGCAAAATCTCGAGGAAGGTCATAATACAATTATAGTCATTGGTTCTTATGAGGGGAAAGAAACCTGTAAGAGTTGAACATTTGGACAGCTCCGTCAAGGTTAAAGGCCCATGTCTCTGAGTCTCCGGATCTCTTTAGATTGCTGCCAATCCACTCAGATAACGATCTTGAAAACCCTAGTTCGACCATATGATCCACAAGCCACCTAGAATCACAAAACAATGTTTGAGCGGCACGAGGTTGGATTTATATACCCCGCAAGCTAAAAGGAGCATCATTGATATGAGTAACATAATGCTAGAAGCGATCCTATAAGCATACTCTTCATTCCCACTTACCTATATGCATATGCCTGTTTACTTACTGATACATGCCAAAACAAAAAAAAAACCCCTTGCGTCCACAACAGCTGAATCAGAGAGATGCTAATGCTATACACCACATATACTAACGTTCACCCGAGATTTCATATCAAATTGAGTATCATATTTATATACTTTTATGTGGATATTAAGAAAAATGCTTACGAACATTATCCGTAATGGAACTACTAAGCTTAAATATAAATATATATATTTCAGTAAGTAGACAAACACCAAGAACCACGGAAAGAATGAGACTTTACTTGCGGGAAGGGATTGGTGAAGGCAAACTCTGCAACGTCTTCAGAACTTTCTCTACTTCACCATCACTTTTTTCTGCCTTGACTTCCCCAGGGACAGAGTCTAGCACCCATAGCTGTTCTGCATCAAAGAGAGAGAACAACAAACAAACTTTGCTATGGTCATCATCATCATTCTCAGAGAAAGACAAAAATTGGTCATCTTACAACAACAATAAGCTCATCAAACTTGCATAAATCATAAGAATTGACAACCAAACAATGAACAAACCAACATTTTGTATCAGAAGTGATTCTTTTGATTGAGCAAGTGGAGTCACTTTAGTCCAGTACCTGTCTAGGAGGAGAAGCTGATTCACCATAATCACCACGAGCACAACTCTCCATGAACTGCAAAGCCACTTTACCTCCCAAAGAGTGACCAATGACCACATCAGGCCATTTCCAACCACTTGATTTCACCAAATCAGCTAAATCCTTAGCGGAATTCACAAGATCATGAGGCGGATTAAGCCCTTCCACCTCCGCAGATCTCCCGTGGTTCCTCAGATCAACCAGTGCCATCTTCCAATCTATGTACACAAACAAGTAATTAATCGATATATCAAATTAAAGCTGAAGACACCGATCAGTGACAGGCATACCAGAAGCAGAGGAGACGGAGAGAGACGATGCGAGGGAGCGAGAAAACGATCTCCAGTTGCGACCGGAACCGAGGAGACCATGAAGGATGAGAGCTGTAGATTCATGCTTCTGATCTCCGGAGGATCGCACTTCTTCGTAGGCTAGGGTTTGTAGAGATCTCGAAGTCGTGAAGCAGGAGGCGAACAGACTCGGAGAATCAAGGATACGAATCAAAAAGCGAGATTCCAATCGGTTCGTTAGAGTTCTCGCCATTGATTTGATTCTTCCTCGCCTAGCTTTGAGGTTCTCCGGCGAAGTGGCCAAGAAAAAAAAAAAAAAATCTAAGTGAAGGGGAAACAAAAGAGATTGACAGCTGTGGGATTTGAACCCACGCCCTTTCGGACCAGAGCCTAAATCTGGCGCCTTAGACCACTCGGCCAAACTGTCAGTTGTTGTTAAGAGTCTTAATCGTTTAAATAAGTAATTTAAATTCAGATTCAAACTTCTCAGAAATTATTTAAATTTTCTCAATTGTGTAATTTATCATGCATACAAGTTGCATATTAATTGATGAACCCACGTAGACATTAATCTATCAAATATTGACCCGAATAATAAGACTAATTGAACAATGAAAATACTCGAGTACATGGCATAAATCATCTAGAACGCCTCCAAAAAGTCCAACCCACCACCAAGCTGCAAATATTTATTAATATTGTTATAGTTAATTATTATATATAACAGGGTGAAGCTGTATAATGATCTTATTATAAGTTGACGTTGCATGTCTATTTGCTAATGTAGATGTCATAGCAAAAAATAAACATTATCGTTTCAAAAGTCTAAAACAAATTATTGAATGAAGCAGGGAATCAAGAATCAAGAATCAAGAATCAAGTTGAAGAAGAGATGATGATCTTCTTTTTTTTTTTTTTTTTTTGTCAACGAAGAGATGATGATCTTGGACAAGCGAGGGCTTTAATTGAAAACCGGATAATGTGGTATGCCACTTATCGTTATATGATTTATTAAAACTAAATTTTCCGTATAATGAGGAATAAAAAGTCCAAAGGGAGCGTTTGGACAGTGGTACAAGAAATCTTCAAACCAGAACAAGACAAGTATAGACATCGATCCTCTTCCATGATCAATGAATCAATCTTTAGAGGTTTTGATGGTTTTATTCATCAGTCAAATGAAGAAAACACATATAACACTTTGATATTATTTGATTAAAAAAATGTGGTTGCAATTTTAATCTTCACACGATTGATTCAAACTCATCCATATATATAAACAGTTCTGACTACAACCGACCAATCTTGAAATAAACAAACTTTGGAGCAAGGGTTTGTATTTTTGACTAGGATCACATAACTCATTTGTTTCTACAACCATATATGAGATCATTAAACAAGATATATGAGCTCATCACATAACAAAAAGTTTCACTTTGTTAATAATTTACAAATACAACTGAATTTGACTTGGAATCAAATTCGATCTTATTTGTAACTTAATTTGATAAAGAACGATTACTTGAAACATAACTAGAGAAAGAAGTTATCCCCTTCACTCTTCAGGTTCGTAATGAATGGGATTAAGATAACAAGAGAAGTATCAATTAAAAGCTACCATTAAATTTCATTAAATAGCTTCACATGGGAAATAACTGATGCTGAAGTATTAGATTTTATGGAAGGTCAATGGTAGTATTTGACATTTTGTTATTTAATTATTTATAAGGAATTTTTATATTTTTTTTTGGCTAAAACAACATATCCTAGCTTTTTATATTTTTATAATCTTGTGAAGCAAATTCAAAATAATCAAGAGGCCTCTTTTACAAATCATCCCATTTTGGGCTTCCCTGTTGTAAAAATGCCATTAGAGTTTTTAAACCCTGCTGCATAACTGTCGTTAAATTTTTTAGTCTATAAATCATTTTAAATTTGATTGTCCTCTTAATTGTGAAGCATTTAATACACGAGAGATTCCTAAGTTATTAACAGCTATATATCCCCGCTTTTCTCCTTGAGGTCTGTATTTTAGTTATTGGCCTCTTGTATTAAATTCAAGTTACGGTTAGTTTCATTTTATTTTGTTACTCTTTCATTTTCTATTCCTATAGGTTATATTGTCAATAGAAAATATGATTAGTGTTCATATCACTTAGGCTGACAAAATTTATATTTAAGAATACAAAAATATCACAGTAAATAATTATATTAATAAATTTACATCAAATTATTCTGTTCATAAATCATAATTTCACGACAAATGGTATATTTATATATCTAAAATCACAACAAATGGTTCTATCTATAATGGTTTACATCTTTGAATATCCAATTAAACTACCATAACTAGTTACATACATCAATATCTTTCATTCTTCTTCTGCATTGTCAAAAATTATTACCACCAAAAATATTAATTTATATTCAAAATTTGGAAAAGTAGTTGAGTTTGATGGTTACTTTCACAACGTCCATTTGGTATCAATCAAAAAGAAGTTTTTAGCTGGCGCTTGAAACCGTCGTTTTAAACAGATGCTTCACGGTATAAATATACTATTATTATATTATTAATTTTAAGTAATTTGTATATAACTTTTAAAAAACTGTTTGATTCATTATTTGTTTGATGTTACCCACTGTTTTTATATTTAACTATTTAAATAATTTTTCACAATTGAAACTATTCTACCATTTTCTTGAATTAACCGTACGTTCTAGCAACTATTTCTAAAATGACTATAAATAACATTAATACAGACTTTTCTCATAAACAATCTTAACTATTTCCTCATGTTTTTTATATTTCTATTACTATAGTTTATTAATTTTACTTTGAAAAATTAGTAATTAATACATTAAATTTTTAATAGGTTTTATACGTGTAAAAATTATAAAGCAACATTTCTAATGAAACAGATAGAATAGTAAAAATTGTTTACGATAAAAAAATCTGTATTAATGTCATTTTACAATTATTTTAAAATTATTTTCTAGAAAGTATGTACGGTTCAATCAAGAAAACAGTCGAAATAATAGTTTTTTTGTGAAAAACAGTTAAATATAAAACAAGGGGTAACATTAACTAATAAATGAATCAAAAAAAAGTCTAATTAATAAAATAAAGTAATATATATAAAACTATTTTTTTAATAAAATATACGTTAAAAATACAAAACAACAAATTTTTGAAACAAAAGTAAAGCTATAAGATAACAACTATTGTGAAATGAAGGATACACTACTACTAAAATTTTTGATTACCAATAAATAATTCATTTTCTTTTTAAATTGTACTAGTAAGATTTAACTCTTCCCCTGTACATTAAAGCAATAAATAGTTTGCTGCACTGGTTTAAATGCACTAAATCACTAATGCATTGTTTACTGAATCGCCTTTTGTTTCATATATTTGTCTCTACTGTACTTTACTATTTTTCCCACCTCCAATTAATAAATTTATTACTAAATAAACAAAGTCATATTTCTCTCTCCATGACATAATTACTTTATTCAACATATATTAATTCTTAATCATATTTAGCTCCTCTTCTTCCTTATATATATACACACATACATTTTTTTAAGAAGTCATTCAGTACCATCAACCCATCACACCTAGAACAACACAAAGGAAAACAAATACAAAAATACAAAAAAAAAAAAAAAAAAAACCCTCTCGACGAGTCCGAAGTTTCGAAATGAGAAACAAGAACGTTAAAAGAGTCAGAGTCGAGCCACCGGCGAGGATGGCGGAATCGGTGGTTGCTAATCGGAGGTTTGAAGGAAGATCATCATCGAGCGACACGTCATCATCGGAAAACTCGTGCCTGTCGATGACGGAGGAAGTGAAGGAGGAGGTTGCATCGTCGTGGGTTGATGAAGAAGAGTCGCCGGCGATGGTGGTGGTGGGATGTCGAAGGTGTCTGATGTATGCTTTGGTCTTACAAGAACGTCAACGTTGCCCCAAGTGCAAATGCACCGATTTGATCTTCTTTAATTAGAGAATCTGTTCTAAGTTATGGTTTCAATTTGGACTTTTGAGTTTGGTATGATTAATTTAATTTCTTTGTAAAGTCCTCTATATAAATCATAAGTATCAATCTCTATTTTATTATGCAAAAATTGACAGACAGATCATTTCTGTTTGTGGCCGTCCCTGGTTCATGTTTTATTTTTTTGATCAAACTGAGGTTCATTTTGTTAAGTTATCCATTTTCATGTTCCTAAATCTCGAAAGCCAAAGACATGAACGAGGAACGATTTTCATCAGAGTTGAGTTCGATTGTTTCAAACGCTAGTTTTGGCGTTTGCGTTTATATGTATTTATTTATATACCCCATAAAATAATTTTTTAAAAATATAAACAAAAACGCCAAATAGAACGGAAAGTTTTTTTTAAAAAGTGCTAAATATAAATTTGAACGCAAACAAACAATCAACACATCTCGAATTAGAGTATGAAGAATCAAACTGGTAGTATGCTACTACTAATGGTGCTGCTTTGGTTTCATCGGCATTCAATCCGGGTTTCAACAATTAAGGTTAAAATTTAGTGTATTTCCATTTAAGTAAATTTAAAACGTTACTATCAAATACGAAAATTTTAAGAATTTTTACAAACTTTAAACTTACGAAGGGTTTCTCAGGGTTTAGGAATGATTAAATGATTTAAAAACTCTCAATAAACTTTGATAAAGTATTCTTAACTAAAACTAAAACTTGGTTTAATGTATTTTATGACATTTCTCTATTTCTAAGTACTGAAATTTGTAAAAATGTGTTAAGAATTATTTTTCATTTTTATATCTATTAAGGTAAATGCGACGAAATATAATTTTTGTCCAATAGAGATTTGACATGTCATTTTTAAAAGGGATTTGCATTTTACAATGATTTAGTTGCAAATAAAGAGATTCTTAATTTTTAAACAAGTCCCATATAATTTTTTTATTTCGCATTTTAAAAATATTTGTGCTCATACATAGTTAAAATAACAACAAATGGGTAAAAAAAAACTTTTCATTGGCCTTGTATGAAAACACATTTTTTTCTTTCACATTTAAAAAAAAAACACTTTTAGCTTTTCCATAACATATTTTTGCAAAGTGTAAACGATACGCAAATGGCAAATACAAGCGACATATATTTCCTCTTAAAAATCCTCTTAAAAAAATTATATTTTGATGACGAAAAAAAAATCATATTTTGATTTCCTTCTGTTTATAATATGTATTTGCGCTAAAAATTAACAATTTTTTTTTGCAACTACAATAACGTGTGGGTTCATTTGGGGAAAAATGATAAGTTGCAATAAAGTATGTTTGTAAAAAAACTAAAATTTAATTATACAAAAAAAAAATTCAGCTATTATATAAATAATTTTTAAAAATAGTAATATTATAATGTAATTATATGTGATATAACATCCGGACATGGTACAAAATGGTTCGTATCTCCTGTAATAAAAAAGTTGTAGCGTGAAAGAAGAAAAAAGTGGAATATGGAAATTGAGTCAAAGAATGATTCGTAAATCTAAGGGGGTGCTTCTGTAACAATTGTAATTTAAGGAATTATACGATAGAAAACAAATTTGTGGGTAGTAAACTTGAAAAACTTATTACTTTTTCCGTCTCTCCAAAAGTACCCAATTTGCCTAAATTTGGCCCTTTCGTTTTTGCTTTCTGTCTTTTCACCAGATTCTCTCTCGATTTCCCCCTTTAGTTCATCATCTCGCCTCTCTCTCTCTCTCTGCTCGATCAGATCTCAAAGTCAATTGAATCGAAACCGCAATTTGATCAATTATGACTCTTGGCTCAGGAGGATCGAGTGTTGTTGGTAGAAATTTCGATTCTTTCGGGTTCTAGGGTTTTGAAATCCGTATTGGGTTTATTCGTTTGATTTTTTTTTCTAGGGTTTTGGAGAATTCGTATTGGGTTTTATTTGTTTTGATCAATAGGTGTTGATATGGTCTCATAGGTTTCATCGATCTGTTATAAAAATATGTTCTTTGATCTTTCGTCTTACTTGTTTAATTTGATCGTCTCTGCTGACTCTTTGTCTAAAACTCATCATATATGTTCTGTTCTTATGTAGATTAATCTGAACTTGTTTGTCAATCAATTCTAACAAATAGCTGATAATGATTTGCTGATGTCTTAAAATTCTTGAGATGGGTTGTCTCGTAGAGAACATGACAACATAATGGTTATAATGCGATTCATCATTCTAGTAACACCAGAGCAACATGTTCCAAAGTCTCTGAGTGTGTCTAGTGTTTGATTGCTTCTATGACTTTAGAACATAGGAAGTCTTCATCATCTTTAGAAGTTATTATCTTACCCAAGTTTGTGGATAATGATTAATTTGATGTCTTCTGTTCTCTGCTTTGATTAGACAGATGCTTATTTGTGGAATTCTTCTGTTAAATTCACTTCTGCAGAAGTTATTGCTTGTTTCCATGTTTCCATTACTGAAATTCAGTAATATGAATTGTTTATCATGCTTGTTATTACGATATAGTTCCGAGGAATTTCCGGCTATTGGAGGAGCTTGAACGTGGGGAGAAAGGTATCGGAGATGGAACTGTGAGCTATGGCATGGACGATGGAGATGACATCTATATGCGTTCTTGGACTGGCACCATCATCGGTCCTCACAACGTAGTTATATCTTTTTCTTTATCTGCTAACATTCTCCTCTGTTTTCATATATGTTAGCAATTGTTTTAAGAAGCATTGAATAAACTTCTCCATACTTGGAATACAGAAAATCAAAACCACATTGTTTGCTAGGCATCTGTCTTATCGACATTCAGTCTCTTAAGCATTTTTTAGCAGATAAGGCCATTGTTGCTTTTGCTTGTACTAATGGATATCAATTTTGTATCACAGACTGTTCATGAAGGTAGAATATATCAGTTGAAGCTCTTTTGTGACAAAGATTACCCGGAGAAACCTCCAACTGTCCGGTTCCATTCACGTGTCAACATGGCTTGTGTCAACCACGAAACAGGAGTGGTACGCATAAGTCATCACCGTTCTTCCATTCTCCGTTTGTTCCTTTGGATGCTCTGTAACTTTTTTTCTGCATATATATGTATGTATAGGTGGAACCTAAGAAATTCGGGCTTCTTGCAAACTGGCAAAGAGAGTACACAATGGAAGATATACTTACACAGCTGAAGAAGGAAATGGCTACATCGCATAACCGTAAGCTTGTTCAACCTCCAGAAGGCACTTGCTTCTAGTTTTCCTCTGGTTTCTTCCTCTGGTTTCGCTGAAAATCTTTGCCCCTTCTAAAACTAAAGTATGTATCTGGGGTTCTCCATTGTCGTTCTCAAGCTTTTTTCTTTAATTCATCAACAAATGGTCTATGTGGATGGTATGGTGATGATGATGATGTTGTTCGATTGATCATCTGAAGTTTTATCATTGTGTGCAAATATCAAAAACAGCTTCTTCCCCACTCCATATGTGTTACAATCGTTTATTCCAACATTTTGTCTCACCTCTTTTTTAATGAAATCTGCTAGATTTTATTGGTTGTTTGTTATTAATGTACCAATGTTATTCTCAACAAAAAAAGTACATAAACGCTTGAATCTTTATAATCCTAAACCGATGGAAAAATAAGCCATGACCAGCTTCGTGATCCTAGTTTTTGTTTCTGTTACAATTGAAGACGGTGTTTACGACGAATGACAGGACCTTTACAAACGAAGTACTAATTTTTTCCACAATTTCGTTAAAATCGAAATCAGCACACTTTCCATTGATGATGACATCGATCCAATGATAAATTGTCCAAATATTTTTCTTCATGTACATCTTGATGTTTCGCGCCATCGTTCTTGATTTATCATCTCCGCCAAGCACCAAGTATTCGACATAGAATTAATCAATCTTCGACATGTAGACCTCTATTTTTCTAATTTGGACACATTGACCTTGTTGTTCGATTTTTAGTTGTCATGGGTTGAGATCGAAGGCTTTGAAATTTACTATGCAAGGCCCGAGCATAATTTTACATATATGCAAGCAGGGGCGGATCCAAAAATATATTTAGTATGGGGCATTGTTATAACTAATAATTAAATTAGAGACATTTCAATAAATTTTACATTAGTTATTTAAGAAAACTAAAAAATAGTGTCTTCTTGCGTCCGCCCCTGTATGCAAGGTTCGACACTATGTTACTTCAGTTCTTCCCATGATCCCATATTCATTTTTCGTAATGGACACGAGTTTCTTTCAATTGTTGCCACTATAATTTTGGAACTTGTTGTTACTAATGGAATTCTAATGTTATTAGAGAGAGAGATTTTTAAGATCAGATAACTCATTTAACTTGCTTGAATCATTATCCATAAACACCGTTTTACCACACTTCATAAAAGTTGATTATGAGTGGCCTTCGAAAACCAAATAATTAAATAAATGAAAAAGGTGGTTGAACCTAATTAAACCTATAACACATTTACACCTTGCTCAGAAGCTCAATTAATTATGTTTCATCAGATTTCAAACCCAAACATTAACACTCAGGGCTGGATGATCCAGCCTGGATCTTATGGTGATAGGTGTAATCTCTATATATAAAAAATAAATTACCGTTTTTACAATAGAGAATTGAAAAGGAAATTTATTTTCACAATATATATTATGTATTTAGAGATCTTACAAAATGCGTTCAATATATATTTGACATTCGGTGGTGTGATGACAAAAGAAACAAGAAATAAATGTGGTGGTATCCTAATTAAGAACTTTTGATCCATACCACAAATTAGTGGGTGAAATGCAAGTATATATATCGTCAAATGCAAGTATATTTAGTTTACTATGATCGAAACATTACATATTTACATGTACTTTACTAACATATATAAATATGCTTAAGTCGTTATTAGAAATTAGATTCCACGAAATGTAGAGCTATGTGAAAAGTTGCGTCTCAAACTTTGCATGATGTTTAGGACATATACGTAATACGCATAATCACATGCCATTTTTCTTAAGTGAAGTTGTCAACTGTCAAGTCAACTAATAAATATGGTGACATTGTGAAATTAAATTCAGAGATCTATTGCCATATCCATATTTTAACATTTGTGTGTCGAGTAGCTTTAAAGGAACATTAAAAAGAAAATAAATTGTGATAGGTACGGTTATTATTATGTTTACCAAAATTAGACGGACCGCGGACGAGGGGACAAATAATTGTTATGGTTGATAAATACCTATGTACGATCAAACTTATAAGTATAATTATGGATCAGCAATGTAACACGGTCAACGATGTTTTCTAAACTTAGTTTTTTTCTTCTATAATCCCGACACTAAAAGTAAGAATTTATAATCCTATATACGTTGTAGTAATATATTTTTATTTTATAAAAAAGCTCCGTCTCGAACCACTATAACATCTTCGATACTTGAGATATGAGGTTCGGATCTTTAACAAAAAAGAAACGATACGAGTTCGGATATGTCTAGTAACATGAAACTAGGTACCCAAACTTACTGATATGGTCTACGTGAATCCTTAATAGAAATTATAAGATATATATATATATATATATAGTTTATGATTTTAAATTAGAATAAGAATATATATTATATATATTTCTTTTTGGATAATTTTTTAGATTATTTAGATATATAGTGTTTTTGGGTTTGAGTAATTTTTCAATCTCATGTTTTGCATATATCACAAAATAAATTTTAATTTTATGGTTTTAATTAACTTATAAGAATTTTAGGTTGGCAGATATCCGCGGTAGAATACTGAAATTCAGATATCATTCCTTTCGGTTCAACAATAAAGACAAAGTTTCACGGTATCACCCAGCCCACGTACCCCTAAACCCTTTTATACTCCCTTAAGTAATTTCTCATTTTGACTCCAACCCAAGAAAAAAAAAAATAACAAACAACAAAGGGGGCAAGATATGAAAATCCCATTTTTAAACAAAAGTTTTTCTTCTTCATGTTATTCAAATTCAGATTCATCATCATGTGCATGGCCTTCGTGTCACCAAAACCCTAGAACACAATCTTTCAGAGTCACCATCATCGCAATTAACCCTAATGACGTCGAAGAGGACGAGAAGGAGGAGGATAAGGAGGAGGAGGAGGAGGAGGAGGAAAAGGGGGAGGAGGAAGAGGAAGAGGAAGAGGAGGGGGAGGAGGAAGAGGAGGAGGAGGAGGAGGAAGAGGAGGAGGAGGAGGAGGAAAAGCCGCTTCCTGCCATCAGTATCTCCTCCTCATCCTCCTCCATCTCGTCCACCATCGACGCGATAGAAGAGCTGCCGGAGACCGAGTCCATAGAGAATGTGATCAAAGGGATAAAATCATCAGAAAGACTCATCTTTGAACATAAAGGAGAATCGAACTCTATTCTCGAAGAGATGAGGAACAAGGATTCATGCTCTTGTCCTTGGAATCCATCCACACTTTCTCTAATTTCAAGTGGTTCATGGTGGAGGTGGTTGCGGTACACCCGCTTCATGACGGCTACATCCAAATGTATCGTGAAGACTACTGAATAGATACATGATATATACTCTATAAGTCGTGAGAGAAGAAGTAAACATGCACTTGACGTTTGTTATGTGATCAATTCGTATATCCGTGAGATCTTCTTTTTTGCTTTCCATGCGTGTGACTCATGCCTCATAGCTACGGTACATTTTTTAATTTAATCTATTTTGTAGTTTGTTCCTTTATCAAATAATAACAGATTTTTATTCACAAAGCAAGACAAAACAATTAGTTTGTAATAGATAATTAGCTCCAATGATTTCATCATGAATAGTAGTATTACAAAAATGTAAGATTTTTTTTGGTAAACAAAAGAAAATAAAAATTTAAGAGTTATATTATAGAGTAGATGATGCTGGGGTCCATATATATTCTTAAGCCTCGTACCATGCATGCATGCGTCGATGTGCGCATCATTAAAAGGAAGCTCGGAAGCTATATATAGTTTGAATCTTTCTTTGTAATCCTTAATTACTTTTTATATATTCTGTATCTTATTATATAGGGAGAGGTGTTTTGGTGGATCATATGCAAGCATAGCGTCGACAAAGACCAAAAAGAAGTGGTTACACAGTCTAGAGTCACAACTTAACTAAAATAGTTATTTGCAAATAAATTTCTTCCGAGTCCATTGTGATACAAATACAAACCAATAAACCAATATGTTGTACGCCCTAGTCGTTAATCTCACTGTCTTTGGTACACGTGACTGGACATAAATCTTGGTATAATATTTTATTGGGAAAACCGCAACATGATCGGTAGTTAAAACTCTTGACTATTTCTATCAACATATGACTCGTCAAAAAATATATGCATGTAACTTCTAAAACAGTAAATAAAAATGAACGTATATAAAAAGTTACTATATCTTTTTGAACTGCTTTATAAGATTCGGAAGGACATTATGTCTGTGGGAAGCAAGTCTGCCACATGAGGAAATACGTAAAGATAAGCATTTAGACTTTTGTCTCTCTCTCTCTCTCATTTTTTTGTATTCCTCTCTTCGTACTTTAATGCCCAGTTGTCTTTTAACTTCTTTTTATTTATTTATTTGCTAAGTGATACAAACTAATCAACTGCTTTTGACCATTTTTAATTTGGAGCAAAATTTTCTTTTGTTTAGTTTGTTTTCTTTTGTTTATTCTTTATTCATACTTTTAAACTTGAGAAATTCCAACGTTAAACTATTTGGGTTGGACTCGGACCAAAATTCGTAAGCTAATTTTTGTTTGAAGTAGACCAATCCAAATTTCTTTTAGATATGTCCGTATTTGAAGTCGATAAACGATGGCCACGATGCTTTAACTTTTAAGGTCCTAGCATTAAAGCTGTATCAGATTCGGGAAAGATATGTGAATAATTTTTTATTAAAATTGGGAAATGTTTCAGTTGAAGCGACTGCCACGGAACTTATAAAATTGTCTAACATCGACGTCATACCATTTGATAGTTAGTTGGTTCTTTCGACTGTTCGTTGAGTTTACCATTTTTATATACGTTAATTTATTAATTTGTGTTATATTTAAAGTGTGGGATACGTACACGTACACGTACATGCCTACATATTGATATATGTTTTAAATTCGTTGTTCACAATTTAATTTACAATATTTAGATATTCGTTTAGATCTAAAACATTAGGTCATACTATTACTAACACAAAACATTTAGGGTTATGGTCAAACTTAAAAAAAAAAAAAACTTTATCAAAGACTACCAAATTTCATAGAGCACATCGAATTCCGAGTTTATATATATACTACCGAATCATGGTTTTCCCCGAATCATTTTACTAATTAACTAATGCAGTTTAGAAGATATGGTTACTATATTAATGAAGTTTACCATTTTTTACAAAACCGTGGGGTTTTAGTTGATCAACGGATAATTTGAGTACTATGAATGAAATTATTTTTGATGGTATATTACTGAATAAGTGCAACTTCATCAATATTGCAAATTTGTAGTCTATGTCAAGAAATGCTTATAATATTATGATCATGATATATTGATATGGATATTTTCGGCAGGTACAGCTATGAAGTTTTCAATTAATTATTTTGGAGATCGTTTATGTCATGTTGTTGTATCTATCTATAGTTTAGTAGTTGCCTGTCAATCTTCAATAGGAACATTAATCAAACATTGATTCTGATTAACTCTTTGGCAGACACTCGTCGGTACGTAGTTACGTTTCCATATTCATATATGGGATTATTTCGATCCACTTCCCAAATTTAAGTTATTTGAAAATGATCTAGTTTAAAATGTTAACTTGCTCACTATTAAAATAAATTTAAAAATTGAAATTTATTGAATTTTGAATTATATTTAAGATCAGAGTACTTAAAATTACTGTACTTTGCATGCACTTATCGTGTATTTTATTTGCTTTTTCAATGACGAATTTGTGTACTACTAACGGAAAAGTATCAATAGCATGAAAATTCAGTTAAGTTTTCAAGTGAGTTTTTAGATTTTTATATCTACATTCTTAAAATTCAAATATATCTAGATTTTTATTCAAATATCAAAATTGTTAATAAACACACCGAAATCTTAACCGGGAAAATGTACTTACATATATTGAATGATCCCCAACCAAACAACAATAAATTTTGGTGCCAATTATTAAATACACTAACCCAAAAAAAGAAAATCAAAATTCAATAAAATTTAAAATAAATCAAAATAAAGTTTCTTTTAAACAAAAAAGTGACCCCACCCATCCTTTCGTGCAGCCTCTCCTCTTTTTTTCAAAAGCCTTAAAATCTATCTTCCCCTCTCTCACCATTTATTCCCTAAATTTCCTATAATTTTGAATCCAACCCCAAAAGAAAAGAGAAAATTACATTCTCGTCTTGTCTTATTTTCTTAAGAACCAAACAAGAAAAAAAAATGGTAAGGAAAATGAAACTCCCATTTCTAAACAAGAACACTTCATCCTCTTCATTTTCTTCAAGCTCATCATCTTCTTCCTCTTCATGGCCATGGCCTTCTTGTCATCAACAAAACCCTAAAACAATATCTTCCAAAGCTTCCTTCATCGTTGACAAACCTAAACATGTCGACGAACACGAGCCACCACCGAGAAGCTCCTCCTCCTCCTCCTCCTCCTCCTCCTCCTCCTCCTCCTCCTCCTCCTCCTCCACCAGCCACGTCATGGAAAATCCGCCGGAGATAGAGTGTATAGAGAATGTGATTAAAGGGCTAAAATCATCGAAAAGACTCACCTTCGAACAGAGAGGAACATCGAACTCTATACTCGAAGACGCTACCAAGAGAAAAGATCATGAAGAAGAAGAAGGTTTCATGCTCTTGTCCTTGGAATCAAACGATCCTTACTCTGATTTCAAGAACTCAATGGAAAAGATGGTTGAAGCACACGCGCTTCATCATGACTGGAAAAGCCTCGAGAAGCTTCTCTTTTGGTTCTTGAAAGTCAACGTGAAGACCAGCCATAGATACATCTTTGCCGCCTTCGTCGATATGGTCTTAAACTTAGCAGTACGACCTAATTCTGTGGCCGGAGAACCTGGTTCCGACGTCGTCGTCGAGGATTCTCTTTCATCGTCGTGGCCGATCTCATTGTACACGTCGTACTCGTCCTCCGATGAGAACTCGTCGACGTCCGTACGGTTCTTGCCGGAGACTTCGATAGGCGAGAAGAGTAGGGACGTTTGTTGTTTATCGTCGTTGTTTGAGTTAGAAGAGAAGATTAAAGACAATATTGATACAAATGGTTATGTATCTTTTTAATTCCTTCATTTGATAATCTATGGATACTCAGTAGGAGGTAACCATGATTACACGTGTACATCTTTTGTAGCACGTGCCATATGCAGAAGATATTTTTCTTTTATGCAGAAAATTAATGCATGGTAAACTTTTTAACCCTAAAGAAAGAGGCTATTGATCAACAAACTCTCTCCGAGAAATGTACACCCTCGCAACTCTTAAAACTCACGGAATAACTCGTTTATTTGATGGGCCGAATAGAAATTATATAATGGGCTAAAACCATCAGCATAGTATTTAGTAGAGTCTCTCATTGTTAAATAAAAAAATAAAAAAAAGGAGCTTGTCATTTCATAATTAGTCTAGTTAAGATATCTATAAAAGATATTTTAACTACAAGGAAGAGACAGCATAATAAAATATTAATATAATTTGTGTTCACACTTAAAATTGTGTTCACACATAAACTAAAAAAACTTGAGAGACAAGCGATGTTGATGTTCTAAGGACCTAGTTTCGTTATGTTGTTGCATCTTTAAAAAACTTTTAAAAATAAGATTGGTCTTAACAAACAAAAAACAGGATGATGATTACTACTAGGTAGCTACGGTCGAGAAGATTCTGTTGTCACATTGATGATTACTTGATTTATACTTGTCGGGTTAGATTCGGTCCGTGGAGTTATCTATTGATACCACCACCGTGCTGACTGCTGATGATGAGACGAAACTCTGTTGTTTGAGCCATTCCATGTTTTATTGTGTTGCAATGAAGTTGACGATAACGACAAGGAAGAGAAAAACAGATCGAATACTACTGAGACACATGAAGTCAATGCAGGCACAAGTGAATGGGTTCATGTAGGCATACCTACATCTCATTCCTAGCTTTTACTCCATTGCTGCTATGGAAGGCCAAGCTGCTGAGCATATTCCACACATTGTATCGAGATATTCAACCACTGTCTGTCATGTTAGTTAGCTTTCTACTTGTGTGCATCTTCATCTTCCTTGTGTTGTGTTATCATTAATTACTTCTCTAATCGCTACACATGTGTGTGGGGCGTAATAAGGGTTGGAAAGATGCAGCCTCCATGCTCTCTGGAGCTCTTAAGCTTGTTAAGTTGAAAACATGCAATGCTGCTTTACTTAAGACTAGATGTGGTATGAAATGGGGTGTACAATTTTTAGGTTGACAGTTATGGTATGTAAATATAACTCAATCTTAGGAGCTTCATAGGACATTTTAAAAGGAAAGGTATCTCGCAAATGGAAAGTTTTTCAAGAAATTAATTATTGAATAAATCAGGAAACTTTATATAAAACCTATCATAATTAGGTCTCCAAATACATGATGCTCTCAATATCATCCCAACATGTCATCTCCAAAAACCGGGTTATGCAAAAACTATTAAATAAGTTCATTACTTGAATGTGTCTTGTTATCTTGTTCTTCTCCAAATCATAAATGACAGAGAGTGGTTTATGTATATCGATATCTTCCTTTGCCAACCTAATCTCACAGCTGTGAGTAGTACTAGTGGCTTGTATCAGCAACCGATTGGATATGGCTAGTGATCGCGTTTGAAAAATAGGCAAAACAAAAGTCTTCTTGTTCGACCATTCACTCTTCCCGGCATCTTTAACAACCCATACATTCATGTTACTACTATTCAACAATACTTGAATATTCGAAAATAGCTAATTTGCCTTTGTAATTCATGAGATTTGTGGCACGCGTGTTCCAGACAATGCCAGCTTCAAGGGGTAATTCAATCAAAGTGAACTCCTCAGACTTCATGTCAAAACTTATGACGACACATCAATACTTATCAATTCAAGCTCCATTATACAAAACACCTTTGAGATACCTTGTGAGTAAGGACGATGAGGAGGAGGAAGAATGGTGTTTTGAGTGTTTCTCCATGAAGCTTCAGGACCAAGTACCAACACCTAATGCTCGGAGCTCACTACTCTCTCTTCCTTGCTCACCTCCCAAACAGTGCTGACCACTTTGTATTCATCGTGAACAGGGTCGTGCCCAAAATAGTTCCATACATTGTCATTAGGTTCAACCACAATTCTTGATCTTAAGATGGGCAAGGTCACATGTTGTCTGGTGGTGAGGTTACATATTCACACTCTTGTCCCAATTCTAAAAACACACCAACCCGCGAAGAGCGTTCACGAAATAGCCTTCTATTCCCTGCATGTCCAGATCTTGGTCGAGATCAGAGACAGGGACAGAGTCATAAGGCGATATGACAGGGATAGAGTCTTGAGACGATGAGACCAACGCCTAGTTGTACTGCTCTTCCCTGTCCACAAGAGGCATGAACGTGCACCGTCCTTGTGCAGATGATGGAGATTTAAGGAAAAGATTGGTAAGATATCGGGAGGAGATGAAGGAATAGCAGAGCTTTGACACACACTTGAATCTCATCAGTGATTTCGCCAGTAATCTCGGCAGGATCTCTAACAACACATCCTCTGGGATTGATATCTTCCATTCTTCTGGTTTCACGACGGTTCTGCTTCTCTTTCTTTCTTTCTTTCTGGCGGCTAGACGACACGAAAACCTTCATACTCTCAGATTACTTCCAGAGTTTGTTTTTTTTTTTTGTCAATTTTACTAGATTTTAATCCGCGGTATACCGCGGGACAAAACTTTTTTTTTATGTATAAAAAAGTTAGATTCAGTTTTTATTTAATATTACAGTTATATAATTTAAACTTTAGTGTTTTTAGATTCAACACGTAATACTAATACATATGCACTTTAGTAATTTAGTATTGCAGTTATATATTTAGAGGTGTCAAATGAGATTAACAATTCTATTTAACTCATGTTAAATCAGAATAATGTCAATTCTAACCCGTCACACCATTTGATCCGCGAGCTTATAAATATTTTCATCAAAATAGTCCGATTTTAATAATGCACAATATTTATAATTTTTAAGAAAAGAGATTAACAATTCTAGTTAAATCATCCTACATCGTACTAATGCAAATTCCAAGTTAGGATCGATGTCGACCCAATAACACATATGCTAAAAGAAAAGAACACAAAAGTACATGACCCATTTAAAAAGAAGTGGATCTTTTGATCCGGATCTGATTAAGAATAAGATCCAAAAATAGAATACAAGACCCGTTTAAAAAGAATATAAAAAGTACACGATCCGTTTAAAATTCCTTTAGATATATAAATTTAAATTGTGAATATTATTTCAACAGCTATAAATATTTCTAATCTATGATCGAATCATAATACTTGTTATTTAACAATATTGAAATTATTTTCGAGTAATATATTTAATTTGTGTATCATAATATTTGTAATTTTAATTTAAAAGCTAATATTAAAATATTATTTAATTTATAATTTAAAAGGTAAAACAGTAAAATATGAATCTAGTTACAGTGGAAAATAATTTTCTTAAATTATCATATAAATTACATGATTATAATATAGGATATAATTTATGTTTTTTAGGGAAAAATAACCTAAAGTCACCGTCAAAGTGGAGCAACGATGAACAACTCTACCAAACTCATCTCTTTCTTCTCTCCTCCTCCTCTCTTCATCCTCCGTGGCCTCAACATCGGCTCCTTAACCAATCTTCGTCGTCTCCACCACCAGCCGTTTCCTAGCCCCTTCCTCCATTGGATCAACCAATCATGTTCTCTTCGTCCAATCATGTATTTACCGCCGCTTAGTCCCCAAGATACCTCTTGAGCTATTCTACACTCAACAATTCCGTGTCTCCGCCACCGATTTTGTCCCTTCTTATCACCAATGGTTACTTGAATGGATAGACCCACTCTAATCTCTCTCCAAGGCTGGTTACTGCTCAAATACCAGTTCAATTTCTGGTTCAGAAAGCGATTTCTTTTCGATCTTTCGGATGAATTTTTCATCACTTAGTCTAGCTTATGATCGACCAGAATTACTTGAGTAAGTAATATGTAAGTTTTCATCTCTTTAAACATTTTGTGGGTTCTCTTTCTTTCCTTGATTGATTTTCCAATCTAATGTTACTGTTTATTATAATGCTTCCAAGGAGAGACGTCAAAGTGGTGGTGGAGAATGCAAAGAATTCTTATTTAGGACAAGTCCATTCACTTAAAAAGATGAGTCTTCATCTAAGAAGTGGCCGTGAGGACATTGGTTAGGTAAGTTCTATCTTTTGGCAAAAGATTAGTCTTTTGAGGGGCTTGTTCTCGTTACTTCTATGGTATATTAAGATTATTCAGATCCAAGCCTGAAATGAGACCCGATCTTTATGAATTATGTGAAATTTCTACTATCTATTAGAAGAATGATATATCTCAAACATTTGATTTGGAACCCCAATTTATTATAATTTTTCTTATCTATCAAATATCTAAACTTGTTAGACCATAACTAAATTCAATGATTAATATAATCACAGTTTTTGAAAATGAGTTCAGAAGAGATTGATAGTATGTTCTCAAGCGGAAGAAGAACATTGTCGCAAGTGAGAACTTCTGAATTAATGATTCAAATGAGAGTGTTAAATTAAGAAGCAACATCGGTTTCATATAAAACACATGAAAAAGGTTAGTACCTCTACTTATCCCTTATAGTAACAAACTTTAGGATTAAGAAAGCAAAATTAGGTGGATAAATGTTCTTATAACTTACTGCTTTATGTCCTATAGATTGGAAGTAGTATGGTTGTTTGATTAAAATGCTAGAGATGAAAGTGTGTGATCTTCCTCAAGGTAGTTATGGATAGTTGAAGTCTTTGTTTTCTTTTCCACCTGAAGGCATAGTTTTAACTTGGATAACATTCATGATTTGTCGAGCAATGTCTACAAAATTAAATAAAAATTTTATGAGAAAAGAAAAAACTATTGTGGTTTATAATGGTATAATACTTAAGAGGATTAAGATATACTCACGTTAGTGTAGGTATATGAATATAAAAATCAGACTCAAACATAAAAATTAAAATTGAATTAAGAACTAAGATTATCCTAAAGTAAAAAAGAATAACAAAATAGTATTAGAGACTACAAAATGTACTTTAAACAAAGATGATAAAAAAATTTTGCCATTAGAATAATTAAACTTTGCTTGCTTTTGCTATAGAGGGAGTGTTTATCGTGTTTGGTGACCTTAGATGCTGCGAGTGAGAGTCCTATTTATAGTGTTTTGAGAAGATTGTAGGGTTTTGGGTGAGTAAGAGCCGAAAATCTTGATGAGCAAATAGAGAATATCTTCATCGTATCACACTTTTAAAATTTTTTTAATAGGATTTAAACATTAATAATGGAATATGCTTGCAATATGCTAGTAATTATCATTGTGAGTGTATATTACCATTTCTAAAAACCGAATAAAACATAATTTGAAACTATAGTATCAGCATTCCCGATTTTTATGTAAATGTTAATATCGTTTTCCTTTTTTGCAGATAAATCGGAAGTTAATATATTAACATAACAATCGTGAAGATATGAAGAAGGAAACAGTTAAATGAATATCCGAAATGGAGATTTTCGGGTAATAAGCTAATATGTTCTGATTCGATTTTACTCTCAACATTTTATTCCGAAATTAACCTTGATAAGTTTAGCTTTTTTGCTTTCAATGTAGTGGCATTCTTTGTAAATATTTATCAAAACAAAAGTTACTTTTCCAAATATACTTCAAAAATGTTAATATAGATAAGCCCTTAGTTTCTTTCTTATAACACACGTTTATTTCCAAGTTGGGTAAGGAATAATTATTTAAATAGTAAAAATTTTAAATTTTTTAAATTAATCTAAAACAAATCCAAAATATTTTTTTTTGTTAATATAAATTGTATATCTCAATACTACCTTTTTAAAGTAAAACTGAAGAAAAGGATTTTCATAATATGATATCGGTTTCAATACACATATATGCTCAAAAGAAGGTACTAGGCGGCATCGTAGTGGTGGCTTGAGTGCACGGCGAGCAACTTCCATCACGGTCCTTGTTTTCCCATCTCTATCTTTTCTCTCAATTCCATGCTTTCCTTGCATTTGGATCTTCTTCCTACACCTCCCGTGACATGAAAAAGAAAACACATATTACAACCTTTGAAAGAATTGCGGCGTAAAAGCATAACACATAGTCACATACTTCTTGTGCACGCAGATAACAATAAGCCAAGATGGATTGAAAAAGAGAACCATGAAGCTGATCACTGAACAGATAAAACTAAAGTAGGTGTGAGTACAAATCATTCTCACGTTACAAATTCAAGTATCTTTTCATTGGTCAGAAATATTTTTATTAACCAATTGATGGTCTTTGATTGATTTTTATGATAAGCGCTGTTTTGTGAATTCGTTTTAAAAAAAAATTGTTCGGACTAGCTACAGTGATATAGCTAGGTTTTGAGAGGGTTATTTGAAACATATAACTTCTTAGGGCCTATATGAGCTTAAAAGAGAATTGTGTGCGTAACGGAGAAGGACGGTGAGAGATTCTGGTAGATCAAAGAGAGGCATCGAGGTTGGTGGTTGAGCACCATTTTACCGGAGAAAAGAAAGTTGCGAGTTAGCTTTCGGTTGTTAAGAGTTGCTGAGCGCCATGAACGCTTCTCCATGCATAAGAGTGGAGTAAGCTTAGAAGAAGAACCAGAAGCTTTGAGATGTTTGATGGGTTTTATTGGTAAAAAAAAAAACTCAAAACTACTAACTATTTAAGCCTAGGTTTGTTTTGTTAACCAAGAGTTCCTTGATGTGGAGATCTGGTTTGGTTCGTTACCACATATCAAACAACAAAATAGCAATTCAATTACCTTACGAGTTATGAGTGATGTGAGAAATCGTGTATGTATGGATCCAACTCCTCACATTGTTCATATGAAAGTTTAATTGCCTCGACTTCTCTATTCTAAATGTATCCCCATATTCAAAACACATATATATAATCTCTCTATATCTAAATGTAGTTTAATCTAACCTTAATAATAAAATACAATTTAATCTTAGGAGCTCATAGTGGTATAGTTCAAACTTATGCAAATATAATTTAGGTCTCCAAAAAGTCGTATGCAAATCCTTGTTTATATCATGGATCTATTTCAAGGCTTCTTGTTATTTTGTTCTTCTCGGATCTGATGCTCGGATCTCACTATCCCCTCTTCCTTTCTCACCTCCCAAACTGTGTTAAGCAATTTGTATTCATCATTAACAGAGTCGTGTCCAAAAAAGCTCCAAATATTGTCATTAGGTTCAGCCAAAAGACTTGATCTTATGATGAGCAAATCCACGAGCTGCATGGTGGTGAGGTTACAGATTCGCACACTTCTCCCAAGTCTGACACAGAGCAAGGCATTCACGAAGTAGCCTCCCAGTCATGGCATGTACAAAGTTTGGTCGAATACACAGACAGAGTATCTAAGTGATCATTAAGCGACGATGATGAAAGAAACTCATATTTCTTTGGTATTCCTTGTCCACAAGATACATAAGTAAATGCGGTCGTTTGGACAATGATGGGGATTCAAGGAAAAGGTTGGTAAAATAGGGGGCGGAGATTACGGAATACCAGAGCTGTGAGACGCACATTGACCTCGTCACCTATTTCGCCGATAACTTCACCAGTATCTCCATCAATAGATCCTCAGTGAGATTCTCAAAGCCGCAGGATTTAGAATCGGGCTTGACCATGGCTTTGTCTGTCTTCAACCACACCTTCTTCTTCCTCAGCCCTTTCACGGCGGACAGCTTTTGATATATCTGTTCCAGAGCCTCGATCGATATTTCTTGTCAATCAATTCCAAACCCTAAACTATTTTCGTTTTTTTTTTTTTTTTTTTTTTTTGGGATAACACTTTACTTTATAAAATTATTGAATAAGTATGCGTAAAAATATTTTCCTTTTTCGGGATAACAATTTAATTTTAGTTCTGTGTGTGTATGAATTTACAAAACTAGTAGCATCATGTATTGATACCTGGGTTGATTGGATGGTTCTTTAGAATCTGTAGAAAGTCAAAAAATATTTCTACAGCTTAATTGTGAGCCAATAATTCTTTGGTTTTAGAAAATAAAGTCACAGCCAGAAAAGTAAAAAATGAATTATATTGGCTGTGAGAATCAAGTTTTCTACAGCTTAATATTTAGGACTGTGAGTGACTTTGAAAATAATTAATGCACCATCTCTCTTTTTTTCTTCCGCTCATTATCCTTTTCTTTTACTTATAATTATTTTTGCTTTGTATATAATATACATAACAGTATAAATAACTAAGATAAATTATATAAGCAGAATAATTACCCTATAATCATGTCGTATATTATTTCAACTTTTGGATGCTCATCACCAATGTATATAACATATATATATAAATATATATATATATGTATGCTATGTAAAATTTATATGTATAAATAGAATACTATAAATGTTTATAATATGAAGTACTTATGTCGTTCTTACATATACTATAATTATTATAATTAAAAATAATTTACAACATACAAAAGATATTTACCTATACTTTAATTTAATTTTTATAATATTAAATTTCCACAGTTATTTACATGTACATCTAATAAACATTTACCAATCATGTTTTTATTTTTAAAAATTACTGCTAAAATTTTACAGTCACAGCAAAATATTTTACAACCTAAATTCTACCGCCAAAAATGTAAAGTTGTAGCCAATCAAACCCATCATTGCTATTATAGTTGAGCTTTGAAATAATATTGATCGAAATTTGGATTTTCTAAGAACATGAACGACTAACCAAAACTTTTATTTTCAAACGAACTAAAGTAAATAGTCACTGAAAGTATATATATTCAGATACAAGTTAAATATAGAAATTTTACGGAATATGCTATCTCCATATATAGATTGTATAAATTGCTAACTTGGAGAGGTCACCAGCATTGTTCATATCAAAACTCCAGTATATCTTGGGGACTAAATTGGATTTAGATCCTCTTCCCGGCCCATCACAAGAGAAACGAAAACCAAGATTACCGATGCGGATCATAATAATGTTACAAACTTTAAGAGTTTAAAGACATGTATGCGCGTATAAAAAGTAAAATCTACAAAAATAAAATAATACACATAATTTAAGAAGAACAAACACTTTCATTAAACTGATAGCTACTAGCCTACAACATATTGTCGATTTTTACACGTTTTGAAATCTATCATGGTTCGAAATTTTCAATGTCCAAACTTTTAAATATTATTCAGAGTCTTAAATCCCGGAAACTAGCATTACATGATCCCAACCCTACAAAAGCAAACAGTCCCTACCTATTTGTGGTATTCACTCAGCGTCCATTTCAGAAGTAACTAAGTCAGTAAAATAGATATACTGTTATGTTCAACAGTATAATTGTATGGAATGCAGAACCATCTATTTGTAGCCCAAACAGTTCTTATCTTTTTTTCATCTTTAAGGAATTTGAGGTGGTCATACTTACATTGATTTTGGTTTCTTTTGAGAAAAAATCTTGGCAAAATAAAACTAAAATAGCCAAATAGCTATGAGTTGGTTATGGTTAATTTTGATTCTGGCAAACTATATAGAATAAGTATAAAATAGATGGACACAAAGAAAACAAATGGTAAAATTTCATCTTTAAAACAGAGTCTAGTATTACCATTATACCAACATATATCACTGGTCTTCCAAGTTTCTCAACGATTACATTTCTACAGTTTTTCTAGCTTTTGTAATTATGGGTGTAAAAGACATAAAATCTGTGGGGACAACATAGAATTTTGAGGGAAATTGTTGGTTCATTTCGACAATTCACATTGACAAATTTTTACATTTGATGTCATAAAAACATCAATTGGAATTTAGAGCATGCCCATCAATGGTATGAAAAAGGGTATTTCATAATAAAAAGTAATAAAAAAAAGAAACAGTAGGAAAGAGAATGAAGGAACAGTTCTCAAACGAGAGCTTTTGAGAAACTATTAAAAGACTCATATGCAGATGTGTCTGTTTCTAATTGGTACAACTATATATAAAAAAAGAAAAGTTAATTACAAAATTAAATTACAATAAACTATTAATATATTTTGTCTTAGATACTTTTTTTGGGTATGAAAACGATGGAGATGCTCTAATTAGTGGCCAACTTGACAAAACTTCATGATTACAAAAATTAATAACAAGTCCGATACAAATTATGTAAAGGGTTAATACTCAAATGCGTCGACATCTTCACGAGTTAGAACCACATACACACCAAGATCGATCAGATTAGTTTGAGAACAGAGGATGCTTATAAAAGTTAAGCTGGAGGCAGAGTTAATTGCAGGAAATGAAATGTAGCACACTGAGAAGTTTGGTAACCCAGTTCACGTCAATGACGCTACGTCTGGGCCGAGACCTCCCTCGGAATCCACTAGAAACAAACGGTGTTACAAAGAGTACAAAAGAGATCTCTTACGCTTACACACTCTAGAGCTCACTGTATTTCTCTCCCTTTGATCTACCCAAGATAAAACCCTTTAAGCTTACACTTATCTCTCGGGTTTTTTCTCTCCTCTCTCTCAGCCTGCAACAACACACATTAGTCGTAAAGAAGTCTTCTTTGTGCAGTATCCTATGAACATAAAAATCAATAATATCTCCTACGGTTTATCAAAGATCAATACGATAATATTAGTTTATTTTAATAGGCCTTCTTTTGCCCATGCCTACAACACCTTTTTCTTATCGAATGCTGCAGCACGTGAACAACTTGGTTCCCTTGAATAAACTAATCCTAAAACTCTCCTTAGCATACACCAACTTGAGTTTTCCACGTATTGTCTTGTCATATAGGTCATTCGCTTTCTTCCTCATCAAGTCTCATGTCTCCACAAATCTCCACCTGAGACAAAGATGACCAAGCCATGAACTGCACATAATTGAGAGTGATTGTACCTTGTTCTAGTAACCAGATTCCAGTCTCAATTTCCTGAGTTTATTACTCAGCCTGGACCTGTAGCAAGTTTAAAGTTGTCTGAAACTTCCTAACGGCCATAATCTTCGTGAAAATATCAGCTGGATTCTTCTCATTAGATATCTTCAACACATCCACTTCCCCACCCGCAACAGTGCCACGAATGTAATGGTGTCTCACGTCAATGTGCTTCGTCCTCTCATGATGCACATTGTTCTTGGAGAGTGCTATGGCACTTTGTGAGTCACAGTAGACCTCCACACACTTTTGCTCATAACCAAACTCCCTCAACAGACCCTTCAACCACACAGCTTCTTTCACAGCCTCTGTCAAGGCCATATACTCTGATTCAATGATTGATAAAGCAATAACCCTTTGTAATCCAGACTTCCAACTGATTGTGTTCCCTCCTAAAGTGAACAACAAACCAGAAATTGATCTTCTTTTATCGGGATCAGCTGCGAAATCTGAGTCACAGTATCCTATAAGCTTGAACTCATAACTCATCTTGTAACATAAAGTGGTTCCTAGAGAACCTTTGAAGTATCTTAGCACCCACTTAACTCCTTGCCAGTGATCTTGAATTGGTTGACTTATAAACCGACTGATGATACCAACTGGATAAGCCAAATCAGGACGTGTCCCAATCATTGCGTACATGATGCTCCCCACGGCATTTTAGTATGGCACTGATTTCATGTATTCCTCATCCCTAGCCAGTTTCTCCTTTGTAGCTGCTCTCAGCTTTAAGTGATCTCCTAGTGGAGTCGTGACTTTCTTTGCTTGTTCCATGTTGTAACTTTCAAGGATTTTCTTCAAGTATCCTTCTTGTGACAGTTTCAGAGTGCCACTTGATCTATCCCGAGTAATCTCCATACCAAGGATTCGTTTGGCTTCCCCTAGATCATTCATCTCAAACTTGAGACTCAGCTCTTCCTTTAACTTTGATATAGCTTCCTTGTTCTTTACAGCAACAAGCATATCATCCACATAAATAAGTAGATAGACCACTGAACCATCTCCAAGGACTTTGGTGTATGCACAGTTGTCATAAACGCTTCTAAGAAACCCAATCTCAATCATGTAGTGGTCAAATCTTTCATTCCACTGTCTTGGTGACTGTTTAAGTCCATAAAGAGATTTGTTTAGAAAACATACATGATCTGGTTGGAACATTGATTCGTAACCTTCTGGTGGTGACATGTAAATCTTTTCTTTTAATTTTCCGTGGAGCAATGCAGTTTTAACGTCCAGTTGTTCCAGCTCAAGGTCTTCTTGAGTTACCACTGAAAGCAGAATCCTTATAGAGAAGTGCTTCACAACCGGTGCAAAGATCTCATGGTAATCAATGCCCTCTCTCTGTGCATACCCTTTGGCGACAAGCCTGGCTTTAAAACGGGGCTCTTCTACTCCTGGAATGGCAAGCTTATACTTGTATGTCCACTTGCAGCCAATTATTCGTTGGCCCTTAGGTTTAGTCACTCCTGTCCAAGTGTTGTTCTTGGTCTGTGATTCCATCTCCTCATCCATGGCCAGTTTCCACTTGTCCCATAATACATCCCTTCTTGCTTCACTGAAATATGCAGGTTCAACTGTGCATCCATCTTCAGTGGTATAAAAAGCTTATGCAAAATAATCCTCATCATCAAATCTACTTGGTGCCCGTATTTCTCTTCTCTCCCTGTCTCTTGCAAGATGATAACTAAAAAGAGTTTGATTTACTTCAGTCCCCAAGTCAGTATCAAAACGTGTAGGAGAAACTAGGTTTGGACTTTCAGCTCTTGGAGATTCTGGGATCACCACTTCATCTCCACCTGAGATGATGTCTCTTTCTTCTTCTAGATCTAAGTCCAAGAATGATCTTGATTGATCATCTTCTTCCACATCGATGTTTTCACTGCCTTGAACTAGATTTTTGTAGACTGTACTTTCTTGAAAGATGACATTCTTTCTGATGACTAGCTTCTTCTCTTCTAGTAACCAAACCTTATAACCTTTCACCCCTGTAGGGTAACCAACAAATACTCCCTTTCTTGCTCTCGGGCTCAACTTCCTATCATCCATGTGTACAAACGCAACAGAACCAAACCTCTTTAGGTAACTGTGCACCGGATTTCTACCAAACCACTTCTTGTCTGGAATTTCGAAATTCAGGGGTAATGATGGCGTTTTGTTGATTATGATGACTGCCATGTGTGTGGCCTCTGCCCAAAACTTATTTGGCAGGCCAGAATCACTCAACACCTTCTAACCTTCTCCATGATTATCCTGTTCATGCGCTCAGCTACTCCGTTCTACTGCGGCATATATGCACAAGTCCTGTGCCTTTGAATCCCTCTTGATTCACAGTAGCTATCAAACTGTTTGTTGCAATATTCAAGGCTATTGTCGGTCCTTAGTGTTTTCAGCCTTTTCTCACTTTGATTTTCTACCAAAGTGAATTATTATACAAATTTCCCAAAAGCTTGATCTTTTGTTTTCAGGAAATACACCCACACCTTTCTTGTGTGATCGTCAATAAACGATATGTAATATTGACACTTTCCTAGCGAGAATGGCACAGACGGAGCCCCCCACAAGTCTGAATGAATGTATTCAAGTTTCTCCTTTGAGTCTTGATGAGTCAAGTGAAACCCCACTTTCTTGGCTCTCCCATATATGCAGTCTTCACAGGTTTCCAAAATAGAAATCTTCTTCTTGTCAAGCAATCCCTTATTCACCAGGATGTTCATATTCTTCTGACTCATGTGTCCTAGTCTCCTGTGCCACAGAACCGTATCATCATCCCTCTTCTCTGTTACAAGTGAAACTTCAGTCACTGCTTGACCTTGTAGCAAGTAGAGCGTATCACATCATCTTCCCTGCAGCAGTATGTGATTCCCAGCCATGATATTCAGTTCTCCATTCTCAGATTCAAATCTGTAGCCAGCCTTCTCAAATGTGCCAAGGGACAAGAGATTCCTATCCATATCAGGGATATATCTCACCTCTGTAAGCAGCACATTCAAACTGTTTGCATTGTTAATCCTTACGGTACCAACTCCTTTGACATTTGAAATGGTTTTGTTTCCCATCCTAACAACACCTCCAATATCTTCATTTAACTTTTCAAACCAATCCCTTATGTAAGTCATGTGGTAGCTACATCCGGTATCCATTATCCACTCATTTTTCAGCTTTACATCGGTTAGATGCAGAGCTTTAGATACATATAAACCAGTAGCTTCAGCTAGATTACCGTTACCTGTTGAGCATTCTCCTTTGCTACTTCCTTGGTCTTTGAACTTGCTGTGTCCTTTATTTATGTTAGGACACACATTTTTGAAGTGACCCTCCTCACCGCATATCCAACACCCTTTCTTAACTCTGGATTTTGATCTTCCTCGGTTTGATATGTTTCCTCTTTCCCGTTGATCACTTCTTCCTCTTGCCTTGGTTTTATCCTTGTCATAAAGACCTTCCGCTTGACCCTTTAACACCTTCTTGGCTAAGCCTAACTCCAGCTATTTTGAGTATATGGTTGCAGTAACCTCATCTAGTGTTGACGTGGTTCTTCCTGTGCCATATTTCAGTGTGTCTCTCAGTTGGTCAAACTGTCTTGGTAATGACATCAATAAGAGGATGGCTTGGTCTTCATCTGACACCAGCACTTTCGTATTCTCCAGGTCTGCTATAAGATGCAGAAACTCATCAATGTTTCCTTCAATGGAAAGGTTTTCCGACATCTTGAAACTGTAAAGTTTCTGTTTCAGATAGATTCAGTTTGGCAAAGCTTTAGACATGTACATCCGGTCCAAAACTTTGAACATAGATGCAGCGGTTTCTCTTTTATGATCTTCCTTAAAATCTAATCTGAAACGCTCAAGACGATGGTGCTTCTCGCTTTTCTCATCTTCTCATATGCGGCCTCAGCTTCCTCTTTGGAGCCTTCCCCGTCATCTGTTCCTTCAGGATCTGAAACATTCTCTTTTGTTGTCTCAGTTTCCTTAAGGGCTGCGCTCAAGCCTAGTATCTCCATATGAGCAATAAGCTTTTCCTTCCGCAGCCCGTAATCCCCACGACCATCAAACTTTTCAACTTTGATCCTTGCTGATGACATTATCCTTAGTTTGTAAGAACTTTACTGAACCCCCAAACTTAAAGTCAGCAGCTTTGATACCAATATGTAAAGGGTTAATACTCAAATGCGTCGACGTCTTCATGAGTTAGAACCACATACACACCAAGATCGATCAGATTGGTTTGAGAATAGAGGATGCTTATAAAAGTTAAGCTGGAGGCAGAGTTAATTGCAGGAAATGAAATGTAGCACACTGAGAAGTTTGGTAACCCAGTTCACGTCAATGATGCTATGTCAGGGCCGAGACCTCCTTCAGAATCCACTAGAAAAAAACGGTGTTACAAAGAGTACAAAAGAGAGCTCTTACGCTTACACACTCTAGAGCTCACTGTATTTCTCTCTCTTTGATCTACCCAAGATAAAACCCTTCAAGCTTACACTTATCTCTCGGATTTTTTCTCTCCTCTCTCTCAGCCTGCAACAACACACATTAGTCGTAAAGAAGTCTTCCTTGTGCAGTACCCTATGAACATAAAAGTCAATAATGTCTCCTACGGTTTATCAAAGATTAATACGATAATATTAGTTTATTCTATAGGCCTTCTTTTGCCTATGCCTACAACACTTTTTTCTCATCGAATGCTGCAGCACGTGAACAACTTCGCTCCCTTGAATAAAAAAATCCTAAAACTCTCCTTAGCATACACCAACTTGAGTTTTCTACGTATTTGTCTTGTCATATAGGTTATTTGCTTTCTTCCACATCAAGTCTCATGTCTCCACAAATTATAATACACAATATACACACGCTTATACATAGTGTTTCCTTCTCTATGCATAAGAGTTGAATAAGCTTAGAAGAAGAACTAGAAGCTTTGAGATGTTTAATGGGTCTTATTGGTCAAAACTCAAAACTGGTAACTACTTGCACCGAGGTTTGTTTTGTTGACCAAGAAATCCTTGATGTGGAGAGCTGATTTGATCTGTTACCACAAGTCAAACCACAAAATAGCAACTCAATTACCTTACGAGTGATATGAGAAATCGTGTATGTATGGTACTAATTCCCAGCGTTCATATGGCTAGTTACATTGCCTCTTGCTTATATTATATATGCTAACTCTGTATCCACATTTAGAAAATTTAGAATAAGAAAAATACCCTTTAATCTTAAAAAAGGTAATATAATCTTAGGAGCTCAGAGTGGTAATGTTCAAACTTATGCAAAAGTCACTAGAGAAAGGATTCAAAAATGCTCTCAATATCATCCTCCCAAAAAGTCGTTTGCAAATCCTTTTTTATTCCCCAAAACAAGATACATGTGAATGAAAATATTTCAAGGCGTCTTGTTATTTTATTGTTCTCCAAATCATAAATGACAGAAGGTATCGGTTGACCTGGTTCGATATTTGTCTTTACCAGCCTAATCTCACCACAACGTCTCATGGATTATATGGTCAATTTATCGCCATGGACAAAATTCATCTGTGAAAGAGGTAAGACTAGAGTCTTGTTTGACCACTTGCTTTTTACCGCATCCGCCATAATCCACAAGTCCACACTCGCATCAACCGCAGCTCAGGAGTACTATAAAATAGCTAATTTGTCTCTGTAGTTGATGAGGTTCGCGCGATACATGTGCCAGACGATACCGGCCATAACGGATAATTCGATCAAATTGAACTCTTCATAAGTCAAGTCAAAACTCATAACCACACATGTGTTCTTATCAATCCAAGCTCCATAATACAAAACACCGTTGATGGAGATACCTTGTGAGTAAAGACGATGAGGAGTACTAATGCTATAAGTGTTTCTCCAATAAGCTTCAGGACCAAGTACCAACACCTGATGCTCGGATCTCAACATCCCATTCTCCTTGCTCACCTCCCAAACTGTGTTAAGCACTTTGTATACATCATAAACAGGGTCCTACCCAAAATAGCTCCAAATATTGTTATTAAGTTCAGCCAAAAATGTTGATCATATAATGGGCAAAGTCACGCGCTGCTTGGTGGTTAGGTTACAGATTCGCACTCTTCTCCCATGTCTGACACAGAACAAGCCACGAAGAGCATTCACGAAGTAGTGTTGAGAAAACTGAGTAACGCTTGCTTGTACAAACACAACACACGGTTTGATAACCAAATTCACGACCTCTAACCGCTACGTCTCAGGAGAGAACTCTTGCTCCCAAGGTTCACTATATCATATAGATTACACACACACCACTAACTTTTGATGTTGTTTATAGTGTTTATAGGTTCAAACACTTAAGAAGATGCAAGGTTACAAGAAAAAAAAAACAACAAAGAGGAAGAAAAAAATCTTGAAGAAGAACACCTGTTTCTTCTTTTTCTCTAGAACTCTCTTTTGATGTCTTATTTCTCACCTACCTCTACTCTCTGTCTCCTCCTTTCTTCATATCAATTTCATTGGCCCATTTGGTGTGTGTTGTCAAACCTAACAACACAAGTAGCCTCCTAGTCCCTGCATCTTCAGAATTTCGTCGAATATTTACGTATCAGAGCGATCATTAAGCGACGTTGATAAAAAAAAATACTTGTTTTTGGTCTTCCTTGTCCACAAGAGACATGAGCAAACGTGGTCGTTTCGACGATGATGGTGATTCAATGAAACGATAGGTAAAATAGCTTAAAGAGATTACGGAATACCAGAGCTGTGAGATGCGCATTGCCCTCATCACCTGTTTAGCCGGTAATTTCACTAGTATCTCAGTGCTATTCTCAAAGCCGCAGGCTTTAGAATCGAGCTTGATCATGGTTTTTCTCCTCTTTCCGGATCTTTCTAATTCGTCTGCCTTCGACCTATCGGGCTTGATAATCCCATAGCTTTTGATAGCTCTATTCCGGAGCCTCGATCGGTTTCCCTATTTTGTCGATTTCAAAATCTGGTTTCTACTTTATGAAAAATCTCAGTTACGTGTATCCTAAGTAAATAAGAAATAGGAAATAGGAAAGTACAATATTTTCATTTTTTCATTTTTTTGGGGATAACATTTTACTTTTTGTGAATTGTATATTTTTTTTTTTTTTTTTGTGAATTGTTGAATATGCGTATCCTATTTTTTTGTCCGGGTTGGATTGAGTTTTCTGGTTGTGGGGAACCAGACTCGATCAGTTTGATCTAGTTTTTTTTGGTTGATCCGTTTGAATTTTTCTAGTTTAGTTTGGTTCTGTTGATTTAATTAAATCGAAAGATGTAAATATCTGATTCATATATTTTATTTATAATATTTTGTTCGTTTCGATTGCACCTAATTCGGCTTTCGTTTGAACTAGTATAGTTTAACTTATATAAATTAATATTTGGAAACAACACTTAAGTTACACTACAGGAAAATATCACATATAGAGCGTCCGTAAAACGCTATTATACGATATCATAGCGTTTTGGCAAGCGCTCTGTCTTCGCCCGTCATAATAGGTCTGGCACATTACATAGCGTTTTTTCGTGTGTTATATTTGTCTTTCTTTTCAATGGCGTTTATATATTTTGCAATTGTAAATTTTATAATAGCACTTATAGTTTGTTATTATTTATTTATTCACAGCATTCTTCAATGTCATCATTATTTGTAATATAGCGATTGATTTTTGTAATGGTTTGTGTAATTTAAAATGGGTTTTTGATAATTTGGGATGTTTTCTATTTGTAGCAATTAATTAGCTATGTGCTATTTTGATCGATCTATACCAAAACCATGAATACCCAAAGCAAAAGTTCTATCATAGCCAAACATCAAGTATTATACAAGCGAACCACACACAAGTTCTAATAGCCAAACCATCAAATTCCACAACCATCAAGTTCTAATAGCCAAACCATCAAATTCCACAATCCAAGATAAGAGAATTGTTCACATAAACACAATGTTGTCACTAGGCCAAGCAACTGTAGTACCTAATGCATCAGCAATAATCTCGACTTCTGAGTTTGGTCTCCATACTCGTGCATCCCCAATCTTAACAACGTCAACCCATACCTTGCTGGCGTTTGGACCCAATGGAACGAAGTGGACTGTGTCTTTTGGATCGGTTGAACAAACTCGACCTTCTGCAACCTTTTTCCCCGATCCAGAGCAATCTAAGAGGAAACATTTCTTCTTAGAAGCGCTGCTTCCGTTTGAGCTGGTACTTGCACTCTACAAATGAAAAATCCAGACAGCTTATAACAATTACACAACTATACAACGCATCATATAAAAGACAGATAACGTCGAGAGTTTTACCTTAGGTGATGATTGTTTTGGTGGTTCTGCACCTTTAGAAACCGATGGTCCTGCTCGTTGAGAAAGAGATGCTTCTTTAGAATGTGATGCTTCCTCAGTTGGCTCTAGATTAGACAGTAACACCTTAGTAATTGGCCATGGTATGTTCTGAAACAGTGCATCACCCATCACAGTCATGTCTTCACTTGGTCTCCACAGGTATGCATCTTTGTTAATCACTTTGTCAATCATCACCATTGCGGCATTCGGACCCAAAGGAATACATACATTTGTGATATTTGTTTCTTATATCAAACACTTTCAAACAACAAAATATGTGATAACATATGAGAGAATGACAGATAGAGTAAAGTACCTCTACGAAATTCAAATCTTGTAATGACGAATCTGCAAGAGAAAGAAAAACATAACAAAATCCATTAACAAAATCCATTAACATTCAACAAAATCTATCTGTGAAACTCCTAATTGAAACAAAACCCTAAAATTTAACACACCTTAATTTCACAGATTGATCTTCAGCTGAAATCAATTTCCTGCAAAAACCCCCAAATTTGTTGAAAGAAATCAGTTTGAAACCCTAATCGAAAGCGTATATCGATTAGCGAGAAGAGAATGACATTATCTAACCTCTAATCGAAATTCGCAGAGACGACAACTCCGTAACTCCCGGTAGCTTAGGAGATCGATAATGCAGATACGAGAGATGGTCGAGAGAGCTAAGATAATGTCTGAGAGAGCTGAGATAATGTTTGAGAGGCTGAGATAATGTCTGAGAGATATGAGAGAGAATGAAAATTCCGAGGCTCGTGATTTGTTTTTGGCAGAGACAAAGAGGGAAACTCGATCGAGATTGGGAGGGAGAATGAAAATTCCGAGGCTTTTGTTTTTTTTTTGCCTAAGTACTTAGCCGCGAAACTTAAAACTATTTTCCGCCTAAACTAAATATAGTGTTCTTAACAGTACAAAGCTATATATAATCTATGCTTTTAAAAAGTGTTACCACATTTTTAATTCAAAAAACAAATATTAGCATATGCACTTTTCTAAACGCTATCTTAAACTACCTGTATATCAACTATAGCATAAGCGTACACAACGCTATCTTCATGTGCTATCTTTACGACATTTTCTTGTAGTGAATTAAGAAGATGAGACTCCTATGTCAAATTGTGATCCACGTAACTTGGGTGTTGTTTCCAAAAATTTCACAAAGAATTATGATATCATATAAATAATACTTAATTCCAAAGTTCAAACATAAAATAGATCATCAATAAGCAATTTATTTTAGAAAAATATTCATTATTTTTTGAATGAATATAAATTATATTCAACCAAAAAAACTGTTGTACAATAAATGTTTCATAGAGAGCTAAAAGGTTTTGAGAGGTTTGTTTCCTAGTACGTAGCCAAAAAAATTAAAATTATATGCTACGTACGAGTTTGGAACCATAATTGAATTCCTCCTTTGTATGCATCATGAGTTCGTATGGAGCTGAGCTTATTCCTTACACCTTTTTCAATGAGGCTGATGAGATTTTGAGCCGGTATGGGAGCTTCGCTGTGACGTCTACCATTCCTTTCCCTCTATATATTGTGAAGTGTTAGCTGAAACGTGTACTCAAGATAAACTTTGGTAGAAGTGGCTGCTTTGGATCGAGCAGTAAAGGGAGAAGAGTGTTCCAACTTGTTGTGAATCGATTAAGTAGAATACCTCGGGTAAGAGACGTCCAAATGCGAGAAAAGTAGCTACAAGAGAAGAAAATGTGATCTCTTGTTTCTACAGTTTTTCCACAGAAGATACAAACTCACACTTGCATTCGCATTCCATGCCTGCATTCGGTCTCCTGTTGCAAGCCTGTTTTACATCGCTATCCAAGTAATAAAAGAGTACTTAGGTGTAGCATTCGGGAACCAAGCACCTTCGCACCAGTCACGCTTCGGATACGTCTCTCGAATCAATTGCCAAGTTTCATGAGAAGAGAATTTACTCTTGAAATTATCATTCTTGCGTCTCCATAGGGCTCGGTCCTCTTCGATGTTGTTTACCTGAGGTCGCAACAAATCGATTTGATCCTCCATCTGATTCAGTACAGCCACTCTATGCCGCCGACGTCGATGAGTTGCTAGTACTGTGGCTACTGTTGAGTGTGTATGTATTCCCATATCGATACAACCGCGAGCTCCCACACTGTCATGTAATCTGCCCACAGGGCACCATAGATCATACCAAAAAGACAGACTTGCCTGAACGAATCTCCATCTTGTGAAACTACTTTGCTTTATCCCTGAACTTTAAGATTTTTTTCCACATCCATGAACCTGAGGTCGTATCTCACGAACTGTCCACAATGATCCTTTTCGAATCAGGTTACAAGAGACCCAATTTACTCATAATGAGTTTTTTGCTGAAAATATCTTCCATATCAATTTCAGAATACTCACCAATGTTCATCTCTTTTAGTGATCTAACCCCCAATCCTCATCTGATATTCATTTCATCTAACAAAAGCGCCTAAGACATTTATTACCAAGTGCCCAAGTGGAGACAGTTAACGATTTGGGCACTCTAACAACTAATTAGAAGGAAAAACAACAGCTTAAATATAGTTATATAAGGGTTATACGGAAAGCATCATTTTTGCTTAAAAAGGTAGTTTCTTATGGGAGAGATCGCTGATTATTTTCACCATAATTTTTTTTTTGGGATACGATCACTGCTCACTACTCACTAGACTCAGTCACTTGGAAACCTTGCTGGGTCGACGTAGGCCTATCATAACTGTGTGAAACCACATTCTTTTTTAGGGTTAATGTTAGCGCCAAACCAAATTAGTCCATTGTAACTTCTTTTGTTATATATCTATATTTAGTCTACTTTACTCGTCCCATTTTTGAGACCGAGCTAGTGTGAAACCATTCACGTAAAATATTTTAATAACTCATTTAAATTGAAAGAGTAAATGTGTAGTGGTTAAAATTCAAGAAGCTTTGGTGGAGCCATTATATTATGGACAAGCACGAGAATCTCAAGTTGAGATTGATACTTTTACTTTTATTGTTTTTAGTTACTAGCTCTTAACAGTTAACAGTCACAATTTATGAACTCATAATTAATGACTAGTATCTCTTGTTGTTGGTAAAATCTAATCTGAGATTTACTTGACTTTATTGATTACCATATAGTTGTATTTTTTTGGGTAGTTGGGTTATATATTTATAGCTAGTCATTGATTATATACAGTTCACCATTGATATGAAGTTTGTATTTATGATCATAAATATTATATATACACACATGTACATATATATATATATATATATATATATAGTATCAGGTGTTGATGTCATTGCTATTTTTCTCGAGTTTGAGATAATAATGTTCGTAATTTGGAGTTTTCTAAGACCATGAAAGCAAATCATACTAAATTTGGTGTTTTGGTGTCCCAATTTTTTTTCCATCTCCAACCAAAATATCAAATTTCACACTAAAAACAAAAAAAATTATTAATATTATTAAATTTAAAATTCTCTTCATTTTTAATGGTTTGATAAACACTAATTATTTTTATAACTGATTTATTTAATTTAATTAATATTAGATTACAATTGATAAATTAAAAATAATAAAAATTAAATTTCATGGTACTAATTCTCAGAATTAGTTTATTCGGAACACAAATGCTCAATTAATGTATTTTGAAGTTTAATATGAGCTTTCCGATTTTTGATTTGCTTATTTCATAACAATTATAATTAAAAATTCATATTATTAAAAATGAAAACATAAAAAAATATTGATGGTATATTTATTTTAGTTAGTAAATAACAATTTAATTATATTACTTAAATCAAAATACAAATAAAATAATATCATTTTGGTATTTTATGAATAGTATCACACCAAATATAATGTGACACTATTCACAAAACACCAAAAAAAAATTAGTGTTGATTATACCATTCGGTTGAAGAACCTTTCACACCAATAATGATGTGATACTTTTCGGTTGGAGAAGGTCTAAGAACATCTCCATTAGGACACTAAAACACCAAATATAGTGTAATTTTTACACCAAAAACTCTCCAATGGAACACTAAAAATGACACCAAATTTGGTTTTTTGAATAGTAATACACCAAATTTACTTATTTTATTAGAAAATGATAAACGAAATCTTTAATTTTAGTAACATAATAATAATAAGTAATGAAAATCATAATTATATAATCATTTTTTGTGTCTTTAAAGTTTAGTTAATATGAAAATATTTGATGAATTATTAATTTTTATAAAATATTTAAATTTATACAAAAAATGATTTTAAAATACAGAATAGATTAAAACATTGGAAACATAAAATTATAACATTTTTTAAAATGATAAATATTTATCAAAATTACTAAATAATAAAAAGAAATTTTCATTTAATAATATAATAATATAGAATATTATTTTTAATATAATATTTGGTATTGTGGTTGGAGAAAAAAAAAAATTTGGTGCTAAAACTTTACTAAATATGGTGTAATTTTTAGTGCATGGTTGGAGATGGTCTAAGGTAATAGTCATTAAAATATATTTTGCGATATAAGTAACATATAGGAGTTGTGCGTGATATGATATCTCCACAAATTTTAGAAAAAATTTCTAACTTATTAGAAAGACTAATAGTGCTCCAGTATATTTAAGATCATTTCCAATCCATCTTCATATTTATCTCAAAAATAGAGTTTGGAGTAATATTTTCTCCAACTCATCTCTAAAATAGAGATTTTCATTTTTTTCTTTATATTTAGAGTTTTCCATTTCTAATTTACACACTAAAATTTAGAGATCTCCATTTTCTATTTTAAAATAGAGTAGGGTTAGAGAAAACCCCAACTTTAAAAAGAAAAAAAATTGAAGAAATTGATTGGAGATGCTCTGATAAAAGATCGAATTTAGACATTGATGCGTGAATCTTACAAATTTAAAAATTTAAAGACATGCACCTAAAAATGTAAAGTCAAAAACAAAAAATGGTAAAGTGTTAGGAAAAAAAAATCTGTAACACATTAACTTAACATTTTCCATTTAAATGGTAGCTACGACATATCGCCGTCCATGGATATTTGGCTGATATTACTTTAACGTTCAAACTTTTTAAGATCTTTTCAGATATCCGAAAGTGTTCAAACAATCAAACCCCGGAAACTAGCATTCCAAGATCCCAACCCTACAAACTAAACTTTCCCTACAAAATAAACAGTCCCTACCTATTAGTGAATCAATGTCCTTTACAAGTTTTTAAACTGTTTAAAAAATGAAAATATCAAAAATATAAAAGAATTTTGCTCATCAGTAAAATTGTATGGAATACAGAACAGTCTATTGTTAGCCCAAACACTTCCTACCTTTCTTTAATCTTTAAGAAGCTTTAGAAGTTCATACTTTCATTGATTTTGGTTTTTTTTTTTTAAAAAATATTGGCTAAATAAAAAATGTTGTGAATTTAGATGAACTTTGGACGAACTCTTAAAGCGATAAAGAAGAGAGAAGCGAAATGAGGCGTATACCATTATGTATAGGGTTTTCTTTATCAATTTTGTGAATAAATAATTTATAAACTCAAGAAACCCAATACCAAAAGAGATCAAAATATTGAAAAATATAATAAATGTAACGTAACCGTGACAGGCCAGGTTCACTCCAATAGAACTCATTTGCAGTACACTTAAAGTTTAAATCAACTATAACAAAACCAAAGAAAAAGGTAAATAGCTATGATTTTGCTTAGGCTTAATTTTGATTTTGGAGAATTGAGAATGATGCTTATGAAGAAAATAGAGGATAAAATCTTTAGACGCCATAACGGATATATTTATAAGAACTCAAAACCGGAACTTATCGAGTGTAAACAGAGTCGAGAATACCATTGTACCAACATCGCTCGTCTTCTTAATCTTAATGATTACATTTTGTTAACAGTTCGTCTAGCTTTTGTAGTGATGGGTGTAAAAACTCACTAAATCCGTAGGTACAGAGGTGAATTTTGGGGGAAAATGTTGGTTCTTTTTGACAATTCACATTGACAAAACTTCACACTTGATGTCATAAAAATGTCCATTTGGAACTTAGTGGACAACTTGACAAAACTTCATGATTACAAAAATTGATAACAAGTCCGTACTAGCATCATATATCCTATAATATGTAATAGACATTTAGTTGTGTGTGCCGAAAAATAGTTGTAGTTGATAAAATACTCGTGTAGTAATGTAATGATTATCAATTATCAGTATTATATCATACTTTTTTTTTTTTTGGAAAAGGGTTTAGTATTATCATACTTCTCTTTCTAATTATTGCGAATCTTAAATATGTGTTCTCTCATGCATTTTATCGCCCAAAGCCACAAGTTTTTTACGTGCTTCATTGTCCACTCCACACTCAAGAGCTCTGGCATATAAATAATTACGTACTTGGACAGGTTATTATTGTCACCGTACACTTATTCATTTGATTTTTAAACAAGAATCGTAATCCATGGTGTATATATATTACCACTCGTATTTGAACCGGCTATGATTTTTTTCTGATAAATATCATCATTTCTTGTTTTTCTAACATCAATTTCTACTTTACTGTTATTTTTTTTGTCAAAAATTTCTTATATTGTTCGAAATAAAATTAGTGTGGACCTACAAGGCTACAAGTCTCTTATCTCTCGTATCGTCTACTATTTCCTACGTTACAAACAACGTTGATCATGTTTCTACGTCGTCAGATCTTTTTTGTTTTGGTACACAAAGATAGTATAATATTTTAATTAAAGATCAGAAAATTTGCAGACATCGTACTTTTATAATAAAATATAATTTAACGTGTATTTTCGAACATTCACGTCACTATCCGAGAGAGTCACGAGTGACGAAAACCTTTGAAACATTTATCCCAATTCGATTTTGGCCGTTATAACTACGCAACAAAACATATAAACATGTAAGAGACAAACTTATTACTTAACTGCAATATCTGAAGATTAAAATAATTAAGTCCACAGATACAAAGTTGGATTACAATAGTATTAAGACGAACAATAAAGATACCAAAGCTAAGGATAAGTAAGAGCATAATCACAATATTACAGGTTTTCCCACGTGTCAATATACTGATGACGTGGCATGATCCTAATTAAAAAGAGTTATTACGATCACGTTAACGTTACTTAATTCCCTAACAAACATAAATACAAGATAGATAGATAGCTATTCATTTTTATTAATTAGCCCAGTAATAGTTATTATAGTAATCACGTGACACGTGACGGGTGACGAGAGGAGACGCGTCGACGGCGGAAGCGGCGGCGGAGGATACGTCTTCCCATATTTCCGAGAAGGCACGGACGATGATGCCGTGATGATAGTGCGAATTGAGGCTGAGGAAACACTGAAGAAGCTCTCTGAGTTCATCTTTTGTATAAATCTGGTTCTCTAGTATCATTTGAAGCATAGACTGCCGGAAATCTAGGTAAGGATCGTCGGAATCTTTCTCGACGGCGACGGCAGCGGTGGCCAAAGGCGTGGAGGAGGGTGTGGCGGAGGAGATGGAGGAGGAGTGGCAGTGACGGTAAGTAGAGGAGGGGGGTTTGGGCTTTTTGGAGAAAAGGTTGAAAAGAGTGGAGAAGGTTGGTTTTATACAGTTGCCGCAGCTGATGTCGACAACGGAGACAGTCTTCAGGATCGTCTTCTTCTTGCTTTTTGCTGCCATTGCTCTGACTCTGACTCTGTTTCTGCTAAAGACTAAGGAGGAGAGAGAAGAGATAGAAAGATTAAGGAGGGAGGGGTAGGTTATATAGAGAGAGAGAGAGAAAGAGTTTGCATGGATATGTATAAATGTGTGCATGTGGGTCATGAAAAGGGTTAACAGTATTCACTAAATAAACTCTTAATTATCATAATTAATGTGTATTAGAAAATCTAGTTCATTATTCTAATTTCTGGTGATCAACTTATCCCAAATATATAGCGTATTAATGCATGTAAACTAGTTTGCTTTTTTCCTTGCAGATCCTATTAGACCATGCATATTTTGATTTCAACCACAAAATTTTGACAATATGAATTGAACATACTAAGATTTCTAACTAATTAGTTGCGGTCAGTAGTTTCGTTCTCTTTGGAATTGCAATATTAGGGTCGTTTAGCACAAACTTTCATACCAAAAGAGTTAACTACGTAATGGTAGATTAATGTCCATAATTTGTTGGTTGAAGTTGGGGCCAAGTTTAGTTCTACACAACTACACATTCTCTCTTTCAGAATTTATATAGCAACTAGAAACTCAAAAAATTAGTTTGGGTTGGATTTGAGATCTTTCCACTAAAAGCAAATAAATAGATACCGAAACTATACACATAAGATTACGGAGCATTACGTTGCGTGGGCTTGCAACGTAACTAATTGGCTCGGATAAGCTAGAAACCCACTTACACATTTTATATACTATATATCCATTATTTCTTTTACTACTGAACGCTCTTCTTGTCTCGAATAGCCTAGACTGGACTTTAGAATAAAGGCCACATATAGGCCCATAGCACCTCTTACCATATATTTCAATATTATCTTTAGGAAATTCAGAAAAAGTGTATGTTCTGAAAATAATATTGTAAAATAAGCATGAATAATATGTCTCATACTCTCATGTGTGTAACTATTTATTTCATGTGAAGTAACCTTTATTAAGATAAAACATTAAAACTTCTAGTGACCCATATTATTAAGTAAAATTTTGGATATAGGCGCCACCTCCATTTTTTGGATTGCCTAACCATCCTTCCATTTAATATTTATTAAATTACATGTATTAATTAACTCAAATAACAAACAAAAAAATGTTACACGTAACAAATTAAATATAACCGGCGCCTTTCTTTTTTTTCCATTTGACAAGTTTTAGCATCATTCCCCTAGAATAACCGAACGTAAACCGGCGAAGGTAACATCGTAAACTTTGATCATGCAGTCTCGCGCCACTTCCAGGACTTAAGCCGAGGCGTATTAGGTAAACGTGAACCTCAAAATACCTTCACGATTTGTTTTAAATTAAATAAAAATATGGAATCATGAAAAAGAAAACAGAGATTGTGTGAGAATCGTTTCTCAATTCTCTCTGACGTTCTATGTCAATCACTAAGCTCTAAAGATTTTCCGAGGAGATGGGAAGATGCGGAGGAGAGAATCGAAGAACGCGGAGAAGAGGCGGAGGAAGGAGGAGGAGACACGGCGGAGGAATGAAGGGTTGGAGGAGGGAGTTGGAGTAGAAGGCTGAAGGTAAGCGCAAGCGGCTTGCTTTACAAGGCGGTTGCGGATCCTGATGGTGGGACCTGATGCAGCAGAGGAGACGGCAAAGGAGACGGCAGGGGAATCGACGGCGGTAGAGGAGGGGAGGATGTCTCTGAGGGAGGTGTAATATGGAAGAGGATCATCTGAGGATTTGTTGACAGCAGTGACGAGCTCTAAGTCTAGGGTTTGTGAAACGTTTCTGCGTTGGAGAAGAGAGAGGTTCATCAAATTCTCAGCCTCCATTTGAGAAAAGAGACAGTGAGAAGGTTTGGAAGTAATTTGGATATGAGCTAACAAGTTAATATATCATTATCATGATCAATCATCACGTTATTTTTCTTACATTTAAAAGTCAAAAAAGGACTATATTGTAAAGCGTGTTAATATAATATTAACATGGGGACATTATTTTTTGCTTTTTAGAATTAGATATATATATATATATATATATATATATATATCAAACCAAATATTGGATAAATTGAAAAGGAGAGATGTAGTATCAAACTAGCACTGCTAGATGGTTGGCAGCTGACGCTCCAGTCACGATTACTTTCTATTATTCAAAGCAAAACAAAGACCATATTTTATTTTATTTTGATTTTTAATAACAAGTGTGTCTGCCTTTTAGTAGAAAAATGATTTGTTTTTTATCTCTGTTTATGTTTACGTTTGAAAATACATAAGATACAAGCAATGCAATGTAAAGCTGATTCATTCCACTACAAGCATTAAAAAAAAAAAAAAATTTAAAAGGTTCTACACTTCTATTTTGAATAAGTCTCCCTAAACGACAACGATTTGACGGTACATATATCACGGAAAGGGTTGAATAAAGTCAAAGCAAATATCACAAGAAAAGGGTCAAATAGGAGCGGCTTTGGCCCCATTTCACATGTTTCATTGGTCACTTTTCCTTTCGATTAATATTCTCGACGTTCATTAGAAGTTACGTCCGCTCGAGTATCCTAACGAAAATACTCGCACCTGTTCGACCCTTTTGCCCTATAGTCAATAATATCCAAAGCCCCACTTCCATTTTGTGACCGAGCAAAAACAAACGAATCTGGTCCTATCTGATTTTCTATGACCACGACATGTCAAGAGAGCATCACTATAATCACCGCATTTAAAAGATATGGCATTACTAGAGATTATCATCGGGTGGATATGTACATTTGTAACTATTATTTCAATGAGAAGTACGGTAATTAATGATTAAGTCTTGTGAATTATATATTCTTTTGGTTCATAATTCATTCACTTTCAAATTACTTTTCCATTTTCATGGATTCTATAACTATTTTGAAATGAGTCAGTAATGAACTCCTATTCACAAAAGAAATCATTACATAAGTATCCATAATTTGTACAATGTTCAAGTGTTGACGTTAATTTTATTGTCACTTGCATATATGTAAAATATGTTATTTTAATTTTATTTCTCTGCCACTAAACACCATTGTGTCTATTTGAATTTGTTGGAAAAGATGCCTTGAAACATAATGTGTGTTCCGATTTCAGGGTGTGGGCAGTGAGCATAATCCACATGTAGTTGAAGACGAGCAAACACTACATGCAGTTGAAGGTGAAGTAGAGGAGTTGATTAAACTTTTGTTTTTCGATTTCCTCTTCAGTAAGGGGGATGAGAGAGTTTGCATGGTGCACCATTGACAATATTCCGCATAGTAATTCTGATTATTTGAAATCGATTTCTCGGCTTAGCCAACTGTTATATCAGTCGTTTGTACCTCACAAGAAAGAAGCATTAGTGTGTTGCATAAGCATGCCAAGTTATGGCTTGCTAACTCACGCCAGTTAGTTAACTATTCTGATTGCAAAGTTTCATGTAAGTAATATGAAATTTTTCTTATTTCTCACATTTTTGAAGTTTTTCTCACATTTTTTGTGTGTGTTCATGTGAACATGGTTTAAATGCTAGATTGAAGAATAAACTAAAGAACATAATGGAATCTCCTTCTTTTACATATGCGGAAAAGACGGTAACATTTTTCTTTTTTTTTTTCGGAGAATCAGGTTTAGGGATGTTGTGGTGGGTAAAAAAACTTAGCCCGACCCGAATTCGGAATGAGCCCGTTCAGCAAAAACCCGAATTTAGAAAACCCGAATGAGTTTCAAGTCTTATGGGTAAACCCAAAAAAAACTTGATGGATTTCAGGACTACCTGTGGGTATCTTAGTTGTTTTTGTCATTTTTCTTAAAGTTTATTCATAACTGCTAATAGACCATTATATGTATTTATATTTGTATTTTGAATGTAATCAAATATGATATGTATTTATATGATGTACTTAGTGCTGGTTGAATCAATTGTTAAGTCGATTAATTAAATCAAATATACTAAAATCAAAACAATTTGTGATTATGGAATATCACTAAGCAATTTGTGATTATATCACGCAAAGTTGTACGTATGTGTGATAATGAATTCATGGTCTCTAATAATATCTAAGCAAACGTCAAAGAGATGTGATTTTCCAAACAAAACCAACAAATTATACAAAGAAATAAATGAAAAAAATATCCGGTGAATACTCATAATCTTATAGGATAAACCCGAGTAAGACTCTATCTTTTCAGATACCCGCCCATTTTAAATCCATATTTTTTTGATACAAAAAATAGGTCCGCGGGTTTAATATTAAGCATGGATTTCGGATACCCAATGAATTTTAACCCATCCTTAACATTCCTAATCAGAATATTCCAAACTCTAACATCAAAATACATGATATCATGGGCGGAGGGAGTGAGAGTCATATGGGTCAATTGACCCCATAGAATTTTCAAAAATATCTGAATTTTTATTTAAAAAAGACAATTGACCCTAGCCCAATAAGACAATTGACCCTAGCCCAATAAGACAATTGAGCCTCCAAAATTTTACATTCGAAGTGGAAGTCTAATAATTATAGTGTACTTATACATAATATCAAGCCCAATAAAATTTATTTTAAGTAAATATACCATAATTAGGCCCATTAATACTAACTAACCTAAATCTTTTAACATTTGTTTGTTGTTAGCCTAAAAATGGTTTGGTTTCTTCTTCTTTATTATTTTTTTAATCTCAGATCGTTAGATATCATAATCAGCCAAGACTTTAGCCAGGACTCAAGGGTCTTAAGATTAGAATTCCATGTACTTGTATATATTTTTTTGTATATGAAATTTCATTAACTAATTTCATAATATATAAACAAAATTCACTTGTGTTTGATTTAGTTTCGTTACTAATTTTTGCCGCTGTTAATTATCCTAAACAATCATGATTTTGCTTTGTCTTAGTTTCTGCTTATATTCAAATAGTAAATTAGTAATCGGTAATCATATGGTGATTTTTGCTAATAAAGAAAAGCTTTCATGAATAAGTGACTATGCATTTTACTATTTTTAAGTTATTTAGTTTGTTTTATTGAAAAACATGTAGTTGACATTATTACAAACAAATCGGTGATAAAACAATTCCAAGACATGAGTGAGCGTCGAGTGCATTTTTAGGATTGTATCTGTGATGACATATTTATGGTTTTAATTAAATTTATGAATTTTTAGTTAAAACCTCAAAACATTTTGATCATTTCTCCAGTTTGCAATTTACCGAATGGTTTTCTTTTAATGTTCATTGTCTGAACTTCATGAGTTGCAACCTAAATCTTATTGGATTAATTTGATTGTATATCTTAAATTTTTTAAGAAATTTGAAATCTACACTAAAATTTTTAAGTATTTGAAATATATATTTTATGTTACCCAAAATGACATATTTGTCCTTAATTAATAATTAAAAATTCAAAAAACAAAAGTTTAATAATTTAATTAATTAGTTTTACAAATATTATTTTAAAATTAAATTGAACTGTTTATATTATAAAAATTAGATATTTGTAAAAAATAAATATAAATAAATTATGAATTTTAGTTATATAATAAAAATTATCAACATTTATGTTGATTTGATAATATTTTAGATAATGATAGATTTTAATTAATTACGAATTTTAACTATATATAATTCGTAAAAAAAAATTCAAATTTAAAAATATAAGTTAAATAATATTTTTTTTTGTAAATAATTTATTAATTTAAAACAATATCTAAAAATAATTAGCTCGATTTAAAAGAAAATAAACCAATAGTTCAAAAAAGTAGACAATGCAAAAAATTAATTAACCAAAAATATAAGTCGATTGTTTTAATATAATTCAACAGAAAAATCATTAAATCGACAAATATAAAATATAAGTCGACAGTTCAAAAAATTAATCTTATTAATAAGTCAACCTAAAATGAAATAAGTTTACCAAAAATAAACAAATCGACAGATAAAAAATATAAATCGACAAAAACAAAAAAAATAAGTCAGAAGTTTCAAAAAGTCTACTATATAAAAAACCAAACAAAAAAAATATAAGTCGACTGTTTTAAAATAAGTCGGTAGAAAATAAATTAAGTCGACGAAAAAAATTTAAGTCGACAGTTAAAAAAATAGACATTATTAATAAGTCAACGTAGAATAAAATAAGTCTACTATGAATAAACAAGTCGACATAAAAAATTATAAACCGATGAACAAAAAAAATAAGTCAACAGTTCAAAAAATCGACTATGTTATAAATCTACCAGTCATAATATAAGTTGATTGTTTTAAAATAAGTCGATGGATAAAAAAATTAAGCCAACTGAAGTGAAAAATAAATCGATAGTTTAAAAAATTGGCTTTATTAATAAATCAGGATAGAATGAAATAAGTCTACCAAAAAAATCAAATACATATATATTAAAAATTATATAATTTTGAATTACTTTTTTTTAATAAATTGAAATTTAAATAATATTAACAACAAAAATATTTAATAAATAGTTTTCCTTAAAGTTTTAGAATGAAATAATTAGTTACGAATTTTAGTTAAAATTTAAATTTTAATTATTTTTAAATTAATTACAAATTTAGTTTATATTATTTTAATTTATTTATTTAAATAAATAAAAATGGTATTATGGTCAATTTTTATTTGAAAAAGTGTAGTTTTCAAATAGCTGTAAATTTGAGTGTAATTTTCAAATTTATTATAAAATTTAGTGTATTTTTAAAAATCTCCCAATATTATTTTAGGCAAAAAGAACAAAATAATAAGAAGCCTTTAAATAAATCTACGATAACATCTTTGTTTTTCGGGAATAAACAAGGGTTTTCAGACTACTTTTTTGGAGGATGATACTGATAGCATTATGGGGGTGTACGGAACTTAGTATTTTAGAAGATTTTGAGGTCTTCTTAAAATCACTTGTTATTCAAATGATGATTTTAAAAAATCTTTTTAAATCCTATGTTATTGAGCTTGAAATTTATGTAAAGTCACTTTAAATAATTTACAATTTCTTGTTATTCAATAAACAATTTGTAAAAATCATATAAAATCTACTGTTATTAAAAACTTCACAATTTTTTTGAAAAAGCTATTGGAAGTGATTCCCATATATTTTTGATAATTTTAATTTTTTCCTGATGTTTTTGATAATTTAAGAGTTTACTTTTACTAATAAGCCTCTTAGTGACTAACAAATACTATTACTTTTTCATCTTCTATGACACAAATGCAATTGATATAATCCGTTTTTGGCGCATTCTAACCTTTGTTTTGTAGGTTTTTATCGAGTTTTTTATTTTATTTTGAGTCATTTTAGGTCCGAAAAGTGGCTGAAATGGAGGATTGAAGCTCATGAAGAGACTTGGAGAAAATAGAGGGAAAGTGAAGCTTTTTAGAAAGTTTTGAAGAAATGAGCACCCACTCCTCAACGGAGCACCCGCTCCCGCGGAAGATCTATTTTTGGAAATTTCATTAAACCTAATTTTCGCAACCTAGGGTTTTCTCTAATTAATCATAGTCGCCCAGACCTCTATTATCAAATATTATCGAATTTTTATCGAACTGTTGAGAGAGAACGCAGAGAGAGAACAAGAGAGACAATTGTTTTGAGTTTTTGTAAGATTTGAAGATTGTTTTCCACCATTGGGAGAAGATTTCTTAACTTTTACCTCTTTTATCATTTTTATCCATGAATTCTCTTATCTCTCTTGTTGTTGTTCGATCTGCCATGTATGAGTAGTTCTTCTAATTAGGTTAAGGGTTTCAAAGGGATTAGGGATTCATGAACTAAACATAAATAGGAATCTATATATATATATATATATATATATATATATATTGATATCTTCATCTATCGTTGTTCTAAATGTTTAGACTAGCTTGATTACCTAGCCTCTGATTTTAGGTTTAATTTACTCATCAAAAGTGTTGTAAATTGCTTGAAAGAACATAGATGGACGATTTGTCCTTAGCCAACGACAGTTGATGTTAAGGCAAGTTGTGAACAAATCGATCACATCCTATATAATGCTTATCATTTTTTGTAAACTCAAACGACAGTTTAGGGAGTTAGATTGATTGATAAAGTGGTTGATACCACGACAGTGGATCCTCCTATTTCTATGGTTGAGTTCTAGATTGGTTCTGAATTAGTGTCTTGAATAATTGATTGGTTGTAGATGATCTAATCCCTAAGATATTATCCCTTAGCCTAACGTTTTTATTAATATTTGTTTAAACCGATTTTATTTAATTTGCTGGCTATTTGTGACAACTAAAAACCAAAACCAACTTGATCGCTTTGTTGAATTTGTATCCCAAAAGATTAGAGTGAATTGTTGGTCCCTTAAATCGAATCCTCACTATTCTACATCAGGGCCTTTTTAAGCCTTTTTATCAGCAATCAATACCCTAATTTTTTTTAATGATTTATATACACTTAACGTTAATTTCTATGTTTAAAATTGGATTAAAAAAAGTCAACCTTACCTTCTATATTTCTTATTTAACGTTAAATTTTTCAATTTAAATTTGTATAGTCAACGCAAACTTGACAAATTAATTTACAAACGTGAAAATTTGGAAATTAATTTACAATTAGTTTCGCCAAAATGGGTGACGAGTAGCTGCAAGGTCAATGCATAATTTTAAATATTTGTAAATCCACATACAAAATAAAAAACAAACCAATATACATGTATTTGTATATGTTTATCTGAAAAAGATAGCTTGCTACATTTTCCACACATTTGTTTTATTATTATGGGTGGCATTCTTTGCTATTTTTCCAAATAACAACTCTAACAATTATCATTTACCTAAATAATATATATATATATATATATATATATATATATATCCCACTTACCTATTTATAATTTTCAAAAATAAGATTTAAGTATTTTTATTTTGGTGTTGGTTTTATCAAGGTTAGCTTTTTTTAGACAAGATGCGGAAAAACAGAGTAATAATATTGAATAATATGCTTAAACGGAATCACGATTAGATTGACGTTTCTTTTACAAGATTTTATGTCTCTAAAAAGCCCCATAATCAAATGTTTGTTTCTTTTTCTTTCCACATTTGATCAGTTATAGTTAGGGGTGGGCACAAATACCCATAACTCATCCGATATCCGTTACTCGCCTCGTACCCGCTTTGAAAAACTAAGTACTTGCAGTCGACAAGTCAAGTATCAAGCCACAAAATTCAATTACTTGCAAGTGCAAGGCAAAGTATCATGTCTTTAAAAAAAATCATTTACCCGGCTTGTATGGCTTGTTACTCGTTTTTTTACTTGTCCCCGTTAATCCAAAAGTTTAGGTGTAGTCTTTAAAAATGTTTATCTTTAAAGACTTTGAATGTTTTGTAATTTGTATGAGATTGTTTACATATTCAAGTTCAAGTAGTATCTACAATATGATTTTCTAAAACAAGTATCATATTTTTGCAAGTATCAAGGCGAGTCAAATTACTTGCAAGTCATCAGATTTTGAACGGAAACTTGCTAAAGCAAGTACTTATCTCGGACGAGTCAAGTATCAAGGCGAGAATTCAGATGCTTAAACGGGTAAAGACGGGTCACAAGTACTTGAAAATTAGCAAATACTTAAAAATTAGCAAGTACTTGCCTTGTGCCCAGGCCTAATTATAGTCTCATGTATGTTGCATAAACTATTAGATTCGTATATCAGTTTTTTTCCTTACACTCATGTTAAATGGAGATCAGTGTACATTTCATGATATATAGGTTGAATTAAGTCAAAGCAAACATCACAAGACAATGGTCTGTTAGAGGTCCAATTAAGACCTTAGTAAACACAAGTTTTAACAATTTTCTCTTCATTTTGATTCCACAATAATTGACCATGGTTAAATACACAAAAGAAATTAACTAACAACTAAGGAACGTGAAACGTGGGTGAGGAAACACATTCCCAATAATTAATTAAAATAACTAAAACTCTTGAAACAATTGACTTGGTCTTCTTGAAGATGGTCACATCATCTTCTTCCTCAAGTTGTATTTTAATGTTTACCATGAATATAATTTTGGTCACTCTTCAAAACCAAAGAGAATTGCTCATAAGAACAACACAAAAACACAAGTTTCTTCAGATAAATTTCTTTCTTCTTCTCATTAATCGACATCAAAGTATTTAAATAGAGTATATAAAATGGAAACTAAAATTTAAAAAGTTGGATCTCACTTGGGCGAAACATAGAAACGGCTATTAATTTACGGCGGGGTTGCGCGGGAGCCGTGCAAGAACGCGAGAATATTAAGAGTGATATGCTCCTGGCATTTTATCAAAAAAACATAAAAATATGCTCCTGGTTTAGAGGAGAGGACCATTTCCTTCCTCATTTAAGAAAATAAACAAACGTAAATGATTCTTATAAATATACTAATAGATTTGCTCTCATGAGGGTCAAATAGGAGCGGCTTTGGCTCATTTCACATAAATAATGTTTCGTTGGTCACTTTTCCTTTCGTTATCACTTTGTCAATTACATCAGCTCGAGAACTCTAAGGAAGATACTCGCACATGTTACTTCGACTCTCATGTCATACAGCAATAGTATCCGAACCCCACTTCCGTTTTGTGAGTCAGCGTAGACAATCGAACCTGGTCCTATCTAATTCTATGACCAAGACATTTCAAGAAAGCATTACAATGACCACCGCAATAAAGAAAAATAAAGCTTTACTTTATATTCATTCATCATCTGTCTCCGAGATGTTCAGTTAGTTTTCTAAACAATCATCTACAGAACAGTGAACATGCTTAATTCTCACAATACATGCTATACATACATGTCAATTAGATGAGTGTTTAAGTTAACTTTGTTAAAATTCCACATCGAAGATATAAACTTTATCACAGTAGGACTATAAACCTTAATTATCACAACAGGTATGTACTCGTACAAAATTTGGAAACAATTTCCTACAGTCTTTTGTTTTGGCATAGCTAATCCATGTTTTCCACTTTCTCTTCCATATAATCAATTTAGATGTCATATATCAGCCAAACATTACAACCACACCACGTAAATCTAATCTCTCTTTTTTTACCAATTTGGAGAAATTTGATTTTAGGTAGATTAAATTTGAAGTTGCGTTTTGTGATTCAAGTTTATTGTATACTTATCCCCAATATCCGATATACATGTATTCCAGTACTATAATGTTATGCTTTCTACTTTGGCAGATGGGCTTAAGATTTTTTTAGGTAGAACAAATTATAGCACTCGTAGATGAGAAATTTTTTTAAGCCCCACTACTAAATGATCAAAACATATAAATTGCAGACAACGTTGCCTACTTGGGTTGCGCCGAGATGGTGGACTATGACTTATCGAATAATCGTAACGTCTTAACTAAGGCCCATAGTTCAACTGAATGGTCAAGTATTGTCATGTCTCAATTAACGCTCATAAGGTGATAATTCAATGGGGTGGTCCTTTTTTTTTTTTTGTTCAACCAAATTCTTCATTAATTAATAAAACTACGGGAAGTTCAAAACATACAGCACAAGAGATTGCTTAGTTAGACTGTCTGCTAAGCCATTAGCCGCTCTAGGGATGGAGATACAACGAAAGCTGGAAAAAGATAAAGACGAGATAAGAATGTTTGAGAGGACACCGTGAATCTTTAAGATGGTAGATTTTGTGTTAATTGCTTGGACCAAAACATGACAATCCGATTCTAAGAGAATGTGGGGGATCTGGAGGATCCGTGCACTTGAAAGAGCTGCACGAACAGCGAGGGCTTCCGCCATCAAGGGGAGGAAACAGAGTTGCATAATGCTGTGTGGGAGGAAGGGTTCCCTGAAGATGGGGGTTGGATGCTGCCTTTAAGTCCTTCCGCCAAGCTGCATCCGATCTGCACGTAGTGATTATGCCAAAACCTGTATCAGATGGACCATTGATCTCAGTAACAGGCCCAGGATCCTTTGTCAGAGATTCGGGGAAAGCCTGTGCCGCCTGCCATTCTAGCGCTTCCTTGGTAGCCTTGAGCAGAGTCTCTCCTGCTGAGAAAGTTCTTTTACTGAAAATCAATTGGTTTCTGGAAATCCAGAGATTCCAGCAGATCCAGGGGAAAAGAGGAGATCCAGAGAGACCTATAGGTGGGAGGCAAACCAGCTTAATGCCTTGGGAGATTCCAGAAGCCACGTCTTGAATGATCCTTGCATCAAAAGAACTAGTTAGAGGGGCCAAACTCCAAACTTGTCTAGCATAAGGACAGTTGAACAGTACGTGAACAATTGTCTCCCGTTCACCACACTTACAACAAACTGTATTAACATCAATGCATCTACTCTCCAATTGACTACCTGTGGGCAGAGCTCCCTGCATAGCTTTCCAGAGGAACAATTTGATTTTGTGAGGGGTATGGAGCTTCCAAATTGTAATGGGTGGTCACCAATCTAGTTTACAAAGGGAAAAACTTATACCAAGATTTAATTAGTTATCTATCTATATTTTGTTTTGCTGTCACGGAAATCAGTGACGAACGACTGTAATTAGTGATAAGCCAAATGTAATACAGTTTGTTTGATATTTATTATTAGAGACAAACTAAAGTGAACAAATCATGTTTGTTTTATTATTATTTTTTTGTCAACCAATATGTAGTACGTTGATGTGAATCTGAGTGATAACGCAATGATAACACTACTATAAATCACTAAGTTACATGTTTTATCATTCTGTTATGTGATTTTAAAACAAATGTTGATTCTAATGATTAAAAGATGCTAAGAAATCAACGTTTAAAGTTTATATTTAAAACGTTAAATCGGTCCTTGGACCAGTGATGGTATAAACAAACATAATGTTATCACCAAAATATGATATTGTCGTCAAACCATATAAAAAAAATATTAAACATGGTTTTTTGTATGTTGTTAGTGACAAACGAAGCGGATACACCCACATTCTTTGAGCTAATCCAAAACTAAAAAAAAAAAAACTAAAAAAGAATAAAAACAGAAAACAAATCCAAGATTACGAAATAGAACTAAACAAAAGAAAAAGTTGAACTGAAACCAATCGCATTACTGTTGACTCCAATGAACGATTACTCATCACTACCTTATCCACCCATTTTTGAATGCGGTTCTTCAACTTTCCATACTACTCATAATCATAATTTTTACACCAAATCAAACTTTTCGATCACAGCTTCTAGAAATTAAGTTTAAGACAGAGAATGAGTATTTTGAGCCAACTTTTCGACTTCTAAGGATGAAATCCACTTCAAATGTAATATAATCCCTAGTCAAAATGACCCATTACTTATATTAATATAGTGATCTATATACGTAAATCGTAATATTAGCACTGCAATCGTTTCTTACATACGAAGATACAATTTATCTTTTTACTCAGGCGTGGAGGTGACGTCACCATGTGATACAACGTAGACCACCGCTTGTCCCACCATGTACCTCGGTTAATTCACGTGCTTCCTAATTTCCACGGACAAACATTAATCGTTTCCCTGAATTTTTTGTTGTTATTATATTTTGTTTTTGTCCCTTTCATTCGATGCACTTGGTATTTTTCCCCGTGATAGTTCTAAAATCTTTCTTCCCTTTTCAACTATTTTAATTTTTCTATATGATTTAAATATATTTTAAGTGAAATTATACTTGGAATCCATTATTAAAAGTAGTTATGATAGATGGATCTTTGTTCAAAAGCTAGAAGAAAATACTCACTTTATAAAACAAGATCTCACCGTTTGCCTTTATTATAAAAACTATACTTATATATGTATTATCAAACTTGATGTCATATAAGTTTTACCATAGTTTACGACATCTTACGAAGATGAGAAAAAAGAAGAAGTTTGGATAATTATCCTAGAGAAAATTAAAAGTGTTTTATATATGTTTCCCATAAATCCTCTGTTTCGAAGACAAGTTAGAAATTTATTGGATATAGGAGAAGGAGATACAAACATGCGGGTAAGTAATCAGTTACTTGTTTTTTTTTGTGTGTGTAAAATATAGCCTGCATTACCATATGAAAAGTGGATTGAAACCATGCCTGCATTACCATATGAAAAGTGGATCGGTAGAAATGAAATTAAACAGCGGACAATTAACTTGCTATTTAGATGGGTGACGATGACTATAAAGACAAATGCCGTTGGAAGCGAGGCGACATTATTAATTCTATATGTTCTATATGTAGTATATTATTATTTGGAAAGTATACAAATCATCAATACAAAAATAGTCATATATGCTTCCGGCCTGAAAAAAACCATAAGCAAAATATTTGAATTATTTTTGGTAAAACAATAGTCATTTGGAATACTGTATACTTATTGTCTTAAATGCTACTTGACGGAATGTTAGCATGACAAACTTCAAAATTCTTTGATTCTTTGAGTGTCGAACGTTGAAGGGTTCCTCAAAGTGGTTGATTTCAAAGAAATTCCAAACTCAAGAAAGAAAAAGGTATCTTTGATTTATTCTTAGTATATCACGCACGCTAGAAAAACCTTCAAGATAGCTTTATTGTGAAATAAACCCATATCCAATAGAAAAGCAATTCCAAAGACATAATTTAAGAGTAAAACAACATAACTCCTAATCAAATAATAAAAAGAACTTTTAAACTCATCCGAAAAATCATTGGATGAGTCTAACTAGCTAGGAAAGCTCTCACCATCTTCCTTATGTGGGCTACATCTATCACTATTTTATTTGAAGCATTTGTGTGTAGTTTTTATTTGTAAATATACTCTTATAAAAGTATCATGATTAATGAAAGAGCATATGCACTAATTAATTCATTTTTAAAGCGATAAACCCATTATCATATCAGTTTTCATCATCATATGTTTAACTGATTCGTAGAAGAATTATAGATAAAACCATTTTTTCAATCCTACATCGATCGCGCAAGGAAGCTCAAGTTGGCTTATTTATTTATTTGTTCAAGAATAACTGATCACCTCAGTGTATAATGGGGGTTCTCTCTTTGTTATTATGTTCTCTCTTTTATGATTTAGTGTCTTCTCTGCGTTTCTGGTTTTGTAGTTTTACCCGACTGTACCATAGTTGCTGGTCCATTCAACATTAGAATAAGAGGTTAAAAAAAGAAAACCTTTTTTAAGTTGACTATATCATATGGTACATGTTCGTTCATATTTATAAAACTAGTTATTATTTGGCTTGACCTGTTTACTCTATTTCTAACACTTGCTGCTTACATTTGTGTTTTTGCTATATATAATTTACATGTTCGCATGAAAAGTATAATAACGGATGAAGTTGATCTAACCAATCAAGTTAAATAAGTACTTAAAAAAAATATAAATTTAAAAGCAAAAGAAGTACTAATATTTCCTTGACTAGAATTTAGTGATCAAAATAACTTTATAAAATGGTTTGGATGGGTCGAATTCTCATAAATGAAGATTTTTCAATAAATTTTAAGATTCAAAACCGAAATGTATGTGATATTTGTACTGCGTATAAGTTACAAAAATATCACACAAAAGTTTGTAATTTTGTTCTGCAACTATGTTTTTTTTTTCCTGCAACTATGTTTTACTGTTGTAGTATGAATATGTCCTTATTCGTTTGCTTATTCAGATGGATCATCTGAATAAAACTGTGAACTGTTGTTCGTTATTGTGTAAAAATGATCATCAACCAGATGGATTATCCGAATAAGTTTTTAAAATTTAGATAAAATTTTCAAACTCATTTGCCTAAACCTAATTGGATCATTTGGATGGAGATAGTTTAATCAAAAATAACAAATGACAAATATACTATAATTATCCAAATGATCAATTTGTTTACAAAATTCTAAATAATACTTTTATAATTATCTTGCAAAAAAATTTATTGTGTCCGTCAAAACCGCAAAAATATGTTTTCCGGCAAAATTGAAAATCATATTTTCCCGTAAAAACCAGAAAATTATATTTTCCCGCCAAAACCGAAAAATCATATTTTCCGCCAAAAACCGCAAAATCATATTTCTCATCAAATTATATTTTTCCACCAAAACCTCAAAAATCATGTTTTTCCGTCAAAACCGCAAAATCGAATTTTTCCGTCAAATCATATTATCCCGCCAAACCCGCAAAATTATGTTTTCCCGCCAAAACCGCAAAATTGATTTTCTAACCAAAACCATGAAATCATATTTTCCCGCCAAAACCGCAAAATCACATTTTTTAGTAAAAACCGCAAAATCAAGTTTTGACGTAAAAACCGTAAAATTGTATTTTCTCGCCAAACAACAAAATTACGTTTTGCTGTTTTGACGGAAAACAAAAAATCATATTTTTGGCAGGAAAATACGTTTTCCCAATTTTTGCCAAAACCATAAAATCATGTTTTTCGTCAAATCATGTTTTCTCAATTTCCGCCAAAAATATGATTTCGCAATTCTAGCCAAAAATATGATTTTTTGAACATATTTTTTCCATTAAAACCGATGAATTATGGTATCTCCTCAAACTGTAAAATCTCGTTTTTACAGCAAAATCCGTAAATTTGTATTTTCATGCTAAAACCGTAAAATTATATTTGAATATCAATTTATGAATGTATGCGACCAGAATCAATTTGTAATTGTCAAACATAATAATTTAAACATTATTTGTTGTAAATATACTTTAGATTAAAGATTCGTATAATTAAGATAAAAAATATGGTTAAACTAAAACATAAATATTTTAGTCATTTTTAATTAAAATCATCTAGATAAAGATGTAAGCTAACCAAACAAACAAATGTTTATTCAGATTTATCATTTAAATGAATATCAAAATTGAAATATACAAAAATCAAATAAAACATTCAGCTAAATCATTTGAGTAAACCATTTAAACGAAAATGTCATGTAAATAAGCAACAAAGCCTATAGCTCACTTTATTTCAAGTCTATAATTATCAAAACTTTGGATGGCATTATTGACTTTATTGATTCTTCATCAATATGGTTATGTGTGAGTGACTATGTGCATTTATAAGGAAAGCCATTAAAAATGTTCGTCTTATCACTGTTTGCCACTTTATAAAGTTTAAGGTCACATAGTTTATAAGGGTCAACAAATATACATGTGGTCGATTACTCACACCTATTGTATTCAACGTGTTTTTATTTGGTCAATTGATTTATAACGTCGGGGTTCATGTTACGATATATTAATCTGATTCAAATTGTATATCAACCTATACGGAAAAATCACATATAAAAACAAGAACATAGAGTATATACGAATCACAAATATTCTGGATCTTAATGTAATTATGTGTAAATATGGAGAAAAGTATTCAGACGTTGATTAGTTAAATTGGTGAATAAAAGTTGTTGATTTTTTCTCCTTCATGAATTTAAAGTAGGAAAGTTGGACGGAGAAAACCTCATTCCTCAAAAAATTCAGACAAAATTTATTCAATTAAAGCAACGTGTAAATTTGGTTAGAGAAGACATGCATCACATGAATCTGTAAATGGGTTAGCCACTTGAACGATCACATGGCCAATCAATCACACCCAATTAATTGAAAAAGAAGTCTATTGTGATTTCCACTGTTAACTCAATTTTTTTTTGTTTGTATAGTTCTTATTTTCCAACGGCATATATTTTCTTTTAAACTTGAATGGCGAATAATCATATAATTAGTATTTGGATTTCAGTATTTGTATATGGAATATCATTAACCCATAGTCCCCATAATCCCGTATACATCCACAAATTCGATACCATTGGCATTTTCTATAAATACAACTATGTATTGGCTGGCTCTGAATCATGTCTACGTATACAGAAACGTATCATGTCGACGATACAAAAAAATACATTTCCACGTATAAGAGTAGTAAGTTTTTTTTTTTTTTTTTTAAACATCTCTTATAGTAGTAAGTTTGCTAGTAAAAACAGACACATTTATAATTTGATTAAACTATAATTATTCTAAGGAAACATTTTTATAAAAGGAAGAAGAAAGTCACAGAGATCGAACATGATTCTCCACTTTCCACTTCTTTGTCTTCTTCTTTCTCCTTCTCACTTACTTAACCCATAAGCCATCAATCCCCAAAAACACAAACACAACAATGGCTTCTTCTTCTTCTTCTCCTCTCTTTGTCTTCCTTATCTTCTTCCTCTCCGTCGTCTCCGCCGTCAAATTACCTCTTTCCCCCATCTCCCACACAGACCAATTACCTAAAGACCCTTATCTCTCACTCCGCCGTCTCGCCGACTCCTCCATCGCCAGAGCTCATAAGCTCAAACATGGCACTTCCATAAAACCCGATGAAGATGCTCTCTCCTCCTCCTCCACAGCCTCCGCCACCGTCGTGAAATCTCCTCTTTCTGCTAAAAGCTACGGCGGTTACTCCGTCTCACTCAGCTTCGGTACGCCGTCTCAAACAATCCCATTCGTTTTCGATACGGGAAGCAGTCTCGTTTGGTTCCCTTGTACCTCTAGATACCTCTGTTCCGGTTGCAATTTCTCCGGGTTGGATCCGACCCAAATCCCTAGATTTATCCCCAAGAACTCTTCCTCTTCCCGGATTATCGGGTGTCAGAATCCGAAATGCCAATTTCTATTCGGAGCCAATGTTAAATGCAGAGGATGTGACCCGAATACCCGAAATTGCACCGTCCCTTGTCCACCGTACATTCTTCAATACGGATTAGGATCAACGGCTGGGATTTTATTATCCGAAACGCTTGATTTCCCGGATCTAACCGTACCCGATTTCGTCGTCGGATGCTCAATTATCTCGACCCGACAACCCGCTGGTATCGCCGGGTTTGGGAGAGGACCCCAATCGCTTCCTTCTCAGATGAATCTCAAAAGATTCTCTCACTGTTTCGTTTCTCGTCGGTTCGACGATACAAACGTAACCACCGATCTTGATTTAGATACCGGGTCGGGTCATAAATCCGGGTCGAAAACTCCGGGTCTTACTTACACGCCGTTTCGAAACAACCCCAATGTCTCCAACGCACCTTTTCTCGAGTACTACTACCTCAATCTCCGGCGAATCTACGTCGGAAGCAAACACGTGAAGATCCCGTACAAGTTTCTCGCGCCGGGAACTGACGGTAACGGAGGATCCATCGTTGATTCCGGATCTACATTCACATTCATGGAACGACCCGTTTTTAACCTCGTTGCTGAAGAATTCGCCGCGCAGATGTCGAATTACACTCGTGAGAAAGACTTAGAGAAGCTCACCGGACTTGGAACGTGTTTTAATATCGCCGGGAAAGGAGATGTGACGGTGCCGGAGCTGATTTTTGAGTTTAAAGGTGGAGCGAAGATGGAACTGGCCTTATCGAATTACTTCTCGTTCGTTGGGAGCTCTGATACTGTTTGTCTCACGGTGGTTTCCGATAACAATGTTAACCCCGCCGGCGGGATTGGTCCGGCGATAATTCTGGGGAGTTTCCAGCAACAAAACTATTTAGTTGAATACGATTTGGAAAATGACAGGTTTGGGTTCGCGAAGAAGAAGTGTAGCCCGTGAGTTTCCAAGGGTAAATTTGGAAATTCGACTTTTAAAAACGATGGAGATCAGTTTTTATGATTTTTAATTTCTTTTTTTTCTCGAAATAAAAAAGAGGGTGTTAAATGTTTATAAATTATGAGAAAGAAATATGTAAGAGTAGTAAAAATAAAAAATTTAACCTTTTTTAGTATTAATTGGATAGCTAAAATTGTCTACGCTAGACATTATTATCATGAGAAGTGGACGACGCTTATAAGTGATACCTAGGAATGCGTAAAGTAAAATAATTTGAACCAAAGAATCGAATCGACTAAAAAAAATAACTGAATTGAACTCGAAATTAGGGATGGGCATAATATCTGAATCCGAAAATTTGATTCAAAAAATCTGATCCGAATTCGAACCCAAAATTTTAAAATATCCAAATGGGTCTTAAAACTCAAAACTCGAAAACCGAATCCGAATCCGAATAGATTCCGGAACATATCCACAACATAATACACATTAATAATATCTTAGTAATATTTATATTTGTAATAACTTAAGTGTCTAAAATATTTGGATTTTTTGATATTTTGTATTTTCTTTTTGTATTTAAACTACTTTTGAGTAAATTTGGGTAAAAAATACTCGAAGTTTTTAGATATTTTAGGTATTTTCTAGTAGTTTGGATACAAAATTTTTGATATTTAGGAACTTCGGGTAACCCGAATCCGAATCTGAAATACCTGACCCGAACCCGATCCGAACCCGAAATCTAGAAATATCTGAACAGCTCATATATCTCTAAACCCGAAAACCCGAAATATCCGATCCGAACCCGAACGCCCACCCCTACTCGAAACCGACAAAATACCCAAACATATCCTAAATTTCTATATCCGAAAAATCAGAACATAACCGAAAACCGAATATATACCCAAAATATAATTATATATCCAAAATATTAGTTATATTTAGATTTGATATAACTCAATTACCTAAAATTATAATTATAAATTTGAAATATTAGTTATTTATAAATTAAAATAAATAAAAAATACTCAAAATAACCAAAAATATTCGAAACTTTTTAGTTATATTTATTAAAATTTAACCAAATTTTTAGTTTTATTTAAATTTAACAATTTTAATTTTTTCTTAATACTTCGGTACTCGAAACCAAATTAAAAATACTCGAAATCAAATCAAACTGAACCAAAATTTTAAAATACTTGAATTGATATTAAATTTCTCTACCTGAATCTGAAACTAAACGAATACTATTCAGAATTGAACCAAATATCCAAATACCGAAGTCTAATGATATCCACGTCGATGGCCATTGATTAAAAATAATCAAACAACCACTAATACATTAACTAATTCTAATGGTATTTTAAAAATTTTATTGGTATAAAACAAAACATGTAAGTACATATCCACGTACCAAAGGTCCAAAAGTAAGAAAAAGTATAACTTTTTTTCCAGTTTATATAGTTCAAATAATAAGAATTAGTAGCTTGGAATATATTCATCGCGTGTAACCCAGTTTCTATTTATGGAGATCAGGAGGAAAATAACTATATACATTTGTATGAAATTATAGGCAAGTAAACTGGATATACTATACATAGCCTCAGATGTGTTTTTTTTTTAGGATAATACAGTACCGGTTCACAGAATTAATTCGATTCGGTTTAATGAAAATTGGAGAATTGTAAAAGGAGGCGAATAAGCAATGCACTAATAAAGCAATGGCAAAATAAGTTATTTTGTTTTTCTTTTGTCAAATACTTATAAAGCAATGGCATTATGGCACCTTCTTAATCATGCCAGCTCACAAAAAAGTTCATAGATTAAGATATTTTTTAAACACCAAACCTAATGAGGTTCCGATTGGTTGGTTCATCTTTCTCGCGCGCGCGATCAGTGTAATTTTGTTTGGTCAGTGTAATCAATGTGACTTTTTTATTGTCAACCACTGTAATCAATGTGATTAAGAAGATTGCATTTGGAATAAATTAAACTACTAGTAAAAAAAAAAAGCTTTCTTACACAATTAATACAGTGACATAAAAAAACTCAACTAATATCAAATGAAAATGCCGAACCACTTTTTTCAGATAAAGTTATCTGGATGTCATTTAATTATTACATTACAAATCTTCTCAAAATATGTAACCGTTGCGCTTAGATGCGGCCGACCGACTAAAAAGTGGGGCACATTATAGCCAAAATTGCAGCTGGATGGATCTCCTTCATCTGAAACTGGTCCAAACTCCAAAGAAATAGAAGATAAGTGTCCAAGCTTTCAGACCATGACCATTTTCATAAAATCTGTCATAAATAAAGGCAAATCATTTCTAAAAAAAAAATGCAGCACATATTGATAGAAATTTTCAATTTTTCTTTTCATTCCATAACTCATTTATATACATGATTTAAATTCATATAGTAACGAGATGACAATATATCACTAGTAGAAACAACATTATTAGAAACCACCAACCTATAAAATTTCGCTTGACAAAAAGAAAATCCAAACTCCATATTATTACTTATTTAATAAATCAAGTATAGGATAGCATATATTCTTTTACTTAGAAACTTATAATCCTACAAATCTAAGACGAAACCAGCATCTACCTATAGTAAAAAAGAAAAATTAGAAGGTTTGGAGCACATTTTTTAATTATAAAACCCCTTTTTCAGATATTACCAAGCATACTTTATGCATGTAAGCATTATGCATTTTTATAAGATACAATACATTAATCTTGCTATATGTTTAAGTTAAATCGCAAAAGGTGTTGAACATAATAAAATCGCCAGATATCTAAAGGTTCAAATACTGCTCTGTAGAAGACCATTAATAGGCCTTAACTTGTGGGCTTCATGCCTTTTGTGTGAATTTAAACAGGCTTCAAATTTATTTTGCTCGTCTCGTCTAGGATCGGAATATTCTTAGACCCGTCACCAAACAAGCCCAAACGGTCGAGCAAGGGTTCCTCTTTCTCAACAGATCGAATCGTCGCCGGCACTCGCTCAGATACTTATAGGAATCATCGAAAGTCTTCTCTCTCTACTCCAGTAATTCTTTCAAAGCTTTCTATTTTTGTATTAGTAGCTTATTTCATAATAACAAACCCTACGTTATCTTTTGAACATTGAAAACATCAAGTATGTAATGATCCTCCTTTACATCACAGTTTAGGTTAGTTTAAGCTCATGCCACTTACTTGATTGATTCAGGATTGAAATCTTTTATCTGTTTTTCGGTGGTTATCGCTGTCTCTAGAATCAAGAGGAGCCTGAATCCACAATGTTCAGATTAATGATGATATATACGTAAGGTGATCATGATGAATCTAGCAAACCATCAGAAATTCTTTTTTGATGTTTGGTATGTGCATCATAAGTATTAAGGAACACTCAAATATATTTGAAACAAAACGAACCTTTCTTTTATATTGTGGGATTATTGAGAAACGTTGTTATGCAAGGCAAAAAAATACTTGTTATGCATTTTATAAGATACAATACATTAATCTTGTTATAGTACAACTGTAGAACTTGACTTGTAGGAATTTAATTTTGTTACTAGTAACCAAGCTGTTTGTGATTTTTCTTGGGGGGTTTTATTTGAGAACAAATTTTAGTATGATTGTCAAAATACTTGTTTCTAAAGTGATTTATCTTGGAAAAGTATATGTGATTGACGAAATTCAAATTCCGCTGCTAAACTCGGTATAAAGAGTGTTTGGCATTTCTAAAGCACGAATAAGTCTGATGTACAAGTTCTTTTCTTGACATATTTTAGTTGTTTATAGCACCACATATATAAGAATTTTGCTTAAAGATCAGAACCTTCTGATTTTAACTAATTTTGTTCTTTCATATCTGCTGTCGTATCATAAAAGCCTGAGTGTTTCTTGTGATAGGATTCTTCCAACGCGGGCTCACTGCATAATTGCATATGCTAGATCTCTTTGACATTATGGTTTCACATTTTTTATCGATGATATGATATGATATGATACCTGTGCGGCTCTGCTAGCTTAAACCCTTGGAAAATCCAGGGAACAAGTGATGAAGAATATATGCCCAGTTTTAGATTCTTAAGGAACACTCAAATATATTTGAAACAAAACGAACCTTTCTTTTATATTTTGGGATTATTGAGAAACGTTGTTATGCAAGGCAAAAATATTATTTTTGTGAATAAAGAAACATGTTGTGAATAAAGGTCATAACATAAGATTAAGAAGGCTGTCATGTCAAAATTAGGACAACTTTTCTCCATTCCTCCTTTAATCTTTAAAGTTTATCTCTTTCTTTCTTAAAGTTAGGCGCCATCGAAAGGAGAATTATGCCTTAAACTATTCCCATCTCTCTCTCTCTCTCTGCTACTTCTATCCGTTTCCCCCCCCCCACATGGCCACACCCAGGAGAATAAAGATGCGTATTTTGAATACTGAGAGCTAAAAACAAATTGGAGTCCCTTTTGAGTAGATAATCCCATATATTGCTTTTTATACTTGATTTTGTGATACGAGTGCCTTATTTTAATATTGTTTAAAGAATTCTAGAGGCTCTCTTCTATTGTATGTGTTCCCATGAAAACTCCTGGAAAAGGGTTTGATTTGATAGAAACCACTGGGAAAAGTCATGCAGAAAGACACACAACGTATGTTTTTTAAAACTCATGCAAGATTCAAAACCAGTTTCAATTTAACTTAAAACATGCAATACCTTAGTTGTTTTTAGATTCTGGTGCAAAACATTTTGTATAAGGCCAAATTCTTCAAAAGCGCATATTACATTAACTCAAACATTTACAAAGTGAGATGGAGAGAGTCATAGGATTTACGATGTATTTTTCTTGCGAATATAAGTGCTTTAGAATCATCTGGGGTCTGGTCTTGGTTAAAGTATTCACGTTTTGACCGTCCTGGTCACACACTTTCTTGAAAGGTTTGGTTTATACAAACGAATTTCTTTTCTTTATTTTGTGACAGAGGTTGGATGTTTTTGTCGAGCCAAACAAAGTTGGCTGATTTTGATTAGAGGAGAAAAGTTTGATTGGGTGTGCCAGAAGAAACCATATATATTCCTTTGCTTTCTTTCGTTCAAAACACTTTTGCATTCAAATGATTTTGGTCTCACCTTTGTATGTCTTTTGGGTCTAAGCTCATACACAAAGCCCTCTTTTTCCATTTTTTCCCCCCTAATAACAGCTTGGATGAAACAATTGGCGAGTTTGTATTTATTTTTTTTGATTTTGTTGTTTGGTCCTACAATTTAATTTGAGTTATAATGTGAAACAAGCAAATACTCAGTAAGTAAATATAAAATCTGATGCAAAAGATTCTGTCTTGTTTTGTAAAAAGGCCAAAATCTTCAAAAGTTGATGTCTACATTGGCTAAATCTTTAGCTAGTGGGCTGGAGAGATGGGTTGATTTCACATTAGTTATGTTCTTCTCGTAAACGCAAGCGCTTTAGAATCATCTGGGGTCTGATCCTTGTTAAAGCGTTCACATTTGACTGTTCTGGTCATACACTTTCTCGAAAGGATTGGTTTATGCAAAATGGATTTTCTTTGTGGTAGAGGTTGAATCTTTTAGTTAGGGCAAACAAAGTTTGCTAAATTTTATTAAAGGAGAAAAGGGTTTTGATTGGGTGTGCCTGAAGTAACCATTTATATTCCTTGGCTCTCATCATTCAAAACACTTTTGCGTTCAAATGATTTTTGGTCTTCCTTTGGATCTCTTTTGGGTCTAAGCTAATAAACAAAGCCCCTTTCCTTCCTTTTTTTCTGTCCCAAACGTAGACAGCGAGGAAGAAACAGTTTATGAGTTTGTGTTTATTCTCACAACTTTCTTATTTGGTCCCACAAGTCCTCTGTAATTAAGCATTAATGCACATATGTGGACATATGTATGTGATATTATCCCCTGAACTTGGAGTAACCTCACGAAAACCCGAAATTTAAACCAAGGGCTTTTAGATTATATTCCTTTGGTATTGGTCTATGTATTCTGATACGTAAACGAGTTCAATATCTAGTGTCCTATTAACATTCATGATAATTATCTTGTAAATTCAAGACTATATGGTGTCGTTATATATTCCAGATACATATAATCATGTTTCTTTTGGAGCATAACTTTGGACTGATTTCACAAAATTCATATGCTTTTCCTCAATAATGATTGTAGGATCATTTCTCTCTTTGTATTATGGCACAACATTCTTATGTTTTCCCCATTTTGAGTTGATACATATATGCATGGGTAAATGATACTTTAGCTTCTATTGTAGAAGCATTGGGAGATGAAGTGAGTGTAATAGTACCTGTTCAGGGAATAGTGGCTTTCAGGTGAAGGCTTACATAAAAACAAGTAAAAAGCTGAAAAAAGATGATTGGGGAATGAAAGGAAGATTTCTTGTTTCTTGTGAGGATATTGTAATTTTTATTCTCTACTCTTCAATTCACCACAAGAAAAGATCATTTATTTACTATTTTATTTGTCTCTTAAGCCATACATACCTATAGTGGGAATATAGCTTATATGATTCTCTTATCAAAATGTATAAATCTTATTGAAGATTCCTAGGCAAGTTGAATGGTGGTGCATTTTTCTCTTCTTTCTATGCAGTGGCATGCTTCATATGAGAGAGAGAGAGAGAGAGAGAGAGAGAGAGAGGGATATGTTTTCATCAAAGTAGAAGTATAATAGGTAAAGCTCCTTGTACCAATTACTGCAATGATCTCATGTTTGAATAATCCATACGCGGAATCATTTCTTTTTGTAAATTGATTATAGCATATTCCTTAATCACTGTTTAGATGATGGAACCTTCATTGAACAAATAATGGTTTTATGATTTTCTCAATGGATTCTTCAAAGGTTTAAGTGCATCTGTTTAGCTTTGTGTGCGTATATATCTAGTTTTATGAGGTTATATATACATGGCTTGAGATGTTCGTTAGTGGTACGAGAATCAAACTTTTCTTATCTCTTATGTTGCAATTAATTATAAAATAATTAATGCACAGTTCTGCTTCTATGAATAAATATATCTTGTGTTTCTATGAATAAGTATATTTTGTGTTTCTTGTTCTTGAATAACTCATTTTCTTTTATTTTGATTTGTGAGTTCCTGTTACTGACCTGAAACTCTGATTTCATTAGGCACTTGAAAATGATTGGTCGTGTTGATAGCAGATACAATCAAAGACTGTCCCCACCAAGAGACTGCCTTGTGCGCTTTCTTTTAATCTTTTTCTTGTTCAAAACACCTTCGTTTCTTCTTCTCTCTCGTTTTTAAAATGTAATATATGGTCCAAAAGCTACACACTTTTATGAAAGTATCGAAAGGAAAGTGAATGATGCATATATATAGTGTCTGTGATGGGTCAGATGGTTTGATTTTGCTTTTTAGTGTTTTGATATTTTAGGAGGTTGAGTTTCTAAATACCATGCAAAAATTCAAAAAGATACAAAGACCAAGCTAGTGATCCTTCTTTGTTCATGTTTTCTGCCCCTAAGAGTTAGGATTGTAAAAATGATTATGCTTACCATTAGGAAACTAATTTAAATGTCTGATTTTCAATATCATTCCATGTGCGTCTAAGTTGGCTGGGGAAACGTACTCTTCAACATTTTTCCTTTACAGAGTTTGATAGATTGAAAACAATAAAATCGGTTAGTTTGATATCTGTCAGGCCGATGATTTGTGATTATCTTTTGGATCGGAGCTAAATTTTGTATTGAGAATGAGGTAGGAAATCTATTCATAAATTTAATCATAATTAATTACATGTTAACACTTATTATACTATGTTTGCTAAAACCAAAAATATTCTTAGATTTGTTGAGACATAGTTGGCTATAAATATATATATACAAAAATATCTGTTCATTACTATGTTTTTGTGGCTCCTAGATTGTTTTTTTTTTTTTGGTTAATTGATAAATGGCTCCTAGATTGTTGCTTACATGTCTTGAGTTTAGCTTACTTATCTGGATCTAGAGCAAGAGTCTGTTGTCTGAAAAAGTGTTGGGGACTTGGCTAGTAGTAGCCTCAAGGTGCTAGAAAGGGAGAGATTATATCCCAAATTTTTCTACAAATGTTCTTGGGGCTATTATTTATTATATAAGTGAATGATGATTTGCATCTTTAATTCGGTTCTTTTCTAAATAAGTGATACACTTTGCAGAAAAGAGAGAGACCCACTTAGCTGCAGTACCCATTACATCTTTATTTTTGTGAAATTTGAGAAAGAAAAGAATATATGGGCAAAGCTGAGTTACCTTTGCCTTTTGATACTGCTTTGTCATCACATGCATTCCACTTTGCACTACAAAATCCACTTTGGACCCTCAAAAAAACCCCCAAAATTTTGCCTCTCTCACAAGAAAAGCATACACATTTCCTCCTTCTCCTTCCTCATATATTTGAAGACCAAGCCCTTTTCTTTCTTTCTCTCTCTCTCTCTTGCTCTCTCTCTCTCTCTCTCTATCCTTACTCTGCTCTTAGGTTAAGACGTAGCCTCACCTTCCATACAGAAACAGTGCATAGATCCTTCTGCTTTGGGTGTTTCTGTTGTCCAAGATGGCATGAAGCCTAGACCCTTGAAGCCTTTCTCGTAGAACTTTCATTTCTCAGTACTAGTACTACCCCCATCTTGTGCTCCTTTAGGGTGTTTTGTCACCATGAGAGCTGGAGGCTGCACGGTGGAGCAAGCCCTCACGCCAGAGGCTGCAAACGTGGTGAAACAAGCCATGGGCTTGGCTAGACGGAGAGGACATGCTCAGGTCACACCTCTCCATGTGGCTAGCACCATGCTCTCTGCTCCCACGGGTTTACTTAGAACAGCTTGTCTCCAATCTCATACTCACCCTCTTCAATGCAGAGCCCTCGAGCTCTGCTTCAACGTGGCTCTAAACCGCCTCCCGACCTCCACGGGGAGTCCTATGTTAGGGGTTCCAACTTCCCCTTTCCCTTCTATCTCTAACGCTCTTGGTGCTGCTTTCAAACGCGCACAGGCTCACCAGCGACGTGGATCCATCGAGAGCCAGCAGCAACCGATTTTAGCAGTCAAGATCGAAGTGGAACAGCTCATCATATCCATCCTCGATGATCCTAGCGTGAGTAGAGTGATGAGAGAAGCTGGTTTCTCGAGTCCTCAAGTGAAAAGCAAAGTCGAGCAAGCTGTTTCTTTAGAGATTTGCTCCAAAACAACCTCTTCTAGTAAACCCAAAGAAGGAAAGCTGTTAACTCCTGTCAGGAACGAGGATGTCATGAACGTAATCAACAGTCTAGTCGACAAAAAGAGAAGAAACTTCGTGATCGTGGGAGAGTGTTTAGCCACTGTTGACGGAGTTGTGAAGACGGTGATGGAAAAAGTCGACAAAAAAGACGTGCCCGAAGCTTTAAAAGACGTAAAGTTTATAACTCTATCGTTCTCATCGTTCGGGCAACCGAGTAGAGCCGATGTGGAACATAAGCTAGAGGAGCTAGAGACACTCGTGAGGAGCTGTGTAGGGAAAGGAGTGATTCTAAATCTGGGAGATCTAAACTGGTTCGTAGAGTCTAGAACCAGAGGTTCTTCACTGTATAACAACAACAATAATTACTGTGTTGTGGAGCATATGATAATGGAAATTGGGAAGTTGGCTCGTGGGTTACTCATGGGAGATCATGGCAGGTTTTGGTTAATGGGTCTTGCGACTTCACAAACTTACGTGAGATGCAAGTCTGGTCAACCCTCGCTTGAGTCCCTCTGGTGTCTCACTAGTCTTACTATTCCGGCAACTAGTAGTAGCCTCCGCTTGAGTCTTGTCTCCGAGAGGTAAATTAGTCTTTTGAATTAGTCAATAATGTACAATCAACAAAATCTGGACATTAGAAATGGGTTTTTTTTTTTGGTTGGATATGTTCTAACTATTTTGTCTCTTTTTCGAAAAGGACAATTTTACCTATAGTGTTTTTGCTTTTTATTTGGTGATCATCTAAAAGAACGGTGAACCAACGTGCATATTTCCTACCTTTTCTCTATTATTATATATATTTTTAGTATAAGCTTTCTTTGGAGAAAATGCTAAAGAAAAGTTACTTCAATTTTTTGATAATAATTTACTTCATTTTATTTAAAGACTAATATAATCACCATTTGTTTCAAATCAGTGAGCTTGAAGTCAAGAAGTCAGAGAACGTGTCTATGCAGATGCAGCCATCGGATCAGCTCAGTTTCTGCGAGGAATGTTCTGTCAAGTTTGAAGCGGAAGCCCGTTTCTTAAAGTGCAGCAATAGCAATAGCAATGTAACCACTGCAGCTTTACCGGCATGGCTTCAGCAGTACAAGAAGGAGAATCAAAATAGCAACACTGTGAGTCTTATAAATATCAAATCAAATCAGTTTGCATTCTCATTTGCTTCTTCTTTTAAGAGCGTCTATGTTTGATTCTTGGACTTTTCAGGATTCAGATTCTATCAAGGAGCTTGTAGCGAAGTGGAACTCAATCTGCGATTCAATCCACAAGAGACCATCTCTAAAAACACTCTCACTCTCTTCTCCTACTTCTTCCTTTTCTGGTTCCATTCAACCTTCGAGTACTCTGCATCATCTACAAACCAACGGTGATTGGCCTGTGATCGAGACAAACACGCATCGTCATCATTCGGTGGTCCCTGAGACATCCCACTTAAGACTCTTCATTCCAGAACATGACACCGAGCAAAAGACTCCTGATTCGACAATGAACTCTGCAGCCTCATCGAGCGATGCAATGGAGGTGGAACATGCCTCTCCCAGATTTGAAGAGATGAATGCAGAAAACCTAGCAACTCTATGTGATGCCTTGGAGAGCAAGGTACCGTGGCAAAAGGATATAGTCCCGGAGTTAGCGAAAACAATCTTGAAATGCAGGTCAGGATCGAGTACGAGGAAGATCAACGGAAACGATGATATAAAAAAAGAGACATGGATGTTCTTCCAAGGTCTTGATGTAGAGGCTAAAGAGAAGATCGCTAGAGAATTGGCTAAACTCGTGTTCGGGTCTCAAGACAGCTTTGTCTCGATCTGTTTGAGCAGTTTCTCTTCGACAAGATCAGATTCCGCAGAAGATTTGAGGAACAAGAGGTCGAGAGATGAACAAAGCTGGAGTTACATAGAGAGATTCTCTGAAGCTGTTTCGTTCGATCCAAATAGAGTGTTCTTGGTGGAAGATATAGAGCAAGCTGATTATTTGTCTCAAGTTGGTTTCAAGAGAGCTATTGAGAGAGGAAGAGTTTGTAATTCAAGTGGTGAAGAAGCTTCGTTAAGAGACGCGATTGTGATCTTGAGCTGTGAAAGATTCAGTTCAAGATCAAGAGCTTGTTCTCCTCCAGTTAATCAGAAATCGGACGGTTCAGATCAATCTGAGGACAAGAACGTTGCAACTTGTGTCGCACTCGATCTTAACCTATCTCTTGACGATGACGTTTGTGAAGAAGAATCATGTGATGAGATTGGCTTACTCGAAGCGGTGGATGCACGGTTTCATTTCAAGTGTGCATCAACATAACAGTCATGCATGCATGTATGATCATTCGCATTACATGGTTTATGGTCAGCGTTATTTGTTTCTCTTACGGACTTCTCTTTCATTGGGCTGGGACAATACTTTGGGTTAAACGTGTAGTTGTAGATTTTTTTTTTTTTAATTTGACTTAGGACCTTTCTAGAAGGATATGGGGTCGGAGAAACTTGAGTTTTTTCCTTTTCATCTTTTTCTTCTTCTTTCGCAATGTAAAATTAATGGTCGTAAATGGTCATTTATGTTCATGAAAATGACGGAAAATGGCTGGGAAAAAAAAATGAATTGAACTAACGTAATACAAGAGTTGTATAAAGAATTTGTTGATACATCATGTGACTTATTTTGTTGTTCATATAATACAGAATAAATTTTATTCACTGAAAAAGAAAAATATACATAAACATGACTTATTCACAGGTTTAACCATTTATCTATACCCAAACATAAATTTTCAAATGAGGAATATCCCAAAATAAAATTCTGAAATTCTGAAAAGGATATATTCATGGGTTTAAAAATTAAAATAAATCAAAAGTCGGATTTAATAAACTAAATTGGTTTGCTTCACAATAGTTCTTACAAAAAGAAGACAAACTAGACTTAAGCTAGAAGAAAGAACGCTTAAGCTAGAAGAAAGAACATGCGGTGTAACAATATATTATTTACCTAATACTCAATTACATTTATTATAAAAAAAATTATTCTTATTATCTTTTTACGAAAATTTGTCGTTAGCCATGTTAATTATAGCATTTGTAATAATATTTTATTTGTCTCATAATAAGTAATTAATATCAATCAATATTCTTTAACAAAAAATACTATTAATTAATATTACTTACTTATCCCTACAACCCCTTTGTTCTTGTGATCACTAATTGTAGAATAGAGATATTTGATTGGTTTTAAATATTTTAATAAGTACACATTTAACTAAACCATCATCTAATATGAAACCGACGGAATATAGACTAGACAAAACCATAGTTAACCCTTAATCTATCTAAAGATAAAGCATACAATTTGGTCATTGTTTCCTTTAGAATCCAGGACAGCTTGCTTGATATTAAAGATCTCCACAAACTTTATTGCCTCTCTGTTTCAATTCATCTTTTCTTTTCTTTTCTCCCGAGAGAAAGGAAGAAGCCACCACCTTAGAATCTTAAACTGCTTTTCTCTAATTCTCTTTTGCCTTTTCGAGTTTAGTTTTCATCTAAGTCTCACAAGTTTTAGGTATTATTGATGTATGTACACAGTACATCCCCTGGATCGGGGATTAGAATATGTGTGGATCACTTTTGTAAATGGTTCTCCTTTCATAATGTGGTGCGTTGCTTTGGTTTTTATGTGCCAAAAAAAGCTTTTTCCGCTTGCATATGTTATGTAGTAGGGTGGAAAAAGAGCGGTTACTTTGAAAAATATTTATATATCATTTGTTCCAAAAACGAGTTGTTTATGTTAATTTTAATACATGTATTTGATCTTAAGAGAAGCTTTTTTATATATGCATGCAACAAAGCTTTTTTTATATACTTTAACTCACTTCATCTATAGTCGATTTTTAAGAAGAGAAGCTGATATACAAAATATTTGTTGGTCAATATCTAAATGATAACATTTTATGATTATGTGAATCATACCACTTGAAGGAAACGCCCATGTGTAAACACAACGATATCCACATTAATATATTTGCAAATTAGATGAATGCATATAATATGAATGCGTATAGATAAGTCCATCAATTCATGCATGGAATCTAAAGTTTATCCTCAAAAGCAGGAAGGAAGATAAAGTTAAGCATGATTTTGGAAAAGTATATAATTAATTTATTTACATGAATTGCAGAAAGTGGGTGACCCTTTTAAAGCAGAAGAGAAAAAGAGAGAGAGTTAAAAGCTAAATTCTATCTCTCTGCTTTTGGGGGTTTTTAAGCTTTTAAGAGTCTTGTGATGGGCATTTAGTCATTATAGACCTAAACTTTGATCTCAACATAATTCGCTTTTTATCTTTAGAAAAGCAATAAAAACAAACCAACTTTTTCTCCTCTTGTAAACTTTATTCGGTTATTAATTAAATAAAACAAGAGAAGAGTATGCAACACATGAATCCAACTATAGGTTCAGTTTTATTAAACTGAGAGCTGTTGGCAAAAAATAATTTGAGAGCTTCATGGCCCAAATCCATATCTTTAGAGAAGGAGTCAAGGGCCTAATATCTCAAATACACAACCTTCTATGTGATTACTTGCATAAATCTTCAAGAAGAATTTGTATAACTCAAAGGCATGTAAGCATGTCATGTGCAACTTACAATTCATCGAAGATTCTTTCGAAAAATAATTTCTAATTAGTACCACATAAATGATTGAGAACAAGATACTGTACGGTGTGATACACATCTTTGAGGCGAAAAAATTGAAACTGATAACATCTCTGGATGGTATATATGAATCATAAACCCTGAATAGTATTCTAAATTGGGCCGTTTAACATGTTAGTCAATAATCTGGGCTTCGTTAAGTGGTACCAAATGGCCCAAAGCTTCTGATTACTGTAAAAGTCAAAAATTTATCTATTGAACGTGATGGTTGTCTTTTTCACGAGTGTGCAACATCATCATTTTTTCAAGTTCGGTGTTAGTGTATATTTTATTTTTTATTGGTCAAGTAAACTATGGAAATTTTATAACTCCAAATGTACATCACTTTCAATCCCGATTTGACTATTAATGATCTTTCTAACCGGAACCTACTCAGCAACTCTTTTCCGATTGTGACACTTCAACTACCCTAAAATTAGTAACAATTTACGAAACTACCCTCTCGAGTTTTCTGTTCTTATCCACTAAACACACAAAATCCATAATTACCACAAACGAAACGACGCAGTTTTAGGTTTACTCTCTCACAACTCTGTCTCGTGATATGGGTCTAAGCCAAACCGCAACCGTACTCGTCGCGCTTTTCGCGTTTTGCCTCGTCGCTGTAACGGCACAGCTCGCATACGTTTTGTGGTGGAAACGGCGGTTTCGTCGTCGGAGTATCGCCGGATCAGAACTCGATGCTTTCTCCTCCCGCGGCGGTGACCCGATGGCTACACCACCGCCGTCCAAAGAGCTTCTTTACTTCTTCCTCTTCTGTCTAGAAAACAAACAGTTCCGAATAGGATCCGCCACCGCTCCGCCGCTCCCTGCAGTAGCCGAATCGCCGGTTAATGACGTGGCGTCGAAGTGGTCAACAGGAGAAAATATACTTAGCGGGCCTTCGGAGACTCTTTTTACCATCGCTGAAGACTGTACTAGCGAGTCCGATCATCGGACGGGGGAGATTGAACCACGTGGAAGCATCTCAACCGACGATCATGTGAAGAACGACGAAGTGGAAGACGAGATTGTCATGACGGATGGAAGCGACGACGAGGTTGACTTTAGCGACTATAATCACGACGGAACGACGCCGTTTTCTACTCCCTGTGCTTCGCCGCCGTTCTACACGCCGTCGCCTTCTCCTCTTCGTGATGACCTCTCTAAGACGCTACGTGAGGAGGGTTTGTACGGCTGAGATAGGTTTGATCTCTCCGATTAACCGGACATTGACACTGTCAAATATACGGTGTCAATCAGGGATGGGTTTCGATTCTATCCGGTTTGTTTGGTTCCTTATGAGTATTGAACCGTAATTTACCCAAATTATAAACCGAACCGAAACCTTATTGTAAATTTGTAACATATGAATATGGATTAGGTTTATATGTGTTTATCTCATGTTAAAACATTAGGCGCTATTTAATCGGGATCTAAAAATTTTTAAGTGGTTTAGATATTTACACTATACAAAATTATAAATATAGTATTATATATATAAATTATATAAAAATATCTATTAGGAAAAAAAACTAAATTGTAAACAAAATTAGACAAAAACATCTATTTAATTAATATCAAATAACATAGATAACGGTAAAATCTTATATTGTTTGGAGTATTGTTTTTTTACAAATTTAAATTGTAAATATTACTCGCATGATCTCATAAATATTAAATATTCAAAATAAATAATATACGCATCAAATATTTGACTTTATCAGGAATCTACCAAATCTTATATTGTTTGGAGTATTGTTTTTTCCCCCTTTTTTTACGTAACAGATTTGGCTGGATGGGAAGTATTTATTAGGGTCAAAGAAATATTTCTTGGTGGAGGAATCTGCGAATATCAATGGCGCTTCCATGTAAGCATTGGATTGTTCACCGTCAAATCTGCTGTCAATGTAAATCTCCAGTGCAAACATATGACGCAGATAAGAGGGTCGCAAGGGCAACCTCTCTATACCCTAATTGTCGTCATCGAATGTATCAAAACCGTCGATGTTGCCGATGCGGACATGTCATGGATGTTTGGTATTATGCCCGAGCTTTCAATTACATCGCCAAGTCTTTACTGATGAGCCCCGAATTAGGGGATGTAAGGGCCAACAGAGAAGCCCAACAGCAGACGAGGCCCAGCAAGCCCAATCTTGAGTCAAAACCTGCAACACCTGCAACGGTCACCTTGACCAAAAGCAGAGCCTCCTCTCCTTCTCGTACAACCTTGTCTTCACCTGCAATCTAACTAAACAACAGATTCAATGTATTAGAGGATAAGGATCAATAGCTGTAATGACCACCTGTCCTATTCTAGATTGTTCTTCCTTTTCTATATATTGAGTATGCTGTAGCAGATATAACTGCAAGCAATAAAGATGCATTCTTGAGAAATCCTTCTTAAAGCTCCTACCTTTCCTTTCTACTCCTTCTCTGATTGTATCCACATGGTATCAGAGCCATGGAGGCTAATACCGATCCGTTCTCACCTTCTAGTCTCACTATTAATCAATGTGTTACTCTCAAGCTCGATGAAGGCAATTATCTCCTATGGAAGCTTCAATTTGAGCAGTTCCTCTCCAGTCAGATACTTCTAGGGTTCGTCACTGGTGAAACAGCGAAACCCTCTCAAGTCATCAATGTCCAAACTGGCGAACAAATTGCAGCAAGACCGAATCCTGAGTATCTCAAGTGGCTGCAGAAAGATCAACATGTGAAGGCATGGCTCTTTGGATCTCTCTCTGAAAGCGCTCTCAAGGCAGTCTACGGGCTCAAATCTTCAAATGAGGTATGGTTGGCTCTGGCTAAGAAATACAACAGAGTGTCTGCTACTAGGAAACTCGACTTACAGAGAAAAATGCAGTCTACACATAAGGGAGATAAGTCTATGTCTGAATATCTTTCTGGAATGAAAATGATTTGTGACCAGTTAGATTCTATTGGAGCTCCTTTGTCTGAACAAGAGAAGATTTATGGTGTTTTGAATGGGCTAGGAAAGGAATATGAATCTGTATGTGCTGTTATAGAGAACTCTATGGATCTCTATCCTGGTTCATGTTTAGAAGATGTCTTCTTCAAGCTCACTGGCTTTGAAGATAAACTGCAAAAGTACGATACTGATGCTGCTATTACTCCCCATCAAGCTTTCTACACCAACAGAGGGGGCTATTTCAACCATGGCAGAGGCCAAAACCGTGGTGGTTACAGAGGTAGAGGCTCCTATACCACACAAGGTAGAGGCTCCTACACCACACAAGGTCGAGGATTCTATCAACAGTTTGGAAATTCTGGTCGTGGTTCTAACTCAAGAAGTGATTCAGACTCAAGACCTACATGTCAGATTTGTGGCAAGTATGGTCATCCAGCTCTCAAATACTACAAACGTTTTGATCAGAGTTTCCAGGGTGAAGAGCTTCCACACGCCTTAGCCGCTATGAAGATGACAGAGAACTATGAGTATGCAGGAAACGAATGGTATCCAGACACAGGTGCCACTCACCATATCACAAACTCTGCGAATAATCTACACAAAGCCCACCAGTATGAAGGATCTGATGCTGTTATTGTTGGTAATGGAGACTTCTTGCCTATCACTCATGTAGGATCCATTGCCATTCCCGCTCTATCAGGTACTATCCCACTGTCTGATGTTCTTGTATGTCCAGGCATAGCTAAGAATCTGCTCTCTGTCTCCAAACTAACTGATGATTATCCCTGCAAATTCACCTTTGATTCTCAATCTGTGCTTATAAAGGACAAAAAGACAAAACAGATTCTAAGTCGGGGAAATAAGCATGAAGGGCTCTACAGGTTAGAGAATCCTCAGTTCATGTTCTTTTATTCATCAAGACAGCAGAGCACAAGTGATGAGATTTGGCACAGAAGACTGGGGCATCCTCACCATCAAGTCCTGCAGCATCTATCATCTATCAAAGCTATCTTTTTCAATAAAACCACATTGGCAATGTGTGAGTCATGTCAGTTAGGAAAAACCTTTAAACTACCTTTCTCTAGTTCAGTTTCTGAGACAACTAAGCCTCTTGAGAGAGTGCATTGTGATGTATGGGGTCCTTCACCTGTCAAGTCAGTTCAGGGATTTCGTTATTACGTTGTATTCATTGACAATTTCTCAAGGTTCAGTTGGTTTTATCCTCTTAAGATGAAGTCTGAAGTATTTTATGTGTTCAAAATATTTCAAAAGATGGTGGAAACTCAATACAATCAGAAAATACAAATCTTTCAAAGTGATGGAGGTGGAGAATTTGTCAACAATCAGTTTAAAGCACACTTTGAGAGCTGTGGCATCTTACACAGAATGTCTTGCCCTCATACTCCACAGCAAAATGGAATTGCTGAAAGAAAACACAAGCATCTGGTTGAGTTAGGGCTGTCCATGCTGTTTCAGGGTCATCTTCCACAAAATCTCTGGGTTGAAGCTCTGTTCACAGCAAATTTCTTGAGCAATCTACTACCCTCAACAGTTCACGAGTCAAAGAAAATTCCCTATGAAGTTCTAAGTGGTAATGCACCGGTTTATACTGCTTTACGAGTATTTGGAAGTGCTTGTTATCCCTATCTTCGACCGTATGCTCAGAACAAGCTTGATCCAAGATCACTGCTATGCGTGTTCGTTGGCTACAATGAAAAATATAAAGGGTATCGTTGTTTTCATCCTCCAACTGGTAGAGTTTATATTTGCAGGCATGTTCTATTTGATGAGGGAAGATTTCCATACAGAGATTCATATAGAGATTTCATTCCTCCTGCTCAAACTCCTCTTTTGACAGCTTGGTACTTGAGTCATTCTGAGCCTGAAAATCAGACTGGAGAAACTCAACAGATAGATACTGCACCAGTCAGTCAAGGACAAGGAAGCCCAACAGCGGTGATACAACCTCAGGTTCCACTTCAGGTTCCACCTTTGAACTCACAGGAAACTGAGCAACCAAATCCAGAACCAAATGAGCCTACTCCGGAGGACCAATTGCCAACAGAAGAACCTACTTCAGTTTTGTCTGAATCAACAGAGAATAACACACTGGATTCAGGTTCAAGCTTAGCTTCGTCCTCAGACTCAGAATTTGCTCAAACAGAAAATCTCAATGAACATCCGATGGTTACAAGAGCAAAGTCAGGGATAGTCAAGCCTAATCCAAGGTACATTTTACTTGCAAATAAAGGTTTACCTGTGGAACCTAAGACAGTTGCTACTGCACTAAAGCATCCAGGGTGGAATAGAGCAATGGGTGAAGAAATAGACACATGTCATGAGACAAAAACGTGGAGCTTGGAACCTCCACCTGCTGATGTAAACATTCTAGGCTGTAAATGGGTGTTTAAAACAAAAATAAAGGCAGATGGAACCTTAGACAAGCTCAGAGCAAGGCTTGTAGCTAAAGGTTATGAGCAAGAAGAGGGAGTTGACTTCTTGGAAACTTACAGCCCAGTAGTCAGAACAGCCACTGTAAGAATGGTTCTTCATGTAGCTACCACAGAAAAGTGGGATATTAAGCAGCTTGATGTGAAGAATGCTTTCCTTCATGGAGATCTTCAAGAAACTGTGTATATGAGGCAACCACCAGGATTTGAGGATAAAGACCATCCGGATTATGTCTGCAGGTTGCATAAAGCAATTTATGGCTTGAAACAAGCACCAAGGGCATGGTTTGATAAGTTCAGCTCATATCTACTGCAATTTGGCTTCATTTGCAGTCCAAGGGATCCATCTCTCTTCGTTTACCAACAGCAGACGAGTGTAATTCTTCTACTACTCTATGTAGATGACATGGTCATCACTGGGAATGACAAATCTCTAATAACGAAACTACTGTCTTCACTGGGAGAAGAGTTTCGAATGAAAGACATGGGTCAGATGGAGTATTTCTTGGGGATTCAGGCTACATTAACACCAGAAGGACTGTTTTTTAACCAAGAGAAATATGCAAAAGACTTACTCGAAACTGCAGGGATGCTGGACTGTGCTCATATGCCAACGCCTCTACCCACACAGTTACACAGGGTTCAACATCAGGATGAGGAGTTTCCTGAACCAACATACTTCAGGTCTTTAGCTGGTAAGCTGCAGTATCTGACCCTCACTAGACCGGACCTGCAGTTTTCTGTCAACTTCATATGTCAGAAAATGCACAAACCTTCTGTATCTGACTTTAATCTCCTGAAGAGAATTTTGAGGTATGTAAAAGGCACTGTAAGCATGGGACTTACTCTGAGTACTGACACAGACTCTACATTGCGAGCATATAGTGACAGTGATCATGCAGGGTGTCCTGAGACTCGCAGGTCAACTGGCGGCTTCTGCACCTTCCTTGGATTAAATTTGATATCCTGGTCAGCACAGAGACAAGACTCAGTCGCAAGATCATCTACAGAAGCAGAATACCGAGCCTTGTCTGACACAGCAGCAGAGCTGTCTTGGATCAGTTCACTCCTCAAAGACACTGGTGTTAAACAAAATAGACCTGCTGAATTATACTGTGACAACTTATCAGCTGTGCACCTGACTGCGAATCCAGTTCTACACAAAAGGTCAAAACACTTTGAAACTCATTACCACTTTGCTAGAGAAAAGGTTGCTAACGGTTCTTTAGTGATCAAACACGTTCCGGCTGCTCATCAATTGGCTGACATCTTTACAAAATCATTACCACAACACAGCTTCTGCTCTCTAAGGTTCAAACTTGGTGTTGGGTATTCACCTACCACAAGTTTGCGAGGGGATGTAAGGGCCAACAGAGAAGCCCAACAGCAGACGAGGCCCAGCAAGCCCAATCTTGAGTCAAAACCTGCAACACCTGCAACGGTCACCTTGACCAAAAGCAGAGCCTCCTCTCCTTCTCGTACAACCTTGTCTTCACCTGCAATCCAACTAAACAACAGATTCAATGTATTAGAGGATAAGGATCAATAGCTGTAATGACCACCTGTCCTATTCTAGATTGTTCTTCCTTTTCTATATATTGAGTATGTTGTAGCAGATATAACTGCAAGCAATAAAGATGCATTCTTGAGAAATCCTTCTTAAAGCTCCTACCTTTCCTTTCTACTCCTTCTCTGATTGTATCCACACGAAGCGGCCACTAAGAAACAGAAGTTGAGAATCCAGTTGGGAAAGAGGAAGCTTCACTTGGTTCTCAGCTTAGAACACTCCCTCATCGACCATATCAGTGTGTCAAAACTATCCGAGATCGAAAAGTATCATCTGATCAAAGAGGCTGATTCGGGATCAAGAAATGATCTGTTTCGCTTACCTAAGGAGAATTTTTATTCAAGCGATGCGTTGGTGAAGTTTCGACCTTTCGTCCGTGAATTTCTGCGGGGAGCAGAGAAGATTTTCACCATGCATGTGTACACAAACTATGGTCCTGGCCTTGCAAAGAAGGTGGTGAAGTTGCTCGATCCGCATATGATATACTTTGGGAATCGCATCATTACGAGTAAAGATAGCAATGGTGGTTTGAAATCATTGGAACTTGTTTTAGCGGAACAACGTGGGGTGCTTACTGTAGACTATGATCATAGATTGTGGAAGTGCCGAGGCCACCATTACGTGATTTTCATGTCGAAGTACGTGTATTTCAAAGAAAGTAGCAACAAGGATGGGGTCCTAGCAAAAACTCTTAACTTGCTCAAGAAGATGTCTTTGAAAGGAGATAATAAAGTTGTGGACTTGGAGGGAAAGAGAGAGGAAAGTCCTGATGATGATTATGGATTGTGTTTGAAAGTCCTCTTGAGATCCCTTAAGGAGCTTCATGAGTTATTCTTTAATGGAGGATATCAGGAGGTGAATCCTCTCCTGCCCCGCATCTTCACGCCCAGGAATCTGCATGATTACCACTCTAATGGCTTTATGTTTTCCTCTTCTTGATATAATTTTCGTGTTGTTTTCTTTTTAACTTCTCTTCACGCCCTCTGATTTAGTTGTAAGAGTGTTTGGTTATTTTAAAGTTAATGGCACTAATAAAAAAAGTAAACTAATTAAACCCTTGATTTGTTAGAACTTAGAACTGATCTCTACGTACCACATATGCCTTTATTCTAAAAAACGAAAAGATGTACATACGAAAAAGAAAATGAAAAACTAAAATTATACAAAATATTGTTCTTAATTTCTCAGAAGATCTTATTTTTTTTATATCAATGCCAGACGAAACTAAAAGATTAGTTATAAAGATACTCGCTCTTTAATTGTGATCTTTAGCATTAGGTTCAGATTTTCTCAGATATTCGAGGTAGAATAATTCTATTTCCCCGTGAGTTTAGGGGAGAAATATATAAAGGACTTATGATATAAAAGTAAAAACAAAACCTTAATTATCTGATTCGGTGACGGCTTTTATGTACCTGCTAATTGTTAAAAATAGGGCTCCTTTCCAATAAGGGTTTAACAATGGCTTGTGTTCATGATATTGTTCGACATGGATTCTGCAGCCAATGCAGATCGGCTGTGGACACTCAACACTATGCTCTCATGCCTTTCAGTTACGTTGGCAACGGTCTACAGTTTCGTCCCGAATTTGTGGGTACTACGAAACGCCATGCTTGGATGAAATCTCTAAAGGAGAAGAGGCTTACTTTAGTCCTTGGTCTACACGGCACGCTCTACGATTCCCGCCAAGTTTCACAACTCTCAAACGGAGAGAAATATCTAACAGGAGAAGCCAACTCAAGGTCTGATCTGCGGCGATCAAATAAAGTCTTTTCAGATCAAGCCGTGGCTTTGTTTAAGCTACGACCGTTCGTTCACGAATTCCTTCGTGAAGCGAACAAGCTGTTCCAGATGCATGTGTTCGAGCTCTGCAACCCTGAACACGCGGAAGAAGTGACATCGTTGCTTGATCCTCACGGAACTTACTTTGAAAAACGCATCATCACAAACAGAGACAGCGAGATGAAGAATCTAGATCTTGTTTTGGCTGACGAGCGGGGGCTTGTCATCCTAGACGATAAGGACGTGTATTGGTGGCCCGATGACACAACAAACCTGCTGCAGATTGCGCCTTACCACTTTTTCAAGCGCAAAAATAAAATCAACAACAAGACTTGGATCATGAAACTTGTGGACGTTGTCAAGTCCATAGTTGACGAAAGTGACCCAAAGTCATATGCAGAAGAGAGAGGAGATGAGGGCGCAGAAGATGGTGGGTTGGCGAATGCTCTTGAATTACTTACAGAGGTGCACCGTAAATTCTTCGATGAGGAAGATGAGGATTCAAGAGATGTGAGGGCGTTGCTGTTCCCTTAATTTATATGTCACGGGCTTTTTAGGCTTTGTTATGGTCACTTTCTTCTTAATAGATCTGTTTTTGTTTTTTGCTTTTTGATTTTTCCGCAAGAACCAAAATATATAACAATAGTAAAAAACCTACCTGATATGTATTTATACAAGACCAAATTAAACCACAAAAATTATATGTATATTAATTGGGTGTAAACAAACCAAACTCAAAAGCAGGTAAGCGTATAAGGGTTATTATCTTCATGTTGCGTCAAACGGAATCCCGTTTTTGCGAAAATGAAGTCTCTCACGGTTGTTGAGGTGAAGTAGGAGAAAAATATAATCCCAATCACACCAATGAAGCCCCCCACTATCATAGAGACGAGATTGGTTGTCATAGATACCATGCTTGCACCGAACGCTACTGCAACGCATATCAGGGCAACTGAAATTGATATGAACGCACATCGGAATATGCGTATTTGCATATCATATGATGTCGGAGTGACCAGACCTAGCATAAATAAGGCTGCCAAGGAGAATACCGCTGCAATCCAAAAGGTAATCTGAAAGATGATCTTGAGGGACAACGTATTGATGGTTGATGGCGGGTTGAGTCCAACAGTTAGCACGATGGTAGCAAGCAGAACCGCGATCATCGTCATTATAACTCTTGAATTCTGGAGGTAAACATAATGATCAAGGGTACCATTAGCAAGTCCACTGCCTCCCTGCTCTTCGTCATGCATGACTGAGATATTAGTAGTGTTAGCGCTTGGATTAAGGGTTCCACTAGCAACTCCACTGGGTCCGAGTCTATCTTCTGTCGAGATACCAACGTCGATGCTCGGAGGATTTCCACCAGCAACTACACAGCCTCTGTCCTCATCTTCTTGCATGGGTCCGAGTCTCTCTTCGTACTCAACAATTGCATGCCTTTGCTCTTCAATACCTCCTGTTGGTGCAGGATTCACTAGCCTATTTGCAAAAAAAAGTTTATATCAGACCATTTAAACTATAAGCTATATCTATATCACCTTTCATTACCTTTTTATACAATTTCGTGCACGTGTAGAGTCTTCAAGATTGTTGAAGAAGACTACAAAGCCTTTCTTCTGACTTGGAAACAAAAATCTCGGTTCCTCTTCTTCTTCAAAACGATCAGAGCTCTCCACCCAATGGAATCGGCAAAAATTAACATTGTCTGAAAACAAAAAACAATTGATTAAACAAAAGGAAAATTTCTAATTTTCAAATAGCCCATTTTCAAAGATTATACACTCTAAATTACTAATCTACACAAATACTTTTAAGATAAATTTGAGAATTTTAAATTTAGATAAACGATTAGTACTAAGACATTTTTTAAAATGAGACAGATCTAAGCGTTTCATAAATGAATCAGTGAGAAGAGTAACATCCGATCATGGATAATTGGATAGTGCCAAATCTAAATTACCAAAATTATATAGTAATCTTAACAAATTTTATTTTGTTTGAAAAAATAACAAGACTATCAACGTAGTTAAAAAAAAAACAGTTATTTTCAAAAGAAAACTAATTGGGCTGTTATTAAAATATTTAAAAAAAAAAAAAAACACTAACTTGGCCATGGCTTGAGAATTATCTGAATCCTCGGTTCAACTGTTCTCTTGACAATAAAGAGTGAGGCATCCAGATGGTGCAATCTCCCGAGGAGTGGCCAGCTTTTTCCAATCTTCTAGATAAATTTGATGAACTCCGTGTTTTATTTTCTTCTTTCTTTTTATCTAAAATATCTCGTCTGTACAATTCTAGAACGGATTGTCTAACTAGATCTTCTAGATTATTTCTTTCTGAAATCTCTTTTGTAAACTCGTTTCCTCCTGATTGTGCTACCAATCATGGAGTAATTTTTTAACTTTTTAATTAATGTGTGGTTGACAAAAAAAAAAAGAGTGGGGCATCAAGAATCTGATAGGACTGCAGCAACAACGAAAAAAATGACCACTTAGTTGATAGCACAGAATAAAGAATCGTTAAATTTCAAAAACAAAGATAATAAAGAAAACAAAAAGATATCGATTTCTTGCAATCGGGGAGAGTAAAAGGATCACAATTTTTAGGAAAAACAAAATAAGATTCACGTGCGTAATGATTTGTTACATTAAACCTAACAAATAGTAACATAAATAACAGATATAGCATAAGCAATTATATATAAATCATATGACGATACTAAAGAAATGAATAAGAAAAAATGATAACAAGTATTCTTGATCGTGGACGCAAAAGAACAAGAAGAGTCGCAGCATGACAAAACGTTAAATTCAACAAAAATAATTAACAATAAATTAATATAGAAATCCCCGTGTAACGAACTAACGAATCGAAACAAGACGGCATTAAACTCAAAAGAAACAAATCACAATAATTGAATCAAGATTCATTTTCGCAGTACGATACATATGATTTCTACATCATAATCCATGGTAAATTAAACAAAAAAATTACATAAATTCTTATTGACCTTCGCGGATGGTACAATCATTACTTTACGAAAAAAGATAATAAAGAAATCGAGAATCTTCATCATCGTCGAATCGAAAAACGATAAAGCTTAACTAAATTGGAAATGTCAAAAAGAATCAAACGATTTCGCGTTTACCCTTTTCTCGTTCCACGCACTGCAATCCAAAGTCAATACAATTTCTTCAATACTAGGATCGATCTCTTGCAGCAATTCGAGGTTCTGTTCAGTCGCCATTCTTCAGAGAAGATTGACTCGGAGACTTGGGGCTCTTGGTCTTCGAATGCAAATGTCAGAGAAACTTATGAACTCTTAGGGTTATTGGTAACGTGTATAAGAAGGTAAGTAAGAGAGTTTGAATGAGCGTATCAATCTGTATATATAGGAGGTCTCTCAGTTAAAAACATTGAGGCGGATCAAGAACAGAGCAAGAACTTATTATTTATTTAAAATATATTAATCAATAATGATAAGGTTTTGCTAACAAGAAATTTATATCAAGAAAAATAACTTCTCCATTAAAAAATGTAATTCACTAGTTTATTTGTATTGAAAGCAAACATGGAGATGTGTGAAAGAAAGGCTAAGTTTGTTAATAAACAAATACTAATTTCACGTTTGGACTAGTTACAGGACTAATTAAGGCTACTATACTACTACATACTACCTTCACCAAAACTTCTAGAGACACTCAGTTGTATATTCTAGACAGCAGAAAGGGAGAGAACTAAGCTTACCTTGCATCGCTGTGAAATCCTGTGCCGCAAACATAGCTGCCAAAGGTAAAAACTCATCCTGGTTAGCTATTGACCTTCGTTACGTACGTTCCACCTACCGATTTCGAAATCAAAGAGCAAAATATCCAATTAGGAGTCACTAGTGGAATCAAGAACAAGGCCACATTTCCATAAAGATAGCAAGAAATCCGTCAATGATCGATTAGTGGTAGTCCAAAAGAAAAGAGCAGAGAAAAAAGACACTTGAGCTCACAACCAGTAGAGCCAACCAGGGCCAGAACATCACATAACCAACAACATTCTAGGAAGTAAAAAAGGTTCTTAAATCCATAGAGAGCCATGAGAAGAACATCAACCAACGGATTACAAAGCTCGCTGCGAAACTAGTGTCGCCGTAAAAGGGCATAATGCATTATGAGTCTACAATATATTAACCACCTCAGATTCTGAGATTAGTAACGCAGCACATAATTAAACACCCCATTCTTCCAGAACTTCATATCTCCAGCATGAGGTAATATTTGAACAGAAAGAGCTTTTTTTTTTTGTGAAAATGATTGGTTCAGTATCTTCTTCTGAAGATTTCCACACAATACCAGAATCATGTTTCCAGATGCGTACGCTTTTTTAGAAACCAAATAACACTGAAACTATAAAGATCACGAAATTGAAATCGACTTGTATTATGTACCCTCTAATCAAATCAGAAGAACGCAGAGACCAAAAAAAAAACACAGAGAACACTGAATTGTCTTAAGAACCTCAAAATACCAATTGCAAACCCCAAATTTCCCAAAATCAAAATGTTCTCTCCAGTATGACAGAACAATTTTTTGTTGATTTAGAAACAATTTTTTGTTGATTTAGAAACATTTTCTCACTGATCCAAATCCAGTACATCGCGTATACCAAACATATCAGGCGCTAAATCAATCGCCAGAGTCACAAAAGTCAACACTGGATCCGTCTTTGTCTTTGGATTTGAGCTTCTCCTCCATCGAAATACTTGGCAATTTGTGTGCTCCAAGTCAACAGATACGTCGACGATGATGATGATTTCATCGGCTTGAGATTTCAGGAGATCGTCCGATTCTGTGCGTTTTGAAAAGCCTCCGTTAGGTTTTTTTTTACAATTGCAACTTTACGGGCCGAAATTATAATTCGAAGGCCCAACTGTTTAAATTATTTGCGGGCCATGACATTGCTATCTGTATCCCCCTACATAAAAAATAATATAATGTTTCTATATTTTTTTACTTCCCAATATCTCATTTTTTATATAATGAAAGTGTTGAGAAAAAAAATGTAAACCACTTCGATTAGTTTAGTTTTTTCGTTAATGAATGGGTTTTTTTTAGTTTCTACTTTTTTAGGCCTCACTAAACCATTTCGATTATTTTACATTTCAGGCCTCCTACCATTTTCCCATCTAAAAGTATACTACTTTTTCAAAAAAGTATTATGAGCATATATCCGGACCATATAATTTATATTATTTCTTAATTTGTATCATAAGATACGAATCATTTCTCTCTACCAACACAATATATTCCTCTTCACATTGCTTTTTCACAACTTACAATTTAGATATAATAACTAAATGAAAACAATAGGGAATGGATGTCATAAGTTATTTATTACGGATGCAATTTACAAATGCTTTGATGAATACGAACTTACGAAGTTGTAAAATCATAATGGAATTAGAAAAAAAAACGAAAATACAAAAGAACCAGACCCAATTCTCCATTTTATTTCAACTTTAGTGGATTTACAATTAAATCCAACCACAGACCTTCGTGATTGTAATAATTCTATAATCAACAATAAGCTTAATAACAACCAAAAGTAAAGATATAGAAACAGAAATAGTATCTTACTAGTGGAAAGAAGTTTGGTAATTTCAAGAAAATTATTATATAGATGGAAAAAAAAAAAGGCAACTTAACGCCGTCAACATTCTAAACGTTCACACTGCATTTAGTAACCAACGTATACTTAACGGCGTTATCACCGACAAGAACACCAGCAGCTTTGTTTCCAAGATTGATGTAAGCCGGACACCGAACATGGATATGATATTTTCCGGTGATCAACGTCCCCACTTTCCACCTCACGCGACCATCGGCGCGTATCATCAACCCTACGAATCCACGGCCTTGCTCATCTCCCAAAGCGACGGAGTTGTACGGTGCGATCGGAACGGCGGTTCCGTAGACGAAAGGCGACCAAACGTTGTCTTCTTTGTGGCCTTGATAAGTCGGAGGAATAGCCGTACGTAGAGTGATCTGCTGGTTCCGGTACGTAGCGTAGACGTGAAGACGGTCGTAGTAGATTCCGATCTTGGAGTTAGGGTTACGAGATGCGATTGTGATTTGGAAGTTTGAAGTGAGGAGGTTTGGTTGCGAGAGGTTGAAGGCGAAGACGGTGGCGTCTTGGAGGACGAATCTTGGCTTAGTGGGCCTAAGTATGACCCAAACTAGGAAGATAGTGATTAGAACTATTATGATGAAGGCGATTACGGCGCCACAGATTCGCCGGACGGTTGCTTCTTTGCCACCACCGTGGTTGCCGCAATCTTTAGACATTATTTATTTACGTTTTTGCCACTGGTGTACCTTTCTCTCTCTAAATGATATCTTTCTTTTTTCTTTTTTGTGTGGTCGTGACTAGTGATGATAGGAGAGACAAAATGTGTATGAGAGAGATGGTTCTGTATATTTATATTATAATTGTGTGTAAAAGGCAAATGTATGCGCGTTTTATATCCGTTGTGTATATAGACTATAGACTTGAGACCAAACCTATTCGTATATTTATTGTTACATTTACGCTCTTGTCTATAAGCTTTTTTAAAGTAGTTATCTTACCGTTTTTTCCGTAAATATATAGTACCTTTGTGTAATGTAATTCAGTTTATGTTGGAAGAAAAAGGAAAGAAATGGTTTTATAAGGATATAAGGCATTAGTTTTTTTTATAATTAATTTGTGATTGCATTAGTTTTGGGAAGTGGCTTTTAACATTTAGTGAGGTCTTTTATCTGGCGCATCAATTTTTTCAGTTTTTCTATTTTATTTGTTGCGATGATGGAAGTTTCCCTCATGATTGATTCGGTTAAAAGACAATGCATCATTTTTAGTGTTAATTTGTGGAGTACTATTATTTTAGTCGAAACAAGAACATGGCCCATGTGCAAATTATTCTAACTTATTCTTCGATTGCAATTTTGTAAATCAATGTAAGAAAATAAATTCTGAGTTACACACGTGTCATTTTACCGTTGGGTTTGGTAGAGTAATTTGGTTGTTAAAAAAAGAGTCTATCTTATTACGTGGTTTATCGTCTTCGAAGAAAAATTGGCAGGTCGGCAATCGGCATTTACGCTCTATGCTCCCACGTGGAAACAAAATTCTTGTATAGTTTCTGTATCAAAATACTCGGTGTCGGTGTTGTATAAACTTCCTAAATCAAAATTTCCACAACATTTACAATTTATTATAGTTTTGAAGAAAATTTGATATGAATTGCTGAAAAATCAATATTGGCTCTCTCGTGGAATAAATTTACAAGAGCAAAAAGTGAAGGCGACTATAATCTGTAAGAAAGATATATGAAATTTACGCAAAATAACTTTGGAGATTGATGGTAATCATAAATCCTTGAAGGTTTAATACTTTAAAAACAATAACTAAAAGTTTTGTACTTTTGGGATATACATATACATTTTTAGCTAATTTAGGTGACATATTTTCTTTTGATGATATATGTTTGATTGAAAAAGGTTTCTTGAGTTTCTATTAGTGATCATTGACTAGTTTAATGTATACATATACTTATGTTTAGATTTGGATCCTAAATATGACTTACAAAAAAAATTAAAGTAAAAAGTAAAAAATCCAAAATTTACACGGTTGATAATGATACACTCTTTTTTTTGTTTTTGTTCAACAGATATACACTCAACTAATTAGATTTTAAGTCTTTAAAGTTTTACTTCATAATCTTTAGATATCGGAGTACTAGGAAGTAGAATACCACATCAAATATAATACTAATATAAAAATGTTACCTAACCCTCCTATAGTCCTACTCCTAGCCACCTATACAGTTCATCGATGGCCGACTTGTCTATTGGACAATTGAATGCAACGCTTAATCCATATACATAATAATATATTTATCCTAAAGAAGAATATAAATCCGAACATTCGATACACTGCCTAACAATTTCATAAAGCTTAGCTGCTTAAGTTATGTGGACATAAGTAAATTATTTGCAAGATGTTTCGATCAATTTTACAATAGTGTGAGCAGTTTACATCATTGTTGTGTCTGCGTCGGACGTTGACTGTTGACCCGATAACAAAACACGTCTCCGCCTTTTCTTCGTTAAGGGTGGGACCAACGTGGTCACGTTAAAGGTTACAGCTTCTATCCCCACAGCTCAACTAGAGACTTCGAATCTTTCTTAAAGTTACATTTGATCATAATACAAAGTGTCTTTTCGTTCGTTACATTTTCATTTGTTAGGTTCATTACAAAAAGACAAAGCACCAACCCTATTATTCCTCTTTAAATTACACATCACCAACGAATCTATATAAATTATGCATATAATAGCCGCCTCTTGTGCGAGTGAGTGCACTATAAGACACTATAAGATAATCGCATTTGATTGTAATCATCAAAAGTAAATTAAATATATTAGCTTTGATGTCCCATATACTTGGTTTAGCCATGATTTAACTTTTATTAGTTTCAAAATACAATGCTAATTCAAATAAATCAAATTAAAAAGTATATAAGAAATGTTGATATATATTTGCGATTCAGGTTGTGACATCTGAGTATCGAACTCACATAAAAAAATTTGGTGATCGACTTTTGGCGTCAATATTATATAGAAGGTCTCCAGTTTGAGAGACACACAAGAATGCCTAACGTTCAACACCATCTAACGTGGGACATTACACGATGGGACATTACACGATGGGACGAGTCCTTCATTATCCTGATGTATCACGAACAAAAGTAATTAACATAATTTATTTTCTTTACCTAATATTTCTTTATCATATTTAAAATGATTAAATTTAGGGAATCTGACAATATTAAATCTAAAAAAACAATAGAATAAAAAAGAAAGAACTTGAGTGACACTCTAGAGTTATAGCTTTCATATTATTTAGCAATTACTAGCATCGATCGAGATGACACCAAAAACTAATATAATTATACTCATATGTTCTTCTTTTTTTCTTTCTCAACAAGTATACTCGAATGTCTTTGATATATTCTTTTTTGCTCCACCGCATAATACATCAAGGATCAAGTGGCTAATTTAAAGATATGTGGAGGTTTTTCTTCTCGAGATAAATTGAAATTGCTCAAAAAAAAAACGTTCTTAATCAAGAACCGGTTTCTAGGGGCAAAAATGCCCACTTAGACAAAGAATTCGCCGAAGAATTAGCAATGCGTTAAACAAAAACAAAAACAATAATGACAGAGAGAAAATGTGAAGCAAGAACTCTCTAATGTCGTGGAGGATCCCATAATTGTCATTCATAGATTCTCCAAAGTGGGTGAGCTTGGTTAGAACTTGGGGAATAATTAGACACAAAAACTAATTAAAGAATAATCAGACCAAAAGAAAGTGGAAAATATTGAAAAAGAAGCAATTAGCGAATCAAAATGAGTTTTCAACAACCTAGATGCACTCAATCTCTTTAATATCTTTTTATTCCAACACAAATTGTCTCGACGATCGAATTGTTTGACTTCATAACATTCGGAATTCTTTTCTCGACCTAAATTGAAAATCGAATCAACTTTTTTTTCTTTCTCAAACTTTAGTGTAAGAGCTTTCTATGAGAAACTTGTATAGTAAACAATGAAACAACACAAGAATTGAGAGAGAGAGAGAGAGAGAGAGATAGAGAGAGAGAGAGAGAGAGAGAGAGAGAGTTATGAAACGTAAACCAAACAAGGAAGAGGCTTAGGCAACAAAACGGCACCGTTTCCAGAACCACCTTCAAACCCAACTTTTAATTTCCCGCAAAACACCTTAAGCCCTCTCTCACGAGCCGCCCAACCATCAGTCTTGAACGTGACCCAAACAGCCATTCTCAGGTTAAACGTCACCGTTCCGGTCTCTCTCTCTTTCTTCATCTCTTCCACAACCCAACTCGGAACTTTAGGTTGTTCTTTCTCTCCCGCCGTTAACGTTTCTCCAATCACAACCGATTTCGTGGTCTCCACGTAAACCGGTTGAAAAAACGCAGTCGCTAAAAAATCGTCTTCTCCAATCGCGTTTTGGTGATAGATCAAACCTTGGATTCGATCAAAGTAGCCTTTCAATTTCGTGTTTTGATTCTCGATTGTGAGATTCGCTGTCCATTGCGCGGAGAAAACCGGTCCGGTTACGTTGAAATTTGAAACTGAGAAATTGTTTAAGGAGAAAACCGGGATTTGAGGACGGAGGATTAGCCACGTTATGGTTGTGGAGATGCAGAGGACGACGACTAAAACGACTAAACCGGTGAAAATTCCTCTGAAAAAACCGGATGAAGCTGGTCTTTGATAAACCGGATTTTGCTGGGGCGGGTAAGAGTAATATGAAGCGGGTGGGGCTTGAGCGTAAGGGTATTGTTGGTAAGGTGCGTTTGGATAAGTTGGGTAGGGAGGGGCTTGGTGGTAGCCTGGATAGCCCATTACTGGCGGGTACGTTTGTGGTGGAGGCGGTTGAGATTGCGGAGGAGGTGGTGGTGGTTGATTTGTATCACGTTCTGAGGTTTGACCCGGACCCGGACCCGTATCGGGTTTGGGTTGGGTTTCTTCTTCCGGAGGAGAAGGCATCGGTGTGTCTCTCTCCTCCCTCTCTTTTTTTTATTAGTTTTGACTATTAATCAATTTTTTCCCGGAAAAGATCTGGAGAAAGAAAAGGGTGATTAGTGGAAAGCACGAATATTAATCTAATTTTGCTAAAGATTTTTCTCTTTCTTAGGTGTTTTTTTTTTTTTTTTAGTTAAAGGACAAAACTAATCATGTTGGATAAAAATAGTGAATCTGTCTTGGTTGAGCTAAAATTAGCACTACTGGCATTTATTGTATCCAGATCTTAAAACCAAAGCCTAGATCTCCTAATAGAAGACATTGTATCTTCAAATCTTTGAGACGTTAGAAAACCCAGTAATGTAAATGTCATGGATCTTTCCCAAGGGTGCAGTTTTCTGTTTTTTATTATCCAAAAGTTTCCATTTTGTACCAAAAGAGATCGAAATTGAAAGAAAAGCCCCAATTAGCATAACAGGATAAGATATTGGAGGTCAATTGGTAATTATAGTAATGAACTAATGATAGAGAAGCTATTATTTAGTGAATTTTTCCACTTCTTATGCCCAACAATATTGCCAAGTCAAGACAAATCACAAATCGATCAACTATCTACTTTTTGGGATATGCTTTGATGAAAAGCATATGTGTTCATATTATCACATCAAACAGTGGAATTTATGTAACTTATAGAACAAAAAACAAGACTTCTGAGAAGCTTACATAGAAAAAAAATTGAACTTTTTGTGATGGATAGAATCTACTACCTCTATATATTGTTCGTAGTTATCGGCATTGATCCTCTTGAACCTAGTTTAAGTTCTTATTATTCACTAGCCTTCTGCGTCCGTTGCCTAATAATCAACATTGTAATCGTGAAATTCCCTTACAGGAGATTTGGCCTCAGTTATAAGATGATATTCAATAGGCCTTAAATGGGCCTTGTAGAAAACCATTTTTGCTTTTGTTGTTAGGTTATTAATGAATTTCAAAGACGCAATTGTTGTATACCCCGATCTTACAGATGTGAGGTTAAGATTTAACTTTGCTAGGATATACTATTTCGTTCGTCAACGCTAGAATCTGCTAATTCAACTCCTAGTTATTTTAATTTATCGAAACAACTAAAACAGAAAAATTTTGAAAATAAAAAGTAATTGGTTATGTGGCCAAGAAGATGTAGAATAGCCAATAATGTGAGGTCCAACATTTCTATATTCAATCCAGTCCCATGTGTTAGCCTGTATGAAGCTGTCTATTTTCTGACCAATTATACGAGTTTTGGCTGTACACACTTCATTACCAATTTTTGGTCCCAATTTAGTATAACTCATCTCTACGCTACTCATTCTTATTTTAATTTTCGTAAGTACTATGTAGACATATTCCAACGTGGTAAGTTAACCTATCATATCGGACCCATCCACACCCATACGGGCCTAAGACTTTAATTACTTATCAACTTGTATCAGACTGCTTCAATGTATTAGAATAAATCAACAGAGCAAGACCATGCTTTCCATTTCCCAACTTGACATACTAATAACTACATTATCAGTCTTGATATTTAGTATAAAAGTTTATATAAATTTTACATGATAATATCTAATTGATGTCTGCAATGTTATTGATGTCTAAAATTTATATACATTGTTCTATTGATGTCAGCAATGGTTTTTTTACCATTGGCCCATATCATGGTTACAATAGGTTGACCAAAAGCATAGTTATCTTACATTTTGTCAAAAGATGGACAAGTCATTGTTTTCTTTAAATTAAAACGTTTTTCTTTTTCGCACAAAGGAGAAAATCATTTTTTAAGTCATACTTTATAACTAGTTTTAAAACGGCCGCTTGTTTCTTTACGTATTGGTCATTTTTTGACCGTTTTGTGGGATTTAGTTAAATACTATAAAAAAAAGTTTGATCAGGTAAGTGTTCACATTTGTTTTCGATAGATGAACGTCCTCATCCGGAAGTTAAGATTCACGGTAGTGGTGGGTTGTAAGTAATTAAGCATAACTTTTAGTATTCGGTTTGAAACGTTAAAAACAGGTTAACTCGGACTATTAAATAAAAAATATTAATCGACGAGAATTTGCTGCCTTCTCATCCATGGTAATGGTGTCGCTAATTACTCGAATACATGTTGTTGCTATAAAAAGAGTAAATGAATTAGTATATAAACTTATATACAAATTTTTTTAATCTATAAGTCATAACCACGAAATAAGTACATAATGTTATCTTCTATATTAACAGAAAAGTATATTTTGAAAAAAGTTTAAAACCAGTCACTTATTTACTTCAATTGTCATTGAAATTATGTGTAAAAATTGTTTAATTGTAATTTAAAACGGTAATTTTGGAATTAAATAATTAAAATAAAAGTTAATTTCAATTCGATTTTATTTATTTAAAGAAATATTTTCTTCTCTCCCTTCTTATTTTGTCAACAAAATTATTTTTTTAATTAATTTAAAGATAATACACCTCTCATCTTTGTTTGATCATATTTTTTTTTTAAATTAATACATAGTTCATATAATAAATAAATATCTAGATTTTTTTCGGCATATATTGTGATTCGAATTTTTAAAAACAGGTTTAAAAATTTTGTTTAAAAATAAAGTATCATTAAGATTTTAAAAATATTTAAGAAACTTTTCTCACCACACAATAATGGATCATAAAGATCAGCGGGTTGATGAAATTTGAAATTAGAGTATTGTGATATATAAATTAACCATGTTACTACAAAATTAACTATTAATTAAAAAATATTAGAGTTCAATCATAGTTTACAATATAATATTTTATTAAATATAGAATCATTTAAATAATTTTAATATATATATATATATATGTATAATAAATTGAATATATACACATTCGATTATAATATAAATAGACTAACATATTAAAAAAATTAACGATCTAGAAATTGAAAATATTAGAAATTTAAAATATGACAAAAACACAACATACAATAATCATATATCTTTTTGGTGAAGTGAGGGAGACAATGTCTCCCGTATTATTATTGAAAGGAAAAAAACAACTACATTCGATCGTTTCTAAGGCTCCCCGGCCCATTATTATCTTCCATCATAATCGATCCGACACAATCCGGCATCGTCATGAGAGAGTGAAACCCTAACGGTAAAGAAAACGCATAGTTTGCTAATCCATCCGCAAGGCGATTAGCTTCCCTATACACATGCACAATTCGGACAACCCAGTCCTTCGATAAAAAGCCATAACATAGACGTGTCAGGAAAGACAAAGGGTGAGAATCACTTATCCCCTTTGTCAGAAAGCCAACCACAATCTCCGAGTCAACTTCAAGTTCAACCCTCCTCGCAACATACTGCCAAGCTATGTAGAGTCCATAGTAAACACCCCACAGTTCCGCTAGAGGGGCTGAACAGATACCGATATTTATCGCAAACCCTCCACACCAGCTTCCTTCACTATCTCTTAGAACACCACCTGCTGTAGCTTTTCCCGGATTCCCATGAGAAGCTCCATCTGTGTTCAGCTTCATCCATCCAACATTCGGCGGCAACCATCTGACTAGTCTCCTCTCACGCGCCATCCTCGGATGTCCTTCTTGTGCGCTGCCATTTGCCTTCGTTACCTCCTCAGCAAGATCAAGTATGAAGCGCACTCTGTCTCTGCATTGTCCTGTTGCCCCAAACACATTCATACATCTCCATTTCCAACCCCACCAAGTTATCAACGCGAAGGTAGTAGACCACACACTACCGCCACTACAACCACTGTCTCCCAAATTTGCATATAACCATTCCAATAGTGACTGAGTAAAGAAGTCCCTTCTTTTACTTGGAGGCAAAATCCTACTCCACACACCCGAAATCGCTGGCCAATCACGCAAGATGTGTATGATAGTTTCTTCACCTCTTTTACAAACCTGACAAACGCCTGTTTGACTCAAATGTCTTCTCTGTCTCTCCATATTTGTCATAAGGACTTGATTCACACCCAACCACAAGAAGACTCTTACTCTTTCTGGTGCCACAACTTTCCAAACCCTATCAAAGAGTTGTCTTACAACCGGTCTTGGCTGGTTGTTTCTAGTTAGTAAATTATAAGCAGACTTGACTGTGAACTTACCATCTGAGTTCTCCCCCCCCATGAGATCCGATCTCTAGCTCCAGTTACATCATCTAATACCACCGATAAGAGTTTCAGTTGTGTTTGTTCCGATACATAGCCCACCATCTGTGTAAAATCCCATCCAGTCCCGTTCTTCCACATGTCTCGAGCCCTCACATTAGACCAATTATCTGGAATTGGGTTTATAGCGGCCTCCATCAACGGACTCTTGTCCAACCATTTATCTGACCAGAAGCGGATATCTCTACCATCACCAATAACCCATGTAAGTCCTGGTAGTACAACCTCACGCAGTCCCAAGCATACACTACGCACGTCGAAGACCAAGTGCCATTCGCCTTCAGCCACACTGGATTCTGCGGGCTGTCTACTTTGTATTTCTTCTTAAGCACTCTAGCCCATGTGCTTTCGTCATCTTGGATAAGTCTCCATCCCAATTTTGCTAGTAGCGCTTTATTTGTCTCTGCCGCTAACCGGATTCCTAAGCCTCCCTCACTTTTCTGCAGACAAACTTTCTTCCACGATATAAGATGTTGTCGTTTTTGTTCAGCATCACTTCCCCATATAAAGTCTCTTGATAACCTGTCCAATTTCTCAAGTGTGACTTTTAGCAATGCGATTGTGCTCATTGTGTGAACCGGAATTGAAGTCAGGACTGCCTTGGTAAGAGTGATCCTACCTGCCATACTCAAAAATCGGCCTTTCCAACCTGCTAACCTTGAAGACACTCTCTCCACAACTTCTCCAAAGGTTTCTTTATTTATGCGTTTCTGTAAAACCGGCATACCTAAGTATTTCCCCAGTTCTCGTGTTGCTTGTATACCGCTCGCATTGCTGATCAAGCTCACTAATTCCCGGCTGACATTATCGGAGAAATAGATCTTCGACTTCTCAAGGCTGATTTTCTATCCAGATGCAAGACAGAACCTTTCCAGTACCTTGCATATCACTCTAACTTGAGTCACTGACGCTTCCGCAAACAAAATCAAATCATCGGCGAAACACACATGTGACAGTTTCGGACCTCCTCTTGAAAGACTGATTGGTTTCCAATCTTTCGCAGCAACAGAGAACTCAATTTGGTGGCATAATCGTTCCAAGCATAAGACAAAAAGATAAGGCGAAAAAGGGTCTCCCTGCCTTAGTCCCCTAGACGGAGTAAACGGTTCGGTCTTCTCTCCATTCCATAAAACATTCATCGAGGGTCCTGTGACACAATTCATTATCCAATGTATCCAATTTTCCGGAAGTTGAGCTGCTCTCAAAGTGTCTTCTAAAAAGTCCCATCTTATCCAATCATAGGCTTTTTCAAGATCCAACTTCAGTAACATCCACCCTTTCCTGCCTTTCTTCCTTCGCATCGAATGAACCGTTTCCTGCATAATTACGATGTTATCCGTGCTTAACCGACCAGGGATAAAGCTGGATTGCGCCGGACCAATTAATTGTGGCATAACTTTTTTCAACCTCATTACCATTGCCTTTGTAATCGTCTTGAATAGAACATTACAAAGACTAATGGGCCGAAACTGAGTGATCTTCTCAGGTTTTCCCACCTTTGCTATCAACACAAGGAGAGCATCATTTGTTTCCTGTGGCAACACCCCAGTTTCAAAAAAATCGAGAACAAAGCGCACCACCGAAGGACCCACAATGTCCCAACAATCATGGTAGAATACCGGTTGGTAGCCATCCGGACCCGGAGCCTTGAATCTCCCCATGCTCCGTATCGATGCTTCCACTTCTGCCGCTACAAATGGTTTACTCAACCCCTGCAACTCTCCTGGAGATAAACGTATAAAGCCCTCACTTGGTAGCTTGTCAACCTCTAAATCAAGATCCTCAACCGAATAAAGCCTTTTGTAGTATTCTACAGCTAATTTCTCCAAATCGGAAGTGTTAACAACCCACCTTCCATCTTCACCTTTCAGTGCTTCAATCCTATTCTTCCGTCTCCTAATAACAGTGGATGTGTGGAAGTATTTTGTGTTTCTATCCCCAAGCGCAATCCATTGCTCCCTGAACTTTTGAAACCACATGACCTCCTCTTGTTGGAGCACTATCTCAAGTTCCTTAATCAACCCCTCTTCGTCCAATAACAACGTATCTGTTGGCGCCATTTCTAACATGTCTTGCACATCTTTGAGTTTCCCCATTAGCATATCCTTTCGTTTCTGAACATCACCAAATACTTCTCTATTCCATTTTTGAAGCCTTTCTTTCAACTCTCTCAAGGCCTCGGGAGTACTCAGCGTCTCTTTCCAAGAAGTTGAAACCAGCTCTTTAAAACTTGGGTGACTGAGCCAAGCAGCTTCAAATCTGAACGGTCTCCTACTTGGGTCTCCTTTCACCGCCGGCGCCAACTGTAAATACAGAGGAGCATGATCCGACGAGAAAAATGGTAAATGCGAAAGAGTCGCTTCCTGCCACTTCAAGCGTGTCTGTGCACAACATAAAAATCTATCTAACCGTTTTGCGATAAGCGTGTTTACTGTTCTACCTCTTCTCCAAGTAAACGTGCTTCCTCGAAAACCCATATCGATTAAGGCCAAGTCATTTATCCAATTTCCAAACGCGATAGAATCTGGAGAGAGTTGACCATTCCCACCAGTTATTTCATCGGTCCGGATTATAGTATTGAAGTCACCCCTAATTACCAACGGCTCAGTAATTTCTTCAATAACAGTCCGTAATTCACCCCACAGTCCACTTCTTCTGCTCACACTTGGCGCCGCATACACAACGATAAGGTGTAAGATTTCTGCATCTTTATCTATCTTGGCATGAATGAATTGATCCGTCAACTTCACCATAGTCACAGTTCCCACTTCTGATCTCCATAACAGCCACAATCCACCACTTTGTCCCATAGCGTCCACTCGGAAAGAGTTGTCATAACCCAATCCTTGAAAAATTCTTCGCGCATTCTCCCCTCCTGCGTGAGTTTCAAAGATAGCAAGTACCTGTGCTGAAAATGTTTTTAGAATATATCTAATCGATTTTCTAAAATTGGGTTTATTCGCCCCCCGGCAATTCCATAAAAGACAATTCATCTTTAATTGACGACAGAATAACTGAAATGCCGGGACGCACCGTTACGCCATTGGTGACATCGTAGACAAGTCCACCGTCTGGTCCTCAACCATGACCAGATCACGATGTGTCTGTGATTCAGCCGGATTCCGATTCTCTCCTCCTCCCTCATCATCAAGCTTTTGCACTGATACCTTATCTGTATAGCTTCCTTCTCCATCCTTCTCAAAGACTCCCCTGGCCTGCCAACACTCCTCTGTTCCACGCGAAGTCTCTTTCCTGAGACTGATAAATCAACTTCGCTTCTGCTGGGACCAAAAATCAAACCACGAGTGGGTTGATTTAGTTTCTTCTGTTGGGGCTTAGGCCCACCATTTGTGTTTGTTTTATTATTCCTCCCACGTCCAATTTTTAGAACTCCTTTCGGTCCATTCTTTCCCTTCTCTATCCCCAGGCCCCTATGGCCCACTGCCTTGTCTCCCACGTTTACTTCTTTCCTCTGTTGGTTTGCGATAAATTCGTTTTCCTTATTGTCCTCTGATTGAACCGCAATATCCCGCAAAACAGTTGATTCCGAATCTTCAATAAGACCACTAAATCTGTTCCCTGATCCAAATTTTCCTGTTTCCTTAAATCTTGGGATTTCCTGAATATCCGCTGAACCATTGTTTCCCGACTTTCCCGCAGAAAAAACAATCCGGTTTGCCGGCGGATCTGAGTGTTTTCTCTGTCTCCTCACCTCTGTGAAACCATCACCATCTTGACTCCCAGCCCTTTGACTTGTATCCATAATCGGCAGTGGTGGTCCCTGCGCCTTATCTTGAGCTCTCCGAGGGCACGTATGCACTGCATGTCCATACAACCCACATGCAGAACAAATGTTCGATAAACCCTCAGATGACACGAAGTATCTCTCATCATTGATCAGAATTGTACCCTTTAGCGGCTTAGACTGGTTCACCTCCACACAAACTCTCGCGAACCTGGCTCTCTCAAACCGTAGCGTCGTTAAGTCCACCCTAACCGGATTTCCCAAACCCTTCGCTATCCCCATTAGGATGGCATTGTGATACATGTTTACTGGGATGTTTGACAAACGAACCCATACTGGCGTAGTCTCAATCTCACTACGTAGTGGATCAAACTCCGGAGACCAAGCTTTGACAAGGAGATAACTCCCAAACGCCTTCCATGGCCCTCCCGTCAACGCTGCCATAAACTCCTCCTCCAATTCAAAACGAATCATGAAGAACTGTCGCGGCAAATCCATAACAAACATCGCACCTTTAGGTTTCCACAGTTCTTTTAGCTTCCTCGTCAATATTGGGATTGAAACGTTACGCCCAAGTACCTTCAGAATCATACATCGACTCCACAAACCATTCATTACCTCCAAAACCTCTCTACCAATCATCACCACCGGTTCACCATCTTCACCATTAGGGAACTCCAGATGCATTCTATCCGCCACAAAGTCCTCCGACAACACTTCTTCAGGGATCGCCAATCCTCCGCCTTTTGATCCAATCACCTTCTGCACCCAAGACTTAGATGTATCCGGTGGATCAGCCGGTGGCCGATCCTTCTCGCCGATATCCACCATAGTCGCATCTTGCCCAATCGCCGATATCCACCATATATCTTACACAATAAATAATTGTGTAACGTTAGAATTAAAAGGAAAATATTATAACAACCAAACAACGATATTTATAACTTTCAACTATGTTACTTATAATAAAATTAAAAAAATAGAGACATATTTCTTTGAATCAGAATTTTATAATTTCATAAATAGTAAATCATTATATAGAAAATAATAAATTAAAATTTTGTCTCGTAGTATACCGCGGGTTAAATCCTATTATTTGTTATATATTTGAAAACATTTGTATAATAAAGTTAGAATTAAAAATATAACCTTACTTCTTAACGAGATATAATATTTAATTTTGGTCATTAAACTGAGAAAACTGTTAAACGACTGAATATAAATTATACAAAACATATGATTAGTCAAAGATTTTGAAATGTGTATAACAATTTGTTTTTTACCAAATGAATATTCTTCTTCTTTCTTTCTTTTTTTAATTAAAACAAATCGGCGTGCCTAACTGATTGGAGTGTACATTTTATAAAATTAACATCCTCTTCAATCAAGGAAATAACTACTCAATTAACTCAATTTTTGTTTGGCAACATCAGCTAAAATCAATTACATTAACGTATATACGTATATGTGTATATATACTGTGTTTTGTCAGCATACATATATGTATTTATATGTTTAAATTTTATTGATTGGCTGTAATATATGACCGCCGCTCGGCTCAAAGAATAGAAAAGAGCTATGTGTACATAATCCAAATAAATATATATTATCGATAGTGAAGTCAATTTTCTGTTTAATTAAATTATTATTTTGTAGTTGAATATATAAATCCCTAATTAGTAGAGCATAGCTGCAACTTGGTCATAATTCTGGGTCGTGCTCACGAGTTGCCTAACTTATTTCTAGTATTTTCCAATAATAGTTGAGTAATAAAATGGAAATATTTCACTTTAGTTCTGTGATTCTGTCATACTTTTCATATCTTTTCCAAAATTTTAAAATCATAAACATACGAGTTTATATAATCCGCTCAAATAAGCTAGAGACAAATAATAACATAGGTAGAAAGAGTGACCATGTAAAAACAAATGGCTTAACCCAACAATTAAAGACTCATGAAGAACCGCCAAAGCCAAATTATGACAAGGGAAGCATCAGATCATATGGATTCTTAAAAGGTAGAAGTACTCAGGATACCCAACTTTCGATGATATCTCTCTTCGTATTTTTTCAAAACGCAAAAACACTATCATTTTCATTCCTAACTTCCCTAAGAAAATTATAAACGATACTAAATAAACAGTATCATGGTTTTATTATTCATATAAGCTATAAAAACATATTCTTTTGGCTTTTTCGTAATATATGCAAATTTTAATAGCAAAGACATTGGAATCGAAAGATGTTATTTAGAAAACACAAAGTGGTATCTAGCAAGTTGATATCTCACAGAAACAAAACAGCCACTTTTGTTATTTTCTTAAGAGAAAATATGTTATATGCTTTTACCACTAAGTACGCTATCTCAACATGTTGACAAAAAAAATAAAGTTGTGGATATCCCTGAAAGCATTATGTAAAAAATCTACGGTGCCTAGAGCAACTTGAAACTGAGTCCGCATTCATAACATTAATCATAAGTTTTGTGAGAAATATCTAATATGGTTTAACCAAGTGAGTTTTGAATTAGTAGCAATTTATATAATCTTCTAAAAATTACGTTATATAGGAACATTTAATTTGATTCTCGTTTTGAAGGGACGTCGATTTTTTGGACGTGGATCACATGCCACTGGCCAAAGGAGATTACTGGTTTAAAGAATACCAAAACTTCATCAAAATAACCAGAAAAATGAAACTGATATTGGTTTAGGTATTTGCCAACAGATAGACATATCTATTAATGGCACTAATAAGATCAAAAAGCTAACGTGTATATATGAAAATAAAAGGAAATTAACTGAAAGTATCAATATTCAAAATGTTGTGGAAGCGCCTAGGCCCTAGACAAAAGTAGAGCATAACAAGGGAGTATGGGTCCAAAGGTATCATAAAAGTTGCAGCCTAATACAATGTACAAATCCGACAACGGACCGTTAATGGCACTTTAGGTTTTGTCGGCACCAAAACAATAATCTTGTTTCTGTTGACAAAAAAAAAAACCCAAAATCTTCATCTACCTTTCGGTTCATAACAGTAATATTTACTATAGTTTTGAAATAAGCCTGCCAATTGTGGTCTTTTCTTGTAAAATAAAAGACAAAATATAAAAAGTCAATGGGGGATGGCAAAAAAGAGGAGGAATCAGCAATTAAGGCATGTGAGTAAAAAGAAGACACAAACCAGACAATCTATTTGTCTTCAACACCGCCACAACCAATCCCCAATGACTTCGTTACTATTTACACTTTCTTCGCCGTAATCGCATCTCTTTTGACAAGTCAACACTCTTCATACGTCTCACTTTTCTTATAATTTATTATTTAGTTTTTTTGTTACACCACCCAAAAAAAAAAAGTCAAATCTATATACGTTCCTCGTTCGTTCTAAGTATAAAACTATACAATAATAATAAATAGCGACAGCTATCCAAAAAGAGTTTAACAATACTTGTATTTTCCGTGTTTTGACTTTTGTAATTATTCTGAATATTTCCTCTACCCCTTTATATTTAAAGACCCAACCCTTCATCTCTATTCTTGCTAACGTATTAAAACCAATCCACATATCTCCTAAATCTCAGCTACTACACATTAACACAAAAGTTTCATTTTTTTTAAGATTCGTTCGTCGATCTATTCATCAAGTTTACTTCTTTTTCTCATATTTTCCGGCGGGTTAAATGGATCAAGAGATAGAGATTCCTTCCTTCTTTATCTGCCCGATATCTCTAGATATTATGAAGGATCCGGTGATAGTTTCCACCGGAATAACATACGACAGAGACAGCATCGAGAAATGGCTCTTTTCCGGTAAGAAAAACTCATGTCCGGTCACCAAACAAGTTATAACTGAAACCGATCTCACCCCAAACCACACTCTTCGCCGTCTGATCCAATCTTGGTGTACTCTCAACGCATCATACGGTATTGAGAGGATCCCAACTCCAAAACCTCCGATCTGTAAATCTGAGATCGAAAAGCTCATCAAAGATTCATCATCTTCGCATCAAAACCAAGTCAAATGCCTCAAACGACTTCGTCAAATACTATCGGAGAATACAACGAACAAGCGGTGCTTAGAAGCCGCAGAAGTTCCGGAGTTCTTGGCAAATATCGTAAGCAACTCCGTAGATACTTACAACTCTCCTTCTTCTTCGCTTTCTTCTTCGAATCTCAACGACATGTGTCAGTCAAACATGTTGGAGAATCGATTTGATTCTTCAAGAAGCTTAATGGACGAAGCCCTAAGCTTACTCTACCATCTCGACACGTCAGAGACAGCCCTCAAGAATCTTTTAAACAACAAGAAAGGAACAAATCTTGTAAAAACGTTGACGAAGATTATGCAACGTGGGATTTACGAGTCAAGAGCCTATGCGGCTTTGCTTCTCAAGAAGATCCTCGAAGTTGCGGATCCAATGCAGATCATATTGTTGGAACGGGAGCTTTTCGGTGAGGTCGTTCAGATCTTGCATGACCAGATCTCTCACAAGGCGACGAGATCAGCAATGCAAATCTTGGTAATCATATGTCCATGGGGAAGGAATAGACACAAGGCCGTGGATGCTGGAGTGATCTCGATGATAATCGAGCTTTTAATGGATGAGACTTTCTCATCTGAGAGAAGGAATTCAGAGATGGCGATGGTTGTTCTTGATATGTTATGTCAGTGTGCTGAGGGAAGAGCTGAGTTTTTGAATCACGGTGCGGCTATTGCCCTTGTGTCTAAGAAGATATTGAGGGTCTCACAGATAACTAGCGAGAGGGCCGTTAGGGTTTTGCTTTCGGTTGGGAGGTTTTGCGCAACGCCGTCTTTGTTGCAGGAGATGTTGCAACTGGGAGTTGTAGCAAAGTTGTGTCTGGTGCTTCAAGTTAGTTGTGGGAACAAGACTAAAGAAAAGGCGAAGGAATTGCTTAAGCTTCACGCTAGGGTTTGGAGGGAATCACCTTGTGTCCCAAGAAATTTGTATGATTCATATCCTGCTTGAACAGCAAGACAGAACCACCTAGTATATGTTTGATTAATTCTCATCAGATACAAACAATTCTTTGGGAGTTATTTTTCGTATAAGTTCATTTAAGAACAAAAAAAAGTGGTTTATTTTTGTTCAAACTCAGATTTTCTTTTGTTTTGGTTATATCTTTCCAATGTTCTTCATCATGTAGATAATAGTAGATAACTTTCATGAAGTTATGAGAAACTGCAAAGAAATAAATGGATTCACATGTTACATGGCTATTTTTTCCACTTGCTTGTTCATTATTGTTAAAGGCTCCTTATTTGTATTCTTTTTGTCATTTTCCACATTAACGATGGAAAACATCTCTTTCAACTTCTCATTTTTATTGAGTGGATAACCTAAAAGGTTACATCATAGGTGCTTAAACCATTACGTTTAGAGATTTGTATACGTCCTGTGTAACGTTTCTGACCATTTAATTGATGTCCGTGGAAGTAACATTGCGAATGTTTATGTCGGTACGTTCTACTTCTACATATCTCTAATCCCACTATTGGTTTATGGGTTCCATTATATATTGACCGCGACGACATATGTCATGCTTTCATTCGATGACTAATTTTTCTTAAGATTTGTTTTCTCATGCCAAAAATCTCTCATATTTGATTTTGTTTTCACTCGATACTGAAATTATTTTATTTTTCAAATATTCAGTTTAAAATTATTCTAGATCAAACCGAGGTAAAACTATTCTTGAAAACGCTTATCTTAAAACGTACATTTTAACGATCTATATACATTTCATTATTGGTAGGTCAAAGGCAAAGAGAGATGAAACGTAAATGCAAACTTCAGAAAATGTTTTGAAAATAAGCTTTGCATTCAGAATTTTCTGTTTTTGGAGACCAATATACAGGGATCCAAAGCACGTTATAGCAATATTATATAGCAAGAATCTCTGTATCTACACACCTCGGTTCGAGCAATCAGGGAACATGGTCTTGGTGGGAACATGAGTACAGTGTCTTTTTACGTGAAAAAAATAATTATTTTTTTAGCTATAAGTACAATATATAAACTTCTAAGGTTTTACATTAATAATCCCCCATACAAAGTTTATTTGGATTACATTAAAATTTACTCTTCCAACAGTGAGTTTTTTTTGTCTCCATATTCTTTTAATATATAGTTAGTTATATACTTGATACAGATAAATTTCAGAACCTGCAAAACGTATAAAACAAGAAAAAACCATTCATACTACATACCATTAGAAAGTTGATGTACTCATAAAAAAAATAGCATACGTTAATATTGAATAAAGTGTTACACATATGAACAGTAAACCGTGGTGGTCGAATTACATTGTTTTCTTAAAGATCAGATTGTAATATTGTGATTTCTGATTTGATGCCTCTTTTTAATTATTCAATAATTTAAGCACCAAAAATATTAGATCCGATTAGGAAAAATTAAGACAACAGCAGCTGAGTATTGACCATCATTCTCACTTTATTTGGCTATATCACATTATGTATATGGGACTTGTATATATTTTTAAAAAATACTTATTTTTAGTTGTATTTAATAAATGTCATGAATCAAAAGTCAGATCTTACGAGCAACCATGTCGCAATCTAAAACGAGTTAAAAACTACGAAGTTGGTCCTGCCTCGACCACCACTTGCAGTTGTAGTTAAAACGATATGGAGAGAATATCCACAGTTGACAAATATTTCAAATAAAATTTGAAAATACACTCGCGTGACGGACACCCACAGAAGGGCTTATCTCTTTGATGGTGTATGTAGTAGGTTCACATATAAATGTGAACGTGAAGGACTAATGTATAATATATGGTTAAGAACGTTTAATTTAATGAATTCCATTTCATGTAATGTTCAAATGTACAAGGACGTTAAGGCGACACGAAGACTTGGATTACATGGCGGTGGTTAGCTTTTGACTCGGTCCCCTTTTTTGTTTGTTTTTAAAGCTCATCTTATGTCAAAACTGTAATTTAAAAAAAATTAGAGTTATTCGTTTTATTCGTTAAAATTAATTTATAAAATAAGAATTTCAAATTAAAAGTTCTTTTTAACAGTAAGTTCTCTTATCATTAACTTTAAAAAACACAAGAAGTTGATCCAGAATTGGCCTAGAATTGTATTGCTCTTATGGTTTAGAGCCGAATGCCGATAAACTATAGGATGCATTTAATTTACCTGATATGGTTTACTGGTATAAATTTCCATACTTGGATGATTACCAATTGGAAAACCTCATTGCGTGAAAATTTAACAAAAAATATACAAAGGTTTCCATTTTTCCTTAATCTTATGTATCAGTGAATGCTTATTGGAATCAATAACCAAAAAAATAAATAATATTAATCCAAGTTTTGTAGTCATTGGTTCTTCCATGCGCAAGCTTTCCCAAAAGCTAATAAAGACTATACAACATTGTTGTAAAGGACTGAAGTCACTGAACCGATAAGGCTAATTTCAACAACATTTTTACTTGTGCTAAACAGCCTCTAGATCACCATAGTTGGCTAATGTAGATCTATTAGATCTATTAAATAGCAAGAATACCGATGCTCTTAAAATGTAGAGGATAAGTCTAGGCTTCTGCTCGCGATCTTCCCGTTATAAGAAAAGCACACACTCTAAAGCATCTCTAAAGAATCTGTTTTTCGTTGCTCTCTTCACTTGCAATCTTAAAAAGAACTAGTCCGAAACTCAATCAGGTTCCACTTTATCAGGCTAACATTCCAAAAAACAAAAGATATAGAAACACAGATAATTGTCACGATTTGATATCTTCAAGTGACAAAACCTTTACTAGAAGGTTTCGTTTAAGCCGTTTTTATTACAGATTTACACAACACCAACACAAGAGTCTTTGGTTTATCATTGACCAATCCCTAGTTCTACCAAAACTACTCTTGGAACCCTCTGTTTTAACAACAACGAACCGACCCATAACCCCTAATTTATAAGCGCTGTTTTTCTGAGATCTTTTTTGGCTAACCCTAAAAGCTACCTTCACAAGCCTATATTTAAACGAAGCCCTAGTATATCTCTCGGTATTCAATCTTCCTTCCAGATACGACCAATACACTAAAATTTTAGTTATGGTAATCTTCTCTGTTTCTTCGGAATTTCCGATACTCACTTCCACGTTATCTCCATAGATTTGATATAATATTTTCACGCCAAATAACACTTTGATATGCAACGCAATCTTCATCATGTTTCAGCACAAACTCTTGTGCTTTTACATTCATATAGACGATAGGAATCACCTGAAACTAAATCTGGTTTTCCCAGTGTTTAGTTATCCCGTCGTCTATAGAAGAATTCAAAGTTATCCACCACCCTTTTCGCTGTACGCAATTCACAAAAATCATTTTTGATTAAGAACTTAATTACTTGTGTTATCTTCATCACGTCAAAATAGAAATTAATCCCCACTTTCCCCAGTTGAATTATCCACCGTGTTTTGACGTATCGTTGGTGATGATACAATAAAAATCCATAACTAAGTTAGTATTAACTTCAGGGATCCCTACTGAAGCAATTAAATGCAACTAACCATTAAATTCATCCTAAAAATTCTAAGCTGATGAAGTATCTAACTATATGGCCACATATCATATTGTGACAAAATTTACACTATCATATCTTGGACCTTGACCTGTAGATTGAATTTTTTTTTTCTGATAAACTTGTACAAGAAAACAAAGTTGGTTTCGAGTATATATACTTACATTGATACCCAAAAAAAAAAAAAATGGTTTCCAGTAAACATATATATATATATTATTATTATTTTTTTTTTTTGTTAAATAGATTTTAGATAAATTAGTATATTAATTTATTACCTATAATCTCTTCACCTTCGCTTCGGTACTTAGACCACCTCCAATGGAAGTTCTTAAGTGGGGTTATTAGGACAATATTGATTAAAATTAAATCAAAACTATATAATTAAGTGGAGAACCGGTTATTAATATAGATTTTTAAGAACCCTTTAGAACCGATGACGTGTCCGATTATGGTTGGATGAAGAATTTTTATGAAAAGAAAACAAATGTGTTCCCCGTGTTCTTTCTCTTTCGCAACTATATCTCTCTTTCTCGTCTTTCTCCGATGGCGAAATCGGAAGATATTTGTCTGGATCCGTTGATTTGAGAGGAGAAATGAGTCGCAAATTGTGACATTCGAGTGTTCGATCCGCCGTTATCATCATCTCCACCGACGATGGTCACCATCAGCGACTTTGGTTCAACAAATCGGAGAGTTTGGTTCACCAAATCGGAGAGTTTGGTTAAAAGATGCTCCAATCTCTTTTTCATGGTACAAATGTATCTGATATTCTGTGTAGATCGTGATAAATTCTTGTTTTTTGATGAGATCGAAATTAGGGTTCTATGGTTTTGCCTCTTTGCGCATGATTGTAAGATTAATTTTAGATGTTTGTTTGAATATGATAAGTTTTTGCTTCTTTGCGTATGAATTTGATCAAATTTCTCTTTTTTTTTAGGTTAAATGGAGAAACTTCGATAGATGCTCAAACAAATGGAATCTGATTCCTTTTCACCAATGAAGCAAGGTAATTCATCTTCCTTACTCTTTGTTATATCATTAGTTGCTGAATTTGTTTAGATTTAGATTAGGTAAAGACTTAAGTATTATATTGATTGCCAAAACTTTTTTTGTGATAAATGCTTGTTAGCTGTTGATTAGGACTGTTTACATCATATTTATTGACTGTTTATTGTTTATGCTCTATGTGATCAATGCTTGATAGTTTTAGATTAGGTAAAGACTTTAGTATGTCATTGATTTCTAAAAACACAAACCATAACTTGTTATGGCACACTTAAACCTAAGCTTATATATTATAGTCTTCATCTGTACCTTAACACATACCATAACCCTTCATTATTCTCTTTCCTTCTCATTTTAACACCCAGTAGAAACTAGGTTATGGATTTTACGAATCCATATAGTCACTCTTTAAGCTATATGGACCTCTTAAATAGTCAACAAGAAACCAACATTCTTGAACCCAATCCTTATGAGAGTGTTTCACCTAGTATTGAACTTGGATCATCAGAAATCTCTGTGTTTAGTACCTAATGTTATGATGATCCAAGTCAAGGTGAATACACACCTGAGGACCGTAAAGCAAGAAGGAAATGGTCACCCAAAGAAGATGTTGTGCTCATCAGTGCGTAGTTAAACACCAGTAAGGATCCAGTAGTTGGGAATGAGCAAAAAGTTGAAGCCTTTTGGAAACGCATTGCAGCTTATTTTGCCTCAATTCCTAAGCTTACTGGTCTGCAAAAGAGAGAGGTCAGTCACTGTAAGCAAATGTGGGGGAAGATAAATGTCCAAGTTTGCAAGTTTGTTGGATGCTATTAGGCTGCAACAACTCAGAAATCAAGCGGCCAGAATGAAAATGATGTTATGAAACTAGCAAACCAGATCTTCTTCAATGATCACAAGGTGAAGTTCACCCTTGAGCATGCTTGGAGAGAGTTTCGCCATGATCAGAAATGGTGTGGATCTTCTTCTACTAAAGATAATGGAAGGTCAAAAAGAAGAATGTGTGTGGAGGGTTTTGCACAGTCATCAAGCTCCTACCCAGTTAGCCATGGAGATGTTGAAGCAATGGCTCGTCCTCTTGGTGTTAAGGCATCAAAGGTCCAAGTTAAAAGGACTATGAGCAAGATAACCACTGTGGAAGAAGAAGGCAAGTCTCTGTTGCTGTTTCAGAGCATGTGAGAGATAAAGCAGAAGGACTTTGCAATGAAAGAGAAGCTATCTAAGATTAAATTGCTTGAAAGTCTCCTTGCAAAAACAGATCCACTTTCTGAAATAGAAATGGCTCTAAAGAACAAACTAATTACTGAAATGTTGTCATAAGTTTTAAGTTTCAAATTTTTGTTGTATGTCTTTCATTTGTATGAACTTTGATAGTTTTTCATGTTTCATGTTCTCTTTAACTTTGAATTAATGTTTGATAAATGCTTGAATTGGTTAATATTTGCCTTTGTGCTCTACTTTGTGTCTCTGTATATAAGAGGTTGACATGTACCATTGTGATAACTGCTAGAGAGTTTTATTACTTGTATGACTTGTACTCATTTTGCTTCTATTCATTTTGCAGGAGGTGAGTAAATAGCAGAGATGACAAGTATAAGATGACTGAAGACGTGGTGAGTTCATGGCAAGAAGAAGATGACAAGTTGAAGATATGTGTGGTGTCTCATATTCATGTCATAATAAAGTAGAAAGTTTGTGGTTCATATGAGAGTGTATAGCATCTTGTATAGTAGACAAAGTAAGTGAATAACATCTTCAATGATTGTACACCACAAAACAAAGACACAACACTTCTCTCCATCTTGTGTTCTTGTACCAACACTCTTTATTTTCTCCCTATATACAATACTTGTTCTTGTATTACAAAGACACAACACTTCTTCCATCTCTTCTTTTTTCTCCAAAACACTTCTTGTATTTTTTTTATCTTATTAGAACAAAATATCACAAAAAAAGAACTCTATTAGGGGTTCTATCTTTGAAGGAAGAAAAAAATAAATTTCCTAGTAAAATTTTTAACTTTAAATGATGCAAAATTTAGAATAAAAATATTATTACAAATCCCATGAAATTCTACTATTGGAGATGGTCTTACAATTTATATACAAAGAACTCTTCTTAACTTTGCAGCAGACTTGACAAGGCTATATTTAATTATATCCTTTAATTCAGAAATTTAAATGCACAACTGTTTTCTATTAGTAATAAGAGTTTACCATTTTTCTTGGATCAAGTGGAGATGTATGGGAACGTGTGCGACGCGCGAAACTCGATGATAAACAACTTTCCAAGTTAACTTCTTTGCCTACCTCTGAACACAACTTGCGTAATTCCCTCCATTCTAGTTCACCAAATCTGTATCCTAGTCCTTTTTCTCTTTAGACAATTTAATTCTCTTTTAGAATTCCTAATTATCTGACCAAAAAGAAGGTTTCCTAATATATACATATATAATAATTTTATAACTATTATGTAATTAAGCTTTTAAGAAAATTAGACAAAACTATTATTTATACCTCTAACATTTGTAAATATGAATATGAACATGAGGGTTAGAGCTACGAAAAATTTCATATACAATTGGGTTTCACATGTAGAGGGACTAATCTTTCATAAATCACGAGTTAGACGGCCAAACTTATAATTAAACCTCTAACAAACAAAAGATTATCTGATTAGCGACCAGTTAGTTTGTAGTTTTTTTTTTTTGGGAAATATATACAAACTAATCATAAAACAGAAAAGAATTAACAAATTAACCATAGTGTCATAGTATTTTCTCTTCAATTATAATTACTCATATACTAATATATCTATTTAGGCATTTTATATTTTATACGTTATTTTCCAAAATCACACAGAACACTCACATGATTTTATAGCGAAGAATTTCCGACGACTGCACAGACACCTTGGAACAAACCACCACTCATTTCTCTTTCCTCTACCACCACAACCACATCACAATAAGCTCCGATTACCGATAACAACACCAAAACCACCGTTGTTCTCTCTTCACCCATCCTAAATCCCAATTTTTCTCCATCCTTCCTTCTCCGTTGTTGGGAATTTTCTCTTTTTCTCTCCACAATTAACACGAGTTTTTTTGTAAAATATTTTATTTTTTTCAAATGACATGCTATTTACTTCAATATAACAGATTATTTTTATATGTTAAACGCTATTTAATTCAATTTTTTTCATAAACACTTTTTTTGTAAAAATAATATGTTTTTCAGTTTAATTTATCATGTGAAATTTATATGTTATATGCTATTTTCCAAAATCTCATAAAAATTATCTCATTTTTGTCTTCGGCACCGAATATTTCTCTTCTTCTGTCCAACTCTAAAACAAACAAAATGTGATTTTGTCAATGCACTCTTTCCAAAACGTGGGTCCACAGTCATTTTTCCATCAAATTTTTTTTTCATAACTAGTTACTTAATTTCCCTAAAAAAAGTTAACTACTTTCTAATATTACCCTTTTTACTTTCTCATTATCAATATGTAAACATATATCTCTAAAAAATGTAATGGTTAATAATAATAATATATGTCTATATGCATATGTAAGTGTTCGTACGTGTAGTTTTTTATATGTAGAAAGGAGTTGAACGAAAAGGAGGAACAAATATGCTCTTTCTCTGACACTCCCTTTGTGGAGAAGGATCTTACACACACATAGGCCGGAGATACTAACAGGCTCACACGTGCACCCGTGATACACGTGCACCCGTGATACACGTGCGTCTCACTTTCAGTGAATTGCAAGTTCAAGTAACAAGCAAATCTCAATCGAATCCAAAGACAAGGACCTCCACGTGGGATTCTTGGGGAAAACTTGAAAACGACTAATTTATAGCTTCATATAGGTCGAAAAATCACCAAAATAAATAAATATCCTATATAGCCTATGTATACATATTACCCCTTAAATTTGTACTTAAATTATCGAGTTAATTACATGAAAAGATTTCATATAATTGTGTATATCATGTGTGTAATAGGTACAATATATAATACAAACTCATAAACTTAATTATATGCATATATAAATTATCATCCATCGGCTGAGAAATCAAAAGGGCTCCAACTTCCAAACAAGAGGTTGGTGGAATCATTGGATTCGTCAGCGAAATGAACCACCGGTTCGTGCACAGCCTGAGCCGGAGTCACACCAACGTCTACATGGTTATGACCAATCAACAAAGCATCAGACCAAACACCATTAGTGTCTAAAGAAAGAAGCTCTTCACCAGGAAACGGAGGCAACCCATTATAACCACATTCCTCAACAATGTGTTCCACCTGATGATTATAATGATGATGATGATGATGACCATCATTGATGTCCACACTCCATGAAGGGTCCATCGAAGTGCCGGTAGGATTGTCGACCAGAAAATCCGTAGTGACTGATGTGGCTAAATCGCATTTTTCTTGTAGTATAGATTCGTCAGGCTTTGGGTTTAAGAAATTGGCGTAAACAAGAGCAAGATCGATGCTTGGTGAACCACCACCTGAGCTGCCAGAATTAGCGTTTAGGCCGGTTTTAGCGTTGTTACCGGACGAGGATTTAGGGCGGCGGGATTTGCGACAGCCACCACCTACAGGAACATTGCGGAGGGAGCCACCTTTGGTCCAATATCTGCGGCAACCTTTGCAGAAGTAGCGAGGCTGAGTGAGGCTATAGTTGTTGTAGTAGCAGAATTTTGTATTGGAGGATCCACATCGTGGACAGCTAGGCGTTATCTCCGCGTTTGCGTTTGCGTTTGGCCGCCATATAAACGATGAAGTCAGAGCCTCTGTTCTCTCCATATCTCTCTCTTCTCTACTCTCTCGGAATAAGAATGTATTATATACGCATGCATGAATGTATGTACGAGTTTGTGCATGTGGAGAAGGTATGACACGTGGAGGCTGGAGACTGGAGGAAGTGTGGGGGAGCAAATGCCTCGTAAGGGTGCACTCACTGTTGCTTCTTGGGGGTGACAGGGTTAAGGGTTTTGAATCTTTGATATACATGTTTAAATACTAGTAATTGTTTTTATCATAAGATATGAATAGAAAATGGTTAATTAATAGATCGTCTTGGATATTGTTTCGAAGCGAACAAAGAAGCCTATGGCCTCTTTGGAGGGATGTGTCATTGGGTGTACATTGAGCTATTTGTACGGCTTAGTTAATGGAGGCTGCACGATTGCTATATGTCTATTTTTCTTTTGTCGACATACATATATATATATGCATAAGTCTATTTTTACTAGAATATAAATCACATCAATAAAGTGAATATTTATATCAATAATGGTAGGAACTAGGAAGTAACCATGATCAATATATAATATGGAACATTTTTCTATTGACATTATACATTCGCGAGGACGCTGAAGTTTTGGTTAAAGCCGTTAAGAATCAGAACTTGTAAGTAGACGCTGAAATTTATAGTATGAAAATGGTATGTAAGGTATGTGTAACCATCTTTGAATAGAAACTCAGGAAGAAGAAGGTGAAACAAGAAAGCACAAGTTTTGAAGAACAAGGACTGTCTCTATTTGTATACTTTGACTTGTATTAATTTCATTAATTACCCACAAAAGAAGGGAGCTTGTAAAGGAAAATCTGAATGGGAAAAAGAGCTTCTTGGATCATGTGAACAAAGGCAATCTCCAAGAATCCTATATATTTTAAAACATTCCTAAAAATTAGCTTACCTTATACTATATGCAGAAATTAGATCACCATCACACTACATGTTGGTTTTAGAGTAGTAACTTTACATTAGAAACTCTTGCAGAAACTTGTTGAACATTAAAGATAAATATGGTTTTAAAATAGTAACATATATGAGAAAGTCTTGCATAAACATTAACAACAATGATACAGATTGTTATATAGCATATCAAACATTAGATATGCAATTAATCCTACTAAGTCTCCATTGCGTCACTCTCTTCAACAATCATCTCAGTTCCATTTCCATCACCCATTTTCAACTTGAACTCTTTTAGATTCCGTACCCACACACTGTAACTCGAGTTCATCGCCAAAACATCAACAGAAACCTCTTTATTTCTCACCAATTTGTCCGCATAACTCTCAAACCGAAGAATCTTTTCCCATAACAAAGATCGCCTCTGCGCATCACTACTCTCTCTTCTCACCTCATCCAAACACTCTTTTGCTTCCTCAACCTTAGCCCAAAAGCAAGTATCTTGCGTAGCGCTCGCGTATCTGCTTCTCACACACTTCTCAGGGTCTTTAACTCTTTTCCACCATTTATCAATCACCTCATACCTTATGGGTCTATTCCCGTGATCCAAGTAATGCCCACCACTCTTTATATCTCTGGTTTTGTAGAAATTCGCAATGTCGAGTGGCTCAACTAAGAGTTGATAAAATTGAAATGTGTAAACCCATTTCTTCCCTAGAAGAAAATCAAAAGGCAACTCATTCGTCTCCACCATTTTAATCACTTTGTCCCAAAACATAGCTAGTCTTTTGCGACTCATGTTCACCTTAAAGTCTCTTTTCAACGAATAACGTTTAAAGAAATCGTAGTAACCGAGCTGCTCTTCGGATGCGTCACAACGATCTTTGTACCATTGAATCTCGTGTCTTGCTGGCAAGACAATAGCAAGGTCATTAGCAAATTCAGCCGATCTCAGAATCGGATCTCGACCAATTTTTGTAGCTCTTTCTATACATTCCTTGACTGATACACCATTTTGGTCATCACAAGAGAACCCTAGAGATTCCACGGCTAACGCGACACCAGCTTGGTAGCTATTGTCGGAGATATTCCCACCAAGATAGCTTCTAGATTTAAGAAACATGTGAGAAAGTGTGAACACATAGTGTCCATACCTTTGATGTTCCTCGATGTTTGGAGTTACTGTCGCGCTGAGCATTTGAAACATCCTACGAACAGATTCAGCGTTGTCTAGGCAGACACCTCCATTGTCAGAACAGAAAAGATAGGTTCCAATGGGCCAAAATTGTTCATTGCTGCTTCTAGGAACGAGGTCGTGGATGGAGACCACGTGGCAGAAGTTGTGTGCTAAACGTGATCGTGAGATTGAGGTAGAGAGAGATTGGTTTCCGAGTAGAGGAGAGCCAAAGGTGATGCAGAGGAGGCGAAATGACGGTGGAGAAGGTTGAGATAGAAGCCATAGTGCGGTGAGAGCGGCCAATGCGCCGCCGGTTGAATGGCCAGTTATCACCACCAGCTTTTTTCCTACCAATTCTGGTTCCAATCCTTCTTTGATCTGTACGTTAGTTGATTAATCAAGATTAACAACAACAAAACTGATTATAGTCTACTCAATCTTATAAATCCACTTATAGATTTAGAGAGTAATTTGCCAATTAACCATTTTTCCAACTTATATTATATACGAACAAAGTTCATTAATGATAAGTTCTTGTTCATGAAAACAATAGGAACTTATTGTTATTCAAGATCTTCATATTCTTAGAGACAAAACAAAAAACTAAACGTATTCGATGAAAAAAGGGGAAAAAACAACGATGCTGACACATAATCAAGGGTTAAAAACTTTTTGAGCGCACATTATGTTACGCATAAAGCTGGCATATAACATTTCACTCAGCCACTAATTACTTTAAAATCACTTGGGCGGACGAACGTGGTGGCATACAAAACAAAATCCAACTTGACTTGCTTAATTATGATATCCGAGGTCACGACAATGTCATATTATGATATTTTAAATGGTGGAATAATTGTATCTACGAATCTTTTTAGGATTTCTTATAAGAAAACCATTTCTCTATTTATCTAGTGTCTATTGCTTATCGCCCATTTGCCTATTGTCTACTGTGGTTGGTGGTGACAATGATAAACATTACGAAGAAAAAAAATACTTATCTGGTTTGTAACTCATTAGAAGACTGAGATACATATATATAGAAGAAATATATTAATGATATGGTCATCTCTTTACTCCCCCATGTATATATAAATTTAGCTCATTAGAAGAAAATTCCTTTTGTGATGGAATTTAGTTAATTATGTTAATTTTTCCTTTGTGATAGAATTTTTCACAATAGCATTTATTGTATTTTGATTTCTATGTCAACGTATTAATTGAAATCCAAGTGTCTTGAAGCTAATAAATAAGTAAAAAAATACTGATAAAGCGGGTAATATTTGCATAAAAGTAAGAAGAGAAAACAAACCTTTAACTGACGGAAGAGGTTGAGTATGGCAGCGTCAACCATAGGCGGAGGCTCCTCAGAGGCTAAGCCGGGGAAAAGCTCATCTCCGGCGACTTTCAAGCCCACAAGATCCCCCAACTGAATCATTGGTACCGCCGGTACAGCAACGTATGTGATTCTGGCTATGTCCTGGATCTTTATACTCCCGTCGCAATTCGCGGCGTTGCATAAACTCCAAGAATCGGTAAATAAATGAGTCGACATCATGAACGACGCTTGTAACTCACTCGTCTCGAAGCGGCAATCTTCCATGATTATTTCACTACTCGTAGGAGTAGTTGCAGAAAGATGATGTTTCCGGGATTGTTATATTAGATTCGATTTTTATGGAAAGAAGGTAAGAAATTTTCCTGAGTCTCAATATTACTTTCTTGGTTCTTTCTTATGTATCTTCTTGGTGGGTGGTCTTGGTAAAGTCGTCTCAAAAGTCTATTTTCTTAAAATTGTGCGGTTTAAAAAATAAAAAATCCACTGATCGGTAGGTCCATCTCAAATTTTTAATCATTGTTTGAGTTCTGGCTAAGTGGCTAGAGGACAAAAATAAAATAGAAAATGCCAATCAAAGCATTATCCTATGTAACTTGAATGGTTCAAAACCTCAAACTTAAGCATAGAATGAAAATTGACACAAATTCCAAATTCTGATATGGAGTGTATTGAGTTTATATATCGGTTATTTCCAGTTTAATTACACTGTATAGATTACGGTTTAGTGGTTTAGTTTATACTTGTATATAAACGTTGTATCAGAGACATCTATACAACGTAATTAAACCGATACAACATTTATATACAAGTATAAACTAAACCACTAAACCATATAGATGTCTCCGATACAACGTTATATAGATGTCTCCGATACAACGTTTATATACAAGTATAAACTAAAACACTAAACCAGAATCTATATAAAGTAATTAAACCGGAAATAACCGATATATAAACCCAATAGAGTGAATTTTGGTAAGAGCCTATCCATCTTTTATGGAAATTTACAGATTAATCAGACTATGTCCGAGACATTAAGGTTTTTTGGCATAGCTTTTAACGGAACCAATAGCTTTAGCTTAACACGTTGGTCATTCAATCTGGCCCACGTAAGTCTTATATGTTAAGACTCACCATGAGGTGAGGAGACTTTTAAGTTGTGGTCTCCCTCTGCAGATATAGACCCCTGTTATGATTTTAGTAATTTACTGTATGAAAAAGTTTATATTTATTCCAAAAAAAATGCAGTGACAGCTCCATCTCATCTTTTTATCACTGTTTGGGATTTATGTGTCGAAAATCTAGAGTGTAAAAGGGGCCAAATATTATTATAGAAAATGGTTTGAGGCATTGGAAGATAAACCTGATGATTAAGACTTAAGCATGTATTGAAAACTCTTGCAATTTACAAATGATAACGATGAAAGAGATCATCTGAATCCTTGGATGTGAAGGAAAATAACCTGATAATGATCATTTGAAAAGCTACCATCTAAAATAAACATGTAATTTTCAGGTTTGATATTTTAATCGAGATTATATAAAATTGAATAAATAATATAATCATACTTCAAACAATGAAGTCTCTGTGTTCTAACTTCTAAGTAAGTCTCCATTAGAGAGGTGCTTGCTTTATTGGTGTTTTTCTTATATGAATGGAGTCGTCGTCCCAAGTCTCCCTTTGCTTATCATCATAAAATATGTTAATTTCATTGTCTTAGCAGATTTAAAATCAATTTATGAAAAAAAACAGTGAAAGCTCCATCGTGTCTTTTTATCATTGTTTGAGCTCGGTGTAGAGCAAATACATTACAAAATGCAAATCAAAGTTTTTTTACGAGAACATCTACATCTCTGTTAAACTACAAAGGTGTTAGGACAAACAAAGTTTTTTGTTTTGTACGAACTGATGTTAATCAATCAATCTGACACATCTTCGTCTTATTCAAAGTTAAAATCCCCATGACCTTTGAAGTTATGGTCTCTCTCTCTGCGCATATCAATAATTCTATATGGTTAGTTACCATCTAAAAGCAATCTTGCAATTTCCAGGTTTACCATCTTCAAGTCAGTTCATGGTTATTGGATTCCTAGTGTCTCCTTCTTCTACCTTTGATTGTTCAGCTTGAAACTAGACACAGTTTCTAAAATGTGTAACAGAACATGTATAAGTCTTGGTTAGATTAAGGCTTCTCGTTTTGCAATTGAACAATCATAGATTCAAGATATAGCAGAAATTTCCAAAAATATAAAGCAATGAGTAATGGAACGAGTCATGACTCAAAAAATTTGTGTATAATTAAATTATAACAAACTGTTTTGATTTTGATACAAATCAAACCCAAAGATACATCAATACACGAAACGCAACAGATTTAGATTTGAAATCAGCAAAATCTCTTTCATCTGATAAAACCCTAATTTCACAAACCCTCGTCGGACGGGTTCGTAGTAGCGGCGGCGTCGGATTCGAAGTCATCGGGGTCTTTGGATGGATCTGACTTGTCAATTGAGGAGCGGAATTTGTCGAGGAAAGGCTTGAAAGCAATCTCTATCGCTAACCATCCAAACGCCAACGCAGCGACCACCACAGTCGCCTGTTTCGCTCCCGAAGTTTTCCCCATCGCTGCGTCGTCGTCTCCTTCTCGTGTCGGTGGAATCGATCGACGGTATAAGATTGGGCGATGGGCTTTAGGATGATTATAATGGGCCGGTTTGGGCTTTTCATTGGATAAAGACGCATTATTACATTGTTTGTTACTTTATGGAAATTTTGATTGGCGTTTATGCTTGTATAATAAACATGTTTGGACCAGGACGTGTCAATATAACATGATCTTATTGTTGTCGGCTAACCTCACCATTAGAGTTCAAAATTTGCGTAATATAGGTGGTTGATCCAAAACAAAGAAAATTGATCCAATTTGATTTAAACAGGTTTGTTTTGGTTCAGTTTTACCTGTTACTTTAATTTTTTCCAATCCTAAAACGATTACCAACCCAAATGGATATGGACAAAAGAGTATAATATACCATCACCAGAAGAAACTTATGTCATAAACTATTAGCATTAAAATAATTAGAAAATGGACAGCGACGAATTCAAACATCCGTCTTAATTGTCATCTGCGACTAATACTAATCTGAATTCTAAAATCTTCAACTTTGCCTAATTTCAATACATCACATTCATCCTCTTATCCACTTTCCTGGAAATTCTCCTCTGGTTCACTCAGTTATTCAATTGGGTTAATCAAACCGACCGGTTCAAACAATCAAAAGTCTAAACCCACCAAGAAATTGCCACATCAAAAGAATTTGTATTCTATTGTCAGACTAGGTCATGAAATTTGACCGAGTCAGCACACCTTAAAAATTCTGGTACTCGACGTGGTTTAGTTGAACCAACTAAATGGTTAAATTAAACGGATTTTTTTAAAAACGTGATTCGGTTAAGAAAACCCGGTTAGGTAAACCTTATTGACAAACACACCACCTTCAATTTCAAAACCGCGTTTTAATCGGACTTTTCAATCTTTACTCGTCAATATAAAATGAACATGTAACAAACAAAGATTTTGATCAAAGATCTTTTTCTCAACTCCTTTGAATTTTCAAAATCGAAGATCTCTCTCGTATCTTCAGCCATGAACGATCTTCTCTCCCGCTCGTTTAACCGTTCCGTCGCGGACGACTCATCGCCGCCGCACTCACACAACATCGAGATGCCAAAGGCGAAATTCTCCGGGGGAAGCTGCCACGGTGGGAACAATCTCGACAAATTTTACCTCGACGTGGAGGAAGTGAACGAAGACCTTAAAGAGCTCGATCGTCTCTGTCGCAACCTCCGATCGAGCCACGAGCAGAGCAAGACGCTTCATAACGCTAAGGCGGTGAAGGAGTTAAAGGAGAAGATGGACGCTGACGTGTCGTCTGCGCTAAAGACGGCGAAGCGCGTGAAAGGAAACCTCGAGGCGTTAGATCGAGCTAATGAAGTGAACCGGAGTTTACCGGAAAGTGGACCGGGTTCGTCATCGGACCGGCAAAGGACTTCGGTGGTTAACGGGTTGAGGAAGAAGCTGAAAGATGCGATGGATAATTTTAATCGAGTGAGAGAGACGATCTCGACTGAGTACAGAGAGACGATTCAGAGAAGGTACTTCACCGTCACCGGAGAAAATCCCGACGAAGATACCGTCGATCGCCTCATCTCTACAGGTGAGAAATTTCTCCCATTTTTTTTCAAAAAAAATGTTTTTGTTTAATTTTTCAAATTTTAAATTCTAAACGTTAGCAGGAAAATAGCGTAAGTTATTACTTATCGAGAGATTTAGTTATAAGAAATTGTTAATTTTTTTGAGGTTTAGTTTATAATTGCGATAATTATGGTTAAATCATGCATGATTTTGATGAGATAAATTGGAATTAAAAATTGCAGGAGAGAGTGAAACATTTTTGCAGAAAGCGATACAAGAGCAAGGTCGTGGTAGGATTTTGGATACTATTAACGAGATACAAGAGAGGCACGACGCAGTGAAAGACATAGAGAAGAGCTTGAACGAGTTGCACCAGGTGTTTCTCGACATGGCTGTGTTGGTTGTTCACCAGGGTGAACAGCTCGATGATATTGAAGGCAATGTCAAACGAGCTAACTCGCTTGTTAGGTCCGGTGCTGACCGGCTTGTCAAGGCGCGGTTTTATCAGAAGAACACGCGCAAGTGGACTTGCTTTGCCATTTTGCTATTGATTATTATTGTGGTATTAGTTGTGGTGTTTACTGTTAAGCCTTGGGAGAGTAATGGTGGAGGAGGCGGAGGCGGAGGTTCGCCCCGTCAAGCTACTCCGGTTCAAGCTCAGCCACCGCCATCTCCGCCTGTGAACCGGCGGCTACTTCGCTAAATCTTTTTTATGAGGTTCTCTCGATCTATGCATGGACCTATCTATGTTTTGAGATTGTTCTTTTTTCTTTATTGTTATTATATTTTGTAATGTTTTGGTTGGTTAAACTCTGTGTATATAATGCGATCGGGACATATTTATTTGTTTGATTATGAAACGCAATTTTTGATCAATTCACAATCAGCTAAAGTTTAATTTGACCTCCCTTGGTATCAAACAAAATTGACTTAAACAAATGGGCCGTGGGACAAGCCCATTAGTTATACAAAATCCAGCGTAAGAGAAGAAAAAAAGTTTTGCTGTGTTGCTTGTGCCATTGTTTCTCTTTTTCTCTCGCAATGGCGTCGTTGAAGATGATAGGCAAGTCAAAATTTGGGAATTACTCCTTCGATTGATTCTTTTGTTTCTAATGTACGAAGATTATGTGTAACTTATCTGTTGTTTCTTTTGCTTTCTCCTTCTGATGTGTTTGTGTAAGATCAGACATAGCCGTTAACTTCACAGGTCAGTTGAGGCATTTCCACAAACACGTTGTGAACATATCCTTCTCTGATCAAATTCTTGTACGGACCATATGATTTTTATTTTTGGTCTAATTGTAACAGATGGGATGTTCAAGGGAATTTACCATGGCAAGAACTGTCATGTTCCCGATATTGCCACCGTCTTGAACCGGGCTTGGTCTGCCGGAGTCGATAGAATCATAGTTGAGTCACTCTTATCGATTCTTTTTGTTTGAATGATTAGAAAATGATAGAATTTGAGTAATTTCAGATTCCAATTTTCTTGAACAGGTAACTGGTGGGTCACTGGAAGAATCAAGGGAAGCTCTTGCAGTTGCAGAAACTGATGGTTTGTTTGTTTTATAGATCATTTTTTTCTCAGAAAGTTTTAAGTCTTTTACAAGTTTTTGATTGTGGATGTACATTTTTGCAGGTAGGCTGTTTTGCACTGTTGGGGTTCATCCAACTAGATGCAATGTCAGTTTTTTTCGTACCTTAATGTCTCTTTTCCATTGTCAGAGTTAAACATTGAACCAAACACTAATATTTTGCTTGGATTGTTCTTTAATGTCATGTCATCTTTCCATCAGGAGTTTGAAGAGAGCGGTGATCCGGAGAAGCATTACCAAGCTCTTTTTTCATTAGCTAAAGAAGGAATGCAGAAAGGGAAGGTTATACTTCTTCTCATCTTATGGATACTTCGAATTGATTTTAGGTTTCATATCGCTTTCTTGTTGAACGCAATCAAAACCATTCTTGGAACACTCTTCTCCTTTATGATTAATTAAGGTGGTAGCGATTGGTGAATGTGGGTTGGATTATGATAGGCTTCAATTCTGCCCAGTTGAAATCCAGAAGAAGTAGGTTTGATCATAAAGTTGACTCTTTCGTGTGTTTGATCGTTTATTTTGTTTCTCTACTTGAAATATTTCCCACGTTTTCTTCATTGAGAAAGGTATTTTGAGAAGCAATTCGAACTAGCATATGCTACAAAGTTACCAATGTTCCTACACATGCGAGCAGCTGCTGCAGATTTCTGTGAAATTGTTGAGAGAAACAAGAACAGGTGAACCTGCAGGCTAATGTTTTCTTGAGATGGGTTTATATAAACTTCCTGGATTGCGTTTTCAGTCATCTTAATCCATACTCCATAATCCACTATCAGGTTCACTGGAGGAGTTGCTCATTCATTTACTGGAAGTGCATTGGACCGCGATAAGCTTCTCTCTTTCGATAAAATGTACATTGGTAAAGACTTCCATTAGTTTTCCATTATTGTTAAAGACTACGTCTTTCAGAGCTCTCCTTGGCGTTTATACGATTAGATTTGTTCAGAATATCTTGGATTACTGTTTTGATTATTTGTATTGCTGATGCGATTCTATTGGCAGGTGTGAACGGCTGCTCGTTGAAAACAGCTGAGAATCTTGATGTCATGAAGGGCATACCGGTAGAGAGGATGATGATCGAAACCGACTCTCCATATTGTGATATCAAGAACACACACGCAGGAATCAAGTTTGTAAAGTCGACTTGGCCTTCCAAGAAAAAGGAGAAGTATGATCAAGAGTCCCTTGTCAAAGGCCGTAATGAGCCTTGTTTAGTCAGGTGAGTGTAGCTTCTAGATTAAACTCTTGTCAAATACAGTCCTTCGAACAATTCTTAGGCAATCATTTTCTTCCCCAGGCAAGTCCTTGAGGTGGTGGCTGGCTACAAAGGACTTGGCGATCTAAATCAAGTTAGCTCAACCTTGTACCACAACACTTGCAGGCATGTTCTCTCTCCATTTCGGTTTTACATAATTTCTTGATCAGTCACATAAACTGGCATTTAAAGAGGACATTGAAGAACTGTTCTTATGTAAAGGTTTTGTCCTGATGGATTGTTTCTATATCTGCAGAGTTTTCTTCCCTCAGGACTTGGATTCTGCTGCAGATGCTCTGCTTTCCGGTCACCACGAGACCGACTAGCAGTAATCATGTCAGAAATTTGCAGTTTTCTGGAATCAAGATATGTTACATTACACCATTTATGATTTAAAAGCATTCTCAATAAAAGTTACAAATAATATCTTGTTTTCTATCTCATATATTGTCTTCTTCTTCAGCCTCACTAGAACACAACACATTTATAAAAACAACAAAATTTTCATTTTTTGGCCCTCAAGCTGATCAGTTTGAAACTTGTTTGGAATCTATTGTGCTTTTGCTGCTTCATGTACTAACGTTCGAAAGCACCTCACTACTCTCTAGACTGGCCTCTTCAGTTTCTCCTTCTTCTACAGACGGAGGAGACACAGTGGCCCTCTCTCTCTCTGAAGCCAAATTTAGCCTCAGCGCTCGTCCTTCAACTTCCTAAGAACCAAACCAAAACCAAAACTAGTGAGTCTCAAACCCAAATCACCCAACCAAACAAGGAGGGAGAAGAAGCCTTACCACGCCATTCATGGTAGCCAAAGCAGACTGAACATCTTCGGCTGACTCGAAAGAGATGAAACCAAATCCCCGAGACCTGCCGGTGTTTCTTTCATAGATAACTTTAGCACCAAGGACACCAGATTGATCAGCAAATGCATCTTTTAGACCTTGTGAGGTTAGATTCCAATCAAGGTTTCCTGCATAGATCTTGTGAGGACTATCTACATAACTCCGGTTATTATCACGGATTTTGGTTCTCATTACTTCTCTCTCTCCGCCTCTTGGCACCTCCGGAAAGTTTACTTTCACCGTTCTACCACCAACTTGCTACAAACTCAACATACACACACACAAGAGATCAGAAACATTCTGAAGCTGACACATCTTTGATCAATGATGTGAACTTACAGAGCTGTTAAACATCTGAATCGCCTCCTTAGCTTCTTCAATGCTTCCCATGGTTACAAATCCAAATCCTCTGCTTCTATCAGTGACTTTATCATAAACAATCTGCAACAAAGAACAATGCCAACAGTTAGACAAACTTCAGCTTAACTCTCTCCAAATCAATCAATACTTGGAATTTTGAAACAATTTGATAGAGATGAACCTGAACATCGACGACATTGCCAGCTTCTCCAAAAAGCTGAGAGAGCTCAGAGGAAGTGATTGTGTAAGGTAAATTCCCAACGTAAAGCCTCCCTTCTTCACCACTCCCTTGCGTAGTCTGTTTTTCATCTGCGTCTTCGTCCTCTACTTCTTCTCCTTCTCCTTCGTCTTCTTCTTCTTCTAGTGAAGCCTCGATTTCATTATCGGCCGAGTTAGCTTCGGTATCGGCGGCGCAGAAGAAACGGTGGCGACGGATATTCGAATGGAGGATTAGCGAATTAGGGCAATTAGCAACGAGTTTGAAGGATTTAGGTGTAAAGCGATAGAAGAGTTGATGACTGGAGGGGGAGGAGAATAGTGGGTTGAAAGTAGCGGCGGCTGCGGCGGATACCGCCACGGCGGAGGGACAATAAGCTGACGACATGTTTCAAAAGGGGTTTGTGGGACTCTTGGAGGAGAAAGAGAGTGGATAAAGATATTTTTTCTTCTCAAACGATTTTTGTGGAAAGTTTGTTTTTTCCTACAATTTATTTAAGTTATTTTGAATTTAAGTTATTTTGAAAGGGCATTATTTAACACGAAGAAAATTATGATATCATCTTATATGAAATAATTATTTGTGTAAAATATTATTCATCTTTGCCAAAAAAAAAAAAAAAAAAAAAAATTGTTGTCGAATTCTGAGTGAAGCTTGTGCTGCCTCTATGGTATATCTGAGCCTATTTCATTAAACAAAAACAACAACTGAATTAAAGATACCACAAGAATTTCAGTCATCCTAAATCCAATTTGGTTACTGCCTTACACAAGAATCCAACCACAAGTATCATCTGAAATAGGCAAAAAAATTTATAACAAAACGTCTCAGGCAATTGCCCATAAACCAAACCAGCTCAAACTGACGCCAATCATTCATCTCCAAACCAAAACAAGACTAATTTCAAAACTCTAGTGTCACAAGTAATACCATTAAGATTAACAGCATAAAAAACCAGAGAAACAAGCAAAAGGAGAGTGATTAAAACATAACCACCGTTTTCAGCGATCAAAGCCAAAGCACCATAAACACTCAATTAAACTCACTAGCTAGAAACAAAATTCAAAAACAGATTTAATAGTGTCGTTTTGCCACTTCCAGAAGGCTCCATGAGAGCCTAGACGCTTCCCTAGATGTGCTGAATCACTAATCCCATTTAAGATGCTATTTTCTGATGGAGATTGTAGGATATTGGCTTAGGCCAAGCCTGTTACTATTTGCGTCCGAACGCAAGCCCATTACTATTTGGGTCTGAACAGAGGCTCGAGACACTGACACGCTTTTGTACTCATAAAAGCGTTCCGTTAGGTTCGAGACGGAAAATTACAGAAGACCCAGAAAAAATCCGCACCTCAAAGATTTCTCTATAAATAGAGGAAGAAGCTATTGAGAAGGGGTTGGAAAATTCTCCAAAGAAACTTACGGAGCAAAACCTCTCAAGAGAAAGTATAATAACTAGAATTGTATGCAAGTCAGAAATTGTATTCTACTTCGTACTTTCGTGTTTATTGTTTACTTCTATAATCGTCAATATCACTTCGTTAATAAAAGCGTTCGCTCCGTGCGATCCCCAAAAAATACTTGTATTATTATTGTTGCAACATCGGTACGAACAATTGGCGCCGTCTGTGGGGATTTCATACGAAGCGTTCGTACTTTCTATTGACGACTTAGCACGATGATGCCGATGATTCCGGAAGAGTACGAGACGACGCAAACTTCAAGCGAAGCCAGAATCGAATCCGCTTCACCTCCTACATTGCTCAACCAGCAATACGAAGTTGGACAGTCTACTCGCTAACAAGGCGCTGAATTCTCCGTTCCGCAACACACTTCATCGTCAACTCACATCGGACTTCCGACTCGGCTACAAGACAACGCATAACCTCAACCTTCGATTCCTGCCGCAGCTGCTGCAGATGCCAACATCGAAGCTACATACGATGGAGTATCCAGGAGACCCGAAGACGGAGTTACCCCAAGGGGAACCGGAGTCGACGAGCTCTTGCAATCTCTCCTCGACCAACTTGACCGTCAAGATGCACGAATGACCGAAAGACTAGACGCAGTCATCGCCGCCCAGGAAATCTCCCAGAACCAAATCGAGCAACTCCAATCATACGGAGGACGTATCGCAAGACCGCAAAGCGACGAGGAGACGATGCGGCCACAACGAACACCTCAAGAAGAACGTGCAACTCGACGAGCAAGGCCAGCTTCAATGATCATCGGATCTGCCGAGGAACGCGATCACGAAAAACGAGGCTGAAGGTCGCACAACGACAAGCGCCCACTCCTGAGTGAAGAGGAGGATACTGGCATACGATCCCAAGAGTTCGAACAGCTAAGACGATGAAGGACATGTCGTCAAAGATGCATCGCGTCACCAGCTCGGCACCTGACATAGAGAAGGTGTTAGAAGAATGCAGCGCTCTCCGTTCACTCCGCGGATCTCCAGAGTTCGTATCCGACATATCAGCAAGCTCAAGCTGGAAAAGTACGAAGGACTCCGCGATCCACGACCGTTTTTGACATCAGTAACCATTGCGATTGGACGCGCCCACTTCTCAGAAGAAGAATTAGATGCCGGAAGCTGCCAACTCTTCGTCGAGCACCTAAGCGGAGCTGCGTTAACTTGGTTTTCCCGCCTAGAGGCTAATTCAAATGACAGTTATCAGGAACTCACTACGTGCTTCCTTAAGAATTACGGAGTGTTCATGCAAAAGGGAGCTTCCAACGCTGACCTCTGGACAATGGTGCAAACCCAGAAGGAATCTCTTCGAACGTTTATCTGACGATTCAAAGGAGTTGTCACTAGCGTCGCCATACCTGACAACGCTGCGATCGCCGCTCTCTGAAACGCTCTTTGGCATGAATCGAAATTTAGAGAAGATCTCGTGTTGAATCAACCAGTAACCTTACCGGATGCGCTAGACCGTGCTAATAGGTTCATTGAGATGGAGGAGGAGAAAGCGGCCATGGCAAAGTGGTTAGCATCAGCAAAGGCCCCGCCCGTAAGAGAAAATATAAAAGAGGATCATTTCGAGCCTCGTCGGCATTACGATGCCGATTATCTTCGGGATGACAAGGGGAAGAGGGCAGCAGCGTACTATGTTGGCGACTCGTCAAACAAGTACGCAAAGCGATGGAACAAGTGGGAACGAGGAACTGATCCTAAGGCTGAGCAAACGTACTGCGAATTCCACAAAAGCTTCGGACATTCAACTAACGAGTGCCGACAATTGCAAAGTTTGCTAATGGCAAGGTTCAAGAACGGAGATCTTGATATCGAGACCAATAGGCAACGAACGCCTCCAAGAGACGATTACTATGACCGGGATCGACGAAATGATAGACGCCAACCCGACGAGTTTGGTCGCAGAGCAGAACATTATCGCAGCAGAGATCGTCTAGAACATCCTAGGCGAGCTAACGATGAGCCAAGAGAGGTGGATGACGAGCCTGTCCCACGACGATGAATCATTTAAAAGCTAACTTCCGTCGGAAAAAAAAAAAAAAAAAAAAATTTCTCTCTGGCGGCACATCTCGCGGCAAAAAAAAAAAAAATTTCGCTCACGGCAAGAAAAAATAAAACTAAAAAAAAAAAATTTCCCGCTCGCGGCAAAAAAAAAATTACGCAATGCTCGCGGCAGAAGAAAAGAAAATTTTTTTTTTTTTTTCCGTCGCCGATCTTTGTCTCTAAACAACGAACTACGAATGACTTGATCCCTTTCAAAGGTACGTAAGCAGCCTTTCACAAGGCACAACTATGACAAAAAAAAAAACATTCCACATTTCCGCAATCATATCTCGTCGTCAAACGACCGCGTCCAACTCAACGCTTCCCAACACACGATGCGCCGCCATACCTCAAGATAGTAAACGTTTTCTCAAATGACATTATCAGCACGTCAGCGTGCAAGCATGCCGTTACCTCCGAGTTTAACCTTCGGGTTTAAAACTACGCGAGTAACGCTTGTCGTCCTCACATCGTCTTCCTGGCCAGAAGTACGATTTTTAAACGCGTTCCCACATGGATGCATTGGTGAAATAATCCATATATTTACTTAAGTAACCTAAAAGCTTACACTTAAAGATTTGAAAACCGACCCCGATTCGCACCTATTAAAGCTAACAGACGACCGAATGAATGTAAACCAAGTCCGCTCGCACGTTTGTGTCGACCTAAAGGCACCCACAGAGTAAGCCAGACTCCAGCGCCGCACCTATAAAGTACGACGAGCTCTACCTTTCGTACTTCATGTATGCCTTGTCTCTCGGAGAAAACGTATACAGGATAAGCCAAGGGACGCTTTGCTCCATAATATGTTCCGAGCCAAGCTTAAACACCAAGGAAACCTCACCAACAGTAAGCCGAAGATAACCTTGCATGAAGAACCAAGCTCCGCAAGTTGATCATAACATTCCGTTTCCAAAAACGCGCGAACAAACTCGTCTTTTAACTCTGCAAGCTAATCATCATCATGTACTTTCGGAAGGATAAGCCGAGTTGTAGATCGCACCAACTCTGAAAGTACGAAGTATAAGTCGATTCTAACCAAGTTCAGACTCGTAACTTTAGCTAAAACGATAATCTAAGTTTAGTTCGACTTCGCAAATATAAGCATCGGCCATCCGATCCGTCGACGACCAACTCCCAAGACGGCCAAATTCCAGCGACGGCCGAATCGGTGAAGGCAACGCTCGGCTGAATCGGTGAAGGCAACGCTCGGCCGAATCGGTGAAGGCAACCCTCGGTCGAATCGGTGAAGGCAACGCTCAGTCGAATTAGTGAAGGCAACGCTCGGTCGAATCGGTGAAGGCAACGCTCAGCCGAATCGGTGAGGCAACGCTCGGCTGAATCGATCTAGAACACTATTCACCGAGAACACTATTCACCAAGACGAGTTTCGCATTCTTCGAAAAATGGGTCTGGACCATTATTAACCGATACGAATTTCGCACTCCTCGAAAAACGAGCTCAGAATATTATTCACTAGGACGAGCTCTCCGCTCCTCAACAAATGTGTCCAAAGCACCATTCATATGGTGTTTGTCAAAGTTTCTCTTCATACAACAAAGAGAGAGAACACATTTACGACAGACTCATTCGGATCGTGAATCGCTTTGTAAACTTCATTAAACACTATTCACTAAGACGAGTTCCGCACTCTCCAATAACGTGCTCAGAGAACTAATCCCCTCTCTGAGCTCCGCGCTCCCCGATAATCATGCCCACGGCACCAATTCTTCTGCTTGAGCTCCGCGCTCCCCGATAAGTGCGCCCAGACCACTAATCTTATGTACGAGCTCTGCGCTCTCCGATAAGCGTGCCCACGACACCAATTCTCCCGCACAAGCTCCGCGCTCTCCGATCAGCGTTCCAATGGCACCAATTCTCCTGCAGGAGTTCCGCACTCCTCGAAAAACGTGTCCACGGCACCAATCTACTGTACGAGCTCCGCACTCCTGGAAAAACGAGTCAACATGCACCGTTTCTTCCATAAGACCTTTATGTTCCCCAAAATACGTCACATCCCCTAAACAACGCAATGCTACACCTTCTTTACATCAGGAACAAACACGTGTCCGATTCAAGGACCACGTTCGACACACTCGAGCAAGCTCGTATTTGCCGAACTAAGGGAGGGGACTATTGTAGGATATGGGCTTGGGCCAAGCCCGTTACTATTTGCGCTCGAACGCAAACCCATTACTATTTAGGCCCGAACAGAGGCCCGAGACACTGACACGCTTTTGTACTCACAAAAGCGTTCCGTTAGGCTCGAGACGGGAAATTAAAGAAGACCCAAAAAAAATCCGCATCTCAAAGATTTCTTTATAAATAGAGGAAGAAGCTATTGAGAAGGGGTTGGAAAATTCTCCAAAGAAATATGGAGCAAAACCTCTCAAGAGAACGTATAATAACTCGAATTGTAAGCAAGTCAAAAATTGTATTCTACTTCGTACTTTCGTGTTTATTGTTTCTTCTGTAATCATCAATATCACTTCGTTAATAAAAGCGTTCGCTCCGTGCGATCCCCAAAAAATACTCGTATTATTATTGTTGCAAGTTTGGTACGAACAGAGATGCTATTCCTTTAGAAGCTACCTTCAACCTTGTATGCGATATCCATGAACTGCATATCACATGATAAGATTTGATTTACTCAGAAAAATTTGCAGGCACAAGTTCACAAATGCCTGAATTTCAAGAAAACTTTTCTTTTTCTACAGAGATATGACTCAAGTTCTCTCAGAACACTACCTATAAAACCACAACCTTTTGGTCCAGCGTGTTGCCGTCTGGCCGATAACCAGCAAATAGTACTTGAGCCTCCTAAACTTGTCTATTGGGCACTAAAGTCAGACCAAAAAAAGAAGGCAAACAGAGGCTTCCAATGACTGAATGCAATGATGAAGATTATTCTACTTGCATGAATATTTCTTAGAAGATAACCAAAGACAAAAGGATTTACAGCTTTTGGTTTGAGATATCTAAAGACATCAGCTTGACCACATAACAATTAGCTATGTCCTTATTATGTTGAAGAGAAGTAGATATAGTCTCAAGAAATATAAACAAAATTAAAAAGAAGAAGCTAGAAATTAGTTTAAGGTTTTCAGATACATGATGCTCTCAACATCATCCCAAAGAGTGGTCTGCAAAGACCCGGTTCCAGAGAGTAATGGTCATATAACAACCCTTTTTGTTACACAATTCCTCTCTAAATTATAAATAGCATTCATTGATACTTTAGTTCTATCAAAGCTTGTCCCAGACAACCTGCGCTCTCCGCTGCGACTGGTATTGTGCATCAACAACTCATCAAAACAGAGGCTCTGCATAAGCTGGTGACTAGGCAAAACAAAAGCCTTGTGCGACCATTCACGCTTCCCTGCATCCTCAACCACCCAGAGGTTTAGAATACATTCAGTCATGGGACGGGAATACTCCAAAACAGCTACTTTACCTCCGTAGATCATGAGATTAGCGCGACGGGCAAGCCTCAATGGGTAATTCAGTCAAATTGAACTCCTCATAAGTCAATTCAAAACTCATGAGCACAAATGTGTCCTTATCAATCCAAGAACCATAATACAAGACACCGTTGATGGAGATACCTTGTGAGTAAGGACAATGAGGGGGAGGATGAATGGTGCTTTGAGTGCTTCTCCAATAAGCTCCAGGACCAAGTACCAACACCTGATGCTCGGATCTCACTACTCTATCTTCCATGCTCACCTCCCAAACTGTGTTGAGCACTTTGTATTCATCTAGAACAGAGTCGTGCCCAAAATAGTTCCACACATGGAAATCGCCTTCAGCTTCATCCAACATGTTGGATTTCACTTGGGGCAAGTTCACGAGCTGCCTGGTGGTGAGGTTACAGATCCGTACTCCTCGCCAAACTCTGAAACACATTAAGCCACGAAGTGCGTTTACAAAGTAGCCTCCCATTCCCGGCAAGGTAAGATCTTGGTAGAGTTGAGGGAAAGAATCCGCTTCCAAGTTATTATTAGAGAGCAATGCATAATAGTGTTCCTTGTCTGATAGAAACATAAACAGACGCTATTCTCGCTTCGGTGATGACACTTTGAAAAAAAGGTTGGTGAAATATCGGGAGGATATGAGGGATGATGACCAGTGCTTTGACACGCACTTGAACCTCATCACCGAATTCGCAGGTCATCTCGCCAGTATCTCTATCAACACCTCCTCGGGGATCTCCCTAAAGGTAGCTGATCTCGAACCTGCCTTCACGATGCCTCTTCTTCTCCTTCTGCATCCTCCTTCTACCTTTTTCCTCAGCTATTTCTCACGGTGGCCACATGACGAATAAACAATCCCATAGCTACACTCTTGTTCCAAAGTTTGTCTTTCTTTCTTTGTAAGTCAACCCTAAGCATGTACTTTATAAAAAACAGAACTGAACTGAACTCATTGTCCTTAGTAGAACCGAAGAAATTGTACTGTTTTCCTTATTCACGCAATAACTCAACTTTCACTCGCGTTAAAATCAGTATTTAACTGTATGTACTTTAATCCAAAACTGAGCATGCATACGTCCCAAACCCGGCCCAAACCCATGTATCATGGGGCCTTCTGTACCTGCCCGATACCAATGACAAAGAAACCTATCAATTTTCTAATACTTATTTCTGCTTTACCATTTTTCTTAGGGAGATACCATTTTTTATATTTTTATCTAAGACTTTTTGTCACATATATGGACCGAATCAATCCAGCATTAGCTTAGTAATTACATTTTTATCAATCCTTCAGAAAAATTATATATCTAAGCTAATGCTGGACACATATATGGACCGAATCAATCCAATCCGGTTGGATCCAGTTTTAAGTAAAAGAGTTATCCAATTTAGTTTGGATAGTTCAGCTCAAAAACTAAAAGAGATAAATGATCATTTAAATACTCAACTTATGCGTTTTTGCCAAAAAAAATACGAATTTATTAATTAGCCAAAAAAACACACATATTTGTGTTGACATAACCACTTAATATATAAAAAAGTTAACAAAATCTTCTATCTCATGAATGTCAAAGACAGTTAGTGTGGAAACGATTTCGTTTTGAAAACATAAGAGAATCGACATTTCTCTCTTTTTTCCATTTCTCCTTTTAAATCCCTACTTCCCAATATCATCTCATCAACCCTAATTCCCAATTTCTCCTCAATTGGTTCGATTACAGGGATGAAGAAGCTAACACCAAGTCGACGGAAAGAACGAGATGCCGACAAGGATAAAAATAAAGTAGACAGAGATGCGTTTGAGACGATTCCCGAAAACGATTGTCTTGTTGTCGAAGAAGATGCAGATGATGAGTGTGAAGATGACGCCAGAGATGAACGAGAGGAAGATTTGGTACTTGTGGAAGAAAATGCAGCCCAAGTTCTAGAAAACCACTTCGGAGATATTGTGAATAATGATGTAGAGAGTAATGACAGTGGAAACGACATTTGGAACGAGGATAAGATACCAGATCCATTGACATCAGACGATGAGGAAGAGGAAGAGAGAAGGCAATCTCGTGCAAATCAAGAATCTGAGGAAGAAACTCTAGCATTGGGTAAGACGTTTGGTTGTGCTTCTGAGTTCAAGCAGGCACTTCTCAGGTATTCTCTGAAAATCCGATATGATATTAAGCTCTACATGTCGTCACAGAAGAGGCTTGGTGCAATTTGCTCTGACACAGAGTATGATTGCAAGTGGAGGGTTTATTGCTCCTACAAGAAGAGAAAACACAAGAAGCAGATTAAGGTTTATGAGAATAAACACATATGTGTAAGGTCTGGTTACTCTAAAATGCTAAAGAGTTCAACAATTGCCGAGTTATTTGAGGAGAGGTTGAGATTGAATCCAAAGTTTATAGCTAAAGAAATGGCTCTTGAGATGAAAAGGGAGTACAACTTGATAGTTACTGACGAACAATGTCGAAAAGCGAAGACCAAACTTATGAGGGCAAGAAGAGTTAGCCATGAAAAATATTTTGCAAGAATTTGGGATTACGAAGCAGAGATTCACAAGACAAACAAAGGCACCATCATGGAGATCCAGACTATTCCAGGGCCAAGACCAGGAAACAAGCAAATGTTTGATTGTATTTATGTTTGCTTTGAAGCACAACAATCTGCTTGAAAGTCAAAATGTAGACCTATCATAGGTTTAGATGGTGCATTTATGAAGTGGGATGTCAAAGGACAGTTGTTAGCTGCAGTAGGAAGAGATGCAGATAACAAAATTGTTCCCATCGCATGGGCTGTTATGGAGATAGAGAATGATGTGAATTGGGATTGGTTTGTAAATCATCTCAAAATAGACTTAGGACTTGGTGTGGGCAGAGACTACACTTTCATATCTGATAAGCAAAAGGTAAGTATGACTAGGATCCATTTTTTAAGGTTTTATGATGTGTTCTCAGTTTTATGTTTTGATTACTTGTAATTTTTCATTTTCTTTGAAGGGTTTGGTGAAAGCTGTGGATAATCAACTTCTAGAAGCTGAACATAGAATGTGTGCTAGACACATTCTAGAAAATTGGAAGAGAGACAATCATGATATAGAGCTAGAGCGGCTATTCTGGAAAATAGCTAGGAGCTACACCAAAGGAGATTATGCAGATAATTTGGAAGCGTTTTGAAGAAATACAGTCAAGGAGCTTATGATTCTCTTCTAAAAACCAATCCTCCTGCATGGTCTCGGACCTTCTTTAAGGTTGGTTCATGTTGCAATGATAATCTAAATAATCTGAATGAATCTTTCAATAAGACCATTCGTGAAGGTAGGAAAAAACTCCTACTTGACCTATTAGAAGATGTTAGAAGACAGTGTATGGTTCGTACTGCTAAGAGGTCGATTATTGTAAATAGGAGAAAGGAAAGGTTCACAAAAAGTGCACATGTTGAGATTGAATCTGCTATAGAGAAGTCTAAAGAATGCATAAGGCACATGTCCACTGGTGATATGCATGAGGTAGAGTTGCACCATTGTTATTATCGTGTGGAAATGAGGTCGAGGACGTGTGACTGTGGGAAATGGCAGTTGAATGGTATTCCTTGCAATCATGCTGCTTGTTTTATCATTGGCAAAAAAGAGAAGGTTCATGATTATGTTTCGGAGTATTTTACAACTCGAACTTGGCAGCAAACCTATGAGAGTGGTATTGAGTCTGTGGAAGGAATGAAGTTGTGGCCTAGGTTAAATAGATTGCCTGTCTTGCCACCACCAAACAGATTAGGCAATCGTGGTAGGCCAAATAACTACGCAAGAAAAAATGGATTAATGAAACTTCCTCTAAGAGTACCAAGACCAAATTAAGCCGAGACAAACGTATCATGACATGCTCAAACTGCAATGAAGAATGACACAATAAGTTAGGATGTAAAAACCCGAGTGTTGAACCTAAAGCTAAAAGACCAAGGGGTCGACCAAGGAAAGAACCGGTTAGTTCACTTTCTTTTAAATCAATTTTATTTTGAAATTAGTTATGTTTGTTAAAAGACTTTCTTTTTTATGTTTTACATAGGAAGGAGGATCACAAGTAGAATCACAAGTAGGATCACAAGTTGGATCACATGTTTAGACCTTTATGAAAAAAGATCACAAAGACAATCATAAGAACTTCTTTGTTGCTTTGGAAATTTGTTGCTTTTGGTGTTTTCTAAGGGGCAATGTTTCTGTTTTTTGTTGACTTCGTAAGACCTTAAACAAAATCTCTGTTTTATTTTGCTTTTGTTGTTGTCTTAGTTGCAACAAGTATCTGTTTGTTTTACAATACATTACATATTTAAACTTTTAGAAGGAAAAAAGAGAAAAAAAAAGAAAAAGTTGTACATTTTTGATTTATTAGATGTTGTTTTACAGACAAACAGCATTTAACGTTTATTAAATGAAAAATTTTATTGACTTTTTAATATTTTAAATGGTTAAGTCAACGGAAGTATATGTATTTTTTAGCTTATTAAAGAGTTTATATTTGTTTTGGCAAAAATGGATAAATTCAGTATTTAAATGACCATTTTTTCAAAACTAAAGCGACGATGTAACATTCTTATTGCAACGAGCCAAAAAAATAATCATTTACATTATTTCCTTTTTGTCTGTTCACATTTTTTATCACATGTTTACAGAATTATAAAATTCTCATGTCCGGATTTAATTTGGCCGAGTGTTAAATCTCATTAACATGTGGGAAGTTGTGATCCCAGCATTGTACATGCTAATTCCATCAATTTACCTGCAACATAATATAAAATCAGTTAGAAATTATTAATTTTCCAAACGGTTTGGTTCTTATTTTGTCAGTGTATTGAATTAACAATAACAATAACAATAACAAGGAAGGACTATTAAAATGATTGTTTCTAACTAATGCTCAAATAAATATATTTAGAAGAAAAGAAAGAAAAAAAAGAGAAAGTTGTTAATTCTCTTTATTAACCAATATGACTCATAACTCGGCTTTAGAAAAAACAAAGAAAAAGGAACACTTCGTGTTTTTCATTCACTTTAACATGGGATTCTTCGTCGGTGGATCATTAAATAATTATAAATCCTAATTATCTCCAAACGATTATATAATATTGTTGAAAAAATGATACTATATCATAACAAAGTTTGTTATAGAGACTTTGTCTCCATTCTCGCACGTTTGTACTTTATGCCAAATCTCACTTTGTTTACTTAGTACTCTCTCGTTGAAGGACTAATTGTATAATGACTAATCACAATTACCTTTCTATAACAATGATTTAATTATCCATTTAATATGGCGAAATCACAGAACATAAAAAATTTCCCTAAGCAACTAACTTTATAACTTTGTAATAATGTCTATAGCAAAACTTTATTATTTTTGTATTAGTGGTATGTATTTGTTTAAAATTATAAAATTTGGGGTTAAAATGTCACGATCAAATAGGTAAGGACAAAAATTAAGAGACTAAAGATTTATTAAAAATTGATTACCTCTTCTTGGTTTAGCTGCTTTCTTGACAACTGGAGCGGCGGTTTTCTTCTCGACCGGAGTTTCTTCCTCCGGGAACAAAACGCCGTCAATCCCCTGAACCGAAATCCGTCCATCGGTATAAATATCAGGATCGAACAAATAAGCCGAACCGTCACCGTGACCGAACTTAACCGAACCATCTGCCTCCTGAGCCTCCACCTTATGAGGAAACCGGAGTGAATCGTACCGGACTTTACCAAACCGGCGTACAGAATTGTACATACTCTCTTCGGTTTGGTATTCCGGTATGATGTGGTAATACATAATTTGCTCTGGAGCTCCCGGTTCGCTCAATTGGTCTGTGGTTAACTTAGCCATGGCTTCGTCGTTTGGAGCTAAAACGGTCAAAACGTAACCTTCCGACACGAGCCGACCCATCTCGGTGGCTAAAGAAGTGAGATTGACGAGAATGTCAGCCATTTCATTGTAGCCACCGTAATGAAGAAGCGTGTGGATAAAATCTTTAACTTGAGCCTCCCCGTTGAAATGGTGACGTGGTCCACCCGGTCCTGGTGCCGGAGCCGGAGCTAGTGACGGACCGGGTGACATTGCATCGTAAACAGGGAGAACCGGTGGAGCTCCGGCCGGTACTGGGGCGGGTTTTTTCTTAAGACGGTGAGTTCTCGGGTCAACCTCCGGTGCTCCTTCCGGTAACACGGCGGCGATTGAACGAAGACTACGACGGCGGTTGAAATCTTCTTGAACAGAACGGGGGATTAAAAGACGTTCGATTCCATGGATGATTCCGTCGGGTCGGGTTAAATCGTCGGGTTTGGTAATCTCAGCGGAGTTGACTTTTCCGTTGGTGAAGTGGAGGTGGTCGTTGGAGAGAGTACGGTAGCTAAGGACGGCGGAGGAGAATTGAGGAGAAGTGATTCTTTTGGGAAGAATGTGAAACATTAATAAAGATTGTAAAGATTTGAGGTTCTTTGGTTGGAGCAAGAAAGATTTGAATTCAGGATCAAGATTTTTTTCTAAGGCATCGTTACGAGGAGCAAAGATTGTGATGTTGTGTTGACCAACAGCTTCTTCTAAGGTTTGGAGAAGAAGAGCTTTCTCTACGAGCTCTGCTAGTTCTGTGTAGTGTGAGTCGAGAAGAGCCACGAGGACGGAGTTTGAGTTTATTTGACCCGACCCGGTTTTATCGGGTAATGCGGTGGTAATGGAGAAAGACACAAGGAGGAGGAAGAAGAGCTTGGAGAGGCCTTCCATGGCGGTGAAGAAGAGGATGAAGAAGAAGGAAGTGTCGGCGAAATGAAGAAAGGTTTGGAGGTTTTGGTTTGTGAATAAGGAGAGATTGAGATGGTGATGTGATTAATGATTGTGATGTTTCCTCTTCCTAAATTTTTATTTTTTAAAACTTGTGCTTTCATTTTCTTCTCACGGTTTTTGGGTGGGTGGGTTTAATGCGTTCTCTAATTCTATTTATTTATTTTTGCATTTTTGGGTCTACAAGGGAAATAGACGTGGTTCGCTAATAAGCCTATATCGTCCACAAAAAAGTCTTAAATTCAGTATAAGAAAGGTTTCTACATGAACTCTTTAGTTCTAAATACATCAATTTTCTTCTACACGAAATAATTTAATTGTGTCTACTTCGAGATTCTGCCACATGCTAGGATCCGTCAATACAACATATAGGTCTATCCATTGGAATTAGCGTCACTTCTAGTATAGGGTCCATCTCGACTCGGAAATCTTCTCGCCGGTTTGCTCGCCTCCATGCTTCTTCCTCTTGAACAGCGATGACTAGTATCCTTATTATAACAGATTGTTCAGACCTATTAAAGAAGACTTCTAACTTCGATGAGTGACTTACTTTTTTTACAGAGTTAATAAATTTTGTATATTACATGAATATATTCTCTATTTTTAATATTAAGTATATTTTTCATAGTGGTAATATCTCCGCACATCATCTTGCGAAATGTACAAAAGTTCACGGATTTTACTTTTTCTATGTAAGTTTAACGGTTTTCTATTAGTTTTTTCAAAAAAAAAGTTTTTATCTATAAATTAATATATGGTATTTGATTGGAAATAAAAAATAAAAAAATAAATGTATGGGGACGTCAATAAAACTTGAAGCCAAGAGTTCAGCTTTTTCAGGGAATTAACAACAGCTCAGCTCTGTCTTTGAATTTGAGCTTCGTGTGTGTCGGTTACTCAAAATGCACAATTCACGTTGCCTTCAAGTTAAATACTTTCCGTTTTCGTCATTTATTGTAATACATTTTAAACAAAAATCTGAAGGAAATGTTTTGATTTCGTAAACCGCAATGTTAATCAATTGTTATGGGCACCACTCACCATGATGGATGAGTTAATTAGCTTTTGGATAAATTGCTAATTCTAGTTGGTTCGTAGTAAACACAAAAATATGAGTTAATTAGATTTTGGATAAATTGCTAATTCTAGTTGGTTCGTAGTAAAGACAAATAAATTTGCATAAGAAATGAGAGATGTACTTATTGTCCAGTATTGGGGTCTGTTATTTTATGAATTATTAAATACTAACATTATTAGTGTCATATAAGAAAGACAAAAAGAAAAAAGAGATCACGGGCATATCAAACAAAGTGTCGGTGTGACCGTCAAAACTTCAAAGGAATTAGCGTAAGAAATACTATCAGTTAACATTTATGTACCCTATAGTTTAATATCATTTAAAATTTATGCCGCCTGAAACTATTTATTTTCCTTATTTTTTAGTATGAAGCGACACTTAAAAAACACATCCCCTCTCAAAAAATTCTACGCAGACAGGGAATTGTTTTCTTTCTAAATCTTTGATTTAATGGTATGTTTGTTGAATCATAGAATCCTCGCCGGTGATCCTTCTAATAACTCTTCAGTTTGGCAAATTATTCAATCTAAGATCTAAATTGTTTTGCTTTTTTTCGTTTGCATTTATTTATATATGTGATCTTTAATCGTATAACTTTACTGTTTTAGTCAAGAGTTGTTTCTATTCTATACGCAAACAACCAAAAAAACTATGCTTGCGTTTAGAGTTTGCAAAACTATTTTATATATATACTACTTTTTTTGGGTCAAAATTTTATTTATATACTCCATTAATTAACATATAAGCGTAAACGAAATTGTTAAAATTTGTATACGAAAGCATCGAAGTTATAATCGATCTAAACCTTTTCAATTTTCTGAGCTAATCGATCTGAACTTAGAAAAAATAATAAATAGAAAGAAAAATACAACTTTAACAGGTTCGATCCAACTTGAACTTCTCACGATCCCAAAACTATCACGCTAACTACGCTGGCCAAGTATAATTCGTTTCCTGCAGGATATATATTAGACTTTTTGTTGTTAATTTAACGACAAACGTTACAAACCAACACAAAGATTCTTGAAAGAGTGTTCCTCAATGTTCTCTACATTTATGCATTGGTTCAAGCATAGCAAAACCAACAGAGTATACATCAATAATCTCAAAACCTAATACTAATATTTGCATGTTTGTTTATATACAACTAATATCTTGTAACTATAAATAAATTAAAACTTTTTGGTATATTTTCTGATTTTATTTCCTTATAATGGGACAATTACAACAATAAGATTACCCGGGTAAGCTTAAAAAGCACTAAGATTAGAAAGAAGTAGTTTGGAACAACAACATGAGAGTGTCTTTGAACTCGGGACTAGATAAATTGTCTTATTGGTCGAGATTATACATCGATTTTGAGGGACTATATTATTGTCATTGCTGATGAAAAAATTAGGATTGTATGCAACCATGTTATAGATGGATTAGTGTTGAATTTTAATAGAAATATCCAACATACAGCATATAATTTTCAGTTTGTTATTTTTACAACATAAATATTGCACGTGAAAATTAAAAAGCTGCTAGGGTTCTCATGGGAAGATGTCTACTTTAGTGTTTACCGTTTACGCCAAGCCTTAATAAGAGTACGCATTGCTTCTCTTACATGCCGTAGAACTAGAAACGGCGACGTTTCATTTGACGTTAGATTTTTCGTCGCCTTCAAACGTATACCTATATTGTTTTGAAGATCCTATCAAAGTCAAAAATAAAATAAGCCAACAAAATAAATTAAAACAAAGAAGATAATTAAACATTTATCCAAACAGTAGGTTATACTGATAAAGAATTTACTTACGACCAGATTTTTTTTTCAAAATTTCAAATAATTGTTTCATTAAAACTTGCCAAGAAACCCGTGACATGAAAATCTACTTCGAACTCATTTCTTCGAATAGATAGACAATATATAGTAGGTTTCCTGAAAATTATTTTGTTCTAATGTGCATCTGTAAATTATATAATTCTGATCAAATGGTTGGCCTAGTGAGTGAGAATTGTTTTATGCTATTTACTGTATAGATGCTTTGATTTAAATCGTATAATAGATTGGCAGACTATATGGCCTAGCTAGAAGTCTTGGATTAAGACCGTATAATCTGTATATACAAGCTATTGGATCACTGATTCAACATTTTGGATGATCCGGTATGTTATCGTTCGAAACGTTATCATATGTTAGATCATCCAAATTTGTGAATAGTTAGGTTCATCCAGTAAAATTTGGTATGTAAATAAGTAAAAGGAATGTGATAGATGAAAAAGTGTGTTGTTTATTTCAAAAATGGAGTGGAAGAAAAAGCAGTCTTTTGTCGAGGCTTTTCTGGATAGTAAAAAGAAAATTAACAAAGCAATAATTTAAAGAAGAAACTGCTTCGGAAACTTCTCTGTTAGATGCGAACTATTTGGTCAATTTTTGATACGGAAGATCTTAAAATTCAATATTAGATGCGAGTTCTCAATAAATCACTTTTATTTGTCTTTTTTGGACAGCCATATGATTGCTTCATACCTATAAAATTATTCGAAAATATAAAATATACGACTGTATGAATTTGATGCGTGATATTTTATGGATCATGGCATTTAATGGAACAACAGACATTTATATTTCAGACAGCTACTTGGTCTATATGACCTGGGCACATGCACGTAATAAAAGGTAAGACAATCTAGAAAAAAAATTGCATAAAACTAATGTTATTCACTGGAATACTATATATTTCCTCTATTTAACCTAGACATAAATTAAAACATATGGCATATCCAGATGTAATAGACATATCTAAGTCAATTTATTAAAATATCTACTCTATGCTGGCATGCATGCGCAGTGACAATTGTATTAAATAAATTGACAAACTTTTGTTACATATTACAAACTAAATAGAAATATATACTTCAATATATATATATATATGTTTCATCTTATATAAATATAATTATAGTCTTCTTCTTCTAAAAATATAAACAAAACTAATTTCAGTTATGTATGAAAGAGAATTTATTTTGGTGAAAAGATGATCTTAAATGCTACAAGAAGGAATACATAAGGTACGAAACAGAAGAAAGAGTTATGTAACTGTCTAAAATGGAGAATGCCTAAATTGTATTTGTGGTGTTATATAGGACAAAATTGTTAATAATAGAAAAGCTTCCCATTTGCACACAAAAAAAAAAACTTGCAGAAAGTGTCACACAATAGAAATGGTTTCCAACAAATTGGGCTGTAAGTGAAATTAATAACCCATCATCGGCCCACTACATATATGCCTTGGAATTGCATGTTCAATGCCAAAACAAAAACATGATTATGACTTGTAAGTTATACGACTAAGGTTAAGATGCTGATAATCTCTTTTCTTAACGAGAATAAGAACCTTCTATTCTTTACACTCTGTTTATGTCATCATCCTCACTTTACTCTTCTATGCAGGGGATGCAAATAGTATATTATAAGATCTGGTTGGCTAAAGTATGCATGTCGTCACGTTGTAATCGTCAGAAGATTAATATTTTTTTAATCAAATGACCAATTCCATACTCTCGTAAGCCACATTTAATTTGGCCAGTGACCCTTCGGGGTTGTTCACGATACCCTTTTCATTAATTTAAAATACCACGTTTCTAACAAATTGGTAGTTTACTAAACACTAACGGTTATTTTATATCCCAAATCTTTGAAAAATCTTGAATGTTTAATAAGTCTTTAAGGTTCTGCTGTCACTTTGCTTCAAAAAACTTATTAGTAGTATAAGCTTGACTTTGTGAAATATTGCTTTCATACGTTAATGCAAAGATAACTTAAAGTAGTTAACCTTGTTTTGTAGTTAACTGATTGTAAAGGTATATTTGCTTCAATATTATTAGATTTGTGGTCAAGATTTATTTGTCCCGAGACTCGTCTTCTTAAACCAGTTATAATTATCTGTCCAATAAGATGCACGGCCAAATAAACCAAAATGTAATGGTTCAATCTTTAGTTTTTTTTTTAAAAGCTTTTTCCAGCATCAACTACAGACATAACAAAAATGCTAACCAAATACAGAAATAAAAAAATGCTAACCAAATACAGAAAATTACATTTGACTTAAGAATACTGCTATTAGATTGGTAAAGTTTGGATAAAATGATAGAAAAAAAAAACATAACTTCAAGTAATGAGATAAAGAGGTTTTAGATTAGATAAAAATTGATGAGTAAAATCATCAATGCAAAATTGAATTTATTCGTATTAATAATTCGTTATTACGTCACTCGATGGCATCGCCAAACATAATCATAGTTATTTTAACTATCAAATTGGAAAGTTTGTAATTAAGAGCGCAACATATTACACAATACACATCTATGTAAACTCTTAATTAAGGCTTAGGCTAAACTTACAACATATGATTTAAGAACAAAAAAAAAAATCACAAGTACGAAAAATTGTAATTAGCAATCACATTTAGTATTTACACAAACAACACATATTTACATGTAAAAAAACCATCAAAGTAATATGAAGAAGAAAAAAAAACAATTAAAGATAAGAATTGACCCTGGGAAGACCTGAAGAAGGTTTTAGCCTAGATTCAGATTTAGATGAGAAAAAAAGAAAAAGAAAAAAAAATCCGAAAATAAATTACGAATTTGAAATCAGAAACCCAAAATGAATAATTTACATATTTGTACGAAAAAAAAACCCTTCAAAATCAAATAGTTGCCGCCGTCTTGGAATTCGATTTGGCCCTGGAAGAGTGTCTCCGGCGATACTCTTTGTTATTTCCCGACGGCTCCACCACATCCGCCGCGAATCTCACCTTCTTCTTCATCACCGCATTTTTCTGCGATCCTGTCACAGAGAAAAAAACAACAAATTTTTACATAAAAAAAGAGAATTGAAGCGGAGAAAAATGCGGAGAGGTTTATTATCGTTCGTACGGATTTCGAATTCGAACTTGTCCATGTAATCGGAGAGGAGACGCTTGTGAAATTGACTCGCTAAGAACACCACGCTTCCTGAGACGGCGAAAACCGCCATGAAACCTAAGGAACTCTCCATATCTATCTCTCTAGGGTTTAATTAAAATTTCTTCTGTGAATCAAAGAATCGGCGATCGATCTGAAATTCTCCGTCGATGAATCGTAATCAATTGGGAAAAGAGAAGAAGGTGATGGGATCAGGGGACATGATCGGAGAAGAGAGACGGAGAAGGAGAGAGGTAGAGAGAAACGGAAGAAGCATTGTGAAATAATAACCCAGAGAATTTACAGAGAGAGGTTTGAGGATGGTGTAAGGTTTTTTTTTTTTGTTTTTATATTTTTAAAAAAATCTTTTTTAAGTATTTTTCTTCTTGTTTGGTCAACAAACAAACAAAACAAATAATCGATGCGTCATAAATAAAATAAATCCAATTAATAAATTTGTTTGCTTCTCTATTTTTTTTTGGGCTTTTTTTAATTGTTAAAGCCACCTCACCAGTCACCCACCACCTCTTCCTCTTGTTCGTTTTTATCTTAATACAAGAAAATTTTGAACTTCTCTCTCACCTTTTTTTTTTGGGTTCTAAATAATGTTACAACTTTTGAGTCTTTTGATGGAATCAGATTTTAATTTTATACATTTATTTGGTTATAAATAACAATCTATTATCTACTATTTTAATCCTTCATATAATATATGTCTATTATTCTCTTGGTTAAAATATAATTTCTACACAATATAATATTTAATCACACAGAATTAGGTCTTTCTCTAAACTTTTGATTTTGTTTTTCTTTACCTTTAAATTGGGATAAGGCGGGAATCTTCAAAAGCTAGATTTTCCGTGTACATAATATTAATATTATGCTGTTTTATTTCTCATCAACTTGCTTTTTTGTCCTATTAGTGATATTTACTTGGAAACACCTAAAAATTAAAACCAGAATCCTGTATACAAAATGAGATATACATTGAGTCTATAACTGCCAAGTCTTATACTGTATAGGTGTCCAATGAGTGAAGGTCAGGAAGTGTGCTTTCTATATCAAAAATCATATGATTTTCATAGGATAACGTAAAAATAAAGAGAGATGTGTAATATGTAAAAGCCAAGATATAGATATGGTTGGTTTTGAGATGTGGTTCCAACAACCTCTACTACGGGTTTGCTGACAGGTGGTGGGTTCGGTCTGATTCTTTCTTTTTTCTTTTTTGAAACTTGTCAGTTTGGGGAAATTATATGAACCAGACCAAAAGAATTCCAAACATTTTCTTTCTTATCTAAAGAAAAAATTATGTATTAATATTTGAATCGGTTTTATTTTTGTCAACTAGTTGAACCGGTTTCTAAGTCTAATGTTCTGGTTTGGGGTATTTTGCATCCGTTCATTACATTCACAAACTTACCTAAATATATTTTGCATCACTCGAATTTTAAATTAGAAAAAGGTTAAAATTAAAGCAGAGGCGGTGGTTCGGATATAGAAAGAGGCCGAGGCCTTGTCTAATTTTCTCGAAGCGGTTTTTTGCGCAATTTTCCTTAGCTCATCTCGGCCATTCTAGGGTTTATTTGTCTTGTTTCGTTCAGCGATTGCTTGAGTTTCACGTCTTTGGTTTCGATTTGTTATGTACTGCTATTGACTCTGCCAATATTGGGTTTATATAAACATGATTGGATCCAAATTGGTTTAGGAAACAATAATTGTTTCTTCTGTGGGTTATAGCCACGTAATGGGAAATAAGGCCATTAGCAATCCCGTATGTGTTAGGTAATCACAATAATTCTATACAAGTAGAATGGATCATCATCATAAGAAACAAAAACCCTAAACGGCAGAAGTTCCTAAACGGAGCTATGGCTTCTACACGGAGAGAAACGTCCGTTGTTCAGCTCCGAAAGAAGCACGGTTGGAGGGAAGGTACTGGTCTAGGAATCGCCAAACAGGGACTGGGAGCAGAGATGAAGATACAAAGGAGGAAGAAAACAGATAAGTCTCAGGTTACAATTTCTCAAAACAGTGAAAAAGCGTCGAACGTTATGGGTGAGTCCTCTGAATCAAGCAGTTCATTGGCTGCTATCAATTCTTCTAACATTGGTTTTCATCTGTTAAAGAAGCATGGCTGGAAGGAAGGTACTGGTCTTGGAATCGCTGAACAAGGTATATTGGTGCCTCTACAAGCAGAGCCAAAACTTAACAAACAAGGACTAGGATCTGAAACCCCAGCTAAGAGAAAAGCGGCACAGCCTCGGGATAAAGATTCTGAAGAAGTATCAAAGAAGAGCAAGAAACTTTCTAAGAAATTGCACAAGATGATCGAGCACGAAAAACGTTTAGCGGAAAAAGAATTTGAACGAGCCTTCTGCAGGGAGTTCTGGCCTGATAATGTATAACTAGGTTTTCTCCTTTTGTTGTTAATTGACCTTAAATGTTCCAAAAGCTTATATGTTAACTGCATAATCTGAAAAAACTTTGTTTCCTATTGCCTAGTTCTATGAAGAAAATAGTTATAGAAAAAAAAAGGTTGAGATAAAAAGAAACAATTATAAGGTAGAGTAATCTTGTTTATAGAAAAATATAAGAGGTTTATATATATTTATTCCTTTTTAAGACCAAAAAAAAAAAAAAAAGGTTATTTCATTTCAGCTATATTGACCATTACCAAACAATTTAACAATCCATCAAATTTGGAGTTAAATAGGTTTAGATAGCCAAGATGTACAACTAGGGGTTCATAGCTCAGTGGTAGAGCATTTGACTGCAGATCAAGAGGTCACCGGTTCGAACCCGGTTGGGCCCTCATTTTAATTTTCTTTTTTTTTCCATAAACCTCCGCCCAATCTCAAGTTATATTATTCTTTAAAAATTATCAAAAAAAGTTCAAAACTTATAATGCCTATATGGGGAAAGGGAAGACAAATCTTGAAGAATGTTCATACCAACTCACACGTGAGAAAGAGAAGAACAGTCTCCAAAATATTCAGAGAATCCAAGAACTGTTATCATCATCCTTCATTTCTGATTCCTCTGACCAATTCTGCTTCACCTTCTCCCACACCAAATCTCCTCCCTGCAGATTTCAGTTCAGTTTCATTCAATCTAAGATACTTAATTGAGCTCAGCTTCGAGAATCTTATCATACCTTTGAAGTGAATTCGACAGTCGTTTTGCAGCATTTACGTTCATCCTCTGCCAAATGTAACAAACGATCAAATGTTATATAAATCTTTGGACTTGATCATATTGCAAATATTGGCGTTGTGTATACCGCATTGCTCCCACTTATCAAACTTCACTATCCATTTGCCAGGAATGGTGTCTGTTACCAGAACCTGATCTACCCAAACCCAAAACTTCTTCCCTCTTTTGTCATTATAACACTTCTTCAGCTCATCAATGGTGTCTCTCAGAGATTTCTCTGCACCTGATGGATGAAAAAGGACAGCAGCATGGAGCTGAAAATGTTCCAAGAAAGAGGAATTAGTCCGGTGGAGACATAAAGATGGATTCTATTTGCATCTAAGTTACTCACACATGACTCTTTGAAGCTGGCTATGTATGTCTCATAGTTCTTGATCTCACCGCGTCTCAATCTCTCGTAGAACAAGTAGAATCGCACAACTTCGTGACCAGGATTCGCATTGTCCATCTTGCGATCCAAGAATTCCGAAACATCTCTTGGAGAAAGATTTGGGCCAAGATTAAAATGGCCAATGGCTTGAATAATCCCATCCGCACACCTCTCGGTTGAATGTATGACCTTTAGGTTGTTTAAAGCATTTTCAGAACGCCATTTCAATAGCTCTTCTTGGGAATTGCTCACCTTCACAAAGCACATAGACAAAAACCAATCAGGTTTTTGGAAAAAATGGAGAGATTGTGATGTGTGAACATAATTATTACCATGACACCGTGAACATCCGGAATGCTAAATAGCTCAGCATCGTGTTCAGAGTCACCGCAAGCAAGAGTGTTAACCGGGAATATTCCTTCAGCCTGCAGCTTCTTGAGAAGATACTCGAGGGCTTCTCCTTTTCCGGCACCTCGCGGTATAACATCCACATTCTTTCCCCAACTGTAAATTATCTTGACATCCAACTGAAAAAATAAAGAACATTACCAACATCACAAACAATTTGGTTTCAAGAAACAAAGATATCACAAAGACAAAACATAAAGATAATAAGTAAACACTTAACGCCACGTTTCTCCAGCACTTGTGATAGTTCCTTGGTCAATGCCTCACCTTTACCTTCATCAATGTAAAAGCTGACCTTGTGTAGCCTCTGCTCAGTTTTTGGCTGAAGAGTTAACTCAGGGAACTTTCTGGTTTCTTCCAAGACTATTTCCCGGTTCCATTTATCGCTGTTCAAGGTTTCAACCCAATCATGATCATGAACCATGGAGTTACCATATGCTATCTCGGTTCCTATTGATGTAATGATGATATCAGGGGTCAACAAAGGTTTCTCTTTTCTCAATTCTTTGTAAAGAATAGGTGATCTTGCGGTAGAGAAGACAAGAAGAGAGTCACGACGATAAGCGTCTTCCCACAACGAATTGAACCTGAGTAGAGAGAGATTCTCATGATCTTGATGATCAACCTGTTAAAACGTGAATCACATCAAGAAACCTTTTTTTCTAAAAATGCAAACAGAGAGAGAGTTAGAGAATCAGATCCTACCATGGTGTGATCAAGGTCTGAGACGATCATGAGAGGAGGATGAGAAATCAGCCGCTCCATGGTTACTATACAATTATGTCCTGTAAATGGACACAGAGGCAAATTCATTAAGGAGCAGTACAAGAATCTATCTATAACTTAAGACAAATGTAGATTCTATAACTAAAGATAAAATGTCTAAACACAGTTCAATAACAGATACAAAAATCGATCTTGGTACCAAAAATTCCCATCAAAATGTTTATACAGAGATTTATAAGTGAAGAGATGAGTGAGAAGGATCACAAAACCTTGTGTAAATCGCTTCTTCTACAAGTTGAGAGAAATAAGAAAAGGTTCTTTTTATGTTCTCTGGAGAAGAAGAAGAAGAAGAATAACACTCACACACACTATTCCGCGTGTTGGACGTATAGCGATAGTTCAAGGACCACGTAGTTAATGCCGCCCCATCCACCCATAAAGCCAAGATCAACGGTCAGGATCTTTCAATCATTAAAAGGGGAAAGAATATTTGTTTCTCTATTGTTCGTTTCTGTTAGTTCAGAGTATCTGCAATATAGAAAGATTGGGTCTTTTCACCTCCCAAGTCAAAGATTGCCATAACTTTTTCTTTTAATAGACAAAGTTTGAAACTTTAGGTTTCTTAAAAGATAGAGTGAATATATTGAGGTCTTAATAATGGAGTCTAAACTTGGGGAGTTTCTTAAAGCATAGTATTACTTAATTGAATACCCTTGGGAATATGTGGACACGATTAAAAAAAGTTCATAATGTTAAGTGTATTAACATAAATGCAACAAGCTTTTGGAAATTTCCAAGAAGATGAAAATTATAAGCATAAGTACAATGGCCCCATATCAATTCTTTTGGGCCGAGTAGCATAAATTCAGATTGTTTGCATGTTTTTCAAACCGAGCCAAACCTTAAGCCAAGCAAGCTATTTTTCATGTACTTTTTCCGTCTAATATGATGTTTTAGAAAAAAAAAAATCTTTGTATCGTTTTGTTTAATGTTTTAAAATTGTACATTTTTGTCTTATTATTGATTAATTTTCTTTTAAATAGATAATTATGATTTAGTTCAGAAAAAAACAGTTAAATGATTTCATAATATGTGTACAATTTTTTTACGGTGATCGAATAACAAGCATGGAACGAATAAAAATCCCAATATAACAATCAATTGTACATATGCACTCCTAAAAAAGAAAATCTTTTTTATAAACAATTAAATATGACTAAAATTGGAATAGTTTAGAAATATATATATAAAGAGAATTGTAACAAATTTTTAATACAAATCTATGACAATCCATTAAATTTGATTTATAATTTACTTATTTTTTCAATTCACTTCAAATTTTCATGTAAATCACGTGATTATTTTCTATCAATTATTTTCACGTTTCATCAAAAAAATGACAATCCAAAAAAATATTTAATAAGAATCCATGAAAATATGTTAACCCTCTAAAACACATTTTTTAAAATTTAAAAATGATAATTGAGTGGATAAATGAATTAAAAAAAAATGTAAGTGTAATAAAAGGATAAAAGTTATAAAGATGATCTTTTTTTTGTTGCTGCCAAATTGGTATATGATACAAGGGATAATTACAAAATATTAGACGTCTATGCATACAATGACCTAGGTCTGTAAACTGGAATCACAACTTTATGAACTATATTTATCAAAAGATTATAAAATTCAAATATTATCAATAAATTTAATATATACGGAAATCCTAATCTAATATTTTTTTTATGTATATCGACATTCTCGGCCTTAGTCAATATAAAATAAAAAAAATTACCAACAATTTATAAAACATTATATTTGATCTCATATATAACTTAGAACGAAAGTGTTAATATAATTGTACTCGCGCACTTTCCTTTAGTAAGCAATAAATTAAACAAAATTCAGATTTAAGATAATTAATCTTTTCAGAGGAAGGGAGGAGAGAACATGTAAAACAACTCTGAGTAAGAGAATCAGCCATATCTATGATACTACCATCATCAAGCTTGAACACTTTAACAGCTTCGCCATTCATTCCATAGTTCCAAAATTTATCTCTATCATTATCAGTGAAGTAGATATAATTCTTCAAAAGTCCATGGTACTCGGAACTAACATCATCATCCTTGACAAATTTACCATCTTCTTCGCCACTCATTCCAACATTATCAATGAAGTAGATAGAATTCTTCAAACATCCATGGTACTCTGGAGGCTACTACCGTAAAACAACTGTTCCCAGCCACAATAATCGCCTTGTCTTACAAGAAACTAACCTCAACCCATTTTTCAAATCCTCGTCCATCTTATAAACCTTAAAACCAACGGTCCTCTCGAAATCAACTTCCTCTATGCAAAGTTGATGATCAGTGCATAGATCTCCACAATACTCCACGAGACTCTTGTCTTTGCAACTATCATATTCGTAGAAGTCCACTGGAGTTGAAGGTGTGAATTTAACGAGGCTGAGCTATGATAAACTGAGGGATGACTATTAACGGTGTTTTGTATTATGCAGCTTTGACTGATACAAATCGAGGAGTGTTCATGAGTTTTGACTTGGGTTCTGAGGAGTTTAATTTGATTGAATCACCCATTAAGACTCCTCGAACGTGCATGGCACCAATCTCATGAACTACAATGGGAAAGTAGCTGTATTTAGATATCTGACTGTTTTGTTTGATGGCATTGTCAATGTTTGGGTTCTTGAAGATGTCAGAGAAGAGTCAGTGGTCGAACAAGAAGACTTTTGTTTTCAATGTTTCTCAGATGAACTTCGTCCGTGGAGATCAGTTGGTGATTGGTGGCACTAGTCGCAGTGGTGAGGTTTTGGTGACAACGGTAAATCTCATGCGGAATCAACCCGCATGCTTGTTCATTTATGATTTGGAGAGGAATGAAATATCACAAAGGATTGAAATAAGGCCATTACTTGGTAGCTTTGAGAATACCAATTGGTTGCGGTCAAATTTTTGGGATGGTATTGAGAGCGTCATGTACTTGGAAATCTAAATATAAAGTTGTATTATTTATACATCACATTCCAGATATAGTGGATATATATATATATAGGACAAGTAAACAATGCAAAGAATGTGGACAAACTAAATTCACTTCTTTTTTTTTTGTATCTAAACTTAAATAGTTAAACTGAAGAGTAGAGCTTCATTCTTGGAAGAGAAAGGTAGCCTATAATCATAGCTACAAGAGCACTCACTTCCTTGTATGTGTGGTAGTTGAATGACATGATATGTAACGTATCCAAGCAATAAAAACTGGAACTTTCTGCAAACAGAAATGTTTGGAATCATAAAAATTGTACCAGAAAATTCTTGACTTTCACTCGAAAGCTGCAACAATGCAAAGGAAGACTTAGGAAACCAGATTCAGATCTTACTCAATCCAGCCATGAAATATACAATAACTAGAAAAAACACATGTAATATCAAGTCAAGCGGCAGTCGCTTGTGGTTCTAGCCACAAAATATGCAATTAATCTAATACATATTCGACACTCGATGCTTGCTCATAATACCGCAATGAAGAAAAGTAGCCCTCCTCTTGAGATGCAGAAGGAGTTCTATTTTCAAGAGATTAATTGCGAAATACGTAAATAATTTTGTTTTGTCCAAATGGCGAATAATAACATTATACATTAGGCCTTCTACATCGAAAATGTGATGAGATCTTAAATCTCAAATAGAATATAACTTACTTACATCCGCTTGTTGCCAATTTATTTTAAGTTAAAAACCCATGAAACTTAACATTATCAAATGCATTAGCATATGATTGTATTTTCTTCTGTGTTGAATCAAATTGCAAATTGTTAAACATGTAAGTTTTATAAAAAAAGTGTATTCCGAACTTTCCAAAAAAAACTCAAAACCATGAGAAATATTTAGGATAAGTGAAAAATAAATTGAGGATTTTTAAAACGTATATAATTTTTCCACTTAAAAAAAAAAAGAATGATAACTACAAAGAGAGTTTTCTTTTGTTTTTTCCGCATGTTGTCAAATTATTTATATAGGGGATAAATATAAAACAGTAAAAAGTGAACTTATAATTTAGTGAGTTCTATCATCTGTGCCTTGTATATTACATGCAACATAGGTTTGGAAACACAAATTTGTGAACAACCATGGGACATCTTTATGTCTTGCCGTGAGGAAAAAGAGAAAGAAGAAGACCGTGGCCTTACCGGAGATCCCTGAAGAATTGTTGATCGAGATTCTGATAAGATTGCCGGCGAAATCTCTGATGAGATACAAGTGCGTCTCAAAGCTCTGGCTTTCCCTTATCACCTCTAGATACTTCACCAAACTTTTTCCTTAAATCATCATCAAGGCCACGTTTGTTCGCGTATATTTTGGATGAAGAGAAAATGAACGGCGAGTATGCGTTGCTCACATCAGCATCATCGAGTCATGATCACTTTGTCTCTGTAATCGACCAAGATCTGACTATGCCAAGAATGGGAGGCTACTTGGTGAATGCTGTTCATGGGTTGGTGTGTTTCAGAATTGAAAGAAGAGTAAGAATTTGTAACATCCACACGAGGCAGCTTGTGGAATTGCCCATTATAAGATCTGAAGGGAGAGGTAACAATGTGTGGAACTATTTTGGACACGATTCTGTTCGTGATGAATACAAAGTGCTTAGCCTGGTTTGGGAGGTCAACAAGGAACGTAGAGTAGTGAGATCAGAACATCATGTGTTGGTACTTGGAGCTGGAGCTTCTTGGAAAAAGACTTAATGCCACATTCCTCATTGACCTTTTGGAACTTACTCACAAGGTGTTTTCATCAACAATGTTTTGTATTATGGAGCTTGGACTTATAAGAACGGATGTGTGCTTATGAGTTTTGACTTGCGTTCTGAAGAGTTTAGTTTGATTGAATTACCCAATGTTCCCATTTTCCGGAACTTGAACTTGTATCGGACCAGTCTCATGAACTACAAAGGAAGAGTAGCTGTTTTTGACTCTTGGGATGTTTTGTGGGATCCTCATGTGGATGTTTGGGTTATTGAATATGCTGACAAGAGTCTATGGTCGGACAAGAAGACTATTGTTTTGCCTGTTTCTCAGATGAATTTTGACCTTACTGTTATCGGTTGATGATGGGTGGCACTAGTCACAGTGGTAAGGTTTGGTTGATAAAGGCATATCTCAGGCCGAATCAACCAACACGATTTTCCATTTATGATTTAGAGAGGAATGATATAACTCGAAGGATTGGAATAAGAGCATGATCAACCGAGAATTTTAGCAGTTCTTATAGCAGTTTTTAGAATATATATAATGAAAAAAATGTAAAAAAGAGGAGAAACGTATCTTAAATAAGGATTGAAAGAACCGCTTCTTATGTACATGTGTCTGGTCCATGTGTCTTTTTGTCTCTCGATCTTCTCTCTCTCCTCTAAATCTATAATTAAAAAATAACTATAAGTTTTTAAGAACCTTTTATAAGTTTCTCAATTGATCATGCTCTAAGGTCATCATTACTTTGTAGCTTTTAGAAGACCAATTTGTTGCTGTCAACTTTTTGGTATGATATTGAGAACATCATGTATTTGGAAACCTAAATATAGTACGTTATTTTAGGGAAAATCCCAGAAAAACCTTCCAGTTTGAAACATTTTCCCACCTAAAACCTCCAACTTTTATTGTTTCCATATAAAACCTCCAAGTTGAGACATTTTCCTAGTTAAAACCTCTAACTTTTTATGTTCTCTATATAAAATTTCAAACTTATTAATTTTGCCTAAATAAACCTTCAAATCGTCAAATTTGAACCCGAGCAATAATTGACTAACGGTAAACGACGATTTCATTCGGAATAGTAAATGGTCGTTGACGACATGTTTTCTTCCGTTTATTTAGTTTTCGAAATTCACACATGTTAGTTACAATGAGAAATATATAAATATTAATTACGAACCCTAGAGTACACTCGCTTCTAGGGTTTGTAATTAAGATTTTTTCCCATTGTAACTAACACGTGTGTATATACACCGTTAGTTAAGCATTGCTCGAGTTCAAATTTGACGATTTGAAGGTTTGTTTAGGTAAAATTAATTAGTTGAAAGTTTTACATGGAAACGAAAAAAGTTGGAAAGTTTAGATGGAAAAAAATTTCAATTTGAAAGTTTTTTATATGTGAAGGAAAAAAAATTTGAAGTTTTAGTTGGGAAAATGTTTCAATTTGAAAATTTTTTATGGGATTTTCCCGTTATTTTATTATACATTCCAAATTAAGCGGAGATTTGTACAGACAAGCAAACATTTTTTTTTGAATTGAATAGAGAAGCAAACATTACAAAGTAAATGGACAATTTCAATGCCTTTTTGTATCCAAACTTAAGTCGAAGAGTGGAGCTTCATCCTTCGAAGAGAAAGGTAGGCTAAGAGACGGTAGCCTATAATCATAGCTACAAGAGCGCTCACTTCCTTAAGCCCACTCTCAATTTCTTCTCCATTTACGTTTTCCATGATTTCTTCATATTGTACCTTCACAAGGAGCTTGTATGTGTGGTAGTTGAAGGACATGAAGCGTATCCAAGCAATGAAAGTTGGAACTTTCTGCCAAAGTAAAAAAAAAAAAAAAGTGTCAATTAATGCATTATAGTAGTAAAACTCCTCTATGTATGATGAAAAGGCTTAATTAGAGGCAAACTTCTCTAGAAAATCTAATTGTAAGTAGAAGTTTAAAATATGTCTGAATGTGTGGACTAAGGTACCAGAAAGTTCATTAAATTGGAAGCTGAATATTTTACCTTCACAAAGTAACCACCAGCGAGCATGAAAGTCATTACAGTTACTGATGCTAAAGTTGTGGCCTTCTTCAGGTCCATTAAGCTCGCCCCTATTGCTAAGCCAAGTCCCTAAAACAACATGTTCATCATTAGTTGTTAGCATTTTCTGTTCAACATGTCCTTTGTTTTTATGTACATACCTGAGCTGCAACGATGCATAGGAAGACTGTGAGCACACTTAGGAAAAAGGATTCAGCTCTTAATCTCAATCCAGCCATAAAATATACAACAACTAGGAAAAGCACAGGTAATATCAAGTCAAGTGGCAGGTCGCTTGTGGTTCTAGCCACAAAATATGCACTTAATCTATACATATTTGACTCTCGTTCCTTGCTCAGCATTGCTCTCTCTTGAGGAAAAGTGAAGATCGCCGTGAATACCGGAAAGAATCCCCAGAATACGGCAATGAAGAAGAGTAGCCCTACCTGAGATGCAGAGGGAGATCCATTTTCAAGATAAGAAAATGATCAATTACAGCTAATTTCTAGACCACAATCATGTATCTATACCTGATCTTGTAGGCCTTTGGGATGTTGAATGTCTGATTGCCACCAGAGTAAACCTAAGATGATGGCAGTGGCGAGAACTTGAGAGACCCTCAACCAGCTGAAATAGTCATGTCTCCGTTCTTTGATTCCTCTTGAGGAAAGTAAACAATACTGTTCCCACCAGCTTAATCCCCATTCTCGTTTGGGGCAAGTTATCATCAATTTAACTTCTTCGTCAAGTGGAACTGGCGCCATAAGGTTTTTCTTTTCCACGACTGCAATCTGTGTCTTGTAAGCTTCCTCAAGATACTGTGTTTCCGCATCAAAATCACAGTTAGCATTTATTACATATAGCTCTAAAAGACTTCTTATTATGTAATGGTATCTCATCCTTGTCTCACCTCATATACAACTGTAGGAGTTGGCTTGGAAGATCTTATCTCGCTGCAAGAATTTCCCATCTTCATTTCCTCTTTAAGAGCTGAGGGTATGGAGATATCGTTCATGTTTCCATTAGCTAAGTCCAGCAAGAACTCTGCTGGGTTCATGGCAAGTAGAGGAGAACATCCTATGGAAGAGAAATAAGACAATGCTTCTGATGCTTTCCCAAAGTAAAGCAAGCTTCCTCCGCTGAGTACAACCAGCTTGTCAAATCTGTGAAAGAGCCTGCTTGAGGGTTGGTGGATTGTTGTTACAATAGTTTTCCCCTCCTGCATGCCAACAAATAAGAACTTGGATATAGTCAAATCCAGAAGGAAAAACGATTTGGAGCTGTAAAGAGTGGATGTCTTACCTTTGCTATACTTTGTAGCATCTGAACAATCTTAAGAGCAGTAGTAGAGTCCAAACTAGAGGTGGGTTCATCAAGGAGAAGAAGTGAAGGATTAGTCATGATCTCATTCCCAATACAAACCCTTTTCCTCTCACCACCTGAGACACCGCGTACAAATGACCCTCCAATCATTGTGTCTTGGCACCTAAAACAATAATAGTCACAATCTTCTAAATGGGTTCCATTCTCAAGACTTAGCTTTACCATAAGATGAAGTGCCTAATTTGTTAGATGGTATTAGTAGATGATAATGTACCTTTCCAATCCAAGCTCTTGTATCACACTAACTGCTCTTCGTTCCTTCTCCTGCTTTGTGAGAGTTTTAGGAAGACGTAAAAGAGCTGTGTAGGTCAGTGTCTCTTTTACAGTTAAGTGAGGGAACAGAACATCATCTTGAGTCACAAATCCAATCCTGCCATGGTGCTTTCCCGTGTCAACTGTACACTTATATATGCATCAACGTATACATCAAGAGACCAAGCTGGAATCTTCTAGTTACCTGGTTTTCAAGTGCTTAGAATATGGCTTATCATTGTAGCTAACAAGCCCACCGATATTTTGCTGATTAAATCTGCCACCAAGCACATTAAGTAGTGTAGTTTTGCCACTACCAGAAGGTCCCATGAGAGCTAGAAGCTCCCCTGGATATGCTGAACCACTAATCCCATTCAAGATGCTCTTTTCTGATGAAGATGTCATTCCTTTGGTCGTTACCTTGTATGTAATATCTATGAACTGCATAGCACATAAAAATAATTGATTTGGTCAGTACGTTTTGCAAGTAAATGTTCCTATATGCCTGAATTCTCAAGAAAACCATTATTTTTCCACATAAATATGACTTAAATTCTCTCTGATTTATACAAGACAATGCCAATATAACCATACCCTTTTGGTCCAGCGTGAAGCTCTGCTTCACATGTTGCCGATAACCAGCAAATGGTAGTTGAGCCTCCTAAGCTTGACTTTTGGGCACCAAAGTTAGACCAACAAAGAAGGCAAACAGAGGTTTCCAAATGTCTTAATGCAATGATGAAGATTATTCTACTTGTAAAATTTAGGGAATTCTTCTTTATGGGAGAAATGTCGAATTCTTGTTTAGGAAACATCATATGAGATATAACAGACCCATCGAAGTTTGGACTGACCCATGGCAGCAAAATTTAATATATTTCTATGGACTTTTTGGTGTTGATGGTTTAATTACATATCTCCATCAGTGCCTGCGCTCAAATAGAGATGTCATAAAGATCAATCTCCCATGTTTCCCATAAAATTATCTATCCACGGAAATGGGTTACCTTCAGATATATCGGAAAGGTTGGTTCCGCCTGAAACTTGACCACACTACTGGTTGCTGCTTCAATATCTTCCACTGCAACATGAAGGATAGACGAGCAAGAACCCAATAAACTCCAAATTTAACATCAAGACTTCAATCAGGTGCTGTGGTAAATGGTTTTCTTACAGATATCTTCGTTGCTACATCGTTCTGAAGCAATGATCTCTTCGTGTGGCACGGTGAAGCCAGTGAAAGAGAAGGAAAGTCCAAGGGAAGCACTAGAGGCTCGGCTAAGAGCAGCGCCACCAGTGAGACCACCAAGGTCAAGAGCAGGGTGTGCACTCTTGGCCTTCCTTATGTGTGTGTTCCTTCTGTTTTTGCTGCTGCTACTGTGGCTCGGCGATGATAATGTCCTTGACCTCACATGCTGCTTGCTCCCATGGCTGCTACCATCATCGTTGCTGAAATCAAGTGAACTGGACTTAAGAGCTTCTGCGAGTGTCTCAGATTTGGCCTTGACCAAGCCTGATGATGATGATGATGAGGTTCCCAAATCCATCTTGTTTCCTGACTGTTGTTACAGAATCAAAGGTCAAAAGAATTGGTTTTTTGTTGAACCATTAAAATTGAGCATAAAGTCTCATTAAAAGGGTTACAACTTTTACCTTGTGTTGAGGTTTTTGGGAAGCTCCCTGTTGTGTTGTTTTTGTTTGGAGCTTGGACACACACACACATCACCTATATATATAGAGCTGGGAATGGGAGAGTAAGTTATACGAATATACATACGGTATATACCCTCCAAAAATTGGATTGATTGACATGCTCAACACTTTGGCCTTAGACACGTGATAGACATGAGAGGATGACCTACGAGCTAATATCTGGCTCATGCATTTTACAGATACACGTTTTACTTTAAAGAGGAAAATTGGTCTTATCTCCCTATCTTGTTTGATACAATTATTAGCAAAAGGCCAAAACCTGACTTTCGGTTCAACAAAGAGGGTAAGAGAAGAGCACGTGGATCTTGATTCTTTTGGACCAATAAAGATTTGTCTTTCTACTTATTACTATTATTAAGCATTATGCTCTAAGTAAGCACATAGTTAACCTATATTGGTTTCGTGTAATTTTTACAAGCAGTAACATGAACATTGTATTGATAAAAGATTAACAAAAGCAAAAAAAAAAAAAAAATTTGTCTTGAAGAAAAGTTTCAGTTTTTGTTTTGAGGATATGTGTTTCTATCTTTCTGGGTCGAGAAAATATCCGAAATCCGGTTCGAGGTAAACCGAAGACAGAACAACTAACCGACAGACTTATCAACCAAAATTTGATTACCATAGTTGGTTTAGATTTGTCTTCGTTTACTACCTTTTTACCGAGTTGGCGAATTGGTTAACTGAGATACCCCAGAAAAAAGTTAAACCAAAATTGACTCTTTTTGGGTATCAGTTAAAAGTAAAACCCATAATTTTTACGATCTTGTTAGGCTGTTAGCTGACAGAGGAAATGCAACATTGACGAGCCAGGGCTTTCTTCATTCCTCGAGCATGAAAATATTGATGAAATCTTTTCACTCTTATTATTCACTTTAGAACAAAACGAAACAATTTATAAAATTGATAACTAAAACCAAATCGGTTTATCATCATTGGATCTCCAATGAAGATCTCAACACTGCTCAAGTGAATGGTGTACTTATTATTGTTATGATTGGCTCACAAAATCACAGTAAGAGAACAGAGAAAGAGAACAGAGAGTTTTTTTCAAGGGCGGAGATAGAGAAACATGATTAGTATCCCCAGTAGTCATTACGGATTTCATCATCAAACTTCTTTTTGAGTTCTGGGTGCTTCTCAAAGTACTCGTCTGCAGTCATGGTGCTGAGCTTTTTCTGATTACACCAACAACATAGAAACGATGATCATTATATCAGAATCTTGAGTACAAACAAAATACACAGCAAATCGAACTTCATATAACAGGATTTGTTGTTTTTTGGGCTACTTACGCTAATCTCTTGGACGTCAGCAATTTCTTTCTCCAATCGTTCAGACTCCTTGAGCGATTTCTGTTCTGCTTCTTTCAGTTCCACCAACTAAACAAAGCACAAAACAACCACTGAGTTAACTGAAAGAACTCACAGAAGGGAAACTTATAATAAGAAAACAAACATATGCAGTCAAGAGTTTCTCAGGTATTTGCTCACCAAAGCATCAAACTTTGGCTTGTATTCAGGAGTGACAGTGTCAACGAACTTGGGAATCTCAACGCCTGCAGCAAACAAATAACATCGATAAAAGAAACAAACTTGGTTTCTTATAGTCTCCTTTGGAATATGTCCACAAGTCCAACAACCGAATGAGAAAATAAAGAATAAGGGAACTTCAGTTTCAGCCCCACTACAGAGCGGAGAAACTTTCTAGTCAGGTTTGAGAATCGAATAAAGGCAAGCAAAAGACTTCCGCTTGATAAACAAACTAGATAAAAAGGGAAAGCATTTTTGCAAACGTGCATGATATTGAAGACCACCCAAACGCAAACAAGAAGGCAGGGTCTATTCAACATTAAGAATTGCAATAAATACAACTTACTGTCATAAGCTTCCTTGTACATGTCCACAATGCCAGCCCCAATACCCTTTCTGTAGAAATCCCAATCTATGGGTTCAGGTTCCTGGATAAAATCCAACCAAAAAGAATTCACTCCACAACCCAAGAACTCAAGCAAGAATTAGGGCATGTAGAACTACGCTATCAATAGAACATGATCAACAACGGACACAATTCCACATTTCATATGCAAATGAGCCATAAACAAAGGTCAATCAAAATGTTCTCTGATTAATACATCTTAAGGAAATAGATCTTAAACTCTGGATCAACAATGGGAACAACAACAACAACATCAACAAAATATAAAAAAACGTGTGTCACCAACAAGAATCTGAAAACGTAAAAAGATTCGTCAAGGAATCACCTGATCCAGAATACTAATGTCAAATCGAAAATGATAAAAGATCTAAAAATTCTAAACCCAGCAGTGACAAAATCAGATGAAGAGAGGGTAAATCGAAAAGAGAAACCTGACTAAACTTGGTCTGGAGCTGTGTGTTAACCTCATCGAAAGCACGACGAAGGTTAGAGAACTCTCTACGAGCCTCATCGGTGACAAGGACCTTAGCCATACCATCCCAATCGATAGTCCTTGAAGCTTTGAAAGCCACATCCGCGATTTTCTTACCGGCTCCGCTCATTTTCTCGCTCTTTGCTCTCAATTTTACCCCAAAATACACACTGACGAATGCGAAGAGGAAGAAGATGTAAAACGTCGTCTGATCCGACCAATGAAGGAAAGCCCTAGAATCCCTAAAAGGCTTACAGGCCCTTTTATTTCTCTTTATTTCCACATTAGCCCCTTTATTATTTAACTTTGCGAAAAAGCCCATTAAACTTTCAATACTGGTTCTATGTTTTAGATGACTTGGGCTTCATAATGGTAATTTGTGAATGATACATTCTCATGGTGGCTGTAACAATCAACTAAAGAAATTCTCACATCAATGCTTAAGAAAGAACCAATGAATAATACTGTAATTTGGCATAATCATCAATCTTGCTTAAAATATTAAATTAGAGGCAAAATCAGATGTTAACCAATTATAAAAAATCAAACAAATAATTAAGTTTGTAGTAGTCAAAAGATACCCAAAAACAAATAAAGCCAAAAGATTATAAACAAAGACAACAGAATCTTCTCTGAATTCGCCTCTGCACCAGACTTTTGCCTAATCAAACAATGTCAGATATAACTATATCCATTCCTCTGAAAAAAATCTCCTGCTTAAGCAAGACTTGTATCTTTCTTAGTAACATTGCTCTCCAGCTTCGGAGGACCTGAAAACCGCCTTACGGTCTTAGGAGATCCTGAGAAGGAAAGACGCTTTTTTGCTGTCTTCTCTGAGCTTAGAGGACTAAGGTTTGAGAATCGAGCTCTTGCTTTGGCGGCTTGTGTAGGCGCCATGTAGCCTGGCACTGACTGAGAGAAACTACTGGTAAAGCTTTCATCGTCTCTAGTTGATGGAATTGATCCACAAGTGCTATGCCTACGGTTGCAAGGTTGTTCTGATTGGATACTCAACATGCTCGTTGAGTCTTCACTTGGGACTTGCCTCACTCTCGGGCTTGACCCTCTTCGACTATTTGGTGTCTTTCCTCTTGGTGAAAGGTTTTTACCACGTGGAACCATCTCAGACATAGCACGGCTTGCTACACTTTTCACAGAGGAGTTCTTGTCAGCATTCTCTGGTGTGACGGACTGGTTTTCGTTTGGTCGAGCAGCCATCCAACGTTCTAGCCAACTCCAACCCCAATGCGGATTGTTAGGGTCCATGAATGTCTGAGAACCCAGTTTAGATGAGTTTTTCCATGTATTCTGCATATTAACAGTTTTCACCATTTTGAGATTCATAGTTCTTTTGGTGTTATATTAAGACACTAGAGTAAGATAGAAAACTAGTTTGATACCTGATGAGTATATGCATATGCAAGCGCTCTTTCTCTTCTCATTGTTGCTACTTGCTTGTTCAACATGTTTGCTTCAACTTTCTCCCGGGACAGTGTACTATCATCCCAATTTTCTCCAAGCTATTTCGCACAATGTAATACAAATCAAAAACAAACTCTTTACAGGCTACTTTGGAAGGTTTGTAACAAAATCTTGTAAGGATTTGCATACCTTATCAAAATCTTTATCGTGTTTTTGTTGGAGCTGTCGCGTAAGAACCTGCTTATCCTCTGACAATCGGAGCCTCCTCTCACGAATCTGATATTGTAATCTAGCTAGTGTTTGCATGCTTTGCAATGTCGATGTGGCTTGACGTCTCACACATTTCCCTTGGATTAAAGATTTTAGCCTCACAAGGCCTCTCAACGCACGTAATGCTCTTCGTGCCTGAAAAATATAACCAAAATGTATAAACTTGTTCCATTAGCTAGCAAACCCGCCATTTCTAAACTTGGAAAAGTTATGTAAACAAAACTATACCATATATCCTCTGAATGCTGTCTGAATCTTGATAGCTGCAATCTCTTCCTTTGATTTCCCGGGGAAACGTGACAATGCAGAGAGACGAACAACTTCAGCAGCAGCTTGAGCAGCTGCAACGGCTGCCTCTGCAGCTGCAGCAGTAGCAATAGCGACAGAGTAAGCATGTCTGCTCTGTTGCTCCTCAATCTCCTTTAGTTTCGCGTCTTTGACAGTACGAGGAGAATCTGCTTCACCAGAATTGGTAACATCCAACTTCTTGGATTTACCAAACCATTTCTTGGCCTTATGTGGCTTCTAATAGAGTTAAAACAATACCCTTTTCAGTTTCAGTTTTACAATTACATCAAAGTCATAAACAAGCATTTGTCTATATGGATTTAAACAACAACAAAAATGTGAATAATCTAATATGAAGAGAGTGTAAGTATCACAAATACCTGTTCTTTCTTTTGTTTTGGTTCTGGACTTAAGGCTTTCTTCACAGCTGAAAACCAACTCTTACCCATTTCTTAGTTTCTTCTTTTCAAATTTATCTGCAAATGCAAAACCACAGAGGTAAATTCATAACCCTGTTCAATTAAACCTAAGATTCATCAAGACTTAATCTTTTAACCTGAATCTAGAACATTGGGGGAAACATAGATACAACTAAAATTCAGGAATTCAAAAATCAGAGCTTTAAATGGAATGTATAAAACTCACAGATTATAAATCAAGCTCGGATCTTCTTGAACAGAGAGTGAGCAACCAAAGTTTTTTTTGAAGGACAAAAAAACTCGGAGAAAAAACCAAACTTTGAAGACGTTCTCTCTGTAGATCAAAAACTCAGAATCTGAGAGAAAAATAAATTCAGTTTTAAGAAAATGCAATTAAAGACAAAGAAACACATAGACACTTGTGTAACTGCGTAGTATACACGCGTACTTACACTTGGGAAGTGACAATTATTGAAACCCGGAAGAGAAATCCAAAAATAGAATAAAAAAAATTCTAAGATGTATCCAAAAGAAATTAAAGTGAGAGTCTTTGTAAGGATTCAGACAAGAAAGATAGATAAAAGGATATGGAAGTGAAGGGATCTCTCTGGTACAAAATCTGGTAGAGAAAAAGAAGGAAGAAACAGATCTTGAAGGAGAAGGGGTCCAAGGGAATGAAACAGTGCCCGTGACAAAAGGTAATATAAAAAGTATTAAATAGACCTTTTCTTCATAGTTGGACTATTATATAAAAGTACTAAAATTTTTATTAGTTTTAGTACTTGTTATATTGGGGTTGCTTTCAACTTACAAGTGTCCCTTGTGTAACGACGAACTGGTATTTGTTTGGAGTGTTTGGTAATACAGTGAACATGAAATTTATATTCCAGACTAACCCAAATACAAAAAACTTGTATAAGAGTTTTCCTGTTACATTCTTCTTCTTCTGCTTCTTTGGTTTATATTACTCCAGTTTGAGATATGACATTGACGGCATGGCAATTGAAGAAGAAGTGGATTGCACGTTTTGTCGGTGGTTGGACTATAAAACTACCTTATCCCTTTATCCGAGCGTGTTTACATAATCAAGTACATAAACTACTTAAACCGGCATATGAGAAATGTGTTTTTTTTTAGTTTTTCTGATGGATGTGTGAGACACTTTTATTCATGTTTCTAAAATTTAATCGAATTGATCTGTTTTGTTAGACTTTCCAGAAACATATCTAAACCCAGTTAGGCTACAGAAGCAATTAAAATCAATGAACTATAAACTGCCGAACCTTCTATTTTATTTCTGTGAAATCTATAAGCAGTAGTATTGTTTTTCTTCCCAAAATTTTGTTTTTGTCATTTTTCAGTTGCATATAAAAAAATTTCTATTTCACATGATGATATGATAGATAATTTTTGATAAACAAAATTATGTTTTGTTTTTGTACAAATTGTATTAATTTTCAGAATGAGAGAGGCTGGAGTTCAATTCTCATGCTCTTTGATGATTTTTTCTTCCTTATAAATTTAGCTTTTGGAGAAAGGATTGCCGTTTTTTTCATCCAAAACAGCTGACTTTAGTTTATATATCCCAAAATGAAATAATGGTTATAAATATTTCACCATTTAACCAGCCCATCGAGCACATGGGCATTTGGTCTAGTGGTATGATTCTCGCTTAGGGTGCGAGAGGTCCCGAGTTCAATTCTCGGAATGCCCCTTTTACTTTTCTTCCTTTTAATTTCCAGATTATTATTTTGTCGTTTTGCTTTCTGTACAACTTCCACAATGTCGTCAATAACATTGAAAATAACGCAAAAGAAGGAAATGTTGATAGATCTTTTTGAGATCTTTAGGAGTTAGGATAGATGAGTTGTCTTAGTTTACAAGTACATATATATTTAGGTTTATCAAGTAGAGTTGGAATAGATCTGTCCAAAACAATGGGGTTGTCTTTTCGTCTTGTCGCCGTGAACGAACTAAGTAAGAAGAAGAAGGTACAAGGAGGAGCTAGAAGAAGAGCCAAATTCGAAAGCCCGCGGCTTTGAGAAGATCCCTGAGGATCTGTTCATGGATATCCTGGCGAGATTGCCGGCGAAACTTGTGACGAGGTTAAAGTGCGTCTCAAAGCTCTGGTCTTTCCTCATCTCCTCCCAATGTTTCACTAGCCTTTTCCTTAAGACTCCGTCACCACGACGTCTGTTTGTGTATATTGTGAATGAGGAAAAACAATCCGAGTGTTGCTCTCATCATCGGACAGGTCTTCTGTCTCTTTACTTGACCAAGATATTAAGATGCAGGGAATCGGAGGCTACATGGTGAACGCTCTTCGAGGCTTGGTGTGTTTCAGAATTGGGACAAGACTGCAAATTTGTAACCTCACCACCAAGCAGCACGTGGAGCTGCCCATTATAACATCTAACTTTATTTTTCGGGAAGACGATGCAAATCCGTGGAGCTATTTTGGGCACGACTCTGTCAATGATGAATACAAAGTAGTGCTTAGCACAATTTGGGAGGTGAGCGAGGAAGAGAGAGTAGTGAGATCCGAGCATCAGGTGGAGCTTATTGGCGAAGCACTCAAAGCACCATCCCTCCTCTTCCTCATCGTCCTTACTCACAAGGTTTCTCCATCAACGGTGTGTTGTATTATGGAGCTTGGATTGGTAAGAATAGCTCTGTGGTGATGAGTTTTGACTTGGCTTCTGAGGAGTTCGCTGTGATCAAATTACCCGTGGAGGAAGCTAATACAAAAAATTCAACAATCATCTACTAACAAACCCTTCCAGCCACTAAACTTCTGCCAACGCATCTTTCACGCCTCCACCATTCATCTTCCTTCATTCTTCCACGTCAGCCACACTTCCATTTTCCTGTATCAGAAGCTAGCCCAAATCTCATGAACTACGGAGGGAAACTAGCTGTTTTTGAAAATTCCACCATATCGCTTGCCTCTGATGGTAGTGTAGACCTCTGGATTATGGAGGATGCCGGCAAAAGTTTATGGTCCAACAAGAAGTCTTTGGTTTTGCCTATTTCTCAAATGAATTTCGTCAGTTACTATCACATGGGGATGCAAGGCACGAGTCGCAGCAGTGAGGTTAGGTTGTCATATGCAAATCTTGTGCGTGCTGAACCAATACATTTTGTCACTTATGATTTGGAAAGGAATAAGATAACACGAAGGGTTGAAATAAGCCCATTACGTGACAGATTTGGAGTAACCAAGTACTTGCAGACGGAATTTTGGGATGATATCGAGACCATAATGTGACTATGTCGCCATCCATTTAAGCCTTCATCATTTTATCTCCAGATTTGCTTTGTGTATAGCTTTGCCTTTTTTTTTTTTTTTTTTTTTTTTTGTCCTCCATTTAACGGAAGTTTGAATAGAAAAACAGGGTAATAGGAGTAACATGTCCTCTGACTACAATTATTAGGTAATATTTTTTTGAGTGGTTTGATTGTTGAGCAACCTTTGATATCTACAACTTAGCTTTGCGCATATTCAGCTTTAGCAAAAGATGGATTGAATCGAACTAAGCTTGCAAAATAAAAACGAACTATGTCATCTATTTGACAGGTCTGGTGTCCAGAGAACATAATATAATGCATCAATAGTTCTGAAAGAGCTGTACATGTTTTCTCTCAACAACTCATGTTCTGTTGAAAAACCATACATGTCAACTAAGAGAAATATATACCAAATTTGAACCCAAACATGCATAGACAAATAACTTAATGCACCGGATCCCATTAGCATTCTGCAGTTAAACGTGCTTGGACGGTTAAACGTGCACGAGAGTAGTACTAAGATGAGTGACCTCTGAGAAAGTTCTCTGTTGCATTCTTTTCTATAAAAATAGAAAAAAGAAAATAGACAAATAAATGAAATTTTTTTATACTAATCCCCACATTCGGCTCTAAGAAAATATTGAAGACATTTAATTTAAGGACAATTCTCACAAATAGTACAAAAATAAGTTTTGTTTTCAAATTTAACACATCATTTTCAAAGTTCCAAAAATAACACAAATTTAATATAAAAATATCGAAAATTTTGGGAACGATTTAAAAAAATGTCAAAATTATCTAAAAAGTAAATCTTAAACCCTAAAAACTAAACTCTAAATCCAAAATACTAAACCCAAACTCAAAATTTTAAATTATTTTAGTGTTATTTTTATAAATTTGTGAAGTGTGTGCTATACTTTTCCACAAAACTTGTTTTATTTTTCTTAATTTAATTTACGCAAACAAAGGTACAAAGTTAAACTCAGGATTAGGGTTCAATTCTGAGAATTCCCTTTGTAATTTTCATATTGTTTTCTCTTCGACTTAACGTTTGGAACAAGATTTGTCGTTTTACATCCCAAAAACGACAGGTAGTCCACCAGCTCCACCCAAGGCTCTTCCAGTCTTCATCCTTTGCACAGATACAGTGTCCACGATCATCATAGCCATTCCTGTTTCAATTTTGCAGATTTTTTTTGTTGGTTGGTTCTGAAAACCTGTAAATGGCTGACTCAGTGCCAAAGTTAGGTCATGTCCCCGGCGGAGATTTCCAGGTTTCCCCTGTCGACGCCGAGTGCATCAAGCAGCGCGTCGACGAGGTTTTAAATTGGGTTGATTCGGTAATAAAGTCTTCTCCTTTAGAGTTTTATTTTTTATTTTTTGATTCCTGCTACTTGAAACATAATCTCAATATTTCTTGTCTCTAGGGTTTTCCGCTCCTGATGTCCATCATCAATATTGTCTTTCTTGATTCTGAATTTGGGGTTTTTTGGTGTTACATCGTTATGATTACTTCTTCTTGCACTGCGAAATAAGTTCCATACTATTATGGAGATTTGAATTGAATTTGATTTTGATGCGGCATAGTCATATATAGATATAAAAGGTTGATTCAATGGATGCTTAATGTTTCTATTTGCAGCTTGAGCATAAACTGAAAGAGGTAGAGGAGTTTTACTCGAGCATTGGCGTCTCAAACTCTGGCTCTATCTGTAAAGATACAGATAAAGGGAGACATGTTGTGGGAATTAGGAAGATTCAACAAGAGGCTGCGCGTAGGGAAGCTGTTGCTGCTAAAAGAATGCAGGACCTCATGCGTCAATTTGGAACAATATTTCGTCAGGTGAATATCATCTTTTCACCTGAATTGATCTTGGCATTTATGTCTTCAGGAAGTGTTTTAATCATTGGTTTGATTATATTGGTTTTTTTCAGATTACTCAGCATAAGTGTGCATGGCCATTCATGCATCCTGTCAATGTAGAAGGTCTTGGTTTGCATGACTACTTTGAGGTAACGTTTTTCGTCTCAGCTTATAAATTTCCTTGTTGATTTCTTCTTTTGGTAAAACATAAAACTTTCTCTTGTTCAGCTGACTAAATGCCTTTTTGCTTATTAGAGCTACCAAATTCACCTTTTGATTCTTATTTTGGTAGAAAATATAATTCGACTTTACAGTTGACTAAACAAACCTCGTTTGCCTATTAGAGCTACCAGAGTTTCACCTTTCTTTATTGATATATATACTTATGGTATAATTGCAATTTACATCTGACTAGATAGCTTTTGCCTATTAGAGCTACCAATATTTCGTGGGAGAAACCTTAGGTAATGTAAGGCCAAATTTTCTTAAGACGCTCTATGGAATTTCTGCCTTAGCCATGTATTTATCATTTTCTCATTCAAAATATATGCGTTCATATATTTTGTTAGGATGAACTAGAAACCAGTTACTTGACTAAGTCTACAGTTGATGAGAAACTGGAGAGAAAGCTAGTGATCAATGCAGGTTGAACTTGTGAACATATTCTATTAAAAGTACACTACTATGTTTTGCTCTGTGAATATGTTTAAGATTTTGTGTGTTTTTCCTCGGTCTACATTCTACGCTATGAGATTGTCTTTGTTCTGTAAGCGGGTCTGTTTATAACATGTTTGATCTGATTGTAGATTATTGACAAGCCCATGGACTTCAGCACAATAAAGAATCAAATGGAGGCTAAGGATGGTACTGGGTACAAACATGTTATGCAAATATATGCTGATATGCGGTTAGTGTTTGAGAACGCAATGAATTATAATGAAGAAACAAGTGATGTGTACTCTATGGCGAAAAAGTTACTGGAAAAGTTTGAGGAGAAATGGGCACAGTTTATTCCAAAGGTTCAAAAAGAGGTAACAATAATATGTTATTATCTCTAACACTATATTCTCTTCATGGAGCTTAGCACCAAGGTTTTTTAAGTTAGCCAAGTTCTTAACATAATTGATTACAGGAGAAAATACTGGAGGAAGAGGAGAAGCAAGCAGCAACAGAGGCGCTGCTAGCAAAAGAAGCATCTCACATCAAAACAACTAGAGAATTGGGCAACGAGGTTAATTTTTTCCGATATCAGTGACCCTTTTGTATTGTGTTAACCTTTTAACTAACAAAGTGATATATTACTGTCCAGATTTGCCATGCTAATGACGAGCTGGAGAAGCTAATGCGCAAAGTTGTGGAAAGATGCAGGTTGGCCTAGTCACTCTTAAATTTGAATTCTTTTGGGACCTCTGGTCAATCAATGTGTCATTTTACTCATACCGGTGAACGATTTTAACAGAAAAATCACAACTGAGGAGAAGCGTAATATTGGGTTGGCATTATTAAAACTGTCTCCGGATGATCTACAGAAAGTGTTGGCTATAGTTGCTCAAGCTGACCCGAGCTTCCAACCTAGAGCAGAGGAAGTGAATATTGAGATGGACGTACTGGTAAAAAACTCCTACTAAATTAGTGTTTTCTGGTTCGAACACGAGTCTCTTCTTTTTTCTTAGCTAGTTTTCTTGTATGCAGGACGAACCAACACTGTGGAGGCTAAAATTCTTTGTGAAGGATGCGTTGGAGAATACAATGAAGAAGAAGAAAGAGGAAGAGACAAAGACTAGAGAGCTGAGTGGGACACAAAACAAAGCGGTTTCAAACAAACGAAACGCGACTAACAAGTTAGCTGAGAGAAAAACGAAGCGGTCACGCGTATGAGTACACAAGACCTGAAGAGGAAAATCTTCAATGAGATGAATCTCATTTGTATATACGTTTTGTAGTAGTAGTCGTTCTAGTGCCTGGATTTTACTAACATTGACAAATACAATCTATAAATAAAGGTTTCACCTTTATGATTCTATTTGGTTTATTAGAGATTAATAAATTAATTTAACAGTAATTGGGGAAGCCTAAGGTTAGTATATGAAAGCGCTTTGAATTCATCTGTTTCCATCGTCTCTTATCTCTGTCAGAGTCTGTAAGAAATGGAAGATGAATTAAAGGTAAAGAAGAATGAGAATGAGGCTTTGGAAACGGGTTTGGCAGAGAGATCGATGTTGCTAATGAAAACTCCTTCTCTCGTCGATCGTTCTCTCCAATCTCTTCCTTTTCCTGACGATCCGTACCGTCCTGACGCTAAAGTCATCCTCAACGTCGATCTTATGGCTCACGAGGACGAAGAGACCAAAGTATCCTTTCGTCTTGCATTTTTTATCTTGCATTTTCGTCCTGCGCATTTCTCTCCTCACTGCATGCGTATCCCGTTTCGTTGATTCTTCCTCAGAAATGGCGTGATTTCTCTATTTAGGGTTTTGTTGTACCATTCGGGATCCTCTGAGAAACTTGCTTTTACATTCTCTGATATTTCGTGTATTTGGGGAAATGGGTTTGATGAATTTGGAGATACCGAGTGGGTTTTTTACATTTCTCTGAAACTTGCCTCACTTTGATTAGAGGTCACCAACATCAAATTCTCTGTAATTTGAGGATTGGGTTTAGTGTATAATTAGAGATGTTCTCTGTTGTGTCTAGATGCTGTCTTCTAGGTTTCTTTGACACTCTGCAAAAGAATTTTGGTAATTTTGAGTTTGCTTTCTATGAACTTTCTTGCTTGTCACTTAAACTGTGAGCTTTCTTGGTGTAAAACATGTTACTCTTTTGCCTCGCAGTTCGTTATGGAATTAGCTCGAGCTGAATCTGGAAACATGCCAAGGAGTTACACCTTAGATATGTCTAAAGATTTCGTCCCCATGAATGTTTTCTGTGAGTCTTCAGATGGTAAGTAGAACGCTTCTCCACACATTGTATTCCCAAATTAATTACAACGGTTGGTTCATCTATGGCATGAATCTTGGGTTACGTTGGTTAGAAATGTGGATTCTGTTGAGTAATTGGCATTCTCATATCTTTGTTGTTGCGGTTACATTTATAAGATTTTGGATCATTGGGTGAAGAATTTAGCATTGGTCTGTTCATTTACAATCCAGAGGTGAACCTGATTTTGTTTGACAGTTGTGTAGATTTTCTTCAACGATGTTCTTTGTAGGAAAGATGTCAGTAGAAGGGAAGATTAAGAACAAATTTGACATGAGGCCTAATAACGAGAACATTGAGAGCTATGGGAGATTGTGCCGTGAAAGAACAAACAAGTATATGGGCAAAAATAGACAGATCCAGGTTGTTGTAAAGATGGTTAAATCAAATGTGGCGACTTGGAGTTTCAAACAAACCTCTTCTGCATTTTTCCATGATCATGTTTCTGGTTTCTGACCAGGTCATTGATAATGCCGGAGGAATGCATATGAGGCCAATGCCAGGAATGATAATCCCAACCGCGGCTCCTGTATTTATCTTTTCCCAATTGAAACACACACATTACTCTTGCTTAAGGATCTTGGATTTTTACAAGTCATTGATTTGTATCAGGAAAAGAAGAAATTGACAAACAGGACATCAGAAATGAAGAGAACAAGAAGGGACCGTAGAGAGATGGAGGAAGTCATGTTCAATCTCTTTGAAAGACAATCAAATTGGACCCTGAGGCAGCTCATTCAGGAAACTGACCAGCCAGAGGTAAGCCGAAGGAAATCAGAGACTTTTGTATAGTGCTTGATTGAGAGATTCAATAGAGAAACAAGAAAACAAATAGCAAAAATCAAAGTTTGTGTTGCTTATGGATGTGTGATTTGGCGCAGCAATTCCTGAAAGACTTACTGAGAGATCTGTGCATATACAACAACAAAGGGAGCAACCAAGGAACTTATGAGCTGAAGCCTGAGTACAAGAAAGCCACACAGGAATAGGTTGGTCAAAAGGGTTTCAGGTTCTGGATAATCTAACTAATAATATTTGATTATCTAGTGTTAGTTACTTTAATTGTAACTACTCTTCATGACTATAATAAGAAAGGAATGCTCGTTCAATTGTATGCCTTAATTATTCACAATATCAACTAATCCTTTTTAGTAATGTCTTATAAAGTAATCAGTTGGTTTTCTTTCGATTCTTTACATTTGGAAATCCAGGTCCCAAAGCTCATAAAGTTGTGGCTTTCCTTGTGCTTTAAGAAACTTTTCACCAACAAAGTAAAAAGCTTATGTGAAGAATTGGATTCGAGTACTATCCAACCACAACATTTAACCATTGTCTGACTTTTTGTTTACAAAAGAAAAAAAACATTTCTCTGTAATAACCAATATTTTTTTTTTCCAAATGGGCAAACTCTTGTTTAGTTAAACAATCAATAATTATATTTTACTTTATCAGTAATAATAAAACAACAATAATTTATTTTAAAGAAAATAATAAGAGTTTTTTTTACTCATAAGCTAAAAGAGTAAAAGTTAAAAACTCTTGAAATTAGGAAAAGAAAAAAACTCTTGACATTTGATTTAAAATTAAGATTTGAATAACCGAGTTTGGTATGGGCCTTGATTAGAATAAGTGTATGGCAGATTAGGATTGGTCTATTTCGGTTTGGTTCATTAAACTCTCCTTCAATTTTTGTTTGGTTTTATTTAAACCCGATTTGAAAGGGTAAAGTTAAAAAAAAAAAAAAAAAAAACCAGAATTGAGGCAAACCGGTAACGATGTCGACGCCGTCGCCGCCGCCGCAACGTATCGGATCGCCATGGCCCGAGCTCAACGATGGTTTGGAATACAAGGATGTCGTCTCATCTTCTGAGTCAGGTCTGCCACTATTGCTTCAGGATACAAAAGTTTTGATTTTTTTTATTGTTGTTTTTGAAATTGTGGAATTTTGTATACAGAGTTAACGACGGTGTCAAATTTCTACTTCACCAAATACAAGAGCTCAGCTCCACTGCTAGGGTTCTACTGTTCTTCCTCTACTCTTCGTCTACAATATCGTCTTTACGTTTCATTCTTTAAAATTCCTTCCTTTTCCAGGTGGATTCAACGTATCCAAAACGGACAGGTTTCTCTTTATAACACATTCTCACGAAACTTCTCGCTTGATTCTGGAGAATTTGTGGTTTCATTTCTCGTGTACAATGTTTTGCAGATACAAATTGATGGGGAAGTAGTGAAAGATCCCAACACACTTCTTAGGTTCAGCTAACAAGTTCTCTTTCCAACATTGATTTGAACATTTACAAATTGTTTAGCTTTTGTAAAGGTGTTTCATTTTTATTTTTTTTTCTATCTCAGGAGTGGTTCGAAGTTAGTTTACCATAGGCTTCCCTGGAAGGAACCTGACACGCCATACTCGCTAGAAATTTTGTATGAAGACAATGATTTGGTAACTTCCCGCTCTGAACAAAACATAGAGAATTCGTGTCGAGTTGTTTAAAGTTGTTTCCTTTGTTTCCTGCTATATACAACTAATGGACCAATGCAGCTTCCTGTTTGCTTTTCTTTTGGTGTGCATTTAATATTCTGCTCTTAACTAATGGTATCTTTCAGTGTTGATTGCAAGTTCCAAATTAAATTTGGTATAGTAATATCATTTTGTTCTCTTAGCTTTGTTCTCAACTTGCAGTGATGTGTGTATACTTGGTGGGTTTCCATATAATGCAGATCGCTTTGAACAAGCCTTCTGGACTTCAAGTATTGCCAGGAGGACTTTTCCAGCAACGGAGTTTGTTGACGCAGTTGCAGTGGTGTTTTGGTAAAAAAGATTCTTCCACTGGAGCCCCTGAATCACACCCTGTCCCTGTACATCGACTAGGTAGAGGAACATCAGGTTAGTCTATAGTCTTTTCATTTGACCAACTACGATACCTTTATAGATGTTGCATTCTTAACTGGACTTGTCAGTTAACATCGCGAAAGCATCTCTATATTGATATCTTTCTACTAGGAAGTTGTTAAGATATGTTGTTTTCAATTTATTTCATTTGTTTGAGTGGATGGACTCTTTTTTCAGGTATACTTCTCTGTGCGAAGACAAAGCTTGCAAAAACGAAACTGGCAGCTTATTTTGCTGAGGGAACATCTCTTGTCGGATTCGGGTGAGTTCAAACATCATTTCTGGCTACTTTTTGTCCCAGCTCATTCTTCAAAAGATCCTTGGTCTTATCTATAGGGTTTTCTCACTACGTTCTTAGGAACTAAAGTTTTCATTCTTACAGTAACCTGGATCAAGAGTGTGGAACCGGAAGAAAACTTTCAAAGATATATCGAGCACTGGCAGATGGTATAGTTGAAGAAGATGAGGCAAGGCCATATTATTGTTTGCTCTGAGAATTCATTTTAATATGCTATGAATATACCTGAATATGCAACTGAGATAGCGTCTGTGGACATGCTCCTTCTTTATTTACATTTTGAAGGTAGTAATCCAACAGCCTATAGGAGTGGTTCGATATCCTGGGGTCGCAAAAGGATTATATGTTGCTTCTCCGGAAGGTTAGTTCTACTATCTTATACCATTAGCTAGAGCAACAGAATAATCCACACTAATTATAATTTGTTCTCACAATAGCGCTTTTTGTTTTCTTACCTGCTTTTTCGCTTTTGTCAGGCAAACCTGCTTTCAGCAAAGTAGCTGTTCTGGAGAGGGACAGCCAAAAAAATTGCACGCTAGTTAAGGTTTTGTTTGTTCCATCTTATTTCCAATGTCATATGTCACAGAAGGATAACGCAGAAAGCGAATGAGCTAGTAAAACCAAAACGAAGTTCGTCACAATCACCTGTTTTAATGCAAAACAGGTAGAGATACAATCTGGAAGACCACATCAAATCCGGATTCATCTTGCATACATCGGACATCCCTTGGTAGGTAAAAACTTCTGTTTCCTTCTGGTCTGCCACACGTTTTGAGCTGGTATATTGTGTGGTTTGTGCATTTATAGTCCTTCATTATCATAAACAAGAAAAGTTGGATACGAAGCTTTGAAAGGCTAGAGTGGTCAAGATTTTTTCTTGCAGCTTTAATTATTTATCAACTAGGCAATTATGGAACAACCGAAATGCTTGCTGGTTGTAGGAAAACTTTAGTAAAACATTGAAATACAAAGGGATGGAATCATGTTTTGATGGATTAAAAATGCCTTCCTCCCACTTGATGATTCAGCTAGTTATAATTGTATGAGCCATATACATATAGTTGCAGTCTAGGACATGAGATTCTTATGGTATAGTCTAGGAAGTTTTTTGCTACACATAATGTTTACAGGATCTCAGTGCAAGTCAGCAAACATGAAACGTTGAAACAGGTAGCTTACGTTCTGATCAAAGTGCAGGGGACCCTCTTTATTTTGCGGGCGGACAACCAAAGTGCTTTGATACAGATCTTGTAGATGATGCTGCTGCCTTTGCCGAAGATGGGTACGAACTTGGATCACTTTTCTTCATAATTATATTTTCCAATACGTTTTCTATATTCCTTGAGATGAATAGTCCTCGGAGATTGAACAATATTCGAGCTATCCAATGTAGTACAATGCAATCTAATAGGTAGTCTCATGTGGAGTGTAGATTGGTCTGTAAACTAGATGCTATCATCTGTTATTGAAATGATAAATGCGCTATGGCCAAATATATTGCAGGGGTTACAGAAGGCCAAATCAGGCTGTTCCTGGGGATTGTGGATATCATCTGCATGCTCATCAAGTAGAGTTACCAAACCTGTTGAATACTCATAAGGTAACTCATTTAGATCATACTTAAGCCTCAGTGGTCAGCATCTGTTAGTGTCTTGTCTTTGCAAAAGTTGACAAGCTTTTTACCAGATCTCTGAGTCCTTATATCTTAACCATCTGATTGTTCATGTCCTTACCATCCTGCAGGTAGTAAAAATTGTAGCGCCGCTACCACCAATTCTCCAAACAAGTTCCGAGGCTGAAGAAAAAGGTTTATCCTCAAGTTAAGTTGAATTAGTCTCACTGTACAACATTAGACATGCTTGTTCACCAAGTGTTATCCTTCTTGAAAAACATACAGAGAGCTAAGCTTAGCTCTTAGCTCTCTCTGTTATTATCAGCAACATTACAAATACAAACATCAGCTATGAATTTTCTGCAGGCACCTAACTTAAGCTGAACCAAAAACATAAAAAATGCCTATATTAACTGACATTCTAAATTAAAAAAAAAAAATGTTAAAAATATAATACAGATAGGATGGACAAACAAAGAATATACCATCCTCCAAAACAAACTAATCATGACCCTAAGAAGCTTTTTAATTCACGTGGCTGCCTCTGCTACACCATTTACCCCTCCTATGTTACCTCCATCCTTAGCACTTGAGGCCTCTGCTCTATCTTCGTTATGCTTCCCAAAGCTCAAAATTCCACCACCATTAACATCCAGCTGAATCTCTTTGCTACTACCAATGTGCTGCTTAAGATGCGTGGAAAATGCTTCAGGGCAACTTGCGAGCAACTTGGCAGACTCTGGCAAAGATGTGAGCCCGGTTTGAATTCTGTTGCCATCCCAAAAACCGTAGCTCGTAATAGGAACATTCTGAAGGTGTTGCTGATTAATGTAATGATGTCTTGTATCATGGTCTCTGCTCAAGGTTGATGACCTGACACTTCCACATGGATTGTGTTGTTGTTTTATTCCATTCTCATCAGCAGTAAGTACTGTACCAAACAGCTTCACATCTCCATTCTTATCGAGTCTCTCAGTATCAGACAAACTAAACGAATGGCTCCTGCTATGACCAGATCTGCCCTCTTTATGAGATACTGCCAGAGGATTAGGAGCTGAACTAGTACACTTGTTGAGTGAGAAACCTTCACCTGTACGTTGGGTTTTCACAATCAAATCAGATTTTGACCTACTTATCCTGCTCGGATCTTGGGTAGTGACTGATCTCTGGTGAATTTGACAAGATTCACCATTGTTTGCATTTAATTGACCATTCTGCTCCGGGTTTACATGGCCTATAACCCGAAGCCTCCCATTCAATTCCAGATTGTCCATGGAAGACTGCCAACCCAAGTCATGTGTTTCAACAGCTTGTCCAACAAGAGAATTTCCAGACTTGGCCTCTGTATGGCAATTTGGATTTCCTCGTGGTACACTAACGCCTATAGGGTTTTCCGTACACACCTCAATCGGAACATGGTGCAGACACTCAGGGTACCTGAAACCTGAAGGTGTACTTTCAGGTTCAAGGCCAGAATTTCTGGTTCTGTTTGCAGCTTGCATCACTCCATCCTGATTCTTTGCACTAAGTTTAGGCATTGCAGCACCTTGATCTCCTGAGCCCTCTCGTGAGCTTTCTGTAGGGGTTTCCACAATAACATTGGAAAGAACACTTAGGCCACAATACAAGGGCTCAGAAGATACAGCGACAGATGTTAAAACACCTTCATCGATTTCCATTGACAGTAGATCATTGCTCTTGCTTTTCCCGGCAGTCTGAGACTGGCTCTCAACAATATTAATGTCTACCAAATCTTTGCAAGATTCTGAAACTAGACCCGGGAAACCACCATTGATATATGCATTGTTCACGAGATTACTACCATCTTTCAAACGCATATATGTCAGCCCATTCTCTTGTTCTGATCTACTAAGGTCGGCTTTCACATTTGCAGAGCCTGAATGATTAGCACCATCCTGATTCATATTAAAAGGTGAAGTAGGAGAATTCATATCCATCTTGGCACAAACTCCATTATTGCATATGCCAGAGTTACTCTCCATAGGACAAGGATCTTCCAAATCGCTTCCACCACCCTCATTGCCATTATCAACACTTACGGATGTGCTTACATTTCCAGATCCAGACTGTATAAATTCCAATCCAAGACATTTCCGAACTTTGCTGAAGAAAACCCTACACTGATCCGGAGACCTTGTCCTGACATACCTCGATATTGAAGCAAAATTCTTGCCAAATAACGAAAACCCCTGTATAAAGGCAGATCTCTCATCATCTGTCCAATGAATAGGACCCGTTTCCCCACAGCTCTCTTCCGAACATGAGTCATCTTCTTCATTGCTGTTCTCATTATGTAGAGTATGAGATATCCGAGGTTTCTTCACAATAGGATTAAACTTCAGATGATCCATACACCTTTCTCTAGAGCTCACAGAAGTCCTTAAGCAAGAATTTATTTGCTCTGATGACAAAGGACCAACAGCTAAAACATCTGCACCAACAGTCCTCTTACGAGGGAAATCAAAACTGTAGGAGCACCCTTCAGAGTTATTTCCATCGTGCTGTAATGAATTATAACTGTTGCAACCTCTAAGGGTGATCCTTTTCGAAGAGATCGGCCTGGTAGATGCAACCTTTCCCGCGTTTGCTGCTATAATGGAGACGGCCCCTAAAATATCAAGAGAGGCAGCCCCCATCTCACGTTTCCACTTTTTTCGTGGCGCCAACATGTAGGTGTGCTTCCCTTCCTTACCATAAGCACGCTGCTTCTTTATTTTCCCAAAACAGTCAGACTTGTGATTTTTGTAGTAATAATCAATACAGTCCGCAGTTGTCTTTTGGGTAAGATATGAAGCAATCTTCTTGAAATCCTTCCCGTGCATTGCTAGCATATTCAGAAATATCTCTTTCTCCTCTGAGGTCCAAGGATTAATCATTGTTCTTTCCTTCTCAACGTCGCATGGATCTTCAATCAGTCCATTGCTAGAGATAAACCTCGACATCACCCTCTCTTTCTCATCCAAAATCATAGCAGGCATTCTCAAAATGTCTCTAAAAGGCTTTAGATGGGTACCCGGAAGTAGCTTTTCCATATAACTTACAAGCTCTGTTGTGGGGACTACACTATCCCTTCTTGGAGCTGCAAGTGTAGAGTAAAAAACTATTAACTTCAAATTTCAATGAAAAAAAAAGAGACTTCAAGTCTTCAATTCATCTGTGATCATTATCCAAAATTTTTCCACGGCAATCATCTCCTGGTATTGAGATACTTTCTAACTGCCTCAAGGCAACTGGAAAAAAATTAAATAAGCATCTGCTGGGACTACACCTCCTAGTTATACAAGCTAGATGTTAAAATGAATAGTACAGTGGAGATAATATTAGAACAAAAGCCAAATTTAAACTAAATTAACATAGCATTATCAACATTCAACAAACACTTTAGCATGGAATGACTTTGAACTTAGCTTGCAAATAACTATTTCACAACTCTGGTGCCCAGATAACATATTGTATCATGGTTTAATCGACTGTATCAATAGTTCTAAAAAATTGTGGATGTTTTCTCTCAAGAACTCACGCCCTTGAAAAATCACACATTTCAAGTCCCTACAACTAAGACAAATATTTACCTCCGAAAAAGCAAAAAAACGAAGTTAAATGCTCTAAAGGACATACCAAGACTGAAACCTTACTATGACAATATAAAAGCCAAATTTTATCCCAGACAAAGACAAACCACAAAAAGCTTAAAATACCAGAGTAAAAAGAAGAGAGAAAAAGAGATTTGAGAACTTTACCTGAAGAAGAGAACCTCAGGCGTACAGGTTGGGGAAGTTTCAGATACCCTCCATTTTTTGCATTCGGATATAGTTCTGTTTTTTTGCTAGACTTCGATTGGTACTTTGTCAAAGCTAGCTGCTGCAAATCTTTCTTCCATGAGAGCTGAAACGCTTTAAACTGCAGGAGCAAAATTTTCTCCCTAGCTCTCAAAAGCTCTACCCTATCTGCAATTTTTTCTTTCACATGAGAATCAAACTGTGTTTGACATATGCCAGGGAATCTTGAGTAATCAAACGAACAGAAATCTCTTGGCAGCAATTCATTGAATACTCCAGATGATTCACAGGCATATTGCTTATTGGAAGATAATAACTTAGCACAGAGTAATTCTTCATTGGAGGCCATGTTATCATCAGCAGAAGAGAGCTCAATAGTTTCCTGATTGACAAAAGCAGGTGTGATAATCTCTTTGGAAGAAGCAGCTGCCTTCATAGACGGTATGGGCAGTATATCTTCATTGCTTTTGACAGTGGCAAAAGATTGGGATAGAGATTTAACTTCTCCAGGATTATCTTCAAAAACATCCACAGGAACCTTGGCTAAACCGGACTGATGAACAGGAGCTCTCACCAGTGTTTCAGCTACAGAGGAAGCTGCTGCCTTAGGACCCAAAATACAAGAAGCTTCCTGCTCCTTGGGAACATTTGCATCTCCCTCACAAACGTATGAACTGGGTCCAACAACATGGCAGTGTCTTCCACCTTCAAGCTTTAGCGTCCTATGTTTGTTTTCGAGGAGATCAATTTCCGATTCAGTCATCTCCACAGCTTTCAAAATTTCACTTTTCCAGGCAAGTAATCTGTTCATTGATGTTAATTGGCCAGAACTGGAATCCCCTGTACCAGGATCATCAGTACCAAGCAACTCATTGAGCAAACAGCCAAAACGCTCCATTGAGATGTTATCGAGCTCCTCTATATTGATTGGAAATCGTTCAAGGTGAATACTAGACACGGGACTAGGTGAACGGCACATGTTACTGACATCACTAGCAGCTATAGCAGCCTTCGCAGATGATTTATCTGCAAACCCTGCATACACATAAAAAAAAATCAAGTTACATTGTCCCCTGCAGAAGATAAGGAGTGAATGTATAAAAAAAAAACAAGTGGAAGACATGGTAGAAAGAGAAAGGGAAATTTGTGTTTACAAGAACAGATACATGATGAAATAACTCAAGTAGTAGGAAAATAATGCAGATAACTCCAAACAGAACAAAATTGAGAATAGCACGCAGAGGGACGCATTAACAAAATGTACCGTACCTGGTGATGAACTGCAAGCTACAGAGGATGGAGTTGTAGGGGAACCATAATCTGGAACAATGGCTGCTGTAGGACTTTTATCTGCAATATTTTTGTTCAAAGAATGTAGTTCCTCTGAACCGTTTTCCAACAATGCCGTTCCATCTTCATTTGTGTTAACATCAACTTTCTTTTTCTCATATTTTGCCAGGCCCTCACCCCACCCGAGACGTTGTTTCTTTCTAGAACTCATCTCCTCAGAAAGATGAGTAGTTGTGGCACAGGCAGTAGCATCTCCTGAAGAAGATTGAGTCACAGTAACAATTTTAGGAAGAACCTCAGTTTTCCGATCACTGGAATCAACAGCCCCCAAGCTTTTCAAGCTACTTGAGTGACTAAAACCTGAACTCTGAGATGCAAAACTCCCAGAACTGTTCCACAGTGGAAGTTTCCCAACTGCTCCCAGAGAATTCTCCTTTGCACATTTCTTAGCACCGTCTAAATCACTGATACCATGTAACCTGTTATTATCTTGCGGGTCTTTCAGGTGAAGCTGTTCCCAAGTCCCCTCCAGCTCTACATTGAGGATTGGAGGATCTAATGAATTATCATTAGCTATCCTTCGACCATACATCAAATCACTGCATTGCTTTGCTGGTGAACAAACCTTATTGCCATAATTGTTATCCGAAGAAGGCCGTTCAAACAAGCTAACACATTCAGAATGAGGATCTGAAGGAAGTGATAGCCTTTGGTCTGAAAATTTCTGCTCATTTTTAAACTTAAGTGACCGTACTGGGGTACAGATCTCAGTGTCCAGCTGATGAGCAGAGTTGGCTGGATCCAAAGAGTTCACCACGGTAGTATGAGTATCAGAAGCATGTAGCGGCCTTTCATCAACTGACCTCCGACCATTTCTAATACCAAATGGCCTCTCAAAACTTCTAGAAGATCCGTTGCTCATCTCCCATGTATTGCATTTCCATTCCTTCTGGCTCACAGAAACTCTATCATCCCTGCAATTCCTGGTATATCTCCAGTCTCCACGTGATGCTGATGGCCTATAGTAGTCATTTTCAAACATCCGGGCACTGGATCGAGAAGATGTGTATCCATGACTAGTCTCCTCCACAAACTGGTGCCGTCCACCCTGCTTACCATGACCTTCAGAAAATTTTGAAGAAAAAAGGAAGATGAGAATCACAAAGTAAAGCAAAACCTATATTCATCCAAATATATAACTTGTAAAACTAAAAACGACATCTCTCCACAAATTTTGGACTTTTTCTGCTGGCAAAACATGTAGTATAAGATTCTCCTAAAGGAAGTCAAAACTCAGGATCATCATAACAAGAAATCAATTTTAGGAGACACAAAAAAATGCCATTAAGCCCACACAGGGTTTCAATACTAGTAGGAAAAATTATATAAGTATAAAAGCTGCAAACGTAAGAGCTATCTTCATCTAAATCTATAACATGTAAAACTAAAACTAACAAAACTCCACGACTTTTAACCGCTGTAGAATTCATGAACACAAAACACACACACAATTGAGGTAACAAAGTCCTATCGCTATCAAACTACATCTACCTGAGTATTAAAAATTGCTCCTTTCAAAAAGTAACCTTATCAATTCACTTCCTGTCAATCCTTAGAGCTGTGGTAATGCTCCAAAAAAAAAAAAAAAACCTAAACTATCAATCATGACACAGTAAGAACTCAATCTAAGAAACAAGGATTTGCCTCTAAATCAACCCCAAAAAAAAAAAAATCAAGGGTAATAAAACAAAAAAAAAGGAAAAGTATCTAACAAATCCACAGAAATAGACTCTACCAAAAAACAGAGCCGGCAGATTCAAAGCCCTAATTAGCGAGAAAAAAAAGAAAAAAAGCAAAAGAGAGGGTAGGGTAAGGTTCTTACAAGAAGGCCGGCGGAAGTCTCCAGATCCCCAACGTGAAAACTCTCTGGGAACATGGTGAGAAGAAGGAGTAGTAGGCGAATCCCTCCATCTAAAAGGCGAATCAAAAGATTGTTCAGGCCTATCGTGTTTCCTTTGCCTCAAGAGCTCCTTCCGATCCCAAGATGCGTGATCCTGCGGCATCAAGTTATCCAGAAGAATCGCATAAGAGTAACCCTTGAAACCCAAACTCCAGAGTCCCGTCCCTTCCCGTCCGTGAAAACCAAAAAAAAAAAAACAAAAGAAAACGAGATAAGGTCTCGAGCTGGGAAAACCAAATCAATGGAGCCTCGTCGCTTCTGAAACAAAAATCAAAAGAAGGAGAACTAGGGTTTCGTCAATCTGAAGGCAGAAATCCAAGTAAACCCAAAAAGGGCGGAAACAGAATCAAAACAAGGGTGGGAGGAACCTGTAGAGCCGAAGCTGTATTGTAAAAAAAAAACACTAGTGAGAGAAGGGCGGTGAAGAAAAAGCTAAAAAAAGAGAAAAGAAGTTTCCTTTAATTTCGGGTTGAAGAAGAAAGTGGATTTGTATGTATGGGCGATTCCTCTCTGTATCTATTCGCAGCTCCCAAAAACCAAAAGAGAGAACAGAGAATGGAGATAGAGAGAAGAAGAGAGATGAACAAGGAAAGAGAAAATAATCCCTGTAACCTAAAGATGCCAATTAAACTCTATTTCATTTTATTTTTGGCGTCCGCTCTTTTTCTATATTATTTAAACAAAATTGTAAAATATGACTAAAAAGAAAAGGAAAAAATGAGATTTTTATTTTTTACTTTTTATTTCTCAATCTAATCCATGACTTTGTCTAATGTCTACTACAACGAAATTGAAATTAGTAAATAATTAGAACCACTGAGAAGAGAGAAAATTACTTTAATTAAAAATTAAAAACCTATCTTCATTGACTTGTGTTAGTTGATTTATTAAGCAAACGAGAGAGACGCCTTCACACCACAGGCTCTTCTCTTTCACATCAGTTTCATTAAAAATTTTCAAAACGATCTTCCGAGTTCGCAGATCTTTTTGGTCTTCTTGGTGAGATGGCGCATCAAGACAAGTTAGATCATCATCGGTATAGTTCTGTCTTTTTGGAATAGGATCGTTTTGCAATCGAATCATATTCAGAACCGTGTTTGATCTGTAACTAGGAGATGATGGCTCATCAATTTTTTTTTGGTTTGGGTGCATTTTTATAGGTCTGTTGATTCAGACGCACAAGATCCTACTTCAATGACTATTGAGTTTCTTCGTGCACGTTTACTTGCGGAAAGAGCTGTTTCCAAGAGTGCTAGAGCAAAGCTTGATGGACTCGCTGATAAAGTTTGTTCCTTTCCTTTACATCATATGATGCTAATTTGTATTATCCTGTGAAGTGTTTTTTTTTTAGCTTATGTCTTGTTTTTATCTTTAGGTAGCAGAGCTAGAGGAACAGCTAAAGATTGTATCTTTACAGAGAAAGAAGGCAGAACAGGCAACTGCTGATGTTCTTGCGATCCTGGAACAAAATGGATACACTGATGTCTCTGATGATTATGATTCCAACTCTGATCATAAAAGCTACTCTCAGACTGATTCAGGTAAGAGTTCTATCTGAGTGGAGGAAAGTTTCTGAAGTGTATTGAATTTGGGGGTTTAATGAGATTGAGCAACTCTCAGTTTTGGAGGTTTATTTCTTTTCTAGTGTTTGGCAAAAGTTTATCCTGGAAAGGTCGTAGGAGGGAACCGGGTTCTTCTGACAAGATTAAGGAAAACCGGAATAGAAGACATCATAGAGGTTTCGAGTCTGCTTATTTTTCCTCACCGAGACACCGCCATGGAAGATCTTGTCGGCAAATAAGACGCAGCGAATCAAGGTCTGTTTGTTATCTTTAGCTGCCCAGTGATCTATGAGCGGCTATCATTATGTGCATGCCAATAAAAAAAAAAACAAATTGTGCAAGCATTGCCCTATATACATCATATATCGACCTGATGAATTTATTGTAAAACTTGCTTATATATGTTGTGTATTTATTAACCAACATTTTTGAACTTTTCAGAATTGTGTCCGAAGATTACAAGAGAGATGGAAATCCAGTTGATTTTCAAGAAAATGGAGTTCGCACTGAAATTCTTCCTCAAACGAGTGAAGAAGCATCCAAAACCGTGGTTGATGTTACTGCTGTGAAGGGAGACGAAAGTTTGAACAAGTTGTCAAATTCAAACGGTTTAGAGAAGGATAACAGTATGGACATCAACTTGGAGAGAGCATTAGAAAATCGTGCCCAGGTTATCGGGTCTTTTGAAGATATGGAAGAGACTCAAAGGGAATGGGAGAAAAAGTTCAGAGAGAATAAATCATCTGCCCTGGTATGCCCTATGTCTCAGGTTTTGACCTCATAAAAATGTTGAGGGATCTTATATGTGACCTACGACATCAGTTGTGATTATAGTATTTTCATGCTTATATGAATCAAACCTTCAAAATGTTTAAAAGTGAGTTCCAGAGTTAGGTGGGGTTGATAATTGTGCATATGTTTCACTTTTCCTGCATTTGATTCACTCGTTTTAGCATCCATCACGAAAAATGCATGAGAATACATTGATTTTTTTTTTATCTGTCTTCTTCCCATTGTGTTAAAAAGTTATGGAATTGTTTGCTTTCCTTCTTCTTTGTACAGTATTCACTTTCTCATATAATCATCTTGTTCCTGAAGATATTATCTTTAGTTCACAAATATGAAAAAGGTCCAATTGAATCTAGTCTCCGCTCATACATACATCAAGTAAAGTTAGCAATCTGATCAAAAATTTCAGTGAGTTCATTAGAAATCCTGATCAATATTTCTTGTCCAATCTTGCAGGATTTATGTGATGTAGGAAACCATTCAGATGTGACGGATGAAAGTAACGGGGAAAAAGCCCAAGCTTTGCTTCAAGGTTCCACAGTAGTTCCCTCACTCCGTGATACAAGGTCTATCGCCAATGAAGTTGACTTTAGGGAATCGTTTGAAACTTTGTCGCATGGTTCACCTGATAATTCAGTAACATCACCTGATAAGTGCTGCAAAAGTTGCGGTTCCAGATCTGTGGAACAAGAAGCTTCTCCTTCTGGAGACAAAGGAAAACATATTTCTGAGAGCCATAAAAGTGATTATTCCCTTCCACAGAGCTGTAAAGGTATCAATGAGCACTCTTTATCAACTATTCGGTCACCTCCTGTAATGCAACCAAACTCGAGAGGTGGTTCCTTTTACAGTACTGCCACTACCGTCCAGAAAGTAGATTATCCAATAGTTCCACTGGCAGAGGAGAAGTCTGATACGTGTGATACTGTGCTCACTGCGCTAAAGCAAGCCAAGTTGTCTCTGCAAGAGAAAGTCAATAGCCTACATATCAGAAAACCTGAGTGTCTTTCTGAAAGCTCGTATCCTTCAACACCAGGTTCATATATGAACACATACGCACTACCAATAGAACCAGCATTTAGTACTAAACCATCTCTCCCTGCTTCCAGCGTCGGGTCCACGGTAGAGTTTCCTGTTGGTTGTGCAGGACTTTTCCGTGTACCCACTGATTTTTCATCTGATGCTTCAAATAGGAACAATTTTCTAGCTTCGAGTTCTCAGAAAGCTATTGTTACCCATATGCCTGAGCGAGACATCGCCCTAGTACCTGGAGATCAGCTTTTCACCAAAACATTCACAAGAAATCTCCTGAATGCTGGCTTCCAAAGCCAACTAGAAACCAGTCCTCCTTTGTCAGTGGATGACCGACTTTTGACCACCCCATACATCGGTGGACCAAAACTATGGTCCAGCTTCAGGGCAGATGGTCCTCCGATGGTTGATGTTCCAGGATTCAGACTTTATAAAGGTACACAAAGAGTTTCAGGCAGTGCAATCTCTGGTGGAACATCGGGTTTGGAAGGTAACCAAGTATCCTCAACTAGCTTCAACTTAGATAGAAGAGCAAGTACATATACTCCCGTGACTCCTAGTCGAAGGTTGTATCCCGATTCAGTTCTAAGTAGTAGGGAATTGTATTCGACTCCTTATTACACACGCCCAATTGGGCTGCCTCCTACTGGTGGTTCAGATGATGGCTTATTTAGGCGAGTATGATTCTACTGGATGCTTGTGATCAAACCTGCATACCATTGTTTGTCTTTGTAGAGAGTGTTGTTGTATACATTGTTTGTCGACTGTAACAGCTTTGTATGGATTTGGCAGATACAACGTCAAAATACTGTAAAGAAGATGTGAAACTTGTGTATGTGATTCATAACTTTGGAACCATAGGATCTTGCTCGTTGATATGCATGAAATCCCGTTTCATCGATTAATAAGTTTGTGCGTTCATTTGATCAGTTTATGATATTTTACAGGCGAATGTGAGCAAAGTGTCATGAAAACCTAACTAACGATGATCAATTAGTGGCGAACCAATGATACTGCGCAGCCACATAACTAGAACACAAGACAAGAAGAAAGAGATTTGTCCAGAAAAGTAAAAAGAAAAACCTTTTTTTTTTTTAGCGAGCGTAAGAAGGGAATTATATTCCTTACAGAAGGAGAAGAAACTCAAGACTCGAGAACATACAATGGAAAATAAGAAATCTTCACCCTTACGTTTGCGGTGTATTTTGCTATACAGAACCAACATGGGCAACATTTCATCGTGTTCATGCAATATGACTAGTTTTCATGCCCATCAGAAGATTGATCGTCATCATCATCTTCCCGATGAGAAGGTTGATCATCATCACCCGTCGTTTCCTTCTTGTCACTTCTTTCGTTCCTCTCGTTCCATCTCGCCCAGGCCCACTTCAGGACTAGAAACCCTCCAAGTGCATATACCTGAAATAGTTTTAGAGAATAATCCACTGAATCAACCATGAAAGAATTCAACTTTTTGCAGGATTGAACATCATCAGAACAAATGAAGCACACCACAACCTAAACATCTAGAGGTGCAGGTACCAAGTCATGCTATTAAATTATCAAGATAGCCATTGATAGCTCTGATTAATACCAAACTTGCAATCCATTGGGAAAACTGATCACACTATTGAATAGTTAGGAAAACAATTGAAAGGAGCACAAAACAAATAGCATGGCTACTCCAACCACACAAATGAGGCGTCATCCAGCTAATTGTCATAGGTCTCTAATGCATACAATTGGCAGAAGTTAAAAGATAAAAGATACAGGAGCATAACAAAAACTACAACCGTTTTCAACATTCAGTGTAGCACACTACTACTGACTGAAACCAATGGAACATTGAAAACTGCAGCAACTTTTGCAAATCGAGATATCAACTGAACTATTTGCCTATTAGTAAAGAAAAAAGGCAGAATAGTTTCAAGTAAACAGGACGCGTTAATCTGAGTCATACTTAGGAACATCTGCCACAAACAACCATGGTCCCCCTACCCTTTCCAATTATAAGCCAATTCAAATCACAATTCCATAATTTTCATCAAAGAAAGCCCTAAAATATACACATCTCATCAAATATACCTGCCAAAGGATGACGGAGTTGGAAGTCCTGCCGGGGCTGGGCTCAGCCTCAAACTTCAGTGGCTCTGCGCTTTTGGGCGGATTGTAAGGGAAAGAGACAGCGTCGTAGGTCGAGGAGTTCTGAGGTTCCTTCTCGACGGCGACTCCCGTGGGTTTAGAAGCATTGGCATCGTTAGCAGCAACAGGAGGCTTAGGTTTGAGAAAAGGGAACAAGTTGGTGATGAAAGGAGGTAACTTTAGGGGAGATGAATCAGAGCCATGAGAACGCTCTTGAGCTTCAGCCATTGTTCAACCGTTTAGGGTTTTGAATCGGTGGATTAGGAATCTTATTAGGATACAATTGTCTGGTGGTCACTTCTCTCCACTTCTTCTCCTTTGTATACGACACGTGTCACACGTGTTGTCTTTTCAAGTTTTGTCTCTATTAACACCCAAATGGGCCGAAAGCCCGATCTGGCCCATCACTATATTTAGTAATTTAAATAATTTTTGGTGCCTCTTAATCCGAACCAGAATCTGAAAAATTCATAACCCATCAAGTTTCAAGCTTTTTGGGATATCGATGTATCATCCGACGAGGGGAGGTGTTCGCGGTGGTCGGGATCGTAAGTTTCATTTTATTCGTTTCGGATTTTGCTTCTAATTACAAGATCTGACATAAAGTTCTCAACTTTTAGGGTTTCTATGTATCATTCAACTCAATTTGTTCGTTCTTCTTTGCTATGTGATTTTGATTTTGGGGGTTTTTAATGAACGATCTAGGGTTTGAAGGTGTGGATTAGGTAGTCAATTGATAAGAAGATTTTTCTTTGTTTAGTTTCCTCATTATCGTCTTTTGGTATTTTGGTTTCAAATGAAAATGTAGAGCATGACGCCATGACCTGCATATTATGAATTTTCATGAAGACTGTATTACTAATTGAATATGTGCAGAATTCAGTTGGGATGAAGTGAAGGCTGATAAATATAGGGAGAACTATTTGGGTCACAGTATCAAAGCCCCTGTTGGAAGATGGCAAAAAGGTACTCTTTCTTGTTTCTGTTTCTTGAATTTTTTGAAGTTGCTTCCCGATTGTTGCTATGGTTCTCCTATGACACTGTGGTTGTAACTTGTTCAGTCATCTTGACAATATACTTGATCCTCCATTGGAACTTCCTTGCTCTGTTCAATCTCATTGTAGTTTGGGCAATCAATGGTTGTTTTACTTTAGTTTCTCCTCTGATAAATTCACTGCCTTCTTCTTTACTCTCTGAGGTATCTGCATATATTTTATCATGATTTTACTATCTTTTCTAGCTATTAGATTTTTGTAGATTAATTGAAGTTTAGGGAGTTTTGACTGACATTCATTCCCCACGTACAACAATTGAATAGGTAAAGATCTTCACTGGTATGCTAGAGACAAAAAACAAAAGGGTTCCAATACGGATGCTATGAAAGAGGAGATTCAAAGAGTTAAGGAACAAGAGGAACAGGCCATGAGAGAGGCTCTTGGCTTGGCACCAAAGTCCTCTACAAGGCCTCAAGGAAATCGCCTTGACAAGCAAGAGTTTACTGAACTTGTGAAGAGGGGTTCGACAGCAGAGGACTTGGGTGCAGGGAATGCTGATGCAGTGTGGGTTCATGGCCTTGGCTATGCAAAGTAAGTCTTTTTTTCTGCGTGACAATATCTAATTTTCTTTTTGATGGCTTTATCTTTTTTTGGTAGTTTACCTTTGTCCCTTTTCTCACATATCTTTCTCCAACTCTGTACAGGGCACCACGACCTTGGGAAGATCCGAGCACCCTTGCATCCTCTCAGAAAGAAGACACAGAGACAGCACGTTTGCCAGCAGATACATCAGGGGTCAAAACTGTTGAAGATGGACCGGATGATGTTGAGAGGGACCAAAAGAAGGATAGGCATGAGGAAAGGAAACCTGCAAAGAGAGAGAAGGAAGAGAGACATGATAGGCGTGAAAAACGTGAAAAACGCGAAAAGCATGAGAAGCGACGCACTCGTGATTCAGATGATAGAAAGAAGCACAAGAAAGAGAAGAAGGATAAAAAGAGGAGGCATGACTCTGATTCTGATTGAAGTCAATTGCATCATTTTTTTCTCCTAGGAGGAAGAGTGGTCAGTTCTTGTTACCAAAATCCAGCTGCGTCTTCTGCAAGAGTTAAATCTGTTGCTCATTTCACGTTCAAATCATGGAGCAAGGAAAGAAAACAATCAATATGCGAAGTGATGTTGAATATTGATGAAATCATTTGGAAAACTGAATAAATGTTTTTAAATATGTATGGATCATGTGATCTGATATTGTAGCAAAACCAGACTGACGTGTTTGAGCTCTTATGTTATTGAAACACCACTTAACATTACATGAGCAAAGCATTAGTTCATTTTCCTAAAGAAAAAGGGATATCAAATTGCTTCAGAGAAACGTAAATCAGCAGGGCCTGGTCCCAATATTCCTTTCTGTTCACTAATCTTCCCTAGTCCTTGTGTTGAATCTTCCGCAGGTGCAGGTGCACTTGTGTCAGTGTTTACGGGCAATTCTCTCTGCAAAATGGTGAGGAATGATTTAACAAAATGGACTAACGATAATAAAATCCGGGCAGGGTGCTGGAGATTGAAGAAAGCATCGATTTTCTAATCATACAGTCTGTACTAAAGCCATAGCCAGACTCTTTTTCTCAAGTGAAAGGGAAGGTCAGAGTAACTTTATACTTGTATATAATGAGATATGACAAGGAAAAAGCACTTGCCTCATCATAATTATTGGAACCCTCAAAAGGTATTGGGGTCGTTAGGGGAGGTTCAAGATCTGGGTCAGGCTTCTGAAATATGAATGTTGCATAGAGCCCTGCGAAAATAAGGATAAATAAATGACTAAGACAAGTATCAAAACTGGAAATTGGAAAAGAGAAGATGGCCCAAGATGATGACAAGGTTACCTAACAGATCCAATGCTCGTGGAAGAAGTTTTCCCCTAGGGTCAACGAAGTTAGGGTTAGCATTCATCAGCAAGCTTCCAATTTGGGCTCTGACAGTAAGTGTTGAACAGCATCAGCAATGTAATACAACCTTCGAAAGAAGCCACTATAATATACAAACGCTCATGATATGAGATTGAGAATCTGTAAGGATTGTAAGTCTTTCTAACCTGTTATCATCGTAAAAATCTGTTAAACTTTGAATCTCCACATACTCAAGGCCAGCCTCCCTTGCTAACCTGAATAATAGATACCAAAACAAAATATTAGAAGATCGTGAATTGAATGATATGTACAGATTCAACGTCATTTGTAGCTCAACTAGAAGAAATGTCACGAGTGGGATTGCAATGGAGATCTAATTAACTTTAAGTGTTTAAGAATAAATAAAAGCCCCAAGGTCAACAAGTGCACATTCTTGATGTGGTAATGCCATATCAATTGATTAGTGTTACGCTTTGTTGAACAAAACAAATATGTGATATCATAGTGCACGAGAACCCACCTGATTAAGCTTGGGAAGTGAACCAAGCAATGGTCTTCAGAAGCATTGTCACCAGAAAATTTCAGCTGGTACCTCTTTCCAAACAGCGGAAATCTGAGAAGAAGGCAAAAAGTCCAAGTTCAGAAAAGGAACTTGATGGCAAAATGAATTTTTCTCAGAAAAAGAATGCTCACTTTTCTTCCTCCAATTCGAAAGTGATCATGTAACTTTCAGACCGAATGTAGTTGGGAAAAACATTAGGCTTTGCACCGCTCCTGTTGTGGTATGCTTCGACATTTTTCTGGTACTTTGCCCTGTTTGACCAGAATGTTAAGGAGCGCAGTCTAACTGAACAAAATATATAGGCAGTCAAATGTTGTACTTGATGAATTATAAATCTTAGTATCAATTCACAGGAAACATTAAAACAATTAAAATTTACCCATTCTAAAACATTTCCACACAATATAGGTACTCAGAAACCAAACATACACCCTTGCAATTAATTAATATGATTTCTCATGTATAGTATCATTCTAAACATACACTTGATAATACACACAACAAACTCGGTGGCAGGTCTTTTGTGATACATTTCGTACACCAGCAGAGTGAAATGAAAGGGATTAACACCAGAAAAGAAAAGCATAGATGTGATTTTCAAATAATCAGAGCATTTTACCTGAAGAAATAAATAATTTCTTTCATAATTCATTTAATGTAAACAATAATGGGAAAGTTAAACGCAACAAGACAATTTTCTCTAATACATTCAGCACACAGACTGGCACAAGATTCATTTGGAAAAGAGAGAGCAACAAGGACAGGAGAAGAGCACAACAGGCGTTCACAATAGATAGGAAAACCTCATTACCATATTGTGGACGAGTCAGGAGTAATACCGAAAAAATAACCACCAGGTTTCAGTAAACATGCCACATTAGTTAGGAGTCTTCTCGCACTCTCCTCAGTTTCAAAGCATAGCTACAGAAAAGAAGAATTGCTAAGGATTCTAGACTATCACATCCTTGCTATGCTACATTCCATAGGCACAAGAGAAAACAAACGACAAAATCTCAAACCTGCAAATGGCGCCAACAGGAAACTAAATCAGCCTGCCCCAATTTCTTCTGTAGCTGGATTTCAAGATCGTCCTGTGACACCAAATGAAGCAAAAACTAAGAAATGAGCTCCAGATTACTTGGTTTAGCTGATACACATGGAAAAAAAAAAAAAAAAAAATTAACAAAGCAAGCCTCGCCTTGGAAGGATCAGCTTCAAAGAATTCCACATCGTAATTCTTCCTCTGACTCTCCCAAGCTTCTCGTACAGACAAAATCCCAGAAGACGATGTATCTAATTCCCCCAAAAAAAGAAATAAAAGCAAACCCATCACTCTTATGGGAAGCCGTACTGATATTATACAGTATCTAAAACTTAGTATAATATAAGTAAACGTATGGTGATACCAATTCCGATGTAGTGACCAATCGGAGCAGCTTCCCACTTGTCGGTGTCAGGAGCTTCGCCACAGTACAACTCGCAAACCTAAAAAAAAACGCAGAGAGAGAGACATAAAGGTTGAGACTTTGTAAAGGAAATGGAATTGAGAGGAAGAGGGCTTGTTAGATACAGTGGTATAAGGATGTGCGAAGATGTTGATTATGGCCGTCTTTGCGAAATCGAAGAGACGATGATGACTCTGCTCCGATTTTGAAACCGCGAAGCCGCTCATTCTTTCTTCTCCGGCCGAAGTTTTGAAAATTACAATTTTAGCTACCCATTTATACTTTTTTTCTTTTGTTGTCCCAATGCATTTGTAATTTATGCTTTTTTGTCGAACTGTTCGAAGTTTGAACTATCAAATTCACGTTATGCTATATAATACAGAATTTGGAATTTAAATCCTAGTTTTTGTATAGAAAGTTTGCAATCTGTTGAATAAAGACTTGACCGATATTTCAATATTAAACAAATTATAATGGTTCCTTAAGGCTCCAAAACAAGATTTTACAAATAAAAAATAGGCTCAACTTTAAACCCATGATAATGATATGAGAGGTAAAAGGACTTTTATCAATTCACCTGTTTTGTTATCGACAGCTCAAGTTATTTATTTTATTAGGAGACTGGACAAGCAAAAATACCTCAGGAAGTAACCAATCTGTAGGACGAATTGAAAATCAAAACCAATTTTTGGTAAAGTAGGAACCAAATAGAAAAAATGAAACATGTAATCAGAGCTTATCCTGCATACCAGCAGTTCTGGTTCTGGATGTGCACGTGCGGTCCAAGTCCAAAGTTTATTATGTAGCAATCCAAGATTCATTTGATAAACAGTTGAATCTTCTCACAGAAGAAGTCTTCGAACATCCTCAAAGTTTGAACGCAATTCAGACAGAAACGAAGCTGAAATGAAACCGGTTTCATAAAAGCAATGAGCAACAAAGAAGAAACACAATAAACGATAGCAGCAGAAAAACTACTGAATGTTGCATTACCTCCAACTTGTCCATCAAAGATCCGATGATCAGCGGATAGCGTTACATTCATCTTCGTTACAACCGAAGGCATCTCAATTCCTGAAACAATGACAAATACTTTGTCATAAACTCATCAGATTAGCGTACCAAAGTTAAATATCCAAAAGGATGTTACTATCTCACCGTCTATTCCCATAACCGGCTCAACCACTTTATTTCCTCTACCAACTGCTAGAATTCCAGCCTGCAAGACAATTGACAGTCCTGGAGTTTAATATCCCAAAACACATCTGAATCTCTATAGTGACTAAACTACATCTTCCACCACACAAATTACAAACAGAAAAACTTAATCTTCAATCTGTAATTCAGATAGCACTGTTAAGGATATGATTACCTGAGGGGGGTTAATGATTGCGCAGAAATGGTCCACAGGATACATTCCTAGATTTGAAATGCTGGAAAACGATAAAGTGTGGTTTTCTTGGTAAGTAGGAAATTTTTTTCCATAATTGATTATTCCAGACGAAATGATGAATACCTGAATGTCCCTCCTTGAAACTCATGAGGAGCAAGCTTTCCAGATCGCGCCTTTTGTGCGAGCTCCTTAACCTGCACCACAAATCAATTGATAAATTAAATATAACTATCGATAAGCAGCACATGAAATATGGTAAGAACTGATCAAACAAGTGAGCCTCTATAGCCTGTCATATTGGTTAAACTTCAGAGAGAATAAAATTACCTCTAAGGAAATAGCAGAAATAGATTTCTGATCTGCATTCCTGATAATTGGAGTCATTAAGCCCTGCAACACATGTCAAGATGATGAGGGATAAACTGTTGACGTAATCAGAAAATCCAACAAACAAGTGTACCTTCTCAGTTGCAACTGCAATTGATATGTCAACATCGTCACACATAACAATATCTCCTTTCTCAGCATCCCAGAAAGCTGCCAGACATTGAGAAATAGAACTTTAAGCAACCATAACAAAGGCTTGAGCAAGCAAAAGAGAAAACCCAACCACATGATTGCAATCCACAAATCATTACATCAAACTCAAACTGAAAAATACCCTACTCGTGTCGGAAAGACTAAAATCGAGTCTTAATTGCAATATCAGTCATATTGAATGTTTCTGTATTACAATCTCAAGACATCTTTACTAAATACTCTCAATGGAGGTAAAAGGCATTGCAAGTAAAATTCAACATGGGAGCCAAATTTCCTTAAAGAGGACGAACCAAGGTTTTAATCTAGCTCATAATTAGGGATGGGAACAACCCATGGTTTCGTTATTTGTAACTGAATCATTTATGAGGAGAAAATAATTTCTCACCATTAGCTTGTCGTACATTCCTCAGTGCGACTGCCACTGCTTTGATAACTATGTCATTGACAGACACTTTAACACCATGGTTTTCTGTAGATCATGAAAGCACAGTTCACTCTGAGCTCTCCAGTTGTTAATAACTACCACGATGTGTGATAAGGAGTAGTCTACAAACCTTGAAGTTCTTTTCTAAATGCAAGAAGAGGATCCAATACAACATCTGCAGGCACAAGCAAATGCTTAAACAGCAAATAAAATACACAAAGAAAATACAAAGGTTGTGAATCACCAACCTGATTGTAAATACAAATGGGGTATCTTCTGTTTTGATTCCAATAAACGTTTTGCTATAATCTGCCAAGTGGGGAAAGTCAAGCAGAAGACATGATTTCATTATGATCCTAGCAGCAAACATCAATGCAATAGGAATAGTCCCCTTAAGGAAGAATGCTTCAACAGGAAATATTTCATCATTCCACATAGAGTGCAATAAATATGTTTAACTACCTTGCGAATTTGACTATTGGGAAAATCTTCATAATTATCTGACTGAGTCACAGAAGACTTTGACATGGAGGAGGATTTGGACAGGGTCTCCTTTGATGGTTGTTTCTTTTTCGTAGATGAAGATGATTTAGAAGCTTTTCCAGAAGCAAGTGCGGCCACAACATCTGATTTCAGTAATGTACCGTAGGGACCCGATGCCTCAATTGATGATGCCTCCAATCCATGTTCTAAAATCAATAGCTTTGCAGCAGGACTGATCTTTGTGAAACCTGCTTTCCTCCCTGTAGGTTTATCTACAACACTGTGAGGGACTTCTTTAACTGTCTCAACCTCAGAACCACCTGTGGAGGAAGACTTGATGGCTTCAATACTTTTGGCATCTTCAACCTACAGAGAAGAAGAATTAGCTTCTAATATCCATCAATCTGCAAGCAATTGTATTTTCAAAGATTTTTTTGTGCAGGCATAACCTTTACTTCAGGCAATATATAACGTAGCATTTAACTAGAAGAGTGCCAACCAACTTATGCACAAATGCATTGCACACCAGCTAGTAAAACAAATGGATTAAATAACCAGTAGTAAACAGTTTTCGGGCATCAAGAATTTAGTGTACTTTTGAACTAAAAGACTTACTATAAGGGCAATCGGCTTTCCGACCGCCACATCCTTGGAACCTTCAGGAATTAGAATCTTAGCCAAGTACCTACACCAAAAGTTATCCATCAAGTTATACAATCTATTACTATAAGATCATTCATCAGAATACTAATGCAGCAGTCCAGGTAAATCTTTTTTTATTGAGGAAGCCCATACTCATACCGAAACTAAGAAATATGTAATCAATCTTTAAATCAGTAAACACTATCAGTTCAAGGGAGAACACTTGAATAGACCTTACTTTTGCAACCAACATTTACTTCTCACTTAAACCAAACAAAAAAGAAGCGATATCCACAGATAATGAATGCTATATAGAATGAACATCACCAGACTGCCTAGAAAAAGAAATATTGTTTATGCTCCAAGTGATTGCTAACAGGAATAAGACAACAAGATGTTTAGTATACCCCTCTTCAAGGCTTTCAAATTCCAGAGTGGCTTTGTCAGTCTCGATCTCACCTATGACATCACCCACTTCGATCTGTTGACCAGAAAATGAGAAGAATCAACAATTGCAAGTGCATAAACACCAGATTTCTTGTGGTGGAAATTACAATGCAAATTTACTCTTAGTCTTGGGTCACCAGAAACTAACCTTGTCACCCTCTTTTTTCCACCATTTCGCAATGTTACCTTGGTTCTGCACATCAATAAACAAATAAATGATTCAGGGTCTTAGGATAGAAAAGGTGGATGCCTTCTCTTCCAAAACAAGCTAACACAATATATGGAATCTCATACCATTGTAGGAGAAAGTGCTGGCATTTCTAAGACGACATGTGGGGGAAGATCTGATGCATTGGGCTGAATGGAACTTTTTTGTTGTGTGCTTTCGTCAGGTTTCATCTCTTGATGAGCTGATGTTTCCTCTTTACCAACTCGTCCACCCTCTACGGTAGCAGGAACGTTTTGAATGTCGTCTTCCTCCTCAACCTTGGTTACAATTATATTGATAAGATTAAACTCTCATCCATCAAACTTATGTAGCAATATGTTGACCAAACCCTAAACCCTATACGCTACACCCTAAACCCTATACGCTACACCCTAAACCCTAGGGAATATCATGTAGGGGACATGACATGACAACTCAGTATGACATGAGGTAATATTAGGATGAAGAACAGCATGTGGATTGGATCTTGGTCTTTTTTCCACAATAAATATTGACAACGAAACACCATAGAACTCAATGATTCGTTAACTCTTCCAGGATGTAAACCCAGGAAACAAAAGAAAATGAAGAGGCCAAAAGCAGACTAGATAAACAAAAGGAACTCTTAATGAGCGTAGGTCTATGCATGCATCACCTTTTGTGAGATCATACTTGGTTTCTTTAAATGAATAACACAGCTATTGTGCTTACCATTATTGCAATCGGTTCATTAACAGGGATATCCTTTGATCCTTCAGTGACTAAAATCTTGGCCAGAAATCTACAGGACCATGCTTCATTGTAAGCCAATTGACATTTGCATATAATGGAATAAAAATATAAATCAAAACACATATATTCATGAACCGGCTTTTTTAGAATTACCCTTCCTCTTGACTCTCAAATTCTACAGTGGCTTTGTCTGTCTCTATCTCACATAGTACATCACCCACCTCTACCTGTCAGGAAGAACCAAAATTCATACCTGTTACTGAGAACTTCCACATTCTATATTTTCTTTGTCAGCTAAATAATAAATTATATCGTCTTTCTTGTATAGTGATCAGTCTTAAATAACATCATACAAGTCGACTGAAGTTTTGCCAACCAAAAATAAGAAATAACCCACCTTGTCACCTTCTTTCTTCATCCATTTCACAACATTTCCATGACTCTGCAAAAGCCCAACAAACATAAAACAATGACTTCTTGCACGGAAACCAAATATCGTAACAATATTGAAGTCCAATTTCCTACCATCGTAGGAGACAACGCTGGCATTGCAAGAACCATCTGTGTCGTGGGTCCTACCACCCAAAGACAAATGAATTAATGGAAGAATTTGTATATTCGATTGCATCTCCTGTCGCTATATTTAAGAGTATGATGGAAGCACAAAACATCAGAGAAAATAGTGTTATCGGAAGTTTTTTGCACCTGCATCAACCAACATTTTCTATAAGATAAGCGAAAGTTGCCATTAATTATTCTTATCACCCACTTAATATTTGTGTCTTGGTAATTTTTATGGCTAATACAATTGTCAGCAGGTTGATTTATCAGATGAAAGTCCCATAAATCGACTGGTTTAGTAATAATGTTAGTATGGAATTGCTTTGTAGATTCATTTATGAAGATCCTAATTCCATAAGATGACATAAAAAATTATGAATACCTGTTGATGAAAAGTTTTGCATGCCAAATCGCAACTACAAGAAAACAATGTATGTGAGAAACAGGGATAGATGAAAGTGAATAAAAAACGGTACTAACTTTTGAACTTACAATGAGTTTTGGAGGACTATCATCCATTCTTGTAATCATGTCTATCGAGGCAGACCTGAAATTGTATATCAGACCAAATCTGAAAAAGGACAAATACGACTGGTTTCTATATAACCTTAAACCTTGAGTGCCTACGGTCACACTGGTTTCTATATGAATAAAATCTTGTCCTCGATTTTCAAGGTAAGGGGAAGTCATCATTGTATAGACAAACTCAAACACCTTGTCTAACAAAAAAAGAAATCTTAAAGGAAAAAAGTACACGATAGAAGCAAACCTAGAGAAAAGGATGATACAGGAACTGTAATAGACTGTTCATGTTGTTCTTAACTTAGTATTGATTTTACAACAACATAGCTCTGCAACCATCATCAATTACCAAGATTTGTGGTATGGAACACATACCTCACACCGTTACTGCTACCAATCTTGTCGTCCAAGTGGTATAGTCCATTAGAAAAGCTGAATCAGAAAGTTCATGGTCAAATTTATTGGAAAGCTAAAGAAATCACACCAGGTTTCGCTTTTATGAACATGAATATAAGAACAGCCACGCAAAACAGCAAAAGAAAATCGAGCCGAGAAAATACATTCCTATATTCTTTCTTTTTCGTTTCCGAATTCCATTCCTAAGTTCTGGGAGCTGATAATCCAACATCTATCAATGCTTCTCATTGCAATCTACTCAACGAGAAGTCGATAACAAAAGGCTAGGTTGATCATACTGTTTGAAGATATATAACTAGGCTGATTACTTGCATCAGTTTTAAGAACCACAATGCCAGTTAAAACAGGAATTATACCCAACAATCTATAGTGCTTTCCACCAAGGAGGAAACAAAGTGGCCTAGGAACAAACAATCACCAGGAAGTGAGCCACGGTATTCTTTTTAAGCAAACAAATTATTCGCCAACTCTAATCGTTTGAGCTTAGACATAATGGTAAATCCATCTTCCATAATTTTCAGAAACTTGGCAGCCAGTTGGTGCCTATACTGAACAAACAAGAAAATTATCTAGCTCCAGGCTAGTTGAATTAACCGAGACTGGAAGGACACTCAGTTCATCTTCAATGCGAGTAACATAAAATGGAAATTTCATCTTACAAACTAGAGAAGATAAACCTGTAATATATAGATAGTTCAACTGGTTCCAACAGATTGGCATTCGTTTCTATCCATAAAATTGTTCTCGTCCAAGATTAAACAAGTGTAAACATCACTCACTATACAATACGCAATAAGAACTTCCAAAAGTCAATGGCGGATTGCCCAAAAAAGAGAAAATAAATGAAATTCAACTGAAAGACCAGGTCACTTATCAAATTGCCAAGGATCGCACATGGAGGAAGAGCAACATCAAAACTTTAAAAGAGACGGGACGAGAGAGGGAGAGAAGACGCGTGAGCAGAATAAGCGTACCGAGTATGGAATCCGGAGGCAGGAGCAAAAAGACGAGCTCTGAGAAGCGAGGAAGTGCGGCTGATCACAGCGCGCCGGAAGAGAGGAAGCACCATGACAGCACTTCGAGAACGAGGAGGGAGGGTTTGACAAATCACAAATGAGGGAGAGAGAGAGAGAGAGAGAGAGAGAGAGAGACGATGGAGTCGAATCGTAACACTTTAATTTTGGTCAGATCGCAGCGACGGGGAAAGTGTTCTGAATTCAGATACGGCCCGGTCCGGCCCGAATTGGAAAACCGGTAAATCACTACTGAACCGGAAAGCCACAGCTAATCGTATTTAATTGTTTGGTTTGAGTGGAGAACCGAAGTTGATAAAACATTACAAACCATTTACTAGTGCCCTCGATTAGGATTTTTAAGGGTTTGATACTTTGATTGGTTTTCTGCGACCACCTTTTAACGTTTGCGAAAGGTCGCGGTTACATAATATAGATTCTATAAAATGTTCTCTATAGACTAAAGTCTCTTATACCGTTTAAACTTTACAACCATTTTAAATCATAAACGAAATAAATATTTTAGTGGACAAATTTTTTTATTCTCTCATTATAATTATCAATTTACTAAATTTTAATCCGCGGTACACCCGCAATACATCACGAGATAATGTTTTTTTAATTTTTAAGTTATATTTGATTGTTAATTTTAAAACAAACAATAAGAGGATTAAATAGATAAATAAGTAATTTATAAACCATTATTTGAAAAAGTCACAATTTAACCAATGATTTTATTGTCCAAGTAAATTTTATTTAGCAAATGAAGAGCATTAGTGTAATGAAAAAAACCTTATTTGTGATTTGTTTAGAAAAAAAAAGTGTGTAATAAAAGAGGCAAATAAAGAATTAGAAAGGACAATGTGTTGGTGAAATACTAAAATCGACAAAATTGAAAGGGAATAAGACCATCATTAACGCAGGTTCTTAGTTAGGTTTCTTAGTTTGAATGTTATTAAAAATAAATCAAAAATAAGTGATTTTTGGAGAACCGATTCTTAAATAAGAGTTTTAAGAATCGGTTCTTATAGGGCAGGTGTCACGCGGGTAGAGTGAGGGGAAAAAATTTGTTTCACGCTGCAAATCGATCTCGCCTCTCTCAACCCAAAAAAAATAACGAAGCGGCGATCGAAATCGTGTGTGTGTGTTGATCTCGCTCTCCGAGGTCGACAAATCGAAATCGAATCGATTTTTTGTTTCTGAGACTTTTAGGCCAATCTCTAATGAGATGCGAGATCAGAGATGGTGTGTCTGTTCGAGGCATCAACGCTGAAACCTTCGTTTTCCAGGTTTGTACTCGACGCCATGTGGTTGATTCATGTATTGTTTCTGATCAAAAGGCGTTGTTCGAATCAAAAGTTTCGATTTTTTAATCTGTTTCGTTTCCTCTGTGATAGGAGTTTCGGTTTTGGGGAAGAGTCGTAGAGATGTTGTTGCGAAAGCTTCGATTGAAATGGCGGAATCGAACTCCACACCTTCCGCTGTTGTCAGTTCCTCTAAGCAGAATGGTCCTATCATCGTCATCGATAATTACGACAGCTTCACTTACAATCTCTGCCAGGTTTCATTTCGAGCAATCTCAAATCGGCTGAATTGATGATTAATTTTTGAGAATTTTATAGTTTTTGTTTTTGATCAAACCATGTCTTAATCGGTTTGGGTCCTGCAAGTCCTTGACTTTATAGGAATGTATTCAAGTATGCATTTTGATTGATTGTTAGAATCTCATTATTTCACAATCCAATCTAGTTTCGACTTGCTAATATACAAGACTATGTAATCGAATCTTATTGTCGAAAGACTCTTGTTCTCTGGAGAATATTGGAAAAGCTCCTCGTTGCTTGTTTGTCGTTGTAAGGAGCAACTGTTGATTCAGCAAAAGCTAATACATTACTTCTTTGCTGCTTAAAGTCTGGTCTTTTAAGTAGAATCTTTAATCCTGTTCAAAGTTTGAATTGGTGATTTGTGAGTTGCTATTGTTGACATTAGATTTGGTTATTCGTTGTTGGAATATCTGGCTTTCTCATGAAATTTTGGCTGTTGCTATTGTTGACTTTAAATTTTGAAGTTTACCACAAAGATGAACTTACAGTAGAGGAGCTGAAAATATTAAATTTTGAAGTTTACCGCAAAGATGAACTTACAAAATATTAAATTTTTAAAATTTTACTTAAGAACCCTATTTAGGGTTCTCCCATTGGAGAACATAATTTTGTTGGTTCTTAAGACAGTTTCTTAAGTATATTATAATAATTAAATAATGTTTAAGAACCATGAGTGAGTTCTAGCATTGAGGATGCTCTAATTTCTCTTCTTCTTGGACCGAAAAGAAAAACTTAGGGTTTTCATCTTCTTCGATCCATTTCCATTCTTTCATTCTATGTCTCTTTTCATTGTTTGATTATACCTGAGGATTGCCAAAAACTTCCGTATTAGCTTACTAATTGACACTTTTATGAAGAAAGCCACGGAGGAATTTGAAGAACGAAGATAACGGAACACATCTTTTCCAATCCGAATAGAATTGTGATTTCTCGCAGAGGTGAGATTAAACATGTGTTCATCACTTTTTATAGATGAATTCCAGAACCTCAATTTCAGAAATTGATTGTCAGTAAATTGTTTTGATCTGAAAATAACAAATAAATCTTGAAACTTCGCTATCCCTTTCCAATCTGTTACTGAATCCGTAAATTTCTTGTCTGATTATACATGGCGAATGAGCAATTAAGGAATAGAGGTTGTAACATAGACAAATACTCGAAGAGAACGTCAGATTCATTGGCCCTAGAGAGATAGTCGAGTACGAAGGTTCCTTTACATATCTATGTAATCTAATAACTCGTATTGGTGAATGAGATATTTATGATATACGATTCTAATTTCACTATTGGTAGGTTTCAGCGACCTCAGCAGTTGACAAAGATACACACCCGAAGTTGTTTCGTAGCTGAAGCTCAATATTTGAATTGGCAGAGGTAAAAGAATTTCAGAGTTATTATGTTTGTAAATAGATTTATTGATATTGAATTAGATTTGTATGTTCTTTATGTAATGGCCATATGATTGTTGTTTCTATTGTCCACTCCATTGTTTCAGCTTGTGCATTGATACCTCATAGGAAAGAATTTTGTGTTTTTTCGTTGTAATATGCTATATAAAATATACTTGATAAGGACTCATATCTATGTAAATAAAATATTTTTGCTTCGTAAGTGACCTTTAATTCACAACAAAGTAAGGCGCACCAGCTCAATAGAAGATTAGCAAGCTAAGGTGTCAATGGCTAGTAACTAATTTCCATTTGCAGAAGTTGATTGCTTGAGCTTTGAAGGTCTACCAATGAAATAATTATGTGTTTGACTTGTTCTCTGGTATATAACATTTACATGATCAGGTTTTAAGCTATGTTAATAAAATGCTTTTGTTGTGTAGATGACCCTTACTAAACAACAAACTGAGTAGCAGCAGCAGCTCAATACTCCTCAGGAAGCTATGAAGAGAATGGTTAGTAACTAATGACCATTTCTAAACTTAAAGTATATAAGAGCTTTTCGGTTGAAGCAAAAATGTTGTAGTAATGCTCGACTTTGCAAGCAATCTTTTATGACTAGTAAACTAACATAATAATAATAACTTATATGGTTATCTTCATTTCACAGGATGTCTATTATAATGAATTAAGTAGAAGAGGGAAGTATAAAGTAAACAACAACAATCAATTCAACAGGTTTGTTACTATTACTGTGATCATATATTTATAGGTAGTTAACAGTCAAATTAGTTGCATTATCATAAGTAGGATCCAAATATGATGGGGAAACTTTATTGAGTAAATCATAAAAGAGTTGGCACAAAACATATTCATAACATTGTAAACGAAATAAACATCAACCGAGAAAACCAAGAATAGTCTGAGAAATGAAATTCAATGCAACAAAGCAAATAAAAAAACCAAACTTCACCATCAAAACACAGCACCAGATCACTCCTTCTTCTCAACCTTGACCTTAACTCCCATCAGCTTTTTTTAGTCGACCTTGTTCTCTCTTTCGTTTACATCATCCTTCTCCTCACTCTCATCTTTCTTGGTTCCATCTTTGAGTCGCTTATCTTCAAAGTTAAGAGTAGCAACCTTCAAACCAAATTCTTCTTCAGATTTCTCCAAGTCTATTGGTTGAACACACAACTTCTTAGAGGTGGATGGTTGTTTAGATGTCTCAACATTAGATGCATAACACGCTTAGATGAGGGAGTACTTGACTCATTAGTCTCTTGATTATAAGTCAAGGCCAGTGGAACCTTACAAAGCAAAATAAAAAGATCCATGAATAACATTAGCTTGTAGATATATGTAGTAATTGTATTAGTTGTAAATATGAATGAATATACAATTAGCACCTGATCACCAGAGACAATGGTAGTTGTATTCACGATTTCAGCGGAATCCTCAATGACTTGTTCTGCTTGAAGGCCATCATTTGACACTACTTTGAAAACCTTGTAGGAATCCTTTCCATCCCAAATGTGTTCTCTCTCCACACACCAGGAAAGCAAATGTATTGCCAATCAAATTCTTTATTGGTTCTGACAAATCTTCAGGATCGGTAATCTATTAAGGATATAAATATGATTAGAATCATAAATGTACTATTTAAAAGGATATAAGTTTTAAATAAAGTAGGACCTCATCAAGTGATCCACCAAAAACAGAAGGCGTTGACTCGCTAGTAATTTTTGAAACAATACTATCAAACAATAGACATTTGGTTTATTGTCCATGAGTTATACATAAAGCATGTACCTGTAATTAAAATTATACATTAGAATTAGAAGTAATTAATGGTCAATGTGTAGGAGTTAAGAATTATTTTAAGGACTGAATTTGTAAAAAAACATTTATATAATCATACCTAGCAATTACACTGGTGACCAGTGTTTTGCAGATCTCACACCAGAATTTCGGTTTTTTGGCATTTGTACTCGCACCATTGAGTCATGCATGGATATGAGTCACCTTTTTGTTGCAATTAAGACAGTTGAAGTAGTATCATGCTCAATCTGTATCAATAGCATAGATGGTGCATATGAGTTTAACTTTGCCAACCTAATTTAAAAGTTTATAACACCAAATAACTACAATTGTTTAATACAACTAACACACATTACAAATACTGAATTAGACTTTCTCTACAAACCTCACTAGAGTCCACAAGTTCTGTAATGGTTTTCATGGGATATTGATTACTATCCTCTTCTTTCACGGTTACAATCTGAAACTTTGGGATACTTTCACGAAGTGTGAGTGTAAGACCGTTAGCTGGGAGTTTATGTAAGTTAAAAAAAAAACAAATATCAATTTTAAAAAGAGAATTTATTAATTAAAACAGAAGCAGATTTGAAATAAAAACATTACGATTTAGTAAAAGCATCAACTTCCGGAAAGGGTGGATTGACATGAACTTGTGACGCATCAAAATAGTTGGAGTAGTTAATTCTTTTGCTTGTGTTTATCGGTTTTGGTGTTAGTAGCTATGGTGAATGAGAAGTATCTATATTACCATTTTTTAAGTATATTTTAAAGAAAAAAAATTGTTTTGTAAAATATTACATAAAATGCCATTGATTTAAAAAAAACAAATTAGAAAACTCATTAAGGATAAATATGGAATATAAATATATTTATATACATATATCCAAACAGCATCTACAATCAATTCTCTACTATCCATATAGCCAAACAGAATCAAATTTTTTTAATTTTAATTATAAAATCTAAAATATCTATATAATGTTCCACAATTAATAGTATAGATATTTAGAAGATTTTGTTAAGATTTAAAATTTTGATTCTCCTATCATATTTGTTTGATATTTTTTTTAATTGCTTTTAATCATCATATAGTACATAAAATTAATAAAACTCTAGATTTTTTTTGCATTTGTCATGATTCGAATTTTGAAAAACGAACATGTATTACTCAAGCAATGATGAGAAATTGTGTGTTTAATGTCACACATCGGCTAAAATTTTTAAACAATGGTTAAAAATCATATTATAAATAAGACCAAAATGAATTTAAATCTAAATAAGCAGGAAGCTAAAATTAACAAGCATCCAAATTAAAAATTTTGTATCCAATTTAATTCGGTTCTTTAGTCGAACCGTTCAATTATATCGGATATAATAAAGTTTAAAATATTATGAATATTTACACTTATAAAAAATTTAAAATATCAGAAGACGAGATTATATGATGGGACGGGGTTGGGTCGACATTAATATAAATTTAAAATATCACTAATGCGGTAAATCATCATTTCATTATTTTGTTAACACCATCAATATTACAATATTAGATATATATAATTAAGTTAATTAAATTTTGATTATGTAAAAGAAAAAATTGTCATGCGGTATACCGCGGGTTAAATCCTAGTTTATAGTGTTTTAAGGAGAAGGTAGGGGTTTATGTGAGTGAGTAAAGATAATCTTGGTGAGCAAGTTGAGAATATCTTCAATATCTCACAATTTTGGGAATGCTTGAGTAGGATTTAGGAAGATTTGATGGAATATCCTAGTAATATGCTTACGATTATGAATATAAGTGTAGTTATGATATTGTAATTAGTGTTAGGGTAGAATCTTGAATGTTGTTTTCTTTGTTTGGAGATGAATGAAAGTAAAAGATTTGGAAAGCAAATATCAGAATATTTTGGAAGTATAATAAAAAGTATTTTGCTACGAAAACGTCAATAAAATTGTCGTTCAATAAAGACGTCGCAAATAATCTTTTGTGTGGAGCATACCGTTACTATGCATTTACAGTAACTTATGTTTTGACGTCTATAAATATGATTCATTCGATTGTTTGTAAAGCACAACAAAAACACACACACAAAAAGATAAAATTGCTTCCTCGTCTCTCTCTAAATATTCAGTATTCGATTTTTTACGGGTATAAATTTTCTTCTTATTATTTTTATTTATATATCTATAAAATCAAATATTTTTTATAACACGTTATCAGCACGATCACTTTACGATCGGATACTTTTTATATTGATAATATATACTTTGTTATAGCGTGTGTTATTCTCCCAAAAAAAGTAGAAAAAAGAGAAAGAAAAAAAAATAATTGGTCGGCTAAGCCGCCTATTAAAAACTATTATATTGGTCGGCTGAGCCGCCTATAAAAAAATTATTATATTTATCGGCTGAGCCGTCTATAAGAAATTAGTATACTAACCGGTTGAGTCGCCTATAAGAAATTATTATATTAGGCGGTTGAGCAGCCGCATAATTTATTTTCTGTTCTAATGTGGATGACTCTATCACCATAATTTATTTCCTGTTATAATATGACTGATTATATCAGCATAATATTGCTGTTAAAATATATTTATATTATGGTTATTAAAAAAATTGCTAAACCACCTGCATATAAATCTTTGATCTGAAATTGGTAAAATTTAACTGATTGATTGTTATAAATTTACATGTTGATTTTCAGTTTTGTTTTTTCACCAACGGTCATGAAAATAAATTTCAAAATTTTTCACTTTTTCAAATGGTTATGAACAATGTTTTTGAATCTATAAATACACTCATTTTTCACTCATTCATTCATTCAAAAATTATATCCCTCCTCAAATATTTTTCTAAAGAAAGTTGTTTAAGTTTTTATTTTGAAAAATGATTCACTTGTTTTTAATTATTTGCTTAGTTGCAATTATCGCTTGTACTTATGGCCTCTTCGTTGGAGAATATACTCACGAAGAATTTTTCATAAATATTGGTTTACTTTTTTATGCATTTATGTTCTTTGTAATCGCGTGCATTATTAATATAAATGGTGCATTTTAAAATAAATAAAATTATTCGACTAATAATATTTATTGGATTTTGTGTTTAGATAACAAAAAGCAAACATTGAGAAGCTTAAGTTCCCGGTTCTCAAAATTATTGGAGCAAATTATATAACATGGACCATGGATATATATATCTATATCTAGAGTCACAAAAATTGTCTGAGACCATAAAATCAAAAAATTCATCGCCTGCCAAAGATAAGACAAATACGATAATATTTTTAATAAAACATCTCGATTAAAGTTTGACGTATGACTATGCGAACATAAAATATCCAGCCGAGATGTGGCAAGCATTAAAAGCTCGGTTTGACAACCAGAGAAAAATAACTTTCTCTCATACATTAGAGGATTGGAAAAAGTTGAGGTTCCAAGATTTTGAGAAAGTGGATGATTATAACTCTGCTATGCTGAGGATATTATCACAATTAAAATATTGTAGAAAGCGTGTTATCAAAGCTGGAATGCTCGAAAAAAACTTACTTTACTTTTTATAAAGAGTATCGTGTCCTGCAATCAATGTATCAAAATTGCGGATACAAAAAGTTTTCTTATTTAATTGTTACTCTAATACTGAGAATAATGAACTTCTCATTAAAAACCACAATTCTCGGCCTACGGGTACCAATGCAATTCCTGAGGCTAATGCGACAAATGTGAAAATTCCGGAGAAGAGAAGTCAAACCTATCGAGGTCGTGGTCGACGATTCAACTGTGGGAGATTCTTTAACCCACAAGGCATGAAGTCTTATAAATGAGTTCGACTTGAACAAGGCACTACAAGAAAAGAATCTCAAAGGAATAACGCTCAATAGCGTGAAAATATCTGTTACAGATGTGGATCAAAGGGTCATTGGGTCCATGTATGTCGAAGTCCCGAACATCTTTGTAAATTATACAAAGAATCCCAAAAGGGTAAAAGGAAGGAAGTCAGCCTAATAGAACACTTTGATGGAACATCATATCTTGATAGTTCTGACTTTGTGAACGATTTCGACATGACTGCTCATGCGGATAACTGAAATGCTTATAATGAGACTACTAATCTCAAGTAATACCATCATATAATTATTATGTATTTGAGTTGTTTTCAAATAATGTTATTCCTTAAAATAAACTAATGTATAATTATTACATTTTTTCTATATCAATAAAATTTGCTTATATTTATTGATGTTTATGTTGATTACAGAAATGAATGATGATTCAAATAAAACAACATTAAGGAAAAATAGCAAAAAAATTTGCATATTAGATAGTGGAACAACACACACTATTCTGAGACATAAGAGATTTTTCTCTAAGTTAAAACCGACAAATATTATTGTCAATACAATATCGAATTCTACGGACTTGATTGAAAGAAGTGGCAAAGCTAATTTTCTCTTTTTTATTTTTATTTATATATCCATAAAAGAATAAATAAAAATAATAGAGACAAAATTAGTTTTGCCACCTCTTTTAATCAAGTTTGTGGGATCCGATATTGTATTGACAATAATTTCTATTGGTTTTAGCTTAGAGAAAAATCTTTTATGTCTCAGAATATTGTGGGTTGTTCCACTATCTGGTATGCAAATTTCTTTGCTATTTTCTTTGATATTGTTTTGTTTGAATTCTCATTCATTTATGTAATCAACATAAACATCAATAAATATAAGCAAATTTTATTGATATAAAAAACATATAATAATTATACATTATTTATTTAAAAAACAACATTATTTGAAAACAGTTTAAATACATAATAATTATATGATGGTATTACTGGAGATTAGTAGTCTCAATATAAGCATTTCAGTTATCCGTATGAGCGGTCATGTCGAAATCGTTCACAAAGTCAGAACCATCAAGATATGATGTTCCTTCAAAGTGTTGTGTGAAGTTGACTTTGTTCCTTTTGCCTTTTTGGGATTCTTTGTATAATTTACAAATATGTTCGGGAGTTCGACATACATGAACCCAATGACCCTTTGATCCACATTTGTAACAGATGTTTTCACGCTTTTGAGCGTTATTTCTTTGGGATTATTTTCTTGTAGGACCTTGTTCAAATCGAACTCATTTATAAGACTTTCTGCCTTGTGGGTTAAAGAATCTCCCACGATTGAAACCACGACCTCGATAGGTTTAACTTCTCCTCTCCCGATTTTTCACATTTGTCGCATTAACCTCAGAAAATGTCTTGGTTCCCGTAAGCCGAGAATTGTGGTTTTTAATGAAAAGTTTATTATTCTTCTATGCCAGTATTAGAGTCACAATTAAATCAGAAAACTTTTTGTATCCGCAATTTCGATACATTTCTTGTAAGACACGATGCTCCTTATGAAAAGTAAGGTAAATTTTTTTCGAGCATTTCAGCTTCGGTAACAGGCTTTCCACAATATTTTAATTGTGATATTATCCTCAGCATAGCAGAGTTATAATCCTCCATTTTCTCAAAGTCCTGAAACCTCAAGTTTTTTCCAGTCCTCTAATGCATGAGGGAGAGTTATTTCTCTCTGGTTGTCAAACCGTGTTTTTAAAACTTGCCACATCTCGGCTGGATCTTTTATGTTCGCATAGTCATGCGTCAAACTTTCATCGAGATGTTTTCTTAAAAATATTATTGTATTTGTCTTATCTTTGGCAGGCGATGAATTGTTTGATTTTATGGTCTCGGACAATTCTTGTGACTTTAGATAGAGTTCTATATTCGTGGTCCATGCTATATAGTTTGCTCCAGTAATTTTGAGAGCCGGAAACTTAAGCTTCTCAAATGTTTGTCATTTGTTATCTAAAGACAAAATCGAATAAATATTATTAGTTTGATAAATTTATTTATTTTAAAATGCATCATTTATATTAATAATGCATACGATTACAAATAACATAAATGCATAGAAAAATAAACCAATGTTTATGATAAACTCTTCATGAGTATATTCTCCAACAATGATACCATAAGTACAAACCATAATTGCAACTAAGTAAAGAATTAAAAACAAGCGAATCATTTTCCAAAATGAAAACTTAAATAACTTTCTTTAGAAAAATATTTGAGGAGAGATATGATTTTTGAATGAATAAAAAATTAATGTATTTATAGATTCAAAACACTGTTCATAGTCGTTTGAAAAAGTGAAAAATTTTGTAATTTTTTATTCATGACCGTTGGTGAAAATAACTAAACTGAAAATCAATCTGTAAATTTATAACAAGCAATTAGTTAAATTTTACCAACTTCAGATAAAATATTTATATACAGGTTGTTTAGTCTCCTTATATAATAACTATAATATAAATATATTTTAACAGTAATATTATGGTGATAGAGTTATCCATATTATAACAGTAAATAAATTATGGTGACAGAGTCATCCACATTAGAACATAAAATAAATTATGCGGCGGCTCAGCCGTCTAATATAATAATTAATTATAAGCGACTCAGCCGGCCAGTATTATAATTTCTTATAAGCGGTTCAGCCGACCAATATAATAATTTTTTATAGGTGCCTCAACCAACCAGTATAATAATTTTTAATAGGCGGCTCAGCCGACCAATTATTTTTTTGTCTTTCTCCATTTTTCTACTTTTTTGTATTTTTGAGAGACCTTACAGCCGGTATAACAGGGTATATATTATCAATATAAAAAATATCCGATCATAAAGTGATCGTGCTGATAACGTGTTATAAAAAATATTTGATTTTATGGATATATAAATAAAAATAATAGGAAGAAAATTTATACATGTAAGAGAATCGAATACTGAATATGTAGAGAGAGACGAGGAAGCGATTTTCTCTTTTTTGTGTGTTTTTTGTTGTGTTTTACAAACAATCTAACGAATCATATTTCTACGCGTAAAAACATAAGTTATTTTGCATGCATAGTGACGGTGAGCTCCACACAAAAGATTATTTGCGACGTCTTTGTTGAACGACGCTTTTATTGACGTTTTCGTAACAGGAAGCAAATTTTTGGAAAATATCCAACATCAAGATTTGCAGGTTATAATATAAGTTTGGATCCGATCCGATTAAAGCCAATGTATTGTTTTGTCGAAAATAACCTTAATGAGATTTTGTTTTTTACCTTGAATAAAATGGTATTCTTTGTAAATACTTATCAAAACAAATGTTACTCAACAAAATGTACTTGAAAAATGATCAAATCAAAATCCTTAATACATATATGTTACTCAAAATAAAACATATTGTAATTATAAAATATATACTTACCTCTTTATTCCTTAGATAATATAAGCTTAATCTTCAAGCTTTTTTTATCAATTCGTTGTAAAAAATGGCTTTTATCCTAAAAAATGAACATATATGATTTTTAAGATCCGTCATATAGTTGAGTCGTAGTAATTGTATTCGTCGGAGATCATATATGTTGTTGGATGTGAACCAAATGGAAGCGATTCGACCAACAAAGGGCGAATGGGACATCATTTTCTAATAGTCGGAGCCCAATGCACGAAGATCGCCTTCAACATGATGGTGAGTCGGATCATGAGCAATAGCACGCAAAGAGATTTTCGAGAAAACATATGAAGTTGTTATTTCAAAGGTTTTTCGACGCTCAAAGCATAATAAAAAAAAAAAAAAAATAGCGCTAGTCAAATAGTGAGAAGGTTGGGAAGAGAAAAATGAGTTAATTAGAATTGTGACATTGTGTGTACACAGAGAGCTACAATCTTGGTGGTATGGGGTGTAGCGCCGGTATCATAGCCATTGATTTAGCCAAAGATCTTTTGAACGCTCATCAAGGCTCTTATGCTTTGGTGGTGAGCACTGAGATAGTGAGCTTCACTTGGTACTCAGGCAATGACGTCGCATTGCTTCCACCAAATTGTTTCTTCCGAGTGGGAGCAGCTGCAATTACGCTCTCTAGTCGGTGTATCGATAGATGGCAATCCAAATACCAACTTATGCAGGTGATAATAACAAACAAAGAAACAGTTTAGATTTCTCTTGCTCTGATCTTTGGATTGACTGATGATGACATAAGCACGTGCTTAGGTCAAGATAAGGCAATCTACTTGATGATGATCTAAAAAAGGAATTAAGATGTAGAAGCTGTCCTTCTGTGGGACGGTTAGAATGTCTCCGAATGCGATTGTGCCATGGTGAATTCAGGCCCGATAAGGGATTTCTATACAAGGGGAACCACAAAGAGACCAAATATCATATCTAAGGTATGAGTCTTTATGAATGATGTGTGTGTGTTGAAGTATTGAGAGATTCTTTCTTAGACTCTATGACTTTCGAGATGTAGTGAAAGAATATTTGTAGGAAATGACTGGAGCTGGTGACAAAGGGTCGAGTGGGTTGGTCGGATCATTTTAGGCTTTGGATGATAAGTAATGGACTGCAGTGTGTTTTTGGCGAATGAGACAAAACACTATTAACCCTTATGCGACTAGATAACTGTTGTGACGCGCCACTTATGTCGGGAGAGAGCGTATATGACATGGCCAACCAACAAACGCGTTTCTCCATACATGCACATGATCACTTCCATGTGGATTGTCATGCATACTGTAAAGTGTAAACGACTAGTGACAAAGATGAATGGTTCGAGAACTGAGGCTATTGTCATCCGGATAAGAAAGTGATGCACATGTCTCCAAAATCTTCGGAGAGCCGTCATTGTATGCTAGCCCATGGAGCTGCTTCGATCGGTTGGGGCGTAAGAGGACTCCACCGTTTCCAGAGCATGAGGAACTCGATTATTTCCTGATGCGACTTTGTTTGATGCAGTATCAAAATCACCACAACTTATTTTAAATTTAGTTGTATTATATAGTTTTTTTTTTTGGTTTTAATATAGTTGTATGCATAATGCATTAGTATAAAAAAAATTGTGCATCACTTACTATATCGTTTAATTTTTACAGTATTAATATTCTTTTTCTAAATATCTTTTTCCAAAACATTCAACTTACGTTCAATCTTTGTAGTCAAGCTTTTCCTTTTCTCTAAATTACTTTTTATTTTTTTCTTTTTGGAACAATGAGATTGACACCAATGGGAAAGTCCGCTATAGATCACGGAAGCACGATGTGACCGTACTAGTATTAAAATTTGGCATCGGAACAAGGATCTAAAGGAATATCCTCTCCCACCACCGTCCTTTGACTTCTGTAATTATCTTCCCCTATACACGATTTTTAGTTAAAACTACAGCGCAAATCTTCTTCGTTTGTTTCTTCTTTTGTCAAATCTGAGATTTTGCAAATCCCATTTTATCAATTATAATACCCAACAGAACCTATCTGTCCAATTTCCAAAGTCAACTCCTTTTTAAAATTTTTGTTTTCCTCTTCTGCTCTGAAACAACAACAACAAAATAATAATAATACAAATTTGTATTATATATAAAGGTTCCGAATTGGTGAGAATAGAGATATTGTGTAGAAGAAGACCAAAGAAGAAAAATATCAATGGAGATTGAAGAAGCGAGTCGTGAAAGTGGGCATGTTGTGTGCGGATCATGGATCCGTCGTCCGAAGAAAGTAAACTGGGTCGTTATCGCTAAAGCTTCTAAACGCCGTGGCTCATCTGTTTCTTCTCCTGCTCTCCTTAACATCTTCTCTTTCGACCCCGTCACTGCTTCTCTCTCCTCCTATCCTTTGGTAAATTCCGCTTACATCATTGATTTTTCAAATTAGTCTTTTGAAACGTGTCATGGGTCTGGAAGGAATCGAGAGCTTCGAAATTTTATTGGGTTTAGGGTGAAATCTAGTCTAGTTCTTTGGATTGGGAAATTTGGGTTCTTCTGAATCATGCAAGAATTCTAGGGTTTTTTCAAGTTCTTTCCTTTTGATTCTGAGAAAGCAGGACAACGCCCTTTTCTTTTGGTATTTACTTGTGTCGACTAAAGAAAGCAAAACAACTTTTTTTTTGCTGATCGAAGGTAACACACACGTTTAAAGAAAGTGATGGTGATCCTGTGACAGTTTCAGTGCATCCTGGTGGAGATTACTTTGTTTGCTCAACCTCCAAAGGTGGTTGCAGGTACGTTTCTATCTCTGATACAATGTTTCTAATTTTGTTGTGTTGGTATTGTTAAATGCATATGATCTCCTCTTGATCTTGCCTTGAGAACAACCAGACATCAAATTATTGAATTTGAACATCATATTGCTTCTCTAATTACATAAGACTTGTAATACTACTATCTACCCATATCCCCTATGTTGCTGATGTAGGATTATTTGTAGTGTTGCTTGAATTTGTTATGTTTTAGGTTTGGTTTATTATATATCTGCATATACTTTTATCAGAGATTTTTGTGCATCTTCGTGCCTTTTTAATTATTGGTCTCTTTCTAGTTTTGATTCTTGAAAAAATTTGACTTCCCTTTCTTGCATCTATCTTTTGCAACTCTACTCTTCCATCTTTTCAAGCATACTAGAGAAGTGGAATTGACTTCCACCATTTTGGACACTATCTGCCTCTTTTGTCTATGCAAATTTTGTTTACGGTCAAGATGGTAAATAGAATTTATTTGGTTTTCAGGTTGTTTGAGATTGTTGGAGGAGGAGTAAAAGGTTATACGATCTTAGCCAAGGAACTCCTTCCTCTCCAAAATGCGGGACTACAAAAGTGTATGGCCTTCAGCTTTGATGGGTCTAAATTAGCTGTTGGGGGAGTGGTAAGGAACTGCTTTATAAGGGATTTTTTCTTTCACTATTGCGACAATTTTAGGTGTATCTTACTACAAGCTAATTTCAGGATGGATGTCTCAGAATTATGGAGTGGCCTAATCTTCGTGTAATTTTGGATGAGCCAAAGGCACACAAATCCATCCGGGATATGGATTTTAGGTAAACACCGGAATCTTCTCTACCCTCATCCCTCCTTTTATATTCTTTTCAATTTAATTCATAATTGAGGTAGTTAAAAAATGGTCTTCTGTATAGAACTGGAACTCGGGTCATACAACACAAATATAAGTTAATGGAGATTGTGAAACGAAACCCATTGTGTGCATTTTTCTCATATTTGCATCTTTTTTTTTGTAGTCTTGACTCAGAGTTCTTAGCTACAACATCAACTGATGGATCAGCTAGAATATGGAAAGCAGAAGATGGTTTTCCTTTGTCTACTTTGGAACGTAGTGGGGTATGTGACTGTGAGAGTTAAAGTTTGCATTTGTATCTCTATATTTCTAAACTAATAATATCCAATGAAATCTGCATGAAGTATGAGTTTCATGTCTATGGTCTTTTCAAGAAATATAATTCTGAGATCTCTCTGTCTCGATTTGGTCTTTCTCATGTTTCTGATATTGGCTTCTGATATATCCTGCCTAATTCTGATATCATCATGTCTGCAGGATGAAAATATTGAACTGTGCCGTTTCTCTAAAGATGGAACAAAACCTTTTTTGTTTTGTGCTGCTCAAAGAGGTATGTATTATTAATCAACTCCCTAGTAAACTATTACAAGCATCACTAGTTATTTAAATCATAAAAAATGGAACCAGGTGATACGCCTGTGGTCAATGTTTATGACATTAGCACATGGAAGAAGCTTGGGTTTAAGAAGCTGTCAAAGAAGACTGCATCAACAATGGCAGTGAGCTTGGATGGAAAATATATTGCTTTGTGAGTCTTTCTTCATCCTGGGCTGCTTATTTACTATCAGGATTCTAATTGTACTAAGCTTAAAATCTCATCTTTTGCACCTTTTTTTGTAGGGGTGGCAAAGATGGAGATGTGTCGGTTGCTGAAGTTAAGACAATGGAAATCTACCACTATAGTAAGAGGCTACATCTTGGTCAATCCATTGCATCACTTGAGTTCTGCCCTAGTGAAAGGTATGGTTAATCAGTAAAAGAAGATAATGATATCAAATCCCTTTAGAGTAGCATTGTTTCTAATGTTGATCTAATCTAATTGTTTCTTTGTTAACTTGGGGCTTAGGGTTATACTGACAACTTCGAGTGAATGGGGTGAGATAGTGACCAAACTCAGTGTACCAAAAGAGTGGAAAGGTTTGTTGCTAATCTCTTTCTCTGCAAATAGGACTGGATATACATTTTTATATCTCTCTCACTCATATCAATCTGTTTGATGTGCAGAGTGGCAGATTTATGCATTGTTGTTTTGCTTGTTCATGGCATCAGTCATAGCTGCATACATTTTCTTCGAGAACTCAGATTCATTTTGGAGATTACCAATGGGGAAAGACCAAAAAAGACCAAAGATTAGTCTTTTTGGAGATTCCTCCACACCTTCTGAGGATCATAGTAGGTGGAACTTGGACCTATAGAAGAAAATTATGTAAATTCATAAGACTTTCCTCAGTTTTATTTTTCTTTCAAAACTTGTTGCATTGTTTTTTTTTTTTTTTTTTGAAATCTTTCCTCGTTCTCATCATTCTGATATTACCTGACAATAATAATTCTTTTGATTCTAATGTTATATTCGTTTTGCTGTTTCTGGCGTTTAAGAACAGTCTTTTGATTTCATTATTGATTGGACTTACTGTTGCAAATTACTTCCGAGTTCTGTTGATGAAAAGTTAAAATGCATTGAAGATATTTTTGTATCAGCAAGTGATGACGTCACTTGAATGGTCCCATTGGCTATTTGAAAAAAACGGAAAATATAAACAAAAGAACCTCTTACTTTTCATCTTAAGAAAATAAACCTCCAACAAAAACATTTAACAAAATAACCCACTTTAAAACAAACGGTGCTCTCACATCAGATCATGTGGACCAAGAAATAAAAAGCTCAATCTGAATCTAGAAACAAAAATCTAATCGGACGGGCCATGGACAACGAGATAGGCCGTTGGGATCAATAAATAAAATGTGTTCGACCACATCAGCTTGTGAAGAGGGGTGGGTGTTTTTGATTAAAATAAAAAGTTGGAGCTTTGTTTTATAATAATATTTCCACTTTACGTAAGAAACAAAAGTGGTTGCATTCCCGGTGCGGACCGTGGGGTCTCCCAATTGTATCGTCGTGAGTCGTGACCGTCAGAGTCACACTCACACCGGTTTTGGACCTTGAATTGAAAATTATTATTAATTACCAAAGATTTTTTTTTTCATAGACGCCACTCAAGTGTGTAGCTTCGTCTGCTTCCTCTGGTATTTTTTCATACACTCTCTCTAAAGATGAATTGCCTTCAGAATCTTCCCAGGTAATCTATCGCTATCTTCTTGCTTTCACACAAAGTAGCAATTTTTAAAAATGTTGTTGATTTGGGTTCTTCTTTGATACGATTTTTAATTTTTGTGCTGTTGTGTTTGATCGTCACTTATTTCAGATGCTCTGTCTCACCTCTGCTGGGATTTGGGTGCAATCAAAGAGATCCTTCTTCGTCTTCTTTGAAGATGTTGGTACCACTTCCGATCAAAGCCAGTGATCCTAAATCTCGACTGTTTTTACAGGTATAGAAGATATTCATCAGTAGTTTTGATGTTCAGAGAATGTTTTTTTTTCTTGCTTTGTTTTGAAACTTGTCAAAATGCTTGGACTGAAGGCGGTATCAGTGTCAAAATCCAGCTCAGAGATGAGTGGTGTTTCAAAGGAGGAAGAGAAATCTGATGAATATAGCCAAGACATGACTCAAGCTATGGGTGCTGGTAAGTCAATTGTTCCTATATATATATATATATATGTTTCTTACACCATTGAAACTCTAATAATGTCTTACCAGTTGTTGTCTGATATTGGAATATATTGATTTGCTTCATTAGATTGTATTCTACTCTTATTTTCATTTGGCAAACTCTCGTTTCTTGTTCTCATTTCAGGCAACGATTGATTCAGATGTGTTTTCATTTCAGTTTTAACTTACAGGCACGAGCTAGGAATGAACTACAACTTCATTCGTCCAGATTTAATTGTTGGATCGTGCTTACAGGTTTACTTTTATATCCTTCTGTCAAATGATATTTTTTTTTGGAAATGTGTTACTTTCTTGGTGTTCTTACTGTCTGCTCTGCTCTCCTTAATTGCTAGACCCCTGAAGATGTTGACAAGCTTCGTAAAATTGGGGTTAAAACCATATTTTGCTTGCAACAAGATCCAGACTTGGAGTATCCTTCCAAAGCCCTCTTTTTCTATTCCTGTTTATGATTTTTTCAGTTTCCTTTGGTTTAAGTGAGGAAGAACGATCTGCAGTGAATAATGCCTTGACCAAAACCTCCAGATATTTTGGGGTAGACATAAGCAGCATTCAAGCATATGCTAAGAAATATAGTGATATTCAGCATATTCGCTGTGAAATTAGGTAAGGCCTTGGTAAATTAACGAGACATGCTTTTTGATGATCTAGCTGTGAATTTGTGATATATTGGTATTAGCTGATGCGTAATAAATTGAAGGAGAGATCATGAGTTGATTTATCGTTTCCTTTTCAAGATCTTTCTTATTGCTTATATAGACTACATGAAAAGCCTGTGAGGTAGGGTTTTTTCAAAATTATCTGAACAGCCAAGGGGACAAAAGTATCTACACTGTTGGAGGGTAGTTTCAGTATCCTTTTAGGCAAGCAATCTTTAAATTCCTATTGTTTTGTCAGTAAAGTATTAGACTTTCTTTTTCTCTTTGGGCTCTTTACTTTTATCGCTTTTCCTAGGCAAAATGGGAGCTCAGCACACTTTTGTGTTAGCAATAACTGGTGTATGACGAACAGTGAGTGAATTTTTGTTCCAAAGGGTGCAAAATCACTGCTATCAACTAACTTTTTTGTTTGTCCACCTTTTTCTGTTTGCAAACTAGAGTAATGTGGAAGTTAGTTATCATCCCAATCTCACTAATTGTTTTGACTCCTAAAGACTTGGAATCACCATCATCCCTTTTCACATATGATATATATGAGACTTCACGAGAACATGCATAGAAAAATTCACCATGAATGCACTCACTCACAGCGTATGGCTTGACATATTGTAATCTTTGATGTAACAGAGACTTTGATGCATTTGATTTGAGAATGCGTCTTCCTGCCGTGGTTAGTACTCTGTACAAAGCTGTTAAGCGAAATGGAGGAGTTACATATGTGCACTGCACTGCTGGAATGGGAAGGGCTCCTGCTGTTGCGGTATGTTGCAGAAACCTTGTTACTGTGCTATTCTCTTTCTCCCCCTTTTGTTTCTGTAACACATCTTTCATTGTGAGTCTTCCATGAGCGTAAATGTAATGTTTTCCAGTATTGAAACAATGTTTCAGTTCTTGGAAGATTGTTGCAAACAGCAGTTGTCTAATTTTATGTGCTTCCTTGGTTGACTAACGAAGGAATGAAGAAGTGTTGACTTTTTCCTTGTACTGAAAATGGATATTAATTTCAATTTCAGTTGACATACATGTTTTGGGTGCAAGGCTATAAACTTATGGAAGCTCATAAATTACTCATGGTAAGATACTAATGTACTTCTGCTTTCTATTTTCTCTACATGATTTTCTTGTTACATATATAAAGTAACCCAACATGTTAATCATGTTCAACTAGTGTTACTGCCTGTTATATATTATGTGAGGATGCTTGGGATTTGCTTCTTCTCCTATGTTACAACGATTATGATAACTAGAATTAGACCATTCGGTCACATTTTGTAGTAATATATACTGAAGACATAGCACGCAAGAGACAAAATCTGGGTTAGTTCATCAAATAGTCTAGCATTTAGACATTTTAAGTGTGATATCTCTGGATGGCTGGTGAAACATAAAGGCACGCGTAAAATTGGTCTATACAACATCTCTGAAATTTTATTGCAGAGCAAAAGGTCGTGCTTTCCGAAGCTGGATGCTATTAGAAATGCAACAATTGATATTGTGAGTCATCGTTCAACTTTCACAATACTTGCTATGTTTAAAGTTTATCACTTCCATTAATTAGTGTTAGTTACAACAATTGTTTCTTAGTTCCTTGATTTCTGATTATTGTTTCCGGGTATACATGGACATAAAAGCTCACAGGACTCAAGAGGAAGACTGTTACTCTGACATTGAAAGACAAGGGGTTCTCCACAGTAGAAATTTCTGGCCTTGACATTGGATGGGGACAGGTGAACATGTTTTACTTTAAAAGAGATAATATATTATGATGCCTTATTCTTAAACTATGGTGTCCCATATAGCCTTCAAAACTAGGATGCGCATTTCTCATTGCTATTGAAAAGAAAGGCTTCTGTGATAAGAAGTGGAAGAGATGAGTGTTGCACATCAGATCTTTTTTCATGAAAATATTGTCTTATGATTTTGCAAAACTATATGTACACTGTAAATCTTTTGTTCTACTTTTCACCATTTTTTCCATTATGTAGAGGCTACCTCTAACACTGGACAAAGGAACAGGATTCTGGACCCTAAAGAGAGAACTGCCTGTGAGTTTTTTTAATGAACTGGAAAGCTCAGTGTCTACTTTTGTCATCATTTTCCGACCACCACTACAATTCTGAACGCAGGAAGGACAGTTTGAATATAAATACATTATAGATGGTGAATGGACACACAATGAGGCCGAACCGTTTATAGGACCTAACAAAGACGGCCATACCAACAATTACGCAAAAGTAAAATGTCTCTGTCTCTTAACATAGAATTGAACAAGTTTTGATGAAGGAGTCAATGCTGTAATGTTGTTGTGTACTAATGAAATAGGTAGTGGATGATCCAACGAGTGTGGATGGTGCAACTCGGGAGAGACTATCGAGTGAAGACCCTGAGCTGTTGGAGGAAGAACGCTCGAAAATAATCCAGTTCTTGGAGACTTGTTCTGAGGCAGAGGCTTGAGAGTTGAGAGCATCCGACTAGACTATGTGAATGTACAACGTGCTAGTAACAATAAAATGCTTCATGTTGGTAATACATACAGTGACGTTTATTTAGCAGCAAAAAACATGAAGTTAGTTGTACTATGTTCAAGTATAATATATACATAGAGTTTAAATATTTGTTTTTTCTTTCACCTTGTGAAGATTTGTGACGGTCGAAATTGATTAGAAAGTATTCTGGGTAGCAAAAAAGTTGTCAAACTGAAAATTTGAAAAATCAGTGAGAGTCTAAATTGATTAAAAAAGTCTTCGGGGTCAAACTGAAAATAAATAAAGAAGTAAGGAAAAAGAAGATGACGATTTTGCCCCAAAAGTTGAAATAATTACCCAAATTCCCGCTTGCGTCTCCCAAGACACTCACACTGTGTTCCGTCTGTGTACTGCGTAGGGTTTAGTCCATTTGCAAAGATGACTCGTGAATTCTAATCTCTCTCTCTCTCTCTCTCGTTTTGTCGCGGTTGCAGGTAAACCCTACAAAGCACATCTCTTCTTCTTTATCGATGGAGTTTTCTTTGCTTTTCAATGATTCAGTTGTCCTCTCTCTTTAGTGTGTTTAGAATTTGGCTTCGTGTGTTTGTAATGTTGTCTGGATTGAGACTCCCCGGTGTGCCGTATGCTAAATTAACAGTTTATATGTTTTGAAATGATGAACTAAAATGGATCTGTCTAATGATTTGTAACGCTTTTGTTTAGACTTGTAATGTTTTTTTTTTTGGGGTGGCTGCTTGTCTAATTCTGATTTCTCTTTAGCTCTTTTGCGACTGGATATATAATAGGAGAAAGAGAGAACATGCACTCTCTAAAGACTAGTTGCGCTGGGCAAGTATTTGCTCTAGCTAAGCCCCACGATTCTGTAGGCAAGAGGACGCGTAATCGGATTCCCAAAGAGGAGAGAAAGACACTGGTGGAATCTTTTATAAAGAAGTATTAATCTAATTCTCTTCCTTTAGCCAGAATTTTGAATTTTGCCTTTTCAATCGCAGCTTTTGTAATTGGTGTTTTGTTTTCAGGCATCAAAAACTAAACAATGGGAGTTTTCCTTCGCTTAGCCTCACACACAAGGAGGTGGGTGGATCTTTCTACACTATCAGGGAGATTGTCAGAGAGATAATCCAAGAAAATAGAGTCCTTGGTCCTGGTGACTTCGCTCTTGAGGGAAAAGGCTCCGACCATTTGAAAGATCAAAGTCTGTCAGGTTCAATCCTGATGGATCCCGTGCCCCCTTTATCTTTTCCCCCCAATGGATTCCATTCTGCATCAGATCAAAGTTATGATTTTTCTTACGTGGCTGAGGAGATGAAGTCACCTGAAAGCGGGGAAAACATTAACGGTAGCAAGGCTAGCTTGGATGACAGAGGACCTGATATATTGAATTGCAGGGAAGTGAGCGGAAATCGACTTTTGAAAGAAGACATAGGGCTCGTACACCAGTCAATGGACTCCACTGACATATCCATGACTCAGCTCGCAGCATCTTGCAGTGAAGAAAATGATATCAAGCGTGATGCAGGGCTACAAACTAGGATGGAGACAGTGTGCGATAGTGTTTCCACCAAACCTCAGGATAAAAGACTCGATGTGTATAACAAAGACGAAGGATTTGAGGAACTACCTTCAATTGAATCAGATGGCACTAAACCTGTTAACAATGACGAAAGAATGAATGATGCTGGAGCAACAACGACCGAAATTGTGAACATAACGAAGATTGAATTAGGCACAATTGATATGCCAGCAGAAACAGTTGCTGAGGCATTTCCATTGAAATCTGTGACTTCAACGATGGACTCACCGGATGCACAGCCTAGTGAGTTGGACAAAGTTTGTGAGGGTGGGAAAGGAACTGAAACAGAGGTGGAAGCTGATAGCAGCACCATAAATCATGTTGATCTTGGGGAGATTTCATCACCCACTTCTTCTGCGGTAGTTAAAGAAAAAGGGACGGAAGTCCCTGTGGAAAAGAAAGCTGGAGAGAAAATTGTAAATCCTGCTTCAGTTGATGTTGAATGTGGTGATACTATAGAGACAGTTGTTGTGAATGGTGTGATTGGCAACATCCATGAAACAAAGGAATTTAGTAATGGAACCTTGACAACTGAACGGAAAATGCCAACATCTGGCACTGAGGTAAGCTTCGTCTAGTAGATGACTATATGTGTGCTTTTACATTCTATTTGAATACTGGAACTAAATAGTCTTCATGGTGTTGATGCAAGAAAATGTTTGTGTTCAGCAGGTTGTCCTAATTTATGTGCGGTGCAGGATTTCTTAGTTAGCATATCCTAGTTTTCTTATCTGAGTTTAGGATAAAGTTTTTCATGATAGTGGCAGAAGGACATAAATGATGGTATAGTCACCTCTTGATTGTTTTTAGATGTTTTGGTAGTCAACTTTGATGCCCCAACTTTGAGAATTAAATTGAAACTGAATATATGTGAAGCTGTTAGTTGATTGTTCTTAAAATTGAGTTGAACTACTTGGCAAATGAGAAAGCCACCCAAGGATGATAACTTTGTAACCTTTTAACTGTGTAACAGTCGGGAAGTCGTAGGAACGACAGACCAAAAGTGGACACTATAAGTAGCCATGCCGGGAATAAAGTCGCAAGTGTAGAGAAGAAGGCAACCATGGAAAAAGGGAAACTTGATGCTTCAGATAGTTCCAGCTCTCAAAAGGAAAACAATGCAACATTAAACAGAATTAAACCGTGAGTAAACACACTCCGAAGTCTCACTGGTGCTTTTGCGTTGTTGGTTTTTGTGTGTTTGGGCCTCCTCCAGAGGTTTCAGTTTCACATACCTTTCTTTCTTATTTTTCAGTGAATCGTGGAAAGGGGAATCTAATATGGGAAGACAGGAAACAAATCCTATTTTGGCAGTTCTGAAATCTTTCTTGACAGCCTTTGTGAAGTTTTGGTCCGAGTGATAATACATTGTAGAGATCTTTGGGTTAAACTTTTGTAGTTTTCGTTAGTGAGAGTTGGTAAGGTTAAGATGAGATATGGTTTGAAATGTGCTGTACAATTTTTGTGTTGAATGTTATGGTTACATGTAATGTGTTGAATCTTCAGTTCAAATATAGTCCAACCAGGGATGAAACATCAAAATTCTGATGATCCTCTTGAACATTTCAATGGAGATCATGGATTTCAATTCTATGAACCAACAATTCTCGAGGTATCGATTATCTTGTTTGTTGTATCACATTTGCTTGGAGAATGGGAGCTTACTTCTCATTGGTGAAAAATGGTAATTCCTTGAACCGAGCTTTGGTTTAGTTACACCACACCAACTGAATGATGCAGCAAAACCCGCCAGTTCAACGGTAACATGCACCAAAGAAGCCATCTTTCTGTTACAATGACTCATATTTATTTGATTATTTATTCAGAGACCACAAGGTTTTGATGCTTAAGTGAAATGGAAAAAGAGGCAACAAAGATGGTGAATGGTGAAGTTAAGTCAAAATCACGCAAGGGCCTTCCTGATTTCCTCGGATCTGTAAAATTGAGATACGTCAAGCTTGGATACATTTACCTTCTCTCTCTCTCCCCTACCTTTTGTTTCTTCCTTCCTCCTCTTCTTCTTCTCTTCATCTTTATTTCTCGATTTCTCTCAATCTTGACTTTTCCTTTGTCCATCTTCTTTCTCCTTCTCCTCTATCAATTTCTTACTCCTCCCTCTGTTTTCCTTCTCGATTTCTCATGTTACCGCCCACCTGATCATCTCAAGGTCATGTCTCTTCCCTCTCCACCTTTTTTCTCTCTCTTTCTCCTTCTCATTGTTGTGTTTGTGGGTGTAAAATGTACAGATCACAAAAAGCGACTTCATCGAGCTGGCAATGAAGTCTGGTAACTTCAACGAAACTGCCATCGAGCTTCAAAGAAAAGTGCTGGACCAATCAGGGGTAGGAGAGGAGAGCTACATGCCAAGAGTGGTGTTCAAGCCTGGTCACAGGGTCAATCTTCGTGATGGCCGTGAAGAAGCAGCAATGGTGGTCTTTGGAGCAATTGATGAACTTCTTGCAGCGACCAAAATCAACGTGAAGCACATCAAGATCCTGGTTCTAAACTGCGGAATCCTCAACACCACGCCTTCTCTGTCAGCCATGGTGATCAACCATTATAAACTGAGGCATAACACAGAGAGCTACAATCTTGGTGGTATGGGGTGTAGTGCCGGAATCATAGCCATTGATTTAGCCAAAGATCTTTTGAACGCTCATCAAGGCTCTTATGCTTTGGTGGTGAGCACTGAGATAGTGAGCTTCACTTGGTACTCAGGCAATGACGTCGCATTGCTTCCACCAAATTGTTTCTTCCGAATGGGAGCAGCTGCAATTATGCTCTCTAGTCGGCGTATCGATAGATGGCGATCCAAATACCAACTTATGCAGGTGATAATAACAAACAAAGAAACAGTTTAGATTACTCTTGCTCTGTTCTTTGGTTTGACTATGATGACATTATAATTGTTGAAATGAAACAGCTAGTAAGAACCCATAAAGGCATGGAGGACACAAGTTACAAGAGCATAGAGTTGAGAGAAGACCGAGTTGGGAAACAAGGACTGTATGTATCTAGAGACGTGATGGAAGTTGGTCGCCATGCACTCAAAGTAAACATTGCAACGCTTGGTCGTCTTGAGCCTTCTTTTGAGCATATATGTGTATTGTCAGCGAGTAAGAAAGTGCTTGATGAGATTCAAAAGGATCTCAAATTGACGGAAGAGAATATGGAAGCATCAAGACGGACACTGGAACGTTTCGGGAATACATCAAGCAGCAGTATATGGTACGAGCTGGCTTATTTGGAACACAAAGGGAAGATGAAAAGAGGTGATAGGGTTTGGCAGATCGGTTTCGGGTCAGGGTTTAAATGCAATAGTGTTGTATGGAAAGCCCTAAAAAACATAGACTCTCCAAGACACAATAACCCATGGAATCTCTGAGGATTTATCTATACCCCAACTCTAAACGTTAACATGAATAAAATAACCCACCAATGAAACAAAGTCATTTAGGTAAACATGCAAAATTCCCAATTTATTCAAATAATGGGATTGCATTTGAACATATATATCCCTGATGCTAGGATCTTACATAAGGCAAACATCCAATAAAGATGCAATCTGCTCTTGCTTTCTTCATCATCATCAGCTACAAACTAAGCTTAGCTACATGGCATATGAGAGATGCACACAAGGATGAAACTTTACAACCTTTTATATATTGTGTAAACTTTGAAGAAGTTGTAAGAGTGACATACTGTAGTAGCAAAAGTCGCAAGCGTAGAGGAGAAAGCAACCATGGAAAAATGGTAAACTAGAAGCTTTGGATGCTGCTACACAGATGTTGCTATTACACACAGATGCTACTATCCGGAGCCACTACACCCTCAAGTCTCCATCCACCAGGCCCGGACAGCGCAAAAGCCTGTGATGACCAAAAAGAAGAATTAGCTCCAAATCAAAGAAAAAGCGAACTCATGCATATCTGAAAAAGGGTGGAATCTACAAACTTCTTCCCAGGAGTCGCCAAAAGCCTGAAGCAAAGCAGCATTGCATGTTTTCAACTTAATAGAAGCTCCAGAGAGCATGGAGGCTGCTTCTTCCCAACCTTTATTATGCCCCATACACCTGTGTAGCAGTTGGGAGAAGAATTGATAAGACAGCACAAGGAAGATGAAGCAAAAAAGAGTGATGAGAAACTAATAAGTGACTAACATGACAGTAGTAATGTCAGGGGTTGAATATTTGGAGATAATCTGATGAAGATGCTCGGCTGTTTGGCCGTCCATAGCAGCAATGGAGTAAAAGCTAGGAATGAAATGTACATTTGCCTCCATGAACCCTTCTACTTGCGCTTGCATTGACTTCAGTGTCTCCCTAGTTCGAGTCGCGTCACTGTGAAATGAATCATTTTACCACAATTCTCAATCACGAAACGAAAAAAAGCAGACTGATAATTTGAGCAACTTAGAGTTTTGGAATTAAGACCTTGAGAGAATGAGTTGGGGAAGCCAACCAAGTGTGGAGAGGATTTGAGCAACTTTGGCAGCGTCGGCTTGTCCGGTTTTACTTAGAGGACGATCATGGTCTATCATTGAGAGAGATAAAGATTTGATTTTTGGATTTTGATGATAAATAAGAGAATAAGAGAAAGAGAAGAGTACCCACCTCTGAGGGAAAGGTCATCCCAGGAACTGTGAGCATGACGGAGAAGGATAAGACGGCGAGAGATTGGTGTAGAAGGAGAAGAAGCAGCGAAGTCGCTGGTGGCACGAAGTGGAGAAGCCGTCGAGCAAGAATTGGTGCTCCGATTTGGGACGGAGAAGAAGAAAGGAGGAAGACACGGCAAACTAAGCATCTCTGGCTTGGCTCTGCCTGATTTTTAGTAAAAGGATGGTGCTGTAACGCGTCCGTAAGGATCAAAAGAAAAGTAAAATTTTAGTTATTTTCTATTCCTTCGCCGTGAAACGAAGATAAGGTAGAAGAAGGACCCCGAAAGAGAAGAAAGATTTGAACTTGAGATCTTTGAGGAACCGTTGGTCGAGATTTTGATCAGTGAAATAGCAATATAAGTAAGAAAAAGCTCACAAGTCACAACTAATCATCACTACCAAACATACAGTTCGGAATCAGGTTTAGATTTCAATTTCATCATAAGAAAAACAAACCAATTTTACATTCATCAACATCTGTGGAAAGGAAACTTGGGTGGATATAAATTTAGCTTTGGGGATATAAACAGCTGTCTTCATATTTATGGACGTTTCCTTCATTATCTTCCTTACCTCTGAATTGGATGTAGCATAGCTTGCTAATCTCATTGGAATTTCTCTGTTTAAACTGCCTAGAAATCAGATTACCACAACTATAAGCTTTGCAAAGATATGGTTTCATTTTCAACTTAGAATGAATACAAGATGATACTATGCTCTAATAATTTGCATTACAAAACTCCTCAAAACGATTCTTTCTGATGCCAACGGCTACGCCTTATTCACCCGAATCTTCTGTCCTTCCAGCAACTGCATTTATAAACCAACCGCAAAATGAGTAAACAGATACTGCACACTCTATACTTATGTAAGTGAAGAAGATGGAACAACTGAGATACTTACAGAATTGTTAAGAGCCAAAATGGCAGCTTCCACATCCTCTTCGGAAGAAAACGTCACAAATCCAAACCCGGTGGATTTTGAAGTTCCGGGTACTCTTGAAACCTTGGCACTTACTACTTTCCCTTTCTCAGAAAACAAATTCTCAAGCATCTCCTTTGTAACAGTCTTTGCTAGATTTCCTACATACACTTTGTAAGGGCTATCTACAAATGCGGAATCTTCGGACTGAAGCAGTGATAAATCAGGAGATGATGCTATAGGTTTCTCTGTAATGTTAACCTTTATCTCACGCCCTTCAATGGTCTGAGCAATACAAAAAAAACTGTCATTTCTTACAACTTAAATGAACAATAAGAAGCAATTAGAAGGTTAGAAAAGCTCACATTGCCATTCAATTTCTCAACCACAGTATTGGCATCTTCAACTGACTTCATTGTAGCAAACCCAAATCGACGGCTACGTCCTGAATACTTATCATACATCACCTGATGAAAGAACAACCCAAAACATGAAACTTAAATCAACAAATCTTGATGAGAATTAAATAACTACAGAAGAAGGAGATGTAAGAATAAAAACCTGAACTTTTTCAACAGCACCGTGTTCTTCAACAAGTTTGGTGAGCTGCTCATTGTCCACGGTCCTGGGTATGTTGCCGATGTAGACACGCCTGGCGGCTTCAGAATTAGGGTCCAAAGCAGAGGGTTTTTCTTCTGTCTCCATTACCGCATAAGGAATGAATCTCGTTCTAGAGCTCCGGGAGATGGTTCCGGCGAGAGAAGGAAAGGGTTTTGAGGGGAATACATTGACCCGTGTTAGCAAAGGGGTGAAGGATTCGGACTGGGATGAGAAGACTGTGGGTTTGATTGAAACAACATTTGTTAGGAAAGTCGCCATTGTCGGAGAGAGTTAAAAGTGTCGATAAGGAAGAAGAAGATGGAGAAGGTGGTGTGGTATCATCTAAGTGTCTGTCTACATTATCCATTAGCCGTCTCTCACTTCTAACCTCTGTGAAAAATTGGGCCTCAAGGCCTAAAGTTTAGGCCTAGAAACATATATTGAAAGAGGAAGTTGTGATGGACCAGACGGACCGGCTCTCTTTGAGCCCTGACTCGTCCCGGCTCTTATGCTTGGGCCTGCTCACGGCTAACCACCAACCAAGATAGGCTGTCCGGGCTAGACTCGGGTCGTGGCAGTACACACTTAGTCCTGATTCGAGTCAGGCCGGACCGCGTAGTTCTGGCCAATGACAACAACTTCTCTACATGCCATATTTGGGCGACATCATGATCGTAGATGAACATAAATGTATTAATGATTAAATGATGATCTTTTCAATCATCTAATTTTGTAGTGGCAAATTTCCGAGAGGACTTATGTTTTCTATCTTTTCTTTCGTTTTAGTTTGCAGATCTACATTCCCTGACTAAAATCACTCGTTAAGGGTTGATCAAACCTATTGAATACGCTCTTGGATTAATCGTTAATGGTTGGTTAGTTTAATCTAGTCAAGTCAAGTCAAGACTTTATTAATCAAAAGTAAGGCAGAAAAGACAGTTAAATTATAAGCGTAGATTGTGTGTTTATTCTAGTAACTAGAAAATCAATGACGTTTTTGTGGATTAAATTACATCCGCAGAAAAGTGAGGGGAAAAAGAAGAAAAAAACCTGACATACCTGGAAGGGGGGCTTACCCAAATCATTGAAACATATTGGGAAGAAAAACAAAGCTTAAGGTACAAAAGTGTTGTCATGTAATGAAATCAGCAAGTGGTTTACCGACTTCCAGAGACAAAAACCAACTTCACTACTTAGAATCGTGCACTTTCTTTGAGCACCATTTTCCTTCAAGATCCTACTTTTTCTTATTTTTTGGCTTTTTGCTTCTTCCTATCCAAAGATGTTAAACCCGCACCTAATCCTGCAGGAGCCAGGTTATCTGTTTTCCCATTTTCTGAGGATTCTTTCTTCTCTTGTACCTTTGCCTCCCCATTTTCTCCACCTTTCTCAGAAGAATCTGTGGTGGTATTGATCATGTTTTGGAGTTGAGAGAGCGGTGGCATGGCTTGAACTGGAACACCACCCTGGGGGCGAACCAGTAGCCCCTTAGCAGCTGCTTTCTTCCTAACCTCAGCTGCAGCACGAGCTGCTCTTTCATCAAAACCTCTGCCCCGTGGTTGAGTCTCCCCAAGAACAGCCGAGTTCAGTGCATTAGACCTCCCAGTAGCTGCTGCGTTTTGGAACGCATGTATCAGGTCTGGGTGTGCCTATCGCATCAAGAAAACAATTTCATTAGTATTTCAACTCTATAACATCATTAATAACGGAGTTTTTGATTTTTCAGTAAAATACGCCAAAATCTAAAGCCACAAGTATACCTTTAGGAGATCGATAGCCTTTTGCGTGTTGGCCGCATTGGCTGCCTGTCCTTTCTGCTTTTGTGCATTCATCTGATGCAAAACCAACTCAGAAAATTTGAGAAAGGCAAACAAAATGTATACACAGAAAAAGAGGCTCCTCGGTCATTATTATTGCATCAAACCTGAAGCTCACGCATCTTAAACGTCTTCATCCAGTTTAGAGAGTCTCGTGTCCTAGAATCATCGTCTCCCAATTGTTTGACAAGTATGTCATAGGTTTTCTTCTCATGCTGACAAGAACAGAACAATTACATCAGATTGGTGAGACAAGTAGAGGATCTAGAAGGCTTTAAGAAAATCTTAGTACCTGGTGTGAGAGCTTGAATGCGCCCATACAGTTGAACGCAATGGCAAGAGCGTGGTAGCATACCGCAGTCTGAATGTGTTCAGGACCAAGAAGTCTCTCATTTTTCTTCAAAGCCTCTTGAAGATAACGTAGAGCTGTGTCCATTTTGCCCATGTCTTGATACATCATGGCAACATTTATAAATGTAGCTGCAACATCTGGATGATCAGGGCCAGATGAAAGGCCAAGTAGAAGCAAGGCTCGGCCCATGTTCTGTAGAGCAAGTTCTGTCTGATTCAGTCCATGGTAGAAAAGAGCCATATTGCCATAGCTGCAGTATTATAACATTTGAAGCAAGTCAATAGCTGAAAGTACAATAGTTCCCCAATTCAGGTCACAGTATTAATATAAAAGAGAGATACCTATGAGCAGTATCAGGATGGTCTAAACCAAGGCATCGCTCATTAATAATGAGTTCCTTGTGTTGCTGCATTATGGCCCCAGCCATATCTCCTGCATGGTACAAAACCATGGCCAGGTACCTGAAAAGCGGATGACGACATATATCTTAAGGCAACTAAAACGAAAGTCCATAGATATTTTTCCAGAAAAACAAAAATCAGACAAAAGCATACCTGCAGCAGTTGGCAACTTCCCTATGCATTGGACCAGTCACCTGCAATCAGATGAATATGATGAGCACCTTTGGTGTTAAATTATGTTGACAGAACAAGATGCATATACAGACTACTCACCTGTTGAAGTATCGAAAATGCCTCTGAAAAGAATGTGTAGGATTCACTAAGCATGCCCTACAAAGTTTAATCATATTGGTAAATATAAAACAATGATGGCCACAATATGATAAAGAACCATTCATAACGCAACTAACACTAATTAAAACAAGAAGCTTAAGGTTGAAGAGTTGAATGCCAACCCAATAAGGTTCTCCCGATCTTATCCAATACAAACATATTGGCAAGAATTAGCAAGCAGAAGTATCACTACTATCAGGATGTAACAGCCTAGACGAACAGAACAATGTACCCATAGATTAGCTAATGTGAAATAACAAAGGTACCTCAGCCAGTTGGACCTTCCCCATCTCAACAAGATCCTTAGCCTCAGAGCATACAGGGACAGAATGCTTAATTACAGGCCGAAGATCCAAAATATCTGAAGTTTCAAAAGGCGAGGTTGCACTAAAGTCATATTTGCGAGCAGCAATACTGATACCAACCTGTTTACAGAATAATGGACAGATTAACAACAATAATGAACTGGCATAATCAGAGATTCCCTGGTAAATAAATTCTAAAGGAAGAAGAAATGTGTCTCTAATTAAATACCTTTTGGCAAAGGTTACGAAGAACAGATACTTTTTTAGCCGTAGTTCTTGATAGCTCGGGCAACTCAAACTGAAAATAGGCCCGCATTAGCTTTAGGTGCGTATAGTAATAAACATTTAAATGGCTTAGAAGGGTGACAACACTTCCATAGACAATCAATTCAATAAGCTTAACTTGATAATGACTCTTCGATTCAAATAATCAATAAACAACTTACCTCATATTTGGCTTTGGCAAATTCCTGAATGTCAGACCATAGAATGTTGGAGTCAACCATCATATACGATGAAAAACTTTTCTTTGAAGAAGCTTTTCCCTTCCCTCTTCCTTGACCCTTCTTGGTGATGGATTGATCCTGTCCAAATTCAAGGTTTAGTTTCACACCTTAAACAAATCAGAACAAAAAAAAAAGCATTATTTGCTTCATGAGAAATATTTATAGACGGCTCCAAAGAACTGTAATATCCTAATTCAAGATGAACAAACATGGAACTATAATAAACAAACTCTGATAGCACACAAGAACCTTCTTTTGATTTTTGGCATGTGAGCTGTTGGCGCTAGCTTTTCCCCCAGCAGCTTGATAGTTTCCAAAGAAACAATTGAGGAAATGTGAGACTGCTGATCCAATATCGTGATCCTCTATATCTCTTAGAATGTCCTGCACAACGATGTAAGAACATTATAACCTACTACAAGCGTGTCCACAGATACCCTAACTCTTGTTGTGGTATGATTTTACAACATACCTTCAAAATGTGCTTTGCGGATCTGACAGTAATCTCATTCAGACAAAGATCCCACAAATGAGGCAAATGCTTCACCCCATTAGCAACCTGGTCGTGCACAGCTACTGTTAATAAAGTCAAACATGGACATAGCTAACAAAATGATAATGACAGGTGACAAACTTACTCTTCCAATGTAACGAACATTAACACCATGAGCATGGAGTGCTTCAGTCAAAGTTTGACCATCCATTGGAGAAACTTCGAGGGTGCAAAGATCTTCTATAAATTTTGGAAGGACCACATCCACAAGGTATGAGCTAACTTTCTTCACATTTTCTTCATCAGCAGCTATCTCCTGTTTAACTCAAAAAAGAATCTAATCAGTTAAATAAATTTTAAGAGACGATCTGATAAACAAATAACCTATAAGTAACATAGCTTACCTCTTGATTGCCACCTAATGTGAAGTCAGTGAAGACATTAGGGTTAAATGCTATTTCATAACATGATTTGGAGATTTCAGAAGAATCGGCTGCAGAATCTCCAGTGGTGCTATTTTGCTTTTCTGAAATAGTTTTCTGTAGAGATCTCGCAGATATTAGCAATTACAATTTCCTTCAACTCAGATACAACTGTTTTCAGACATTTCTATCCAACAGTAGAAAGCAAGGATGGGAAAGAATCTCAAAGCAAAAACAATAGAGGATTGAACCACACAATCCAATTGTATAATTCAGTCTAAAATAAGTAAAATTGTTATTTCTATCATTGTTACAGGGCCCAATCCTATTTGGTATTTCGTCTGTCTGCCTTTTCACTTGGCAAACATTCTAGTCAATAAAAGCTGAAAGTGAGACACAGCATCCCCATAAACTAGTAGCAGCCAATGCACACAATAATCAGAGTATATCAAGCAGATGTGAAATGCAAAATATCAGCATACAGACCCCAGTTGAAATAGAGACGTCAAACAGCACTAAATAAGCTTAATACACATATCTATCAGGATCAAGAAGTGAAACATATACCTGATCAGAAGTTGATGCCCCATTTTCCTCTCCATCGATCAATGCATCAACAACTTTAGAAGTATCAGCACTAACATTAGAAGAATCGGAAACGATATCCGCCCCTTCATCAGTCTTGGTTTTACATTTTGATTTTTCCAATGATTCGGCCTTCATGATGAAAATACATTGTCAAAAGGAAAATTCAAATGCATACTTTTCTAAGGAATAAAGAATATGTACCTGGCAAAATGATGTGATCAGTTCTGGTCTTAGGACACAAAAGCGTGACTCTGGACCCGTATAATTGGCATCACGAGGCGTCACTCTCATCAAGTCCAAGAGATAATGCCTGTTATCACTCCCAACAATCCCCTTGCACTCTACTGGTGCAGCCAACTTAAAGACATTTTCAGATGCATCAATAACGGAATGTTCCTTAATGTGAAGAAGTTTTGCAGCCTCTAGCACCTGAAGAAGGAATTAATCAGGATTAAAGAGTTCAGCAAGGAAAAACGCAGTCTTATAATAATATATAGATAAATATTAATAATAATATTGTACAGATAGATCAGTAATAGAATTTTCACATTCATGCTTACAATATCCAACAGCAAGACAGACTATATCCATTTACCTTAGCATGAAAATCTTCATTCCAGCATATTTTCTTGCCATTGTCGACCGAACCATACAAAAGAGCATCTGATTTATCCCCTTGCAGGATTCCCGGTAGAACACTCTAAAACACATTTTAAAGATACTATTAAAATGCACACAAGCAAGACAGATAATCTCAAGAATAAGGACTTGGCAGTTCCAGTATTAGAACAAACCTGAGCAACAACCCTATGACCTCTGTAATCAATAATGGCCATTGCCAGATTATACAGCCCTGAGACATCTGCTTCTTGATATAACTTTGTGCCTTTCAAGTCATTGTTTGCAGAGGCATACGTTGCCTGTTCATTTTCAACAAGTGGCGCCTCATTACAGCTGTTAAGCTCTTCATTATCGCAGGTTCCTTCTGTGCATGAAACCTTTTCAGATGAGGACACCTTCTCAGTCACTTGATTAGATGGACGTTTCTTGGATAGCTGTTCAATGTCGGCATCAACAGCAAAACTGAAAAAGATATTGTTGTGCACATACCTACAACAGTGGAACAATAACAAGAGTTCAGAATACAAAAACACATGCATAAACACAAATACGTAAGTAAACATCTAGATACTCTGTCATTTTCCACGTTGATATAAGCAAAGGGAATTACTCAACTGCCAAAATTTCATGTCAACACAAAAGCTAGAATCAATAAAATATATGAGTTGCCTATAGAAAATCAAATATAAAGGCCAAACAATTCACACTGACATGTGCAGACACTCTGGATCAGTTGGGTTTATGGGTGGTATACATCGGCTGATTACACCAATAGCTCCGTTAAGCGCTGCATCGACAAAGTCAGAAGACACTTTGTAAAGTGCCCTGTCACGTAAGATCCTGCAAAAAAGGAAATTTTCAATAAAGGAAGCAAATCTGAAATGGAATAGAATCCCACAAGAAACCTGTTATGCTACCGAAAAATCAGTGTAGTCAAATATCACATTTACCTCTCCTGAGGAGAAGTGTGAGGGAACTCTCTGCATGATTGCAACTCTTCATTCCAATCTCTTTGCATACCAATCAGCTCACTACCATAGGAAATGGTCAGTGCTTCTTCTGCTCTCGCTGCATCACGCTTGTGATCTGAGTCCAGATACAAGAGTCCTTGCTCAGATATGATAGAAATGAATCTTATTCAAGTGTATCTTTTGTGGAAATGGGGAGACAAGGCCGATTAATTTCGAATTTCCTAGTTTATCAATCACAAGAACTTATCTTTTCCTACGTCAATAGTTGTAGCAGAAGCACATGTTCAACATATAAACAGAAAATTAGTACGCTGTCGAAAAACTAGCAACATAATTGACCACATTACCTATAAATTAATTAACATAAATTTTTTGACAAAAAACATCAAAATGAATATTATCCGAGATTGTGCAAGATACAGCTTGGGCGTTAGGAGGCAATCACAAACGGAACACACTAGAGAGGAACTTCAAAGATATATTACATATTATGCAATCAAGATCAAGGCAACCTTTAAGTCTTTAACCCCACTACTTCTATGTGAATATCTCAGAACCATAATCAGTGCTTACAACTGGATAACGCATAGTAACAGCCTCTGAAAGAACAGTTGGGCTAACCACAAAAGGAAAGAGGCAAGATACTAAACAATACTACTGTGCAGAACACAAGTATACTATAATAAACAAGTTACGTCTCGCAAGACAGATGAGAATTTAAATGCTATTAAAATCAAACTCACCGGGAACAGGATATGTTCTTAGCCATGAGTGTGGTGGCAAAAGCGATTGGACATTTTCAAACGGATGTGCAGAGGCTTTCTTTTCCATGACTTCACGGAAAGCTTCAAAATTAGAGAAAAAGTAGAAGCTAATCAACAGACTGAATGCTTATCACGTCATAAAAAGAGTAATAAATAGACTTAAGAAGAATGGCATATATACTGTTTCCCACCTTTTTTAAACCTAGAGCTAAGTTTTTGCAATAGTCCAATCAGCGTAGCTGCTTCAAATCCAGATTTACTCGGCCTTGGATCGAGAATATTCCCTGAGCTAGAATTAACATAAAATGTTTTTGTTGTGCCCGTAATGCAGTACTTGTTACCTTCCAATGTCACAACATCCAAATATATTAAATCTCCTACAAGCCTGCATCAAATAAATTCATAAGAAACCGCATAAATGGTAAATTTATGGCTTTACAAATGCTAAAATAGGTTGTTCTATACCTTCTGTGGCTGGGAGGAGGATTGAACGATGAGAATACAATGTTTTCCACACATTTGATCTCTTCTGATGAAGAACCTATTAACTTCTTGAGAGAGCCAGGCACATCTTCCATAAAACCCAAACATTCAAGCTCTGGAACGTCAGACTTTGGTTTATCTGTCTCAGAATAGAGGCAATAAATAAATCCTTCGAGTACATGAAAAGATTAGTAAAGCAAAACACCAGTAAGAAAAAGATTCAAATTTGAAACCTCCAGGGTTCTGAACTTTGTTCAGTGCTGCGTCATACTGCAAGGCAAGTGTTGTTGATAGGGAAGAGTGAAGTGTTGAAAGAGACAAAAGATCTCTGGCACGGTGAACATGCGCCCTGATAGATCTATCGTCGTACAATGCTGCGGAAAGAAACATAACAAGTCTACTTTCAGTTTTTTAATCTCAACCCAAAAAAATGAAGAAAAGACAAACTTAGCTACCTGCAACCATTTCCAATGAGCAACCACCAATGGTGATGTCAGCTACTTCAGAGATCTCATTGTAGTCTTCCAAGTGGTGAGTCTCTCCATCTTTATTGCGGAGCAACAACTCATAACAAGTGAAGTAGCACGTCTCTGGAGCATCAAGAAGGAACTGCCTTATATCCATCACTGAGTCTCCAGGATTCAACTGAAAACAGATCCATTGGACAGATTTAGTAATTCACACCAATATATATGTAAGAGAAAGCCGCAGGAAAGGGTAATGCTTTATAAGAACTATCTAGAGGTATTAAAATCCCTGAAGAAACTGAAACACTAAAGTGATTTTCTAAGACTGGCCAATAGTATATAAGGGAGAGAGAAAAACAAAAGATTCGAACTCACTTGAAGCTCCATTTTACCCCCACTTTGTGTTTTGACAGACACAGGATAAAGACGGAGTTCACCTGTGGAAGTCAAAGCACATCAGTCACTTAAAATAAATACGGGTGTGGATGAAACTGCTTAGCTTAAGAGAAAACCACACAGACACATCAAACTGAGATAAAAAAAAAAAAAAATTGGGTGCTTCCTAGAAAACGCATTAGAACTAACCTTGTTTGGGTTGGGCATCGTTATTTGCTACTTGTGATTCGCTTTCGTCAGCCTTAGGAAGCGGAGGAGGAACTTCATTGGCTTCAGGCACAGCAGAGTCAACCGCATTAAGGGTGCCATTATCGGGAGCAGAAGCAGGAACAGTAGCAGTAGCTGTAGCTGTAGCAGAAGCAGGAACAGGAGCAGTAACAGGGGCAGTGACAGGAGCATCGGATTTAACATCAGTTGAATTGGTGGTAGAGCTCTGAGCCGCTCTCTTGGCCTTCGATTTGTTCGACTTCCCTGCCATTTCACCTATTGGAGGAAAGATTCAGAAACGATTCAAAAGTGATTGAATTGGAGAAATATCATTCATTTGACGGAAACAGAGGAGACGGAGCAATACAATCCAAAAGGGGGAATAAGTCACAGATACGTAATCAACAGCGAGATGGTGAAAGACCAATTCGCAAAACTAAGTAAAGGGTATAGTAGAGGATCTAAAAGGGGAATTACCTGGAGGGGTCAAGAGAAATGGAGTGACGACGGAGACGACGGAGAGAGCGGCGGAGTAGGAAAGAGATGAGGTTTAAGGAGGGTTGAAGTGAAAGAGGCGGCTGATGATGTTTCTGACTCTCTCTATGTGTTAGAGCTGAGTTAGTAGGAGAGAGAGAAACAAACCAATCCTTCCTTTTGGGTTTCTAATGGGCTTTGCTTGGGCCTTTTTAAAAGCGGGAAAGATGCGTGATTTATTGCAAATCATCTGAATTAAAGCAAGTTTAGATACCCCACATTAGATGACAATTAATCACTAACCACAAAATATTATGGGTTTGATTTTGATGGCTAGGAGAAACCTGTGAGGATAACGGCAATAAGGTGTCAATACAGGCTAATCTAATCTCTTTTAGTCTGATCTGAATCTGATGCGGTTTTTTTTGTGGGTTGTGGCGAACTAACTCACATAAAGCTGCTGTCCAAAGTACGATAGTCCTGTCCTAATCCGTTCCACTTTACAACTACGGTTTTGTGGTGTGTCATTCTTTGCTCTCTATGCTTTTAATTAAGCATATAAAAGTCTATTCACGTATATTTATACGAAATGAGTATAATGTTTTTTAGAAACAAGTATTCTTTGGATTTTAGTATACAACAATCTTTCTTTCTTTCTTTTTTGTCAACAAATATATAATATACAACAATACTATAATCAATAAAACATATTATAGTCGCCACAATATTGATAAAAGCATTATAGAGTACAGAAACATATCATATTAGCCACAGTATGCTGATGTAACATCGTTGTCACATATAACATATCATATTTGCCATATTATAGTAATAAACCATCAGTTTCATATTAAACGTATCATAATAACCACATTTTATTAGCTTTTTTTTTCGTTTCTATTTAATACGTCGCCGTCTGAATCCATTGACCGCACCGTCATACCCACAATAATCCACCATTGAATACCTACAAATTACAATTTCTAGTTACTTAAATTACCTTGACTCGCTCATGGTGGAGCAGATCACGCCCAGCAAGTAAAAAGATGTGTATCAACAACGGAGAGACGGTACGCTTTAACTTTTGACTTTTTGCAATTTCTTCTACTTGTTTATAAGCTTTACAACTGTTAGAAAGATGAATGTTCTTATTATATTTTCTACTTTTGTATTTCTTTTACGCACTTTATATTCAAACCAGTAGAATATTAAATGGTGTATTCAATTAAATATTTTAAGTGATTTGTGTTCAATCATAAAATTTTAAAAAGTTTAATGAAATTTAATGTTATTAAACTAATGATTTGAAAATCTATTTTAAATAAAATTCACGGTTACTGAAAATATTTTGAAGATTTGAGTTTTAAGGGATTTTAGAAGATTTCCTTAACTAAAAATACAGAAATCTAAATCACATGGTTTTTAAGTAGAATTTGGGAAGATTTTACAATAAATCATAACAACTTCCTTAAATTCATCCAAAATCATCAAAATCATATAACCCTAAATGTTGAGGTTATGTTCTAAACCTCAAATCTTTTATTATGATACAAGTTGTCACCGTTATTTTTCTACCCTAGTTAACTATACCGTCCCTTACTGGTTAAATCTTTTTACCGCTTATAAAATATCACCAATCAAACCATATATGTATCAATCAAACACGGGAAGTAGTAAACATTTTGGCAAATGGATGTTGCAAGATTTGTGAGCTTGATCGAAGATTCAAGCTCTAAAGAGTGGGAAACACACGGAGTAATCGTGAAGCTATTTGGTTGTGAGGTAGGAGAGAGGTGTGAAACGGCATGACATGCACCCTTTTCATAGCATGTATATAGAGAAGCATGATCTCGTTATTGCGTCATCTCATTACCATCAGTGTTTACATGATGATGAGAGCTATGAGAGTTGGGTTAGCAATGACGCTGCTCATGACCATAACAGTTCTTACCATAGTCACAGCACAGCAAGAGGACCTGCAGCAACCACCTCCACCACCGATGTTGCCTGAGGAAGAAGTGGGAGGATGCAGCAGAACATTCTTCTCCACTCTGGTGCAGCTGATACCATGTAGAGCAGCTGTAGCTCCTTTCAGCCCAATCCCACCAACCGAAATGTGTTGCTCTGCCGTTGTCACACTTGGTCGTTCTTGTCTTTGCCTTCTTGCCAATGGACCTCCACTCTCTGGCATTGACCGCTCCATGGCTCTTCAGCTTCCTCAGAGATGCTCTGCTAATTTCCCTCCCTGCGATGTCATTAACTAGGAAGGACACATCATCCTTTTCTTTTTCATTTGCCTTTCAATCTAATAAACACGCTTCTGTCCCAGACTTCCAAAACATTAATAAAGTTATGACAATTGATTAGAAATCTTAGTCGTTTCCAATAATAATAAATCCATTGTATTTCAACTGATATTTCTGTCAACGAGATCTATTTGCACACTGAAACGCAAATTCAATCCATACCAACACTTCAAATTATCAGCAATCTAAAAACTTGAACATTCTTTTTAATAGAAAAGCAAAGCTCAGCCGGTGCTGAGGTGAGAGAAAGGGAATAATTGTACGCAGCATGTTGATTGATCCTTAGTAATACGCCTTCCTGGGATTTCCCTGTAGAGCAATTGACGCAAGGTGAATAAAGATGTGTTATTACAAAAAGAATGGAGCTAAAGATAGCACAAGTACCAGTGGATTGGGTCTGTGTTTGTAACCAAGCATCATTCGCTTCTTGTACTGCTCGTATATATCATCCTCAGGCTTAACTTCTCCTGGAGCAGAAGCCCCAACTCCCAAGTTGTTTGTCTTAATATCTCCTGCCATTATAGGGTCTGCCATCCCCTTTCTGGAGCTTCCTATACCTTCACCTGTAATCCACTCCTCCAATTTTCTAAGCTCCTTGTCTCCAACAAGATACAGAAAGTAACAAGGGCACAAGTATACAGATAAAGTGAGGCAAGTAAGCACCTTCTTTCCAACCCATTTTTGACAAGAGCTTATGTCCAACATTATCTGCTTGGATCTTGGCCTTCTCAGCAGCCTCCTTTGTGGCTTTTTGTGCAGCTGCATCGTTACACTTTGCAAGGAACTTATCTAACTCCTCAAGAGGAATATAGTCACCCATGTGATGACCTCTCTTTCCAGGGTCTGTGGAGGGAGTTGCTGAAATCAAAAGTGGTTGCACAATAAGACATCACAACTGCCTAAAACAAGAAATAGCAATAGCATTCATTCTCACCAGATGGGCCTTGAAGTGAAGCTGGCGGGGGCATTTCATCTTTTGACTGCCTAGGACGTCTCATCTTCTCTTCTTGGGCAGCCTTCTTCATGTAAAACTCCATCATTGATATAGGGTCTGCACCCCTCGGCCCACTAAAGGAGTCACCTGCAGATAAGACACATGTAAACCACAATCAAAGCTAGACACCAGTGATAGAAAGGGAACCTAGGCCGATAAAAGGCTAATGAACATACTGTTGCTGGGTCTTGTAATTGCTGCCTGAGCAGATCTAGAAGAAGCTCCAGGTTCCTCAGGAGCATCATAGAGGGCTGAGGCAGGGATCTGATAACCTGTTTGTTGATGAGCTGGCTTTTGCAAAGTGATTGGTGCTGTGGACGTTCGCGGGCCTGCATCACCTAGAAAGATAAAACAAAGGAAATTGGCGCTAACAATACAGTAAGATATGGTAGCAGGAAGAGCAGCCTCACATTATCTCACACACTACAGAACACATATAAATTTATATTGTAGGATAGAAATTTTTCGGAAAAAGAGAAATGAGTCAAATATTCTTATGGATAAATAGAACAGTGAAAATCAGTTGCACAACTTTTGGTCTATAGAAACACAGGTATCTAATACTTACCACTGTGAAGTACACCAGATTCCTTGGTTTGTGAAATTGATTTTTCCTCTTCAGACAGCCTGAATACATAGTACTTGTAGTCCGCACAGTTCTCGTCAAAAAGAAATCTGGTTGGGAAACAGGACACAAGATACATAAGGTCAACAAACACAACCAAGAAAACCCAAATACCAACGTAGTATGTGTATAAAAGAGAGAATCCAGAAACGTTAAACTGTAGATGCTCCAAAAGCAATGAAATACATACTTAAATGGTGTATCCCCAGGATTCTTTTGCCGTGTAATATGCTCAAATGGCCTTCCATGCTTAGCAACGAAACTTGCTAGCTTATCAGCAACTTTCTTCACAGTAGGATCACTGGGCGGAGGTGGTGCTGCATATCACTTATAAAACTGATTAATACCGAGTCCATGAACAACGAATGCAAATCACTCTTGTAGCAGGCGTGGGAGATATTCCAAATCTTTCCAGCAATTGGATTGTTGGTTAAGGAAGACACTGCATTTAAGTAGACAATTAAATTTCCAGACTGTTTTGTCCTTTCCATTCCAGAAGAAAAACGCAACTCCATCAATAAAGACAGACACTAAGAGGAACGTGGGACTATTGACAACCTAGGACTCATAGGCCTTCCTCGTTTCAGATAAGACACACAGATTCATCAATATAGACATACAACAGACAAGAAACTAGGGACTCTAGACATCATATGGCGTAATTGTTCATAACCCTCATGGAGCAATTACTAAATGGAATAGAGAACGGCTTACGAGAGAATATGGACCCATAAAAAAGCAAGATAAACTAGAACCATCACAGAGACTTCTACAAAGAAAACTCAAACACAGAACTTTATATAAACAGCCATTACCAACATCAGATACTTTTGCTGACTTTACAGGCGTGTCTCCCTGCTCTAACTTTTGACGCTTGGAAGATCCAAAGCCTTGATCACATTTTGAATCCTCCTCATCCTCATCGTCTTCTGTGCCAAGCTTTACAGGAGGTGCAAGAAGCTTAGACTTTTGCTTCAAGCTGAAAGCAAGCTTCCCACCTTTCTTCTGGGCATCATTGGTCTTTAATCCAATGGAAATTTTATTAGCAGAAGGTCTGGGATTTGAAATCCCAGAGATTATCTTCACCGGCTTAGAATCCTCTACAGGGGGAGCAACCTTATCCTTGTCTTTATCTTTCTCCTGTTGAAGCTGTCTGAATCTTTCCATGAACGACCCATCATTCACAAAGATGCTAGGAGGTGCTCCTTTGTCCATTATCAACGAGCCAAGTGCAATACTTGTATTGAAGTCACTGTTGAACAGATAAGCTCTCAAACTATTTTAGCAAACCAACATAACTAATTAAGCTCCCTTCAAATTCTCAAAAGATATATAAGAAAATACAAGAGCACACGGATTCAATAAAATCAAATACTAGAGGAGCATTATCGTCCTCGATTAACCTAACAAACGCCTAGGATATCACGATGAAAGCAACTAGTGGTGGAGAAACAAATCTAGAAATCTCAAAAATCAAGCTTCAGAAATTGACCAACAAAAACCAAAGATCCACTAAGAATGACAGATGAAAAATTGTAGGAGGCAGGAAAAGCTAGGTTACAGCAATCAAACGACTTGGAAACAAAGCAAATTTATATAATTAAGATCCATAGACAGTTGATTCAGAAAAAAGAAAGGAAAAGAAAACGAATTAGAGAAAAACAGATTAGCGATCTTGTCACCTGCGTCGATTTCAGGTCAAAAGTCGTCGGACAAAACGGAAACGGGAGGCCAAGGATCGGAGGGATTGAATCGGAATCAGAAGGTCGATTGTTCTGCGCCTAATATATACACGTAAAGGAGGGGAGGCCCATATTTGTTTTTTATTTTTATTGAATACATAAGGTTTCTTTTTCTTATAGCAAGGGCCCCAAAGTTTCAAAAGTTATTTTTTCATCCTTTTGGAGTATTAAAACTAAGTAAATGGTGAGAGTTAAATCTTAATTAAATATTTTAGGATCTAAAAATAAATTTAAGGGAATAACAGAACGAAATTAATTTGTTCACACATTTTTATAGAGTAGTTGAAGTTAAAACTTAAACCGCATGATAAATTGTTTGTAGAAAAATGGTTCTTGTGTTGTAAAACATACTTTTGTTTGTTTTCTACGACTGTCATTAGGGATGTTCAAACTTAGTTTTGTATGACTGTCATCAGTCATCAGTCATTAGGGATGATAGATCATGCGTAAAACAACTTTTAATGTAGCTGCCAAGAATCCAAGTTAGTATTTAGTAGCATAAATGTCTTGGTTGATTAAAGCTTGGAGATTATAAAAAACCATAGGGAAGTTACTTTAAATCATTGAATTAAATAAACATCCTAAAGAGTTTAGTTGCAATTTTCTTCAAGAATGCAGAAAATAACTTTTATTGTGATCTTCCTATCCAAAGAACCAAACATTAGGTGCAAAGAATGTCAAGTAAAGTATCACATTTCTGATTCGAACCCGATGTTCCAAAATCCTTCAGGAGTCATTGGAGGAGCGTATCTGTAACGATGCCTCGACACGCCTTCATGATGTTCACATCTCAAGCTTTTACCATTTCCATCATTCTCAGGATGAACAGCATCATAGAATTTCTTGCACTGTTTACACTCTATCCCTTTCAAATTCTCTCTCTCAGCTTTTTTCCTCACTGACTCCACATATTTGAAACTTTTTTTACTCGTTTCTGCAATTTGAATTCGCTGCCTTGATGGACTCGGTTTAGGATTCATGTCCTGTGTCTCGTCGTCTGAATCATCTTTCTTAGCAACATGAGGAACATGTTTTGCTTCCCCAGCAACCCTTTTGACATTCTCAATGGGAGTATCAAGAAAATCATCATGAGAATCATTGCCTCCAGGAGACTGGCGAGACCTTGTGTCTCTCCAAATGGAAGCTGAGCGCTTTAATCCGCTTAGCTGTGGAGATTTTGCAGCAGAATGGTCACTTCTAGCACCAGGTGGCCGCACAATTGGTGAAATGGAAGTAATAGGTGTCTGCACCGTTTTAATTATACTCTCTTTCTCACAGCTGTTGCCACTCGAAGCAGTACCAATTCTCACATTGTATGCTCCTTCAGCAGTTTCTGAGTGCTTCCTTTCAAGAGCTGTAATACAAAGAGAGAGAAATCAAGCTGGATGAATTTAATAATGCCAACAAGAAACCTGCTGGTGAAGCATGACTGATTAACGCAAGTAATTTAACTCGAGACCTGTAGTTATAAGAAGTTGAGTCAGAGACTGCTAATACTTACAACTCGAGATGGCTGGTTTCTCATGTTGTCCCATTTGGTTATACTCATCGTCAAGGCTGCTATGATGAACACTGTCAGCAGTAAGACCAAACTTTTTGCAGAGAAAATTATACTGGGACTTCAGCTTTTTGTAAGTACTAAAGAGTTCTTTTCTTTTATTTCTCTCCATAGCTAGCTCAGATGATTTCCCCTCACTCTGGCAACGTAAAGCTTCTAAGTCAGCCAAGTAGCTCCCATGTCCGACCTGCTTTATAGGCATATTTTCCTTGGCATTTCCCATAACCACTGTCTTTTCTTTCACATGATCTGCAATCTGCTGTTTAACTTCCAACATTTCCCTCTCTGTCAAGGTGAGTCTACCCTGCAAAACCTCAAGAGCCGCCTTTCCTTCCTCAAGCTCATCGGTCTTCTGCCGAAGTATCTCTTCAAGTCTACCGACATTCTCCTCAAAAACCTGCAACCTAGTTGTCAACCTTTGTTTCTCTTCTTCGACGCTGCTTAACTTCCTTTCGCTGTCTGCTACTTCTGTAGACAAATACTCCAGTTTCTTCAGCAGATTCTCAGTCACCAATGTCTTCTTCGAAACCTCCTCTTGAAGAAAGTCAGCTTTCACCTTAAGGCTCTTTACTTCCGAAAGAACCATATTTATCCCATCTTCGCTGAGCTCATCAGAACCTTTAACCTGTAACAACTTCACTAACCTATAATGCAAATCCCTTGCATCACTAACTTCCTTAGATCTACTCTTGAGCATTTTTTTCAAATGATCAGTGTAGTCTTGTAGACTCGTCAATCTAAGAGGCATAGAAGCAGTTTTATCAAGTTGTCCAGCTAGCTTCTCCTTATACTTGACCAATTCCAGATTCTCAACCTTAAGCTCCTCAATCTGGGATAACAGAGCTTTCTCTCTCTCTTTCCAAGCATCACAAGCAGCAAGACGAGCCTCTGAATAAACGTTTTCGAAAGCTTTGGATTTAGATTGAAAATTTGGGAATAACTGGCTACAAAAAATATACTCGATCTGAGATATTCGATCCTTGGCTTCTTGGATTGTAGCAACCATTATGGTACTGAGACCAGAGATGTACTTGGCTTCGATACCATCAACTGTTTCATCTCCCATCTTCAAGCTGTAATCAGAAAGCGCAAAATGGATCAGCAAGCTCACAGAAATTAGGGTTTATACTCAATTTAACGATTCCATTACTGGGTTTTTGCTACCTAAACATCACAACAAATTTCGATTTCCTTACAACTCTATCTCGAATCATTTCTTCTACACATCAAGTGGAACTTTACTTAATTCCGATCAAGTTTTAGCGAGATCTATAGAAAACCTTGGAGAAAACGAAGAAATGTGAACTTACATTTGGAAACGAAACGACGCGAGGAAGATCGAAGAAGCTTGATTTGATTCGGGAGATGTGAAACCCAGAAGACTAATATGAATTTGAGTATCCAATGTTTTAGATTATCGCGGTCTCTTTCCCTCTATAATTTCGGAATTTTTTCGCGCGTTGAGATAGTACTTATAAATTCAAGTTTCTTTCAGTGGAGGCTTACCCGAGAAGCTTGCTGAGAGACCCGACCCGATTTTTAAGTTTGTTGGAAGTTGGAACGAATAACGAATAACTCGCAAACCCGACCCGAGCGCGTGTGTGTGTGTGTTTTTTTTTAATGTGACATACATCAATTTGACCTGGTCGTCTAGAGTGATCCACAAAAAAAGAAAATTCAAAGATTGATCCCAATTTGACTTGGCCGGGCAGTTATGGCCCAATAAGTACGTTTAGGGCGATAAGCAGAGACCACATAGGCCCATATACAATACAGAAACTCATCCACTCCCACGTCTCGTTCTTTTCCACGTGGCGTGGCTTTTGGGATTTTTATTAAATGTTACAAAAATAGAATGAAGAGAGGTGTGAATAAATAAAGCTGCAACGGTAACAAGGGAGAGCCACGTGCACATACATGGCTCTGTAACGTTCACTCCAACGGTTACATTCTTCTTCTCCTTTTCTTTTTCTCTGCGACCAACAACTCCTCTCTCTCTCTCTCTCTCTCTGTATTCTCTAATGGAGCCTGCTCAGATCGATTGGAAGCGAATCGATTCTCGTTTTGTTGAAGACGTCTTTTACGAACACATCAGAGCTCCTAAATGGTTCGATTTCTTGGCCCCAAGCCATTTCGACTCCATTGACGACGATGCTTGGTTCTGCAAACCTGGTAAAGAAACTCTCTCTCTCTCTCTCTCTCTCTCTTTCAATTTCTTCCTTTTTAATCTCTGCATATCGTTGATGGTTCTTTACTGATTCTGGCTTTTATCTCAACTCAGACTGTAATCATCCCAAGAGACCTGAGGACTTTTTCTCAATGCCCACTTCTTCCAAGGTTTGATTCTCCTTCTTCTTTTACTTTCTTGTTTCCTCATAAAGATATGAACCATAATTGAAATTATAGTTTCTTGGCTGCCCAAAGCTTTCACCTTTAATAATTTCCCGTGTTTCTGTTTTGAAGCATCCAAGTCTGAGAGATACGAATGAGACACTAGGAATTACAGAGCAGAATCAGAGGTACATTGAAAGATGCTCTTTGACTCTCTACTGAAATCTCATGTTTTGGTATGGCTTTGAATGCTTTTTCTTTACACTCTGTTTCCAATTACTTGTATAGGAGGAAGGGATATGCTTTATCACCTTCTACTCCAAACAACCAAGAAAGTGAAAATAAGAACCCAAACTTAGCCACACCTCCAAGCTACCAATCAAAATCCTGGAGATCAGCAATTAAATCAACTTCTGTCAAGAAAATGAATAAAGAAACACCGAGACTAAAGAGCACACAATCAGCTAGAAATCTGTTTTCAGGGAGAGACATATTTGGCCATATCTCAGATTTCTGCTATGAGTTGAAGAGATTAGCCACAAGGGTAACTGAGAGAGAAGATACTGGGAAGTCTGAAGTGAAGGAGATTCATCATCAAGTGGGTGGAATAATGAATCAGCCTTACTCTGTTCATGACTTGGAATTGAAAAAGGAAAGAAAGCCATTGCTTGAAGTAACCAAAGATAAGCTCCATGAGTCCACGGATATTAAAGGAAGCACCTTTAAAGAGAACCGTAGAAGAAAGAAGTAAGTTTTACCATGTTGCAGTAACATTGTGTTTATGCAGAACCAACATACATAAAATTGAGAGTTACTAAACTTTGGGGTTCTAATGGGGATTTGCAGGAGAGTGGAAGATGCGGAGAACATTCCTGTCTCACTTAATGTGGAGACTGTAAAGAGCAAAGGAGAGGAGGGTAGAAGAAAGAAGTAAGTTTTGCTTCTCCATTAACTTTGTTTATACAGTATATTGTCTAAGATGTACCGATGAGTCAAGTAAATAAAGTACTAAACTTTGGATTATGTGAGGATTTTTCAGGAGAGTGGATGATGCAGAGAACATCCCTGTTCCTCTAAAACTGGAGAATGTAAAGAACAAAGGACACGAACGATTGCTGCAGCAAATCAGGACAAATCCACCATCTCCTCAATGCTTCTCAGAGAACAGGACAGCTACTTTGAAACCCTTGAGGACCAAACCTACGGTATGTGATCAACCCTTTTCTTTGTCCTGCTAAAATCAGACACATACGACCTTAAATGTCTGTCGAATTCTGTAACACCAATTAAAGAAAGAAGAACAACATAAAGAACAAATTTGGGTGTGTTTTTTTGGGTGTATACAGGAAGTGGTGAAGAGAAAGGAAGAGGAAGCAGAAGACGAGAAGAATAGAAAGAGTGGAGAAACCAAGGAAGCAAGGGGCTTGGACGTTCTCTGGTTCTTAAAGCCTTGCACTTTAGCCAACTAAACAACTTGTAATTTTCACCAAATCCTGTCTATATTGATTCATTCTTTTGTTAATTTCATTTTATTCAACTGTAACTAAACGAGATGATAATCTTGCTCAGATTCGACATGTAATCCTGAGCAATTTGATTCAATCTCTTACTTTTTACACATACAACGATCTGTTTAAAATAAAAGAGAGATTAGAAAACAAAAAGAGGATTCAGATCCATCTCTAATCATTATTTAAAGATCAACAACAACAGAAAAAAAAAAAAAAAACCAAAAAAACCTAAATCTCAGAATCGAAAACATATACGTGATCAACACAAGAAGGAAATTGAAGTTATCTACAGAGAAGGAAGAGAAGACGAACACAATTTAAGAAGAGAGAGGACGTGAAGAAGAGAAGAAGCAATCAAGAAGCCTAGACCAAGCAATTCTGGCGCGAGGGAAGAGTCTCCGGCTATAAACCCTACCTTCCATTCCCATCTCTTCCATCGTCTCCACAAACACCGTCAAACATCTAACCGGCGGTATGTACAGAGTTAACGGCGCCGCCGAGAACGCTATCGTGAAAAACAGCTGCAACATTTTTTTTCCTTTCTCTCTTTCTTTTTGTTTTGTTTTGGTTGTTTCAGGGGAAACGCAGACCGTGATTTTATTCTTTTGCTTTTTTTGGGGGTTATTATTGCTACTAGTACCTAACAAAAATTGAAATAACGTAACATGATTCGATTAGTAAAGAGATAAGAAGAAGATTTGGTTTGATCATCACGTGTGTTACCCTTCTTTCCACAACTCCCAACTCTCAATTTTAACTTTTATCATATGGTTCCTGCCCATTTCTAGCATCTACTGCTATATTGTAGACCGACACTTTTTAATTCCTAGTTCTGTATTATTATTATTCGTCATCAAAAAATGTTTATAGTGTAAAATTGGTAATTCTTATCCCTAGTGTGGTCCTACGTCATGTCTGTTAACGCGTGGCAATGTCCAAATACATAAAGTGTTGATGTTGGGCTGACTTTTCAAATCATTGGTTAAAAAGGATTACATACATTTCAATAAACTTCCAAACAACATAAGATTTTTCAGACATAAACATAACATCATTAGTATAAACAAAAATCATTTCAAATGCTTGTTTGAATTCATCCTTCTAACTCTTTTTTTTTTCAAATCTTTTACAATCTTGAACTTTATTATTTCCCTCAGCAGGTAACCTTTCTTTTATACTTGTTCCCAGGCAAAAAAGAAGCTAATCAAGTTACATACAAATTCTAAAAGCATAGAAGATAAAGAAGAAGAAGCTCATGTTGTTTCTAAATGTGGATATTCAAGATTAGATAGCCTCACGTTCTCGTCCTCTTTTGTTTCTGAGGAACAAATCGAACCCCTTGCTTCCCAAGTTCCACCGTCTTTACTTTCCCATTCTCCAGCGTCACCATCAACTTTGATGTGCCTCCTCCTCCTACTTCACTTACCACTCCCTTCTCCCTGTTTTTTTTGTTACCTCATTTGTTAGAAACTTAGAACTATTTAAGCTGTTCAAAGGCAAATACAAAAAAGAATCACATGTACCATGAATTATCCGAGGCCTCATGTACTTGAACTTTTTTCCCTTTGGCATCTTTCCCCAACTTCTTCAGAATCCAACTAGCATCAAGCATTTCGTCTAACAAACTGTCTTCACGTGACAGCAATACATCTTCATCTTCATTGAACCCTGACTTTTCAGCTGGAGGTGATCCTCTTTTCCTCTTAGACCTATGTCCTTTACCAGATTTACCTCTTTCATCGACAATACTAGGGGCTTCACCTTCTTGGCCCTCGGTATTATGTTTTTTTATTTTAAGTTTCAGCAATCTTCTCGAATCTTTCTGTAATGAATCATGCGAGCAACTATTTAAATCTCCTCTACCATCTGAATGTCTCCCTATGAATCCGCCCTCAGTCTTTGAAGTGGCTACTTCACCTCGAGACCCTCTCTTTTCGTCATTATTCTTTCCCAACATGCTGCGATGCTGTTCTCGAGACAATGTTTCCTCAGATTGTAATTTTTCTTGCTTTCCTGAAATTACCAAAGCTCTCTTTATTACTATGCCGATGTCGTATATCAAGACAGAACAAACTGAAAATAAAGTCTAATGTAAATCGTAGAGTATTTTTCTTATATATGTTTACTGAACATGCAAAAATTGGCACTACACATACCATTGGATTTGGAGGCAAGCTTTGATACATCGCAGCTCACAGAGTTTGTAACCCCCGTCTTTCGAGGACCTATACTTATCACTAATTTTTTGGCCTTCACAGTGTTCAACTCTGTAGTGTTTTTTCCAAATTTCTCACTATCTGAATCTTGAGGCCTGCTACTTTTTATCCTGAGAACTCTCAATGGCTTCTCCTCCTCACCATTGACCATAGCCTTTTCAGAAACTTTTCTTTCCACAGATCCAGGCTGATTGATAAAAGGGGCACCACCAGTTTTCCCAACAACCCGAGCACTAGCTTTCAGGCTAGCAATTAGCTCTTTATCAGCCATATCTTTTCGCTTCCAAATTTCTTGTACAGCATCCTCAAGATCCTTGACCTGGAATCATAAACATAAATCAGAAAGCGAAAATGGGGTCACCAAATTGTCATTCACAGCAATCCACTACAGCCTTGGACAGAGAAAAAAACAAACCCTTAAAAAAGACAGAGAACCCATGAAACACACCTGGTAGCATTCTCCACGACAAGTAGAACATTTGTATTGAAGATTCCCATCCACTTGAAACTGCAGGTATTTCTCCTCACTGCGATAATTTTTTTTGCAGAGTTAGTGTTATATTAAAATAGCTGGATACAGCCTTGGGAGACATGCTTACATGACACAAAAGACACAAAAGACACAAAAGTAATGAAATGGACCTGATTCCATCACACTGGCAATGAACCCAGCGCTGGCAAAAGTCACAACACACCATTGGTGTTGATTCCGAGTCCCTGTAAACCTAATTGACGAAATCAAAATAAATTGTTAAGTTGATTATAAAGCGAGCCAAAGAATGTAAGGAAATGCTGCATTTATCTGCCTTTGCAATACAGATGTCTGGATAGTATAGGGTAACAACTCCAAAATACATAATAAACCTCAAACTATTAACTCTGGCCAAACATAACCAAATATGATGCATGGAAACAGAGCACATGGTTCACTATCAACAAGGATGAGAATGAGAGAATATACCTTCAAACATACAGGACAATAATTTCCCTTAACAAACAACCTTCCACAAGCATCACAACAAGTATGCCCCAAAAACCACCTGCAGAGTTTAAAAGGAATGATAAGAGATCTAGTGCACTTTACATGAACCGATTAATAATAGTAGATATCACAAAGCAATAAAAAAGTTAAATACCGTAAGCTCTGGCCATTCCCAGGGACTGTAGACCCACAGCTGTAGCATTTGGTGTGCTTAGGACACAAATAGGGTCCAGAACTAACATTCTGTAACACTCAGATCAAAATAAATCAATTAGCAAAATATAAGATAAGAACCTTATATAGAAGCAACAAATACTACCTTGTGCCGAGGTTGTTGGCAATCACAATGATATGCAGCGTCACATCTTTTACAGAACATAAACTTCTTTGGATCCCCTAAAGTCCCGCAGCCCTAAAGGAAACATGATCAAGAGAATGTAAATAATCAAGAGGCAGTCAAACCAATTGATTAAAATGTTCCAAATCAAATTCTTTTGAGATATATCAGATACTTGATGAGGAAAAGTCATATGTATCCCAGCACGTAAAGAGCATGAACACTCACTGAAAAGGAAATAAAAGTGTAAGAATAGTCATTGAGCACGAAGTTGTGTCCGAACTCACCTCACAGATTCGGCAAGAGGGGCAAGCCCAAGAGCTCCAATTAAACAAATCTGAAAGCAAAGACAGCTATAAGAATCTATGCAGTTGGCAGAAGACTCATAAGCAATCCATTCCTGTGAAACGTACCTCTATGTTGAGCCCAAGGCTTCAAGCAGTTTCTATGATACTTCTTGCCACAACATTTGCAAGAAAGCATCTTGGCTCTCTCACTCTTCCCAACTTCAACCAAATAGCACATGTGACATGTTATGCTTGCACTGTGCTGATCATGATCTTCTCCATAGAGCTCTTTGACAGAAATCTACATAGAGAAAGACATTATTGGTAACATTGGAACAAGATCGAGGTTTGAATTGGTAACATAGAGAAAGGACATAACATTGAATTAGTTTGGCATTATTATCAATCCAAAAAATCACAAGGAGTTTACATAAATCTCGGTAAATCATGGCTTACACAACCTGAAAGGGTAGGAAAACACCATAACACATACACCAGAAACAGATTATCAACATTACTACACGTCTCTCACAAAGACAGAGATGTCTACACAAATGATGCGACATATAACGTTTCACTCCATAATCGAACAAAGGCTGCAATATCATAACCATAGGCATGTGCAACTAGCAAGTCAAGCATAACTGAAGGAACCAAATAATGTTCTCAAGTTAACCACATAATACTCTTTCAATTCAATTGACATAGCAGCAACCAAACAAACAAGTTTCGTAAAGCAAGAATCGTACCTCTAAGTCGTCAGAAGCATCATTAGCAGCACAATCCACCGCTGATTTCTTCTGCAACACCACCGTACGTTTGGCTGGTACCGAAATCGATGATGCAGCAACAACCTCCATCGCCGAATCATGCCCAACACGAACATCTCTAGCCGCAATGCGAGGACCAGAATCAAAAACAGCTAGCTTAGGCACATGGATCTGAACGGTACCTTCTTTGGAAAACTCAGCATCCCAGGGGTTTCGCAAGAACTCCTCGAGAGAATGGATCTCGTCGAGAAACACATCCTTGACTTCTTTACCCTTAAGATTCCGAGGAAACCCCAACACGCAGAAGCAAATCTTCTGGCTGTGAAGAAAGAAAAAAAGAAAGAAAGAAGACGAAGAAGCAAAACCCCCAAATTAGCGGTTGGAACAATTCAATAAGTAAAACAACAAAGCCGAAGACTATAGACGAGGCGCCAAAAAAAAAATGATTTGAGAAAAAAAAGATACCATGTAATTGGACAAGCTACGTGAAAGGCCATAGTCGGTTTTCAAGTTTTACGCGTTCGGGTTCGATTTTTAGGGATCTGCCTTCTTTTCTTTTTTTTTTCCGCTGAATTTTGGATAGGTTTGTTTCTCTCCTCAATTAAATCACACGCTCGTATTTCTGTAAATAACATAAACCTAAAGGTCCTAAATGGAAATATTTAAGAGTTGTGAGTTTTATCGGCCCGATCCGACCCAAAGGCTGTAAACCAATAAGGATAAAACACGTGGATATACCTTTTATTTTCGATTTTTTCTCTTTTTAACCAAAAAAACGACGTCGTAGCATTTATTTCGTTGCCCAGATAGAAACTGAAGAACCCTTCGACTGTCCTCTGCGGCGAAAGAGACCGAAGCTTGAAATCTCCGATTAAGCCATGAATGCTCCCGACCGATACGAGCGATTCGTCGTCCCTGAAGGAACCAAGAAGTAATGACATCTTTCGCTCTCGAAATCTTACTCTACAATCTCATTTTTTCTGTAATTGTTGTGCTTAAACCCTCTCAATTTTTCTCTATGTTCTAGGGTTTCTTATGATAGGGATACGAAGATCATCAATGCCGCTTCCTTCACGATTGAGAGAGAAGACCATACGATTGGAAACATTGTCCGCATGTATGTGTTTGTCTCTTATAGTTGATTTTGCAGTTCTTTTTCTCTGAAGAAAGAAAACCCTAATTTTTGCTAGCTTTGTTCTTTTGATTAGGCAACTTCACCGTGACGAGAATGTCTTGTTTGCTGGATACCAACTTCCTCATCCTCTTAAGTACAAGATTATAGTGAGAGTAAGTTCAATTTTCTCAAGTTTTACAGTTGCTTTGAATTGTAAGGAACGATAGTATTGCCTGTTCCTAAACCAATATTTGGATCCTAAGGTCAATCAATGAAATAGCAAAAACGCAAACTTAAAAGTAGTGTATGGTTGTTTGGAAACCGTGAAGATCTCTTGGTTTAAGCTTCTATTGTTAACAGTTTGCTCTGGGTGACTTGTTTTCTGAGTAGTATTAGGAGTGGGATCACTGGTTGCTTAAGGACTTAAAGAAAGATCTTATATATCGTCGTTTTAAGTGTGAAAGTGGTTCTGTTTCTAGATTCACACAACAAGCCAGTCTTCTCCAATGCAAGCATACAACCAGGCCATCAATGATTTGGACAAGGAGCTCGATTATTTGAAGAACCAGTTTGAGGTACCTAGGTTTCTCTCTTCACAGTTCTGATCGGATATTATTGTTTGGAACCCACTTATTATCAAATGCTATTGTTGTTGTTGTTTGATGCACCTGGCCTTATGGTATACCCTTTTGTGTTTTCAGGCAGAGGTGGCCAAGTTTTCGAATCAGTACTAAGGAACTCAGCGGTCTCCATGAGCACATCGGGAGAAACGTTTTACATTGTCCTTCGCTAAGCACCAACCACAAGACTTATAATGAGCTTGTGAAATTTTCCCCAGTCATGCTTTGTATAAATCAGAAAGAATTCGCCCTGTAACTTGTTTTAACTCTATGTTTTGAACACCAATTCAGGCTGCTAAGAAGTAATGCTTAGATTACCTCTTCTTTTTGCCATTCTATCTACATAAACCACTTAATGTTTGAACTATTGTACAAAGTCTCTTTAAGAGCTGTGATGGTGAAGCTACTACTCTTCCCAAGCTACTCAATGTGCATTTGTACAGATATTCACAGGATGGTGAAATCATCATGAAGCCCTTCTAGCTGACCCCGAGTACGCTGCTGCTGAATGATTAACATTGATGTGTTGTGAGAGAAATCTGATCCGGAAAGAACGTCACCTATGGGACCAAGCTCTGGACATTGCTGCCAATCATTGAGGCCTGTGGTTAAACCACTGCTCGCTCTGCCCCCTCCTCTTCCAACAATCACCAGCCCATACTCTCCATCTAGTGATTTAAGTGCTGTGAAAGTCTCAGAGGAGTTGGTGAGATGCTTCTCCATGTAAGACACTCTTCCACCTCCAGCTATGTATCTTTCATAGAACTCAGCAAAGCATTCATCATCAAGCTTCATTTCCTCCTCCTGCTCTACCACGCTTGCTCTGTTCAGGATGCTGCTGCGTTTTTGTGCGTTCTGAGAGCTCTTGTCTTCCAAGAAACGTATCACCTTTAATTTCACAGCAGGATGTCGAGCCACTTGTGCCGCGAAGGCTAGTGCCTCCCGGTCGTCTCTGCCACCTATGAATATTATAGCAATGTCCATGGACGCTCCTGGTCTCCATGCCTCTTCTGTTTGCCCGAATGACCTATCCACAAGAATTCCCACCGAACATGGTGCGTTCTTCAGAATCTGCACACGCAAAAGCCAAATTATCCCTCTGATTCTTCAGTGACTAGAAAGGAAAGAAATGGATTAGTACTTGGATGGAACATTTACCTTGCGGTTCACATGACGGAACCCGGCATGGCCCGAGTCGAGAGTGCCATCAGGATTCAGTCGTTTATGGAAAGGTAGAATTATAATGGAAACCATAAGTTCATCAGCCAAACCGCAGACGTCCTGCGCCATGGTCATAAACGTGGACAACGCCAACATCCGCCGCACTGTCACACCTTGTCCATTGCGGAGCTCCCCATACCCATTTACAGCTGCCGTTATACTCTCCCTCATTTCCGTCACCGACCTATCCGTTACCGTCACTGAATCATTACTCTGACCCGCTCCTCCGCCTTTTTTCAGCGTGGCGGCAATCTCATCAGTCAACTCCACCATGTCAGTCGCATAAAATATGGACCCTGGCTCACGTCCCCCATGGCAGATCTCCATAAGGTTGAGCGTGGAACCGATGTTGTGCGGACCGTGGAGACCGATCAAGATCCGAAGTTCAGTTGTTGGATCGAGCCATTGAAGCGCCATGATGTGCACAGGCACCCGCTTTCTAGCGCGTTTGATGATGTCCATGACCACAAATGGGGAGTAGACCACTGTGAGGACAATGACGAAAATGATCATTGCACCGGTCGTATTTTTCACCCTGTTTGTCTGCATTTGCATCAAACGAAAAAGAAAGAGAGTAAAGATATTGCTTTGAAGATAACTTGAATGACAAAAAAAGCAAAAGGAGAAAGCTTGAGGGTACCCGAATGGCTAAGGCTGCCAAGTAGACATGAAAATGGCCTTTAGCTGTCAAAAGCAGTCCTAAGGATGCGGTTTCCGGGACATGATAACCAAGTAGTAAACCACACAAGACTGTTCCTGTGACTTTTCCAACTATGACAGTGCCAAGAAGAGCAAAGAACCTTGCCCACGCCATTTTATCTCCGATGTCAAAGTTTCTCATATGGATTATGAATCCAACCCAAAAGAAGAAGATAGGGTAGAAGACCGTGCTGAGCAAGTAATTGATTTTGTTGATGATCCATTTCGACATTCTTCCTTGGTTTGGAAGGAAGAGACCAGCCGTGAAGGCGCTGAGAATTGGGTTGTACATTGATTCAGGTGGCCAAGTTGGGAAACTACATATCAAGACGACAAATGCGAGGGACATAACGAGGTGGGATCCCTTGAGTGGTTTGCCTTCGGGGTTCTCGTTGTTGACCCAATTTAGAAAGATTGGGGAAACGATGGAGGTGAAAGTGACCTGAGCGAGGAAGAGGCAAAACATGAGGAGGGCTCTGAAGAATCTGTGGAGAGGAAGAGCGAGAGGTTTCTCTGTAGGGAAGAAAATGAAGCCGAAGCAGTAAAACAAGGTAGAGATCATGTCCGTATGGACACCTGCGGATGATACGAGCTTTCCGAGATCAGATTTTCTGATTTTGAGATTGGCGATGACACGGGTTAGGATGGGAGAACCGGTGCTTGAGGCCATAAGGGAGAGGGCGAGGGAGAAAATGTAAGGAGCGGTTTTGGTATAGTGGAGGAAAGGAGTTGTGACAAAGGCAAGAACAAAGGTCGTGATCATGCTTGTGTATGCTATGAATGCGTCTTTTGTTGGTGGTCTAAGAAGGACGCTAGGATTCATCTCTAGACCCATCACAAACATATGGCAGATCATTCCGAATTCGATTATGTTGTTGAGGGTTACAGAGTAAGGCCCCGAGAATGCCTCTCGAAACTTGGGAAGATTACCTAGAATCAGCCCTATCTGATGCATACAGAAATTGAGTTAATATGGAAATAAAAAAAAAGAGACGGAGAACAAGAAGAGCTTGACATACAGCAAAGTCGGTGGTGAGGTAAGGTTGGCCTAGAGGCTTCATGAGATGATGGAGGAGAGTTCGGATGACGAAAATGGCGATGAATCCAAGAAACTTCAATGCCTCTTCAGGCTTGTCTAGATTAAGGTACCATTTGTCTCCACAAACGTTTTTTGTTGTAGTTGTATTCATTTTTCTCTCTGTGGTTGCCTTATTCGTTCGTATAGGGCTTATTGTTTCTTGGAGAGGAAGAAAAACTTTTCGATTTTTGTGTGTTTTTTCTTTTTCTTTGAGTTGACAATTTGGTTTAGGGGTTTGAGAATGAAAGGATGTGATTGCTTTTACTCGGAAATTGGTGGAGACACTTGTGGATCCCTTTATTCACGTTCCTTCTCTCCCCCATTATTCACCATTCATCGTTTTCAACATCCTAGCCGATGAAACAAACATGACAAGTTCAGGCAAAAATATACATTACACTACTTTAATATTTAATAACAATAATACAATATTCTAACGATATAGTATTCTCTGTTATAAATGTGAACCACATATCGCGGAAAATATTATTGTGTGGAATCCATTTTTTTTTTAGAATAATTTATTTTTGTACGTATGGACGATTGTGTTGTAAGAGATAATACACACAAACACAACTTCAATTATAAAGAATAAAATCTCTCTCTTATTTTATTATTCAGTATTTTTCTGATTTTTTGCAGTTATAAATTTTCTCTATTATTTATATTCATTTCTACTACAAATAAAATAATTATTTATAATATTCTCTATATTCTTTATATAACATGAAACTTAAATGTTTGTTTACTGATGGCCATTCAATATTAGTCTGTGATCTATTTTTGACTGTTGTTGGGCCTATTCGTTTGTCTGTCGCTCGATTCAACGACAACGACCAGCGACAGCATATATTGTTTGTTTGCTTGTTCCTGGCGACTGTCGTTGTGTTGTTCGTTTGACAGTCGCTGCGACTAATCTCCATATTTTTAAAATTTTTGAAAATATTATTTTGTGATCATTTATATTTTCTAATAAAAATATAAATTACATATACAATATATCATTACGAAAACTATATTAAAAATATTTTTAAAAAATAATTAATGAAATTTTTTTATTTACTTTAATTTTATTAAATTTAATTTATTATAATAATTTAATTTATTTAGATTTAATTTAATTTAATTAGATTTAATTATAATTAATTTAATTTGATTTAATTTAAATAAATTATATTTAATTTAATTTAATTATATGTAATTTAATTTAATTTAATTTAATTTAATTTAATTTAATTTAATTATATTTAATTTGATTTATTTGAATCTAATTTAATTTAATTTTGTATAACTTTATTTAAATATATTTTATTTAATTAAGTTTAATCAGATTTAGTTTTGATTATATTTAATATAATTTAATTTGTTTTTTTTTTAAATTGAAATATTTTTGGTCGCTATGTTGTTCGTTTACATGTCGCTAGATTCAGCGACTGATCGTTGATGATCGCTAAAAATTTTAGCGACTGAAAATTACGATCACTGATCGCTGGCGACAGTCGTTGCGATTGGTAGCTGGATCCAGCTACAGTCGGTGCAATTGGTCGCTGGATCCAGCGACAGGCAAACGAACAACGTTTAATCGCTGTCGCTGGTTTCTGTCGAAAGCTACAGACAAACGAACATGGCCGTTATCTTTCAGAAGTTTCTTCACTGAGTCTCTCTAGTCCGATTTGATCGATGCTGGGACTTTTATTCTCCAATAGTTTCTGGAAATTGAGCGTATAGTTTGTCAATTGTGCATTATTGTTCCTAGTCAAGACAATTTCATATAACGATCGTAATGAATGTCTCTGTGTAGTTCAGATTCTGGGAGTGTTTTAGGAACAAGAAAGAAGACATTTATATCATCCGCAGATGTCCAAATCAATGACTGCTTTGCACCTCGAGACACATAGTCTCCGGAGCCAATGAGGTGTGTCTCAAGGTGCAAACAGACATTGATTTGGAACTTCGTGGTTCAATGCACGGCCAAGTCTATTAGCAACACTTTGTTTGCTTGAGCTGAGACGGGGTCAGTCAAGGATGGTAAGTGCCATTGTACATGGTGAGCCTTCTCAACAAGGTAGTGTTCCCCCTAAGTTCATAGTGAAGCTGAGGTCTTGGATGAGAAAGTCAGTAAGCAGATCATATAGGAAGGTCACGGTTCCAAACCATCCAAGTTCTTCAAAATGCTTCTGTAATTAACCTTTAGCTCTCTGTTGACCGGATGAGGATTTTCGATTGCACTTATTGCTACTGGTTTATTTTCTCTTTGTGGTGGAGTCTCTTGACTGAGTTCAGAAAATTGGTTAGTTGTAATCTTTGATATGAAATTGGAATTTCCTGCTCTAAGAGGGTTATTCACGTAGAAGCGGGTTCAAATGTGGTATAAGTATTTCCTCTGGATGTGATGGTTGGTGAGGATCACTTAACCCAACATCTCCTGGATAGAATCTTCTTCAAGCTTATCCATTAATTTGATTTTTTTTTTATCTAAACAGTTTCATATTTGGCCATAATACATTATTGGGCATGGACCGAAACATGCAGCAGAAATTTGAGGATACATGGCAAGAGTAGCATCCTATTGAATTGGTTCTAGGAAAAGGTATGTGGCTGTCGATTATGTACTCTACACCTCCCTCGTGTTTGATACATTATCATTGCTGAATTTTTAAGTCAGTTTGCGTTTCATGTGAACTTAATGAAATTGGATATTTGGGAGGAAAGAAATTGAGTTTCCTTTGTATTTGCTTCAAAGCTGATTCACCTTATGTCAGTAGACAAAGCTTTAAACAAGATTTAGCACTAGGAGTGAAATGTTATCTGTGATACAGACAGACAAGAAATTGCCGCTTGCCGGTTTAGCCATCGGTGTTTCTAGCATGAAGTCTGGTGAACGTGCGCTCTTGCATGTTGGCTGGGAATTGGGATATGGGAAAGATGGAAACTTTTCTTTTCCAAATGTTCCACCTATGGCGGACTTGTTATATGAAGTTGAAGTTATTGGATTTGATAAAGTAAAAGAGGCAATTTTCTTTCTTTAATATCATCTCTAGTTTCTTGTTTCTTTACCCTCCACAACCAAGCTTTATTACAAGCTCTTTACTTACAGCTGACTTGATGGATCGTGCAGGGAAAGACCTGCAGTGTTATGACTGTAGAGGAAAGGATCGATGCAGCAGATAAAAGGAAAATGGATGGAATATTTCCTTTAAGGAGGATAAACTGGACGAGGCCATGCAACAGTATGAAATGGTTATGGATCTCTCTCTTTTCTAACAATTACGATCAAAGTTTTGCTTTTCAGGCATACTCAGCCAGTCCGCCCGAGACTTTTGTATCTCCTTTTCGGCTCTTGACAAGTCATGGTTTTACTGTATCAGGCCATTGCATACATGGTGGTTTTATGTTTCAGCTGTATGGGGAGTACCAGGATATAGCTTTGGCAGTTAAGAACCCATGCCACCTAAACATGGCAGCTTGCCTGATCAAGCTGAAACGATAAGATGAAGCAATTGGTCTCTGCAACATTATAAGACCCATCAAGGTCTTCATTGGAAGAGTTCTCATTAATTTTTGTACTCGGTTTCTCAAAATCCAAAAGTGCTGTTCAGAAGAGGGAAGGCGAAAGCAGAGCTAGGACAGATGAATTCAGCCCGTGATGATTTTGGAAAGGCAAAAATGTATGCTTCTGTTGACAAGGTGATCAGAAGAGAGCTATGAGCAGTTGCAGAGCAAGAGAAAGCTGTGTACCAAAAGAATAAAGAAATGTACAAAGGAGTATTTGGAGGTAGGGAAGAAGGCAGTGCTAAGTCAAAGAGCCGTAACTAGTTGATATGGCAATGGTTGGTTTCCCTTTTCTGCCGGATCTTTCAACGTGACAGAGTTAAAACAGATTGACTGAGGTATGAAGTGAAAGATCACAACTCTCAACTTAACAATTCAACTATAAAAGACCAAAGTGAAAGATCACAGCGCTCAATTCTTCTATGTCGCAATGGAACATCTTATTTTATCACTGATTTGTGCAGAATTTACAAAACCCAATTAAGAATTGGGGTAGAAGAAGAAGCTGGCTTAGCTACTACTACCAGGAGGGATTGGGGAAGCTGAGATGTTGCCAAGAGAAGTAAGCACAAACCAAGAGTTGAGAGATATAAACATAAACTGCAAAAGAGAGACTCATAAGCATCAGGTCCTTTACGTCTCCTTTCTTCTTCTCTGGCTTCAGATTCTTCCCAAACTTCTCAGCCTCTGAAATCAGCCTTGTTACTGTCCTCTGGATCACTCCCTCGCTCTCATCCGGTAATTTCTGCTTCCGACAAGAAATCACTGTCATAGATCTAACGCCGTGTCTGTTTGGGGCTTGTCTCTTAGTACGGTGGTTGGAATGAGTCCAGAGTGGGTGGTAGAAGGTGGTGGAGAGAGCCGCCATGAGAAAAGATGAATTAGAATAATTGTTGAAAGTCTTTTGTTTTGGGAATCAAAAGTGAGCAGGGAAAAAATATCTGAATCTTGATAACATGACGACAAAAATGATTTAACAAAGGTGTGGATAGATATAATCTAACAACACACACATAGTCAGTCACAGGTAGGCCGAGGCGTTCCGATCGAACCGGATTGGCCAAATTTCGGTTCGGTTTGTTTCGATTTTGAACTGAAAACCGGCCGGCTATGAATTTTTGCAAACCAGAAAACCGAAATTCCAAAAATTTGGATCGGAACTGTGTCAAAGTTTCTAACGCCCATGTCACTGAGAAGCATCGATCCAACCCATTTTCTCTATTCACACACACCACATTCTGACTTGTGGGATAAACGATGACTCAGTGGATAAGCAAAGAATATAAAAATTCAAAAAAAAAGAATATGTCTCTGTCTCTCTATCCTATTATTAAATCAGATAACTTAAAAATTTGGTTGCTGAAAAAACCGTATCAAGTATTTAAATAGAGAGAGAAGAGACCCACGCAACAAATAGCGATAGAGCAACTGTGTCGATTTTGTCCTTTTATTTTATAAAAAATAATAATTTCACGTGTCCCCATTCGCTGACGTCATATTTCCCTTTTTCTCTTTTTATTGTCACATCATAATTTTTCTAATTCATTCTCATTCAATCTTCATTCTTGGGCCTTCTTCTTCATCTTCATCTTCATCTTCTTCCTCAGAGAATTTGTTTGTTTCAGAGATGCTCTCTTCTTCTACACTCGTCTATTCTCTATCTCTCTTCCTCTCTATTTCTCTTCTCTTCTTCCTCTTCTTCCTCTCACCACACATCCTTCTCTCTTCCTCTCACCATGACCTCATTTCCACCGCCGATGACCTCGACGACCTCTCTCTCTTCCACCGCGCCGCCGTCTCCTCCTCCAACAACAACAACCGCCGTCTCATCTCCCTCTCTCCAAATCCTCCACCCCCAAAGATCGCGTTTCTCTTCCTAACAAACTCCGATCTAACCTTCTTACCTCTCTGGGAAAGCTTCTTCCAAGGTCACCAACATCTCTACAACGTTTACATTCACGCAGATCCAACCTCCTCCGTCTCTCCGCTTCTCGATTCATCATCAATCAACGCTAAATTCATCCCGGCGAAAAGAACCGCACGAGCTTCTCCGACGCTAATCTCCGCCGAACGACGATTACTAGCCAACGCGATCCTCGACGATCCAAACAATCTCTATTTTGCTTTAATCTCACAACACTGTATCCCTCTCCATTCCTTCTCTTACATCCACAACCACCTCTTCTCCGATCGGTCCTCTCATCATCATCACCAAAGCTTCATCGAGATCCTCTCCGATGAGCCTTTCCTTCCGAAACGATACAACGCAAGAGGAGAAGACGCGATGCTTCCCGAGATCCGGTACCAAGACTTCCGTGTTGGATCTCAGTTCTTCGTTTTGGCGAAACGTCACGCTCTAATGGTGATCAAAGAGAGGAAACTATGGAGGAAATTCAAATTACCATGCCTTGATGTTGAATCTTGTTACCCTGAAGAACACTATTTCCCGACTTTGTTGTCTCTTGAGGATCCTAAGGGATGTAGTCACTTCACACTCACGCGTGTTAACTGGACCGGTAGTGTTGGTGGTCATCCTCACACGTACGGTGCATCTGAGGTCTCGCCGCAGCTGATTCACTCGCTGAGGAGATCTAATTCAAGTTTAGACTATTTCTTCGCCAGAAAATTCTCGCCGGAGTCATTGCAACAGCTTATGGAGATAGCTGATGCTGTCATCTTTAGGGATTGAATTGGTGAAAGTAAATTAGGTAAAACCCTGAATCTGATTGGGAAATGACCAAAATGTGTATATATGACTACAGTTTGAGAGTTTGTTGGTCGGGTGGCTTATCTTCCTGTTGTGTTGTTGTGTTGTTGTGTTCAGGTTTCAGGTATCATCAGGAAGATTTAAGAAGAAGTTTGTGTTGGCGCTCGAAGAAGAGTGGCAAATAAAGATGAAACTCTATGTGTGTGTGTGTGTTTTCAGTGACCCTATAAATGTCAAAAGGGTGTGAAAATTGCTGTTTTTTTAAGCTTTGTGTCTTTAGGGAAATTAGATGGAAATGGATGTAAAAAAATGTAAATAGCCCCAAAGGCAAAGTAAGAGCATCCTCACCAAGATAGCCAAATCGGCTTTCTTTTGTATTTCAGCTCCTTTCCACGGGAGAGAGAGAGAGAATTGGCAAAAGGTCACTTCTCTCTCTCTTTTGTTTCGAAAACAAAGTGTGAATGAAAAACAAAATCTTTGTTATCTTAAGTTTTTTTAATCGATAAATTATGAATTACTGTTAATTGCAATGTAGCAAAAAGTGAAAATGAACCCCAAGTTATGGTTTAAATCATATGTGTAAGATATGCAACAAAAATGAAAATGCCGTTCGTTTGCTTAATGAACCATCTAGTGAACATGTCTTACTTTGTCTTTTTTTTTTTGTTGTTGCTGCAAAGACTTTATTTAGCGGGATAAACGTACTAAAAGTTAAACACATCTTACTTTCATTTGGCCCTCTTTATTTCATTCAAAATTCTACACATTTATATGAAAATTCACCAGATTTTAAGTATATGCACAAATTTTAGACTTTAAACTTGATGATTCATTGTGAACAAAAAATTGGCTAAGATTTTTGATGAAATTAGAAGAAAAAAAACTAAAAATCATACACAAACCTAGTCAGAAGAAGATTAGACTAGAGATCTTTAAGCGTTATTGTTTTTTCAAGATAAGAAATTAATCCAACTTCAAAAAGAAAAGGAAATATAATTATTTCAAATGGATTCAATTTTCGACGGTTGATCTAGAAAAAAGGAAATAACGTGTTAAAAAAATTCCCGGAAGGACAAGGATTTGGTCTCATTCATCGAGCTCCAAGGTCTACTTCTTCCATAGTTTTTGTGATCTTTCTTGTTCGTATTGATCGATAATGGCGACAACAACAAAGATCTTCAACTTCATGCTCGTGATAACAACCTTCATGGTTCTTTTGGGTTGCTGCTCCTGCTCAGCGACAATCTACAAAGTTGGAGATTCCAATGGATGGACCGCCAAGGATGACACGTATTACGAATGGGCCAAGGGTAAGGAGTTCCACGTCGGCGATTCTATGGTTTTTGAATATGATCGCAATTTCAACGACGTCACACAAGTCATCGGCGCTTTGGAATATGAATTTTGTGATTCTTCGTCTCCTAAAGCAGTCTACAACACAGGAAACGATGTGGTAACCCTCAGGGAACCAGGATACCACTACTTCATCACGTCAAACCATGGTCAATGCGTATCAGGAGAGAAGCTCGACGTTCTCCTCGTCCATGATCCGTCACGTCCGATTCCTCCACCACCACCGAGCAATGATAATATTCCTTTTGGAAAAATCTACAAAGTTGGTTACTCCAATGGATGGAGTGTTCCTGAAGAAATCGACTACTATCACAAGGTGGGGTGAGGAGAAACAAATTAATGTGGGAGACAATCTACTTTTCGAATACGGCATCGAAGTCAACGAAAACGTTTTAGAAATTAGCGGTTATCTTGAATTCAAATATTGCGACCCGACTTCTCCAGTAGCCGTGCACAAGACATGCCATGATCTCATCAAGCTCACCAAGCCAGGAGTACATTATTTCATAAGCTCAAAGACGGGTCTCTGCGAGGCTGGGCTTAAGCTTCGAGTAGTGGTTGCACCGATATCCACTGGTCCAAAGTTATCACCTATAGACCGTATCATAAGGTGGTTAGACACATTCAGACCCAATCATCACTAAGCATTCGGATCATCTACTCAAAAGCATATGCTACCATTGTTTTCGATTTGGTTTGAGATTATGTAATTAAGAAGTTTCTCTATTGATTGACGTACTGGTTTACTACCAAAATTTTTGTCTATTCTCTTTCATTGTTTAGTTTAGAATGTCTTTTAGTTCTTATTGTCACTGATCAAATTTGTCTCCTCTCTTTCATTGTTTAGTTTAGAATGTCTTTTAGTTCTTATTGTCACTGATCACTGATGTACAGTTCAAAGTCAATTCAATGAAGACGAAAATTTACTTCAAAGTCCGTAATTTACTATGATCATTATCATAAGAATGCTTTAATACATTGAATGAGCTTCTTGTGTATTTGCATCCAACATCCAAAAGGATTGGATGATATGGTTTTAATTAGCCAAATTGACTGGCTAAAACAAGATGATATGGTTTTAATTAGCCACTCGCGTGGTGTGGAGCATCCGGAGTGGATGACGTCGCTGCCTTAAACAACCGCTAATCAACATAATCGTATTCAAATGTAATGGAAGCTCCCATGGAGGAGCATATTTGTACACGCTTTGATTTCCCCTTTAGTTTTGGAATGTTAAGCAAAACTGACCAATGTGCTTAAGGCGTGTGGTTGAAGCTGGTCACAATTGGTTATAATATAACTTCCGAATTAGCATCAACTTCATCATTCTCCCTAGTTTCAATAAAAGTATGCTTTACAAAAGGATTGTGAAAGTGTCTAGCTCTAATGTTTTGTGGGAGAACCCTCTAAATTTGAGCTTACTCTATTTTATGTACCCAATACAAAAAAAACAAACGAGTAAGAAAAAAAGATGCATAAAATATCATCATGGCATTGCTTCCAGGTTTTCCCACAACCTGAAAGCTCTTCTGATGACTGGATCAGCTGAAAATCCTTCTGCGTAATCCGCAATCGCGATTAAGAGGCTCCTCAATTTCTCCCCATTGTCCTGTACATATCACAAATAGTCCTCTGTTACTAATCTTTTTTTTTTTTTTTCAAGTTGTATATAGTAGATGTATTAATAATTTAATCCCTTTTGACTAGATTATCGTCATACAAACCTCTGGTTTCTTAAAAGTAAGATCTTTTGTGTCAAACGGTACTATGTAATCTGGGAGATCAGACCTTAACAGTGCCTGCCATTAACAAAATTCATCATCCCTACCTTGTGAACGCAACAGCTGAAATCAATGAAAGTACGAAACAAAACAGAAAAACCTACCAATTTCTTGCTAAGAATGGCTTGATCCGCGCTAGCTATCAGGGACTGTTGCAAAGACAAGGAAGAGAACAATATTAGGCCTTGCATATCACAGAAGCACTAGCTTGCCTATGCAACACCACTTCACTCACCTCCTTTATTTTTCCTTCCTTGATCTCACCCACAGACTGCAACAGATTCTCCAACGTGCCTGTTAATGCAATAAGAGTGATTAATAGGAAACATGGGGCGCAAATCAATGAAATCAAAGCATATAGCATGAATCAGTGACTACCAAATTTAGATATCAGTTCCACTGCGTGCACATTCCCAATGCCATCAACTCCTGAATAACACAAACATCATTAGATCTCTTTAGCCCTTTTCTGTGTGCACTTTTGCTAAACGTTCGTATTTAGCCAAATACACAAATGCAGCTATCAAAGGAATATTCCCAGAAAATAACAATTTCGTGAGGGGTAGAGGAAGTGGGCTTAACCTGGAATATTATCAGACTTGTCTCCAGCAAGGGCGATGATATCAACAAATTGTGCTGGTTCCAAATTTCCAAACTTTTTAGCAAAATCTTCTATTCCAAAAGAAGCCATCCTGCCACAAGAAGCAGTAGCATTGACACATCCGAGTGGAAAAAACCATACAAGATACACAGAGCAACCACAGAATATCTGAAGGAAATTTCTCAGCTAAATCTATCTTAATTACATAAGAAAACCTCTCTAGTGTCTAGCAAGGGCTTCATAATATGCAAAATTCTACAATAAGGCAATGATCAATCTAACATGAATTTCATACTCTGATCCGCGTGGTGTTAGTCGAAGAAGACGCAACGAGGGAGAAAGAATCTGAAAGAAGTCTTTGTCCGGAGAGACAACTCGGACCTGTAAGGCGGTAACAAACAAATAATCAGTCCACTTCTAGGAAAAGGCCAAATTGAACAGGCCATGAGCATTAAATAAGCAGTGAACACTTGTCGAATAGCTGAAAATGAGTACTTTGAAACCGGCACTAATGCTTCGCATAGCCAATGTTCCAATAACATCATCAGCTTCTACACCTGGCACCTGTCTTCATGGAATTTCTGCCCATTAGTGAGAAATCATCACAATAAAAGGAAATATGGCAATCAAGTGTATTATTACCTCTATAACCTTTATAGACATTGCCTTGATGGACGCTTTGAGATATTGAAGTCCTTGTACTATGGTATCAGGTGTGGGAGGACGATTACTTTTATAGGCAGGGTAGAGAGTATGACGGAAGTTCATGCCTGTAAAATTTATAACACAGAACAAAGATAGGTTTGATACTGATGAGATTACATAAAAAATTATCCTTCACACTCTGCACAAAGGAAAGGGAGAATCATGTCGAGATTTAGAGTGCAAAAAAGCCTAATATTCACAATTATGAGAAGCCAAGTGTTCCCATCACGTAGAAAGAGAGAGAGTGTTGGATATGCATATCTATGTCAGCATGTACAGAACGGTAACAACAAAAGACAGCATACTGGACGCTCATCATTGGAGATGACCTAAGTTTTATTTTATATATAGCCAAAGATCGCCATAGAAGCGCATATGACCAACCCTCTATTCTCTACACCAATGTTTATGACTGCCCAAAAGCTGCAAGCAAAATACCCAAAGGAAGACAGAGCTGACATTTCACTTCAAATGTCACCCTTGGCAAGTAAGCCATAATTTTTGGAATAATTTCTTCTAGGCATACAGCAGAAAACCAGTTCAAACTGCAAGTATATATTTATAGAAGTAATATACTGAAGGCTTGTATAACAATTTGAGATCCTCTACTGAAGGCTAGTATAACTATTTGAGATCCTCAGCGATGATATTACATTCATCAGTCATCACCATCGAGTCAGCATACTAACTAAACTCTCATGCAAAAATAACCACTTCTTATACTGTCAACTGATAACTATAGTTTGACTAAGGACATGGAGCTTACCTTTTGCAGAACGATAACCTGTAGATGAATTAGAAGTAGTGCCATAGGGAACTCCTGAAAAAAGGCTCTATTTTGTTAAAAAAAAAGAGTAAACTAGAGACGTACAGGTCCACAAATCATTTAATCTTCTTGCCTCACATATGACATAACCCTGCTTACTAGATGATATTTGTCAGATTACCACTATCATGCAGTACTAGAAGGTTTTCTAGATAACTTAGTAGACGATTCCATAAATAGTACAGTAATGATTATCAACATTAAGTGACATCAATTTCTGGTCAATATATCACCATCTAAATCTCCAATCGGCTTACTCTTAGGCCTATCGAATAAAAGTTTTCAGTAGTGGCCAGAAATTGAAATCTGAAACTTTTATCCATTCACTATGAAACAAATGAAGTTGAAAACATCAACACTTTCATAATCCAATGTAATTTTTGGGTAACAGCATTCAACAAGTTGAACACAATTATCTATATACATCCGAAAGAGGATAATGAAAATCAAACCTATAGATGGCTAGCGGAGCAATTAGCATCAATCGATAAGGGCAAGCATTCACATACTTGAGTAATTAAAACCAGGAAGTACAGAGGCCAAGGCCATAACTGTTGAATTAGAACTAGATTAAGGACTTATCAATGAAATTGTTTAAATCATCTGACAGGCACACTCAAAGTGGTTAACTATAGACACTAAAAGTCCCCAAAAACCTGAATTCTTCCGATATCACCACAGAAAATAGATAGACGTCCATGAACTTAACAAATTATGGCAGACTGATAGTCTGCTTACATTAGGACTCACCATCATGGTCAAACACCACCTGCATGGACACAGTTAATTAAGTGAGCAGGGGATATCCAACATTAAGAAAACTACAAGAACTTCATTCGATTATCACAGATATAAAGAAATGAGATATTAAATGGAAATGGAATATACCGCCACATGGGATGGGAGAAATTTCAAAACATCAATCAGCTGCAAATGAAAAGACAATGAAAAAAGGTAAGAAGTCCAATCCTAAAGTTATAACAGGAAACAAGAAAGATAAACTTAAGTCTTATAAGAAACACAATTATATGCAACCATGATTACTTGAGAAGCCATAGTAAAAGCTACAAGAAGCTTTTCTCAATCATCAGACTTAAGCACAATAGAAATGAACATCTGGAGCACAATACTTAAGATTTCACTTACAAGAGAAAGAGATGAAAATATTGTTAAAACCCAGTCCGCGTTTCCATCAGCATGAGCCAGATGACCATGATTCAACCTTGCTGAGATTTACCCAATCAAATGTCAGTAAGTGTGAGACTCGAGGAAAAACTTTACATTCTATGTAAACATGAGTAGCAATACCTAAAAGCTTATAATAAGCCCTGTATATAATGGATGTCCCATCAATAAGCATCACTCTGCCATTTGAAGAAGTAGCAGTAGTTGCTGCACTTTCTTCTGACTTGAAGGAAATTTTTATCAACTCTGGTGCAACCTCTTCACTTTTAGAAGAAGCCAATATACTGCCAGTACTTGCCTCATTGGAGAATTCAGAAACAGCTGCCTCCAAATTACAGGATGAAATGCAATAGTACTGATTACCACAAATGTGGGTATCAACATTAGCAAAGAAATAATAACTAGAACCTCAAGATCAAGATTGAGTAAACAGAACTCGATTTGATTCAGAAAATCTGAGTATTACGTAACGATAACACACCATCCACCACAATCTCACACTAATCAGCTCAATAATTCAAATGTAGACACATATAAATAGAGCAAAAACACAGCTAAAAAACTCAAGACACTTGAACGATGCAATAGAATCACCTTGGCATAGCGCGCAAGGGAAGGAGAGATGAGAGAACAGTTCCGATTACACAAAATCCCAACTCTCCGAGGAAAACAAAGATTTCTCCATAGCAAACGGGAGTGATGATACAGATGCAGCGTCATGACGTCACTGAAAACACTGTCATGAAACCTGAGCGAAAACACATTCACAATCAACAAAATCGAAGAAGCGAGAATCCAGAAAGGATTGTGAAAGAAGCTTCCAAAAATGAGAAAAGGGTTTTTACAAGGAAGAAGAAGAAGAAAGGAGGATTTTACCGCTTTTCTCGGTCACCGTGTCTTCCTCGGAACAAAATCTTCTGCCTCCGAAAAAAATTCGCGGTGTTGAATTTAGAAGACTACAAATTGGGCCCAAGAGTTAGGCCCATATAAATATAGGCCTTAAGAGCCCATTATATAGGCTTTGAGTGTTCTTCTTCTTCTTTTTCTTCTTCTTCTTCTATTACAAACAAAAACCCTTCGACGGAAGAGAAAACCCTAGAAACAACGACGATCAAAGATGACGCAGAAGAGCAATCAGTTTAAGGGCCAACAGAAGAGGAAGACTATTGCTCCAAATCGCCATGGCAAATCCGTTCAAACTCGCAAAGGTATTCACTTTTTTTCTGACTTTACACATAAATCCCTCGCGATTTTGATTTTCTCAGATTCTTACTTACTTATCATCTTCTTCGTGTTCCAGGGAAGAGAAATGTGAAACCATCAAAGATAACGAAGGAGATGGACACGGATCGGGTAATCTCTTTATTCTTCAATCTCCTGAAATGTGAACTTGATTGGAATTGTAAAGTAAAATTGTGGGTATTGATTGATTGTGTTGTGTGAATGGAGCAGGAGCTTACGAAATTCATAAACCACTGCAATGAAGTGAAAGCAGCTAATGCAGCTTGCAAAGAAGGTGGTCAACTTAATATCATCAAAGCTGAATCTCAAGCTGAGCCATCTAAAAAATCCGCCAAATAGACCAACAAATCGGTTTTCTTGTGTTTTGTTTCCAGTGTTTCAACTTTTGTAATCCTTCACTATTTCAATCCTTTATAATGCTATTGTTACCAATTTTGTCTCATACAAGCAGCAAAATACTTGTGATTTCACTAGATATTGAATTTCCATACACTTATAAATTTGCCACTGTGAGCTGTTACTATCTTCTTCATCCCCACTGCTAAGCAACTGATTTGAGGCCGAACTTTCCTTTCGATTTTATCCATTTCCATGTCTTGAGAAACTCTCTTTCCTCTTCTTTTCTCAACCGCCTGTTGGTTGTTCATTCTCAATGTTGTTGAGACCTTATCGTCCATTATAAACCTAGACAGAACTCTTCCATTCTTTTGATCAATCACTCGCAGCACACCGTCTATTCCACCAGCTACCATAACCGATGTATCATTCCTCAGCTGTTGTATCGAGTAGACAACATTAGGACTCACTCGTTTTTCCCACAACTGTCCCATTTTCCTGTGATAAAATTTTGGTTATAAGTCATGACGCATATCTCAAAATAGTGTTTTTGTATAACCCAATTTAAAACTCGCATCTCTTTGAAACAAACCCAGCCGTTCTTTTTAACATACCTTAGGTCCCAGCATGAAACATATCCACCAGTTGTTCCAGTGTAGACGAGATTAGTGCCTTGGTTAAAACAGATGGTCTGTATACCTGTGGAGAAAGGGGATTGCTTTAGGCATTTTCACTTGAGAAGCAATCTGAAATGGAGGCTTGAGTTTACCTCCTGCAGTTATCGTGGATTTAAGAGTAGCCACCGGTTGATCCAGCAAAGGGTCAGATACTGTTACTCTCCCTAGTGAAGACCCACTAAGAAATAGTTGGTTCTCGCTCAAAGACAAGCACGTTATTGGCCCACCGTGAGTCCTGCAATTAGATAGTTGACAGCATTAGCCAACTTGATAGGAAATTTTTGAATTAGCTTCTCCTATGTGATTGTAAACAATAATCAACACGATAACACATATTTTCAAATCTCACTTTCAGGAGTTCCACAACATAATAGAGACAGAATATGTAGCTTACCTAATGATCTGTGAACATGTCTTACTGTACATATCAAATACACGAGCTGTTCCATCCTCGCATCCAACTACAGCTTCTGGATCGGTGTATCTGGTTGATATAAAAAAATATCGGAAATCTTTATCAGTGTGGATAGCGAAGCCAGCCTTACAAGGGCTAGGTAGCCAAGTTGAAGTATCACACTGATTAATCTCAGGTAACATGGAATATCAGTTGGTTCTTCTATAGCAAAAATGAGCTTAGGTTTCAAGAAGCAGCAAGGTTCTCAAGAACTTGATATTTCAGGAGTATCTTTTGACATACCGCATACAAAGGCCTTTAGGAAAAGTGCCTTCCCGAGATGGAAAAATGCTTCTTTGCCCGTTTCTCCTCCATATGCTAATGCGGGTGTCTACCAAACCAACAATCTCAAAAAGAAAATTCAAAGTTAGGGATTATGCCAAAAGGAAAATAGAGTACTTGTACTGCAAACATCCAATTACAAGAGCAACCGATTCTAGAGATCTAGCGAGACGAACGGTGACATAAAAACAGATTATACAGCTAAAGTGGTGGTTTCAAGAATTCAAATCAGTGACTCAGCAGAGGTTTATGTATCATCATATTGATAACTGATAATTACTTCATTATTTAGCTCATTCTCAGTTAAGGAACTCAGAGAGTCTTACAGACGATTTCACTTGAGGTTTACCTTACTCTCATCAAAATCGAAGTCGATCAAGGAAGAAGCATCAGGAAGGGAGTATTCCTCCATGCATTTGTAGCTTTTTAACGACCAGAGGCGCATAACCTGATAAAGCAGTCAGATTACCTTAAGCCAATGCTAATTAGATAACATTCAGAGAACAATACAATACCAAATCGAATAGTAAACTAAAAAAATCCAAACCTTATCACCCACACCAGTAAGAAGCAAACCCTTCTTCATTCGACACTGGGAAACCCTAAGATAGTAATTAGAAATATGGCAGATTGGATCACTGGAACATTGAAAAAACATTCCCAATGGGAAAAATTGCCTCACCGGTGTGAGTGAGCTTCCCATCGCTCAATTTCGATTCGACCCCTAAGTAAAGCCATCTTGTGATGTTTCATCGCGAAATCCTCCACATCTATCTCAGCTGCTGACGTGGAACTGCTGGGGAAGTCAGAACCGAGCTGGTGCATCTTCCGGCATGAAGCTTGCAGCAGCTTCAGCCTCTTGATTACAGCATTCCTCAAATATATCAATCAGAGAAAAGTGCATAAAAGGGTCAACAACGGTTATTAAGATTCCCAACTAGGTTTCTTTAAAATTGAGGAAAACACACACACAAATAAGCTAGGGATTGGATTGGAGGGAGTACCAGGAATTGCAGACGACGGTACAGTGAACGAGGTCAAACAAATCAAGAAAAGAGAAGATGATGCATAGTATGTTGGCGTCTAGATATTCGATCGACGTTGATGTTACTCTTCGTCTCATATTTCTCGCCGACGATTCGCCGCCGGTCTCTGTTATCGTCGACATTTTCTATCTTTTTCGCGTTTTCTGAAATCAAAATAACATTTCTTTTTCATTTATTTTTAATGCCTAAACTTAAGGTAATGACAAACTAACCAAACAATGTCAAGGTATTTACGAAATAACCTATTAGATCCGATCCGACCCACATCCAATCTTAACCTCCACACGACTCTTCAGATTCTTCCCTCTCCCTCTCGATTTCAATATTCTCACACACACGATTTCATTATCAACACAAAAATCGGAATCAGAAACCACGATTACGCTTTAATCACCCATAACCCACGACCCCTCTTCTTTAACTCTCGCTCTCGATTCCCTTCGATTTCAAGAGATTTTGTCCCAAAAATTTTCTATCCAATTACCTAAAATCCGGACAACTAGGGACAACTAGATGCCGCGGCGTACAAAGAATCCATCAGTTGAAGTAGATGGAATTCCGATTCCATCAAAGGTTCACTCCGGACCTTCATGCAGTTCGCCACCCCCCGCGAGTTCATCAAGGTTAGAGGAAGAAAATGAAGAACGAATAGTTTCTGAAGAAGAGAGTACCGATTATGAAAGTATTTCGGATGACAATGAAGGATCCGAAGGTGAAGAAGGAATCGGTTCAGAATCAGAAGAAGAGAAAAATGGTTCAAAGGAGGATAAGGGCAAACGCGTAGAGGAAGAAGAGGATGAGGAATCAACGGTATGTAATTCCAACCTTGAGACAAATTAAATATAATACTGGGTAAAACTGGAAGTAATACTGGGAGTAATACTGGGTAATACTAGGAGTAATACTGGTTATAACTAGGAGTAATACTTGTATGCTTTTGTAGGAATCATTAGCACCGGAGATGTACTTCAGGAGTAGCGAGTATCAGAAAAAACTGAAGCTTCAATCAAGGTGTTACCTTAAGAAGGCAGTTGATACAATCACTGAAGTTCTTCTGGGAAATGAGATCAGATGGTTTCATGAGCATCCGCAGTTTAGACATTTCTTTCACATGCGTTTGGAGAGTAAGCATAAGTTTCAGGGGATGTGGATGATCTTTCTTCACGCTGCACGTACTCTAAAGAAGCGGGGAGCTTGGTTTATTTTGAACGGTGTTCCTATGCGCTATTCAATCAGAGAACAAGGTCTCCTCTCCGGTTTATACTGTCATAACTATCCATTGGAGTGGGATAGGTTGGGCGGTTTAGACTTTGTTAGGAGGCATTTCGCGAGAGGGTCAACCATTACTTATGAAGCTGTGGAGCATAAGTTTTTGACGATGAACCGTTGTAGAGATCGGTTGAACATGGCTGTCCTCTATTTCCTATCTTCAGTGATTGTTGGGCAGACAAAGAAAGGGGCGAAAACAACCGGTAAAGGAGCCAAAAGTGTAGAGCCCTTCTTTCTCAGAGCGGTTAACGACCTAGAATTGTGTCGGTCGTTTCCTTGGGGATGTTTTTCTTTTGATGACAATCTGAAGCGAATGAGTGCGTTGTTTGCTAAATTCGATGGAGTCGTCACAAAAGATCAATGGGTGTATCCAAGTTTCAGTATTTCTTGGGAGGTAATTTGGTAATTAAGTACTTTGTAGATCTTTGTTTTGAAATTGCTAATGTGTTTTGTTTAAATAATTTGTAGATGCTGGCGTTTGAGTCGATTCCGGTTTTGAGATCGAAGTACCGAGAGTATGACACAAGTGCAAGTTCTGAATGTCCGAGAATGTGCACCAGTAGATTCAAGAAACATTCGGTGTCAGGCTTTGCACTTGAGGATTTATATGAAGCACTGAGGAAAACTAAGGTTAGTAATACTTGTAATACTGGTAATACTACTAGTAATACTAATAAATAATACTTGTAATACTACCGGTAATACTACTTGTAATACTAGTTAGTAATAGTTGTAATACTACTGGTAATACTACTTGTAATACTAGTAATAGTAGTTAGTAATAATTGTAAAATCTTACAGTATTTTGTTATAATCACAGGACATACCGAGTGTTTTGGTTCCACTTATTGGTGAGCGAACTCTTTGTGGTCAAATCTTTGATGAAGCAGAGGACGATCGAGATGTTGATGACTTCATGGTTCAAAGTTGGAAGAATAGGTATTTCAATGAGCGAAAGCGAGTTTTTATTCCATCTTTGTACGCCCGTGATGTCCATGCCCAAGCGGCGGCCACAAAAGAGGTTGCTGAGGTAGAGGGTGCTGAGGAAGAGGGGGCCGAGAAAGAGGCAGATAATGTCGAGGAAGAATCGCACGCGAGGTCTAACGATGAAGTGAAGGAATTAAAGAAAAACGTGTTAGATCTTCAAGAAGGGATGGTGAAGATGAATAAATGCATGGAAGATGGTTTTGAGAAGTTGTTTAACTTGATTGGCGGGCATGATGCTAGGCTAAAAGAAATGGAATCATTCATCAAGTTGCAAACTTCTAATGCTAGTCTTTTTGAAGGTGGGACAACTAGTCGAGAGGGTGGGACAACTGAGGGAGACGGTGGGACAACTGGTGGAGAGGGTGGAACAACTGAGGGAGACGGTGGGACAACTGAGGGAGACGGTGGGACAACTAATGGAGAGGGTGGAACAACTGAGGGAGAAGCTGACGAGGACCGTGAAGAAGAAGGTGAGAAGGATGATGTGGTTGGGGAAAAAAGGAAGAGGAAGCCTTCAGATGCCAAGAAGTCTCCCTACACGAGTATGACCGAGGAAAAAAAGAAGAAGAAAGCAGAATCGAAGAGAGAGTGATCCACCTCTATGGGAATTTATCTATTTATGTCTCTGTTTTCAACAAAACTTATGTTTGACTTGTATGGGTTCAATTGTACTTTTAATCAAAACCTATGTTTGACTTGTATTGTACTTTTAATCGAAACTTATGTTTGACTTGTATGGGTTTGTTGTTTAAACAAACATAAAACTTATTCACTTCAACTCGCTAAATTTCTTCTTCTCTTCATCAACTCGGGCGAGCAATTGAAATAGTCGATCTTTTATTTCTCTCAAATTTGGTTTTTGTTAAAGCGATCTCCTCCAAGACTGCATCAGTCATGTCCTTGTAAATGTGGCAGTCTCCATCCTATCAGATTGTGGCAATGATAACAATAAACACAAAATGAATAATGTGGTGGGATAATTTGGATACTTACACTAATATCCCCAGAACAGGAATAAAATTTTTGACCAGTCAACAACCCAATCTGTTGGGTCTTAAGCACAACTGGTTTGCCACAGTAACATCTAGTCGAAATGCCAATAGGTGATGGCTCCCATGTCGCTGGACTCGGAGTGATTTCGAACTCCTCACCAAACAAGTTGGAGAGAATTAGTTCGTCATCCGAGGATGAACTGCTGTTGTTTGAGCCAGTATCGAACTCCTCACCAAACAAGTTGATGCGATTCCATTTACCCAGACGGTGCTGTGGAGAACTTTGGTCGGAAAAATGGCAGAGAAAGACTCGATTTTGAGCCCTAGAATTGAATTTGGGGAAAAATAAAAATTGCAGAGAAAGTTTTTTTACATAAACCTTGGGACCGAAAATATAAAAACTCCTACCCTCAATCAAATTTATCCACGTATTACCACATGTGCGCCATCAAAAATGCCCCAATTTAAGACATGTGCGCCGTCATATTACACATAGTTGTCCCCAGTAGTCCAGTGTTACAAACATAACTCATAGTTTTCCTTTTGATGTTTTCAATATTTACTTAGTTATACCAAGTTTTAAAAAGTAAATTTCAGTTGTCCAGTTCATTTTGTAAATTTGTAACACATTTCCTTTGATTTCGTACCATCATATTTGCAAAAACACAATTCTTTCAAGTTTTGCTTCATAAGGTATATGACATTAACAAACACTTCTTGAAAGTGTATGTTAATGCTAGGGTGGTTGTTGGAGAATACTCTTATATAGTTTCCCAAAACTTGTTTTATTTAAGGAAATTTGTATTATATATCAAAAACACATTGATAATAGATCTTTGGTTATTAAAAATATGTTTGTATAACAATTAATTTTTATTTACTTATGTTTATTTGAATTTTTATAAATTAATTACTTAATTTTAAAAGTAATTTGTTTAGGTAAAATTTATATATAATTTTACACATAATAAATCTAATTGAAACTCATATATCCAATTGAAACGGACACATAATAAATCCAATTGAAACTCATATATAATTCAAACACATGTAAGCATAATTTCATACATAGTAGTACAAATACAATAACCAGTATTACCTAGTTGTCCAAACAGATTTTAAAAAATAAAAGTTGCAAATCAGTCACCACTTGGGTTCTCAATGGGATCCATCTCAATGTTTGTAGTTTGAACTGCCTTCTTCTTTCGTTGTGGTTCTCCTACTGATGGTATCCTTCTTACTTGACGTCTTCCTTTTTTGTTTTTTTTCTTCTTCGGAGGTAAAACAGATTTTTCTTCGATATTTGGGAGAATATTCCACTCAGACCTATGCGGCACTAGATAAATGGTCTTGCAATACATAGAAACCCACTGGTCAACATAATATTTTGGCGAACACAACTCATGAATCTCGATGTTGTGCCTTCTCGATTCTTCTCTCATGAGTCTGTACACTGCTGATATCGCATGGGCACAAGGATACTTGTCAATATCAAAAGTTTTGCAACTGCATGTCTTGTTTCGCAAATCCACCATATAATGCTTCCCATCCCGTCCAACCGTACTATATTCAAGCATATAAACGTTTAGCTCAGTCGCAATCAAATGACACGCTTCCGCACATCTCTCGTGCACTATGTCATTCACCCGCGGCACTAGGACTCTCCCTGAGTTTCCGTACGTAACGCTCTCCTTCCTATGTTTGTTAAACCATTCAGAAATTTTTTCGACTATAGCATCTATCATAGGTAACAAGTTGTAGTGTCTTGCCTCTTCAATCACTTTGTTCAGTGACTCTACACAATTACTTGTGTCTATGTTGTACCTTGAACCGGGAAAATAGCACCTCGCCCATTTTGACACCTCAACGCTTCCATCTAGATATTCTGCTGCTCTAGGATATCGTCTCCTAAAATCATCGTACATTCTTACGATGTCATGCTCTGAATAAATCTGAGCAATATCCTTAAACATCTGCGCAACCACTTCTTTGTTGACGTTTGAAACTTTGAGCCTTACATTTTGGGACAAATGAAATATACAATACCCATGTGTAGACTCGGGGTACACCTCACGCACCGCCTTTATGAGGCTTGCGTTTCTGTCACTCACAAAAACCAGCTCATTACTATCTTTAATAACAGCTTTCAGAGTTTCGAAAAACCAGTTCCAACTTGCATCGTTTTCACCATCTGTTACAGCAAATGCAATCGGATAGGTGTGACGGTTAGGATCCTGAGCTGTAGCAATCATTAGCACACCACCGTAACAAGTCTTCAAAAAAGTGGAATCCACAATGAGAACTTTTCTCATCGATTCAAACCCTTCAATACAAGCTCCTAGTGCGATGAATACATACTTGAACCTTCCTTCCTCATCCAACTTAACAGATGTGTTTGTTCCAAGATTCACTTGTTCCAGCATATACAAATAGGAGTACAACTGCTTGTATCCTTCCTCTGGATCACCACGCAACTCGTTAATAGCTTCATTCTTACCCCTCCAACATGTACTATATGACGGTGGGACACCATATTTTCTTTGAACCAAACCCATGAGATGTTTAGCAGTTGGAGTCTTCATTATACCTGGATAGTCTTCTCTCAAATGACCAGCAACTAAACCCGATGTGGCTCTGTTTCTATTCTCGCCGCTTGTACTAGAACTAGCCCGAGAGCATGTATGCGAGTTGTTGTATACTTGTACACGAAAGCACTCTGAATTCTTGACCTTTGTAGTTCGTAAATACCATTCACAACCTTGTCTATATTGACGACATTTCAACACATATCTATCTCTCTCACTCTTGCTTGTTGAGAAAGCAAAACAACTTTTATGTGCACCTCTCTCAACAAAAGCTTTCACTTCCTTCTTATTATTGAATTCTTGGCCAAGTTTCAAATCCATACCATCTTCCCATCTCTGAGCAAACTGATCCCTTCCTTCCTCTTCACTTGGAATATATTCATGCTCCATATCGTTTTCCATACTCCTATCCGAAGAGTAATCCAATCCGTTATCTTCATCATCACTTGAAGATATATTTTCAAACTCTCCACAACCATCATTATCCACTGGCTCATAATGTTCTACCAATGGTGATTCGTAAAGAGTAAGAGCACCAGCATTGCCACAACTTGTTGGAACCACTTCATGGTAATTCAAACCAACTGAACTACTTTCCTCTCTACCTGAAACTAGACCCTTATCCTTCTCCAACTGATTCCTTCTTGAAACTAGACCATTACCCTTCTCCACATGCAATACGCTTCTACATTTATTTGCATCCATCGCCATTAGATAAACATAAACGTTATCATCATCGACGATATATGATTTTCCCAAAGGTCTCGTGTCCAATGGTATGAAACTTATTTTCAGTTCTGTTGTATCTAAATCTATCCCAATCTTCTTGCATACACTTTTCAATAACAATGAATAACTAATCTCCTCCACAGATAAATTCTTGAACAATAGTGGGTACATGCGATCTTCTGCTGAAATCCATTCATACCCATCTCCGTTCTTTACATAATATCCTCCATAATAAAAATATAGGATTGTGCTCATTGTCTCCTGAAAAAAAACAAAAGAACAACTAAATCAGTCATATTAGTTGTACTCAGTATTCCCTATTTTGTAGACACAGTATTATCCAGTTGTACCCAATATTCCCTACTATCAGTACTATCCTGTTCTACCTACTGTTTTGTAAACCCAGTATTACCTAGTTGTACTTAGTATTCCTTATTATCGGTACTACCCAGATCTACCTACTGTTTCATAAACGCAGTATTACCCAGTTGTACCCAATTTTCTCTAGTATCAGTAATACCCAGTTCTACCTTCTGTTTCGTAAATGCAGTATTACCCAGTTGTCCTCAGTTGTTCTAAGTCTGCATTTTTCAATTACGGGCAGAGATTCGCTAATCCTCTACGATTCAACAACTCTGAGATGTTACATTACTTGATCCAATCTTATCGACCCAGATACTATCACTAGCGAATAAGATAACGGGATCCAGGATAATGGGAGATAATCCCAAATCCAATTGGATATCTTATTCCAACTTGCGGATTGGGTCAAATTGTATTACTATACTCAATTAAAGCTATAACATACTAGAACGCACCTTAATTGAAGTTTCAATTGAAAAAATCCGTTTGGGATAAATGGTGAAGACGTTGGGAGGATGGGATGAGCAGGATGATGTCGCGGGGAACTGGAAGAAGAAGAAATGAATTCGGATCCGAATCCAATCGCTGGATGGATCCAATTTTTTCATTTTGTTTTTTAATTTTATTTTTCTTTTAGTTAATAGCTTAGGGTATTTAGGTCATTTACTCATTCATTAAAAGTTAGAGGGGTATATTAGAATTTTTTCGGTGTTGAGATTTGGTGTTGGAGAGAAAATGTTTTATAAGATTTGGATCTCGTTTTCTGCTTGTTGATTAGAGATGTCAAATGGGCGGATCAAATTCTCGTATAACCCCTTGCCAATTTACAAATGACCTTATAAAAATAAATCTTTTTTTTTTTAAATATTAAAAATGTACGAAAACACAAAATAACCAGATAAAACTAAACTTAATTACGATCCAACCAGTTAAGTCGGATCGACACGCCCATCCACAACCCACGACCCGGAATCCCCACGACCCCCACGATCCTTTCCTTTCTCTAACGGATTTCTCTTCTCGCTCTATTCCCTCTCGATTTTTCTACTCAACTTCCCTCAAAAAAAAAATCAATATTTTGCAGAAATCGTATACAACCGCCTACAACCCACGACTCCTTTTATCTAACTCTCGCTCTCGATTCTCTATCGATTTCAATAAGATTTGTGGCACATTTTTTCTACTCAATTTCTCGCAAAAAATCTGAATAACTAGGGACTACTACCAACAGATGACCGGATAACCAATCTGCAAATTAGAAGGTAAGGTGATGCTCTTTTCAATGTCGAATCCCTTAAATCTTTTCAATGTCGACTAGTTTAGAATTAGGTATAAATCAATTTGATTTTGATTATGCCGTAGATGCCGCCGCGTATAAAGAATCCATCAGTTGGAGTAGATGGAAATCCAATTTATTTATGGGTTTCTTCCGAACCTGCATGCGGTTTGCCCTCGAGTCCATCCAGTGGTGAAGAAGAAAATGAAGAAGAAAGGGTTTCCGAAGAAGAGGAAGACGATGGAGGATCCGAAGGTGAAGAAGGAGAAGGTTCAGATGCTGAAGAAGAGAAAAATGGTTCAGAGGAGGAAGAAGGCAAAACCAGAGAGGACACAGAGGAAAATGAAGCAACGGTATGTAACTCCAAACTTAGATAGACAAATAAAATGTAATACTGGATATAACTGGGTATAACTAGGTATAACTGGAATGAGAAATGGAATAACACCAAACTTAGAGGGACAAATAAAATGTAATACTGGATATAACTGGGTATAATTAGATATAACTGGAATGAGAAATGGAGTAATACTTATTATTATGTGTATGATTTGTAGGATTCGGATTACGAAACCGTACCATTAGTACCAGAAATGTACTTCAGGAATAGCGAGTATCAGAAGAAACTGAAGTTTCAATCAAGGTGTTACCTTAAGAAGGCAGTAGAAACAATTACTGAAGTACTTGATGCAAATGAGATTGGATGGTTTCATGAGCATCCACAGTTTAAACATTTCTTTCACATGCCGTTGGAGAATAAGCATAAGGCTCAGGGGATGTGGATGCTCTTTCTTCATACTGCGCGTACTTTAAAGAAGAGGGAAGCTTGGTTTGTTTTGAACGGTGTTCCTATGCGGTATTTAATCAGAGAACACGATATCCTCTCTGGTTTATACTGTCATAATTATCCATTGGAGTGGGATAGGTTGGGCGGTTTAGACTTTGTCAGGAGGCATTTCGAGATAGGGTCAACGATAACGTATGAAGCTGTGGAGCATAGGTGCTTGACCATGAACCGTTGTAGAGATAGGTTGAACATGGCTGTCCTGTATTTCTTATCTGCAGTGATTGTTGGGCAGACAAAGAAAGGGAAGAAAATAACAGGTAAAGGAGCAAAAAGTATAGAACCCTTCTTTCTCAGAGCGGTTAACGACCTGGAATTGTGTCGGTCGTTTCCGTGGGGACGTTATTCATTTGATGACAATCTCAAGTGAATGAGTGCATTATTTACTAAATTCGATAGAGTCGTCACGAGAGAACAATGGGTTTATCCAAGTTTCAGCCTTCCTTTGGAGGTAAATCAGTAATTAAGAACTATTTACTTTGTAGATCTTTGTTTGAAATTGCTAATGTGTTTTGTTTAAATAATTTGTAGCTTCTGGCGTTTGAATCAATTCCAGTTTTGAAGTTGAAGTACCGAGAGTATAACGAAGGTGGAAGATCTGATTGTCCGAGGATGTGTATGAACATTCAAAAAACATTTGGCGTCAGGGTTTGCACTTGATGATTTATATGAATCACTAGGAACAATTAAGGTTAGTAATACTATTAATACTACTAGTAATACTATTAATACTACTAGTAATACTCTTGTTAGTTAGTAATACTCATGTTATTTATGATTGTGTTGTTAAATCTAACAGTATTTTTGTATAATCATAGGACATAGAGAATTATCTAGTCCCAACTTATGGTGAGCGAGCTCTTTGTGATCAAATCTTTGATGAGGCGGAGAACGATCGAGATGTTGATGACTACATTGTTCAAAGTTGGAAGAATAGGTATTCTATTGACAAAAAGCGGGTTTTTCTTCCCTTTATGTATGCTCGTGATGTTCATGCCCAAGTGGCCGCTGCACAACAAGAGGTTGCTGAGAGAGAGGTGATATGCTCAAATTAATCCTAGAGCTACTCTCTCAAATTAAGAGATCGATGTAGTATTTAGGGATCGAATCCACAAGGACTAAAGTTCACGCAATAGATTAGCAGTTTAGAAATATAGCTAAATAGAAGAAATTGTAAATTTAAAATAGCACGAGAATTAAAATCGGGTTGTAAGATGAATGGGAGAAAAGCTAAGTTTAGGGAAATTCTCAGGAAATTCAGAATTGCAGAACAAAACAATTATCAGGATTGTAATTAAGAACCATTCTAAAACTCAAATCACTAATGTAAAATCAACCAACTTTTGTTGTGAAGATTATCTATGCCTAAATTTTAGAATCCCAAATCTCTTTGCGAATTCTTCAAGTTAAACAAGCATTAAAGTTCATGTTTGATATGTTCACAAAATCCCTAAACCAAATCTCTTTGCGAATAGGGTATTTTGCTCATCTAAGAAAGTTCAGGCAATCAATTACACTTTCGTGTCAACTAATCAACCTAAGATCAGATTCTAGGTAGCTAAGCTAGAATAAGCAATAAACACAATCTAGATGAAGAACTCTATAGTTCAATCCTATCAATCTAATAACCTAACAATTCATGAATTCCTTTGAAAACCCTAAACCTAATAGGGAGATTACTCAGACATGATAAATAAAACACAAATCATTAACTGAATAAATTGCATTAAGTAAATCAAAAGAAGAAGAAAACAGTTTAAAAATCTTCTTCAAAAATCCCTGAAAAAGTGACTGCTCAAAAATCAAGCATAGATCTAAACAATGACCTTAAAATCCTATAAATAGGCTAAAACACGATTTGGACTTTATTTGTAAACAGATGACACTTCTTGGCAGAATTTGCAATTTTTTAAAACTTCAAAAAGATGTAAAATTCAATTGCCGTCAGATATTGGTGTCGACCGACACTGACCTCTGGTGTCGATCGACACCCATTCCAATTTTGCTCTCCGAGTTTGTTTTTTCAGCGTAGCTTCTCGGATTGCTCCAAAACGTCCCATAATCTCCAAATAAGTCCAAAATGCTCATAGACCTGCAAAGACTCTAAAAGACTTGAAAGACACTAAAAAACTCTAAAACAAGACTAATATCATTGTTAAAAACCGTAAAAACCATGATATATCTACTCTCCCAGACTTAGCCTTTGCTTGCCCTCAAGCAAAACATAAACTTAACCTATGAAAGAAGTTTGAAAAACGCGGAAACTCTCTCTCTCTTTAGACTATTGCATTGAGCATTCAAACCAAATCCATATGCTTAGCAGACGATTCCAAATCGAACCACCATGTACTTCTCCGTAGACATTTCAACACCTCAAATTTAACCCACAACTTTCCAACATTCTCCATAACCTTCATCGCTGGTTATCATCAATGAAATCAGTGGCAAGAACCTTCTAGACTCATTCTCGTGCAATACCATGACAAACCAACCAATTTGCGCACTCTTTTTGTACTCTTTCTCTCCCCCAGACTTATTCTTTTCTCAACATCTTTTGTGTTGTTTCTCTCTTTTTTTTATATATCGAAAGTGTAGGCGAATAACGGTATCACAGAAAATTTTCCTAGCAACGTATCCAATTTCGTGTGATCGTTCCTTTCAAAGTAAAATAATGGAGTTGTTGGAAATTTTTCTATCCCTTTACTCAAAAGAAAATCATCTCATCTTTTATGCTTTTTTTTTTTATACGAATAAGGGAGAGGAGTACCATCACTTTTGAATTCAGGTTTTCGTTTGTCAGGTAGGAACAGAGAGTCAAGCTCTATGAACATCAATTGCATTGATGAGGTAAAAAGAAGAGCTCAAAAATTAGCTCCGGCTGTAGTGGATTATGTTGCGAAGTATGGGTCGCTCTGGGTTATCGATCAGTCTTTGGATTTTTCATTAGTCGAATCTGAACTAAATCTGCAGCATTAATCACTCAGGCAAATATACTAAGAAGAGAGGTCGTAATTTCCTTACCAAAGTTTTGACTCAATAAAACGAATAAGACTGACACGACTGACTCTCAAAAACAAACACAACGTCAGCAACTACCTCACCCAGACTTAAGTAACACTGTCCTTAGTGGTACCAAACGCAGGGTTGGCAAAATAAAAAAATAAAATAGAAAAGACATGAATAATAAAAATAAAATAAAAAAACGTATGAGTGGATTGCCTCCCACTAAGCGCTTGTTTTCAGTCATTACCTTGACTGTGGCGGAGCTCAGGTATCAGGTGGAGCAGAGGGTGGCAATGAATGATTCCGCGAAATTTGTCTCATCATCCATGGTGGTGTATAGGCATTGGGTGCGTGAGAACGACCAAGAAAGTGAGGAATATGAACAGGGCGGGACTTAATCTTGGGTTGTACACTTCTTTTTCCTGCACAATCATCAAAAGAATAAACAAGTGCTCTACGAGAATCTCGTGGCTTGGTTAACTACAAAACAGTTTTTGTACTTTTGAAATTCTTATTGATCAAAGAAGATGGTTTGGGATTAGGATATGCGTACCTTTGCTTTCCATGAGTTGAATGGAGTGTGGGATGCGGAGCTTTCTGATGTACAACAGGTCTCAGACGAGCAGCAAGAGAATCAACCCAAAAACAGTGCTTTGGAGGTAAATCCGGGTCAACTCGTAGAGAGTGTCGACCGACACTAGTGGTGGTGTCGATCGACACCATGTCCTTATATCGAGTCCCTGTGTCGAGTGTGTTGTTGATCGAGACCCTGGTGGTGTCGATCGACACTGAGTCTATAGCTCGGATCTCGTCACTTTTTCTGCAACTCTTCTTTGCAATCCCTATCTCCATCTCAAAAACATCATCCTCGGACAACTTGTCACTTAGTAGAACCTCTTCTTGAAGCTTAGAACTGAAAAGATGATCACCACACTAATCCTCAAGCGCAATAGCTTGCTTATTCACTTGCTCACTTGGACTCAACTCCTTGACATACCCAGCAGTAATGTATGTGGAGATCTCTACCGAGAATGTCTGTCCATCAATGGTGTGTGTCCTCCTCATCTTGTCCATGTCGAAATTCATTATCACATCACCCACATTCAGAGCTATGCGTCCCTTTTTCACATCAATCAGAGCCCCAGCTGTAGCTAAAAAGGGTCATCCCAAAATCAAAGGATCCTTGGGTTCCTCCTTATATTGTAAGACCACAAAGTCTGTAGGAATCATACATTCACCAATTTGCACTGGAACATCTTCTAAGATACCTTCTAGATAAGAGAGATCCTGGTTGGTGTGAAATCAGTCATCCCCAAACGTATAGCAACAGAGTTAGGCATCAAGTTAATACTGGAACCAAGATCGCAGAGAGAATGCAAAAATCACCCTATGAAGATTGAGCAATCTAGCACAAAATTTTCCGGATCAGGTAGCTTCTTTGGAATCTTACTCTGAATCATGGCACTAACTTGTTCAGAGATAACTACTTTCTGCTTCGTTCCTTTCTTTCTCTATGGGTCTCATGCGAGATATGCGCGAAGATGTCCCTAGTAAGTAAAGCTCCCTCCTCAGGATTCAGACCATTAGTAACCATTCTCTTCACATATCTCTTTAGTAGAGATAAAATCGTGACTGCATCAGCTAGAGACATCTCAATTACCACCTTTTCCATGATTGCTTTGCATCGAGTTTCCTTTATCTCCTGTTTAGACTTCCTAAGACCTTTTGGAAAAGGAACCTTAAGCTTATAGACTCTTTCTCCGACTTAAGGAAGATAGTTGATAGGTTTTGGTTCAGTCCGCACATGGTGTCGACCGACACTAGGTTGGTGTTGATCGACACTGGCTTCTAGTGTCGACACGTTAGTGTCGAGCTCGGTCGATTTCGCTCCGTCTTGCGTCGAATCTTCAAAAATTTTGGCTGGTGTCGAGCGACACCACTGGTTGGTGTCGACCGACACTGAGTATAAAACGTCAAAATCCTCACCATCACTAAAATCATCCCTATCTGCCACCAGAATAGCATTGCATGCATTTCTGTGGTTAATCTCAGTCCTTCCAGGAAGGAATCCCTCTTGTCTTTTGACAGACTCAACGGTCTGAGCAAGTTGAGTGTCTAGCTTCTTGACATGAGTGCTCAGAGTTTCGAATTTTCCATTCAGGTCAGTGTACAGAGCATCGGTCTTTCTATTGAAGTCCACTGTAATCTTCTGCTGGCCTTCCAAAATCCACTCCAGCATAAACTTAACCTCACTCTCTGAATTGGGTGGAGGGAGGCTTGGTAAGAAGAAGAACCATAGTTCCTGGTGAAACTACTCCTCTGGTACTCAGGCATCTGGTTTCCTGTGAAGGCACTCCTCTGTGCATTAACATATCTCGGACCCTGAAATCCAACTCCATTGACATAGTTACAATCTTCTTCCACTGGCTCAAAAGTCTCAACCTCAGCAGGAAAGTGAAAAGATTTCTTTCCCATGAGAAGATTGTGCACAGAATTCAACTTGGCTTTTACTTCAGCAATCTGACTCCCTTCTAAGTTATCTGCTTGCATCTTTCTCTCAAAATCAGCATTTTCGTGCTATTGCTAGAAGCCAAATTCTCAATCAGTACAATAGCATCCTCGAGATACCTGGTGTTGAAGTTACCATTGCTCGCAGCATCCAGAGCCATCTGATACCTCCAATCTATACCTCTGAAGAAGATACCCAACAACTATACCTCACTGAAACCGTGATGCGGACAGTCTCTCTGATAAGTTCTGAATCTTACCCAAGCAGCCTTGAATGCTTCAGCTGGTTGTTGAGAAAAAGTGGAGATCTTTGTTCTCGCGTCCTCAGACCTTGCATCATCATAGAAGTTGTTCAAGAAGGCATTCTTGGTTTCCCACCAAGTCGTCAGAGATCCTGGCTTCAATTGCTTGAGCCAGTAAGCTGCTTCCCCAGCAAGAGAGTACGGGAAGAACTTGCAGAATAGGAAATCGTTGGACATCCCATTAACCTTAATGCTCGTAACTAGGTTCTCAGACCTCTCGATGTGATCCATGGTTTGTTCATGAGAAAGACCATGGAAAGGATGCTGTCCCACCAGAGTGTAGTATGCGGGTTTCAGCTCAAAATCGTTTCTCTGAAACGGAGGGGGTCTGATCGCGGATCGGTTGGCATAGAACTGATCTGGGCTGTTGTAGTCCCCTAGTGTCCTCCCACAAACCACTGCAGCAGCAGCTGCTACATCATTTAAAACCGGAGCCTCAATTGCAGGAGAGTATCGAGTGACACCCTGTTGGTATCGATCGACACCGACGGCGGGTTCAGCTATCACGTTTTCCTCAGCATCCAGTTTTTGGCCCTGCTCGTTGCGCACGTGGCCCTCTTGATCACGCAGAATTCTAGCCTGATTCCTTACCAACACAAAGAAGTTTTCCATTGCAGCAAATAAATCTGTAATACTGAAACACAAAAAGAAAAGAAAAACAAAAAAAATTGCGTAAGTAAATAAGTAGTAAGTAAATCTAAACTAAATTCTAACTGAAATCTAATAGTGAATCAAAAGTCTCCGGCAACGGTGCCAAAATTTGATATGCTCAAATTAACCCTAGAGCTACTCTCTCAAATTAAGAGATCGATGTAGTACTTAGGGATCGAATCCACAAGGACTAAAGTTCACGCAATAGATTAGTAGTTTAGAAATATAGCTAAACAAAAGAAATTGTAAATTTAAAATAGCATGAGAATTAAAATCGAGTTATAAGATGAATGCGAGAAAAGCTAAGCTTGGGGAAATTCTCAGAAAATTCAGAATTGCAGAACAAAACAATTATCAGGATTGTAATTAAGAACCATTCTAAAACTCAAATCACTAATATAAAATCAACCAACTTTCGTTGTGAAGATTATCTATGCCTAAATTTTAGAATTCCAAATCTCTTTGCGAATTCTTCAAGTTAAACAAGCATTAAAGTTCACGTTTGATATGTTTACAAAATCCCTAAACCAAATCTCTTTGCAAATAGGATATTTTGCTCATCATAGATAGTTCAGACAATCAATTACACTTTTGTGTCAACTAATTAACCTAAGATCAGATTCTAGGTAGCTAAGCTAGAATAAGCAATAAACACAATCTAGATGAACAACTCTATAGATTCAATCCTAACAATCTAACAACCTAACAATTCATGAATTCCTTTGAAAACTCTAAACCTAACAGGGAGATTACTGAGACATAATAAATGAAACACAAATCATTAACTGAATAAATTGCATTAAGTAAATCAAAAGAAGAAGAAAAGAGTTTAGAAATCTTCTTCAAAAATCCCTGAAAAGATGACTGCTCAAAAATCAAGCATATGACTAAACAATGACCTTAAAATCCTATAAATAGGCTAAAACACGATTTGAGCTTTATTTGTAAACAGGAAACACTTCTGGGCAGAATTTGCAATTCTTCAAAATTTTAAAAAGATGAAAAATTCAATTGCCGTCAGATATTGGTGTCGACCGACACTGACCTATGGTGTCGATCGACACCCATTCCAATTTTGCTCTCCGAGTTCGTTTCTTCAGCGTAGCTTCTCGGTTTGCTCCAAAACGTCCCATAATCTCCAAATAAGTCCAAAACGCTCCTAGACCTGCAAAGACTCTAAAAGATTTGAAAGACACTAAAAAAACTCTAAAACAAGACTAATATCATGGTTAAAAACTATAAAAACCATGATATATCAAGAGGCTGGTGAGGAAGATGGTGCCGAGAACGAGGATGCAGAAAAAGAAGCGGATAATGTGGAGGAAAAACCGCAGGTGGTGTCTAGTGATGAAGTGAAAAAGCTAAAGAAAAGCATGTTGGATCTACAAGAAAGAATGGTGAAGATGAATAAATGTATGGAAGATGGTTTTGAAAAATTGTTAAACTTGATTGGTGGGTAGGATACAAGGTTAAAGGAAGTGGAATTATTTGTGAGATGGCAAACTTCGAATGATAGCCGTTTTGATCCTGTTTATTGCTTCGGTGGTGGTACAACTGGTGGTGGTGATGGTACAACTGGTGGTGAGGATGGTACAACTGGTGCTGGTGGTGGTACTGGTACAACTGGTGCTGGTACAGGTACAACTGAGGAAGAAGCTGACGAGGACAGTGAGGAAGAAGCTGACGAGGAAGTAGTTAGTCAAAAGAGGACGAGGAAGCCATCAGATGCAAAGAATTCTCCCTACACGACTATGACGGAGGAAAAGAAGAGGAAGAAAACAGAATCCAGTAAAAACTGATGTGCTTTGGTTTCGGTTTGAAGTATCTATAAACAATATCTATTTATATTTGAAGTATGTGTTTCGGTTTTTAACTAGTTATGCACCACAACTTTGAACTATGTACTTTGGTTTGTTGTTGTAATGGTTTTAATTACTTTTAATCAGAACTTATATTAGGTACATTGACTTATATTAGGTAATACTATGTGCACATACTGGTAATACTATGTATGTTGGTTTTACTGGTAATACTCTTAATACTGGTAATACTATGTATGCTGGTTAAACAAAGATACTTAAAAAAACTTGAACAAAGATCCCTTAAACAACCATAGAAGTACTTAAACAAAGATCCCTTAAGCTCTTCACTTTAACTCACCCAACTTATTCTTCTCTTCTTCAAATCGGGCGAGCAATTGAAATAGGCGATCTTCTACTTCTCCCAATGTAGTTTTGGTTAAATTAATCTCCTCCAAAATTGCATCACTCAACTCCTTGTAAATGTGGCAATCTCCATCCTTCACATTATGACAATGTTAACAATAAACACAAAATGGATAACAATAATCACAAAATTGATAATGTGATAGGATCCTTACACGACTATCACCAGAACAGGAGTAGAATTTTTGACCAGTCAACAACCCAATTGTATGAGTCTTAAGCACAGCTAGTTTGCCACAGTAACATGAAGTCGGAATGCCAATAGGTGAGGGCTCCCATGTCACTGGAGTCGGAGTGATATCTACCAGAGAACCCTAGATTTCGAGCTCGTCGTCGCAATCGGCAGAGAACCCTAGATTTTGATTTGGGAGAATTATGTTTTCTCTGTTTGTAACTTTGGGGCAAAAAATTCAAATAAAAACACCAACAACCAATCAAAATAAGCCACGTCTTAAGATAAGTGCGCCGTTATGCCACGTTTTAAAACATGTGCGCCGTTATGCCAAAGATATGTGCGCTGTTATATAACACATAGTTGTCCCAAGTTTGAATTCCTTGAATTCTGTAAGCTAGCTTGGTCTACCTGCTTTGTTCTTATTTCAATGACAGTGTTACAAATGTAACACATAGTTGTCATTTTGATGTTTTACTTAATTACGCAATTATACTATGGTATAACAAATAAATTTCAGTTGTCCGGATCATTTTGAAAATTTGTAACACATTTCCTATGATTCCATACCATCATATTTGAAAAAACACATTTTTTCAAGTTTTGCTTCATAAGGTATATGACATTAACAAACTCTTCTTAAAAGTGTAAGGTGGTGTGGAGGTGATTGTGGGAGAATACTCATATATAATATTCGAAAAATCGTTTTAAATTTGGTACTTTGTATTTTATATTGAAACACATAGATAATTGATCTGATGTTATGAAATAATTCAAAAGTAAAATAATTATTTTCTATTTAATTACATTTATTAGATTTTTTGAAAATTATTTTCAGATATATTTTTTAATTAATTTTGGTATAGCAAAATTAACAATGAAATGTTCATATGCGAGAAATAATTGAAACACATAAATTATTGAAACACATAAATAATTGAAACGCATATATAATTCAAACACATATAAATACAAATTCAAACATAGTAGTACAAATACAATAACCATTATTACCTAGTTGTCTAAACAGATTGTAACAATGAAAATTTCCAAATCACGCACCACCACTTGGACCACCTACTTCAACACCACCACTTGGGCCACCTACTTCAGCACCACTTGGGTTCTCAATGTTTGTAATTTGAACCGACTTCTTCTTTCGTTGTGGTTCTACTACTGATGGTTTCCTTCTTACTTGACGTCTTCCCTTTTTGGTTTTTTTCTTCTCGATTCTTCCCTCATGAGTCTGTACACTGCGGATATCGCATGGGCACAAGGATACTTGTCAATATCAAAAGTTTTGCAACTGCATGTCTTGTTTCGCAAATCCACCATATAATGCTTCCCATCCCGTCCAACCGTACTATATTCAAGCATGTATACGTTTAGCTCAGTCGCAATCAAATAACACGCTTCTGCACATCTCTGCACTATGTCATTCACCCACGGCACTAGGAGCCTCCCGGAGTTTCCGTATATAACGCTCTCCTTCCTAATTTGTTAAATCATTCGAAAATTTTCTCGACTATCGCATCTATCATAGGTAACAAGTTGTTGTGTCTAGCCTCCTCAATCACTTTGTTCAGAGACTTTACACAATTACTTGTGTCTATGTTGTACCTTGCTCCGAAAAAATAGCACCTCGCCCATTTTGACACCTCAACGCTTTCATCTAGATATTCTGCTACTCTAGGATATCGTCTTCTAAAATTATTGTACCTTCTTACGAAGTCATGCTCTGAATAAATCTGAGCAATATCCCTGAACATCTGCGCAACCACTTCTTTGTTGACGTTCGAAACTTTTAGCCTTACATTTTGGGAAAAATGGAATATACAGTACCCATGTGTAGACTTGGGGTACACCTCACGCACCGCCTTTATGAGGATTGTGTTTCTGTCACTCACAAAAACCAGCTCATTACTGTCCTTAATAACGGTTTTCAGAGTTTCGAAAAACTAGTTCCAACTTGCATCATTTTCACCATCCGTTACAGCAAATGCAATCAGATAGGTGTGACGGTTAGGATCATGAGCTGTAGCAATCATTAGCACACCACCATAACAAGTCTTCGAAAAAATGGAATCCACAATGAGAACTTTCCTCATCGATTCAAACCCTTCAATACAAGCACCTAGTGCGATGAATACATACTTGAACCTTCCTTCCTCATCCAACTTAACAGCTGTGTTTGTTCCAAGATTCACTTGCTCTAGCATATAAAAATAAGAGTACAACTGCTTGTTTCCTTCTTCTGGATCACCACGCAACTCGTTAGCAGCTTCATTCTTTCTCCTCCAACATGTACAATATGACAGTGGGATACCATATTTTCTTTGAACCAAACCCATGAGATGTTTAGCACTTGGAGTCTTCACTATACCTGGATAGTCTTCTCTCAAAAGACCAACAACTAATCCTGATGTGGCTCTGTTTCTATTCTCGCCGCTTGTACTAGAACTAGCCCGAGAGCATGTGTGCGGTATACTTGTACACGAAAGCACTCTGAATTCTTGACCTTTGTAATTTGTAAATACCATTCACACCCTTGTCTATATTGACGACATTTCAACACATATCTATCTATCTCACTCTTGCTTGTTGAGAAGGCAAAACAACTTTTATGTGCACCTCTCTCAACAAAAGCTTTCACTTCCTTCTTATTATTGAATTCTTGGCCAAGTTTCAAATCCATACCATCTTCCCATCTCTGAGCAAACTGATCCCTTCCTTCCTCTTCACTTGGAATATATTCATGCTCCATATTGTTATCCATACTCCTATCCGAAGAGTAATCCATTCCGTTATCTTCATCATCACTTGAAGATATATTTTCAAACTCTCCACGACCATCATTATCCACTGCCTCATGATGTTCTTCCAATGGTGTTTTGTAAAGAGTAAGAGCACCAGCATTCCCACAACCTGTTGGAACCACTTCATCGTAATTCAAACCAACTGAACTACTTTTCTCTCTACGTGAAACTAGACCCTTATCCTTCTCCAACTGATTCCTTCTTGAAACTAGACTATTACCCTTCTCCACATGCAATACACTTCTACATTTATTTGCATCCATCGACGTTAGATAAACATAAACGTCATCATCATCGACGATATATGATTTTCTCAAAGGTCTCGTGTCCAATGGTATGAAATTCATTTTCAGTTCTCTCGAATCTATCCCAACCTTTTTGCATACACTTTTCAATAACATCGAATAACTAATCTCCTCCACAGATAAATTCTTGAACAATAGTGGGTACATGCGATCTTCTGCTGAAATCCATTCATACCCATCTCCGTTCTTTACATAATGTCCTCCATAATCAAAATATAAGCTTGTGCTCATTGTCTCCTGAAAAAAAAAAAAACAACTAAATGTCATATCTGTTGTACCCAGTTGTACTCAGTGTTCCCTATTATCAGTAGTACCCAGTTCTACCTACTGTTTCGTAAATGCAGTAGTGTCCAGTTGTACTCAGTATTCCCTATTATCAGTACTACCCAGTTCTACCTACTGTTTCATAAATGCAGTAGTACCCAGTTGTACTCAGTTGTTCCAAGTCTGCATTTTTCAATTATGGCCTGAGATTCTCTAATCCTCTATGATTCAACAACTGTGAGATGTTACATTACTTGAATAAGATAATGGGATCCAAGATAATGGTAGCTAATCCCAAATCAAATTGGATATCTTCTTCCAACTTGCGGATTGGATCAAATTGTATTACTATCTTCAATTAAAACTATAACATAGTAGAACGCACCTTAATTGAAGTTTCAATTGAACAAATCCGTTTGGGATCAATGGTGAAGACGCTGGGAGGATGGGATGATGTCACCACGGGAAGAAGAAGAAGAGGATCCTCGATGGATCAATTTGATTTTCAGTTTTTTTTTTCTTTTAATTATTAGTTTAGGGTATTTAGGTAATTTACCACTTCATTAAAGGTTAGAGGGTTATATCAGATTTTTTTTTTATGTTGAGATTTGGTGTTGGGGAGAAAAGGTTTATAATATTTTGATTCCAATTGGGCCTCAAACCAGCGGGCTTGGCCCAAGATGTCACTTAGCGGGGCGGACTTGGACCCTTAAATTGACGTACAAAAGAGAGTGGGTATCGCGGTCTAGACCCGTACGTTTGCGGGTTAAACAGTTTTTGTCCGATATGGATCGCGGGTTTGCGGATTGTCCAAAGTAACTTTCATCTCCTTCCTTCTGGTTTCAAATCTTCTTGAATTCTCCATCAATCTGAATTATATTTAATCATTTGCTTTAATTTTTCTCAAAATTTCGATTAATTGAAAGAATTTTGTAGCCTTGTTTACTTCGCCTGATTCAATCGAACAAGGACTATGGTCAGAGTAGTTGGGCAAATCCAATCATCGATTCTAGACAAGTATGTTCTTGTTTCTCTAATTCTCTATTGTTCTTTGCTAAAATGTGATTTGTTTGGTTTGAGCTTTTTTAATGGTTTAGAGTCTGAACTGAAGTTTGATGTGTCATCGTAATTCGTAAGTATATGTATATGTTTTGACTCTTTTAAAAATACAGGCTTGGAGCTACTCAAGGCGGTCAAAGCTCGAAAGATGACTCTTTAAATCATATAGGTTTGGAACTTCAGTCTTGCGTTTACATAGTTGTTTAGTATATGGACTTTGTTATAGCTCGAAAGATGATTCTTCTATGTGGAAACACCTGTGGTGGAGGTCAAAGCTCATTGGATTATCTTTTTGGTGGTGGTGACGTTCCTGCTCCTACTGAAGCTAACAACAGCACTGCATCACGGTCATGGATGGCACACGTATCAGTTGCAACTTCAACCAAACTCATGTCCACGGGCCGGACCGCTAAACCGCTAGAATTGGCGGGGCGCGTATGGGCTTGTGTTTAAAACAGCGGACGTTCGCAGACTAGTCTATCGCGGATTAGATTTAGAAAATGTCCATCGTGGACGGCCCGTCTGGTCGCGGGTAAGTCTGTTTGCCATCTCTATTCTTGATATACAACCGAGAAAAAGGAATTAAACTAAAATTAACCAATCCCAATTTCAATCCGAACCGAATTTTTACTCTGGTCCTATGAGAGTAAAATACATGAATTACCTAAAGAGAAAACTAACATATATACGACATATACTTCATTTCTTTTTCAAGAATGTTATATTGATTATTCCCTAGCCGCAGCTTATCCGATTCCAGCTTCTTTATTCCACCGCTGATCTCGCTCCAACGACATGTTGATGTTCGTGTTCATGGATTCGCTATCTTCCGGCGCACCACCCTCCGATGACGACCTTCTCTCCGACGACAATCTCTTCTCATCGTTCATCGATGTCTATAGCCTCACCTCTGATCCAAATCCTTCTCTCTTCCAACTCTGTTTCTGGCACCAATCCTCCTCCGCTGTCAGCGTGGAGACTATCTCGTTGGTTTAGTAGAATTTGTGGTGCTTATAATCGGATATATTTGCCGGTAGCTCCGCTCTGGTCCTGGAGGTTGAAGTTTTTCCTTTGGACTTTAAACTCATGTGAACAACTTCCCAAATTCTGACATTTCGTCCATGAATTAATTTGTCCACATGATCCAACATCGCCGAATCTTCATTTCGTGTACAATTTTGAATTTTGAATTAATTTGTAACGTCCGTGTTTCGGAGAAAGGGAATTTTGTCGGAAAAGTTACAGAAGTATCGTATCAAGGTGTTTTGATACGATTGGGTTGACGGTTTGTGATCACTCTCTTTGGAGTTAATCTTGAGTGTTTCGAGAATGGAGTTTTCTCGGGAACGGAAAACTGATTGATCGAGGGTCGAAAAGTCAAATTTTGACCAGAAAAGAGAAGGGATCGATCGATCCATGACCGCGTTGCCGAGCTAGTTGTGGTTGGGCGAGTGGACCGTTCGATCCATAAGTGTCGGCAGATCCTTTTTGTTTCTTTGGTCTCACCAAACCCCCTTAATCGCGGATCTTCTTCTTCCTGGGTTTTTGGTGGGAGCTTCAGAGAGAGAGGGAGTGAGAGATTTAAGGTTTGAGTCAAGGGAAAGAAAGAGCAAAGAGGGAAAGCTTGGTTGTGGCTTTAAGGAAGGTTTGAGCTTGTTGGAGCTTAGGGAGTTGCAGAGGATTGTTTTTGTTGAAGCGTGGAGGGAGAGAAGAGTTCACCAGCTGCGTTGTGGTGTTGTTCTCAGCCTTAATCCGTCCGAATCAAAGTGAGTGCATGACCATGAGTTCATCTACGCATGTGAGAAGGTTTTGTGTATGTTTTGTGGGTTTTGTGTTGATAGGATAGTTTTGATTGAATTCCTTGTTTGTGTTGCTTGTTTCCTTGGTGTTTGGAGTTGGGTTTGTGCTTAATCGTTTGTAGGAAGCAAGGTTGAGGCCCAGGGTGGTCGTTGGTCGTGTGCGACAGTGGAAGAAGTCGAATTCGGAGTTGCAGGAGGTGTACGATCGATCGATCCAGGGGTGAACCGATCGATCCCATGCTGTAAGTTTGGAGTTTGTCTGGAGAGGTTGGATCGATCGGTCAAGGTGTGTGGACCGATCGATCCAGAGAAGGGATGGATTGGATCGATCGATCCGTTCCTTGGACTGATTGATCCATGTGTTTAGTAGCCTGGTTTGTGGTTTGTTTGCTAGTTTGTGCGATTTTTTATCTTAGTTGCTTGTGTGTATAGCTTGTAGATGGGAGGACCGCCTCGCCAAGTATTTGTGATAATACTTACGCATCTCTTTGTGTGGTGCAGGTAAAGATAAAATGTGATCGTGGAATCGAGGCGATGATTAGGACTCGTTGTCGTTGTGGTTGTTGTTGATGTTGTGTGTCGAATTTATTTACATTTGATAAATGCGATTTTTGTTGTTTGACGGTTGTTTGGTGTTAATTGAATAAACGAGTCTTTTTTTGGTTTATTGTTATTGCGTTTTTGTTGAGTTAATATTATGGGGTATTAACTATTGTATAAAAAAAAAATCGGGTGTGGTTGTTTCAACTTTACTCCTAATTTGTCTAATTATCCTCCACGAACAACATAATCTTCATTTTATGGAAAACTTTAAACTCATGTGAACAACTCCCCCAAATTATGATATTTCATCCATAAATTGATTTGTCCACATGTTTCCACCATCTGCAATTAATGTTGGTCCAATTAATGCTCTTCCTATCACATCACAGTTATTACAATTTGTTTTTGGAGAGGGCAGAATTGTCCACTCACCTCACATCAAAATATTATTTTTGGCATTATAAAAATTATGACATTTGCCAAAAAGTTTTTTCAAATATGGCCTTCTAAATTCAACTACCTTACCTAAATATGGTACAATAGTGTTTTGATTGGTCAAAGAGATTAAAAGTGGTGCAAAATAGCTTGAAATTGCATTTATTTAACATATAACTTGATATAGCTGGAAATTAATTAAAAAGAATTGAAGATCAAATTCCATAAAATTAGTTGACTGTGATATACATAAATGTATGGTGTTACAAATTATAGTAATCAAGGGGTAAGAGGGAGAGGGGAGTTGAGGATAAATTGTTTAAAAAGAGTAAGAGCAGGCTTAGACCATCCCCATTGCACAAAAAAGAGGGGATGGTTAGAGTATTATATATTAAAAATTTTAAAAGAATGGTTCTACAGTATAGAACCGGTGTCTCACGGGAGACACTTTCCTTGTTTAAAGACCCCCGACGTGGCAGATGGAGATTGGTCTGGTGGAAGATAATTTGTTTTGGTTGATTTTTTATTTTATTTTCTCACCTCTTCCTCTACGAAATCGCAAAGGAGAAAAGAGAGAGGGTCGTCGAAAAGTTTTCTTCAGATCCGGAAACGGATCTGTGCGTCTCATCGACTACCTTCGTTACTCGATTAATGGTGGGGAAGCTTTCTACACTTCATCTTCTTCATCAATCTCTCTCTCTCTCTCTCTCTCTATGTTTGTCTCTCTCTCTCTCTTTCTGTGTCTCTCTACGGCGATTCCGAAATAAACAAGTTTGTTTCATCTTCGGAGTTATCGGTAATCAATCTATGTTTTATATTGATTCGTTTTCGTTTATCTGATTCGTTCTTCATCAATCGTTTATCTAACGATTTCGTTTGTAGCTTTAACTTCATCTAAATCCGAATTTTTCAATCGATCGCTCATGGTTTATCTATTTACTAGTACTTTATGTGTGTGTGTGTGATGATGTTAAGCTTTATATGTTTTAGAACTCGAATCTGTTCCTGGAGCACCTGGAGGCTTGTTGAAATCTCGTTATTAGCAGGAGGCCGCAGAGGGACTTGTCTGAGTTTGGTGTTCGAAGTAGCAAGAAATCGAAGGTATACATCTTCAAGAACTCGAATCTTTGTTTCTCATCCTATTGACTAGTCTAGGGTTTGTTCTTATAAGCTTGCTAATGTTGCAACGCCTGTTTATCTTAAGGATAATTAAGCAGTTTGAGTTCATCTCTTTGTTGAGTTTCAAATATCACCGGATTTTAAATGAGTTTGACTTGTTGTTGTAGGAGCTGGGGTTACGACAATGATGATCAATAAGAGAGTTGATTATTATTGTTGTTGTAGGCCGAGCCCAAGAGATATGAAAATGTTGAATCTAAGTCCGAGTCAGAAAGGGATAATAATAACAATGACCATGATAAGGTTAAGAAATATTATGACGAAGATGAGATGAAGAGACAAGATCAACTTTGGATAGATGCAAAGAAGATGCATCCATGGTATGATGCCCCTCGAAAGGTGAAGGTAATAATAACAAATCAGCAAACAAAATCTCAGTACTTAATTTTGTTGCCATATGAACAAAGAATAATTTTGTTGATTATTATTGTTGCAGGAGCTAAGACAATACTTCCCCATCTTTGGTTTCATCTTCCACAGGTAAGTCTTCCAGCTTCATTATTGTGTTGTTTTTGGAGTCGAGAAAATTAATTAAAAGCATACAATGAAGTCTTGTGTTGTTGATTCACATACTGCCTACAATCAAAAGCATAGAATCAAGAAAATTTTAAAATCATACAATCAAGAAAGCATACAATTAATTAAAAGCATACAATTAAAAGCATACAATCAAGAAAATTTTAAAATCATACAATCAAGAAAGCATACAATTAATTAAAAGCATACAATCAAAAACAAATTAAGCATGATAATAAAATAAAAGTTTGTCTTACCATACGCTATAATAATACAACACAACATTGCTATCAGTTAAGAGTAAACAGAGATTGATTACCGATAATAAATTAAGCATGATAAACCGATAATAAATTAAACATGATAATAAATTAAGCATTGGTGTGTTATTCGATTTGTTTATTTTCAGAATTTAGTCTTTGCTTCTTATAAACAAACACAAAGCTATTTGTGTATCTTGAGTTACTTGGGTATCTCTTTGACTTAAGCATTCCCCACAATGGGACTTTGGTTCAGTCACTGAGTTACTTGAGTATCTCTTTGACTTAGAATAAATATCCCTCCATTTTTCCTATTTAATCAACTCCATATCTCCTCTACCTGTCCTAACTGAGAATAAATATCCCTCCAGTTTTACTTAAATGGCTTCTAACAATCCATATGCTTTTTCTCAAAACTTCATGGACCTCTTGAGTAGCCAAAGTGAAAGTAATAACCAGGAAACACTTCTTTCATTTTCACCTCCTACCCAAATCCCTCAGTATAGTACCCAATGTAGTGATGCACAAAACCTAGCTGAGAACTCAAGAGATGGTAGACGCAGATGGACTGCCCCTGAAGATGTTGTGCTGATCAGTGCTTGGTTAAACACCAGCAAAGATCCAATCGTGGGGAATGAGCAAAAAGCTGCTGCCTTTTGGGAAAGAATTGCATCCTATTATGCAGCAAGTGAATCAGTAACAGATAAACCAAATAGAGGGGCCAGCCAATGTAAACAGAGATGGAAAAAAATCAATGAGAGTGTGAACAAATTTGTGGGATGTTACAGCCAAGCCTCGAGTCGGAGAAGCAGCGGCCAAAGTGATGATGATGTTCTCCAAATGGTCAACGAGTTGTACTTCAACGATCAGAAAGTTAAGTTCGGCCTAGAGCATGCGTGGAGGAAGCTAATGCATGATCAGAAATGGTGTAGTTTCTCTAAAGGTACTGAAAGCTCCAAAAGAACTAAGCTAGATGAGGGTGGTGCATACTCCTCAAGTTCAAATACATCATCTCCTCATATGGATGAAGCATGTCCTCGCCCTCTTGGTGTTAAGGCTGCCAAACGAAAATCGAAGAAGTGTGTCTCTAAATCAGAAGGTGAAGGTAGTTCCCTGTTACAGTTCGAGAGGATGTGGGAGATCAAGGAGAAAGACATAGCTGGTAGAGAAAGACTATCAAGGCAGAGACTTCTAGAAAGTCTCATAGCGAAAACTGAACTTTCTGAGGATGAACTCAAACTAAAAACAAGCTAATTTCTGAAATCAGGGTGTGGTTACAAATCAGGGTGTGGTTACAAATCAGGGTGTTTGAGGGAGAGGAGTGTTACGGATATGGCTGGTAAAGAGAGTAAGAGCACGTATAGGTTGGTCCCTAGCAACACTATGACCTGCTCCTCTCACAGTTGTGTAGGTCACGTTCCCTTCGTAAACCTCTGTGTACCTTCCCACCTGCCCTTCGGCAAACCACAAACGCCATTCCTTTACAACCGTTTGATCAAAATTTCTGGACACAGTGAAAAACAAATCCAAATTTTCTGTTACCAAACTGAATTAACACAAAGTATTATTTTGTTAAATATATTCATTTAGATATATTGCAAATCTAAAGTATATTAACTAAAGTAATTTTGGAATTTTTATCATATTTAAATAAATAAAAAACCAAACCGAACCAATGTAAAATTCAATTTTATCTGAGAATTATTTTTAAATCCGAAAAAAAAAACAGAAAAACAAAAAAAAAACAAACAAACCAAAAACGAAACCAAATACTCCGGCCCTATGAGAGTAAAATACATGAATTACCTAAATAGGTACAATAGTGCTTTGATTGGTCGAACAGATTAAAAGTGGTGCAAAATAGCTGGAAATTGCATTTATTTAACATATAACTTGATATAGCTGGAAATTAATTAAAAAGAATTGAAGATCAAATTCCATAAAATTAGTTGACTGTGATATACACAAATGTATGGTGTTACAAATTATAGTAATCAAGGGGTAAGAGGGAGAGGGGAGTTGAGGATAAATTGTTTAAAAAGAGTAAGAGCAGGCTTAGGTTTGTAAATAGGCACTTCATGACCAGCTCCTATCACTGTGGCAAACCTAAAATTGCCTTTGTATTCCTCTGTGTAACCTCCCAACTCTCCTTCGCTAAACCACGGAAGCCATTCCTTTACAACCGTTAGATTCATCATCTTCAGAACGTACATTGTACCTGTCACCGAAACCACTGTATCTGTGTCTCCACTGTACACCCAAACTCGAAGATGCTCATGACTCATCAGCTCTTTGAGAGTAGGTAGCATTGATGCAGATGCATCCATCTGGCTCCAAGTAACCCCGGCTTCACTACATAGCTTCCACGTGTAGGGCAGTTTCGCGACGTGCATGGAACGCTGAACCTCGGGCAGGTTAAAGTAAGCCGCCATGTAATGTTCTCTGCACGGATCAGACTTCATCACCGTTGTGCATTCTTTGGATTGGTTAGTCAACGTGGGGTTTAGGCACTTAGGAGCTAGTATGTCGTATTGGTTCAATTCTCCTACGACGTCTTCCATTTTCATACTCAAATCTATGCACTCCGTCGCATTTGGAGGGTTACCTCTGCAGTTTTTCTCGAGGCTAAGGAAAGCTTCTTGTGAGATTATAGCATGACTCACCAAAAACTCATACCCACCCATTGAGTCGGCCTCGTCGTCGAGACTCGGGTTACCAATCAAAATCCCACGTAGGTTCATGAAGGTTTTGTTGTTGTTATTATGGGCAAGGATGGTTTGTGCGAGTTGTGGAACATAGTGGCCGGCGTAACTCTCACCCGCGATGTAAAATTCTCTTCCTTTATATTCCGGAAACCTCTCGAGCCATTTCACCAAGAAGACGTAGTTATCAGTTGCTGTTTTCATGTCCCCGGGATTCTCCAAATCCGACTCTGTGTTCGTGTACGAGAATCCTGTTCCTGCTGGAGATTCTAAGAATAATATGTTCGCCGCTGCGAATCCACACGTAAATAATATGTACTGTTAACTTTTTTAAGATAAACAAGTTATTTTACATGCGCTTTTAGCTAGCTAAAAAGATCTTATATATGGAAGGAGTAATTATCAAAAACAAATATATACATATAAACTAAGGATTCTATAAGAAGAAGGTTTGTACCTTTGTTCCATGAATAAGGATTGGTATAGAGTGTTTTGCCGTCGCTATGTATGCGGAATGGACCAAGCTCTTGAAATGCCCCATATAGAGAGGAGCAGCCAGGTCCTGCATTTAAAAAAAAAAAAAAATATATATATATATAAGCTGCGTATGAATGTTTATGTTCTGTTGACAAAATTCATCAATTTTATTACACTTGTCAGTGATTATATGCATACCTCCGTTTAGCCAGAGAACAAGGGGTGAAGAGTTTTTGGTTTTGGTGGCTTCCACGAAATAATAGTACAATGATCGACCGGCCGATTCATTCACGGCCACATAACCGCCATATTGTCTAAAACTAACTGAAGGCTGTCCGGGCAGATTCTCAATTCGATCTCTCTCCCTTAGCTCTTGTTGGTTAACAACGCTTATGTTTTGGAGCGAAGACACGCTTAAGCGACGAATCGCATTTAAGTGGCTTGTGTCTATTGACGAACCAATCCCTCGCTTCAACCGGTGCAGACGGTTTAGAACATGTTTTTGGCTCGTGCAATGGATTTGCGATGCCTGAAACAAGAAAAGGAAGAGACAAGTGGTTACAGACCAGTCTTGTAGTTTTCCCATTTTATTATGTTTGGATCTTTATGAAAGAAAGCAGAATGAAGTTTTTAAGAAAATAAAAAAAAAGAGACATGAAAGGTTGAGACAGAGAATGACAGCATTATATGGATACATTTTTAGTTATTGACAACTATTTTAATCACCCATTTAACCTATTGTAACAACTTGACAGTTGATTTGCCTCAGTAACTACTCCCAACCAGTTTAACTTTTATTTAATTATGTAAACCAAAATAACAAGATTTCAGAAAATTGGTTTTTCTAAAATTTGGAAAACAGAATTCTACTGTTTTTTAAACGAATTTTTAATTTTAGAAGAAAAAAAATTGAAAACCCTTTATTTTAGACATACTTCATGAATAGAAAACAAATAAAAATTATAGTAACCATATAAAATTCTTAAATACTTTATATACATATGCATATATATATATATATATATATATATTAACTAAACTAAAATATTATTATAACTATAAAAATATTTCTATTATATAAACAACTATTACAAATCTCTTAAAATAAATATTTTTAATTCAAATCTTTTTTAGTTATAGTAATATAGTTTTTGGTTTTCTAATATAAATTATATTTATATATATATATATAAATATATTTGGTAAAGTTTATGTTAAACCGCTATTACAACCGCTGGCAACTAGTCATAAATTTTGCCGCAAACGCAATTGTTTCTAACCGTTAAACTAGTCGTATAAATCGTTTAATAACACTTGAAAGTTGAAATGGGAACCGTCCGCTTCTGCAAACTCTTGCATCCGCATCCGCTTTATTTAAACAAATCATATCCTAAATCAACTTATAAGTGTAATCAGAAAACTTAAGTTGAAATTATCGAGGCATCTCTCTCGTCTTCCCCTCTAGCCCCTCCAATTCGCTGACCAAAGAGAGAGACCTTATATTACCGCTGTTGGGGTTGGATCCCGAACCCAAGATCCAAGACCCAAAAAAAGATATCCACGTCATCTCCACATCACAACATCACTTAAATACCCAGGGTCCCACAATCAAATAGAGTATTGCCGAGGTATTAGAACTCAGAAGATCCGCTAATGAGCGAGGTGACAGACCTCGGGGCATCCATCAAAGAGTTCGCATAAACGAGGCGAAAAGGTGAAAAAGGTTAAAGCACTAGAACAAGCTCAAGACATAAAGGCACATACTAAGCCTAGCTATATTCAAATCGAGGCATTACTGCAATAAATACAAAGATCAAAACCGACACATTTAAAGAGAATCATTACATTAATTAGCCGTGTTGATCCTAATCATTGTGTATAAATATAGAACCTTGTAGAAGAATAAGGACATCTGTTACAATATCGCAACATCAATACTATACTTTTCTTTGCTAATTTACATACTTTCTATCGTTAACAATTTTTATTATTGATTCATACTTTTGTTTTTGATAGTTTTTTCTCATGAAAATTATAAATACTTGAGTGTTCGGATCTAACCTCCACATTCACAAGATATGAATGATCAAATTCAATACATATCAACAGTGACCAAATTTACAGATCTCACACGAAAGGAGAAAATCTGTTTTGATTATAATTGTCATTTCTTTTGAAGAAAGAAAAAAAAAAAAAAGAGATTGCGGTAACATGAATAAAGATTACAAAGCTATACTGGTGCTTGTTGGAAACTGAATTAGTGACTTGGCTAAGGCATGTAAATAATTAATCATGAATTTATTATTAACTGGGTAATTAGTATAAGAATTAGAATGAAGGGAAAACAAAAAGCAAAGAAATGAGTAAACCAAAATAAAAAGATTTCAGAAAATTGGTTTTTCTAAAATTTGGAAAACAGAATTCTACAGGTTTTTAAACGAATTTTTAGACTTCCTTCATGAATAGAAAACAAATAAAATTATAGTAACCATATAAAATTCTTAAATACATTATATACATGTGCATATATATATATATATATATATATATATATATATATATATATATTAACTAAACTAAAATATTATTATAACTATAAAAATATTTCTTTTGTTACAAACCTCTTAAAATAAATATTTTTAATTCGAATCTTTTTTAATTATAGTAATATGGTTTTTATTTTTCTAATATAAATTATTTATATATATATGTTTGGTAAAGTTTATGTTAAACCGCTATTATAACCGCTGGCAACTAGTCATAAATTTTGCCGCAAAACACACTCGTTTCCAACCGTTAAACTAGTCATATAAATCGTTTAATAACATTTGAAATGGCAACCGTTCGCTTCTGCAAACTCTTGCATCCGCATCCGCTTTATTTAAACCAAAAAACAAGTTGAAATTATAGGGGCATCTCCCTCGTCCTCCCCTCTGGACCCTCTGATTCACTGACCAGAGAGGGAGACCTGATATTACCACTGTTGGGGTCGGATCCCGAACCAAAGGTCCAGGACCCGGAAAAGATATCCACGTCATCTCTACGTCACAACATCAATTAAATACCCGTAGATCCACAACCAAATTGAGTATTGTCGTGGTCTTAGAGCTCGGAAGACCCGGTAAGGAGCTCATATGAGCAAGGTGACAGACCTCGGGGGATCCATCAAAGAGCTCGCATAAATGAGGCGAAATGTGAAGAAGGTTAAAGCACTAGTACGAGCTCGAAGCGTTACTGCAATAAAGACAAAGATCAATACAGACACATTTAAAGAGAATCATTACGTTAATTAGCCATTTTGATCCTAATCATTGTGTATAAATATAAAACCAGTAGAAAAGAAGAACATCTGTTACAATATCGCAATATCAGTACTATACTTTTCTTTGCTAATTTACATACTTTCTATCGTTAAAATCTTTCATTTTTCATTCATATTTTTGTTCTTGAGAGTTTTCTTTCACGAATATTGCAAATATTTAAGTGTTCGAATCTGACATACACAATCGCAATATACGAATGATCAAATTCATACATATCAACAGTGACCAAATTTACAGATCTCACACTAAAGGAGAAAATCTGTTTTGATTATAATTGTCATTTCTTTTGAAGAAAGAAAAAAAAAAAGAGATTGCGGTAACATGAATAAAGATTACAAAGCTATACTTGTGCTTCTTGGAATCTGAATTAGTGACTTGGCTAAGGTATGTAAATACTTAATCATGAGTTTATTATTAACTAGGTGAAAAAGAATTAGAATGAAGGGAAAACAAAAAGCAATGAAATGAATAAAACCAAATTGAATATAAAACTTTTTAAAAGTGATGTTTGGAAGAGAAACAATGAATTGTGTATGCGGCTACTGCTGTATTAATCTTATATTTGATGATTTCGACATTTTGTATGCTTGACAATAATTAACTTAGATATAATTTGTTGAGTGTTATGTCACACACGCATATGTATGTCCATTTAGAACTTAAAATAATTGTCAATTGATTAGATGGCGTAAACAACATTGCAAAAGGAGGAAATTGGTTTAGTTGTTCTTTTTGTTTATATATATATACAAATTAAACACATCATATTCATCTATAGATCATTCAATCATTGGACCAAAGTGTCTTATTAAGTTTATAGGTGTAACACAAGTTACAAATCAGGGTGTTTGAGGGAGAGGAGTGTTACGGATATGGCTGGTAAAGAGAGTAAGAGCACGTATAGGTTGGTCCGTAGGCACACTATGTCCTGCTCCTCTCACAGTTGCATAGGTCACGTTCCCTTCGTAAACCTCTGTGTACCCTCCCACCTGCCCTTCGGCAAACCACGAACGCCATTCCTTTACAACCGTTAGATTCATATTCTTCACCGAGGCCAGTGTAGCTGTAAACGGAACCTCCGCGTCCAAGTCTCCAGTGTACACCATGATTCGGACACCCTCACCCATCACCTCGTTAAGGATAGGAACCATTGAGGTGTATTTATCATCTGTGTTCCAATAGGAATCAGCAAATTTCCTATTGCACTGTACCCACTCGTACGGTAATTTCGTGGTGTTGGCATGTATCGCTTCTTGAACCTTTTTTCTGTTAAGATAAGCCTTCACGTACATCCCAATGCACGGATCAACGTCCATTATTGTGGTGCATTTGCTGCTCGATGTGGAGTTTAGGCACGAATTAGAAGCGTATATGTTGAACATGTCCAAGTATTTTTTTTGATTAGTTAGTTGAGCTTCCCAAATTTCGCACTGGGCATCATAAGATGAGTTGTAATGTTCGTCGAAGTTGCAGAATTTATCGCGGCTGCCCATAATTTCTTGGGACACCAAACCATGACTCACCAAATATTGGTTGGAATGTGCCTCCAGTGTCTCAACCTCGAGTGCTGGATTGCCAATCAAAATGCCTCGTAGGTTGATGAAGGTTTTGTTGTTACGGTGAAGGATGATCTGGGCAAGTTGGGGAACATAGTGGCCGGCGTAACTCTGACCGGCGATGTGAATTTCTCTTCCTTTATATTCCGGAAACCTTTCAAGCCAATTCACCAAGAACATGTAGTTATCCTCTGCTGTCAGCTTGTCCCCTTGTTTCCCAAATTTCTCCAAATCTATTGGAGGATTCGAGTACGAGAATCCTACACTTACCGGCGATTCTAAGAACAACAGGTTCGCCTCTGCAAATCCATACGTGTAATCGCATACTTACTAGCTAGTCTCATTATATTATATCTTGTGAATATACACTAAAGTTTCTAATTAATATATTTTTAAAAAGGTATACGTACCGTTGTTCCATGAATAAGGATTGCGGAAAAGCTTTTTCCGGTCGCTACGTACGCGGAATGGACCAATCCCCCTAAATCCCCCACCTCCTAGAGCTGAGCAGGGCGGTCCTGTATTTTTAAAAAAAATTTGAACTTGTTTAATTCTCAATGATACATCCTCAGAAACTAGATGGTGGAAGACTTATCTTTTCAAGTTTTTAGAAGAGTCTAATTATAGAAATATAAGTAGTTTCCAATAAAAAGAGTTTGTAGAGGGATCTCTACATCTTATCAATATATATGTACCTCCGCCTAACCAGATCACAAGAGGAGTAGAGTCATTGGGTTTGATGGCTTCCACGAAATAATAGTACAAAAGCCGGGTGGCTTTTTCGTCTACGGCCACGTAACCGCCGTACTGTCTGAAACTAACGGGAGGTTGTCCCGGGAGCTTCTTGATTAGATCTTTCTCCTTTAGCGATGGCACGCGACGAAGCACATTGAATTGTTTCGTGTCACTTGACGAACCAACTCCTCGCTTCGACCGGTACAAATGTGTTTGGCTCGTACAATGGATTTGTGATGCCAGAGACAAGAATAGGAAAACACAAGCCGTCACGGACCAATCTTGTCGTTTTCCCATTCTATTATCTCAGAATCCTTTGAGAATAACTTGGGAAAAATAAAGGATACGAAAGGTTTAGACAATGAATGGCAGCATTTTATAGATATATTTCTGACTTTCGACAACTATTTTAATCACCTATTTAGCCTTTTGTAACAACATAACAATAAACCCCAGAATTTAACTTACCGGTCTCCGTAGAAAAAGGATAAAAAATACATTGCATTCACATTTTATAACTCTATTGTTTGAAGAATTAATTACGGGAAAATGATTTTTTCTCGAGATTCTTATGGATTTGAGATTGATCGTCCATACTTACGTTTTTGAGCATTATTTTGTCATGGCAGGCGGAGAAGTTTCTCAATCAGTTTTCGAGAATCGGTTTGAAAACTCTTTCACTCAAAGAAACACAAATTTAACCCTTGAATTGATCGAATCGATTCCAACTCGATTAAGCAAAAGACACAAGATACCAACGAGTATAGAAGATGAAATGGAGATGAAGATGAATTGGACATGAATTGATTTAGAATTGGAAATTTTGATTTGATTTGAAAGCAAGAACAACAAAAATTTGAGCTAATTAGTTTGGGGGAAAATTGAAATTCTTATTTGATTCGATTGATGTCTAAGATTGGAGCATTTGGGTTCCCTCTACATTATCCCCTTAGGGTATAGCTTCCTTTATTCAAGATGTGATTAATTGAATCCACTAGGTTAATCGGAAGAGATGGTGTTGGTGGCGGAGACGTATTGTGAGTCGGAAGCGAAGAAGATGGAGTTGAAAGTGACGGTGTTGATAGAGTTAACAGAGACGGAGCGAGCAAGACAGTGAGAAGCGATGGTTGTGGTCAAAAGCGAGGACTGTGGTCGGAAACGAGCACGACGGTGAGAAGCAATGGTTTTTCAGCAAAGGTAAGGGAAGACAGGGGCAAAATGGTCAATTTTCTTCTCCACAAAACCCTAATCTTATAAGGCCGGGAAATAGTCTCCAAATTGAAAGTTTCAGCCCAATAAAGCCCCAAATCCATAATAATCCCTTGTTTGAATAAAAGACACTAAACTAGATTTATAACTCTATAGTAACAATATGAAAAATGCGGCTGCGTTTTTTTATTGTAACTTTTCATAATATAATTTTATTTTATTTTTGATAATTTAAAAAAAAAAATTTTACGTTTGTGTCTTCTTACAAAGTTGTCATTTAAAATTGTGTTTTTTCACCATATTTTGTTCGTATTGTTTCATCACAGTCTTTAACAAACAGTTATGCCTATTTAAATGTTCATGTTTTCTGAACTCTATATATGTCTTTCTCTTCTTAAATAATTATCAAATTTTTGTTATTTGACACAAGTATTTTGTTTAATGATGAATCCAAACGACTTGAATTTCAGTATCCAACGTTATTTTATATTTTCCAAACTATTTTTTTACATACATTATTTTAAGTTTAAAGAAATTTCTCTAATTCATGATTTAACTAAAGATTTTTGTAATGATTATAATAATGTAGATATTTTAATTAACTTTAAATATATTTTCTTCGGTTGCGTATATTTATCGTAAAATATATTTAAAACGCTTTTAATTATTTAATAGTTTTATTGTTAGAAAGTTGTGTTTTTTATTAATTATAACTTTTCGCTGATACATTTTTATTCAGGGTTATTTATATTTTATATCTATAATTATTTTAAAAATTAGAAGGTTGCTTTATAACTCAACATTTTTTTTATTTAGGATCACTTCTTTTCACTATAATATTTTATACTGAGGGTTGGATCTCTTTATCATAATTATTCATAAAACATATCTTATATTTAAAATTGTTAAAAAAAAAATTTGCAAAGTTTTCTGGATTGATTATGCCTTTTTGTTTGATATTTTTATACCTAGAGTCGCATTTGTTCTCCATGATTGCTTTTAATTATATTCATTGTTTATCATAATTTTCATTTTAATGATTGTATTTTTACTAACAGTTATGTGCTTATCATTTATGTCTTTTTAACTCTCTTTTTTTCATCTAATTCTAATTTTATATTTAGTCTATATTTTCAAACTATTTTATAATGTATCATTCTAAGTTTGAAATGTTTTTTTAAATAGTTAATTATCTAAAGATTTTTGGAATATTTTTAGATAATTGGGGAACATAGTGGCCGGCGTAACTCTGACCGGCGATGTGAATTTCTCTTCCTTATATTCCGGAAACCTTTCAAGCCAATTCAACAAGAACATGTGGGTTATCCTCTGCTGTCAGCTTGTCCCCTTGTTTCCCAAATTTCTCCAAATCTATTGGAGGATTCGAGTACGAGAAACCTGTTCCTACCGGCCCTTCTATGTACAACATGTTCGCCTCTGCAAATCCATACGTGTACTCACATACTTACTAGTCTCACTAAAGATTCTGAGTAATAGAGTTTTAAAAAAAGTTGCCGCTGTTCGATGAATAAGGATTGTGAAAAAGTGTTTCGCCGTCGCTGTGTACGCGGAAGGGTCCATGCCCCTTGAAGGCACCTCCTAGAGATGAGCAGCCCGGTCCTGCATTTTTTATAATTATTGTGAGTTTTGTGAATAAAGATTAAAGATCATTATCTTTTGACTTGTTCAGTTCTCAAGGATTAGGGGAAAAAGAATACATCTTCAAAAACTAGATGGTCGAAGGTGGTACGTTAATAGATCATTGGCATGTGATGTTTGAAACCCAATAAAAGAAAAGGAATTATCTTTTCATGTTTTTAGAAGAATCTAATTAAAACAATATAATTAGTTCCAGTAAAGATATATAATTTATTTACGTACCTCCGTTGAACCAGATCACAAGAGGAGTAGAGTTAGTGGGTTTGATGGCTTCCACAAAATAATAATACAAAAACCAACCGGCTGTTTCGTTTACGGCCACATAACCGCCGTACTGTTTGAAACTCACGGAAGGTTGTCCGGGAGCTTCTCGATTAGATCTTTCTCCTTTGGCGAAGGCACACTTTCGCGACGAATCACATTGAAGTGGCTTGTGTCAGCTGACGAACCAACCCCTCGCTTATGGCTTCGAAAAGGTGTATGGCTTCTACAATGGATTTGTGATGCCAGAGACAAGAATAGGAAAACACAAGCGGTCACAGACCAATCATCGTTTTCCCATTCTATCTCTGATTACTAAGTAGGAGTTGGATTTGAAGAAACAAGAGAGATGAAAGGTTTAGAAAATGAATGGCTGCATTTTATAGATATACTTTTGGCTTCGGACAGCTGGGTTTACCAATTACCATATAGTGGAGTTTTAAAACGATCGGTTATTTTTTTCCGTTAGAAAAAAACAGTTTAGTTTTTTAATTATCTCTAGAGAATATATATAAAAACCCTCTAGTTGTAAGAAACAAAACAAAACTATATACAGTTGGATCAATGATATGGTTCGTATGCATGTCGTATGTATAGGGTAATCTCATTACATATTTAAGACGAAGAGTGTTTTGCGGGAAGATTTTGAGTGTATAATTGGTGACTTCAGTGACATCCTCATTAATGATAAAAACTTCGGTGGTCTTCAGAAATATATGGCGTTTCCAACTCTCCAAAAGAGATGCTAAGAACTTGTGATATGACAAAGTTATGCTTATTTAAAATCTTATTATATATAATGTGTTAAATGAATAAATTGACCAAACCACAAAAAGAAAAAAATGGCTTCAAAGCGAAGCACTTGATTTTTTTTTTAAATCATTCCACGGGTCGACCCACCGTCTCGACCATCATACACGGGTTTCCAATGCTTAACTCATCCCACCGTCGTGACCTAACCGACTTAGTCAACCCCGTGAGCCATCCAACGACTTCCTCCATTCCCGGTCGTTTCTCTCTACACGTTCTCACACACTTAGCCGCCACTAACCCCAGATGATTCCTCACGCTTACATCCATCGGTGGTCCGATTCTCGGATCATAGATCCCACCGATTTTACCTCTTTTTATCATCGGAATCGCCCAATCTACAATAAACGACGGCGAGTATCTAACGTCGATTGCTTTTCTCCCGCTGATTATCTCTAACAACAAGATCCCGAAGCTGAACACATCTGTTTTAGTGCTTAATCTATCAGCCGTAACGTAATCTGGATCTAAGTATCCCATTGTTCCTGCAGGTGGTGTTGATTTCACTTTTTGATCGTTCACATTACATCTGATCGCTAATCCGAAATCGCCTAGCTTCGCGTTTAGATTCTTATCCATCAATACGTTCGCTGATTTGATATCTCTGTGTATGATCGGTGGCTCCTGGGAGTGTAGAAGATGTACGGCTTTTGCGATCTGGAGAGCGATTTTGATTCTCTTACTCCAGCTCGAAATCGCAACGGAATTCGAAACGGAATCGGAATGAATCACGTCGTATAAGCTTCCGTTTCCCATGAATTCAACAACGAGAAGTGGATCTTTGGAGTTATCGGCGCTAAAACCTAGCAGATTCACGAACCTAGGGCTACGGATCCTGGAGAGAATCTCGAATTCGTTGTGGAACTCACGGCTGATTTCACGAGATTTCGAAGGTCTCTTGACCGCGACGAGACGTGAACCGACGACCGCTTTGTAGACGCTTCCATGGCTTCCACGGCCAAGGAGATTGCTGATGTCGAATCCTCCTGTGGCTGATTCGAGATCGCGATGAAAAAAACGACGAAGCTTGGGGCGGTCTTCGGGGGGAGATTCGGGAGGAGCAGATGTTTTGCTGGAGGAAGATGAGACGGCGATTGCGACGGCGGATCCGGCTTTGCAGGAGAGATAACCCATTTGAGTTGAGGGAAGAAGAAGGTAGAAGAAAGTGAAAGGGAAAGGTGTGGGAGTTTAATGGCGTGAGAAGTCATTTTTGTTTAATTAAGGCACATTTGATTGATTATAGACTCAAGGAAGTGGAGGGGTCATGGTTCTTATTTTGTTTATTAAATATGCCTTTTTCCTAATTATGCCAAAATTTCCCCTCTAATTTATCAAATTTCTATTTTGTACCAATAAATTTTACAACCCATCCTTAAAACCGATTTTCTTTTGTTAACACTGGATTCGAGTCGGCAACTAATTTGGATCTGAATGGCGTTGAGATGCTTCCACGTGGCATTTTAATGTTTTAGCGGTGACGATGGATGAGATGACGTGTAATAATCCTATTGGCTGGACACGTTGTTAAGGAGTACATTAGTTCCGTATAAAAAAACCTGAAACAAGTCGTAAAAACGGCAGAAACCTTAAACCTTTCTTTTACTGATTAACTCTACCGCCGGGAAGACTAAGATGCCGACGATTTACTTTTTCCGATGTATGTTACCATTGGTGGTGATCTCATTGGTTGGTTTTTCGATCGCTGAGAAAGTTAACTCCTCTGGGGGAATGGTTTGGTCTACTGCCAGAGATGAGGCTGAATTGGTAGAAGATTCCGGTGTTGTGATCGGAGAGCAAGATCAAATCGACGGTGGATTCTCTTCACTTGATGGGATGTTACACTGGGCAATTGGTAATTTTTATCTTTTTTACTCTTACTTCTTCTTTCTCTTGTTCCTCCAGATCTGATTCTATGTTGGATATCTTCGATTAGGTCACTCGGATCCTGCGACATTGAAGGAAGCAGCTAAAGATGCAGAGAAGATGTCTTTGGATGAGTTACAGAAGCGTCAATTGGAGTTAAAGGTGCGGACTTTGTGCACTATGGTTTTAATTTCTGCTTGCTTTTTCTTCTTCTTCTGGAATCTCATCTGAAAGTACTCTTCTTGATCAGGAGCTTGTGGAGAAGCTGAAAATGCCATCAGATGCGAAGTTGATGCAAATAGCGATAGATGATTTGAAAAATTCGTCCTTGTCTCTTGAAGATCGTCACCGTGCTTTGCATGAACTTTTAGTCCTTGTTGAACCGATTGATAATGCAAATGGTAACTGTAAGCCTTTAACTTGTTATTGAATCTCATATATATTTGTGTTAGTGTTACTGCCCAGAAATTTTTTTCCTTTGGTTGTGTATCTCCTGGTTACAGTTTCACATGAGTCTGATTAATTGTTGTTGTCCGTTGAGTTTCTCATCATTCTTCTCTTGTGTAGATTTGAGCAAATCAGGAGGGCTTAGAGTTGTCGCAGGAGAGCTTAATCATGATGACACAGAAGTAAGGAAACTAGCTGCGTGGGTGCTCGGGAAAGCTAGCCAAAACAACCCGTTTGTTCAAGAGCAGGTTTGTTTTCGTTGGACTTGTAGAGCAGAACCGTGTGTACAAGTATAAGCCGTCTGAAACATATCATGTTTCTTGTTCTGTTAATTTGGTATCAGGTTCTTGAACTTGGAGCTTTAACAACACTGATAAAGATGGTAAACTCTAGCTCTGCTGATGAAGCTGGGAAAGCACTCTTTGCTGTTTCTGCCTTGATCCGGAATAACATAGCTAGTCAGGACAAGTTTTATGCTGCACATGGATACATCATGCTTCAGGTGAGTACACTAGAAATACATCATGTCAAGTTTTGTTCATCATTTTTCTGATTCAGAAAAAACCAATCACGTTTCTTCGTTCTGTAGGATGTGATGCGCAATGGGAGCTTGGATATCAAACTAAGACGGAAAGCTGTATTCTTAGTGGGTGATTTGGCCGAGTCTCAACTACAGAACACAGAGAAATTTGAACTTCCTATTTTCAGTGATCGTTTGTTCCTAAAGTCTGTGGTCGATTTGATCGCTGTGCTTGATCTTGATCTCCAAGAAAAGGTCGAACTCTTACAGGGCCCCATGACCTTTTTTTCCTCTGTGAATCTTGGCACACATCTCCTTCTAACATATGCTACTTGGAAAATATGTTTCAGGCTCTTACAGCAATCCAGTCTCTTCTTCAACTTAAATCCATAGAGCCTCAGATTCTCAAAGAGTTCTGCGGGTTGGAAGGAGCATTAGAGAGAATGAAACTGCAGCTGGAGGAATCAATGGCGGATGAATACAAGAGAGACTATGCTGCAGATGTGGAGAGACTTCGTGGTGAAGTGGAACTGATCTTCCGCCAAAAGCTTGGACTTTTATGAACCGTGATCAGTAAGAAAGCAACTCCCTATGCGTTAATTTCTGGTGGGAAAGCTTTAGCTGTAGGAGTTGTAGACAAATTTAACTGTCTTAGAAAGATTTAAGATGTGTAACTTAGGCGGATCTTGCTGATCCATTTTGCATGTTATTGCCTCTATTTGAGAGGTTTTCTTCCCCTCATCTTGCAAGGTTTTATGTATAGTATTCCTTCCTTTTCAAAATATAAAATATTTTGGTTTTTTTTTTCAAAATATAAAATATTTTCACATCTGCATATAAAATAAATAAGAAAAAATTAATCTATCAAAAAAGTTTAATTTTCGTGTTAACTTTCAAAACATTTATATTTTGTAAGTGAGGGAGTATTATAAACTTCCATAATTTGCTTGATTCGTGTTCCATGTAAATGATGGGGTTGCAGAGATGTCGATTTTATAGTGATAGAAAAAAATAAGTCACAACTCACAATAGAGATCACTCAAGCTTTAGTCACACGGCAAGTTTATAAAAGAGATGCGGTCACTCTCCTCCTGATCTCGGCTGCAACCGCGTTTATGGCTGCATACTCATCAAGAGCCCTCTCAACTATGTTGCACCGCTTAAATTCTGGCAAGAACAGCCACAAAGCCGTCACCATCACAAACCCGAGTGTCAAAACCCGACCGATTGCTTTCGGGAATCTCCACCTTCCATTAATGGTTTTCTTGATACCGATCTCCACGGTCATGCAAAATCCATTTATGAGGAAGAACCACATCATCTTCCAGTCCGGCCTCAACCGGCCCATGTAGAAGAAGATGAGCTCGTGCATTATCCCAGAAACAACGAATGTCCCGAAAACCGCAGGAAGCTGGGAATAGTTGCAGCCCAAGACGGAGAACAGCTGAAGTGACGGTTCGTACACGGTTGGCCGTAAGATTCCAGTGACCATCAGGTTCCATCGTCTGCCCCAGAAATCTTGAAGTGATGTCGCGAGGTACGGCCTGTTGAACTGTGGCTCGAGCTCAAGATCCGACATGGCTCGAACCACAGCAGCCGAGGCGGCTAGGATGAGCTCGAGGGTGAAATAGATGTGGATCGCATAAAGAGTCAAGACGGCTTTGTCGGGCAATTTGCTGCTGTAATCGTAGACTTTAATGATAAGAACCAAAAGAGAAGCCATGATTGTATAACTCAAAGGACCCTCTCTGGATTCTCCATGGGAGAGAGATTTGGGAGATTTAGGGCTCAGCTGAATCTTGATGGGCAAGCAAGAGATAGCTAAGAAAATAGGGAGAGATAGGGGTTTAGGGCTTGAAGAGAGAGGACCGCGTCCTAATGCAAAGAGAAAGAGCTTGAAATTCGCGAGCCAAACGATGAAGAAAGCCGTCAAGCCAAGTAAATGAATGGAAGATATCAAGAAAGGAACTACAAAGAAAATGAGGAAGACAGGGAAGATTAGTATCAGCCTTTTGATTCCTTTTGGAACCAATTTGGCAATAAAAAACGTGTAACACAGTGATATGATCACTAAACCCCATGCCTCTATGAAACCCACCATTTTGGTTCTTGAATTAAAGTCTCCGAAAGGAAGAAGGTGATGATAATCAGCAAAACTGACACAAAAAAACGTGTCATCGATTAAATAATGATAAAGACGTGTAAAAAGATTAAATCCATGAGAAAAGTCTTCTTTCTTTTTCTATTCGAAAACAATTTGACAATTGACATTAAAGAACCAATTCTCTTTTCTTTTCTTTAATATTATTCATTGGAGATATAGTAAATGGCTTATGCCTCTCCCCGTATGGTTTATTCCATGTCATTTCTAGTTATAAAGACCATTTCAAGGTAAAACACCATCGGCTCTGCTCAACTTTAGTTTTCCCTGTAATCTCAAAATTAAAAATTCTATCTATCTTTGAATTTGGATCTTTTGTTGTTGCAAGGATTTCAGAGGAAACCAACAAGTTTCTAACTTTGATTCCCTGTAAGATTTTTTCTTCCTTGGGCCATGTCAAAAATCTTAAAAGAGTTGACTACTGTTGTATTCATCCACTATGTTAATCAGGAACATATTCTTCAGCACCATCATCCCTTTAATCAAAAACCTTAATAATATCACCATAACTCCATATCCCATTTTTTAACATTAGTGTTTTCTTTGGAGATCTGGAGTTTAGAAACAAAGCATAAAGATGGATGAAGAAGGACATAAAGATCAAGATCGAGCAACAAGAGGTTGTAGTCACACTCACAGCTGCAACCCTCCAGGCCCAGAGGAGGCTTCTCACTCCCACACATGCTTCCACGCTCACACTCATCTCATCATCCCTGTAATTAACACGTATCTTACTTTCTCTTCCCTATGACATGATATGGTTCTGATGATATATGAATGGATTGTTATAGATAATATGTTGCAACAGGATCAGCTAGGGAATGATCATTCTGGCAGTAGCAACAAGAAACGGTCATGTGGTAATAGAGAGGCAGTGAGGAAATACAGGGAAAAGAAGAAAGCTCGCACTGCGTACCTTGAAGATGAAGTGAAGAGATTGCAATCTCTAAATGAGCATTTGCTTAGAAAGCTTCAGAGCCAAGCAATGGTGGAAACTGAACTCATCAGACTCCGCACTCTTTTGGTTGAGATACAGGGGACAGTTGATGGTGAACTTTGTGGTTTCTCGTTTCAGAAGCAATGCAACGGTTCTGGTTTTGTATTCAAAGAAGGTGATGTCTCTTACTATTTGGTTTACTAGATGAAGTTGGTTATCAACAGTCTGATAAGTTGATGAAAAATATCGCACTGGAAAGAGAAAGAACTAGTAAATAGCTTATCAATAAGAATGGTGATGATTGGTATGTCAGAACAGCAAAAACACATGAACTAAACATATTTTTTCTGAATAATATAAAATGCAAAAAAACTAGTTTTTGTGGATTATTGATTTTTCATTTTCTTTAGTTATATCTTTAACACATACATCATATATTGCTATATTATTTTCAGAAAACGTAACAACGTGAAAAAATTGTTAAATGATGTGAAGATTAAAAAATAGCGAAATCATTATCAAATAAAAAAACTTAAACAAGTGGTATTTTAATTCATTACAGTTCTTTTTATACAAACTGTTTCTGAGATTGTGTTCTTCCCATTGGACTTTAAAGTGTTTGACTTGTGCCGAATCCTAAGACATTGTAATCACACAGATGGATGTAGTGTAGCAACAAATAATATGATATGTGAAGCGGCGAGAGTGGAGTGCGAGGAGGGCCAAATACTTCATGATGCTACTCACTCCTTCGTTCCTCATTCACCACCATTCTCACATTAAGCTTTTACGGGTTGCGTGGTATTGTGTATATATACATATGGGTTTTATTAGGGGCATAGAGGTTGGATTCCAATATAGTCAACATATACACATATTGTAGCCTATCCCATATATATGTCTATTTTAAGGGTACCAAAACATATTGATGTAGATTTGATTTTGAAATGAAGAGGAGGGAGATTGTAGTTGTATGTATGATGATGATACTTGTGGGCTTAAAAGATCTTTGAGGGTCCATTTATAGATTCTCTATATGTGGGTATGGTGAAAACCAAAACCAATATGGATACGGTGTGCATCATGCATACATGTGTGTATATCAGATCTCTCAAGATTTGCAAATGGAAAGTTTAGAAAAGAGAAGCTCTCATGCTCCTCCTGATCTCGGTTGCAACTGCGCTTAAGGCTGGGTACTCATCAAGAGCCCTCTCAAATATGCTGTACCGCTTAAACTCCGGAAAGAATAGACAAAAACTCGTCACTATCACAACACCGAGTGTGAAAACCCGACTGATTGCTATCGGGAGTCTCCACCTTCCGTTAACAGTGTTCTTGATGGCAATCTCCACCATCATGCAAAATCCGTTTATAAGGAAGAACCACATTACCTTCCAATCTGGCCTCAACCGTCCAGTGTAGAAGAAGATGAGCTCGTGCATTATCCCCGACACAATAAACGTTCCCAAAACGGCAGGAACCTTGGACCAGTTGCGGCCCAAGACGGCGAACAGCTGGACCGACGGCTCGTAAACAGTTGGGCGTAGGATTCCAGTGACCATCAAGTTCCATCGTCTCCCCCAGAAATCTTGAAGTTATGTCGCCAGGTACGGCTTGTTGAACTGTGACTCGAGCTCAAGATCTGACATGGCTCGAACCACGGCAGCCGTGGCGGCTAGGACGAGCTCGAGGGTGAAAACACTGTGGATCGCGTAGAGAGTCATCACGGCTTTCTCGGGCAGTTTGCTGCTGTATTCGTAGAATTTGATGTTGAGAACCAAAAGAGTCGCTTTTATGGTATAATTCAGGAAACCCTCACTAGATCCTCCATGGGAGTGAGATGTGGGACGTTTAGGGTCCTGGTGAATCTTGATGGGCAAGCAAGAGACAGCTATGAAAATAGGGAGAGATAAGGGTTTAGGGCTTGAAGAGAGAGGACCGCGTCCTAATGCAAAGAGAAAGAGCTTGAAATTAGCAAGCCAAGCGATTAAAAAAGCCGTGATGCCGATTAAATGTATGGAAGACAATAAGAAAGGAACTGTGAAGAAGATGATGAATACAGGGAAGATTAGTATCAGCCTTTTCATTCCTTTTGGAACCAATTTAGCAATGAAAAAACTGCAACACAATGAGATGATCACTAAACCCCATGCCTTTATGAAACTCACCATTTTGCTTCTTGAATTCAAGTCTCAGGAAGGAAGAAGAAGATGATAATCAGCAAAACTGACACAAAACGTGACAATCTATTAAATAACAATGAAAACGTCTCGTAGATGAAATCCACGAGAAAAGTCGTCTTTCTTTTTCTATTAGAAAACAATTTGGCAACGGACATTAAAGAACCAATTCTCTTTTTTTTTTTTTTTTTTTAATATGTTTCATTGGAATATTTAATTGCAATAAGATAGATATTGTAAATGGTTTATTTCATCGTAATCTCTGGTGATAAAAACCATTTCAAGGTAAATTATCATCGGCTCTGTTCAACTTTTTTTTTTCTTCCTATTATCTGAAGATCAAAAATCCTGTTTACCTTTGAATTACGATCTTTCATTTTATCTCTTGTTTTTGCAAGGATTTTAGAGGAAACCGACAAGTTTCTGATTTTGATTCTCTGTAAGATTTTCTTCCTTGGGCCATGTCAAAAATTTTGAAGAGTTGACTACTGTTGTATTCATCCAATATGTTAATCAAGAACATATTCTTCAACACCATCGTCCCTTTAATCAAAAACCCTAATATCCAAATTTTGCACAGAACAGGTGTTTTCTTTGGAGATCTAGGGTTTAGACTTTAGAATCAAAGATAAAGATGGATGAGGAAGAAGATAAAGATCATGATCGAGCAAAGAGTGGATGTAGTCACACTCATAGCTGTAACCCTCCAGGCCCAGAGGATGCTTCTCACTCCCACATATGTTTCCACGCTCATACTCATCTCATCATCCCTGTAGTGAACACATATATCTTACTCTCTCCTCCCTTATTATAGGATATGGTTCTGATGATATTTGAATGGATTGTTATAGATAATATGAAAATTTATGTTGCAACAGGATCAGCAAGAGAATGATCATTCCGATAGGAACAACAAGAAACGGTCGTGTGGGAACAGAGAGGCGGTGAGGAAGTACAGGGAGAAAAAGAAGGTTCGCACTGCGTACCTTGAAGACGAAATTCAGAGATTGCAATCTCTGAATGAGCATTTGCTTAGAAAGCTTCAGAGCCAAGCAATGGTGGAAACCGAATTCGTCAGACTTTGGACTCTTTTGATAGAGATACAGGGAAAAATTGATGGTGAACTTGGTGGTTTCTCATTTCAGAAGCAATGCAACAGTTCTGGTTTTGTATTCAAAGAAGGTGATGTCTCCTACAATTTGGTTTACTAGATGAAATTGGTTGTCAACAATCTGATAAGTTGATGAAAAATATCGCACTGGAAAGAGGAAGAACTAGTAAATAGCTTATCAATAAGAATGGTGATGATTGGTATGGTAGAATAGCATAAACACTTTTGAGTTAAACGTAATTTTTCTGAATAATACAAAACGCTAAAAACTAGTTTTTGTACATTATTGATTTTTTTAATTTCTTTATATCTTTAAAACTTACATCATATATTGCGATATTATTTTCAAAAAAAAACACATAAAACATATGAATTTTTTTATTTAATGTCGTGAATGATAAAAATAGCGACATCACGTTATTAAATAATAAAAACGTAAACAAGTGACTTAATACAAATTGTTTATGAGATTGAGTTCTACCCATTAGACTTCTAACACAGTGTAGTCACACAGATGGATGCAGTGTAGCAACAAGTAATATGATGTGTGAAGCACCAAGAGTGGAGTGCGAGGATGGCCAAAAACTTCATGATCCTATTCACTCTGTTCCTCATTCACCACCGTTCTCACATTAAGCTATTGCGGGTTGTGGTATTGTGTGTATATACATATGGATTTAATTAGGGTGCGTAGATGTTGGAGTCCAATATAGTTAACATATACACAGATTGTAACTTATTAGTTCCACATATGTCTATTTTAAGGGTACCAAAACATATTGATGTAGATTGAAATGAAGAGGAGGGGGAGTGTAGTTGTATGTATGATGATGATTGTGGGCTTAGAAGATCTTTGGGGGTCCATTTATAGATTCTCTATATGCGGGTATGGTGAAAACCCAAACTTATATGGATGGATAAGTATGCATCATACATACATGTGTATATCATATTTTTCTGAGGCAAATGAAATCCATTGGTTTGTGGAATGAACTTCCCAATCATTGAATTTTTTATTCAATTTGCTTCAACACATTTGCACATAATAATCATTCTCCCATGTAAATTTTCATGCGAATCAAATATTTATGGATGGGTCAATGATAAGGCCGCAATGTTAGATTTTTTTGGGGTAAATTATTTAGCAAGAGTTTATAATATTGAAAACACATAATCATAGAGTGAGGTGTTAGGTGCCTCGGCTCCTGTGACTAGACTAGACCACTGCTTTTGACACCCTAAAAATAAGTATTATAATCATTGCTTTTCCTTTGTGGGTCATTCTTCTTTTACAAAAAGGTCCTTTCGAAAATTTAAATTTTCGAAAATAACACTACCCTACATTAATATAGAACAATCATGTCTTTTCATCTTTAATCCTACCTCCTCATGTATAGAAATATAATACATTGAATAATTTAGTTTGAATTTGAATATGTGAAACTACGTGCGTAAGATTTTTTTATATAATCCATATTCTATTACAAAATAAATATGTTAGTTTCATTGCTTCAGATGAGAAACCTATGGAATTGGTCAACACATTTTACAATTCAATGATTCATATGCCATGAGATTAATTAAGACAGATTAATCATGACACGTTTTATTTAGTTTCATGTGATAAAGCATGCAATAATGATTGAATCAAATACTAATTCAGTACTGCAAACAGTACTAACTAAATTCAAGTGTCTCACCAAACAAATTAAATAAATGAAGGAAAAAAAACAAACATAAAAGCAGAGAATTAAGCTGGACAAGTGACAATTTGGATATGACATGCTTTTTATGTTTCCCTAATTACTAAATTTTATCTTAAATGAAAATAAATTATGCCGTTTCTATTAAATAAGCAAATTAAATACTAACAAGTTGGAAGATAGAGAATTAAAAAGAAACCAGGTGTTTTAAGTTTTAATTAACCCAAAAGCTTAGTTATACTTAAATGTGTCCCTACAATAATAATGATGAAAACGAGAAAGGGACAGTAGGAGAGAGTGGAGACCCCAGCGATACAGCTGGGCTGCATATCAATCACCGGCGCGTGAACAACACAACCCAACGGAAGGCGCGTGGAGCTTAGTGTCCGAACCAAAAATAAAAAAAATTGAGTTGTGTCAGAGAACGTGCAATGCAACCATCTTTTGTGTTTTTTTTTGGTGTGCTTTTAAAACAGTTTATTACACAATCTCTCTCTCTTTCTCTGTCTCTCTCTCTCTTCTTGTTCCACTCGTGAAAGACCCAGAGAGTTTTCTCCTGATCCACACAACAACAACACAGAGATCCCAAATCCGGAAGATATCTTCTCATAACTCAGTTACTCAGATCCACTGAAACATAACTATTAAGTACGTACTTCTTCTTTCTCTTTATCTTTCTCTTAATTTGTAAACAGATTTGATAATAGAAGAATCTTATAATATGATGACATCTATCTTCATCTATTCCCAAAGGAGCAGTAACGGTCAGTGTCTCACCTGCAGAAAAATTCACTCTTCTACTACTAATAATGTTCTCCACAGAGATTCAAGTGTCGTCGATCATTTTGACTTTTTCAGGTACAATTTTTATTTTTATTTTCTTTATTTCCTCTATCGAATACTAGTAACGTTTTATTAAAAAAAAAAAAAAAGTTAACGATTTTTTTATTTCTTTATTTTCCATGTAAAAATTTCGGCATGCAAAAACTTTCCTTTCTTCTTTTTTTCCTAAAAAAGTTTTTACCTTTCCCTTTTTTTTCTCCAACTCTTTTTCTTAAAGTGTTAATTTTTTAGCCTTTCTTCTTGTTGTAAGCACGCGAGAAGGAAACAAAAAAAGAGTAGAGTAGTAACTTTTTATACTATTTTCTCCTTTTAAATTTGTTGTTATTTACTGGTGTTTCGCAGGAATCAAAGATAAGAAATTATAGTTAAGGTTAGCAGTAGATAGGATTTGAGAATTTGTAGTTAAGAAATCCCCAAAAAAAAAAACCATTAAACTAAAATCCAACACAAGAAGCCAGAGAGACCTCTTAACGACAACAACCTCTCTGTACACAAGACAACAAACACTCTCTCTACAAAAACACCACTCTTCCTTCTTCTTTCTACTCTAATCTAATTCAAGAGAAAGAGAGAGAGAGAGAGAGAGAGAGAGAGAGAGAGAGAAAAGCCATGGATGGGTATGAAGCTACTAGGATTGTGCTCTCTAGAATCCAAAGCTTAGACCCAGAAAACGCATCAAAGATCATGGGTCTTCTCCTTCTCCAAGATCACGGTGAAAAAGAGATGATAAGGCTAGCTTTTGGTCCAGAGACTCTTGTTCACTCTGTTATAGTGAAAGCCAAGAAAGAGTTAGGTCTTATGAACGGTTCTAGGTCTCCATGGAGTCATCAAGAGGAGTTAATTAGTCCTAAGAACAACCGTGGCTCATCTCTCAATCCAGCTTCTTTGCCCTTTTACGCTAATGGAGGAAGATCTTCTAGGGATTTAACCAACGATTTCGAGCTCATGGATGATGTGAACCCAAGAAGTGATTTTTTGGGCTCTGTGCATGCGAGAAGCGGTAGCTGCGTTTTGGACGGTTTAGGGTGTGGTGGTGATTCTGATTTAGGGTTTGGAGGTGTGCCCTGTTCTTATTTCGCTAGAGGCTTCTGCAAAAACGGAGCTAGCTGCAGATTCGTCCACAGTGATGGAGGAGCTGACTTGGTTGGCTCTCCAAGCAGAATCGAGCTTCTTAGGTCTAACTCGGTTCCTCCTAGACTCGCTCATCACTTCATGACTCGCTCTTCTCTTCCTTCTTTTTCACCTAAAGGTGTAAACTTGCAGCAGAGCGATGCTCAAAGGTTTGACCTTTATTCAACTGTTTGTTTTGTTCAATTATACTTAAATTGTGTGCGTTTTTTTAAAACTTGTGTACATTTTCTGTGCAGAGCTGCTGCTGCTTTGATGATAGGAGATGAATTGCAGAAGCTTGGAAGATGGAGACCTGAAAGGATCGATCTTTCGGCTATGGCTTGTCCAGCTTCGAGGCAGATCTATCTGACATTTCCTGCCGACAGTAGGTTCAGGGAGGAAGACGTGTCCAATTACTTCAGGTAATCGCTAACACAACATATCTCAACTTCTCTTTGGTCTGAATGTATGTTCTTGTGTGTGACATAAGATGTTGTTATGGTGGGTATAGTACTTTTGGACCAGTTCAAGATGTGAGGATACCATATCAGCAAAAGAGGATGTTTGGTTTTGTGACATTTGTGTACCCTGAGACTGTTAAGAGCATTCTCGCCAAAGGGAACCCTCACTTTGTGTGTGATTCCAGGGTTCTTGTTAAGCCTTACAAGGAGAAAGGCAAAGTCCCTGACAAATACAGGTACTATACTAGTACTAGTAACTCTCATTCTTAGGCCTCATTGTTCACTGAATCCTTGTGTTTACCGCTCTTTTTATCCGTTTGTATAGAACTAACCAAACAACGGATCGAGAATTGTCCCCAACAGGCCTTGATTCTAGCCCCAGAGATGTTCTAGGTAAACAAACACTAGAGCTCTTTTCTTTTTTGGGTTTACTGAAGAACCATTTTCTCGCTGACATACTGATTTGGTTGTGGTGTAGGAGGGAGAGGGTTTTATAACAATACCCAAGATGTGTTGTGGAGGAGTAAGTTTGAAGAAGAGATTCTTGAGCTTCAGAGCAGAAGGCTGATGAATTTGCAGCTTCTTGATGTCAAGAAGCATTTCCAACTCAATTCCCCTACCAACATTCATTCACCGAATCCTTTCAGCCAATCACTTATATCTCCACGCCCATTGTCCGTGATCAAGCGAGAATGTGAAGGAGAAGAGAAAGGGAAAGGAAGTTCCAAAGAAGGATCTGATGATGATATAATGAATCTACCAGAGAGGTAGATTCACTCATGAGTTTTCTGTTATGAATTTGTTTGTGTATTTGAAGCTGTGAGATTGAATATGCACGGATTGATTCAGGTTGGAGGATAGCTTGCCAGACAGTCCATTTGCGTCGCCCGCCCATCATTTGCTTCTGTTTGCTGATTCTGCAGACAATAATGGATCGGATTTGTGGTCGCCTTCTTCTGATAATGATGATAATTCTACTCCTTCTACACTTTCCGACTCCTTCAACTCTTTCAACTGCCAAATGCCAAGGTTTCGAGATTCAATCACACTTTATGTTTCTGCTATCAAGTAAATGGTATTCTAACATTGCTTTCATGAAACTCCATAGGTTACCGCCGATTGGAATGTTACCCGGTAGGGGTGGACCAACCTGTCGTGTTGGGATATAAACAGGTAAAAGGGGTAAGATTAACGGATGGTGAAACACTAAACAACAATCTTGTTAGGTTAATAGTTTCTTTGTTGTTGTTGGTGCAGGAAGTGAGATAAGAAAAAAAACAGAGGAAGTTACAAAACTGATAATATAGAGAGACCCTTAATAACCAAAAGATGCAGAGGTGTAAAAAATAAAGCAGGAAATTTGATGTAAGAGATAGAAGAAGAGAAAGAAGGAAGATTGTTGTACCATTTCTCTAGTTTTAATGTGTAATGTGATGGACCACACAAGATGATGTAATATGATATGATATGGTATGATATATATATATATATATATAGGACAAGAAGTGTAATCTCTCTAAAGATATACAAAAGAAAGAGAGATTATAATTTGAGTTTGAAAAGTCAATCTGTTCTTGTCCTTGCTAGTTGCTACCTTCTCACTCTAACTACTCTCCAACTTGGGAATCCAGAGATATCAACTTTTGGTGATTTTTTCTTCAACTGTAATCTTTGATTTCTAGGTTTTGTATCCTCGTTAATAAATGCAACTTTGTGAGGTGGAAAGTGTGAAAAGAGGAGGTGATATATCCATGGTTATTACCGTGATTTAAGGCAGAGAAAAGAAGAATGTTATGGACATATTGCATGTAAAAGTCTAAAGTTATGATCGATATCCAAATTATCTCATTATGTGAATTCTTAATGATTTAGCAAAAGTAAGGACAGTAGTGTGTGGTGCCGTGGTGGGGCACGCGCGAGAAAGTGAGTGCCAAAAATTTAAACATAACATGACAAAAGTAGTTTGTAACTTGTGGTCTACTTACAACTATGTCACTTCTATTATGTGAAAGTTGGAAGGAAGGTGTTTCAATTCATCATATCACCCTATGATCAAACGAATGTGAAGACCATCTTCTTTTGGGGCTAATAATACACATGTATGATGTGATGTATGTGTATACAACGATTTTCAAGCATCTTGCCATGGATATATAATGGATTGATATCATTTAGGGTGATAGTTGTAGAATTGGCTATTCTTGTGGTCCGAATAGTGATAAAGAAATGCTTGTAGAACATGAAGCTTAAGTATGAAAAAGATGCCAATAGTGGTTACTGTTAGAGTTTGGATCCTAAATATTTTAAACATTTTTATTGTGCAAAATGAAAAAGTATTTACAGTGGTTACTCTTAGGATTTGGATCCTAAATTCTAACTATTAAAAAACGACTGAAGTAAAGCACATATGATTTATAGTGGTTCATTCTTAACGTATGAAATACATTCACCTCTTTAATATCCATGTGGATATCATTCTGATCAAAGAATATGAGTTTTACAACTCTTTTCTTCACTATTCAACAATGGAAGCTAAGACAAAGATCCCTCTCACTCTCTTCAAATTAAAGATTTTAGTTATAGAAACACTAAAAATGATAATCTAATAATAACGGATTTCCCTTATATTAACCAAATATATTTGTTCATATAAAAGTATGCATGTCACTTCCGCGCTTCCACTTAATGCTGATTATTTTCTGGTTAATTACACAAAGTAATAAAGCACTTAAATTTATATAAAACAAAAAGAATAGAAAACAAATTCGAAATAACAAAAACAGGAGGAAGAAAATAATGGAATCCCACGAGCCAACACACAGGCCATGTGGTGTGGGGATATATATTTCAGAAGTTGTGTTCTGTGGAGACATGTCCACATATATACTCCAAATATCGGTTTTCAAATAATATGTATAGATTAGTTGATACGTGAAATGTCAACTTCATGATGACTTAAATTAGTTTTATTGCTAACTAATTTATCATACCATCGACTAGAAACAATTTTCTAAAACAATATTATTCTGATTCAAATTTTTTTTTCTATTTATCGTCTACACTACAATACACATACGCAATATATTTACTGGATTTAAATTTTAATTATGATACGTAAACAACACTAGTAAAAACCACTAGACTAACTTACGCAAAACTGAGATGGCATGCATACTTTGTAATTTGCCAGTTTCATAACATCGTTTTTGGTAGCGTTTAGTGCAACCGACATAAATGTTCTAAAACTGACCAAAAATGTTTACCATTCTTTACGGACAAAGGCACTCATCACTCACATCCGTACAAATAGTTAGTGGCAATTAATTTGAGGAGAGTGATGAAATAAATCGATGATAGCATCGTTGACCGTTGGTATTGGTTTCAAAGAAAGAGGCACACACTTGGTCGATTCATTAAAAAATCGAATCCCTTACCCAACCCAACTGCAATTTAAATGAAACAAAAAAGCTCAATCCATCGGCGCGTGTAATGAGAATCACGTGGATGTCTGGGAGAGTGGAAGCAATGGAGAGTGAGAGAAAGTTAAAAATGATGTTGTCAGAAGGTTGAATGCAACAGAACGTGCAATTACCTTTTATTGTCTTAAAATTGGGCCCATTTTCTCACCCTCGTGTTTTTGTTTTTTGTTTACTTTTCAAATTATAGCAATTTCTACAAAAGTAGAGTAGAAAGATCTGTTTGAGTAAAAATAGCAAATATTAAGAGCGAATCGAATGTGGAAGGCGACGTCATTTTACTGATTGGTGTAAAGCAAGTGAGTGATGAATTTTCTATACACCATTGACTCAACAAGCGTAACGTCATTTGTTTTGGTTTTAGTCCAATAGTTATGGTCGATAAACTATATACATCCCATATATATAACATCCAAATTTTTCTTTTCGCTTATATACATGCATAAAATCAAAACACCAAAAAGATTTTAATATATATATATATATATATATATATATATATATATATTCTCTGACATTGTGAATTGATTCCCAAACATTTACTTTGTAAAAAACTAGACTGTCTTTTTTTTTTTTTTTTGCGAAAATAAAGAAAAATTATGGACATTGGAAAAGAGAGCACCAAAGTTCGAAGTTGGTCTAGAACAAACTCCTAGGATAGGAGTGATATGATTATGATCACGTGCGCCGTGGTTGCTCATTTAGAAGCAAAATAATCTGATTCTATTAACTTCATTGACTAGTAAGTTTGAGAAGTTTGGTCCTCAATTTCATTGGTGACTGGTCAGTTATCTAATGGGTTTACTAGGTCTAAAAAAATTTGGGTTGTTGTTAATTGCTTATGCAAAATGGGAAAATGGCTCATCTTCCTTGTGCAATTACTGAAGTGGGACAGAGGGTATCTTGCCCATCTCATATTTATCTGTCCCAAATTTGGAGATATTTGGCGTAACATTGTCGGTTGGCATTCAGTTGTTTGTTCAGTAGAGAGTAGAAAGTAGAAACAGTTAAAATCTTCTTAAATTTTTACTTTTCAAAATTCATTATCATGTACGGTGGGAACCGTATCATTCACACAATCAACCGTGTCATTGAACCGTATGGTTAGCATGATCCAAAATTTGCCAATGAACCGTATCATATACACAATGAATAAATCCATATATGATAAACTCATAGCCAATACACACCTTGGAAGATCAATAACATATAAATATATAAATGATGTTATATCTCAAACAAAAAATAGTAAATGTGCTTAAACGGTGTGGTTCTGGTTCACGCTCTTAAAAATTAATTTGTCTTTTCAGCCCAATTAATTAAGGCCACAAGGCCAACTTTATTGGGCCCATTTATAGCCCAAACATAATAAATTCGGGCCGTTACAGAACCGGGAAGTTGAATAGAGACACCCTCCTACCGACTTCGGTGCTCCTCTCCAGTTTCCAATTTCGTTCCCAAATTCTCCGGCGGACCCCTAATTCCTCCCAGTTTCTCCAAAATCCATCACCGTCGGTTGAGATTTCTCGATGGGAAAGTGGAATCATCGATCCAGATACCGCCGTCGCAGATCTCCTGAGCGATGGTATAGCGAACGTCATTCTTCTTCTTCGTCTTCTGGTATTCTCCTACTCGTTTCATGTTTTTTCACATTCATCTGATCTTAATCTTCACTCTTAACCTTGCTTAATTTAGTATCTTATTAGTGTTCAACTGTGTTTTTGACTTTCAAAGGTTATGGTGAAGACTACGGGATTCCAGTTTGGGAAAAGAGATTCTGTGAGGTGATTGGATCAGTGCCATGGCAAAAAGTTGTTGAAGCTTCTGACTTTAAGAGCTGGTATAGTGGTAATGTAATCACTTGGAATGATTCTGCTTGCGAAGAGACTTTTCACAATGAGAAGAAGCGGTTTTGGTCACAAGTTAATGGTCTACATTGTTATGTTTCTCTTCCTGATCCTGATCTTTACATTAGTGAAGTAGATTGGGATACTTTTGTTGACCCGGAACTGATTAAGGATTTAGAAACGGCTTACTTTGCTCCTCCTGACGAGGTAAAGACTGGGTTTAAACGTGGGCGGCGAGATAAGAACTGGGCTGGTTGTGACCCTGTGCCTGTTGAAGAGACTCCATGGAAAGGCAGTGACAAAGTCCATGATGTCAATGAATTGGGGAAGATACCAAATGGTTGGAACCTATCGGAGAGTCGTACTGATCATCCAAAAGATATGTCGAGTTCTTGGGAAGCCAAGCCTAGTTGTGTAGATGAGAAAGCAAATGATACAACATCTGGCGGTTGTTTGATGACTGAGGATCGGAGGGAGAACCAGTGGAAAACCAAAGATAGGGTTAATGACAGTTGGGAGAACTCGGGCCAGGGAAACGATGATGGATGGGATAAGTCAGGGCGCCAAAACAAGAAAGCGAAAGGTTCAGAGAGTGTCCCAGCTGAAGAGAATGAAATGCTCGACAATCCTTGGGAAGCCAAGCCTAGTTGTCGAAAGGAGACAGCAAAAGACATCACTTGGGGAGGTTGCTCTGCTAAGGGATGGGAGGATAGGGGTTGGAATAATGAATCTTGGGGCAGTGGTGGATGGGAAAATCAGGACTGGCCTAGTAAGGGATATAGTCCTGATAGAGGTTGGAACAATGATTCTTGGGGCAGTGGTGGATGGGAAAACCAGGAGTGGCGTAGTAAGGGATATAGTCGTGATATCCGGGAGCCAAAGGGTTATAATCCACGGAAAGCTGGCCTTGTGTCTGACAATGCAGCTTTGAGAGATTATGGGGCAAATGCAGGCTGTTGGCAAACACGGAGAGCAAGTGAGACAAAGCAGAGAAATTGGGATGTGAAACGATCAAGTGATGGTTGGGGTAGGCAAAATAAGGAAAGAGATGACTTGTATGGCTACCATTCTAACTACAAAAACTCAAGGCCTAGAAGAGATGATTATCAGAACAGGAAGGTCCATTTCTCAGCTAAGTAAATCAAATGATATATTGTATTTTGTGGTGTATTTTTGTGAAGTAAGCTTAGCTATTGACCTTCCATGGTAACTCAAAGGCAGGGTTTTATGTTTCCACTTCAAAATTAGCATATGTAAGAGTATATACGAGTACCCTTTGTTGATGATAATGTGTGATACATACTTGACTATTCAAGGTTTTTGCCTCTAGAGGCTGGATTGATAATGATTATGTTTCTTTTTGAAGATTTTTATTCACATTTCACCTAATTTATTCCAACTTCAAAAAGAACGGAATATCTGTTTTGGCTCCATGCATCCCTTCAAAGCTTTCTCATCTCATTTTTATAATCAAAACTGAGAAATTCTGCTTTATAGATTATATTTTGGAATAAAAAAAGCTGGGTATATGCTTCACTTTCAAACCAATTGGTTGGTCCATAATGATGGGTGCGTCTACTAATACAAATTATTAATTGGCCATGGTTAAAGCATTACGGTGATGGAGAAAGTTGCACAACTCTGCTTTGCTAATTGGACGGTGATCAAAGCTCAAAAAGAGGCTGAAAACAATATTTTTGTCCAACGCAGAAGCTATCATCTCATTGCTACAGTTTCAATACAAAGCAAAGGTAACGAAAGCATCAGACTTTACTCTATCATTAGGACCAAAACAGTTGGTAGACACAAATGTTAACAAATAAGAATTCAATTCATATATTTGTTGGAAAAAAAAACCTCATGGCTTTACAAAATGAATAACAAATTACAAATATAAACCAAAACGTATGTATATGTAAATCCCACAAAAGAAACCAAACACTATATCTTTCACTCATCCCTTTTGCATCAACAATGTCTTAAAACTTGGTTTCTTCTCTTCTAAGTTGTCATGTTTTGGGACCCACCAAACCCTGAGGCTCTTGTCAAGGCCTCCACTGTAAAGCATGAAGCCAGCACCGACATTGTTAGGCGAAGCTTGCAAGCATTTGACCGGACCTTCATGGCCGTGTATGACTCCGAATTTACAGAGTATGCCACTCTTTTCTCTCCTCCACAACCCAATGCTCTTATCAGCCGATCCACTACACACCATTTCTCCAACCAGACACATACACAGAACTGCCATCTTATGTCCTCTCGTCTCAAACCCTAATCTCCATTCCTCCAAGTCTTCACCTTTCTCTCTCTTCTCCCATCCCATCACAAACCCATCTGATCCTCCTCCGTATACCCATCCTCCGTCGCCGGAAACCACCACTGAATTCACCGAAACCTCAGCACGACCCTCCAATGTCGCCTTCAGAACATGTAAAGAAGAGGAAGAAGAAGACTCAATCTGGTTTCTCTTCTCTTTCCCCCAAATCTTGATCTTCCCGTCCGCCGACGCAGAGTATACTCTACCGTCTCCGGCTACAAGACCGTTAATTGCGTCGTCATGAGCCTTGATCGATTCAAGACACTTGAGATCCGCCAATCTCCAGACTTTGAGAGTCTTATCCCACGATCCGGAGTAGATTATCCCGGCGTGGACCGCAAGGCAAGAAATGCTGTCAGCATGTTCGATCCAGAGACGCTTATGGTTCCTCCTCGTCTGAACGTAATTGCTCTGTTTCATAAACTTTCCCAAATAGTCTTTTGTCGTTGGAAGCGTATCTACAAGCCTGAAAGCGTTCTCAGAGTTTCTCCGAGAAACTTTCCAGACTCTGATTCTGCTATCTTGATGCGCCGTGAACACTTTGCTTCCCACGCTAACCAGAGCCTTCACAGACCCATCGCCTTGTCCGAATTTTGCAAAGATCTTGAGATCAGGCTGTTGCCAAACGATGATATCTTTTCCCTGAGACGCACTCAGCAAGAACTCGCCACAGAGCGCTAATGAAGAAACAGAGCCGACGTGGGCGGAGAGGACAGCTAGTGGTTTGTAAGCGCCGGTGATCGGCGGACGGATAGTTCCGAGGACGAAGCTTTTGGTGGAGGCTGATGGGCTGAGTGAATCGTCTGAGTCGGTACTGTTGCTTGTGGTGGAGGAAGAAGATGAAGACATCAAGACTCCTTCTTGGATTGATCTCACCATCGCATCAAGAGATTCAAGACTTGTTTATTTATTTATTTTTGGAACAGAGAAACCAAAATTGGAGCGTTTGAGGAAATGATAAAAGAGTATTTAAAAAGGGATTAAAGGGACGGGGAGGGTGCAACGGCTACATTTGACAGATGGCACAGCCTCCTCTTTTTGCCTTTGGCTTATCATTTGCGCATTTTCATTTTTTTTATTTTCGTTATAAAAACTAAAAAATTATTTCGTATACTTTTTTCGAAATTTCATATTTAATTCCTAGTTATGGGTCATGGAATCTTATAATATATGCAACCAATTGTGGGCACCTTGAATTTAACGCGAGTATATATATTAATAACCGATTGATCATTGGTCTCTTGTTTGACCAGTGATGTTAATACGACCTGATAATGTGGATACTGTAACGTTAAGGATTATGATTATCAAGATAAACTATTGTATACGGTATACCAAATTAGTTACGACTAAATGCGAATAAGTTGGTAGTAATTAGTAAACCTTAAATACTCATTTAGTTGTTAGCTTTACAGATTATAATTACGAGTTAGTTCTCAAATAGTATTCCAAATGAACTAATTTTCATATTTTGTTTACAAATTGGTAGATGGGCAAATGGATCATTTTTCATATTGATTTGATGCTTGTTTATAGTGTCTTCTTTTTCCCCTTAATGGTATATCAGGATATGTATATTATGGTTATTAATATTGGTGGGAGAAGACAAAGATAGGGAGCTCCCCCATCTTATGCAAATCAAAACATAATTAAGTTAACAACAATATAAAATAGCTGAAAAGTAAATCAAGTGTAAAGATTTGACGAAGCAAATAAAAGATCCCCAGTAACTAAAGCGGAGTGGAGCGTAAGTTCACGTGACTCCGATTCTGAATCATAGCATATCATATCTACCACATCAAACAAAAATGTTTATGATCTGACTTATCCATATTTTCTTTCTTGATTTGTTGAGTTGTTGGTTAGTAGGACTTTCAAGGCAAGAACATCTAGATCAAGGCATGGATCTAGATAGTAGATACCAAACAGACAACGTCAACGAAGCTGTTGTGTTGACTGAGTTTTATAAACTGTCAGAACATATCATGAGATTGCTGATGAAATAGGATGTGATATAACTGTTGTGATATATGAGACAGAGAGATGGAATCGTTATAGATGGTGTGACAGTTCACGTGAAGACATTAGGCAGAACTGACAAAGATGCTGAGGCATTACTTGACACAGATGCATGTAAAAACAGATGCGAAGTTTCGAAGTAGTAAATAAAGTCGAGCTGTGTGCTTTGAAGAGTTAGAGTACAAAAGTTTGGGGCCGACTTGGAAAAACCAAGAGGCGGCTGCTGAATTGGATAAACATCTTGAATAGTATTCCTATTATATGAATACTAGAGCTGTGTGAATAGTATATTCAAGATGGGAACATGAAAATAAAATTTTCTTATCCATAATGAAAAAATAAATTTGTCAATTCCTATTTAGTGTAGAATAGAAAAATTCATATTTGGTGTAAAATAAGAAAATTGTCAACTCTAAGATTTATGATTGAGCGATTGTTATAAAATATCAGGAGATGGTGACAAAAAAACTCACGCGCCTAAAGGTATTCTCGAGAGATGTACACAAGGAGTGTGGCATCGTCCCACCATAAAGATTTGTAGATCTGTTGGTGGTAATTGTATATGAAAATCGTAGCCGTTGCGAAGACATGATACTCCAGTGTTGCTGAATGGTAGTAAAACATGTGGGCTTGATATCTATCTTCATAGTTTGTCCATCTAGAAAAGAATGATAAGCATTGTAATGCTGGATATCATACGCAATTGTAGTTGCAATCTTGTTCTAGTGGATTTGTTTCTGGACAAGGTTCCGAAGATGTAGGAAAAAATGAATCTCATTAACAAACTTTATGTGTTGTTTACTTTATGCTCATACGTACCCACACTCGAACATATTCGTACTTGAACATATAGACTTAGCCACAAATATGTGTTTTCAGTCTATTTACATGTAATTACGGATATTTAATACCGCATCTTAAACATCCTTCTTTAGTGAGCTTACGACCAAAAAGTCTAGTGACTAGTGAATATCAAAATTTTACTCTTAGCGGATATCAAAATTTATGGTTATTCTGAGTTTTTGAATCGTATAAAAGCGGATAATATATCGAATCGCATACTACATATTTCTATATTTAGCCCAGTCCCAATATTAGATGGACACAAACATAAATGACTGACCCCACGATATGTTTCTGACTAAACCTTTATTCAAATTACATTGTTTCGCTCTCATCATAACGAACATAACATAAATTAAAACACAAGTCTTGCTATCTGTATACAACGTCGTCTAGCATATCTATTTCCTGCACTACTTCGGAGAGTCATGTTTGTCTGAGGAGAAAAATGCTTTTGTTTTTTAGTTAATCAGGTTTTTCATAGTGATACCTTTTACATCCCACTCGCTAGTATTGAAAATTCTTTGTAACCAATGTGTTTAGCTTTTTATGGTAACAACTAACAAGACATATAACTTTTCAAACTTATTATCTAACATAGAATTTGTAACGCCTGTGTTCCGGAAAAAGGGAATTTGGTCGGGAAAATTACAGAAGGATCGTATCAAGGTGTTTTGATACGATTGGGTTGTTGGTTTGGATCTCTCTCTTTGAAGTCAATCTTGAGTGTTTCGCGTTGGAGTTTCCTCGGGATCAGAGAGCGGTTTGATCGAGGGTCGAAAAGTGAAAGGTTGACTAGAAAAGAGAGTTGATCGATCGATCCATGGTTGGACCGGTCAATCCGTAGCTCAGCCGCTGAGTGGCTTAGGGCGTGGATCGACCGATCCAGGGGGTTGATCGATCGATCTGCCAAGCCGTCGTGTTGGCTGGAGGTCGTGGACCAATCGATCCGGGGCTGGATCGATCGATCCGAATACTGAGGAGGTGTGGACCGATCGATCCGGAGGGTGGATCGATCGATCTAGCACTGTCAGCAGTTATGATTAGTGGATTTCTTCAACTTGCATCACGTGTTCTTCTTGCTCCTTCTTTGTTTTTGGGTTGTGGCTGTTCTCTGGAGGTTGAGAGAGCTGGTGAGAGCTCGAGAGAGTGGAAGAGAAAAGGGAGGAAAAAAATAGTTGGGCTTGGTCCTTGGGAGGTTTAAGGTGGAAGCAAGGGAGCGGAAGTTCCGGAAGAGATGGAGATCGGTTTGCGGAGGCGAGGAGAGAGAGAGGGAGTTCGTCCCTGAGCTTGTGGAGCTGTTCTTCGCCTGAATCGATCCGAATCTAAGGTGAGTGCGTAACCATGAGTTAATCTAAGCTTGAGGTGGTTTTTGTGTGTTGTTGTGGTGTTTGAGATGGATTCTTGGGTTGAATCCTTGTGTAGTGTTGCTTGTTTTCCGTGTGTTTTGGGTTGGGTATGAGCCTAATCGTTTGTAGGAGGCAAGGTTGAGGCCCTGAGTGGTTGTTGGTCGTGTGCGGCCATAGAGGAAGTCGAGATCAGAGTTGTAGGAAGTGTTGGATCGATCGATCCGGGGTTGGACCGATCGATCTATTTCCTGTAAGTTGCGGGTCTCGTGAGCGGTGGATCGATCGATCCATGCTTTGGATCAATCGATTTGGTCGTGAGCTGAGGATCGATCGATAGGAGGTTGGACCGATCGATCCGGAGAGCAGTGTGGCTTGGATCGATCGATCTGGTGAAGGCTGTTGGACCGATCGATCAGTGTCTTGGATCGATCGATCCATGTGTTAGCATTGGTTGTGTTTGTTTTTGCTTGGCATTGTGTGCGGTTTGTTATCTCGTGCTTGTGTGTATACCTCGTAGATGGGAGGACCGCCTCACTAAGTATTTGTGATAATACTTACGCATCTCTGTGTTTTTATGAGTTGCAGGTAAAGATAAAGTGTGAACGTGAAATCAAGGCGATGAGGAGGAGGATGATTTAGGACTCGGTATTGTGTGTTGGTCGTATTTATTTATGTTAATATTTGCGAGTTCATATTGATGCTTTATGTGGAGTTAAAGCGTGTATTTGAATTATTATGTTTTATGACTCGTGCGTATAATTGATATTATGGAGTATTAATTATGGTATTGCTTAGTTAAAGCGGATCGGGTCATCTCAGAATTGTACTTTTACGATATTGAATTATCTATAACTTGAGAGCGAGAAGTTGAAATAATTATCATTTTCTTATGTACATAGCTAAAAAACAATAGTATATAATTTCCTAACTAATGGATCGCCACAAAAACACTTGTTCTTGCTACATAAATTGGTACAATCAAGTTTGACCATCATGATTAATAACATAGTCATCTTGAATTGGAAGAACTTTAATTTTTATTTGAAGTTCCAAAGTTGGTTTCATTAGGAATGATATATGAATTAGAACAGTATCTGAAACCGTTTTTTCTCAAGGAAAATATATCTAGCTTAATTTCTTCCCAGACTCAATATTTCAATTTTATTTCAAAGTAATTAAATATTTTGTCAACACATTTTCAATATGTATTATTAGTGAAGTGTTATGTCATCTGATTACAAGTTGAATATGCAAAGTGTGGTGAAGACTCTCAAGCAAAGAGAGGGTTTGGCTTAAGCTCAATCTACACGTGAGTCCGTTACAAGCTGGTGAGAGGATAAGGGGCAAGTTGGTCTTTTATTGCTTTGCAACTTCTTCTTCTTTATATTTTCTTTTCTGGTTTTACGAGTCTTGTAACAGAAGAGGAGAGAGGGAGAGATTGTAATCGGATAGTTGAGTTGTGAGCTCAGGTGTGAGCTGAGAGAAGTGAGCTAAGCTTGTAAAGTCACCAGTTCTAGTGGATTTCTGGAGAGTCCTCCGGCCAGACGTAGCGTTTTGAGTTTGAGGTATGAGCTGGTTAAATCTCGTGTGCATTTACATTTCTTGCTTCTGCGTTTTTCCATTTCAATATTCTCAGGTTTTTTAGATTCGCGGTTTAGTGTGTTCAAATCGGTCAAGAAACTACACAAATTGGTATCAGAGCTCACGGTTGTTGAGCGGAGGCGAATCAAAGATGTCAGGGTCGCGTATGGAGGTTGCGATGTTTGACGGATCCGGAGATTTTTTACTTTGGAATACTAGGATGCTTGCACACCTAAGTGTTCTCGGATTGAAGGATGAGCTTGCGAAATCATCATCTACGCCGCAGCTGACGGCGAAAGAAGCTCAAGATCCTGTTAAAAGGAAGAAGAGAGACGAGGATGAAGTTGCGAGGTTAGATCGGTGTAACAAGGCTAAGAATCTAATCTTCTTTAATGTCGGAGAAAAAGTATTGAGGAAAATTAAGCTATGTGACACCGCAGCTGAAACCTGGCTAGCATTGGATAGATTGTTCATGCCTAAGTTTCTTCCTCATAGAGTGTATACGTAGTTGGAGTTTTATACATTCAAGATGCAGGATAGTAAGAAGATTGATGATAATATAGATGATTTTCTGAAGATTGTGGCGGATCTGAATCATTTGCAGATTGATGTTGCTGATGAGGTTCAGGCTATAATCTTGTTGAGTTATCCTCCTGCAAGATATGATAATCTAGTTGAAACTCTCAAGTACAGTAACAGTAGAGATAAGATGAGGTTAGATGATGTCATCGTAGCAGTAAGGGATAAAGAGAGAGAATTGAATCAGAACTCTAGACCTATGGCTGAGAGATATTTTGCTAGGGGAAGACAAGATAACATGAGTCAGTCTAACAAGAGCAAAGGTCGGGGTCGGTCAAAGTCTAGAGAGAGAAAGAAGGTATGTTGGATATGTGGAAAGGAAGGATACTTCAAGAAAAAATGTTATAAGTGGCTGGAAAGGAATAAGAGAAAAATGCAGGGATCAGATAATGGTGAAGCAAGTGTTGCTAAATCAGAACAAGTTCATGATCCTGCAATGGTGCTTATGGCCACGAATGAAAACTTATTTGTATCAAGCATAGCAGCTGAGGAATGGGTTCTTGATACAGGGTGTTCCTTCCATATGACACCAAGAAGGGAGTGGCTAAGTGATTTTAAAGATGTGAGTTCCGGTTATGTAAAAATGGGAAATGATACATGTGCTCAAGTCAAGATAAAAAACATTGATGAAACTTATGTGATCTTAACTGATGTGAGATTTATGCCAACAATGTCCAGGAATTTGATATCTTTGGGAACTCTTGAGGATAAGGGATGTTGGTTTAAGTCACAGGATGGTACTCTGAAGGTTTTCAAAGGACGTTCAACATTGCTTAAAAGTCAGAAAAGAGACATATTGTACATTCTGCAAGGTGAAGTTGAAGTAGCAGAATCCAATGTCTCCGAGCCTATTAAAGATGAGACGACTTTATGGCACAGCTGGCTTGGCCATATGAGTCAGAAGGGGCTGAAAATTCTAGTAAAGAAAGGATGCCTAAAGAGTGAAGTATTTACAAATTGAAGTTTTGTGAGGATTGTGTTTATAGTAAGAGCCACAGAGTGAGTTTTGCGCCTGCACAACATGTAACCAAAGAGAAGTTAGGTTATGTTCACTCAGATTTATGGGGCTCTCCACACAATCCACCATCATTAGGTAACAATCAATATTTCATTTCATTCATTGATGACTATTCTAGGAAGGTATGAATTTATTTCTTGAAAAAAAAAGATGAAGCATTCGAGAAATTTGTTGATTGGAAAAGAATGGTGGAGAATCAGTCTGATAAGAAAGTGAAGAAGCTTAGGACTGATAATGGCTTGGAGTATTACAATTTTAACTTTGACAGGTTTTGTAAGGATGAAGGAATTGTAAGGCACAGGACATGTGCTTACACACCACAACAGAATAGCATTGCTGAGAGGTTAAATAGAACCATCATGGAGAAGGTAAGGAGTATGTTGAGTGAGAGTGGCCTAGAAAAGAAATTTGGGCTGAAGCTGCAGCTACTGCAGTATACTTGATCAATAGGTCACCATCAACACCTATTGATTTTGATTTACCAGAGGAGAGATGGACTTCAGCAATACCAGATTTAAGTGGATTGAGAAAATTTGGATGTTTGGTCTATGTTCATGCAGATCAAGGCAAACTAAATCCAAGAGCTAAGAAGGGTGTGTTTACAGGCTATCCTGAGGGTGTTAAAGGGTTTAAAGTGTGGCTACTTGAAGAAGGAAAGAGCATTATAAGTAGAAATGTTATTTTCAGAGAGGATGTGATGTAAAAGGATTTGAAGAATGATTCACAGAAGAATTCGTATGAGATTGATTTTGAAAACTTTGGAGAAATCTCAGGTGAACATGATCAAGGTGGAGCTGATCAAGGTAGAGTTTCTCAAGATCAAGTTTTGTCTCCTCAAACTGGAAATGTTGATCAAGATCAGACTGTTATACAAGAAGAAGAAGTAACAGCTGATACAGAAGTAAATGAGGATATAAGTGATTACCAGTTGGTGAGAGACAGAGTCAGAAGAGAAATCAAAGCCAATCGAAAATACAGTGAGTCAAATTTGGTCGGTTATGTATATGTCACAGAATATGGTAGTCATGCTGAGCCAAATTCTTATCAAAAAGCTATTATGGACTTAGAATGTGATAAGTGGAGTGATGCAACAAAAGGGGAGATGGTTTCAATGAGAAAGAATCATACATGGGATCTCATTGATAGACATAAGGATTTAAAACCGATAGGCTGCAAGTGGATTTTTACTAAGAAGTCAGGAATTCCAGGTGTAGAAGCACCAAGATTCAAAGCAAGATTGGTTGCAAAGAGGTTTGCTCAGAGAGAAGGAGTCAACTATACAGAGATTTTTGCACCAGTGGTAAAGCAGGTTTCTATAAGGTATCTACTGTCAATGGTGGTACAATTTGACATGGAGTTGCATCAGATGGATGTTAAAACGACTTTTCTACATGGAAATCTCGATGAAATGATTGTTATGGATCAACCAGAAGGTTTTGTTGATAATAAACATCATGGAAAAGTGTGTTTGCTTAGGAGGTCTTTATACGGTCTTAAGCAATCACCAAGATAGTGGAATCTCAAGTTTAATATACTTATTCGAGGTATTGGCTATTCAAGAAGTTCTTATGATTATTGTGTTTACATGAAGAAGTTGCAGGATGGGGCATATGTTTATCTGTTGCTATACGTGGATGATATGCTGATTGCTTCAGTAAATAAGTCTCATATTCAAGAACTAAAGGTGTTGTTCAGTAGGGAATTTGAAATGAAGGACTTGGGGAATGCCAAGAAGATATTGGGTATGGAGATTTCAAGAGATCGAGTTGTTGGTCTGTTAACTCTGTCACACGAGGGATATGTTAAGAAGGTTCTGAGAGCTTTTGAAATGGAACAAGCTATGTCGGTTAATACACCAATGGGTGCACATTTCAAGCTCAGAGCAGCTACTGAGGAAGAGTGGAAAGAACAGTTTGAAAGGATGAAGTCAGTTCCATATTCCAATGTAGTGGGAAGTATCATGTATTCAATGATAGGCACAAGGCCATATCTTGCTTATTCAGTTGGAGTTATAAGCAGATTCATGAGTAAGCCATTAAAGGAGCATTGGCAAGCAACTAAGTGGGTCTTGAGATACATTAGAGGAACGGAGAAGAAAAAGCACGGTTTCAGAAAACAAGAAGATTTTCTGGTAAAAGGTTTCTGTGATTCGGATTATGCCAGTGATAGTGACAACAGAAGGTCAATCACAGGCTATGTGTTCACAGTGGGTGGAAACACCATAAGTTGGAAGTCAAGACTGCAGAAAGTTGTTGCTCTCTCAACAACAGAAGCCGAGTATATGGCTTTGACTGAGGCAGTAAAAGAAGCTACATGGCTGAAGCGATTAGCTGAGGAGTTAGGCTTTTCTCAAGAGTATGTGGAGGTGCATTGTGATTCACAAAGTGCAATTACACTCTCTAAAAACTCGGTTCACCATGAGAGGACAAAACAGATCGATATAAGGTTGCATTATATCAGAGATGTGATTAACCAAGGAGTGGTTAAGGTTGTTAAGATTGCAAGTTCCTGCAATCCAGCAGATATTTTCACAAAAGTGTTACCCGTGGCCAAGTTAGAAGGAGCACTGGAGTTGCTCCGGGTCACAGATGACTGAGAAGTAAGACTCAGGTACCGGAGGGGAAATCCAAGAATCTAGAACAAGAAACATGAAGGTAATCATTGACAAGGTGGAGAATTGAAGTGTTATGTCATCTGATTACAAGTTGAATATGCAAAGTGTGGTGAAGACTCTCAAGCAAAGAGAGGGTTTGGCTTAAGCTCAATCTACATGTGAATGACACGTTAGTCCGTTACAAGTTGGTGAGAGGATAAGGGGCAAGTTGGTCTTGTATTGCTCTGTAACTTCTTCTTCTTTATATATTTTTTTTTTCTGGTTTTACGAGTCTTGTAACAAAAGAAGGGAGACGGAGAGATTGTAATCGGAGAGTTGAGTTGTGAGCTCAGGTGTGAGCTGAGAAGAGTGAGCTAAGCTTGTAAAATCACTGGTTATAGTGGATTTCTGGAGAGTCCTCCGGCTAGACATAGCGTCTCGAGTTTGAGGCGTGAACTGGTTAAATCTCGTGTGCATTTACATTTTTTGCTTTTGCGTTTTTTCGTTTCAATCTTCTCAGTTTTTTTCAGATTCGCGGTTTCTTGTGTTCAAATCGATCAAGAATCTGCACAATTAGGACACAAAATAAAATAAAAATTAAGAGTTATATTATAGAGGAACCCGTACATCATTTATATCTTAAAATGCAACTTGTTTTTCTTGATGTGCGACTTTTATTACTCGACTCCTCAAACCCGGGCATTACTCTACGTCTCTACCTTACTTTTTCGTAATAATCAAGATCCTAATTTCTCTGGATATATTTTTCTAAACTCTATGAAAGTAAGGAAAAATTAAGCGTTGAAGTCATAAGTTTGAACAAAGACGCGTGACCTGGAGTCGTGCTTCAGAAAAATATCATCAATATAATGAAAACGCAAGGTCATGAGTTTTGACCTTGACCGGGCAAGAGCCTAGAGCCAATAGGTGATGTACATAAATGAGATAGATGCTCCCTTCTTCTCCTGCATCACAAACAAAATAAAAGAAGCTGATCATCAGATCAGAGAGAGACTTTGACTTTTCTTTGTGATCGAGAAGATGGCGGATGCTTTCACGGATGAACAGATCCAAGAGTTTTACGAAGCCTTCTGTCTCATCGACAAAGACTCTGATGGTCTGCTTTTTTCTTTCTCTTTCTTGTCCGATTTGGTACACAAGTTTTATTCATAATCGATCGGTTTGATGATGTTATGATGCGTATGTAACAGGGTTCATCACGAAGGAGAAGCTAACGAAGGTGATGAAGTCGATGGGGAAGAATCCAAAGGCTGAACAACTGCAACAGATGATGAGCGATGTCGACATCTTCGGCAACGGTGGCATCACTTTTGATGATTTCTTGTATATTATGGCTCAAAACACTTCTCAGGTAAATATATATACACTTAAGAAAACGTTTAATTATAGTAAAGATTGATAAATTTAGAGAAAAGTTAATAATGAAAAAATTGGTATAGGAATCGGCATCGGATGAGTTAATAGAGGTATTCAGAGTGTTCGACAGAGACGGAGATGGTCTCATATCTCCACTTGAGGTAAATAAATCAAAAGTTAACGTGTTTCTTATATTATTTTAAACCAAAGATTACACTTTCCTAACATAGAAACAATATAAAAAGAGTTATATAATAAGAGATCATGTAGATTGATATAACGAAAGAAGCGAAACTACTAAATGCTACCTTTTGGAAGGACCTTATTATATTTATGATCGATTATCATCCACTCGTTACAACACTCAATTTTTGTCACACCATAAGAAACTCCATTGCGCTGATGGTATTGTTTTTTTTTTTTTTCGAACCGACACCACAACAATCGAGACACACATTGTTAGGGCCTACCCAGACTACTAGAAAAAAAAGATGTCGTTGTCTGAATTAATTAGTTTTTTATTTAACTTAAAAAGAACGTTTAAGTTTTATCCAAAAATAATGCAAACGATTGGTCATTTAACTTGGTCAAATGGTTATTAGCTTACTTAATATATAACCCATTCTCTTAACTATAGTTTTTTCTAGTCATTTCTCCTAATTTCTGTAAACTAAATGCAGTTGGGAGAAGGAATGAAAGACATGGGGATGAAGATAACTGCGGAAGAAGCAGGGCATATGGTCCGAGAAGCCGATCTCGATGGCGATGGGCTTCTTTCTTTCCACGAATTCTCTAAAATGATGATCGCTGCCTCTTATTAGCATTTTATGAAATGCCATGATATAAGAGTTTGTTTTGCACTTACAACTATTTTTCAGTATGTTAAAGAAAGATACCTATCATATGTAACTGTATTTTCCCAACATATAATAAAAGTGTCATCAGGTCTCTATATCAATGATTTTTTTTTCAGTCGATAACAATATTTTTCCTATCTAAAACCCGAACCAAACCAAAATAATTTTTTAAACATGTGTTCTAAAACCCGGAAAATCCAAACCGAACTAAACCGAGATGGTGTACAACAACAGAAAAACGGAAGTAATTATCTGACTCGGTCACTCGACGGTAGCGGCCACGATTGAACTGGTGTCCTTCAGTTCCCATCTTCAATCGTTGCCAAACCCTAATCAAGAAGCAGTGTGAAGAATCCAAAATCAGTGGTTTTTTGATAAGTAAAGGGTGAGAAGATCGGTTGAATTGTCGAAGTTGTTCATAAATTGTTGTTGCAAATTTCAATTTAAGTCACCATCATGAAGATTAAGTAGCTTTGCTTTTTTTTCTCTGCCGACAGTAGTTGTCACTTTCACTCATATTGAGATCTGTCTCAATTCATGTTTCTTCATCACAGTGGACACAAATTAAGTGATCTAGAAGCTGAGATAGAATCTTTACATTGAGTGCTAGCACTTTGGTACTTGCTATGTTCGTTTTAGTAGTTATTAAAAGATATGGCTTTGCTTGAAGAAACTCCACTCTACAACCCTTACGACTGATTGAGCAAGAATCCTTACATTGATTAATTATGGCTTTGTTTTCATGGGCAAGTTTCCACAAGCCAAGCCTTTTCAACAAGGCGATGATAACATAGCAATCGATCATGTAATGAAGTAGTGGAAATAGAGGGGAGTGGGGTTTGATAAGAATCTCAGATTATAAGAAGTTAGGGAATTTAGTAAGCGCTTGAAGAAAGGATGTCTAAGAAATATCTTGATTCTTATGAGGGTTGGAGAATACTTTGGAGTCTTGATCTCGAGTGTTTCCTTTTGTATTCATCTTTTCTCTATGATTCCTATTTAATTTTCATCTTGACTCGATCAATGGTCCACCAGCGTGCCACTGCTACTGGAGATGTCGCAAACGGAGGTGATGGAGAAGGAAGAGTCACAAGTAGATGTCTAAAGTTTGGGATTACATGGATCAACAACTAGCTGCTGTGGAAGATACTTAAGATCAGAAAACAGAACTGCTAATGACTGCTAAAGAGTTTTCTTCTTCTTTGTCTATGAGACTTTTCATCATCTTGGATTCTTGATCTTTGTGGCATTCTTCTTGCTCATAGTTGTCTCTGCTCTCAGCATTCTTCTTGATCTTTGATTTTTTTTTTTTTTTTTTTTTCTGGAAGACTGGAGATCAAATTGTATGTTTCTGGTATGACTGGAGAGAGTGATCATCTTGAAATATAGATGACAAAGATAAACCCTTCTCCTCTGGGGTTATCTTCATAAACCAAGATTTCAATGAGAGAACACTGTTGCAGGTTAAGATTCACAGACTTGGATGATTGCTCACTCATGTGGACTTGTCTTGAGTCTTGACATTGACCCAAATAAGCCAAAGCTCCTCATGGCATAATGATGAGGAAATGGAAAAGAATGAAAAAACCAAAAGAGGCATCACATTCGAAAAAAGACATCAATTACTGCGCTACAGGGTTCATATTCAAAGCCTTGACAAGGACTGTGGAGTTAATAACAATCATATTTATCACATATACATACATATGAAAGAATCAACCGTTTTTTTTTTTTGTAGTTTACACTGCTACTACTATTAATTGATAAGAAATTATTGGAAATACAGAAGACAAAACAAACAAAAAAACAAGGTTTTTTGTGACAGAAGAAAATGAGCTTGAAAGTACAACCAAAAACAAAACCAAAAGCATCCATCTAGTTAGAGGTGGAAGCCAAACTCTCGTCACTAAGCAACTCTTCCCAGAAACCATCATCCAACTCTCTCTCTACCACTAAATGATGATCCTCTTCTTCCAACATGTTCCTCTGTTTTCCATACCCTTGCATCTCCAGAGCCAGAGCTTCCAGTTCCGACATCGAGGAAGAACCTCTTTTCCTCTTTGCTGTCTCATTATCCTCAAGCTCCTTAATCCTTTTATCTCTCTGTTTGAGCAGCTGATGCAGAAACGAAGGACTCTGCATTGCTCTAGCCATGAACGACATCATCTGTCTCTGTTTCCTCTCTGCTCCTTCAATCCTCTGTTCCATAGCGTTGATGTAGCTTTTCGTGGCTTGTTGCTGCTGTCTCAGACTCACCAGCTCCATCATTAGCACTTGCTTCTCCCTGCGAAGCTCGTTGCAAGCGTCATGGCTTGATGGAGATGATGAGGTGAAGTTTGTTCGTCTCTTGATGTTCTTCAGTAACTGTCTTTGTCCGACCAAGAACCTTTCGTTTGCAAATTCCCATCTCTCTGCTTCTATCTTTCTAAAACCCTGTTGTTTATTTTACGTTAGTATTCAAAATTGAATCTGAAATATTCTGACAAAGTTTTGAAACGCTACATACAGCATACTCATGTGATTAAACAAATATCAATTACAGGAGTGAGATGTACTTTGATTCTTTTTTAATGTATTTTATATTAAAGAATGGAGCAAGTGGGCAACCTTAAAGCTGATTAGTGAATTAACAATAGGTATTGGGATAAGACTGATGACTGTTTCTTACGATTATTTTACTAGGCAAGTTGACACGAAACAAGCTTCTGGAACTTACTAAAGCTTCTTCTAAAATCCACTACCATACTGAATCTACATTTTCGATGTTTCTAGAATACCAAATTAACAACGGATTTTTGCAGTAAAAAACTGTTTCTTTACCAAGTAGGATTTTTCGTAGTTGCAGCCAGAATACTTCGTGGTTATTTTCCAGCAAACTATAATGAGGGAAATGAAAAAGAAGGACAAAACAGAGCATTCAATGCTCTGTTTTGTTTTTTGGTCAGAGAACATAGAATAATTAGAACAGAGAGAAGACTCACATAAGTATTGAGTTGTCTGATGAAACTGGAGAAATTGTTGTGTTTGAAGTGTCGAGGGAGAAGAATCGTAGAGAAAGAATGCAAATCCCAAACGACAAAACTAGTGCCTCCTCTGTTCCAAGATACGATTTGGTCTGTGTTCGGATCATCAACCATCTCAAATGTCTTGGTCAGAAACGGAGGTGGACCAATGTCGTGTAATCCCTCCATTGGTTGTGGTGGTTGATCTCCTTCAGGTAGAAACGGATTCATCCTGAGCTACGGGTTTTGAAAACCCAATTGGATTAAGGCAAGTTTCTTGATGATTCGATTAACCGATCTCCGAGATTGAGTTCATCTTCGGATTTTGAAACTGACCTGGTTATTGATTTGGTTTGGTCGGATTAAGTTCGTTTATGGCAGTTGATGAAAGGAAGGGGGAAAAGTGAGGAAGGTAATGTCCACGTAAGATATTTGAGGTGGGTGGCTTATATAGGACGAGTAGCAAGTGAGTGACGAGATTAAATTTGATTAAAAAATTTGGAAAAAAATATTATTATAGTACTCTCATCTTAGAAATTAGAAACTTCTGGAACGGGTTGGTGTATTTTTTCGTATTATAGTCGAAACTTCTGGAACTTGAAAATTGCGGACTGTACGGTATGGTTTTTTCACATAGAAAGTTTAGGACCCACCATTTGTGTTTTACAAATATAAAACTCGAGAAGAGTAATCTAATGGCGATTTGTAATTAGTTAAAACTGGTTTTTATGTTGATGTGGCGGTCGGACATTTGGTTTTGGGTCTTAACCGGATGGCACAAGACTAAACTTAAAACCAACCAGAAGTACTCCAAGAATTACAAATTTCCGCAACTATAAAGCTTTCACTGATTTCTGACTAGTAAATAATTTAGAGATTTTTCTTTATATATATAAAAAGGATGAGTTAGAGTTTTTTACAAAATATGCACTTTTTGTATTGTCTACAAAATCTATTATGGAAATGCGGACTTATATTTTTAATGCATATGTTTGTTAAAATTTTATGTTTTATCTTTATTTTAATGCATTAATCAATAAAAATTTGATTTTGTACATTATTGAAGAATATGTAAATAGAAAGTATTTAATTATATTGTTATATATTATTGAATGGAATGATACAACTTATATATAAGCACATAACATAATTAAAATGCATAATTAAATAGATTACATAGAATAATATAATTAATGTATAATAGAGTGATATATGAGATTTGAGTAATTATAGGTGATATGATGATACTTTTTCTTTAATACGCTCCCTCAATCTCAAGGTGTGATGGAGTGAAGCGAAAGTGACGGCTTGAGATTGACAATAAGTTACGATGTAATTGGTACAAGTGAAAAAGCATTACGCTTGAACCATGCGGTTAGACGGATTTACCGTAAGACGTTTCGGAGAACACATGACTGGAGGCGTGAGGAAGCATATAGCTTAGAGGAAGTCGTGAACGATTTAGAAACTGATGATCAACTTTGGATATGAACGATAAAATTCGTAGGGAAGAATATAGGTTAATGAAATCTTGTAATTTGACCGTGGATCAGTTTTAGATGAGCAGTGAGATGCGTAAAGCATACACAATGTTATTTTGCTGCAAGAAAAGAAGGCATTTAGAAGGATTGTTGTTGGCGATGATGATCTCTGAGACCAAGTGATGGATCGTGGCGGAGATTAAAAAACAAAGTTTAGTAACATGTAGGTTTAAAAGTTAGAAAAAAATGAAAAATGAATTTGATTGTTAGATCGAAACACATAATCAAAATCCGCTCTAATACCATATAAATAGAGAGTATTGACTTCAAAAACTTTAATCATCTACACCCACAAACATTTTTGGAAAGCAATAAATTGCCAGTGAAATTTTAATTATTTTTTAATATATATCAGTGTGTGCAATAGATTTAAGCCACTTATGATCTAAAACGGAAAGAATATTAAAACAAAAAAATTAAACCCTTAAACAACTTTATAAACCCTTAGAAAAAAAATATGGATCAAATAATGCGTAGATGTGTTAAAATTAACTTTTACAGTTAATCAGTTTATTCTGAATTATATTGGCCGGTCAAGAAAGTAACTGGAGCAGAACATCGTTGTTGTTTTTTTACTTACATTCGGAGAACGTAGTTTTTTATCAACAAAAAATAAAGAAAAAGATAATAGCAATTCACTAGCAAACAAATAATATGAATTTGACCATGTAGAACACATCCTAATTGGTCCGCTTGGACTTTTGCTATAAACAGTAGGCTCCGTAGGCACCTTTGTTCAGATATCCTTAGACATATGTCGAACAGTGAAAGTGACACTTAATGAACTATGGCAGTGCCTCATGGTACGTCTTTGTGCTCAACATCTGGCTTGTGTAGTATCAGACAGGATCTTAAGAAAACTACTGTAAAGATTTACGAATTATTTAATACTCGAAGACTGCTAAACAAAAAAATAATAAGTTATATATTTTTAAAAATTCGGCTTAGTTTTTATTTATGTTAATTTTATACTCACAATTAATATATTTGGTTATTAGAATAAAAAATATAATATTTTTTTAATTAATACGTTATTGGTCTAATACGGTAAAACGACAAGACTTAAGAATCTCTATTAGTAGTTTCTTATATATAGAAATACTCACCAATAAAAAGTTAATTAAAAAAGAAAAAGATGATAAGAAGAATCTTAAGAAACCTATATTACTTTTATTTTCATATGATTGGTTTAATTTTTTTTATAATTTAAAATTTAACCATACAACTAAATTTATTTAAAAATATTAATATAATATTGAAAAAACATTTGAATGAGTCTTTCACCGATGCAAATGCTGTAAGATCCTAAACCATACAAGTTTTTGTATGAGTACATCAATGGTACATTGATTGATATACGAGGCCCAACAAAAGTCTTTTGGTTAGCAAGACGGTCATAGGATTAGGAGGCATAACACGCATAAGTGCCTAAATTTTTCTGGACACTTGTCTCACTCACACAAAATCAAGTCTTAACTACTCGTTAGTTATCGATAAAGTACTTATCGATTATGTCTAAGCGTTAATACTTTATTACGTATCCGTAGACATCATATTCATTGTTTATTTAATGCAAATCATGACATTAATTTATATTCTACTCCGTTTTAACAAAGTGTTGATTTACTACGATGTTGTTTTTGTTTGACAGATATGTTTTTATATTTTCAAAGAAGAAAAAAGAAATGACTTTTGCAAATAAAATGTATGATGTAAAGAGATACTTGGTACTTTCTTAAATATATAAAATCATTTAACCCAAAAGTACCGAATAATCTTATTTGGAAAAATATAGATGATATAAAACAAAGAATCGACGAGTTTGTTCAGACGTTAGACTTGTACGTATTAAGACTAGTAACTGAGTGGATATTGCCATTTGGATCCTCGCAAAAGGGTTTTACCTGTTTGACCTATTGTCAAGGCCCAAAATACGAATATTGGGCCTATCTAGCCCCCAAAATATATAATGTGTCTAGTCTATTTTTCTCTTTCTTTTCTTTGTTCTGATTACTAAAGTGATCTCTGTAATGTATTATACAGTCATCGTTTTCTAATGCGTGGGACAAAAGAAGATTAACAAAAAATTGCGCGTCTGTTTTCTTAAATTATCGACATTTTTGAATTGCCTATACGGATTGTATAGAACCCTGTTGATTATTTTACTACTTTATATTTTGGTATCAAAATATTCAAAATAAATTTATAGTATGTCATTAAATAGTTATTTATTTGTCAAACAATATAATTGATTAACGAATGGTAGGAATATGATAAATAAAATTAGCTGACCCGGCAAAAAACATTAATCGAAACAAAAATGGTGTATTTTTATAAAATTAGTTAAAAATGATGTGAATTATATAGTATTAATTTTGGTTTTAAAAGTAAAAAACTAGTTTTGTTTGCGTCAAAACATAAATGTAAACAATACTTTAAAGATAAATGTAAATATTTCTAACATGATCTTCTAAATCTTTTTTAATTTTCATGATTTTCATATTATTGGGTTTATCATCTCGACGGTCGATTTCTGCTTCTTCATCTCCCAATACTTTTCGGCAAACTCATACGTGGTAACATATGTGAGATTGGACAAATCTTCAAAATAACGGCTATATACCCGGCCTTCGGATCATCATCGTCGTTTATACCCGGTCGTGGGGTCAAAGCGGCTACAACATCCGACTGTCGGATCATTAACGACGTTTATACCCGGTCGTAAGATCATATTCATGGCATTTATACTCAGCCATATAGTCAATTCCTTAGGTTGTGCTCGATTAAGCAACAAACTTATCATTAGGATCAACTTGGTGAAACATCATCACCGTCGATCTTCAACACCATGGATATATGTGATGAGCTGTGGTTTAAGCATCACCATCATCGAACGAATCACATAGAATCATGTTCATAATCCAGTGCTTTTTTTTAACACCGCATAATGTCAAGTAGTTATCGACAGTTGATCCATTTTGACTACTATTTGCCAAAGAGTTTCGAAGTTGTAGACGAGCCCCACTTTTCATAGAAAAACCTCTTTTTGATGATGTCCCATAGATCTTTGGCCACTTCCCATGTCGAACCGAATCTTTGGTTCAATCGTTTGTTTTATCCATCCAACTAGCAAGTGGTTATTTGCAGTCCAATCTTCAAGCTCAGAAGAATCCATGGCAGGCTTTGGTATGCTACCAACGAAAAAACCAAACTTTTTTCGAGAACTAAGAGCCATTCGCAGATTAAGTGCTCATTCATCATAATTCAAACGAGTAAGGAGAGGTTGAATATAGGGAAATGAATGAAGTCACTAAAAAATTGAAATGGCTTAAAGAACTTCTTCAGAATCTTGGATTTGATCATTGTGAACCTATGATTATTCAATGTTATAGTAAATCAACTATTCATATTAGTGCCAATCCGGTTTTTCATAAACGTACTAAACACATTGAACGTGACTGTCATTTTGTTCGGGATAAAATCGTTAAAGGTGTTGTCAAACCTCATCATGTTTCGACAAAAAATTAGCTAGCGGATATTCTAACAAAAGCTTTAGGACGTAAAGAATTTGATGCATTTCTTTTTAAATTGGGCATTCGAAACTTACATGCTCCAACTTTAAAGGGAAGTATTGAGGATATTATCCTAATCTTATAGATATTGCTAAATCTCTATTATGTATATTTACCTTTTCCTTTTAGTAATTGTATTAGGGTTGAGTTTCAAAGCTTTGTATAAATAGGTGATCTTGGGGTCTAAGAAATACAAGTTGATTATTCACAAAACGTAAAAATAATAAATAAACCAGATTTAATGTTTTGTTTGACCAAAAAAAAACTCAAAACATTTTATCCTACATTTCGTTAGATGTTTTATAAATTAAAAAGTATTGTCGCGCGTTACCAAAGTCAACTGAAAACGTTTTATCACATGTTACCAAAAAAATACAAAAATTGAAAAATGAGTGTTGTGTAATGGTACGTAGTGACTTATGAGACTCATATACATCTGAACTCATGTACATAATAATCTACTATAAACCTGAGGTTTTTGCTAAATACACTTATAATTTCTTTAATCAAACAACTTGTTAAGATGATAACACTAAAAAGTAAAGCGAACTGACAAATTAATGATTAATCGAGTTGGACCAGACATTTGCGATCCATGTGTATAATTTGACTTTAGTGAGACCGCCTACTTTACCTCCCATGCAATGCTACGGAGACATCACACGACTGCCTTATTCTCCTATCCAAAGTAGTCGGTCCGAATAGAGCATGCCAAGATACAAGGAAAAAAAGGTGAACAATCATATCTGACACAACCATATAACAACAAAAAGTTTTAAGCCTAAATAGTAAAAAATCGTATTGTTACTATAACTATTTTAACTTTGCAGATAACTCTTAGTAGAAGTCAGTGGGTCCAATGCCCCAATCCATGTATTGGGAATCTCCTTTTTGCTAAAGTTGATGGACTTGAAGAAGACTTGCCTACTTTTTGATTCATGTATTTTTCTTCCAAAAGATAAATAAGTAAGTTGGCTAGTTTTTGGAGATTTCCCCCCAAACTTATGATCATTGTATTTGTAGATCATATAATACAATGATCATCGTATCTGTAAATCACAATCCATAGCCCATGTGGTTTAGTAGTTAATAAATTACTTTGTGAGTGGAGAATTATGGTTTATTTTCATTGTGATTACAACCATAGTTAACCATTATGTACGTTTTAAATGACAAGAGTATTTGGTTACTCTGAATTTTGACAATAAATTCTATGGTTATGAGAAAAGCTCCATAATTCCATAATTCATGGTATTGATTATCACTTTTTCTTTATCTAAGAAATTCCAGTTAGTTTACTCTTTTGGCATATATTTGAAAGCCAACATTTGATATATATATTTTTGATGATTCAACGGTTGAAATTACCGATTTCATATTTTATATAAATATTTTGGAGTCCTCATTTGACAAACACAATATTATAGATTGGTGTACAATTTTTTTTTTTTTTTTAAGTTTATGTCAACTCCAATTTAGTTAGTGCTCAATTAAATGAAATCCACGCAGGCGTTTGAGTAGAATCTATTGATGTTGTTATATCCAAATCGTGTTATACGTTGTTGCCATATAACAGTTTATACATATTCAATTTCTTTTTTACTCATAGACATACGCACATGTGTACAATTCTGATGGGTCCAGCAAGTGCTATATTTGTGTCCGCACAATATGTGTGACTTACAAATTATGCATCCCGAAAAGAATGGATACAAATCATGTAACCATGCAGCTATAAGGTAGGGATATATAGCATACACATGTGGATGAGACTGTAGATTGGTAAAGGGGCCAATGTCATAGTACATATAATTGAGGTATGATATGAGAACCCATTTATGTTGTCTGCCAGGAAATCACACAAACATTTCAGTTTGATACTTTGATTTGAATTCGTAGTCAACGAGTTATACATAACAAAGTCCAAATACCAGGTACGATGTAAGGGTTTATATACACTTCTTTTGTTTCGGATGCCAAAAGAATTAATAATACGACAGAAGTCTGAAGATAGAATTTAGATTAACAACGCGTAAAGTGATATTAGCCTTTGAAAACCTGAAACGACAAAAATTATAAATCAATCTTTGCAACTGGTTTCTATGTTTGAATTGAAAATCATTAGCTTTTTTGATAGAATTTGCTTTTTGGTAATTTCACCAAGGATCTTATCAATTTTCCTTTATTATCCCACAAAAAAAGTATTGTGCTAGTGATCGATGCATCTGTCCCGAATGTGTGATTGATCGATGTATAGTCAATTTTGTTGTTCTCTCTATACAGTAATCTTGTGGTGGTTGTCGGCTAATGTGTATCATCGTCATGATACACAGACCATTAGATGTCCTTGTAGCCAAATTTTATAAATTTGTTTTGCTTTTTCTAAGCAAGTTATATAACTTAAACATTTATCCAAATGCTACATCATTCATCACTTGTTTAAAACTTTTTATAGGGTTGGTCAAATAAATATCCAAATTCTAGAACTCAACTAGGTAAATAATTAGATTTTTTTTTTGTTTTTAGGTAAGTTGCCTTGGAGTAGATAGGTAAGAGTACCCCTTAATGGTCATAATTGATTGTGCATGTTTTTTTAAAAAAGAAATACATGTTAGTTGCTCCTAAGGCATATTAGTTATTCATATTATCAGGTGTCCTGCTGCTTCTTTTTCTTTCAAAATTACATACATAACCAAAGAATTGCATCCAATCTATTAATTATGTTATTTCCGATAGCACGTGATTTAATCAAATAAAATTAACATTATCATGCAAAGTGAAAATAGTATATTTTTATCTAAGTCAAATTTAGCAATGCCAAAATGCTACTAATAAACCTTAGTTTAACATTCATTCTTTTCGTAGCAACTACTATGAAACTGATTCTTGGGGACTATAATATTTAATCCAACCAAGTAAAATAAAATTTCAAACGCAAAAACTATGGCTAGCAATTCTTTTTTTTGCTGACGACACACTTGATTTGAGCATCACATTCACCTCTTTGCTATACATTTGTTCTTCTAATCCCATCTATTTAATTATAATGACTAGTACATCACATTAATCCACGAAAATTTTAGTACAGATCCGTTCCGAACCAAAATTAGGAACTAAAACATTTTTTTAACCAAAAAAAATATCAATATGAATGTCTCAAATGCTTTTGCCACAATAGTATATAGCGATCGTCGGAGAAGAAACCAAACTTAGATAATATAACTATTTAAGTGCAGGAAAGTAATAAAGCTAAGATATTCAAAGGTTTTTGTGTGGAATAAATTAAACAGGTAAGCAAAGCAAGATTTAAAAAGTAAGACAGAAGCTAACGCAAATACTAAGGAATATATAGCAAAAATGCAGATTTGAGACTAGGGGTAATGTCCTTTAAACTAGGAATAAGAAAGTTCTAAAACTTTATGGTGTAAGGGAAAAATCTAACAAGAGATTTCAATGGATATTTTAGAACATGGAGCAAGAATATGATTATACATTTTTATGGTCTAAATCACCGATACCAAACATATAGAAACACTAAATTATATTTTGATTTAGATGTCTGACATGCACGATGATTAGATCCATTGGAATTAATTATAAACTATCTTAGTTTCAAATTTATATTGGTTAGACTTAGACGTAGTTTAGGTTTAGTGATTTCACCGAGCACTTATATTCAAGATATTATAGATCACGGTGATAAAAGGTAATTCTAACAGCACTAAACAATAAACATATTCTACTTGAATGAAACACCAAAAAACAAATTTTAAAGCAACACCATCAAGTCTATGTTTCGCAAAGATCTACTCTATATTTTGATTTAAAGTGACATTGATCGAGTGCACAAAACTATTGTTTTCCACTTCAATATGGTTAGCAATCAATTCATATCACTAAATCTTATATATAATTTTTGGCCGATCACTAGTAAAATTTATGTACATAGCTACGGCTACGTCACAGAATGTCCGTGATTAAAATAAACTAGTCACGGAAAAGCCACGAAATGATTGAAAAAATAATTTGTGGCATTTTGGTGGCAACTCCGTAGCTAATAGCTACGAAATAGCCACAGAAAAAGTCGTGGCCATATAGCTACGAATTTAGCCACAGAATATCTATGGCAAACTAGCCACGACCAACGAACGTGGAAAATTTGTGGCTATATATGCCACGGATACGGTCGTGGCAACGCCGTGTCTAGGTTCGAAATATTCGCCTACCAATGTGATTTGAGGTTTGACAGAAAGCTGAATTAATTTCAATCAATCTTATTTGATTTGTCGGGTTTTGACCGAAAGCTGAACGAATATATTTGTTTCGACAAAAACTAAGAGTAAAATGACAACAAGGATATGCTACAAATACTTCTGTGGGTATTTGTGATATTTGATTTTAGCCACGAATATATCTGTGGTTAGTCCGTCGGTAAGATTTATTATAAATACAACCACACATTTTCCTATAATTTCATATACACTTAAGAAAGGAAAAAAATACTTACGTTTTTCAGTCGAGAGAAAATCTTTGTTTACAATCCAAAAATGTTTAATTATTTTCAGTCTAGAGAGTGGATGGATCGACATATAGATCCTGAGAAGAATATGTGTATCAGAAGAGTTTATCGAAGGGGTCGATACATTTATTCGATTTGCGTGTAATCAATCTTCTTACATGGAACGAGGAACTTTACCGTGTCCTTGTGCACGGTGTAGGAACATAAAGCAGCGTGATGCTCAAACTGTTTCCAAGCATCTATGTCAAAATGAATTTAAGGGAAATTACTATGTCTGGACGAGCCATGGAGAAAATTGTTATGACGTGGGTGAAGCGTCTTCGAGTGCAAATTATTTTCTGGTTGAAGAAGAAACATGGTATAATCATTCTACAAATGATGAAGTTCCGATAGAAAATTACAGCAACGTTCCAGACGGAGATGTTAACGAAGAACCATACCATGATAAGAAGCACCGCCCAATTTTCAGGAGGATATGCCAGAAACAGTCAACGAAGAGCCATACAATGATAATATTTTCCAAGAGTTTTAAGCAGCTAATCAACCTCTTTACGATGTATGCATTGAAAGGATTTCCCAATTGTATGTGACGTCGCGTGTGATGAACATAAAGTCAAAGTGGAATTTGGCTGAGGCATACGTCGATGAGATATCGCAAACAATTAAGGATGTTTGTCCCAGGCCAAATAAAGCTTTTGGGTCGTACTATGAGGCGAAGAAATTGACTCGGACGCTGGGATTGCCATTACAAAAGATTGATGTGTGTGAGGATAATTGCTTGCTCTTTTGAAAAGGAGAAGACCGAGAGCTTATGCATTTGTAAGAAAGACAGATACCATCCGAACTATGGCAAAGGAAAAAATAAACCTAAGCAAAGAATATTTTACCTACCAATCGCGGATAGGTTGAAGAGGTTATATCAATCAGAGGCGACAACGTCTCATATGCGATGGCATGCTGAACATATCTCTCCAGAAGGGGAAATGCATCACCCATCAGATGGAGCAGCGTGGAAACATTTTCAAGAGGTATATCCTACATTTGCTTATGAGAGTCGTAGTATTTATCTAGGCTTATCGTCATACGGATTTAATCCAATTGGTATGAACGGTGAGGCACACTCGATCTGGCCCGTGATTGTTACTCCATATAATCTTCCTCCTGGTATGTGCATGAAAAAAGAATATTTTTACTTAGCAATACTAGTATCAGGGCCAAAACATCCAAAGAAAAGTCTAGATATTTTTTTGCAACCGCTGATTGAAGAACTACAAAGTTTGTGGAAAGATGTAATGGATGCATATGATGTATCAAAAAATCAAAATTTCAAGATGCGAGCTGCATTGTTGTGGACAATCAGCGATTTTCTGGCATATAGAATGCTTTCTGGTTGGATGACACATGGTCGATTAGCGTGTCCATACTGTCTAGATGAGACAAAGTTGCATTGGTTGCCTCATGGAAGAAAACACTGCTGGTTTGATTGCCACAGAAGGTTTTTGCCTATAGATCATTCTTATAGGCGGAATGTAAAAGCGTTTAGAAGGGGAGCTATAGAGCGGGATGATCCTCCACCGTGGCTAACCGGAGAAAAATTTTTGCGGGAGAGATTAAATAACATTGAAGGAGTGTATAAAACCGTCTATTGCGGAGGGAATGGCCACGACAATTCTGCTCGAACAATGACTGGATATGGTGTTTATCACAACTGAGTAAAAAAGAGTATATTCTGGGAGTTACCGTATTGAGAAGACCTAATTCTTAGGCATAATCTTGATTTTATGCACATAGAAAAAAATTGGGCTACAGAAGTAATGATTAAAATTTGGGCTACAAAATTGGGCTAAAACCCCCAAGTACATTGGCCAAGAAGATTGGGACTGGTTGATGGATAATTGGGCTACAGAAGAAATGATTAGCAAGTCCAAGACCAACACTGAAAACCGTCTTTCTATCTTGATGACAAAGGGATACATAAGCATTGTGCCGGTCCCGTACCATTTGCCAAAATCGAGTACAATTTGGTAAGGATGAATAGCTTTTTACTTAGTGTTTGATTTAGTATGAATGTTTCATGCGTTTCTTTTATTATTTGAATTCATTCGTAATCAAATTAGCTGTTTGGATTATAGTTAGTGTATGTTAATTTGTTTGGTATCCAGAAAACTGCAAGTTTTAGAAAAATGATTGTTTAATTTAATTTGAATGTTCTTTGCGGTGAACTGTTGCATTTTCTTATTTGTAGATGCTTAAGTCTGGGAAAGATGAACCAATACCATTTACATACCTTCTGCGTGAGACACACATATGGAAAGATGGAACATACGTCGACTATCGTGCGAAGTCCATTGTAGAAGAAGTCGAGCTAACCGTATCGCAACTTTTAGCTTATGACGGCTCTCCTAATGCCACCAGCCAGACTGCATCATCTGCTGCTATTCCTTCTCGCACTCATCTTACCAACCAAACATTTCTTGAAGTTATTTTTAATTTGCTTAAACTTCTAGAGTTTAGGTTTGTTTGCAGCTCAATAGTTCATATCATATATTTTTTAAACACTGAAACCTAATCATTTTATCCAGATAAATAAACCAAAAAAAGGACGTATTTACGGAATGGGCAGTGCTCAGTATAAGAAAGTTGGCCCAAACGAGACTTCCCATGCTTCTCTTGCCCGTAGTCTTGACATTGAAATACGGGTATCTAGTTTGGAGACTAATGTACAAAATGTCGTCAACAATCTAGAAGCAGTAAAGGATGATATGACACTACTCAAGGATGATGTGATGATGCTCAAATATGACATGAAGCTGGTCAGAGAATGCACAGCGGCGATGCAAGCTTCTTAACATGTGATTCTAAGGGGTTTTGGTATTGATCCCGTAACTCACCAACGTATCATACCCTCAACAACTCCTGTCACGGTTAGTGATTCAGTCCCTCCTCCGACTTGTCTACAACCTCAGAACAATAATGAGTGATATGATTATGTTAGTGGCTAATGTCCATGACAACACATGACTTATGTTTTTATATTTCATTTATGTATTTTGTTTTGTTGTGGATTAAGAACATATGACTCATGTTTTGTAAACCAAAAATCTTTAGTATGTTTATGTCATATCTTTATTTTCGCTTAAGCTTTTCATTTGTTATTTTTTTTTAACACATAGCTACGATGTAATCAGGTTTTGATCTACTACTCATTTAACAAATTACCCACGGAAAATCCACAACAAAATTTGTGGCTCGCTTAAGTTACCCACGAAAAATCACGACAAAATTTATGGCTCGTTAAACAATTACCCACAGAAAAGCCACAACCAAATCGGTGGCTCTGTAAACAATAACCCACGGATAAGCCACAACGAAAGTTGTGGGTATAAAAACCACGGAAAACCACGACAGCATCCGTGGCTATCTACCCACGAAATATGCTGTGAGTAATTCGTGGTTAAATAGTCACGAATACATTCGTGGTATTCCGTAGCTAATATTGCCACGAAAAGCTACGGAACCTCACAGTCACAACGCTATACCCATGGATTTAGACCGTGGCAATGCGTAGCTAATAAAGCTTATAGCCACAGAATATAGGTAACAGCCACAAAAATGTCTGTGGCTATACATATTGTTTTTAGTAGTGGATACCTTCTCCTTCACATGAGATATATTTTAAGGTATAAATCTTTGGTATATATATTAAGATCTCATATAGTTTATATAGTTCATGGATGTCAACTATTCATGATAATTCGAAAACCTACAGATCAAAATAGATCATTCTATTTTTAAAGAACAATTACAACTTTGCCATTAAGAAAAGAACGATTTCAGTCATGGATATAAAACCAACTAATGTTTGTAGTTGACGCTAAATCATCTTAAGATAAGCAAAGAATTGGTGATATCCATGGGTAAGACGTCAAGGTTGCTCCTTAATTAAACCTAAAAATGATTTCTCTTTTCTTACATTCTAGTCTCTTTTTACAGCCGTTGACCAACCTCTACTAGAGATGAAATTATGTATTAGCGATGAAATTCTGTCGTTATCTAATGATAAAACTTGTTGAACTATCGTTGTTAATATGACTAATACTGAAACCGTGATCATCAACCTTTGGAAACAAATATTTTCATCGTCAATTATGATGCTTTAGCCATACATTATTTTTGTGATGTACAATTACTGACGTACGTAAATCGTTTTTATCAACAAAATTTAGGCAGTCAAAGATAGTTCTTTCATCATTACTATCTTGTTTTCTTTTGTAGTGTAAATATATGTTTTTTTTTGTCAACAGTGTAAATATATGTTATAATTCTATTTCGCTATTGTTTTATCGTGAAATAAAGGCCATTGTAAGTGGAAAATAAAGGAATTAAGTACGTAGCAAGCTGATCCATCGTTTTCTGAGAGCATTAAAAGAAAAAACAGAACACATTTATTACAATATATGAGTGGGAAAAAAAACAGTATACAAAAAAACACGAAAACGCCAGACGTCATGATTTTGTGGTGAGACTAATTTCCGTTTTAGGCAGAAGCACCTATGGCTGCGGGCTGCGGCTGCGATTCGATCGAGCCGCGTCAAATATCGACTGTTTATATTACGGGTCAACAACCGTCTCTCCTTAATTTGACCAGAGTCCTTATGTTATTTATGTCTTTATAGTTTGGGGTCAAAACACATATGGTATGTATTCCAAAAACCTAGCTTTGATCCCTTAAACAAGCTATAACTAGCTGAAAAAGAAAAGGCTATGGCTGGTTTTAAGAACAAAGTTTATGGCCTTTAGTTTAATAGAACATTTAATTATAGTACTTTTGTAATTATTTTAGTCATACGATTAATAAATTATCTCATTTAAGACCATAATTACAATTTTATATAAAATAATATCGTTGAGATCATAATATTTTTTATATATAAATATTAGAAATTAAAATTTTCTTAATTTAAATAGAGATCTATTTTTAATCCACATAGCAAAAGCTTTTAGTTTTACCATAAGATTTTAGACGAATACAAGTTGGGACAATTTAATCCATATAAGGTTAATCTTTTGTATGTCATCAATCTTACAACTTCGGTTTAGAGTTTCGGTGTAGTCAACCAATGTTCAACAAATGGTTTTTGATACAGCAAAATTTGTTTATGGGAAGTTATAGAACTTGTAAGAGTTAAATTCATTGGTAATAATTCTTTTTGGGATATTGACTCCTCTCTCTCTCACACACACAAATTTGGATTTGGAAAAGTTTCTGTAAACTCAGAAGTATAGCTAAGCCTTTCATTGTGTGTCAGGTTGGCTCTGGGATTACTTGTAGCTTCTGTAATGATAACTGGACTTTCCTTGGACCTTTATTGGATTTGACTGGTGAATTGGGTCCTAGAATGTCTGGTTTACCTATTAATTTCAATGGTTGCGGATGCTATCAGAGATGGAGTTTGGTGGATCTCTAATAGCAGGAGTAGGAACCCTATCATTCAGCTTCTTCATCAATGCCTTCATGCTTCACAAGTAATTGACCCTCTCGGGGAGGACGACTATTATCAGTGGAAAGTAGAGGACAAGGACCCTTCCTCAAAATTATCTACCTCAGAAACTTGGCACTTCCTAAATCCTCAAGGTCCTAAAGTGGACTGGTATGATTATGTTTGGTTTACGGGAAATATTCCAAGACATGCCTTCCTTACTTGGGTGACTTCTAGAAATCGGTTGCATACTCGGGACATGTTACTGAGATGGAGGCTGCCTGTGCCTTATGTTTGTCTTCTGTGTAATAGTCATGCTGAGTCAAGACAACACCTGTTTTTTTATTGTTCATTTGCAGATGAGGTTTGGTCTTATATCTGTTCTAAGGCCCATGTTACCCTTTCAAGGATGTTTGAAGATGGTGCTAAATGGCTTAAACATCCATGTCGGAATAAAAATGTGGCTTTCATTCTCAAGTTGGCTTACCAAGCTTCCTCTCGTTCTCCTGCTGCTCTCATCTTGGACATCAAAAACCTCATTTGCTGCCGCTTGGATCCGCTCTCTAGGGAGCAGATTTACCTTCCTTCTACTGTTTCTTTCTTGTCAACTTGGTTTCGTGTATTTCAAAGGTGATTGAATTGTAATCCATTTCCTTGCTCGTGCAGGTTCTTTAATCTTTAATCTTTTTGTTGCCTTTAGGTAAGCTTATTATAATGGTATTTCTAAAAATGAAAGAAAAAAAAAGAAGTTAAATTTTTAATATTACAATAATATATATATATATATAGGTGACTCACGTGTTTAGTTTCCAAGCAACAATATCAAATTAACTTGTTTGCTATGCAAATAAAAAATGGTCAGGAAACAAAACAAGTCATATACAAATTTGAAGCTAGGGGGATTCCGGATTCGGTAGGTACAAGTTATACAAAACTTATTCAAGTAATAAACAACTAAGCTAAATTATCGTTTACCACGTGTCCATCCAGCTGTGATTGCACTTCAACTTCTGACTAAGAAACGGAAAGACATACCAATTTTCGTCATATTAGGCTCTCAACTTTTCAGAGGTGAAAGTGATTAGTATCTGCAAAATAAAGTATAGATTCACAACATGATACAAAATCTTTCAATTACAAGGTTAGTCAACTTAACTAAATTAGTTTTGGAACGGCTAATCGAAAGAGATGACTAAAGCAAGTAAGCAACGTTGAGTTTCATGTGTTTGCAACCGTACGTTACCAAAACTCAACAGTTAGTTAGGAACGTATAGTCAATTAAAGTAACATACAATAATTAATCACAAAGTGTCAAAAAAAAAGAGAAAAAAAGAAGAAGCATAATAATATTATACGCCGACTAAAGTATTGTGACCATTTGTTGTTGCTGAAATCGTCATCTCCAACTCCTAACGTTAGGCACGTTCACGAAAACTTTTGAAAAAAATCCCACAACGCCAATTCTAGCTTAGACCCGGTAAAAATTATACTCATAAATATAATGAATCGTTTTTTAAAAAATCTAAAGAAAATGTGACATTGCAGTGAGGAGAAACTAACCTATCTTCCTAATGGACAAGTGTCAGCAGAGCCATACAATTATAAAGTATTTTAATGATTTAAGGGAAAGATGATGATGTCATCAGTAGCTGAGTTGGGGGTAGAATGGGTAATTTCTGAAATATGATTGAAAGTGGAAACGTAAGCTTTCTGGCTTTTGCGTCCTCTCTGTGTTGGGACAAGACATGCATCAGAATCACACATCCGTGAATCGGTGCTTTATCCAGTTCTTGTAACTCTTTTTTATTTTCACGACTAGGTTAGGTTACTCAAATTATTGTTAACTTCAAATTTATACCTAATGTAGTAGATAATACACATTAATTAACAAATTACAAAACGGTCATAGTCTACTAGATTATGTCACTGTGTTTATCACTCAAATTTAAATATGAACAAAAATGATACCAAAAAAAAAATATGAAGAAAAAGAAATTAATTTTAGAACCGGACCGAGTTAAACAAAAAAAAAAGGAATATTTTTATAGAAATGAATATCTTAATTTTTGGATATCAACTATGCGTCCATAGTTATATTCGGCTTTTTATAGCTAGCCTCAGTTACAATCATAAATAATCTTATGAGATGATGATTAAGATGCATGAGTGGTTTATTTTATAACTTTTCACCGAGTGATCTATTCCTATAGTAAATTCAACGCTTTTGAATTACTTTTTATATATTTATTTATTTACCAATACACACACACTATGCTCAAACTCCTATAAAAGGAAGAAACCACGTTAGCACTTCTCATTCCTCATTCCTCACTTCCAACCGCCCAAAAAAAAAAAAAAAAAAAATTCAACAAAAAAACTTCCTAAACCCTTCTCGAGCGGTTTTCAAATGGGTACGGAGGACTACACATTTCCTCAAGGAGCGGAGGAGCTGCATCGCCGCCACCACACGGTGGAGGCTCCACAGCCTCAGCCGTTCTTGAAGTCACTTCAGTACTCAGTCAAGGAAACTTTGTTTCCGGACGACCCTTTTAGACAGTTTAAGAACCAGAATGCATCAAGAAAAGTGGTATTAGGCCTCAAATACTTCTTCCCGATTTTTGAATGGGCTCCACGCTACAATCTCAAGTTCTTCAAATCGGATCTCATCGCCGGAATCACCATCGCTAGTCTCGCCATCCCTCAGGGCATCAGTTACGCCAAACTCGCTAACTTGCCCCCCATTCTTGGCCTTTGTAAGCTTTATATATTTATTTACTCTTCTATATATTTTTTTTGAAAACGGTTACTTTGTATTACTTCCAAATAATTGAGCTTTACGGTAATCACAGAAGAGGCTCAGTTCCAGCATGTAAAATTTGAAATTAAAACTAATTTACTGGTCTAATTATTGTACTTCTTTTTCTTAGACTCGAGTTTTGTACCGCCATTGGTGTACGCGGTGCTAGGGAGTTCAAGGGATTTGGCGGTGGGAACAGTTGCGGTGGCGTCTCTTTTGACAGGTGCGATGCTGAGCAAAGAAGTCGATGCTGAGAAAGATCCTAAGCTTTACCTTCACCTTGCTTTCACCGCCACTTTTTTCGCCGGCGTTCTCGAAGCCTCCCTGGGCATTTTCAGGTTTTCTTTTTACTTGATTTTTGTCCTTTTTATATGGTTTTGCTTGTATAAAAGGGTGAGTTATATTATTAGTTTGGATCCAATGCATTTGGAAAAAAAGATTCCGGCATAAAAAAATATCTACCAAATAGTAACTTTTTCTTACCTTGTTTATTTTTGTACGTGAACAATAAAAAAACGTTCTAAAATAATTCACAAGCACCAAACTATATATGAGTGAAATGCGTCATCGCGAGTTACGTCACGTGAAACAAGATATAGTTGCTGACAGACGAGCCAATAGAGACTAGAAAATCTTACGGTAATATAATTACTTGACTGGTAAGATCGGTTTAATAAATATATATATATATATGTAACAGTGGAGAATCATACTAGAATAATGTAATTACTTGACTGTTAAGATTGGTTTAATGTATATGTATAAAATCATAGTGTGATTGATTCAAAGGCACATGAGAGATAATTTCTGTGACGTATAGATATAGTATATTATAGGTAGAATCTTTTATTGGTTCCCCAAAATTTCGGTATATCTGGCCAGGAATGGATTATGGCCTACGGGCGTTAACTGAGGTTGGTGAGTTTGATGATGATGAGAGTTAATAATGCAAACTGATAATTGATTGTTATAGTTTAGTAGTAGATAGCTACACAAAATTAAACTAAGAAATAAAAATGAAAATGAAATTGCAGGTTAGGGTTCATAGTGGATTTTCTATCGCATGCAACGATAGTAGGATTCATGGGAGGAGCAGCTACGGTGGTGAGTCTGCAACAACTTAAGGGTATCTTTGGACTTAAACATTTCACTGACGCCACTGATGTTATCTCCGTCATGCGTTCCGTTTTCTCCCAGACTCACCAGGTGTCTCTCATTTCCGTTATGTCCTTATAACTTAATTGTATCATTAATTTACTAATACATCCAAAGTATCATTCCCAAGGTCGATGATGATTCTCCTAATTAAAATAATCATAGTATTAATATTAAACAATAAATATGTGTTTATGCTTGTTTCTTTTTTTGTTGTGTAGTGGAGATGGGAGAGTGGCGTTCTCGGCTGTGGTTTCCTTTTCTTTCTTCTCTCCACCAGATATTTCGTAAGATTATAATTCTCTACCTTTATCATTTAAATTTAGGGACTAATTAATATCATTTGTTTCGACTAGCACGCTACAATGATCTTTCATATAATTCCAAGACTTTTTATACTCTTCTTTTTCAATCTTTTTCTGGAAAGAATAAGAAATATGATGAAAGATTGGAAGTGATCCTAAATGTAATTAATTACACAATGAAAAGGTAATCAATTCTTTAATTACGAATTGATGATATGCAGAGCACGAAGAAACCAAAATTCTTTTGGGTGGCGGCGATGGCTCCTTTGACCTCAGTGATTCTTGGAAGTCTCTTGGTTTACTTCACTCACGCTGAGAGACATGGTGTTCAAGTGGTATTACTCAATCTCTCGGACCTCCTTATCTTAAAACACTAAAAATAATAATAAATAAACAAAACATTCTCAATTAAGACATGGTGTTCAAGTGGTATGTATGTATTTCATCGAAATCTAAAAGCAATATAATTTTAAGAAAAGGAAAAAAGTTAGGTAGAATATTATGGTTAGAAAAGGAACAAGCAGCATGAAGTTGAAGGTATAAAGGATTGTGGAAAAAGAAGTGGGCTCATGGGCTTTTTGTAGTTTTGTCCGAAAGGGAGAGGAATGATAGAATAAAGTAAGGTGTACCGATTGTGCAGATAGGGAACCTGAAGAAAGGGTTGAATCCACTCTCCGGTTCTGATCTCATCTTTACTTCGCCTTACATGGCGACAGCTGTCAAGACTGGCCTCATCACTGGCATCATTGCTCTCGCTGTAAGCCCATAATATCCCTTTTCTGTTTATTTTCTAAATTATATACAAACTTAAGATAGACTTGTTAATATATATTGAACTAGAGATTAGTTGCAAGTATCGAATATACCGTAAAAATTTTGAAAGCTAGCGATATTAATTGAGTTTTTAAGCTTGAGAGCCAACAGATAAAAAAGATGAATAAGTTGTGTGTAAAATGTACTTTCCTTTTTTACTTTCTCATTAACTTATTCATGTTCATGTTCATTATGATCTACCTTATTACAGCTATGCCAGTTATAGCAAGTGTAATTAACAAACTAACTTAGGCTTAAATAAATTCTCCTTTAACTAAGTTAAATCTAAGAAACTAACCAAACCAAGCAACCTATATACTCATAATAAGCGATTTTGATTATGAATAGTGAAAACAAAAACTCATCAAGATTAAATAAAATTAATGTGTAAAATGCAGGAAGGAATAGCTGTAGGGAGGAGCTTTGCCATGTTCAAGAACTACAACATAGACGGGAACAAAGAGATGATAGCGTTTGGAACTATGAACATCGTTGGTTCTTTGACATCTTGTTACCTCACAACAGGTAAGTACTCACACACATGTTATATGGAAAATCTTGTAATAGTTAATTAATTACGACGTACCATGCTACACTAGGACCGTTTTCGAGATCGGCCGTGAACTATAACGCGGGTTGCAAGACGGCAGTGTCCAACATAGTTATGGCAATTGCGGTTATGTTCACACTGCTCTTCCTCACGCCGCTTTTTCACTACACACCACTCGTCGTCCTCTCGGCCATCATCATAGCCGCAATGCTTGGACTCATTGACTATCAAGCTGCCATCCATCTCTGGAAAGTCGATAAATTCGACTTCCTAGTCTGCATGAGCGCCTACGTTGGAGTCGTATTCGGCAGTGTAGAGATTGGACTCATCGTCGCAGTAAGTCTATACTTTAGTGCAGAATTTACCAAGACTTCGTATTGTTCGTTTGCGTTTAATGTGTACTTTACTCAAATGAAATTATAACTTTTAGCATTTGTTATCTTATTTCCATTTTGCATTTACATTTTACTAAAATATGTTATATTTTATACATTTTTAATTGTGACTTTTTTGTTTTGCGGTGATGAAGGTGGCGATATCAATAGCAAGGTTGTTGCTGTTTGTGTCGAGGCCAAGAACGGCGGTGAAGGGAAACATACCAAACAGCATGATCTATAGGAACACTGAGCAGTACCCTTCCTCAAGAACCGTTCCTGCTCTACTCATTTTGGAGATTGATGCTCCTATCTACTTTGCAAACGCCAGTTACTTGCGTGAGAGGTAACCTAACCTTAATTCGTATATACATGCCAAAGAACGAAGATTGGTTTTGAATTATGTTTTCAATACATTTACAGAATCATAAGGTGGATCGATGAAGAGGAAGATAGAGTCAAACAATCAGGAGAAAGCAGTTTGCAATATATTATACTCGATATGTCAGGTAATGATATGATCATGATTTTTTCTGACACTAGCGTTGTTTTCGTTCGTGGCTTACTTTGTGTGTATTTTTTGTTGAACAAATCAGCTGTGGGTAATATCGACACAAGCGGTATAAGCATGATGGAGGAAATTAAGAAAGTCATCGACAGAAGAGAGTTAAAGGTAACATAATACGTCGTTGTATTATATTGTATATATAATACAATTTATGGATATGTTAAACATTTCTTCATAGTGTATTATTATTTTTTTTTTTTACACCCACAGTTAGTATTGGCAAATCCAAAAGGAGAAGTAGTGAAGAAATTAACCAGATCCAACTTTATCGGTGATCATTTGGGCAAAGAGTGGATGTTCTTAACGGTAGGAGAAGCCGTGGAGGCTTGTAGCTACATGCTTCACACGTTTAAAACCGAACCGGCCTCCAAAAAAGAGCCTTGGAACAACGTATAGTTCCTTTGTTATTGTTTAAGTCGTTTTGTGACTAGTCGTTATTAACTAGTTCGATGTAAACTCATATATCAGTAAAAAATGAAACTCATTTTGTAATATTGATGATGGAGTCACAAGCAATATATATGTACTCTTCTTATTGTAGTGTTATGGATGTTTGGAAGAAGTTGGTTCTGAATTGGACCAGATATCGGTTAATTACGAACCAAAGTTGGTTTTCTTCGGTTTAAAAATTGTCAATTTAATTTTTGGTGTAGCATATATATCTTAAAAGGCCACAAAAATTATAACCCTTATCTTTTCATAAAAAGCCCATCAGGCTAGAACATTCAAGGGATCTGACGAGAATAATCGTGTACGTGAAGGTCCACCATACGGAAGCTTCTTTGCTCCATACAAAACAAGACTAAGCGTACAATCAGATAGAGGCAGATTCACGATACACACGATGACGATGTAATCCTTTATTCCTTCTCATTGCTCTCGTGTCTTTACTTTCTGACCAATTATAAAACGCCACGTTGCGTTGTAGAGAAGAATTCGTCGTTACGAAAACCCCAGTGCGGACGGACACAAAGCAGAGCAAAGAAGACTTTTGTAAGAAAAAGAAAAAAAAAACAGAACTGTAGAGATGTCGTCATCCTTGAGCAACGAAGAGTCGGGACTCGGTGAGTCAAATCCTTCGACGGGAATAGATGGCGGCGACGGAGGGAGCTACACGTCGTACGAGTCTCGATTCCAGTCTCAGCGGTTTGACTCGTCCTTCTCTAATTTTGACGCCCAACCAGAGAAAGACTTACCAGGGGACGATTTGTCTCCTCAGTCCAATCAAGGGGATTTACTGGAAACTCAATCTCCGCCGTCGATAAACAGTTCCGATGCTACGAACGGTTCGATCTTGCCGCCTCCATCGGTCATGGAGAAAGAGGAAGGTTTTGCTCTTAGAGAGTGGCGAAGGTATAAACTTTATTCGTGCATGCAGCTTTTTGATCCTTTATTTGATTCATCACTCTGTTTCTTAAATAAATTATATATAATCTTTGAATATGTCGATTCGAATTTTAGAGATTTTCATGAGTTTTGGACCAGTCTTATATTTGCTTAAAACCTTAATTTAGCAATTGACTAAGTCTTAAGTTCTTAACTCCAAACGTTGACCAAATTACATGGCTTTTTTTTTTGGTTGTGTAGTCCATGTGATTGTGGTTGATTTTGATTATAAGTTTATATTGAATAGCTTATATGAAAAGTGTTGGTGTGTTTTCAAGGCTAAATGCTCTGAGATTGGAAGAGAAAGAAAAGAAAGAGAAAGAAATGGTTCAACAAATTATAGAAACAGCAGAGCAATACAAGGCTGAGTTCTATAGCAAGCGTAACGTTACTATTGATAATAACAAGAAATCTAACCGCGAAAAAGAGAAGGTGATTTGTCTTTGTAAACTTGATTTTTTTATCATTCAAGATTGTTGTAGGTCGCTTAAAATTTATTATTATTGGCAGTTGTTTTTGGAGAACCAAGAAAAGTTTTACGCTGAAGCTGACAAAAACAACTGGAAGGCGATTGCGGAACTCATTCCTCGTGAAGTACCAGTTATAGAGAATAGAGGGAAGAACAAGAAAGCAGCTATAACTGTGATCCAGGGACCAAAGCCTGGGAAGCCCACTGATCTGACTCGTATGCGTCAAGTGCTCACGAAACTCAAGCACAATCCGCCAACTCATATGAAGCCAAAATCGCCCTCACCATCTGGAGCTGACCCGAATGTGAGTGAACAGGTCACAGGTACAGAGAAGTTGTAGTTTGTGTTTGTGACAAGTTAGTTAACTTCTTCTTTACCGTCTTTAATTTGTTAGCGTCCTCACGTTCAGTCTCGAGTTTTGCTTGTTTTGGTTACGTTTATGGTCTTACCATTGTTGGCTTTTCCACACAAGTTTCAACTTTGATGTATATAATATATTTAATAAGACAATCCAAATGCGTGTACATCGTGTTCTTGCCGGAAGAATAATGGTTTGTTAGAATTTTTAAAGTTATATTGGTTTGTGGAAAGATCAGTTTGGTTTGATTTCATGTAAGTTTCAATATAACAGCAACCGAACAACATTTTTCTGTATTCAAGAAAAACCTATCCAAACCAAGAGTGTGTAGTCAATGGGTTGTTCAAGTAGAAGAAGAGTCGCCCTATGAGTCTAGGTCCTGGAATAACTAGTACCATTTATCTACGAAAATTGATGAGATCCCACTGTCACCGTAGATGTCTTAAGTGGCAAAAATACCCGGCTTTTTACAATCGGATTTGTATGGTTTTGGTCTAAGGTCTATCACTATATGAAAGGAAAAAACCCCAAAAAAACAGCCATCATTTTTTTTCCCCCGTTTAGTACCTATACTTTTAAAACCGGAATAAAATACTTCGTTTATTTAACATTGTTTTAAAAAGTCGATGTTATAACGGTTGGTGAATTCGTACCCACGAGTTAACAGTCGTTAATGCGTGTGACGAAATCGCTAACCAGAGTTAAAAATTAATCCCACGTGGTTAATTAGGTCTAAATAAAGACATTGTTGCATTTTCGTATTTCCTCCAAATCGATTTGTTAAAGACACTGTTAAATAAACGAGTTATTTTTATTCCAATTTTAAAAGTATAGGTATTAAACAGCCAAACAAAAATTAGATGGTAGTTTTTTCGGGTTTTTTCTCCTTTCTGTAATGAACATTTTTTGAAAACAAGTAGGATGATTTGTGTGCTATATAGGATAAACATATGTCTTCTATTGTGTGATTTATAGGATGATTTATATGTAGGATGATGTTTTGGTTTTGGTAGGATCCTGATTTATATTTTTATTCTAATTTTAAAAATATATGTATTAAACGGTAAAAAAAAATAGATGGCAGTTTTCTCGGGTTTTTTCTCGGGTTTTTTCTCCATGTTAAAAATTGTTCTTTTCAAAGAGTCATAGGTGTTGAAGTGGGCAGTATTGAAGCTTTGAATTAGAAAAATAATCTGGTTTTGGTTACTATTTAGAATACCTCTAAGCTATTGGTTGAAGTATGGCCCATACTATGCCCAAACGATATACGTAAATAAAGTCTGGCCCATATAAGACCCACACCGCACGTGACTTTCTTTGGTCGCATCCTTATCGTATCTCTATCATTTGGCGGCAACCGTTTGATCGCAACCGTTCAAATCAACGACCTTCCTTCACTATTATCATATTACCGGCTATAGTAGGTGAAAGCACCTGGGATTTTTTACTGGACTCTTCCTTTTTTTATAAACCGGCGATCGCCAAACCTAGGTTTAACAGGTAACCGGTAATAAGCATCTCTTTCTTTCTTTATTTCTTTCTCCCCTCAGGCCTCCTCATCTCTTATGCTCTCTGATCGTCTTTTTGTCTTCTGATTCTGCTAGGGTTTCTGAGATCTTCCATTTCTTCTTCTCGAATACTCTTCTTACGGTAATGGATTTTTTTTCTCTTTACTGTTTGAATATTTTCGGATTTTTTTGTTTCGAATTAGTTCTCTACGTTTTGCCTTTTTCTATTTATCCCTTTTTTTTGGAGAATCTGGAGCTTAGCTTGATGGATTTGTGTTTCTTTCCTCTTGATTGATTTGAGTGTTAGCTGAGGATTTAGTACCTTTTGAGTTTCGAATCTGTTGTTTTCCTCTCATCTGTTATATTGATTTTTCTGATATGATTGGCTTTATACTTTCTCTATTCTGTGTTGAATTTGCTCTGACAAATTTTATAAGTTTCTGAGATGAAATAATCAAATTATACAAAGAAATTGATTCAAATTCGTTGGTTCTGTAGTTACTACGATGAAGACAGCAAAGGGGAAAGATAAAGTTAAGACCACAAAGGAAGCCTTGAAGCCAGTCGATGACAGGTTACTCCACTTAACTTTATACTTAACTTTATACAGTAATTATGAGAAATTGTATCTTACTGAATTGGCCTTTAAAGTATCTTTGCAAATCTGACTTAGCTTCAGCTAGTTAGTGATCATTAAGCTTGGAGGCGTTGTTGATTTTGTAGCTTTGGTTGGATAAACCGGTCTTAGCATTGTTGCTTTGTGGATTGGTGTCAAATATATACACCAAAAGCTTTTGGTGTCTGTTTGATTTTCAGGAAGGTGGGAAAGAGGATGGCACCAGCTGAGAAGGCTACCAAACGAGAGACTCGTAGAGAGAAGAAGGCTAAAAAGGACCCAAACAAACCGAAAAGAGCTCCTAGTGCCTTCTTTGTCTTTCTGTAAGTATTGTGGATGATTTCCCTGGAAGGAGATTCCCGCTTGAATTCTTTATAAAAAGCTTTCATAATTTACTTGCTTCTTACTGGTTTCTTGTTTCTTTGTTTCAGAGAAGATTTTAGGGTAACGTTCAAGAAAGAAAATCCAAATGTGAAGGCTGTCTCTGCTGTAAGCATTTGGCAAATTCCTTGATGTTCTTAACTTGTACTTAGTCTTTATTTGATGTAGTCCTAAAAATCTGACCTTCTCTTTTCCTTGCGAAGGTTGGGAAAGCTGGAGGGCAGAAATGGAAGTCAATGTCTCAAGCTGTAAGTATCTGCGGAACTTTCCTGAAAGGAAATAACTGCTTATATAACTTTTTGTTCATGAAAATAGTTACCTTCTAAGTTACTGTAGAAAGGATGTTTCCGCACAGTCATCTGACAGTACAAAAAATGGATTTGCCCTGTGCTTCGTTTATCATAGAACCACCTTCTATTTAATGACTACCAAGAAGTTCTGTTTTTGATTTTTACAGAGAGCCTAAACCAACTAAGACTAATTCATGGTTACATAACTGCCAAAGTTTAACATTGGTTACGTTATTTAGTTAAGTAAAAGTGAAGTCTTTGGGCCTCCAAAAACATCACTTGTGAAGAGTCTAAACTGTGATATTTAAACCAAAAGGAGTCTGGAGTCTACTGTGACATTGACATGTGTTTCACCTCTTCCTTTTAAAGGAAAAAGCTCCATATGAAGAGAAAGCTGCAAAGAGGAAAGCTGAATATGAGAAGCAAATGGATGCATACAACAAAAACATGGTAAGCCCTAAACCTTGCCTCACATATATATGCAAACACTCACATGGCTAACTCTGATTTCCTTGCAATGGGGGCAGGAGGAAGGGAGTGATGAATCTGAAAAGTCTAGATCTGAGGTGAATGATGAAGATGAAGCCAGTGGGGAGGTAATAATTCCACTAAACAATGTAGAGTTTCTCTATATAGTGTATTTATACATGACCCATTTTTCTTGTTGTGAGTGTTTGCTTTCTGAAGATGTATGTTTGGCTTAATATTTCTCTGCAGGAAGAACTACTAGAGAAGGAAGTGGCAGGTGATGAAGAAGATGAAGATGAAGATGACGATGATGATGATGATGACGAGGACGAAGACTAGACCGGAGATGGAAATCAGATTTTGTATCTCGAGCATAACTGCAGGTCCAAAATCAGAAGTAAGTATTTTGTAATTTGTGTGTTGAGAATGATAGATTGAAATCGTGTGTTTCTTTTTCTTTTCCTAAGAAAGCGAATCAAATGTTAGCATCTCGGGATGATGTTTGTTTCAGCTTTTCTCCACAACGAACAAACTTTAACCTATGTTTGCTTTTTAGTGATCATCCAAACCAAAATACAAACTATGTACTGTACATGTTTAAACTCGCCTGTAAAATGTATCTACGGTATCTTGACTCTCAAAGGTTTCTTGTGTTTTGCTACTTTGACCTCAAATTCCTTCAAACTAGTTGAAATAGTAATGAATTTCCGACAGAATTTTGCCGAATAGACATATTGTTTACCAAACATGACCTAGCAAAAGTGAAAAACAAACTAGTTTTTGCTTTAATTCGTTGGCCCTAAAAAAAACTTCTCAATACAATGTAAAACTAGTAACTCTCGAGCAAATACTCTAGCGCCCCAAAATTTTCATGTGAAACAATTGTCTTTCAAAAGAATGATTATTGAGCTTGGTCTCGATTCCGATTATCATCGTTGATCTTTTGAAGCTGCTTCTCACTTGTGGCGATAAGGCGTTTTACCATGTCGAAGGTTGTAAGCCTAATGCTGCAAAATAAACATAAATGGCAATGGATATATTAGTAGGACTGTTCTTATTGACAATGTGAGATTCTTACGACCTCTAATGATTAGATCAAAATGATACTCCCAAGTTAGAGATCTAAATAATCTAAAGACATGTACATAGTTGTGGTTTGCAAAAACTAGTCCGATCTAAAGAACATACAGATTGTTTGTGATATTATCAAAACATCAAACTAATATTACCAAAATCATAAAAAGTATACGATCCAATTCACATAACAATAGTTTGAGCTTGGTTTTGTACCAGATACATCTACACCTTAAGTAGCAAATCAGCAGCCTAAATAAATGCATGGAGAATGCTATTTCTATGTTTAAGAAGAGTCTAACCTGCTGTTTGGTAGAGTTTTTAATGCATTGGGTAAAAAGCCGCGGTACAAGCCAATAAGCCCATCACGCTCTATAATTCCTGCATAGCCAGATGTAAAGATGACTCAGTTCAAAACTCAATAAACAACATGAACTGTAAGTAAATAGACCCAATCAGACTCAGATGAAGATCTTGCTCTGATGAGTTGCATGATGAAATAGATTAACTTACCAGCAAATGCATCTGGAATTGATTTGTATGGAGTTCCTCTCATTTGCATTTGCCGTCTCACAGTGTCTAGAGGGTAACATGTCAGCGTTGCAATACCAGCCGAAAGAACAGCTGTTAATAGAGAAGATTGTGCCTTCTGTCTATATTCCTCCGGTAAAGACTTCTTCACCCTGTTGTCAGTTATGAAGGCCAAAAGGATATTAGCCCGGTTCAATAACTTTTTATAATATGGGTATTTAAAACAGATAGAAAGAAAGTTTTAGAAGACTCACAGATCGAAAATACAAAAGTTTACAGCAATGTATGGAGCTATCCCCACTAGAGAAGGTCCCAGACCGTAATAGAAAGATGCGATTCCTTCGTCTCGGAGCATACTCAAAGCAACCTGCAAGAGTTTACATTGCACAATGCCTATCAATAAATGCATGAACAAGAATGATAAAATGAAAAACCAATTCACCTGAGACATTGTTCGGTAACCAGGTTCGACTGCCAACCTCAATCTCAAAACATCCAGTGGGTACGTCAACTGCATAAGAATCAAGATGCAAAGATTAGATTGATAATTAAGAAATCTATATGCTTGGAGCAGTAAATACTTTAACCAAATTTTAATTGAAAACTGATATTACATTGAAGTAACTTAAACAGAAAATAAACAACTACATTTCCAAATATGTAAGGATTTAGTTTTCTAGTAGACACAGATGATTTTATGCCTATCAGACATACATCAGTATAGCCATCATAAGGATGCAAACTTGTGATGGGACCAATTGGAGGAAAGAAGTAGGCTCTCGAAATAGATAAACAATTTTAGCAAGCTAGTAAATTCATCGGACTACAATTACTAACCAAAGTAGACGTCATGCCAGCACAAGCACCCGCCGCAAGTCTTCCAATTACAGAGAGCTGATCATCTCTACCTTTGAACAAGTTCTGAATACAAAATATGGAAGCATCACTGCGTCAGTCAAACGGTACAGGTGATAGATAGACAGAGCAAAAGAAAAGTCATAAATCTTGCTTTAAGCTGAATGCTGTCAGTTTCAATACAGAACAAAAAATTAATGCAATCAAGCAAAGTCTCCTAGAGGCAGTCAGATTAACTCTAACACGAGTTCCCTGTAGTTAATCTATCTATATATATAGACTAGAATCATTGTTTAGTATGTCATTTAAGACATAACTTATCATCATCCCAGGGCAATGCTTGTTTTCTACGACAAGTAGCTACAGAATTTTCTGTGACTTTGTACTGTTGAACAACCATCATTCTCGTTTCTGTTTAATACATGATCCAAATAGCTACTAGTGATGACACAGACTCACCTTGTAACTCTCATAAGCCAAAAGCTGGACCGCGCTGTAAGGTAACACTCTTATCACCTGGTATCACAATTTCAAAACAGAAAATCCAATAACTCAAGAGAACCCTCTTACATGTATAAAACCAAAAGCTTGAAATCAAAAACAATTTAGAGAACCTGAGGTAAATTTCCCTTCCAGTACCCTTTCATTCCTTCTTCTTTAGCTATCATAGTGATTGCCTGCAAAATCATTTCCAATTACTCTTTGCATCAGTAAGAACATGAATGACTAAATTACATATAAACATCAACGCACAAACTTACCTCGATAAATCCTATAGCCTTCTTTGCACTCTGTTTTCCAAGTCGTATACCTTGTGTCTGCAGATAAAACCATATTCAGATTATAATCAAGAACAAACTCACAGTTAAATAAACATTTGTCAAAATTCATCATATTCAAAAATTATTATTTCGTTTTTATTTAAAATTTAATGTAAATCCCTCCCAGAGAAGAAGATAGGCCAAAACCTGCATAAGAAGCTTGATACGGTCAAGAGGAGCCGTAACAGTTTTAGCGGCGGCTCCGGCAATAGCACCAGCGGCGAAGATGGCGGCGTCTTTGGGGACAAGAGCAAGTATAGCAAGCGGATTATTCAAGAGCTGAGCCATCGTCGGAGCGAATTCTCTCTGCTCGCACTTCTCCACCATGGAAATGCACGCGAATTTACCGAAACCGACATCTCCGCGAGCGGAATTGCGACACACACGGCGGCGGAACTGTACGGTGCCGGATTTTGCCGGGGAAGAGGTTAATAGAGAGGAATTGAGGGAAGGAATACGGTGAAATGTGAGAATCGCTCTGTCTTCTTCCATGGTTTAGAGTTAAGAGGGAAGAGATAAGGCGAACAAGGTTTTCGTTTCAAAAACAACAAAAGAGAGAAGCCGTTCTGTGTGAATCCGTCAAATGGCGCCAGTACAGTAGGGCTCGAGCGCATTACTTTGGGCTTTATGGGCTTTTTAAAAACGAGTGTCAAAATGGGCTTTTACCGTGCGTTGTCTGATTCCTTTGAATAGGTTAAATCTTAGGGTAACTTGGGCTTTATCAATGTATCAGAAAATAGCCCTTCCATTTGATAATTTACATAAAATGCCAAACAAACAGAAGCAAGATAGCGACAGAAATGTGACTTCTACATCAAAAACCTATCTTCATCAAGCTTCCTCCCATCATTCATGCTGAGGAATCTCTCAGACAAGTCTCTCTGACGAATCATTCGAATCGTATCACTGATTTCTGCCCTTACATTTTTGTTTTTTCAAGTCATTTGATGATTATTACTTATTTCTTCATCTTAAGCTGAGAAAAATCCACCTCCCGGATTGTTCTTGGGTTGAAGCCCCACGCCAGTTCCATTTGGTTGTTCTGTGAAACACAGAGTATCATTTAAGTATTGGTCATTTTCAGTAATGATTCAAATATGGGATTTGTTAAGTTACTTACTCTGAGGGATTTGGTCGACGAAGAAACAGGCCGCGATGATGACATAGCACAACAATAGAACCAGTCCCTTCATGTAATGAGACGTACCATCCTAACCATCCCAAAAACAAACGATGGTGATTAATATTTGAATCAAAACCGAACCAAAATGTGTTGACTGAAACTAATTTTAGTGTAACCAAACCAAAAAATATTTAACAAAAAGAAAAGTGTCGACCAACCCAAATAAATCAATACTAATTAAAAAGTTAATAATTTAACTATATATAGATGTAAGCTTATTCAACAATATAATATTTACTTTAATCTACTATTTTTTTAATATATTTCGAGTTACTTTTTATATCTTAATTGAACCAAATCCAAAACTAAAAACCAATTCGAAGTTGCATCACTAACTAAACCAAACCGAAATACAAATAACTTTTTATTTCATTTCAATTTCTATAAAACTAGTTAAATGTTCAGTGTTAGATCTCTTTGAGTAAGATGGTAGTGTAAGGCAAAACGTTTACCTGTAAAGTGAAGGCTGTGATGATAATGGCCAAGGCTAGAGAACTTGTTTCAAGGATGTTGAAGTTGAGATCCATTTTTATTCCCATGATCCACGCGACGACAACACTCAATGGCACCTGAGGAAACGCACACATTAACTTATTGTCTTAGATTTGTTATATGCAACATTTCATCGAATCTTTTAGGTTTTAACAAAATAAAAAAGGGAAAGAAGAACTTACCACGAACAAAGAAATCTGAGTTGCCGAGCCCAATGCGACCCCTAGAGATATGTCCTGCATTTACATGTTTAAGTTTTATAAAATATCTTTGCAACATAAATAAATTTGCTTGCATTGCTAAATACTATTGTGGGTTCATTTGGAAATAAATGCATACTAAACATAAAACCAAACAATAGGAGGCATAAAAGGTTGTAAAACAAAGAAAAAGGGAAACTCACGAGCTTGTTCTTGAATGCGAAAATGATGGCTCCTGCGTGCTCAGCCGCGTTTCCAACAATAGGAAGCAATATGATGCTTATGAAACCCACTGATAGTCCCCATGAGTCCGATGCTTCCTGACCAATATATAACCTCCATATTAGTAATGTGAGATTTTTTTCATTAGGGACTTAAAATACATATATCAACTTAATTAATTACCTCGATCGTGGCCACAACATACTCCGATAGCAATGCGATGACAAATGTCATCCCAACAAGCCAAGCAAATCCGCTCCAAAATCCTATCACCGGAGTTTCTTCAACAGTCACCTCATCATCGTACGCATCATCATCATCCTAAATCCGTTAAAATGAATATAGTTACATTATGAATTCGCATTCTACTCGTAAAGCGGATAAACATATAACTTTTAGTTACCTCTTGTGGCTCAAATAATTGGCGATGAGTCCAGAGCTGGAAGATGAGATAAGCAAAGTAAGCAATAAGCATAACGATGCTGCTTGTCCGCGACAGATTAAGCGACATTTTGTTAATCTGAGAGATCGATGCTTCTCCAGTCGCTGCATATTTGAGCAACAATGGCAACAAATGACACAGCAGACCCATAAGCAGCAAGAAGAAGTTCACGTCGGCTTGTTTCTGTAACAATCAAGAAGAGAAACATAACATAACCCATCTTTGATTACCGGTATGAATTATTTATATTCGGTTCAAGTCAACACAACTTGAATTTACCTAAGGGTTACAAACCGGTATGGTTATACTAAATTTGGTATTGGTTTGGTTTGGTTCCGAATGCAATTTATATCCATGTTTCCCGGTTTGGTTATGTCAAATTACTATAAGATTAATTAAAACCGGAGTGTAGTAAAGGGAGGGTGTAATTGTACCCGGTCGAACCGCTGCTCGCGGCGGATATTGGCTATACCACCACAGAAGAGGGAAGTGCCGAGAACCAAGAGAAGGTTTGAGAGAATTGAACCTAATAGAGAGTATTTCACCACTGCCACTTTGTTATTGGCCAACGCTAGTATCGCGATTATTAGCTCAGTTGCGTTTCCACAAGTCGCGTTCAACAAACCGCCCACTGCCAAAGTAAACATTAAGTGACGTTTTCTTAATTACAGATTTGATTCGGAAATTATAATAAATAATTTGATAGTATTAATTAGTATGAAAATGTTACCTGTTGGACCGGTGTAGAAAGCTAGTTGCCTGTACGGATGAAAGGGAGGATCATGTTATATTCTTAAGGTAAGGGAGTATAAAATTGTAACTAAAAATGTAATTTAGCTTATTGAAATATGATTCTTGATTTGTACCTAATTCTGTCTTCCTTTAAGATATTGGTTAAAGAAACAGAAAATAGCTTTTTAAGATCGTTTAAAAATTTAAAGAATCTTAAGAGGGATTTTCACCAACGATACATAATTGATCATTTTAAGTCAACACTACTAGAATGTAAAAGAAAAAGTCATACTAAAATGATAACATACTAATATATTCAAATTATTTATAATCTGTAAGAAATAATTACAGAACACCTGGAGGATACGAAATAATGAGATTACAATAATATGAAATGTGGGACGATAATTACTTACTCTGTCAAAAAGCTAACTCGCTCAGCTAGTGGTGTCAGTCCAATCAAGCTGAGTCCAAATATCAACGGCTGTCACACATTTACACAAATAAAATAAAAAGGTATTTGAGAAAATAAATAAAGCAGTCTTGACGAATATAGGTAACGGATAAGTACGTTGCAAGAATGCACCAGAATCGGAAAAACACAAATCATGAATACTCTCACAAGAAAACAAAGTAATAAAACTAATCACGGGATTTAGGAAGTAGGATAATACAAAATATAACGTAAGTAGTGTTTCCCGAGACAAATCATTTAATACTATTCGACAGATGTATGATAATGAAAGAATTTATATAGAAGAACAAGTGATTTTGTTGTCTGCTACTATCTTGATCCATATAGTGGAAACCAAATCTAAAAACCTTATCAACATTTTGTCTTAAATTTAGATTAAAGTAATCTTTAAAAGTGGTTGGGAAAATTATTCGAAATTATTGGGAAAGTGAACAAGAATTGCCTAAATTCTCTGGAAAGATTCACCAAATACACAAATTTAGAGAGACTTACACGACCGTAGTGGTAAGAATTGGCGAGAATGGCGAGAGGGATGGCGAGAAACAAGAGAGTGAGCTTAGTGCCAAGAATGACTTCTTGGAGATTAGAGAGAACGTTCTTGAGAGTTTTGCATGGGACTTTCTGAATCAGTCTCAGATCTGATTTCTTCCTTAGCGATGATGACGACATGTTGTGTGCTGTTCTCCCATGTCGCAGCTCCCTGTTCGACCCTTTCGCGGTCGCGTTTGTGTTTCCGTTCTCTGCGGCGATTGCCCATGGCTCCACGATACTCCCCATAGCTTTAATTAGTACTTTTGATTCTACATCTGTTTGTGTTGTGTCAGATTTTGTATAAATAGGTGGCGACTATGTGTTACTGTTTTGATTTATGTTGGGTCCATCCATGTACGCAATTTCCAGGAAGTTTCCTCTTTTTCTGTTTTTTAGAATTATTTTTCTTTAGTAAGTTTTTGCTTTGTATTGACGAAATCAAATTTTGGTAGGTTTGCTTAAATACGTATCTCTCATATCCCGTCTATTTTGGGAAATTTGTATTTGAGTAATTAGTGAGATGACATAAACTTTGAGGGTGACTAGAAATTTGGCTTACGATTGTTTCACTTGGGAAAGTATAGTTGATTCTATAGAATGACGGTACTACAAAAAGTTATTAAATAATTGTACTTTTTTATAAAAATAAATCAAAGTTTTTTAGAATTAAATAAAAATACTATATTCGTAATATTTACGATATCTTCGAAGTTTTCTTACATTTATTTAACAATTTTGATTGGTATCCGTTTGTGATCTTTGTCGATTTCGGTCAGTTTTAGTTTTTAATCTCGACAGTCTCCTAACAGATTCTGATCGAGTTCTTTTACCATATTCAACTCATATGATAATTTTGTTTCTGGCACCAAGAAAGCGTGACTAAACGGTTGCACGTATGTGTCTCCAGTGGACATGACAATATGTTTCCAGAAACATCATTTTTGTTGTATCATGTTTCAGTAAATATATTTTATTTCTTCGACGGTATGATGAAAGAATCGGAATGAGTCTGGGTTATGCAAGTCTGTTATACGGAGGCCGGCTCAACCCTCAGTGGAGTTAAAATGATCTTGTGTGTTTAGTGGAGAAGCATGAGGTAGATGGGTCGCCATTAATATTGATGTATAAGTGATCTGGTGGAATTAATTATTTGGTATCTCGACATTGATATGATCATGTGTACCATTTGGAAATTTCAGGAATCTTTTGTACAGTGTGTGTAGTCGACTATGTACTACAATATATTATATATCAGTTTGAACGACATTTCTGGTTTATCAGAGTGTTGTCGTCTAATTTTAACGTTAAACTATTATTCACCATTTTTTAAATGTCGATCTAATCTATAGACAATTATAGAATTCCATTGTGCTTAAACATGTGATTTGCAATCCTCGCTGACACGTGTATGGAAAATCTTTCCACTCTAATTTTAGTATAACTTGCTCATTCTATAACAATAAACTGCATTTCATTTCTCACTTTGATTTCATTTCTCACTTTGATGTGCCTTTAAAAATGTTTCCACTTCCAATCTTTTGTTATATATAAGGTTATATCCTAAATAAATATATGGTGTTCTTGGTATGTGTTCATGCATGTGATTATATATCTCTCTCTCTCTTTACATTCTTGTCGTACAAATGATTTTGGATGTATATATGTTAGGGATTATTTAAAAACAATGGATCTATGATATATCTTAAGTTATGCTTAAAGCATGTTTAAACTGACTTATGACATTATTAATGGAATTTAGAATTTGTGATGATTTGACATGATTCTTTTGCTTAAGATCATTGAATTAATGATTTCTATGATTGACTGCCTATATATGGCTGTATTAAGACTCTAATGAAATTATAAAATGCTTCTAGATAATCAATTAATTATTTAATTATGGTTAAAACTATGTGTTGTTTTGGTTTGGTTTGGTTTGATAAAACTTAAGATATAGTATTTGATTGACATTAATTGTTCATGATTTAGTGGGTTACGTTTTAGGTATGATGTGTTTATTAATTAGAGAGGACAAGAAAAAAAGAAGGTTGTGTTTGTACACTACACGTGTACTTAATTGAAGAGAAGTGTTCTAATGGAAACTTGTAAAGTTGTGTATGGGCGCAAAGAGCGGTAGCAGTAGCATCACTCGTTATCACTTTTGTTGTACGAATCTAACGCTTTGCCTTTGGCTTTTCCAAGCGGCAATTTTGTTAGGAAGAATAGAAAAAAAAATGCGAGAAGCGACTGTTTGCTTTTTGGTCAGTTTCTCATTTAAGTACATGACTAATAATTTGAAAGTTTCAAAAGTTTATTAAATTTAATTATGGCATTGGAACGATTATTGTATTTATATCTTCGAAATCCTACTAAATAAATTAGATTATGAAACAAAATTTGATTTTAAAAAATATATTTCGGCTATAAGAGTGATAGATAACTTATATTTGTTTTTTTTTCTTTTCAATATTCTCAATAATCATATATTTATGTTTTTTTAATAATCATAGATTTAATCATATATTTATGTTTTTTTTTCAATATTTTCAATAATCATATATTTATGTTTGAATCTAGAAGATAATATGATTGACACTAATACAAACCTATATAGACTACATCCTCATCAATCATTCATTTATGTTTATGATGTATAATAAGAAATTTCGTTTTTTTTTTGGGTTGTTGCAAATCAGTGTGTAGTAGTTGGAGATTTTGACTAGGGACATAATCGTTACGAAAAAGAGTCGGTTAGACGTTTATAAAATATCAAAACCAAAGTATATGTCATCGCTATCACTCCATTCATCTCTATTGGCCTTCTTTAAATTTCACCTCTTAATTTTCTTTGGGTATAGAAAAAAATAAACTCTTTAATTTTTCCCGTAACAACGTGAACAAATGGTCCCGAAAGACGAAAAAGGCCAATGATCGTGTGACTGACTTTTGAATTGTGTGATTTATATGCTTTCCATCGATTTGTTGCCCATACGTATATCAATCCGAGCCAAACGAGTTATCGGGGAAAATTCCAAAATGATTTAGAGAGTAGTGGAGCTTTCCGGAATAATAATAATAACATAGTACATTGTCATTCGTACAACTGTACAGAGACACATGTGTCTTTGAGTTGTGTTGTGTTGGCGTCTCTGGTGCTCATGGTGCCCACTTCTGTCTATCTCTAGACTTCTTGCAACTCTCCTTCTTCTTTGTTTTTAATGATTTTATTGGGAGAGAAACAAAAGAGCATCTTGAGATCATTTTCATAAATTATATAACTTATATTTCAAATCATAAATTGAATAACACCAAAATTTAACTTGTAACTGTGATATACGTTATGTCAATTAAAATATGAAAATCATTGATAGAATATCACAACACTAAAATTCAATTTCAGAATGCAATGCAAGTATCCCATCCAATAACCTAGTGATATGGTTTTTGATTTTATACTGTATAGGTTATAATGTAGGTTCTGGAGCAAACAGAGGGATTGGACTGAAGATCTGGAGACAATTAGGTAGCAAAGGGATCAGGGCTCTTTTGACCTCTAGAGTTGATAAAAAAAGGGACTTGAAGTTGTAGACAAGGCCTCTCTAATCAAAACTTTGTCTTTCATCGGCTCAATGTGTCTAATTCTGCTAGTGTCACAACTCTTTACAAATTTGTGAAAACCAAATTTGGGAAACTTCGATATCTTGGTATCATTATTACGATCTGTTTACTTACTCTGAAATATGTTTTACAGTTAGCATCTTAAAGTTCAATTCTGGTTGAAAAGGATATGCATTAGGATGTTACTGTTAACTTTTGAAAAGAAAGCAAGTGCTTTATGTGGTTAATTTGTTCTATAAATAGATGAGTGATTGATCTCAAATAAAGAAAGGGTCATGAGAGTTAGTTAAGATTCCGTGTTATTTGATTGTTTTGCAGGTCAATAATGCAGGGATTGCTGGTGTAATCAGTGATGTTGATGCTCAGAGCTGAGATGGGGAAGTAGGCACTAGGTAGCTTTCGTGTTTAATTTGAAACCAACCACATGATATATCGATAATCGATAACCTCTATAAAAAAAAATGCTTGAGATGATGTAATCTAAAGTATGGATTATGTCATGCTCGATCTCTAAACTTTGACTCTAGACTCTTTTGGGTTACAAAACAAGTAATACTAAGTTTAAAATCGACCTCCCAACTCTACTCATGGGGCTTAACTCTAAAATAAGGAAAGCAAACAGGGATATCGTAATTATGTCATCAAAACATAAATGGAGTAATTTGAATTACCTGTTTGGGCAAGAGGAGGGTTGTGAATGATTAATAATTTAATATCATTGAAGAGGTTAAGAAAGATAAAAGAATATTACAACAACATTACCAAAAAGTCCGTTATTTTTCTTCTACACATCAAACATTGATTCTCATGTTTTTGGCCTTTCTACCACAACAAACTAAACAAACACAACTCAGCCAAAAAACCAATTAAAAAGAACACAAACAACATAATCACCAAAAATAGAAAAGATTAAAAGACGAAAGATGTACAAAAATATTGAATTCTGAATCCCAAGATTTACCTTCTTCCCTTGGCTTAAGACTTGACGTGAACGATGACGTGATGTGAGAGACGAACTCTAAAAACCCTAATGCGGCTTCTTCACTTTGTTTCGCTATTCATTGCCTAGATTCAAGGATCCGTCCTTCATTAGCTTAATGCTTAGGCTATTGAATCTCCCTCTCGAGTAATGACGTGACGCTTTTCTCCAATCTGTTCCTGTTTTCATCATTGCCGCAAACTCTTCGTAGCTTATTCGCCCATCCTAATGTCAAAAATCCATGTCAGGCATAACCAGAAATAACATCGTTAACACTAACTACAGTCTCTAAGGTTCTAGTTAACGACATGAGAAGTGAACTCTCTACACATAGCATTTTCCACCGCATTCAACATAGAAATCATTTTTGCTTTAGTTTATGGGGACCGCTTACACAACAGACAAAGGCGAAAAAAACAAAACATCAAAAGTGTTTAAAGCTACATATTTTGTCCTCGCAGGCTTTAATAACTTTTTGCAAAGCATGTTTCCATTACCTATGTGTACGACTGTAAATTTAAATGGTTTGATTATCAAACAAATAGAAGATTTAAAGTCACATCTCCTGTCCTTTGTGCCTTTCTAGGACTTCCCTCAAAAGTTTGGTTTCCTAACAGTCTTGCAAAAGAAAGCTCTTATGAACATAAGATCATACCATCGATAGAATATTTGACACTTACCTTGTCTGTGTCAACTTCTTGGAATATATCATTGGCGACATCCACACAGTCATCTCCTCCATCTTCTTTTAAGGCGTCACAAAGCTCCTGGGGCAAAATGTACCCATTTCCATCCTTGTCAAAGTAAGAGAAGGCTTTGCGGAGATGCTCATCGTTTGCTACCTTTTGTAGGTGGAGAGAAACTGCAACAAATTCCCCATAGTCTAAAGTTCCTTTCCCTTTAGTATCCACCTGTTTTATACAAATTTGAATTACAAATACCATATTTTAGTGAACTTGGATAGTGAACGTGTCACTGAAAAATGAAGCGGAATTTGAATGACAAGATCATGCAAAGAAGTTTGACTCGACTTCTTCAGTCAAGCAATCAGTAATAAAAGTACGGTGATATAGAAGGGAAAGATATGTGCACCGCTTCAATAAGCATCTGAACTTCTGATTCCGCTAGCTGTGTACCAAAATCGCGAAGTCCGGCTTTCAACTCCTCGATGGAAACTATACCATCATTATCAGTATCCATCTTGTTGAACATTACTTTGATGTCTTCTACTTCTTCCGTAGATAAAAATTCGGCAATAACCTGGTTTGAATAAGATTATAAGAGAACTTTGTTTTAAGAAGTAACTCATGCAAATAATTAACAATGAAAGTTTATCTGATTAACAAACCCTCAAAGCTTTTCTCTTGAATCTGTTCATCACTGAAAATTGCTTCAACCTCGACTTCACAACATCTCCAAGAGGAACATTGGGAGCTTTCTTTGCGTTCTGGATCCATGGGTGCTCTAGAAAATGAAAAACGATAACAAAAGTAGGAATAAGCATAAAAAATCTTTTGGAGTATCTCCAGAGTCCAGATGAATGTAATGCTTGGGCAAAGAGATAATAACAGATGCAGAGAGAAAGAACAGAGGCAAAGGTAGATTCTATGTACCAAGCACTTGCTTTGCAGTCAGACGGCGCTTTGGATCAGGCTCTAACATTTGTCTGACTAGATTCTTAGCGGTCTCAGAAACGTTTGGCCATGGTTCCCTCTTAAAATCAATTACCCCGCGCAGGATAGCCTGAGCAACTCCCTGTTCTGACTCTGTATTTGAAAGAAAAAATTGGCTGAAACTTCAAAAGACTAGCATGCTAAAAGAGGTCTTATAAGAATCAATAAGCAAAAGTTACTTTCTGGGAAATGAGATAGATGTGTATTGTAAGAACTCAATAAGCAAATGCTCAGGCAGAAGATATCGAGAGAATAAAGAAGATAGGAAAGTGTAAACCGACCTGCCCAGAATGGGGGAACTCCACACAACAGAATATAAAGAATAACACCAGCACTCCAAATATCTATTTCGGGTCCATAGTTCCGCTTAAGCACCTCAGGTGCCATGTAATATGGACTCCCTACAATCTCGGAGAACTTCTCACCTGGAAATGTGTAAGCATTATAAAAAAAAATAGCATCAACAACAAATAAACTGGCCAAGGTGCAACTAAGGTATCATCAATCAAGAAACATGAAGCTCCCTCTGATAATCAGTTTAAGCTTGTAGGTGGAAACATCCAAAAGCTAGAGGATTGAAGAATGCGAATCCTTCATATGTGGAGACAGTGACCCTAAGGCAAGAACCAAACCCCTAAATAGAGCATCAGATATGCCATTCTTATATACAAGATGCCCACATTAAAGCTCCAAAACTTTAGATCTAATGCAAAACTCACGCAAGAACTAGTTTGAACTCTAAAGTTTCTACTCAGACCACCAATTGAATTTGGAATCTAATTTCAAAAGGGGACTCAACGCAGTAACACACCTGGCTTGAAGAAAATCGACAATCCAAAATCAATAGCTTTCAACGGCGAGTTCTCCTTCTTGTTAGCAAACAAAAAATTCTCCGGCTTCAAATCTCTATGAATCACACCATGCTTGTGACAAAGCTGCACAACCTCCACAATCGTCTTAGTAACCCCCGCGGCGGCACGCTCCGTATAATGCCCTCTGGCAACAATCCGATCGAAAAGCTCACCACCTTCACAAAGCTCCATCACCAAATGCACAGCATTATCATCCTCACAAGCTTCCTTCAAAGTAACAATACTCGAACTCTTAGGCAAATGCTTCATAATCGCCACTTCTCTCTTAACATCCTCGATATCCACAGCAGTTCTAAGCTTCCTCTTCGAGATCGACTTACAAGCCAGCAGGTCACGCGAGGACCTCTCGATACAGAGATAAGTAACGCCGAACTCGCCGCGACCTAGCTCTCGGTCGAGCAAGTACCGGTCCTCAATATTCTCCTTGGGAACATCGCTTAGAACTCGAATCGGCGCCGATTTTTTCCCGCCGCCAGCGTCTTTACGACCGTGATCGTGGCCGGAATAGTTGGATTTCACGTCTTCTCTAGCTACTGCTGCGGGAGATCTGCAACAGTTCCCCATCACTGTGTAGCTCTCCTCAGAGCTTACAAAAGTAGAAAGTAAAAAGACGTAAAAGTAGATAGATCTCTAGCTAAATTTGAGCAATCTAGGGTTCCACATTCTACGCTTTGGAAGGAATCGTAACAATGGTAGCTCTAGAGAGAGAGATAGAGAGAAGCGTAGATCGAAGAAGCGTACGGTGAAGATGAGAGCTAGAGAGAGAGAGAGTGAGAGAGAGGTCTCTTTTGAGTTTTGGTATTTATTTTTATTTTTCAAGTGATATATATATATTTTAATTTTCTATATTTGTAAAACTCAATCATAATTTGGTCTCCTTGCTTTCTTTTACTTTTTGAAAAATGGTCTTTACTTGTTTGGTAAACCAACACTTTATTGGATTTTGATTTATAACATCTAAAACTCCCATAATCTCTTAGAAATTAATTAATTGAGGTATGTAAATTTGTCGGTAAAAAAAAAAAGGTATTAATTTCTATTGACAGTAATATTACATTTCCAAAAATTGTGAATCCACGATATGACAAATTATCCGAAATATCTTTGACGAATATCATATGTGCAACAAATTCCTCGAAATGAGTCTTGAGGTAGCATCTCTCCGATTAAACATATACATACATATCTATCTGATAAAAGTGACTTTCGTTGTTGATTCTGACATAATATATGCATTAATGTGATGCATGTCAGACTCACACGTCATACTAATATTATCTCACGATTGTGATATAATCGCTGAACTTGTCAAGTCTGTCCAAATATGTATAATCATCACTTATGCCCGCAAAAAAATTCATATGGAGATGTAAACTTTCAAATCTCACTGATTATGCTTTATAATTGGACACTGATGTTTTTGTTGTAGGTTTACTAGGACCTTGAGAATTGTGGAATCTTTTGGAATGTTTGATGATGCGGAAGTAATCGATAACATCAATAAGACTCTCTATCAAAAAAGGTATCGTGTTCACTCTATCGTAGCATATGCACATTAAGACTCATTTATATATGATTATGTACAAAGCTTACAGTTTTGGACGGTCAAATGGTTAGAGTCAAACCAAACCCAAGTAAGACTAGTTAGTTTAGTTTTCCATATTTTAAATGACTTTAATTCAATGAAAAAGTATGTATTAGTGTAATAATTTATGTAGTGATGGCTAATAGCTCAATAGTAAAGAAATGAATAAACATTGATTTAGTTTGTGTATGACTTATATGTAAGCTACTGCTTTTTCCATATCTAATGATGTCCGGTTCATTTCTTGCCTTCAAGATTTAACTGCACTTAAGTATATAGTAATCCTGCCTCACTACGATAACGTTGTGGAAGAACTGTCCGGCCTTGCTAAAAAAACAATAGATTAGAGACTTCTGACCATGGGTCCACAAAGTTAGATAGTTAATCAGGGTTCTGTAAATTCTTCTTGTTTTACAGGTTATCAAAATGTACTTGAATAACTAACAATTGTGATGATTAGGTCCCTTGATGAAGAATATGAGGGACTTGGAGAGGAAGAAGAAGAGGAAGAGGGATGATTGAAGAATTTGGAGTATCTATCAATCAAGAAGTGAAATATGTAATGTTTTTGTATCCATCACCCATATTAATATTTTGTGACTAAATTGTATGCTAGTTGGAGTACTAACTTTCACTAAGTTATAGAAAGAGTGAAATCTAGTAGTGTTTTTGTCGATCACCCTTATTGATATTTAATTAATGACTACTAACTCACCTGAGTTATCCAAATATTTATTACTTGACTTTGAGTAATTAAGAGAAGTTTACACAGGTGAGATGATTATCCAAATATTTAATACTTGGAGAAGTTTACACACAGGTGAGATGATCCCACATCTTTTATTATGAGCTGAGAATTAGTTACAAATCAATACACACACGAACAAACAAACACAGGTGAGATGATCCCACATCTTTTATCAACGTTTTTTTATGGCTGATGTGGCATATTGGAAAACGAAGCGAACTATCGCTGAGGACAGGAAATGACACAAATTTATTTGTGTATGTGATGATGTGGCATCTTTTGATTGGAGATTTGTTATCACACACAACGAACGATTTCTCAAAGAGGAGTAGAGCATTCTTATAACATGCCACGTGGCAAGTTTAGAAAAGAGTTGATTTAAGCTGATGTGGCTAGGTTTAGAAGTCTCAAGCAATTACCTTTATTAGTACTAGATTTTAGGGTATTTCTCTATTTTTTATTTGTTAGTAATATTTAATTAATGTTTTTTTATCTATTTGATATCTAAGAACATAATAAAACGAAATTTATAATTTATTTTGTAAATCTCAAAATAGATGCAAAATTGTTGCCCACTATAAATTAAACATGACCTGGCCGACTAAAAAACATGTATGTAACATGCGAAGGTAAGTGGTAGGAGGAGCCTAGGACTAGGAGGAGATAGCAAAATTTGTGATGTTTCTAAACGATCGTGTGGTCAATGTCAACAATCATTTCTTTGGCCTTAAAGAAAGTCTTTTTTTTTTTTGGTCATAAAAATAATTTGCATCACAATGATATATATATATACTAAGTTGAATCATGTTGATTACTTACTTTATGGGAGATCCACAAAAGTTCAATAATGTGATATAGATCTTCCAATATCGACATATATAGCAAAGATAGTATCATGTTTTCTATCAGACTCGTCTACATATTATGGTGGTTTAGATACATGTCCATCTATCTAAGAATGCGGAATATTACTTCATTCTTCGATAGGTTGTTTCACTTGTTTGTATTGAATAATTAAACATGATCATAGTTTTCAAAATTTAAAGACCAGTGAGGCTTTTTGTCCCGCACACATACATATGGATGTTTTGCAATAAAAGATTCGTATAATGCACGCATGCATGTTCTGTTTCCAATTATATAAATAATGTAATACACTTGCTCTATTTCAATGATTTTTTTTTATATATTATGTGGTATCATATATATATATATATATTATAACTAGGAGATCCCAAATCAAATCTCATACTAATCCACATAGTCTGACTTCGAATGGAAACCGTCCCGCACAATGCGGGGCGGTTTCAATAGTAACAAAATAAATACATATATTATATATTTATACGTTTTCGTTACTGTTAGAACTGTACTGTATTTCTCACGCAATGTTCCGCATATTACCATTCGGAACCATGAATAAAATCGTAGTGAGAGGACTAAATCCATGGTCTCTCTCTCAACCCTATGACATGAGTCATTTGACCACGAGACCACAATGAAATAATCGTATTATGTAATATATGTGTTATACTAAAGATTTATGTAACACATATGCGGGCAGTTTAGATAGGTCAACACAAGACTCTCATATCGAACCAGTAAACCGATGTCCAAAACGTGATGAAATGTTTTTGGAACAGCATTAACGAAATCAGGATGAAAGGCGTACACACGTTTTTATTCCCAACCCTAAATCATGTACCCTTAATTTTTTTTAATCTGTGGAAACCGCAATAATAGTTGCTTCGGAGAGCAAAACAATGTCTACGTACCATATTTGGAAACCTACCAACCCACCAAGATGCTTAAAGCTTGTTGCAACAGCCACATAATATCTTATTTGGCACAAAAATGTCTGGAAATGTTAAAAAGTCCATTTACTACATATTGACGCACAAAGGATGCGTTCACATCTTTTTGGTTTTAACGTTCACATTTTTTTTGTGGTAAATATGCTTACACGTTTGACCTAACGTTAACCAACCAAATCTCAAGATGCGGAGACGCATATTCACACAAACTGCAACAGATCTACTTATCTCATCTGCCTAGTCCGAAATACGTCCATACATTGAACCAAAGACTTACCATGACTGAAGATAAGAGATGTTTTGAGAGATCAATTTCCAACGGCCAAAAGATCACACCCAACAAACTATTTGATTGATTTTGTTCAACCTTTGTATGATTTTTATGGGATTAAAATAAGAATTTTATCCGTTTCATTTTTACAAATGAACATATACTATATATGTATAACTTTTTGTCTTCTTGAATTTGATAATCTTGATTTGAAATAAGAAGTAGAGCTTTCAACATGTTTTCAGCTGCGTTGACGAATCTAAGAATCTCTAAGAACAACGTGTGACTATTAATATTATTAGCTCCTCACTTTTGAGCGTAGTGTCATCTACCACATTGCGCAACGTATTCTCTTATAATTGACTGACGAATCCATAAATCCATCGATATTCATTGCTTGACCGCTTCCGTAAATTATCCACCCCGAAGCTTTTCATCATATTGTCTTTGTTAATTTAGGAAAATACAGACACAATTGGTCAATGATAATCATTACAACTCCAAATGAATTTGGTAGTCAAAGAACTTAAAAGGCAAGATTTATCGGGACATTAGGACAAGGTAGATGAATGTATGAATAAAAATATAAAATCATAAAACATACATTTTATATATTTTTGTTTTATCAAAAAGAAGTAGAGGTTGATTATAGGTATTGTTAAAGTAAAATGTGTTGGGCTTGTCTTTTCCTCAATTGTCGCGAAGTCTATGGTATACGCGAAAGAGAAAGCATAGCATGATGGGCCATATATAAATAAAAACTCAAGTATGCTACAAAAACAAGGTTTCAATGCACTCATCTCGTATAACATTTTCTAATTTTATTCTTTTCATGTGTCCCCCATTGGCTTGGCAATAAAGTTGAATTTGTATTGATGGGTATTTCAGTACGAGCTAAATTCTTAATTAAATGAAAAGTATGCTAGAACAATATAAATGATTGCAAGTCACCTCGAGCAACATCAACTAACATTTTTCGTAGCATATTGCATATAGCATAATGTTGGATCCAAAGTTTTTTTTTTTAAAACACCACCACCTGCAAGCCCCTCCATGCAAGAATGCACCTGACACGACCAACTAGCCATGAGCATTCGGTTACCCGAACCCGATCGGTTAGTATTTTTTGGGTATCGGATATGTTCGGATAGAGGGTTCTATACCCATTTGGGTATTTCGAAAATTTGGTTCGGGTTCGGATTCGGGTATTTGTGTTGAGAACCAAAAATACCCAAAATATTTTCGGTTTCGGATCGGATTTGGTTCTTTTTACCCAAATCTTTCAAAATACCCAAAATAACCGAAATACCCGAAATAACCGAAAAATATTGGTTACTTTTTACCAAAATGTAACCAAATGTATCCAAAAATACCCAAATTACCTAAAAAAAACTAAAACATTGGGTACTTTTACCCAAATATATCCTAATGTATCTGAATTACTCAAAAGTATCTAATATATTCGGGTTTATAATTCTAGTTTTGGGTATTTGAGTTATTATAAGTATTAGTATAATTAATATTTTTAGATGTACTTATATTTCGGATACATTCGGATACTTTCGGGTATTAGATTCGGTTCGGGTTCGGTTCCAATTTTTTCGGGTATAGTGGTTTAGGACCCATTCGGGTATTTTTAAAAATCGGTTCGGGTTCGGTTCATGTATTTTTTGGATATTTCGGTTCGGGTATTCGATTCCGATTTTTTTGCCCAGGGCTATGACCAACTATGCATATCTAGTCTGAATTCGATTCTTTTTTTTTGTCAACAATCTTTATATGATTGACTTATAAAAACCAATGTTGGGGACAATTGTTTACATAAGTAACAAAATGCGGTATTGTACGAACATTTCGTGCCAATTTATCCGCTTTTTCATTATCCTGACGTGGTATTAAAACTAGAGAAAACTTTGAGAACTCTCCCTTATCTCTCTGAATCTCCTCTAAATAAATGGCAAAAGCTGGCCACTCCATCGGAGAAGCCACCATCTTCACAAGGTCTGAACAATCTGTTAAGAACACCACATCCCGTCTGTCTTGTCCAATCATGCATTTCGTTGCCCAAATAAGTGCTTCGACTTCAGCATGTAGTGATGTTAAGTTTCGGCGGAGATTTGCAGCACCCATGTTAGATATACTTTCATTTTGTATTAAACAGTACCAACCTAAACCTGAGTAATTATCAGTCTCTTTCCATGAATCATCTATAAAACATTGATAACCCAAATAGTGTTGCTCAGGCAGTCTACTCCGCAATGATAGTTCGTGTACACCATGCTCTGGTATTACATTTACTATCTCCTCCTTTACCTGCGCCAGACTTCATGCATTTTCCTCTGTTTCTGCCACTCTTACCGTCTCCAATGGACATGTGTCCTCATTCTCATAAATTTTTTTATTCCTCGCTTTCTAGATGAAGCATAATATCCATAAAAACATGTTAAAACTGTTTGAATTCGATTAATTTAACAGTTTTGGTTATAGTTTCTTGCAAAAGTAACTATTTTTAATATCTTATCCTAGAGGATGCGTATGGTGATGTAAGCGGCCACTAGTAGATAAAATTATGCAAAACTTTATTTTAGATTGTTTTAGTTGCTAGCATATTATCAAATTTATTATTTTATTTTTCCATACTCGAGCTTAAAATAATACTTATTTTCATTAATCGCTGTCATACAGGATCACTATAGTAAACACTTTTAACGAGATAAACTGTTTTGTTAACCGAAGATTGTTCCAAATTTTGTTATTGTTGTTGCGTTATCCTTTCACCTCATCGGTTGACGTGGTTAAAATTCTTTCCGTGGCCGAACAAATTATATAAAACAGTAAAAACTACTGCAACATGATTGGATTGATTTCAGCATACCAAGGTTTCAGGATTACAAATTAGGCGGATTAAAACCATTAACTGACAAATTAAAGTAACTATTTATAATCTCTTATCAAAGCTTCCATAATTCATGCGACAACGACAAACGAATAGCAACGATTTATGTTTCATCTTGCTGTCGTTGAATACAACAATGAAACGTAAACGACACATTTTTTTGTCGAAATTGTAATATCGTTTTCAAATTATACACGTAAAAATTCCTAACATGTCATGAACTGTCGCTATTATTTCATAAGTACTAGTATTGTCGCTTGTCAACAAAAAAAAGAAAAAAAAAAGAAGAAAACGGGACCTATATACGTAACTTGATATTTTTGTAATAATTTAAAATTTTGGAAATCAGGAAAAAATTGATAACTTCTATGAAAAAATAAAAAATCTTATCTTTAAAACAAAGATCTAAATAGTATGCTCCACGAATCCGGGTCGGGTCCTGATTAGTCATCAGTATTATCCATTTCATCTCCTTGCATTTACATTCGTCACTTTCGGTCATCACGAAGCCATAGAAATTTTTTGAATCACTATCTTCGCCATGACTGTTCTCAAATCTGCAGATCAAGGTTCGTTTTCGTCCCCTGAGTCTTCCATTTTCACGGTTAGCATGTTTCGTCTCCCTCTTTCTTTTGACGCAGCTGTTTTGCTCGCTGGTTCGATCCTTTTTCTTTTGGTCTTGGATGATTTATTATGTGTTGACCATCTCGATCGAACAGGTGATATCGTTGGTTAGGTAAATGAGATTGTGTTTTGAGTGTTAGTTTGGAGTAATTTGACGAAGATGGTGATTTTTTCGGAGATTCTCCGATTTCAAATTCGTATACAGACTGTTTCATTTGTAGATGGTGCAGAGGATCATGATTATGAATGAATTTTGGTTTTGAGAGTTGAGAACTTTGATTATGAATTGAGAATTTTGGTCTTTTAGATAATACTGAGAAGAAGGTGAGGAGTTCATATTTTGATTTGCCAGCTATGGACATATCTAGAGCATTTCCTCAGGCAACCCCAGCCTCTATATTTCCACCGTGCAGTAAGGATTATTTTAATCACTTCTTCTTCCAAATGATTTATATTTGGATGATTTATTGTATTTTGCCTCATATGTGGATACTGCTACAGCTTCGGACTATTATCATTTCAATGATCTATTGACTCCGGAGGAACAGGCCGTCCGGAAGAAAGTGAGGGAGTGCATGGAGAAAGATGTTGCTCCGATAATGACAGAGGTGTCTATCTTTCATGTTGGAGATGTTTCTTTGTTTACTTTGATTGTGTAGTAGCGTTATATCACTGTTCTTCGTTTGTTTTTTACTCCTCAGTACTGGGAGAAGGCAGAATTTCCATTCCAGATCATTCCAAAACTTGGGGCTTTGCGTGTAGCTGGTGGGTCGATCAAGGTAATTTGCAATGCTTGGCTCTGGGTTTTTGTTTGAATATGTGGATGGAAACTTCAAAATATTGATTTGGTTGGGACTTCTTAGGGTTATGGATGTCCTGGCCTCTCCATCACTGCTAATGCAGTTGCCACAGCAGAAATAGCTAGAGTTGATGCAAGTTGTGGGACTTTCATGTTGGTGCATTCTTCTTTGGGTATGCTCACTATTGGTAAGATCTCCTAATATTTCTTTCTTAGCTTCTTTAATATTCAATTGTTCTGATTAAGACCATACTAGGATTTGCATGAGCTTAATTTCTTCTGATTTTGGCAACAATAGCACTTTGTGGATCGGAAGCACAGAAGCAGAAGCATTTGCCTTCTTTGGCTCAATTGACTACTGTGGCTTGTTGGGTGAGTACATGGATCTTATACTTAGACGATTTGCATCCCTTGAATAAGTTTTGTGTTATGTAAACATGATGTTGATACCATTACATATGGTGGATTTGTATAAAGGCTTTGACAGAGCCCGGCAATGGAAGCGATGCAAGCGGTCTTATAACAACTGCCAAAAAGGTGGCGCTGCCTTCTCTCTATTTATTCAGTTGCTTGTATCCTTTCCTGCTCTACTTCTGCATTTGCCGGAATGTTTCATTGTTTTGACCTTTCTCAGTTGTCTACTTCATCAGGTTGAAGGAGGTTGGATAATTGATGGACAAAAGCGTTGGATCGGAAACAGCACTTTTGCAGATGTGTTGATCATCTTTGCTAGGAATACGACAACTAACCAAATCAATGGGTATGTCAGATTTTTTGGCTGTCTCAGATCTCTCAGATTTTGTATCTTAGGTGTAGAGGTCGTTTCCCAGAAACTGAATGTGATGAGGTGGCTCTTGATTTCAGCTTATGGTAGATGTTAAAATCCATTTTTCAAAAGAATGCTAAAATAGATTGCTCTACGACTACAATTGAATGTACTGAACAAAAAGTTTTGTATGGACTGTCGTCAAGAGCATACTGGACTAATGTGTCTATTCCAAATGCACCTCATTCATTTTAGATAGGCTATATTTTCTGCATTAGAAATTTAGCAGCAACCCTCTTGCAGATTCATAGTCAAGAAAGATGCGCCTGGCTTAAAGGCTACCAAGATCCCAAATAAAATAGGTTTACGTATGGTTCAAAATGGAGATATTCTACTACAGAATGTCTTTGTTCCGGATGAGGATCGGTTACCTGGTATAAATTCTTTTCAGGACACCAGCAAGGTACTGCTGTGATAATTCCACATGACCAGAAATGCTCTTCAATACTTTATCACCAGCAAAACGTCACATCTTCCTCCTTTCTTCGTGATAGTTAACTGTTTGTCTATACTTTACTTGAATAGGTCCTGGCTGTCTCACGTGTAATGGTGGCCTGGCAACCAATCGGCATATCAATGGGAATCTACGATATGTGTCACAGGTATTCTTGGGGAAACAGCCAGATCTCAGCAATCTTAGAATGAGCATTCATTTCGTTTATGTATAGTACAATATCTCATATAATGTGTATTGTTTCAAGGTATCTGAAAGAGAGGAAACAGTTTGGAGCACCGTTGGCTGCTTTCCAGTTAAACCAACAGAAGCTTGTTGAGATGCTAGGTAATGTTCAAGCAATGTTTCTAATGGGTTGGCGCCTCTGCAAGCTATATGAGACGGGTCAGATGACTCCAGGTCAAGCCAGTTTAGGAAAGGTATAATAACAGCAAATCCTTTTTTTTTGCTTTCATATGAGTTTCTCTTTGCTGATTATTCGATATAGAGAAACATGGTGTCTAATTACATAACGATAGGAAGTAGGAACTCATAGTTATGAACCATTTGGTAGGAGACCTGTCATATTTGCTTGAGATGCATCACTTGTTTGCTTGAAGAGGATGTGTAGCAACAGGAGAATAAACGTATCAGTGTATAGAGATTAGGGAAAGTACCAACTAATGTGAGTGTGTCAGTATTGTGTATAGATGCCCGTCACATCTGCTGATGTTCCTGTATCCATAATCGTATGAGGGACTATTCTACCCAAATGTAGGAAGGTCAAAACTATACTATATTCACGAGCTGAGACAAGATAAATTTTCTTATGAGCTAGTCTACTAACTTGAACAATCGCAAGTGGAGGAATTTTAGTGTAGAAATCAAACATAGATCAGTAAACATCGAATAATATGCATAACCAATTATGTGGTTTTGCTAGGCATGGATTTCATCTAAAGCAAGGGAAACTGCTTCACTCGGTCGGGCATTACTTGGTGGGAATGGAATTTTAGCGGATTTTCTGGTGGCAAAGGTGAGCTAATCTTCATATTTGACTTAGCGGTTGGCTATTATAGAAGAAGGATCATATTTAAGTGGTAAAAATGTGAAACTTTTGCAGGCTTTCTGCGACCTTGAACCCATTTTTACATACGAGGGGACTTACGATATAAACACCTTAGTGACAGGGAGGGAAGTAACAGGGATTGCGAGTTTCAAACCGGCAACACGGAGCCGTCTTTAAGTTAAAGGTGCAGTGTTTGTTGTTGTCTGTTGGTTACTTTTGTTAATGTACTGTGGGATTTGCACTACTTGAAGAACAGCAGCATTCACAAGTGTGCCAAATAATCTGACCTCAAATGCCGAAGCTTTAGGCTCGTGTGCAATGGGGAATAATAATTTGGTTAATGTATTGTTAACTCCGTGAAGAAATAATAAATAACTTTTGTTAATTGTCAATTAAAAAAAAAGAACAATGTGAATTAAAAGGAATAAGAATAAAAAAGAACAAAGAGGAAAAGAAAATGATCAAAAATGAGGAATGAAAAGGAATATGTTATAGATGAGGAATTGAACAAACATTCGTAGTAAATGGTAACCAAAAAGTTGAATAAATATTTTTTTTAAAAATATCTAATAGAAATGCTATTTTTTTATAAAAAATCTTTTAATGATTTTATTTTAGAATTTCATTTAAATTTTTGAATATTTTATATTAATTTAAATTTAAATTATAATATAAATTTGAATACTTTATTTAATAAACATTAATATTTATTTCACTTGAAAACATATTTTTAATTTATTTAAGTATAAATACTAATATAAAATAAAGTCATAACATTAATTTAAAGTTAAATTTATGATGAAATTATTATTTTTATTTAAATATATAATAAAATAAAAAAGCAATTATATATAGAAACGAAAATTATTTTAAAATTATTTAATAATAAAAAACGAATTTTAATTTTTGTTCCTCATCATTTTTTTTACAATTTTGAAGAGGAACACTTTTGTTCTATCATTCTTTTTTTCATGAAGAATGAAGAAAAATATTATAGATCTCACGTGTCTAAAAATAAGAACAAGATGGTAAAAAATTGTGAGGAACAAAGATGAATAATATATTTTTCCTCATTTTTTTCATCAAAAACCAATTAGAGCCTTTGTGTTTCTTTTTTCTGGTGGAAACTCATCAGGTATCGGGTTTTGGTCAGTCGGTTATACAGTTTATTCGACAATAATTTACCAAAGTTTTGTTCTAGAAGAAAGCAGAATAAAATTATATATTTACCTCAATTTAAACTAAGTTTTACTATGATATGCATAAGATCAATTGCATATAAAAAAGTTCAGTGAGATAGCCTTTTCAAAGATTCTTGTACGGACGTTCAACAAGAAACACAGGAGAAAGCAAAAAGTGTAAAGTGTAGCGTGGGTTTTGAGAAGAATGTGAGACACAAGTAGTCTCAATTCATATGGAATCAAATCAGATGGCAAAGACGAGGCCTTGAACACAAGTGTCTCCCATTGGCCTTGATCATCGCCACAACTCCTGCAGTCACTCCAGCCCACAATGCTGACGCCAGATACTGCTGCGTGTTTCTTCCCGCTGTTTTATCACCCAACACATCAATCACAACTCAATCCTACATATTGTATAATCATATGAATCAAAAGCCTTTACCTTGATGAATTGTGAAAGATGTCACTGTTACACCACCTATCAACAATGCTGATGCTACCGGCAGAAACTGTTTATTTTTTCACCCAACAAACAGAATCTAATCAGCTTCTTCTGTTTGTTTGATTGTGGTCTCAGATCGTTTCAAATGCAATTTCTACGTTTGCGTTTGCATATGAAACCATTTCATTTTTTCAGTAAAGTGCAAATGCCAAGGGCAACCGCATTTGGCATTTATGTTTATTATTAGCAAATGAATTTTTGTTTAATATGTTTAAGATTGTGGCAAGGAGGAACATACAGACGGTTGTGATCCAATGGGCTGAAGTTGTGACGGGCTGTTTGTGCCCACTGTGTATCGACCACTTATGAGATCCAAAGCATCCTGGAAAATAAAAATCTCTTTCAGTTTTTGTTTGATCTACCTTCAGTTTCTCATCTTTTACCTCACCTCTAATTTTCTGATTAAATTATAGAAGAAACTTGCCTGCCTTACACCGTCCTGGAAGTTATTCAGATAATATCTCGACATCGCACTGATGCCATCTTTGATTGCTCCAGCCATAGTCTGTTTCCCGTACCTGCACCAAAATACCCCATACCGTATATTGCTATATGTAAATATCATCATTTACATGGTCTTTCTAAATTAGCATATTGATTCAAGCCAGGGCCTAAAGCATTTCCGAGAAACTACACCCAATGTAAACAGAGAACTCAAGATTGTTATTACAGGTTATCAATCTAGTAACAGCGTATTGATATCTGAGAGAACATCATGGAAAAATCTAACAGTGTTGATGCATGGTTAAAACAACAGCTTAACTGTAAACTGAAAAAGACATCATCACTATCACATGAACTGTTAGCCAACTGAAATCAAAATGGCCTTTCGAAGGATCACAAGCAGACATTGTCTCACCTGACAAGGTCGCCCTTAAGAGCATATGTTCCGGCGTATTGCAAGCTAATCTCGTCCCCTTGCTCAGCCCAAACTATGAGAAAAAGGATTGAAATTTTGATGAAGACAAAAGATATTCTACAGCTTTAAAACTAAAAACTGCACTGAATTTTTTGAAAATGGTGACAACCACTTACTTGTTCTGAACTTTGTGTAATCATCTTCGAACATGGATACACACTCTGTGGAATCAAACACTCCGATCCTTTGAAGTTGTAGATTCAGACTTTTTTGGGCCATGTAATTCTTTTCATATGATGCAACAAAAAGGTAAGAAAGCAATCAGAAGCAATTCCATTAAAATGGTTTTAGAATGCAATCAGAAGCTGTTCAATGGTAGTGTTTGCATCTTAGGTACAAGGTTTCAACCATCTAAAAAGCTTTATAACAAGTCCTTTTTTAGACGTTATGTGCAACCAGAGATGATATTACATGAAATTAAATATGTAAACAGTGATTTTTACCCCCAAAAATATAGTTTAAATACATAGCCAAGTTGCCAAAAGCTCAGGTGGCACAAAAGGGGGCTTTACCTACGGTTGTTTACACGCCCCACCCCTATCACCTATGAGTTTATATAGAACATACCGTACCAATCAAGATGGCTATTGCAAATGAAAAACCAAGAGTGAGAAATAATTCAACAAACCTGGGTAACATTTGTGCGGTCAAGACAGTCAATGCAGTTAGATCTGATCACTCCCTTTTGCTCTTCTAGGATGTTCTCGTCTGCGTCTACAAGGAAATATCTGCTCAGCTTGGATTAGTTGCAGCTGAAATAAAACGCTCTGCACACAGCTATGCCTAGCAGCAAGCTAACTTGAACCAACGAACAGCATCTAACTGCTAACCATATTAACTCAGCGTCTAGATCTGAAACGAGCAGAACAAAAACCATAATTTTTCTGCTTACCCTTGCTTTTCAAATTCATCCCCAATCTGTTCATACAGTACTCCCAAGTTGTCGAAGTTTGTAGTTCCACAGATGTGATGGAAGTCGAAGGAGACATATCTGCGTCAAAAAATCTCATTAACTAACAATATCTCTCAATCCACTTGATGTGTAAGATCGTAGAACATTTTGAATCAAGAGAAGGTAAAAGAAAAAATTTTCACAGTGAAAGCTGAGGGATAATCCCAAACGAAAACCTAAGACATAGATGATAAAACTTGGAAGGATAGAAGGTAAATGCGTCGATATGCATACAGAGTTTTACCTCACATTTTGAAGCTTCTCCATTTCGGTGGCATATGCCTTGCTTAATTCACCTTCATCTCCATGCTAATGCAGTCCAACATGAGAGACTAAGTTAATCATATATTGAAAGTAAGCAAGTGAAAATTTGCATACCAGCAACCACATTAGAGTTGAAGCTAAGATGTCATAGATTTCACATTTCAAAGTGCACATATGTTTTATGCCATTTACTTTTGTTGTCTGGAATGAGGAGCAAAGAAATCAACCTGATCTGTTAGGTCAACTGCAATAATTTCTCCATATCTTTGGCAAAGATCATGGAAATGGCGCTGCACAACTTTTGGCTGGAGGCAGAAGTAAAATAATCAAAGTTGAGGGCTGGACAACTAATCTGGTAACAAGATCTTAAAAAGTTACCGTCTCTTCATGCTTATTTATATTAAGCCGTGGCTTATAGCTCAAATCAACGATCTGCTCCCAGAGAAGTGGGATTGAACCTCGAACCTAGTAAGTGAAAGCAAGACAATTACAGTCGACAAGAAATGAAAGGGAAGCTTAAAAACAGAGAAAAATAAAAGCAAGGTGCCTTACATATATTAAGTGGAGAGATGAAGCAACAAATATTAAAATAGGGAATTTCGAGCAAATCAAATCAAATCAAAGAAAGATTAAAACAGTTATTCAGCTGAGCTACATTAGATATTGGTTTTCCAGGGTATGAAAGATGTCATTTTATATCTCACATAGCATTTTATATCATCAATTGATGTCATTCCACAGATATTGCAAATGAACCAGTTAACAAAACAAGAAGACATCATTTTAACAGGACACTGCACAAAATGAGCTAGTAACAACGGTATACCTGCAATAATGAGAACTTGAAACCATTAATCTCCACTATTTGTTCAGATTCGACAAAATTAGCCGTGTCCCCCTCAAGATTAGCTCCTCTTCTCCACATACGTGTACCTGGGATGTCAATTCCAACATCACCGTCAAACAAACATGCATGCAACTGAATTTTCCGGCAGTACTACAAGTTAGACCTTACCTAGACGCCGTGTACAGCGCCTGGAAATTAGCGATATCACAGCAGGAGAATTCTTGAGCTTTAGCTCAGCAACTTGGTAGCTTAACCATTAGTTAATGTTAAACAACAAGTATTGGAGTATCGTCAATTAAAATACATATTTGAAAGACACGAAATTACAAATATAAAAAGTCCAAGAAGATGCGAAACATAAGATTAAGAAGATAAAAAAAAAAAAGGATATTTCCTTGAAGTAGAGGTATAATAAAACCATCCAGCTACCGCAATAAAAGAAAGTTAGATCATTAAAGTTTGACATGGAATGAGAAGATTAGATAAATTAAAATCATACATCTTACCTTGCATTCGATTAATTCCTCCAAAAGATGCCAGTTCCAAACATATCGAGGGTCAGCCTGACAAGCAAGTAAACCTTCAGCCTAACTTTAACTCGACGAACTAAAATCAGATAACAATGTAGCAGTAGAAAAAAATGAAGCTGGGATCCAAGAAGATACTTTTTGTAAGGAAAAGAACCAGATGACCAACCAACCTGCTTCCACATGGGCTTACGATTCCAACCTTCAGCTAGCTTGCACCTTCTTTGCAGGCTGTAACATTGTATGTATGTATCTAATAAATATTCTTAAAACCGTGGAACTCTGTAACAATCTTTACTCAAGATCATCAGATAGTGGAACTTACTTTAATGTTAGATCTGTTGCATATGAAAAATACAATCCAGGGGTTGCCTCAAGTGCTTGTAACAGAGTCATAAAATATGTTTCGTCCTTTTTCTGCAAAAGCCACCATTTCAGAGTAGTGACCAAGTTCTTTAGACAACTTAACTTGTTCATAAACTCCAAACAAAAAAACAAAAAAACAAAAAAACCCCAAAAATCGTATATCGATTAAACTTTACAATAGCAAACCTTACTTCTTGAGCAGTAGCAAACCTCATAGCCTCATTGCAAGGTAGGAATTTCATAGCCGTAACTCGAAAAATCGGAAAACCGAGGAAATTCCCAACTTCCTCCCGAGATGTTATAACGAGCAAGTATGTTCCTATATATGAATGAAGTGGAAACCAGCATTTAAAAATCTCATGACCGGAGCCAAACAGATTACACTAGCTCCATTTGAGCAGAAACCAAAATGTAGAAAAATATCTTCACCTGCTAAGAGCCTAATAGTTCCTCCTACGCCATAGATAGTAGAGACTTTAGTAGGATTCCCAGAAGATGCGTTTTCTGCAGTAGCGAAGAAACAGTAATTAACATAAAAAATACGGTAGAACACTACAACACAGCCGAAAACACTGAATCTAACGAGAGTTTGAATTTACAGATTCCTCTAGCTTTATATCTTCTCATGAAATCAAAACATGAAACAGAGAGAGCTGAGAGGGAAGAGTGATTACCATCAAGAGGTTTGATGTTGCCATCGCGCCGATCGACGGAGAAGCCTTCATGAGGCGATTCGACGGGTTTGACGACGTACTTATCAGGAAACTCTAGAAGCTCAAATTGATCGTAGAGCTTGAATCTACTTGAAGACGGAGCGATCTCCATTAACGCAAATACTGAGATTTCAAATAATAATTTCCGAAATTGGAATAAATTGAAGGATGATGTTTGGAGTTTGTTCAATCAAGAACGGCATCAGGAGAAACAAATAATTGTCAATGATTGTTCTTTATTTTTCTTCTTCAAAGTTGACGATTGCCACGTGTCTCTCTCGTCTAGGTGTATTAATGGGCTTTCTTTGGGCCTATAATTTAAACCGGTCCTACTGCTTCAATGAAGGTGGTGACTATATATGTCCGGACAAACCATCATCCACTTTGATTTGATATTTAATAATTTGGATAACCGAAAATTTAAAGCATAAACAAAAAATAAAAACAACTGCTAAATTTCAATTCTTTTTTTTTTAACCCGGTGTAAATCACAACTAGTAAAATTCCGAGTAGGGAAAAAAATGAAAAATTTGGTAAATTGACCCACGGTGAAATAACTATTGTTCTAGTAAGATTTTTTTAGTGGAAATTGTCCTTGTAAGATAATTTTTAATTCAAACTCATTTATACCCCTAAACTTATTCTTTTCCCCTTAATTGTATCGATGTGGTGTTAAAAAAAAAAAAAATTCCATTATCTTTTCCCAATTTTGTCGAAGAAACTTTCATCTCCCTTTGCCCAAAACCGAAAATCCTAAAATTCATCAACTCTCTCTTCTGCATCTTGATCTTCAGCAATAATCAGAAGTTTTTTGTTCCTTCGTGTATCTTCATCTCTTGTTGAGATCGTGTTCTAGAAGAAGCACTCTTTTCTCTGGTACTCTCGAACCCTAATTTCAATTTCAGATTTGAAAGGTCTTCTTCCTTATCATTACTTCTGATGAGTTTTTTTGTTTCGGATCCTCTCTGGTTGATGAACACGTCATGCGAAACTTTTGGTTTGGTTGATGGTTTGGCGGAAGGAGTAAAGTGAAACAACCATGGTCACCAGAGCAAGATGCTGCTCTCACGAGGCTTGTGAACAAGTTAGCGCCTAGACGCTGGACTGTCATCTCCCGTGAAATCCCAGGTCGCTCTGGGAAATCTTTTCGATTGCGTTGGTGTAATCAGCTCCATCCTTGTCTTAAACAAAAACCTTTCTTTGGTAAAATTACCCTCTCTCTCGATTCTTCTTTGTGATTTTCGTTTACTTCCAGATTCTCTGCTTTAGTCTTCTCTTCTTGTTACGATCTTATGCCCTTTTATGTTAGAGTTTTCTTAGTAGTGAAATGTTTCAGAAAATTTTGATGTCTTGTTATCTTATAATCCTAGAAATGCTCGTGTAATTGATAATTTTGATTATAGAATAACTATGTTTTTATTACTTTGTCAATAATATATTCTCACACTCCTGTAAATATTTTCCAATACCCGGACTTGTATTGCAAATATCATTGAATAACTTCTCAAAATCGGCAATTCTGTATGCTTTTGAAGCCTTTGCAACCACTCTAGCCACGCCTTTTCCCTTACAGTTTATTACAACATTATTAATCAAATGGTAGATGCAAATACCATGACTTGATTGCGGGTACACGTTTTTCAATGCTTTAGCAATTAAGGAATTTCTGTCTGACACAAAAGCCAAGCATTGTTGTTCCGTAATAACAACTTTGAGTTGCATCAAAAACCACTCCCATGACCGGTCATTCTCTAAATCAACAACCCCGAAAGCTATTGGATACAAATTAGAGTTACCATCCAACGCTGTAGCAACAAGCATAACTCCTTTGTATTTATTCTTCAAAAACGTATCATCAACAATAATGACATTCCGAATGGCTTTGTAGAACCCTCTTACAGATTGACCGAAAGAAATGAATAAATATATGAACCTACCATCGCAGTCTGTTTCATATTGAGTATGAGTACCTGGATTAGCTACTTTTAACATGTGTAAGTATTTTGGTATTTTCCCATAACTTTTCTTAGGAATACCTCTAACAGCGTTAACTGCATACTCACGTGAATCCCAAGCTAGGGAATAAGATATGTTGCATTGATGGTCGACACGCATGATCTGTATGATATCATTCAGTTTAGATCTTTCTTTCACACCATGATACTTATGCATAATCATATCGCCGATTGTTCTCGCTGACGGGTCTTACCGGATTTGTTTTTCCTTGAAGAGGCATATGTATGTTCAGCCACATACTTGTTGATTTTGAATATTCTAGACCCCTCAATGCACTCTGCACGCAATCTCCAGTTACATACATTGTCTTTGTAGCATATACACCATAAGTTTGTAGTAGATTTTACAACCTTGTAGTCAAAGCTAAACTTCATTGCACAAATTTCCAGAGTTGCCTTCAAAACGTTTTTTCTACTGAAATGTTGGTTAGCTTTTACAGAATCCACCAACCAAAATCGATCTTCCTTTTGAATGGTTTCTTCGTTTTGAGACATTACACCATCATCACCGACAGAAACGTAATCGTCATCAATCTTCTTAGCGACATCCAGAAATTCGTCAGACTTTTCTCCTTGTTCTCCATTACTTGAAACAGATGTCTCCTTGTTCAAATCACGGTTCAATATGTTCTGTTCATTGTCAACTATAGCTTTAAATGTCAAACACAATTGAATAGATGAATTCTTCCTTGCAAATCCAACAAAAAATTTCAATTGACGATCGTTCGTGATAATAACTGGAGGAGACCCCAAGGTACCAATCAAAACACTTGGTAAAAAACTAAACTCGAAATTGAAACTGCTCATCTGGATTCCGTAGTCCTCTGAAACCATCGTCTCTAACTCGTCAAGAGTAGTGGTAGATTCCAACATAAGTAATCTGCCTCATTTCTCTTCATCATAAATAAAACTCCACTCCTTATCATTGACATCTAGTCTCCATACACCACATGTAACATAGATATGCAACATGGTAAAGATCGAGAAGATGCAAAGAACATAATAGATGAAGAAGATAATAAAGTAACCGATGAAAAGAGGCAAAAAAATAGAGAAACTGACGAGAAGCGAAGAAGAAGAAACCTAGGAGAAAAAAATTCATTTTTTGTTTTTTAGGATTAATTTTAGAATATTCAGTATCTAATTTTAGAATATTATGTTAAAATATTACGCAGGTGGTTAATTCTATGTAACGTAGAATGAAGTCAAACAAGTAGAACTAACATTCAACATAACGTAGAATATAGTAAAAAGAGCAGAATACGAATTGTAATTGTAGGTTGAATATAGTGAAAGGAGCATAATATAAATTCTAAATGTAGGTAGAACGTTGAATAAGATATTTTCTACCTTTGGTGGATCATAGAGAAAGTGTTGGAACGTCTATTCTACTTAATGTAGAACATAGAGAAAATATTAGAACGTAGATTCTAACAAAGGCGGATGATAGACCAAACGGCATAATACATATTCTACTGAACGTAGAACATAAAATAAGAATTGTTTATTTTTAAAGTATAAGTTTTTAATTTTTTTTTTATTTCACACAAAATGAATACTTCTATATATATATCCATATTTTATTTAAATTTTTTTCATTTTTAAAAATTTATTTTCGATTTTTTATATATAATAGAAAAGTGATTTAGTCAAAAAAAATGACAAAAGTCAAAAAAGTCTTATTAGGACAATAGTGAATCAATTAGCCAAATTTTCCAAAAAAAATCCAGCAAAACTAAATCGAATCAAATCAAATCAAAATTCATCAATCAGAATTCGAACCAAATTTTATTATAAACCAAATGGTATAAAATTTTCTTTTACCAAATTACATGAACCGAACTGAATTCAAACATCCGCTAGCAGTAGAACATTTGCTTCCATTATTTCCCAATCAAAACAATAATTCGTGTGGAAGACGCGAGTGATGATGATCCACCGAACCGTCAATGAACCAACACTCCCGTTTAATCACCACAAATGCGGTTTAATTAGGGATCAGCGTTTCGGTTAGGTTCGGTTTATGGAGAAAACCCAATCTCACCCGACAAAAACAACCAGTACGGCCAAGAGGATCGTGCCACGTGGCAGTACTTGAATCAAAGGCCGCCAAAACTTATCGCCGGTAACGTACAACCACTCGTTTCCCGAAACAGCAACTGCCAACAAAAAGCTCACTCACACCACTCCAATCTCCGGCTTAACTACCACCACAGACGATTCTCACCTCCGCCGCTTCTATGACTTCGATTCTCAACACCGTTTCCTCCATCCATTCCTCCAGAGTTACCTCCGTCGACCGAGTCGGAGTTCTCTCTCTCCGTAATCCCGATTCCGTCGACTTCACTCGCCGGCGTTCTGGTTTCTCGACGTTGATCTTCGAATCACCGGGTAATTTTCACTCCGTTAGATAGATCCTGCTGGACACTGTCTTCGAATTTTTTTACTGATTTTGCTTTGTTCGTAGGGCGGAGATTTGTTGTGCGTGCGGCCGAGACTGATACGGATAAAGGTATGATTTTTGAGTTGTTTGAATTCTACATTTTCTTCAAGCTTTAATTAACACTGGGGGATTTGAATTTTCCCACGGCAGTTAAATCACAGGCACCTGACAAGGCACCAGCCGGTGGTTCGAGCATTAACCAGCTTCTGGGTATCAAAGGAGCATCTCAAGAGACTGTAATTTTGTTTATCTTCTCGGACTTTTTAAAAATTTGAGTTTGAAATTGATGGAAATGAGAACAAAATTATCATATTTGTGCATAATGATGTGTAATTTGGCATAGTTTAGTTGTTTTTCTATTAAAAGTAATTCTTTTGAGTTGATTATTCTATTAACATAACATTTGTATGTATTAACGTTTTAGCTTAGAAATTATTTGAAAAAAATGTTGTTTGTTAGCTAAAAAGAGTTGGTTGTTGACTTATGTTCTGTGTTCAGAATAAATGGAAGATTCGTCTTCAGCTTACAAAACCAGTCACTTGGCCTCCATTGGTTTGGGGAGTCGTCTGTGGTGCTGCTGCTTCAGGTAACCATATGAACAGTATTTTGGATGATCGCAATACTGTTCATCAAGTTTTTTCATGTTCTTAACCAATCTTCTTCACTAGATTTCCTTAACTTATTTTCTGTGTGATTTCATGACTAAATCTTTGCTTTGCTCAAAACACATCTTTCTTTAACTTTTTTCTTATGGCAGGGAACTTCCACTGGACCCCAGAGGACGTTGCTAAGTCGATTCTTTGCATGATGATGTCTGGTCCATGTCTAACTGGCTATACACAGGTCTGGTTTTGCAGAAAAAAAAGCTGAGTTGTACTTATGGTAATGCATTTTCTTAGTGCTGCATAACCTTAGACGTGTTGTCGATTTCCAGACAATCAACGACTGGTATGATCGAGATATAGATGCGATTAATGAGCCATATCGTCCAATTCCATCTGGAGCAATATCAGAGCAAGAGGTACTGAGACAGAGAATATTGTGAGCTTTGATCACTTTCGTGATTCTGATTTCTCCTTATTGTTTACAACTCCTTCAATGCAGGTTATTACACAAGTCTGGGTGCTATTATTGGGAGGTCTTGGAATTGCTGGAATATTAGATGTGTGGGTAAGTTGGTGGTTCTGACATAAACTAGTACAGTTAAAGGGCACATCAGAGTTACTAAACCTTTTCTTTTCAGGCAGGGCATACCACTCCCACTGTGTTCTATCTTGCTTTGGGAGGATCATTGCTATCTTATATATACTCTGCTCCACCTCTTAAGGTAAGTTCTATTCCTAACTTCCACTCATGTCACTCTGGTCTTCTTACACATGGAAGAAGATATGTTTTGGAGTTTAAAAATTATCAATATCTGAACGGGTCTGTTTGCAGCTAAAACAAAATGGATGGGTTGGAAATTTTGCACTTGGAGCAAGCTATATCAGTTTGCCATGGTAAGATATCTCGTGCATCAATATATGGCGTATTATCATCTCACTGATTTGTTTCTTGTTTACTTGATTTATAGGTGGGCTGGCCAAGCATTGTTTGGCACTCTTACACCAGACGTTGTTGTTCTAACACTCTTGTACAGCATAGCTGGAGTACTTTTCTTGCAACCTTTTATGATGCTTTTTTCGTTATGTGTTATAATCTGCTCTTCATGTTGTACCTTTGTAATAATGCAGTTGGGAATAGCCATTGTTAATGACTTCAAAAGTGTTGAAGGAGACAGAGCATTAGGACTGCAGTCCCTCCCAGTAGCTTTTGGCACTGAAACTGCAAAATGGATATGCGTTGGTGCTATAGACGTTACTCAGCTTTCTGTTGCCGGTATGTACTATTCATAGTTTTGTGCAGCTGTGTCTTCTATATCTTTTACTTTATCTTTTTAAATGGATATTCACCACCGCTTAGAAACACTAATCAATGAAGCTGACTGATTTGCCTTGGTTTTTGGGAGTCACAGACTCTAGAGATATGAACTAATGAAGAGGAGGCAGCTACTTTTATGTTTCATTTGTGTGTTTGGTGGATTTTTATTTCATTTTTTGAAAACGCGTAAGTCCAATAGCGTCATGGACTAACAAAACTTATATGGTCATTTGCATCACCTAATTGTCTTTTAGTTTTTGGGAAATTCCTCCTTCCTAGATTTGATTGTTCCAAATGTAGTAAAATAGAGGCTTACATGCTATTCTTGGGATACAGTACCTTTACAAGTGCATGAGTTACACAGTAACTGTTATATCACCAAATGAAAGGTAGAGAATTAGAGATCATGTCTATTTGGTTGCAGGGTATCTATTAGCATCTGGCAAACCTTATTATGCGTTAGCTTTGCTTGCTTTGATCATTCCTCAGATTGTGTTCCAGGTAAAGACGTTAACAATGTCATGTACAAATTAACTACATTCTTGTCACTCATCTGATTACTACACTCTTCTTCAAACTGCAGTTTAAATACTTTCTCAAGGACCCTGTCAAATATGACGTCAAGTACCAGGTAAGTCATACACATGGGAATGAAACTCGGATTGCTAGTATCTCTGAGTGGTCTTTTAATCAGAAGTTGCTTGAACTACACTCCTTGACTACAGGCAAGCGCACAGCCATTCTTGGTACTCGGCATATTCGTGACGGCATTAGCATCGCAACACTGAAAAAGCGTATGTTGATGGAGTTTTGGCGAAAGCAGAGGCGTTGAAACCACAAATGTGGGCAAGTGGTGGCATCAACCAGTTTTAAGATATTGTAAAATTATGTGCCATCAGGAGAAACAACTCTTGTTGTATCTTTAGCCGAACCGCGTTAAATTGTAATCGATGTACCATAGTGCGCTCTCTCTTTTTCCGTTTCTTGTTCACTTATAGTTCTAGGATTGGGGTTTAGTTTGTCTACAGTTCCTATGTTTACTACACTCATCTCTCCTCGAAATAATGACAGGCAATATTATTTTACGTATTTAGGTCATTTAAATTTTTTAGTGTTTCAACTATTTCATTACTTTTGTATCGATTCCAAACATACAAACAGAAATAAATGAATACTTCCACACGTATAAAGTTTCAACAACTGATATCGTACATGTATGTATTATGTATCTTGCGAAAACTACAAAAAGAGTTCAACAAATAGATAACTAACATCTCTTTTTGGAATTCATACCTATATGCTATATACATACTTTACTGTTCTTCTTTCATAAATTTTCTAGATTCTTACTACCTGAAAATCTGCCTTTCTTTTCTTGACAGATACCTGAAAGTCTGATACTGTGTTATTACTACATTGCTGCACCTTTGGACTTCAGAGCTGCGTGGAGCTGAAAAAGCATCAGTTTGACGAGCTTAATTTATGAGAAGTAAAAGAGAACGTTGATAAAGTCGAGGAAAATATTAAAAATTTCACAGGAGTTACTAATTTGTACCGTCGGTAGTCTTTTCTGTGTTTGAGGTCTCACAATTGCAAATCACTTATGGGAAGACGAAAGTACTCACTAGCACATATATTGTGAACGTTCGAAAGTTCTATATAAGTGTTCAAACACTTGATCAGCTTACTGTTGCTTAATATGCAATATCAACATTTCGAGTCTCTCGTTGTTGGGACACATTATACTATCACTGAAGTAATAAACAAGTAGAGTGCAGAGTAAAACCACAATTCAAATTACCATAACCGCATTACATTTGACTGCACCCTCACCAAAAACACTCAAAAAACTTTCGAGCGGTACAACCCTGCCGTTAGTACAAACCGTGCATGCATAGTTATATCATACACATGATACAACACTAAACGAACTACATTAAAACAAACCCTAACTAAAACCCTAGCTGCCATCCACAAAACCTAGAGGTTACTTATTCAGATTATCTACTACGGATTATTGCAGTGGACACCACTACTAGCAGCTAGTAGCCACTATCACTTGTTGGTGAACTTGGACTCATCAATCTCAATCCCTTCCTCCTCCGCACGCTCTCCACCAGATTTGTCCATCGTACTGAGTCCTCCTTTACGTCCCATTTCCTGATAACCCTCATGCCCTAACTGCTCCTTCCTCGTCTCTCCTCCTTTACGTCCCATCTCCTGATAACCCTCATGCCCTAACTGCTCCTTCCTCGCCTCTCCTCCTTTTTGTCCCATCTCCTGATAACCCTCATGCCCTAACTGCTCCTTCCTCGCCTCTCCTCCTTTTTGTCCCATCTCCTGATAACCCTCGTGCCCTAACTGCTCCTTCCTCGCCTCTCCTCCTTTTTGTCCCATCTCCTGATAACCCTCGTGCCCTAACTGCTCCCTTCTTGTCTCTCCTCCTTTACGACCCATATCTTGGTATCCCTCGTGTCCTAGCTGCTCCTTCCTTGTCTCTCCTCCTTTGCTGCCTATCTCTTGATACCCTTCATGCCCTAGCTGTTCCTTCCTCGTCTGCCCTCCCTTGCTCCTTCCTAACAAGTTTAACACATATAATGAAACATGGAGATATTTTGAGTAAACTCTACGTTATAGTCGCGTAATACATAGATTAATCTTTTATGTAAAATCAACGTCTAATGTTTCTACACTTATATGACCATTACTTACAAGTTAAAAGAAAATAAAAAGAGGGTGGAAAACTTGTAATTTAAGGCAATACCTTCAGCAAGATGCTCTTGAGCTTCGAGGCTTTTGCCCCCGGTGCCACCTTGGACGACAGTCTCTCCTTGCTTCGCCTTCTCATCGAGCTCTTCTCGGCTCAGTTGCTCTGACGCCATCTTGAAAAAACAACGAACGATGTAATTACGGATTTAAAATGCTCTTACTTTGGTTTTATGTTCCGACACAGATACGGACGACGTAATTCCTATAAATAGAAAGCTTGGGTTCCAAAGGAAACAAAACGAGAGGAAAAGTGAAGTGCCACGTGCAAGAGAAGACGCGGCAAGACCAGAGAGAGTGGGCTGTATGGAGATGACACATTGATGCTTACTCAGTCAACTTGCTACAGTTATTAATGAGCTGCTTGACACGATCGACTCCAATTAATCTTAATTAATCCATTATCTGTTTCCCCCAAGAAATCTAAGATAATATACCCATGTGGGATTTTTTCTTTTTTAAATTATTTTCAAGGGTAGCTAACACATGTATTATAAAAAGAAACACTATAAATATCACTAAAACAAGTTTTATAAATAATTATAATATATTTTATAAATTTTAAAAAATAACATTAGTTGATATAGTTGTAAAATAATAATATTAAAAAAATTCTAAAATATTATTAAACTAAATTTTTGTTCCAAAAATACTATTATTTGTTTTTTTTTCAAAAATATTATTACCAACTTTTTACTTCAAAAATACCACGAACAATAAAAATATTTTTTAAAAATTTAGAATTTAAAATTTTGAATTTTGATTTAGTATTTAAAGTTTAAGATTTATTTTTAGTTGATTTTGACATTATTTTAAATCGACGACAAAAATAATTTTTTATTTTAAATTTGTATTATTTTGGAAATTTATGATGTGTTAAATTTAAAAACAAAATTTATTTTTGTGATATTTATGAGAATTACAAAAATGAGTCATTATCATAGGCAAATGAATAAAAAAAAGAAAATTTTCCTATACTTTTCAACATATATATCGGATTTTGAGATCTATGTAAAGATGTTTTAAAATTTATAAGGTTATATTTATTTTAGAAGCGGTTCTTGGGAGGCTTAAGAAGAGCAAATGTATAGGACCAAAAAAGAATTTGCAAAATTTTCTTCATAATTTAGAGTTTTTAAAAATTATTTTAAAACCTTATTTTTTAAATAAGCTTTACTATAGAATTAATATATTAGTACGTACATGATCCAATATTCTAATGAGCTGTACCTGATTTATTCACATAATTAATATGAAAAAAACTATTATCGATATCACACATAATTATTGGGACAAGAAAGAAGAGAAGGTAGCTTCGAGAATTGTTACTTGTCGACGAAGTCATATATATACCATGCAATTGATCTCATAACTTAATAGAGATTTGGAATAAATTATAGAAAGATAAACGTCGAAGTCGTTATCTTATACAAGCTATATCTGAAGCAAAACGAGCCAATATATATAGCTGTAGCAAAACGAACCATTATAAGCGAGACTACACAAATAAAAGGCATAGTAGTTATTAGAAATCTTTAAAGTCAAACGTGGTTCACAACGATTATTCAGATCATGGTGATTCATATATGCTATGTATAACGTCATGAAGTAATTATCTAGATTCATGGATTTTAGATAGGGTTTTTATTTCTTTCTTTTTTGGTGGATAATGTGATAGGAGTTGTTATATCATATGACTTTGAACAAAAAAAATCAAAGAAAAAAAGAAGGCTTTCAACAAACATTGCTTTGAAACGTATAAGGTTTGGAACATGAGATCGGTTCAACCGGCAGATGAATTGTTGCCGGTACTTTACATACTAAGTTTCGGATACACGATGGCATTCAAAAGATTATTTTGAAATTTAATTGAAATACATAAAAATACATACAAATTATAAAAATGTTTGCATTAAGATAATAAAAAGTCAAATGTACGAAATGTAAACATTAGACCATCAATATTTTGAAAAATAATTTTATGTTTTCAAATGAGGTTTTAAGAAGCCTTTTGTGTAACTTATGCCAAAGACTGACACTGAATACTTTTGAAGGTCATGTTATAATATCCAAGTTGGTAGAAGCTGCTCATGAGGTTTTATCAAGAATAATTTCGAAAAGTCATAATAAGGAATCTGTAGGAAGTTGCTCAAGAAAAATTCATCAATCTTCAAAGTCTAATTAATGGATCACTTCCATCGCAGTATCACACTGAATTTGAAAAGTTGTATTTCCTTGATATGTTTTCCATGCTTTTCTTTCTCTTTCTTGTTTTGAATGTGGATACATATATTTATATAGAAAGAGACATGATGACAGGGCGAGGTGGTTTTACAAATGTTATGCTATGCAAACACAAGTTAGATGAAATGTTATATGCCATCAAAAAGATCCGGGTGAATTAAAAAGACATTCCTCCCTAGATTTTGCGGTAAGTGGGAAAAAACAATATGTATTGTTTTCAAATGATGTTTTCGAACTGCACGCTGACATGTATAGTTTCGGGGTTATATTTTTTGAACTTTGGCATCTTTTTGGATCCGCCATGGGAAGATTCATTATTTTAACTAAACTGAAGGCGGCGAATAAAAATATGAACGTTTTTTTTTTAAAAAAAGACATAAAACATACTATTCGAACGAGACGGAAATAAAATTAACCAAACAAATCTAATTACATATTTTTTGGATTACCTTAGAAATAAGTGTACTATTATTTGAGGCTTTTATGTGTATATATATGTATTTACATATAAGGTTTTCACCATAAAACAACAAAACATTTATTTGAAGAAAAGAATCACAATGTCGTTTTCTAAAATTGCTAGCTAACCTTCATGATTGTATGTTATATATGGTTTATATTAGTTCATTTTTTTTATCATCATCACCTCTGTAATGATTATCATATCCACCATACAATTTTAAATGGGTTTTTTTGTTTGTTTATATATGTAATTTTTTCAAGGATCTTTTTGCTCCTAAATTAAAAAAAACCGTGCTATCTAGCAAGAATGAATGCATACTAGGATTTAACATGTGGTATACCACGGGACAATTTTAGTTTTTAAACTTTTATATATAATTTTTATAATTTTGTATTATAAAATGATTGAGTTTCTATAATTTTTAATATAGATGTTACAGTGTAATTGATATTTTGTTATATTTGTAACACTTAATTAATAGTATTTGTTATTGAATGTATGTGAGTTAAATTTGAAATAAATATAAGTATGTGTACTTTTAAAATAAAAAGTAGTATTATTAAACTCTAATAGACTATATAATTTTTTTAATGAATAAAATACATTTATTTAGTTACTACCAAACATTAAAAGTTAGCATCAGGTATTAGATTTTAATAAACTGTTTATATACATTTTCAAATAGGAAGAATGACTAATTTGGTAACTATATAATTATGGAAGTAATGTGAATGAATCACAAGTTATAGTGAAATGCAAAAGAGTGGTTTATTAGATTATATTTTAAGTTTTTTATTTTAAACGAAAAATATATGAACTTTGTGCAAAAGAAATAATACTTTAATTTTTATTATTGTAAAGATTACATATAGGCAAAAAAGACAACTAATTTTGTTTTTTGTAAAAAAATTTTTATCTGCTTTACCTGGAAAAAAAAACCCAAAGGTTTTAGCCTCAATGTCGATTCCTTCTCTTCTTCCCATCTGAAAATTTTATTCTGTTATTAAACATGTCGAAATCCAAAATTAGCCAATGGAGGTTTTAATTCGCCTCAAATTCGGACAGAACACATCTTCGAAGGATCAGTGTATGAACATCTCCACAGGTTCGTGCAAGCGCAAGTTCTTGTTCAGTCTCAGTTTGAGTTTGTTAAAAGGGTAGAAGAGTGGATAGCTGGCGCAAGGATATATTTCTATCTCGGAGAACTCAAGTATGGATATGTAAGTCTTCTTCTTCGTTTCGCTTTTGTGTAGCTTCTTCTTCGTCTCCAAATTCGCCAAATCGGTTAAGCTGTAGAGTTGATTATTGGATTTCGAACATAGATTTAAATTTAAATCTTTGTTTCGTCGAGGAATACAGTTCCAATTAATGCGCGAAATCAGTCAGTTTGTTATAATCGTAGATTGAAGTTCCATGTCCTAAAATGAGTGATTTTAATTTATTTCTTTGAATAAATTATAGTAGGTTGCTCATCACAGGTTTCAGAACCAATAGACATTTCATGTTTAGTCATCCTAAGATTTAACTGTAGGATGTTGTAACATATAGCTATGGATTTCTGTAATAGAAACTGATATTTGAACTTTTTTTATGTTGTAACATATAGCTTCTGGATTGTGACCACAATTTTATTAGAAATGCAACAATCTAATTCATGTTGACAACCAATAATTGTCTTAAAGGATTGTATATGGAATCAATTTCAGGCAAAGTTTGTGCTGTCACAAACACCAAGAATTGTTTATCAACATGAAAATAAGTATTCGTTATCTATCTATAGTAAGCATAAACCTTAAACGATTTCTTATATATATAACTCACATACTGATTGTTTCGTAGGTGATACTTAAATAAGGAAACAATCAATGGAAATATACCATGCACCTCCTAAAAAGAACTAAGAAATATACCAAATATTTTCATACTTTATTTATAACATAAGTTGTAAATATTCATAATACAGTTACGCATATCTTATTTGTACTTAACAGCTTTACAAAACTATGTAATACCAAATGATAAATCTTCTTTCTCTTCTTTTTTCATGTGGTATTGTGGTATGTATTTTTTAAATTAGTTAATCTGATAATTGCTAGTATGTTAATAGATATATACTTTGACAAAAAATGTAAATCAATAATTTTTGTCATAATATTAACGATCCATTTATGAAAGAATTATAATAATTTATTGTCTTCAAGAATAATTTGCAACATATGCAGCCTTACGGAGAGAGACGTATGAGAGCCACTTGACGTGGACTTAAATTGGGCCGGTTAACGTAAACGTTATAGTGGCCACAATCCTGAAAAAACAACCCTTCGGCCCATGTTGGAGTAAAAGAGTAACGTATAAACAAAAAGAAGGATTAATCCAGAAAAAACGGTGCCGTTTAAGAAGAGAGTACACAAAGCGAAAACCCTAGCACCTTTATTTGAGCCAACACTTTTCATTTTACGCTTCTCCTCCATTTCTCCCCAATCGCTCCTACTTAAACCCTAACATTTTTGCTTCCCCCTTGATTCGGTCGTCGAGAGTTATCAGAGATGAGTTCGGACGATGAGAGAGACGAGAAGGAGCTGAGTCTTACCTCTCCTGAAGTCGTCACCAAGTACAAGAGCGCCGCTGAGATCGTTAACAGTAATGCCCCCTTCTTTCTCCTTTCTTCTTTTGGTTTTAATTCCGATTTGGATTTAGGGTTTTCACGGTGTAGCCTTTATCGAGTATTGATTTCTGTTGAGTTTGAATTGCAGAGGCGTTGCAGGTTGTTTTAGCGGAATGCAAACCAAAAGCTAAGATTGTTGATATCTGTGAGAAAGGAGATGCTTTTATCAAAGAGTGAGGATTTTTATTACTCTTTATTCAATTTCTTTTTGTTTTGTTTCTGGTCTTATGTTCTTGATGTAGATTTCTGATTTTCTTGATTACTTTTAGATATTTATGTGTTTGTTCCTTCTTCTGTTTTTAGGCAAACAGCGAGCATGTACAAGAATGCTAAGAAGAAGATTGAGAGAGGTGTTGCTTTCCCTACATGCATTTCTGTGAACAACACTGTTGGTCATTTCTCACCGCTTGCCAGTGATGAGACAGTGTTGGCAGACGGTGATATGGTCAAAATGTAAGCTGACTTGGAGTTTTACCCTTTTTTAGATGTTTCTGTATGATTCACCTGTGTTTTTTCTGATGATGTTTTGCGTTTCTCAATTGCAGTGATATGGGATGCCACATTGATGGGTTCATTGCCCTTGTTGGCCACACACATGTTCTTCAAGAAGGGCCTGTTAGCGGACGTAAAGCTGATGTTATTGCTGCCGCTAATACTGCAGCTGAAGTTGCTTTGCGGCTCGTACGTCCTGGGAAAAAGGTAACCAGTCATATTTGTAGTACTATTTTTACATGGAATTTGAAATTATAGGTTGTTGGCAATATATATGGTTCTTGAATTATTTTTCAAGGTTTTTGCAAACCCCAGATGATGAACACTTATTGATGGCTATGGATTTTATCCATCTGATGCTGTTTTGTCATAGTTACTCTGATGGGAATTTTTTTAATTCTTAATTTTAGTAGGGTTCTTGATTAGTCTGACTGTTAGATGTGGCAATTTTGTTGAAGAGGTCGTGGTGTTTTTCATTTCCTTCTTTTTCTCTCTTAATGTTCCTCTCGTGGTATTAACCCATGCTGAATGGGTTATTGGATATTTTTAATGGATTTTTAATATCAATTGTTTGTGAAAGAGATTTCTAGATAAAGGCTGTCTTTGCTATGGATTCACATCCAAATGAGACCATAGTTACTTTGATATAGCGATATTATCTTAACAGAATATCTTGCTATGAGTTGGTAGTTTTTTGTTTAATCGTACAACATACTGCAATCAAGACATTAATATTCTGTTTTTCTTATGGCAGAACACTGATGTAACTGAAGCTATTCAGAAGGTGGCTGGAGCTTATGACTGCAAAATTGTTGAAGGGGTTCTTTCCCATCAGATGAAACAGCATGTGATTGATGGAAACAAGGTTGTGCTAAGTGTATCCAGCCCAGAAACAACTGTTGACGATGTGGAATTTGAAGAGAATGAAGTCTATGCAATAGATATTGTGGCAAGCACTGGTGATGGAAAGGTAATTGCTTTTATTTATCTCATCTTGATCACTATTGGTGAAGCTTCATCTATTGCCATTGTTCTCACAATTTTTGACTTTGCAGCCAAAGCTATTAGACGAGAAGCAAACAACTATTTACAAGAAAGATGAGAGTGTTAACTATCAGCTGAAGATGAAGGCCTCCAGATTCATAATCAGCGAAATTAAACAGAACTTCCCCCGCATGCCATTCACTGCAAGGTGTCTTTTGTACCTTCTTAAGCATTTTATATTCTTAAAAATATTATCTCACTTACTTACGTTGCCTGAGTACTATCAAAACAGGTCACTGGAGGAGAAAAGGGCACGTCTTGGACTTGTGGAGTGTGTGAACCATGGTCATTTGCAACCATATCCTGTTCTCTACGAGAAGCCTGGTAAGGATGATGAAGGTGTTTTTAATCTATAAATCTCTTTTATCTGAATCTCAACATCAGGTCTCAAATTGAATTTGGTTTTTCGACAGGGGATTTTGTTGCCCAGATTAAGTTCACAGTTTTGCTGATGCCAAATGGATCGGATAGGATCACTTCACATACACTTCAGGAGCTTCAAACTACAAAGACCATTGATGACCCTGAGATCAAAGGGTGGTTAGCCCTGGGTATCAAGAAGAAGAAGGGTGGTGGAAAGAAGAAGAAAGGTAATAAATTATAAATAAATTTTCAGACTTTTATTGTATATAATGCGATGCGATTCACATGTTGATTAAAAGGAATCATTGTGGTGTTTTGCAGCCAAGAAGGCAGGAGAGAAGGGGGAGGCTTCAACAGAGGCTGAGCCAATGGACGCAAGTAGTAATGCTCAAGAATGAGTAGGAGATTTCTCTTTGTTTCTGTTAAAGAATTTTTGAAACTTGAGGTACCTCTTTCTTTGTATGTTTGGGTTTCAAAAGAGTCTCTTTTCAAAAAAAAATACAACAAAAAAGAGTTTATCATCATCATCTTTGTGCTTTTTTTGCACAAACACTTTTCATCATCATTTCTCTGCTTGTCCTAAACTTGTATCTCAATCTTGAATCAAAAATATTTAGTGTTTTTAAACATAGTTATTGGTAGCCATTAGCCAATAAGTTAGCATACTGATCATATCAAAAGCTCACGAGATGCCTCTTGATTTGATCTCACAGAAATGAAAATAATGAGTAACTTGAACACTAACATGTGTTGAGAACAACACTAAATAACACGAGAAAAATAAACTCAGCTCTGTCCAGTGAGCAAGAAGCACTCACGAGCGGCAAAACATGTGTACTATTGCCCATCAAGACTTGTATCATAAATGATAGACTTCAAGTCTTGTATCATAAATGATTTTCGAATAAACAGATCCATAACTTATCTATGAAACAAAATATTTACTAAGACAAGTAGACAACTCCAGCTTTTGCGTTGCTTGATTTTGAGATTACAACGAGCAAGTTAAAAACTTAAAAATTGTAACTAAACCCTCTAAACGACACAGAGGTTCTTGACGTAATCCATAGTTCAGTTGGGCGGCTTGTGGCTTCTTTCTCTCTTTTTCCAGAAAACCCCTTCTCACTTTCTCGGGAATTTGATTTCCACGAGAAAATTCTCGAGGAAAATCAATATTTCCGGCAAAATTCAGAAAAAATGGCGGCTAGGTTGTTGTTCCGTCGAAGCTCTCAGATTCTCCGATCTATCCAAAAACATCCACAAATCTCATCATCCTTCGAATCTCCTTCCTCAATTCTTTATTCATTGACCAACGCCTCACCAGATCCATCGCGATTCTCATCCTTAACCTTCCTCCGACCTCTCTCCATCGCTCGTCGCGGTCCGACGCGTCCTAAGAAGATCGACATAGGAGCCAAAGCGCGTCAGATGCAGAATCGCCGTTTATGGACCTACGCTCTAACCTTCAGCTGCATCGCTGGGTTCGTAGTTATCGTCCTTAACCAATTCCAGGATCAGCTTGTATTTTACCTAACGCCATCTGACGCTATGGAGAAATTCGCAGAGAATCCAACCAAAAACAAATTCAGACTCGGTGGTTTGGTTCTAGAAGGTAGCGTCGCGCAGCCTGCGGCGTCACAGGAGATGGAGTTTGTGATTACCGATCTGATTACAGATATTTTGGTGAGGTATAAAGGATCTTTGCCCGATCTGTTTAGAGAAGGTCACTCAGTTGTGGTTGAAGGATTCATTAAGCCGTATACGGATGAAGTGAGGAAGGAGGTTTCTACAAAAGCTGTTTCGCAGAAAGCTAGGAATCTCGATTGCTTCTTCTCGGCGACGGAAGTTTTGGCTAAGCATGACGAGAAGTATATGCCACAGGAAGTTGCGGCGGCGATTGAGAAGAATAAGAAGATTATTGAAGCGGCGGCGACTGAACAAGCTGCTGAAGTGGCTTCTTAGATTGGTATAAACTTCATTCTTTTTAAGTTTATCAAAATTTTCCCAGGTTCGAGCTTTTGGTGGGTAATGTTATATTTGATTATAGTTTCTTGAAAAAGAGTAGGAAGATTGGAATGGTTTATTCCTGGATAACAGAGATTTAATTTTGAGTCTATTTGAGAATTAGGAGGAGAAATGTGATACACTATACAATAGCTTTGTATGATCCTGCAAAGCTTAAGCTAATCTATTTTCTTGTTATATTGATCAAATAAAGAACACTTTGACGAGGGATCGAATTTGCAACTTGGTTCCTTGTGTTTTTTAATGATTTGTTTGTTGTTGTTTCTGCACTCTGATTAGATTGATTTAGTGAAGCTAGTATCAGCTTGACCAGGTCCCTGGTCAATAATTGTAAACGTATCACCACCAAAGTAGTAGCTTGTGTGACCTTATTCTTATCATGGCTAGGTACTATAGACAGTAGAGTTGAAAACACATATCTTCTTCCAGAGTTTCCTGTTTGTTGTTCTAGATATTCCTCTGTTGTTGTTTGATATGGGTTGAGCTTGTTGACAATCTCGAAAATGAGTACACATTCCTTTTATGCATCTTATGTTCCAACTAGGCAATTCCTGGCTCTGAAGATTTCAATTTTGTTCTTTCGAGTCGTTTTCGGTGCCTCACTGCCTCTATTGCCACTAGAAATTTGCATTTTCAAAATTTTTAGCCTTTGTATTGGCACTTCTCTTTGGCTTGGTACTTGATCACCAACTACTAGTATAGTAGTATAAATTGTTCCTCTATTGCTTTTGCATTTTTTAACTGCATCTTTATAGATGCATCAGTCTCTCAGTGCATGACAAATTTCTTGGGGTGATATATGATTTAGTCTCATCAAAAACTGACTATCAAGTAGGGAACGAGACCATTGTAGCTGCCATGTCCAATATCCATCAGCTCCAGAGCAAGTAGTCAAATCGTTCAATTGCTATTGTGTGCTAGGTCCATCTTGAATATGGGACAGATCGCTCATTACTCTACTTGCTGCTCTGTTTATAACTATATTCGGGTTGAGGCCATATTCCTTTTCAATAGTTTATGTTTTTTTTTCTAATCAAGAAATAGTATTCAACCGGAGGACAATTTTTTTTACGTAATCATAAATTAATCAATTTAATTGATATATTTAATATTGATAGTGTTAACAAAATAATAAAATAATAATTTATCCGTGTTGTAGTACTGAGTTAATGATATTTTAAATTTATATCAATGTTGATCCAAACCCGTCCGCCATATAATCCCGTCTTATGATATTTTAAATTTTTTATAAGTGTAAATGTTCATAATATTTTAAATTTTAAAAAATTTAAAATTTATAATATCCGGTATAATTTAGTGGTTCGACTAAAGAACCGAATTAAACAATTTGGATGATTGTTAAGTTAAACTTCATGTTCATTCAGATTTAGATTTATTTTTGTCTTATTATAATATGACTCTAAACCATTGTCTAACAATAACAATTTTAGCCGATGTGAGACATTAAACACACAATTTTTTTTCATTGTTTGCGTAATACATGTCCGTTTTTTAAATTCGAATCACGACAAATATAGATAACAAATTTAGAGTTTTATTAATTTTATGTATTATATGATGATTCAAAACAACTAACAAAATATTAAACAAAAATGATAGGATAATCATAATTTTAAATCTTAATAAAATATTTTGAATATCTATATTATTAACTGTGGAACATTATATGAATATTTCAGATGTTATAATTAAAATCAAAATCTTTTAATTGTGTTTTATATGGATAGTAGATAATTAATTATAGAGATTGTTTGGATACATGTACACAAGTATTTTCATATTCCATATTTACTATTAATGAGCTTCCTAATTTGTTTTTTAAATCAATGACATTTTATGAAATATCTTACAAAACAAATGTTTCTTTTAATATGTAATTAAAAAATGTTCATATAGATTCCAGATTTTATGCCTATAAGTTCTGGTTGGAGAGCATATTAAGTTAATTAATTTCATGTGGTCGGTATCAAAAATAACTTATTCAATAGAGTTCGCTATCATATTTGCTTCTAAATCTCTCTCTTTCTCTATATGTATTGTGGCGGTTTTGCCGACCTGATTCGGCACAGTCATGTCTAAAACTCGGCCTGTTGTTTAAATCATGCCAAAATGAGTGTTACGTGTACAACTCATGGACCAGCTCGTATAATTCAGGACTAGTCCCAGTCGGTTGGATCTAAAACCAGTCGTTAAACTATTTTTTTGTAAGCTAAAATTAATGTAAACAGACGTGCACTTGAATGATTGTTTTTAGATAATTATGACAAATAACACAAAAATAAGTTTTGTTTCCAAATTTAACATATCATCTTTAAAATTTCAAAAATAACACAAATTTAATATAAAAATATTAAAAATTTTAGGGATGATTTGAAAAAATGTGAAAAGTGTCTAAAAAATAAATCTAAATCCTAAATTCAAAATACTAAACCTAAACTCAAAATTTTAAATTATTTTAGTGTTATTTTTGAAAATTTATGGAGTATGTATTATAATTATTTACGAAACTTGTTTTAGTGATATTCTAAGATATTTTTGTTGTTTTCTCCCGAAAAAAATTGATGTGCCAAACAAATAAACCATTTTATTTCGCAATTTATTTTGAAGAATCATCGTATGTATAGTACCAAAATATGATAATATCTGTATACAAAATAAAATAAAAACTAAAGTTCTACTATACACACATTTTGTTATTTTGTCTGAAGATATTATTTTGTTCACACCTAACAAAGTCCTTAATAAATCTAATTATTACCGAAAAAAAGGAAAATAAAAACAAATTGAAAAGCCGTGTATGTGGAGAATTTGTATGGCTTGAGCGGTGATGTGAATCAATCATCTTGTCAATACCCTGGGAAAACCCTAATTTCTTGCTCCAAAGGGTTTTTATTTCATTCCCATACTCCGATTCCTTCTCGAAAACGATGATGCATAACTCAACCGACGAATCGGAATGGGAGGTGAGACCTGGTGGTATGCTCGTCCAACGAAGAGACGACGCTGCTACTGCCTCCGACCAACCTCTCCAGGATCCCGACTCTGCTTCCGCCGCCTTTGCTCAGACCATCAGGATTAGCGTTTCCCATGGCTCATCGCATCACGATCTTCACGTTTCTGCTCACGCCACTTTCGGTAAAAAAACGCTTCAGCTCATTTTCCGAACCACTTTCATGTTTAGATTGATCCATCGCCTTGAAGGCTGAGTATACATTAGTGTGTGTAGATATTTTCGTGTTGATTCATTATGGAATTATGAAATTTCCTTGCTTTATCTATCTAGTTTTTGTTTTAGTTGTGTTAGTGGAGTTAAGATTGATATGTTTAGGCTCGAATGTGATAATAGGGGATGTGAAGAAAGCTCTTGTCCAGAAAACTGGATTGGAAGCTAGTGAATTGAAGATTTTTTTCAGGGGAGTTGAGAGAGATGATGCTGAACAATTGCAAGCTGCTGGTGTTAAGGATGCGTCTAAGCTTGTCCTCGTGGAGGATACAAATAAGAGAGTTGAACAGCCTCCTGTGGTAACCAAAGAGATGGCAAAGGCTATTGCTGCGGTTATCACGGTTACAGGAGAGGTCGATAAGCTCTCGGATAGGGTGAGTTTTTAGAGCTGCATTCTTTTGGTTGTTACTGTAGGAAAAGAAGGGAAGGCTTGTGCTTATGCTAGTTTTGTATCTTATTTTGAAATTAGGTTGTTGCTTTAGAAGTTGCTGTCAATGGAGGGACCAAAGTTGCTGTGCAGGAGTTTGACATGACTGCAGAGCTTCTCATGAGGCAGTTGCTCAAATTGGATGGCATCGAGGCTGAAGGAGAAGCTAAAGTACAGCGTAAGGCAGAGGTTAGTTTTCAGTTTATTACTTTGTTCATCTGTGGTATGATAAGCATGTTTACACATAAGAATGTCAATAGAGTTGGAAGATATATGAGTGTTCAGAATTACACTACCTTTATAAGCTGAAATGAGTTTAAACGATATAAATGTAGACTTTGGTAAAGCTACATTCGGATTCCATATAACGTTTTTGTTCAGTTTAATTGTTAATTGGTAAAGATACATTTGGTTTTCTGAAGATTTGGGACGTTCATGTTGTGCTCCTCTGAATCATTTGAGATCTTTCTTATATCTTCAGTCTAAATTAAGCATAGACTGAAGATTGATTGGGGTTTGTGTTGGTGGCAGGTACGCAGGGTCCAAAACTTGCAGGAGATTGTGGATAAGTTGAAGGCAAGATGTTCAAATCCGTTTGTGGATCAGAGCAAAGCCGCAGCTGTAAGCACTGAGTGGGAATCGTTCGGAAACGGTGTGGGAAGCTTGAACCCTCCTCCGCCAGCTTCGCCTTCTGCCAATGTAACTCAAGATTGGGAGAAATTTGACTGACATTTTATTATTGTTACGTTGCCATGAAGGGAAAATTGCTGCTTGTTACTGTTTATCTTTTTTATATTATCGTTAAAATATCGGTTTTATCCTCCAATGTCTATAAAAAAATTGATAGTATCTGAATTTGAATTGTACGAAATGTTCAAATAATTTTTGATATCTTTGTAGTAGCTAATGTCCTAGTTGTAGGATTACGGCTGCGATTTTTTGGAAGGAGTATTATTATACGCATTTTTTGGGCTGCGATTACTTTTGCGTTTGCATTCCCATGCTATAACGATCGGGCCTCAAAGTTTGATTTATAGTCTAATGTTGCAGAAATGCTATATGCTTCCTGTTGCAGAATTTTTAATCTACAGTTATCAGGTATGGCTCAAATGCAATTTGATGGAAGCTTCCACTATAATAATGGCAACATCGGTGTTGGTTAGGTGGTTCGAGACGAACATGGCACCTACCGCCTAACTGGGAGTTCTAAACTAAAACAAGGCTTACACCCACTAGAGGCAGAAGGAATCGCCTTATTACACACGATGCAGTCCATTTGGTGTAGAAGATCTCGATGGGTCATCATGGAAGGAGAATGAAAAGGTTTAAATGATCTTCTCCTCAATCTTTCAACGAATACTAAGATGGAAAACTTACTAGTTGACATCCGCAGTTAGGCGGATCCGCCGTCTTTTATATTGGTGCCACGTAATTGCAACCAAGTAGCGGATCAACTGGATAAATTAGCACAACGACAACCCGTTTCTTCTCAAACTTTTTACTTTCTTCCGAATCGTTTAAGGAAATATTTGTTTAGTGACTATGTAATTCATTTCTAAATTAATAAAATAGATTTAAAAAAAATATATATTGTCTACAATGAATGATCTGGTACGGTCCTATCTATCACCCAAATGGATTGGATGGGTGGATTGGGTTAACCCATTTGAATTTGATGGAGCAAATTAGTAATGGATCGCTTCATATAGTTTGCTTTGTCAAATATTTGATGGATCTATTGCTAGATGGTTCAATTCGTTATCAATTTTAAAAAAAATATAATTCTATCGAGTTTGGTCAAACGAATGGCTTATGATGGATGTTGAGCATCCAGACTTAATACCAAATCAAACAAGACCTTAGTTAATTATCTAGATTCGAATCATAAAATATATGAGATTTTTCTAGCGAAATTACTGAATACTTGTTAGATTGAAAGATTGTTAAGATGGTTACAAATACATACTTTTATTAGGAAGATAGTAAAAAAAGGAGAATTGTGTGGGACATACACAAAAAAATAGACAAGTGAATTTGGTGGGTAATGTACAAAGTGTATAATATAGTACGATCCGTGCTTTCGGATAAATACCATCTTACCCAAAACTGAAAGACATTCTTAGCTGTCTCACCCACATGACCATAAGTTTCATTCTCAATTATATGTTTCATGGAATTATATTTATCTATATAATATTCGTGTGCCATCACATAAACTAATCACCCAGCAATATCGGACTTAATCATAGCTTAGCACAGATTTAATTACGATTACTTCCTTAAGCATTATACTATATGACAAAATTAACAGTAAAACGTGTTGACATGACTTCGCCGCTCAATGTGGGTGGCAAAAGCCATTTGCCGGCTATCTAACAGCACATATAATAATAATTTTTTCTCGACCATTTATTATGTTCTGTCAGATAATATTTTAATTTTCATTTATATATTCTATTGATAGTTTCTTACGTTTTGCGTCAGTAACATAATTGGTTTTGAATGAAAAATATGAGAAATGTATCTGTGTTTTATGGACACGCACACTCGGTATGTGGCAGCCTCGACATTTTAAAGAGACTTTTAGATTTTTTATGAATATAAATGATAACAACGAATCGTTACAGATTTTTTTTTATGAAAGATTCTGACAGATCTATGGTGGTATTTTTTGCCCAATTTAAACTGGCCAAATAGTTGTAAAACTATACATTTATTTGGTCAAGCGGATTATATAGTTTTGACATATTCTAACAGACAATTGATACGTGATTTAAGTGATTTTTATATTCAAGTTACCAGTGAAATATTTGATAACACTAGCGGACTATTTAACACTTAATTGATGGAGTAACTGAAAAACAATTTTTTTGTCACAATTTTAATGTTGTTAGAGTAAATTTTCGTTCATTAGGTTTTCATAACTCAGCTCGGCTCGCGACACGTGAGTGTCAAAATCCACGAGGAACCTCTCGATCAATAAAAACATGTTAATCTGTAGATTAGTGAAAATATTTACTACAAAAACTAATATGCATGGCTAAGAAAAATATAACCATTTATCATGGTAGTTTATTCAATTAAAATTACAAAATTCTAAATCTAATATTTTGTTGATTATCGAAAAATTCGTATCAAATTAAAAGTAATCTCCAATATGTGCCAAAAAATCAAATATTTGTATCATTTAAAACATTTATAGTAGTTAGTAATATTGAATTCGCAGTGGAAATATACTATTTTACTAACATTTTTTTCTGATATGCGAGTCAACAAAAAATATACAAATGTGTTATTTGGTAGTTTTTTTTTTTTAATAATGCTTCACAAATTACAACCAATCTTGTCAAATTGGAAGACAAAGAATAAAATACCAAAAATTGATGGAATTCAATCCACTCTTCTTCAATTTATACTTTGGGAGCCTCCGGTAATTAGACAAACTTCGTTGGAATTCAATCCACTCTTCTTCAATTTATACTTTGGGAGCCTCCGGTAATTAGACAAACTCTGTTTACTTTTTTTTTTTTAATATGGATTTTGATCGGTAACATTGCATAATCGCATAATAGTATATATTGCAAAATGAAAATTTATATAATAAAAAATTACAAAATAAAATTATTATAAAATTATGCTGATCGGATATATTTTACGTAATGACAAAATATAATATTACATTACCAATATATACTCATATTTAATAAACAAATAATATTTTTAATAAAGTTTAAATATATCTTAAGTAATCGATATAATAATACAATTCTGAAAATACATCCAACGGTTGTATCTTTTCATTGTAATCCTTCATAAAATATAGAAATATAAAAAGTATGTTAAAATTTGTTAAAAAGTTATGAAATTTTTTGATATTATTTGAAAGTGGTATATTTTTCATTGTAAACAGTTCTTTTTTTTTTACTTATAAAATTACTAATATTTTGCATGGGTAAAATAAATAAATGTTTAACAACTTATCATGAAATAAACATTTATATATCCACTTATTTGCATAATAAGTTTTTATTTGTATTTTTAAGCGAAAACATAAATCCTGCATTTTTGCGTTTTGTAAAACATCCTATTATATAAAGTTTAGTTTTCAAAGTTAGTAACTCATATGATTGCGACACATGTCAAGTTTATCGATCAGATTTTGACCCTGATCAATATTAAAACTTAGTTTCATAGTGAGTCATTAACATGATCGCGACACATGTCAAAGTCTACCGATCAGATTTTGACACGTATAAAAAAAATTAACGTTTTTTTCTTTACAAAATAAGAAAACTAATTTAAAAAAAATCAAAATAACAATATAAGTATATATGGCTATATCTAAAAAAATAACTTTTCTTTTTCTTAACCAAAAAGAAAAACTAACAAAAAAAAATAAAATAAAATATTTGCAAATGCTAATTTTATGTGTATTATTGGTCAAGTGAATTTTGGCATGTATATATTTTTTTAATTCATTTAGCATGAATACTAACCAATAACCAATAAATGTTAAAATTCAAAGTAACATTATAAGTTATTTAGCATTAATTTACATGGATGATAATTTGGTTTATCGATCAGATTTTGACCCTGGTCAATATTAAAACTTAGTTTCATAGTGAGTCATTAACATGATCGCGACACATGTCAAAGTCTACCAATCAGATTTTGACACGTATAAAAAAAATTAACGTTTTTTTTCTTTACAAAATAGGAAAACTAATTTAAAAAAAATCAAAATAACAATATAAGTATAGATGGCTATATCTAAAAAATAACTTTTCTTTTTCTTAACCAAAAAGAAAAACTAACAAAAAAAAGAAAAATAAAATATTTGCAAATGCTAATTTTACGTGTATTATTGGTCAAGTGGATTTTGGCATGTATGATTTTTTTTTAATTCATTTAGCTTGAATACTAACCAATAACCAATGAATGTTAAAATTCAAAGTAACAATATAAGTTATTTAGCATTAATTTACATGGATGATAATTTGGTTTATCGATCAGATTTTGACCCTGGTCAATATTAAAACTTGGTTTCATAGTGAGTCATTAACATGATCGCGACACATGCCAAAGTCTACCGATCAGATTTTGACACGTATAAAAAAAACTAACGTTTTTTTTCTTTAAAAAATAGGAAAACTAATTTTTAAAAAATCAAAATAACAATATAAGTATATATGGCTATATCTAAAAAAGTAACTTTTCTTTTTCTTAACCAAAAAGAAAAACTAACAAAAAAAAGAAAAATAAAATATTTGCAAATGCTAATTTTACGTGTATTATTGGTCAAGTGGATTTTGGCATGTATAATTTTTTTTAATTCATTTAGCATGAATACTAACCAATAACCAATGAATGTTAAAATTCAAAGTAACAATATAAGTTATTTAGCATTAATTTACATGGATGATAATTTGTGTCTATCGTTGTCATATAATGTTTTATATTCGTAAGTGAAAACATAAAAAACTTTAAAAAATCAAGAAAGAAAACTAACAAAAAAATATATTTACATATACTAATTTTAATTGTGTTGTTGTTCAATTTAATTTTGACATATATAAAAAAAAATTTCTTTAGCATAGATATTAACCAATAAATAATAAATGTTAAAGTTGAAAATAAAAAGAAGGTTTAAAATTGATTTAATTGGAATAAAATTATACTTTTTTGTAATATAGTGATTTTTATCCGTAAGTGATAAAAAACTTGAAAAAATTAATAAGCTTATAAAAATAAATTTTTGATTATTTGATGAGAATATAAATATTGTTTTACTTATGTTTTATTTGATAAATTTAAATGCATGTAGTCATAAGTGAAAACATAAAAAAACTTAAAAAAAATTATAGGAATAAATTTTTCGATTACTTGATGAGAATGTTAGTATATCTCATTCATGTTTTATTTTATAAATTTTGACTTTAAAATTAATTTGACACGATTTAAAATTATTACTTATGAGAATACAACATATGGTAAATTTATATTTATAACAATGTTGGTTTTCCAAATATTTGGTGCACAGATTTTTTCTTACTAATTATGTTTTGTTAATTATTTTTAATACTAATTAAGATATAAATTTAATATGATGCAAATATTATTTTTGATGTGATATTTTTAGCTCTTATTCATTAAGATGAAGTCCACATAATTAAAATCTGGTTTATTATGATGAAATAAATAGTTAAATTGTATTGTATAATAGAGTTTATAAGGTTAAAATCCGGTTTAATACAAAATAATATCAGATTACATTTAAATAAAAAATGTGTAGATTACAACTTAAAATTCAAATATCATAAATAAAAGATTATATTTTTTTTTCTGCATCCGTGTATATACACGGACTATTATCTAATTATGTAAATTTTTTTGATTAATCAATTTTTATATAATCACATTAGAAAACGCTAATATGCGTAATACGAGTTTGAGCCATGATAAAATCGAAAATATGTCCTAACTTCATACTTTTTCTGTTGTTAACAACATGTATACTCTCAAGTTTGAATCCTTTAAAGGCTTATGTTAACACTAAGAAACATTGATGTCGATGAAATATTTGTCTGTGTCTATCTCTTGATATATATACGAATATAGAAATGTTGGAGTCCAAGTTCGTGAGCTAACAAAAAAAGAAAGATACGATATATGCAAATATATATAAAGATACGACAAGAGTAAACATACGAATATGGATATTCTCCATTTAACATATTAAAGTATGCTCCCTTAAACATATTAATGTATTCAGTACTAAATGTCATCCATCAAATGATTTGGTAAAAGCATAAGAGCCACCCAAAAGTAAAAGTTCGAATTAAACCAGAGAAAAAGGTTAAAAGTAAAGCAAAGACAACGAATACATATTTTAGTCTAAACACATAGCAAAAAAGGGAAACAATTGTAACATACAAGCATGCTAAAGAAAGTGGTGATTAAACTGTCAAAGTAAATTATTCATTCAACATTTTTGGAGATTGTAAAAAGTGCTGCGGAAAATCTAAAGAAATAAAGAAATGGCAGTTAGAGTAGGATAATTTATAAAGCTTTAAATGGAATTAAACTAATCAAATTTTACTTTCCACAAAAAAACTAACAAGAGGACAAAAAAAAAAACCTGAATTAAAAAAAAAAAGACTACTCACAACAAACAAACAAATACATTAATAAAAATTTAATTTAATTTGTGCATTATTAGAGAACGCATGACATCTCTCTGAAACAGATTGGTAAAAAAAAAAAAACAATAAAAGAGAGAGAGAGAGAGAGATTGAGAGATCGAGCGGAGGAAGATTCTTCCTCCAAATTACCTCTCTCTATTTTTACGGAAAGATTCGTAAAATTAGTGGGGAAACAAAAAAGAAAAAAAAAACGAACCGGATCGATGAAACTTACACTGCAAAAACACGATTGCCGAGAAGAAGAAGAAGAAGAAGAAGAAGGAGGAGAAGAGCTTCGTTGAGGAAGAGAAAGAAAAAAATACAAACTTTGTAATATAACTTTTGAAAAAAAAGAGACGATTTTGTTTGGTTTTGATTAAAGGGTTTGAACCACCGGACTTTGGATTGGCTCCGTGATCCAATCCTCGGAATTGTTTTAAGGTGACGGCGAAATTTGTAAATCTTGTATAATTTCTTTGTTTTTGACCCAATTCAGATCTTTGGATAAATTTGAAAAAATTTGTGATTTTTTTGTGTGGGTGTTTTGCTATTGATTGAAGATGCAGCATAATCTGTTCACAACAATGCGAAGTTTGAAGCTTGCAGAAGGTTGTAAAGGTACACAAGTTTATGCTCTTAATCCCTCCGCTCCTCCTCCGCCTCCTCCACCTGGTAATAGCGGCGGTGGAGGTAGCGGTGGTACCGGAGGAGGTGGAGTTGGGGATAAGCTTTTACAACACCTTTCAGATCATCTTCGTGTTAATTCAGTCCGATCCAAATCGAGCCGGACTTATCCACCTCCGAATCAAGCAAACGCCGTTGTTTCGCCGGAGTTTCTTCTCCCTTGTGGACTCCCTGTGACGGATCTGCTTGAACCACAAATCGATCCTTGTTTGAAATTTGTTGATATGGTTGACAAGATGGCTGAAGTTTATCGTCGGATCGAGGATTGTTCCCAATTCGATAAATCTGGGGCGTATTTAGAACAATGCGCTATATTCCGGGGGATTTCTGATCCCAAACTGTTCCGGCGGAGTCTCCGGTCGTCTAGGCAACACGCGGTTGACGTTCACGCGAAAGTCGTGTTAGCTTCGTGGCTTAGGTTCGAGAGGAGGGAGGATGAGTTAATTGGAACAACTTCTATGGATTGTTGTGGAAGGAACTTGGAATGTCCAAAGGCCACTCTTGTTTCCGGGTATGATCCGGAATCTGTATATGATCCATGTGTTTGCTCTGGAGCTTCTAGATCAGAGATGATGAATGATGACGATGTTCCTGAATGTTCTACTTCCGATGGAGTAGACTACGATATGTCTTTCTGTATTGGTGATGAAGAGGTTCGTTGTGTGAGGTTCAAAATCGCGTCGTTGTCGAGACCTTTCAAGGCGATGTTATACGGCGGGTTTAGAGAAATGAAACGATCGACGATCAACTTTACAAACAATGGAATCTCTGTTGAAGGGATGAGAGCTGCAGAGATTTTCAGCAGGACCAACAGGTTAGATAACTTCCCTCCTAATGTTGTCTTGGAGCTTCTTAAGCTGGCAAATCGGTTCTGCTGCGATGAATTGAAATCCGCTTGCGATTCGCATTTGGCACATCTTGTTAATTCTCTGGACGAGGCAATGTTGTTGATCGAGTATGGATTAGAAGAGGCTGCGTACCTTCTGGTGGCAGCTTGTCTACAGGTTTTTCTCAGGGAATTGCCGAGCTCTATGCATAATCCGAATGTTATAAAGATCTTCTGCAGCGCCGAGGGACGGGAAAGACTGGCATCTCTTGGCCACGCTTCTTTTACATTGTACTTCTTCTTAAGCCAGATCGCAATGGAAGATGATATGAAATCTAACACAACTGTGATGGTCTTAGAACGTTTGGTTGAATGCGCAGTGGAAAACTGGGAGAAACAGCTTGCGTACCACCAATTAGGGGTGGTGATGCTGGAGAGGAAAGAATATAAGGATGCTCAGAGATGGTTTAACGCAGCGGTTGAGGCTGGTCATCTTTACTCCCTTGTGGGCGTTGCTAGGTCTAAGTTCAAGCGTGACCATAGATACTCAGCTTATAAGATCATCAACTCACTGATTTCAGATTACACGGCTACTGGGTGGATGCACCAGGAGAGGTCCTTGTATTGCAGTGGTAAAGAAAGGCTGCTTGATTTGGATACAGCTACCGAGTTAGACCCGACTTTGACATTCCCCTACAAGTTCAGGGCAGTGGCATTGGTGGAAGAGAACCAGTTTGGAGCTGCGATCGCGGAACTGAACAAGATTCTTGGATTCAAGGCCTCTCCTGACTGTCTGGAGATGAGAGCATGGATTTCTATAGGTATGGAGGATTATGAGGGTGCTTTGAAAGATATTCGGGCGCTTTTGACATTGGAGCCCAATTTTATGATGTTTAACTGGAAAATCCATGGTGATCATATGGTGGAGCTGCTCCGTCCGCTAGCCCAGCAGTGGAGCCAGGCTGATTGCTGGATGCAGCTGTATGATCGTTGGTCCTCTGTGGATGATATTGGATCTCTAGCAGTTGTTCATCATATGCTTGCAAATGATCCAGGGAAGAGTCTTTTACGGTTCAGACAGTCTCTTCTTCTGCTACGGTATAATCTCTCTTTGCGCTTCTCAATGAAAAAGTTTTTCTTATGGTGCATGTTATGTCAGACTGTAATTGATTTTAATAAGTGCTGGTTGCATACTGACAGGCTAAATTGTCAAAAGGCAGCAATGCGTAGTTTAAGGCTGGCTCGAAACCATTCAAAATCGGAGCATGAGAGACTTGTGTATGAAGGATGGATACTGTATGATACAGGCCACCGTGAGGAAGCCCTGGCCAAAGCGGAGGAGTCCATTTCCATACAAAGATCTTTTGAAGCATTTTTCCTCAAAGCTTATGCCCTTGCGGACTCTACGCTTGACCCGGATTCCTCAAATTACGTAATCCAGCTCCTTCAAGAAGCGCTTAAATGCCCCTCAGATGGTCTCCGTAAGGGACAAGTAAGTAAAGAGTTCAACAGTTATCATCTATGTAATTCGATTTATCAATTAGTTAATTCTTTTTCTAGAGGGTTTACTTATTTGGATCATCCTGCAGACTGCCATAGTTTCAGGATCTCAGTTTAAATTATTTGCACTTGGTGTCTGGAATAATTTGTTGATAGTGGAATGTGGTTGCATCTTAGGAACCAACCGTCCTAAAAATCGTTTGGTATTTTTGGTCAAAAGGTTATCCCATTTAATCAAATGACATTCAATAGCATGAATTCCTGTTCGTTGTATTTGCTTGCAGGCTTTGAACAACCTGGGGAGCGTATATGTGGATTGTGAAAAGCTGGATCTTGCAGCTGATTGCTACACAAACGCGCTCACCATCAAGCATACTCGAGCTCACCAAGGTCTTGCACGTGTTTATCACCTGAAAAACCAACGGAAAGCTGCTTTTGATGAAATGACAAAGCTAATAGAGAAGGCTCAGAATAATGCATCGGCATATGAGAAGCGCTCTGAATATTGTGACCGCGAGATGGCTCAGAGCGACCTTAGCCTGGCAACACAACTTGACCCTCTCCGAACCTATCCTTACAGATACAGAGCTGCAGGTATGCTAATGACACAACCGGTTCTAGTTTATCCTCTTTTTTTTCTGTTGTTGTTTATAATTGGATGCCAGAAACAAGACAACAATGGCTGATCCTTTCTGAGGGATTCACCTGCATACAATTCGACGCAAAAAAGTGTTAGAAAACTTAGAACCCAGCTTGTGTGGTGATGGAAACAGAAATGATAATATATGACCCAACACATTAAACAACTGAGATTTCCATGATCTTTCTGGAGATAGAAACAGAACTGAGAGTGTTATCTACTTCTGTTCTTAAACCGAAACGATATGCAGTTTCTCTGGTTTGGTGAATGTGAATAAGAGAAGTAGTTTTACAGCCTCTGTTCTTATCAGTGTTGTATTCAATTTTCTTTTCTAAGACCAGAGTATTAAGCTTTATTTTAAGGTTTCGCTTTGTTTAACATGAACTCTTGGTTGCAGTTCTTATGGACGACCACAAAGAAAGTGAAGCCATAGACGAGCTTTCCAGGGCGATATCATTTAAACCAGATCTCCAGCTGTTACATCTACGAGCAGCATTCTATGATTCAATGGGAGAAGGAGCAGCTGCTATCAAAGATTGTGAAGCAGCATTATGTATTGATCCAGGTCATGCAGATACACTCGAGCTCTACCAAAAAGCTCGTGAACCAAACGACCCAAAGTAGAACAAAACTATCATTTTGGTTCTGGTGGGCAAATCTCTTCTCTTCTTCCCTCCTGGTATGCTTCTACACTGTTTCATTTTCCTTCTGCAAAAACAGAAACTGAGCAAATCAAACAAGGCTTGGTTTGAGTGAACTGAACCAGGGAAAAAGCAAGCATAGCCATGTAAATAGAAACTTTTATATAAATTTTTTTTTTTCTCTATAATTTTGGTTATTGGTGGGGTGAGGATACTATATAAGTAGTGCAGATGGTGTTTCTTGCTGCTAAAGATAATACGTTTTCTGGCCAAAAAAAAGGGGAAACCACGAAGAAGAACTTACCTCTGGTGAAATTGGACTTCTTCTTCTGTCCTATTTCTAGATGTATTATTGCTTCTTTCTTTTATTTATTTTTTTCACTGGAATTATGTAATTGTATTTGTAACGTCTTCACCTTTTTTGTTTTTACATGTTTCTTGTATTGATTCTCAAAGCATCGGGGGATTTGTTTTTTATCCTCCTGAAACAAGAAAACAAAGAAACTATTCATTCATACATTTCAACATTCTTGCTCTGTTTACAACCCTTTTTTAATCACTTAATTGGGAAATTATCTCCTTAATTCTATTTTTGTATGGTTTCATGATCGATTTTATCAAGACATGGTTGGAGACTAACTTTTTCTAAAGCTCTCCTGCTTATCTATTTCTGAACCTGTGAACACAATAAAGAGGCCACAAATATCGGTTTCGCACACACGAGAAAGCTTCAAACTTTCAACAACTTCTCATTAAATTTTAACTTTCAGCTAACAACAAAGTGTGTCATTACAACAAAGATCTCTCCCAAACTCAAAATTGCCTTCTTGGGACGCAAAAACAAGAAGTACCTTTTCCCCTCAAATGATTTTGTATCTTACGGTTGAAGAGATGATGGATATGAACCGATCCCGGAGGTTGAACTTCAATGCTCCATTCTTGTCGACGAAACGACATGTCACCCAAGAGAAGCTTCCGGGTCAGTTTCCGGAAGCTTCTGTTCCATTTTGCTGGGAGACCGCTCCCGGGATGCCCAAGAACTCGTCTTATTTGAAAAATGACGCTGAATCCGAGACGCCCCGCCTCAAACTACCTCCTGGAAGATTGAAGGTATTTCATTCTCTAAACCATAACTTTTCCTCTGTTTTCCCGTTCTAGGGTTTTCAATCTATTCATTACCAATTAATTCGATCTAACATCACAGGTGCACGTTAATGGTGAAAACGACAACTTTGATGACGCCAGTGAGAGTTTAACACCAGCTAGATTGTCGCGTATGAAGAAACGCAGCAATCACCAACATTACCACCAAACCAACCAAGACACGGTCGATGTCTTGTCTCTCACGCAAGCCATAGACATGGTCGAACTCCCAAAAGATAGCGTTTCGGAATCGGATGATGGAAGTAGCGGAGGAGGTGACTCAAACGGATACTTAACAATGGAGAGCACAGAGCGAAGCGAAGACATGTCACCGAGTTACATAATAGAGAGGTTTCTACCGGATGCAGCGGCTCTAGCAGCCGTGACATCAGCGGCTAGCCAAAGGAGAAAAAAGAAGCTCTCTTATTTGAGTGGTGCAACGGTGAGGCAGTCTTGCTTTTCACCCAAAGCTTGTGGCTTGCATGTATTGCTGCCTTGGAGCACTAAGCATAGGATCTGTGGCGTCAAAAACGCATTTTCTCCTTCTTCCCACGTTCACTTGCAACCCAAGTTTGTTACAAAAGATAACTAGTTGAATTAAGGTACTTGTTATTAATTAGACTATATATTGTTGTGACACACCTTTTTGGTTTCTTGTAAAATGTGGTGGTTAATAACACTAGACAAAGAAAAAGCATGTACAAAAACATTAAGGCTTTAATTTTAGCCAAAATTGATGCAGCTAGCTTTAAAATATTTATGTATTACTTTTATTATATAAAACCACAAATTAGACTTTGAAGCAAAACAATCGTTTGTCCAGATTTCATGCTTTCTTAAAAATAGGCCATAAAGACTTACAGATCGTTTCAATTTTGATTTATTGATTCTTTGTTTTGGGTGGTTTTGTTGAAGTTCAATGATTCGGTAAGATGTGCAAGCGCAACTATCTGAAGATTTGACTAATTGGTACTAATTGATTCTTTTGGGTAGTTTTGACCCAAAAGAAGAAAGACTAATGAAGCACACAACTTTAATTTGCTTTCTATTTGGTTAAATCCTAATTCTTTCTTTTTGTCAAACAATCTTATATCTTTTGTTTTCAGAACTCCAAGTTCTCTAAAATCACATAATAATGAATAGTTAGGTATACAATAAAAATCTTGCAAAATGGTGGTGACAAAAAGAAAACTTGCTAATTGGTAAAATGGCACAAATTCTCATCCCTTCACATATAGGGACATGTGGATTCGTGGGAATCTGACATAAAATATGGTTTAGTGGACACGTATAATGAAATATGTGGTACACAACAAGTTACTTGGTACGTGTAAAAACCACATGACCGCTTGTCAGAACAGTGAACGTGTCGTTCTTTCTAGATTTTCTACCGACGTACGTATTACAAAAAACAAACTTTAGTTAATTAATAATATTATCTCATTTTTGGATAACCAATATTATCTCATTGTTTGCTAACACAATAATAAATCATTATTACACTTTGTATTTTTGCATCGAGAAAGTACAACATAAAAAATGATCATTGCTTTTGCTTGATAAACAAACTACTTTTACCAGATTGAAAATGGCATTGCCTTAAGGAAAAGTGGAACCAATGGTAAGGAAAGAAACAAAAGGAAAGAAATATGGAAGAAGGCGTTCCAGAAGCTGAGAAGCTCATGTGTCCAAATGAAGTCGTCGTAGAAAAGAACAAAGATAAACAAGAAGAAGAGAAAGGAGCTAAAGGTGGGATTTTGAACAATCTGATATCCAACTTTATTGATGCAACAGCAACAGTAGATTGCAAATCTGGTGAAAACATTCAAAAAGTTGAATGTGAAGATGAAGCTGAGAAGGAAAAAAAGAGCTCAAGTTCTGGAGTCTTAGAGAAGATTATTTCTCATCTGCCAGGTACGCTTACGTTTCACAAACGGGGTTTTTCACATTATAAGCTATTCCGAGAAAATAGTGAACATTTATGTTGTGGTGCGGTAGTCTCGGCTTTGGTATAATCTCGGATTTTATTCCATTGTGTAGATACTTCGTGTTGACCTTCTGTCTAAGTGATTTATCCGTCATGAGCTTGCAAAATGTTTTTGGTCAAGACTCAAGAGACTATTCGCTCTTGAGATTAGTTAAGATTAGTACGCTTTGATGGAACTCTAGTGTTAAATAATAAATCTAACGAAAAAAGTAGTGTTAAGATGTGGACTTGTGTCAGATCTAATGGCATTAAATTATATAAGATTTTGGAGTTTGAAACCGATTTAGTAGATAGTTTATTGTTATCTTGGTTTTAAATGACTTTTGTTCCGTAAAAACAGAAGACGCAGTTCCAACGACAGACGAGGCAGCCATTTTGATCCACTCTGTGATTGACTGAAGAAGACTTCAGCGAGAACGATCTCTTTTATTATTTTTGCTGTTCTGTTTTGTAAGTCTGATATTCGTCTTCACGAGGTTATTTTGTGTGCGAGTATATGTGTGTTTTTTGTGAATTCGAAATCTTCTCCAGACTAACTATTAATATTCCAATATGGGTCGGGTCTTGTCTATTTGCTCAGCTCTTTGTTTAAAAAAAAAAAAAATATATATATATATATATATATATATATATTTATAGTTAGATCTGTTTTTGTTCAATATTCATTCGTCATTGAAACTAATGACGAAAGGGGGAAATAGAGAATAACTATTAACAGTTATTCCATGTTGTGGTGATTGAAGGCAAAAATGGATCAAGAAACGAGAGAGTAAGAGAAGAATGAATAAAAGGTGTTTTGCTTTCTTGAGGCTTTGTCTCACAAATACATCGTTTAGCACAAAAACCACGTAACAAAAGATCTATATATGTAAAAAAAAAAAATTTATATACTAATTAATACTCTTTTGTTCCACTATATAAATTTTTCTACTTAAAAGCACAAAATTTTAAAAATTACATAAATTATACTTTTTTGCATTAAAACATTATTTATATCTAATTAGAAATAGTTCAACCAATAAGAAGAAATATTGCAGAATATTAAAAGTGATGAAATATCAAATTAAATTAAATAAGCATGAAATTTTGAAAAAAAAATCTAATAAAATGAAACAAAAAAAAAAACTTCTTAAACATCTTAGATAATAGAACAGAAAGAGTATATTATAGGCTGTCAAATTGGTTAGTTATTGCAGTTGTTTCTAAAGTCTATAGATTTTTGCATACGAAAATTAAGAGTGAAAGGAGGATATATATATATATGTAAGTGTATTTTAAGTTTTTTAAGATTTCTTTTTAGGATTATGGGTCCCCTAAAATTGAGATTAATATATTTTAATGATTTCGAAACATTTAAGAAATTAATTAAAATATATTGAAATTAGAAACAGACTAAACATATAAGCAAAAAAAAAATGCAGGAAAAAAATTAATATAGAAAAATATTATAAATAAGCTTTTTATGATTCCAAAACTAAAATAAAAATAAATCACCAAAATGGAACAATGAAGAATTGGTTTATTAGTTATAACTTATAAGAAGTTAGAATAGAAAATAAAAATTATGGTTTATTTGCAATATTTTATTATGTTTCAATTGGCAATATAAGATGACTAAAACGGACAGAGTAAATCCTTTACACTTCTCCAAATATCTTTAGTTATCTTACCTATGTTTAATTTAGATATAGTGAGTGCTTTTTTAAGTTAATAACTTAGTAGAAACTACATAATCTTTATAAAGTTTGTGTTGGTTTTGGTCACTCTCACTCTATTGATTAGAATTGCCACATATAGTCACATTTACATCTTTATTTCTAGCCATTCACATTCTCATAATACTGACACATATCCTTATCTATATATCTACTTAACAACTCTTTAAGGAAGAATATCCAAGAACTCTATATAATCTACTTAACAACTCTTAAAGGAAGAATATCAAAGAACTTTAAATCCGTTTAATGTACACTACATGCTCCAGCCTTTTTAACATATACGAGTTGCGGAATTAAATATTGAACCATTCTTACTACATGCTCCAGCCTTTTTAACATTTGAATTTTGACAATACCTTTTTTTTTACAACAAGAAATACAGTCAGGGAAAATAAGATGAAGAGTGGGAAGAAAATATTTTCGAAGATCCGTAAAATCTATACTTATCTGGTGAAAAAGATACATCTCAAGGAACCAAAAAATCATGAAAACACAAGTCCTAAAATAACCACTGAAAGTGAAGGTATTTTTACTTATTTGTTGGTGTTTGCAGTATGATAAAACAAAAGTGTCCAGATAAAAGCTAGGTATTCAGTTTATCCTTAACTATTTTTAAAAACTGGTATTTTTCAAATTTGTTAATTTCAGAAGAAGAAGAAAAAACATGAACGAAATATATTTTAGTGTACTTTAGAATCCCTTTTTCTTATGTATATGTTGATTTGATGAACAAAGAAATTTCTTTAAAAAGATTTTAAATAAGTTGACTTTAAAAAATATGAAAACATAAAAGGTTTATTTAGATGGATTTAGAAAAGAAAAAAAACTTAAGAGGAAAATTTATTTTTCTCCTACACGCATCATACTTACGACAGACCCGACCTAAGTGAAGTAGGAAGAGGTGCGTTGTCCAAGAGACTCAGCCTATTGAGAAAAATTACACAAAAAAATAGTTTATTTTTTCAAAAAAAAAAAAAGGTCCGCATATTACTAATAAAAAACCCATATTTTCAAAAAAAATATCTTGAAACGGCATAAATTTTTTCATATGATATTATTACATAAAAAGAAATCCAACTAAATTATTTTTTAAAACAACTATTATATTATCAAAAAGTCCAAATTTTAACAAAAGTTCAAAACAATTTTTTTTATGTAATAAAAGGTCCACAAACTTTTTTTATCCAAGAGCCTTATTTACGTTGGACTGAGGATGACTAACGATAGACAATTTATCTTTTAACAGAATGGATCACGGCGGGCGTTTCAACTTGCCCTATGACAAAAAAATTTGGTAAGTTTTCCGTCGTTATTCTATAATAAAGTCAAACCTATAAAGATAAATTATTGAGAAAGTAAAATTTTATCAAGTAACCAATCCATTTCGGTTATAGATTTTATAGTTAATGATTAAGGTTTTAGGGTTTAGAGTTTGGTAATTAGGGTTTAGTTTGTAGGCGAAGCTTAATTCTAAAGTGCGGAATCTGAAAAAGACATATGACTTGATTTGTGATATGTCGCTGATGTGCCATGGGCTCAAACTTGCATATTACATGTTGTTAACAAAAAGAAAGACTAGGAAATCAAGACCAAACCGCATGGTTATAAGCTGTAAAATGAAAGTGACATGCTTCCTGAGAATGAAATCATCTTTGGAGGGGGAAGCATGTCACTTACTACCCCATTTCTATCCACAAAGTTTTCGACATGAAACTTTGTTTCTCATATAGGTCCACCTATTCGAATACAAAGTTATAAGGGGAAGTGTATTCGGCCATAACATCTGACAATTAGGTCATCTCGGCTATAACACTTGTTTTTCAAATAAATTCCCAAGTTGTTTTTTTAATCGAAACAATAACAAATACCATACAAGCAAAATCGCTTGAGATAAGTGCTCACAACCATCATCATAATCTCGAGAGAGTAATTGATTTTGGGGAAAAAAATATCAATGTTGTTTTCATTACCATATGCGTCATCATACTTTTCATTCTATCCATGTATCTTCATATTCTAACAATATTTTCATTTCTTTCTAATATATGATCGACTGTTATGTCTTTACAACTATTTCAGCCGATCATCAGATCATTGTTGATATAATACCTGATTTATGTTAGTTATATATATGGTCGTCAGATCAATTCGACCGTAGTAATCGGCCGTTAGATCATTTTGGCTATAACATTTGGTCATCAAATCATCTTTATAGATTGCTCTTTATTTGAAACAAACATGATTACAATGCCTAATACGACACAAGCAAATTATTGCTTGAGATAAGTTCTCTCACCCATCTAATAATTTTGAAAGTTATCGATATCAGAAGAAAAAGAAAATATCGTCAATTATTTAGGTATAAGAGAATATTCACTTTTGAATTTGAACAATGATTAAGCTTAGGGCATCCTCACAAAATATTATATTTTTCGAAGCTTTTTTATCAGTTAAATATTTCATGCATGAGAAAAAAATCTTGTCCCATTTCCTAAATCTTAAATTTCAAACAATGGTGTACAACATATGTTTTTTTGAGTGGATAATATCTTCAAACATTATGCTCCAAGACGCCAAGGGGTATCAATTTCAGTAGCCAATTTCTTCCTAGAATCCTTCGGTATGGTTCATCAATTGTTGAAACTCTAAACTCTAAATTCTAACTCTAAACTCTAAATCTTTAGAATTAATTCACCACTTTGACGAAAAACTTTCCCAACGATCACATAACTTACCTCTTGAACATCAAATAAGGCTTAGTCACCTTCATTGTATACATCTTGAAATATACTTGCATCATCGTAAACATAAAAACATAGACTACCAACAATTATTTAGGCTTCGATTGGTAACACGCATAATGGCGGAATAACGTTTTTATTGCGATTATGCAAAAAATTACCAATTAAGAAAATCTACATAGTTGCATTAGAAAACACAAAAGCGTAGAATTTGCGTTTTCGCCTAAAAAATAGAAGTAAAACCTCATTATGCAAATAACTGGGTATATAGTTGCTTATTTGCATAATAGATTTTTATTATTTTATTCATACAAAATATTAGCAATTATAAAAGTAAAAAAATAATTGTTTACAATAAAACTTATACCATTTTTTGGATAATATTTAAAACTTTCACAACTTTTTAAACAATTTTAAATATATTTTTATTATCAAATATTACTTAAAATATATTAAAAATATTATTTTGTTTATTAAATATAAGTATATATTGGTGATATAATAGTATATTCCGCCATTCCGTAAAATATATCCAATCAACAAATTTTTTTAAGTAATTTCATTTTGTAATTTTTCATTTTATAAGTTTTCATTCAGCGAGTTTTTATTATGCAACTTATGTCATTATGCGATATACAATGTTACAATCAGAACCTTAGAAACGTTTGTACCTTTTGTGTTAAAAAAACGCTTGTACTTTATTGTACATAAAGAAACTCAGCTCTTATAACAAATTATACAACTAAAAAGTGGATAACATACTATATTTGCTGTTGATTATTTGAATACCCAAAAAATAGTTTCTCTATATATAACTGTTTAAACAAGTACATTATCTAAGAATCAGTTCACAGAAAGTTTTTTAATGTAATATATAGTAAAATAACTTGCCTAAAATACGAAAAACTGATAAATGTTTAGAGTTTTAAGAAAGAAAAAATAACGAATCACATTTTCGACACGTAAAATTATGAAAATGGTATATTATTTATTACTATAGACTCTATACGAAACAAATAATTTAGGAAACAAAAATACGTCAATTTCTTCTCCATTGGTTATCATGTCAATGAACAAAAAAAGTTTTTTGAATTCATTTAGAGAATGACTGGTCGTCCAATTTTCTCGGTTTTTATTTTGTTTTTCTAATACTTTAATATGTATTGGGATTTAATAATGGGTTTACTTAATATATTCCAGGGAAAAGTGACTACCTAGAGAAAATTTACAACGACGTACTGTTAAATGAGCCGAGACCTGCCGACCTCATAAAACTGTGGGAGTTCTTCGATGTTCGTTTTCCTGCTCCACAAGATGACCATGAACCCAACATGGCTGAAACCGAGACCGAGACTGAGATTGTCGAAATCGAAACCTAGACCAAGACTGAGCATCGACGTTCTCGATAGATATGTTGTGTAAGCCCCATTTAACTTTATCGATCATTTATCAGTAATCGAATTATTGGCGTTTTGGACTACTAATTATATATGGAGTAATGGTGATGCCAGAGAGACAAGAGTGAAATGTTTTAAGAGAATCAATTGCAAACTTTTCTATAGTAAAAGATATTTTTGCTTTGTGTTTTATGATGTCTCTGTTTCATCTTTTTTGGAGCAATCTTATCGTGCATTTTATATGTTGATGTTCGTTGTATTTTTTTTCAGGTGAGAAAAGTTGTATTTTCAATTAAACTACATACAAATTATTTCATTCCACTGTTAGACTTAAAATTTCTGTTATCTAATACAATCCCATGAATATCAACAAATTAACCAAGAAAAATAGCTATCACATGAAATAAGTAAAATAAAAAAAAATCAATTATTGTATTACTTGAACCAAAAAGAATGAATAATCGAATTACATTACATTACTAGCACAAACTTCAAACCATTTTATCTACAAATTACTTGAACCAAAAAGAATAATAACGAAAATATAAATGTGGTATTTGTATATAGGTCCCTTCTTCTTTATTACTTTTCCATAAATCCCCCCCAAACCTTTCCTTTAATCCTCATTTGACCCCAAATCTTTACCTCCTTCACCAGCAGATCCAATCACCGTCGTCTCCATCTCCACCTCAGTCTCCGGCCTAATCTCCTCAAGCTGATTCACCACCTGATTCGCTTCAGGCCTCGCTGCAGGCGACGGATCAACACAATGTAAAGCCAATTTCAGAGTATTCAAAAGCTCATCACCAACGCTTTGTGTCTCTCTCATCAGCTCCAAATCAAAAACTTCATTAGTCCACTCTTCTTTCACAATCGAAGCTACCCATTGAGGCAAATCCATCCCATTCGTTGGCTCTCCTGGAGATTTCCCAGTCAAAAGCTCCAATATGATGATCCCTAAGCTGTAAACATCGGTCTTAGTGCTTGCGTTCTTGATCTTCGAAAACTCCGGTGCTCTGTATCCCAATGTTCCGGCGGTTGCGATTACGTTTGTGGCGGCTGCGGCGGTCATGAGTCTTGAGAGACCGTAATCGGCGATGTGTGCGTTGGTTTGTTCGTCGAGGAGAATGTTGCTAGCTGTGAGATTCTCATGGACCATGTTCTCGTTGCTGTGAAGGTGAGCTAAACCACGACTGATTCCTTTTGCTATCTTCATTCTTGTTTCCCATGGAATTAGGGTTTCTGGTCCTCGAGCTGTTAATTCAATCAATCAGATCAATAAAAATGTTAACTTTTAACAAATCCAAAGTTTTGGTTTTTGTTTTGTTTTTGCTTACCGTGAAGAAACGCAGAGAGACTACCCTTAGACATGTAATCGAATACGAGAAGCTTCTCTCCTTTAGGTCCTAAGTAGTAAGCTCTTAGTGCAAGAAGATTCTGGTGACGAATCTTGCCTAAAGCTGTGACTTCTCCTTCGAACTCTTTGACTCCTTTGGTTGTTTTCTCTCTCAGCCGCTTCACAGCTACTTCATTACCGTCCTCCAATGTGGCTTTGTATGCTGTGCCGTAAGTACTTTTTCCCATGATCTCAGCCGTGGCACAGAGCAGATCATCGGCGGTGAACACAAACGGACCGTCGAAATGGACTAGCTTTCCTCCCATTTCACCTCCTGCTGATGCTGTTGCTGCAGCAGTTGCAGATACTGTCTTCTCTGAGGTCTTGTCCTTTCCATCTTTTTGTTTGAGGGCGGCGCGTTTTTTGATCAGGCAGCAGAGTAGTATGCAGCATAATAGAAGCAGAATGGCTAGAAGAGCTCCAATGGCGATTAGAATTACATCCTTCACCGAGAGTTTTCTGTGGTGCTTTTTTGGTTCTTGTGATGAGGTAGGTGAAAGGGTGAGGGGATGATGATGGTTAGGAACAGGGCATAGATTTGAGGAGCTGTAGCCACAGAGCTGAATGTTGCCAATGAAAGAGCTTGAGTTGAACTTCTTGGAGAGAATAGGTGGAACAGGACCAGAGAGAATGTTGTAGGAGACGTTGAAGGAAGAAAGATTCGCCAGGTGGACTAATGACAGCGGGATTGGACCTGTGAAGTTGTTTTCAGACAGATCAAGCTGTTTGATTCCAGATATGTTCCCTATTGTCTCTGGGATTGTCCCATTGATCTTGTTTCTCTTGAGGTTAAGCACTGTCAGGTTGTGTAGTCTATCAATGGCATCTGGGATTCGGCCTTTGAGGTGGTTGCCTTCGAGGTTTAGTGAAACCAGAGATGAAAGGTTGGAGAAACTGTCTGGGATGGTTCCGTTGATTGAATTGTAAGAAAAATCAAGGCTCTGGAGGTGTGGAAGAGCTCCACATTCTCTGGGAATAGAACCCGAGAGCTGGTTATGGCTTAAAGAAACCTCTTCCAACAGACTATGCTTGCAGAGAGACAAAGGAACAGCTCCAGAGAAGAGATTATGTTCAAGATTCAGCGTTTTGAGAGGGTGAGAGCCATTAACCAAAAACTCGGGTATCGAACCAGAGAGGTTGTTATGCTGAAGATCAAGAAAAGTGAGGGTATATGATCTGGCTACACTAACCGGAAGGGGACCGGAGAGTGAATTGAAGCTGAGATTGAGCCTATAGAGCCTCGTGGATTCAGCAAGACTAGCCGGGATGATTCCAGATAGCTGGTTATTGCTGAGATCGAGATTCTGGAGAAGAGGGCAGTTACCCAGTGAGGCTGGGATCGAACCGGAGAGGCGATTGTTGAAGAGATAGACTCCACGGAGGCTCTTGAGGTAGCCGAGGGAACGAGGAACCGAACCGGCGATAACGTTGTTGTGGAGGCTAAGTTTTCTGAGACTCCCAAGCTGTCCGATCTTCTCAGAGATAGTACCACCGAGTCCCTTCCAAGGGAGCTGAATGGCGACCACTTGACCTCGGAGGCATTTGATTCCAGCCCAGCCGGAGCAAACCTGAGAGGAGGCAGAGTTGTTCCAGCTTCTGAGAACTCCGGTGAAGTCAATGAGTTCATGTTTGATTGCTTGGAGCGCCTGGTAGTTCGCTTGAGTCACCACGATTCCATCCCAAGAGTGACCACCACCACCTGCAACAGCTTGAGCAGAGAAGAGTGAGAGACACAATATGAGACTAATTTCATAAATTCGAAATGGGCTTTTGTAAAGTTTATTCATTTCAAAAGAAGAAGAAAAAAAGAATAGAAAACGAAGAAGAAAGATGAGAAGAGCAGGGAGCTTGATTTCTTGGTTTGTTCTCTCCTTCCTCTGTTTTTGGAGTACAACCAAAGAGAGAGAGAGAAAAAAGAGATTGATTTTTAGTGAGTGAGGAAATGAATAAGTTGGGTAAGTGAGTGTTGTAGCAAAAGACTAATTATGGTTCGAGGGACGAGGAAGAAGACAAAGACCAAAAGTTTAGTTTATGTTTATTGTAACGGCTAGTTTTTACTTCTTGGTTCTGCGCCAAAAAACGGTAAGCGAGAGAAACATGACCAACGGCTATAAAAGTCATTTCGACCGTTTTTAATCATTCATTACAATTATATAATTGTCTCGAGAGTCGTTGGATTTTACTTCCCCGTGAATTCATCAAAAATAATTTATTCCACCAAATTCACACAGATTAATCTTATGATGACTTGACACTTTTGGCCACGTCAGTCCTCTAGTGCACTCACTAGAGATATATCGTGGTTATATGTAAAAAATCTGACAAACATATGTAACAACTAATGTACACTGTACAATTTCTTAGGGTTAAATTTAGAATTAAATACTAAGTAATTTTGTTGACCAAAGAAGAAAACTAAGTAATTCGATGTGTTTAATTATAAATCCCTTTTGATTTCTGTAACAAATCGGAAATCACAGAAATCATTATTTTATTTTTTTGCCATGTTAAAAAACTAAATATATATTCAAAAACAAAACCTAAATATTGTGAATTGTTTCGGCATATTGAATGCTCTATTTGTTTTGCAACACCAAGTACCTACACATTTTGTTGTTCGTTTTGTAACCGCAAGTGACCAACGATTAAATATTGGTTTTTTATAGTTGTTGGTTCAGCAACAGGTTTATCGTTTTAAATTTGGATTAGCGATTAATCAGTCACTAAATAAATCTTGTCGCTGCCACCAGCACCTAGGAAACAAAGAACGCCTGATTTTCAAAACTTAAATGTAAATTTGTGTAGACAAATCAATCCTCTAGAAGACTAAAAGGAAGAGTTGTCAAGTCTAACACAATACAAACTTACCAACAGTTAATTGCCAAAAATAAATCAGAAACACCACCGGGTGAGGAAAAACACATAGAAGATTATTCTAAATTAGTTTAACAAACCTGAAAAGGGATAGAATAGAATACAATCATATCATGGTAGAGTTACAATTGTTGTAGCGATCATTATATACACAAACGTAAAGAGACATTTCAGAGGTTGCGTTTGAATCCAAACATGTAGACAGTACCAAGTCTGCAACAATTCTTATGAAGCAGCTCGTGTTTAAATCCTATTACGGCATCGTTCTAACATTCAAGAATCCGCCAACACTGCCTGCCTTACCGATTCCTCAGCTGGACACGCGCGTAAGAGTGTGCAGATGTCGTTTTTCACTAGGAATTCCTCTGCATTTACTAGGACCAGAGGTCCATACTCGAACACCAACTTCTTGCACTGTAATAACACAAGACACAACTCTGTTAATTGAGAAAAGCCGAGGCTAACTACTATGTGATCATGCAGTTGCGTTGCACAAGTTCAAGAAGAACACCAACCGCAAAAACAGAAAGAAATTGTTGAATGATAAACACATTAAGGAAAGGTTATGGATTTGAGTTGATCATTCTAACCTTCTTCTCGTAGTTTTTGAACGATTTGCATCCCTTGAGAAGCAGTTCAACGATATCCAGCTGGATAGTCAAGAGAAAACAAAAGTCAGTATATGAAACTCATCATCAGTATAAGAAAAGGAAGAAAAGTCTTCACGATGATTCTTTACAAAGATCCCTGATAGTTTAGGACTGATCTTAGAAAACAATAACAAAGCAAACACGACAACACAAGCGCATAGCAGCTTGGACTGTGATTCTGGGTACTCTTATGACTTAATCAGAGTGCTATGAGTCTATGACACAGAATGCATAAATGACAAAATAAATCCTGTGATAGAGAAGAGGTAAAGTCATCATCATCTAGTAGTTACTACTAACTTGTGTGTCAGGATCTTGTAGTTTGATGAGAATCTCCGAAACAGTCCTGTGGCATACACCGCAACTGTCCTGACGGACGTCTTCTACAAGAGCTACCACTTTGCCACAAAGATTCATCCTCTTGCAGAAATAGTGAGGTTGAAACGACTCCAGTTGTAAGAAGAAAAGAGGAACATAGTAATCAACCAAAGTTATGCACTGCATCAAAAGCACAAACACACGATTCTTCAACACAAATTGATATATAATAACAAAACAAAACAGTTTGAAGCAAAAAACAAAAAAAAAAAATTGTAAGGTTCAGCATCAGAAAAATGAGAGAACCTGCTGCGCAAATCCGCGCAATTGGGAACACCGTTCATGAAGATCATCGATGATCTCAGCTTGTGTGACATTTTTCTCAAGGTAGGTGAGAGCATCAGTAACATATTCCTCACACAGAGTGCAAACGTCTTCCTTGTTGGCAACTTCCTCTACAGAAAGACAGAAGAAAAGTTGAAAAAGTCTTAATACTAGTAATCAATCTGAGCCAATCTTTTAGTTTTAGGGGAAATTGGGTATTGAAATATTCAACTAACTCATCATCTGCAGCCATAAAAACCAACTATTTCATTAAAAGTATCAAACTTTAAACCTCAAGAGCAAGCTTCTATAGAATCAAAGCATGAGTACAAAATTTTGTCTAAATTCATGCCTGAGAGGGTGGTGGAGTCAACGAAAGATCTAGCGTCAGAAACCAAGATCAAACCCAACAAGAGAAGAACCAACGTTCCAGCTCTGAGACTCATGATTCCTGGTGAAAACACACAAGATCAGAAAAATAGAAGATTTCAAGTAAGACTCTTTTCTACCGGAGATTTTTATCTAGACACCTCTGCGCCGGATTAGAATCACAAAGTAAGAAGACTCAACCAGAAAAGAATGAATCTTTAAAGTAAGAGAGAGTTTTACCCAGCAAATGATTGGTAGAATCTGGTGTTGGAGAAGAAGAAGGAATCAGTACCAGATTCGTCGAATTGGTCGTTTGCGTAATGATATAATCGAAGGTGTTCTCACATTACAAGCAATTATCCATCCACGTAAGCATCGATCGGCTTGTTGTGGCCATTTAATTAATATTCCAATATATTATATGCTACAACTATTTCTATTTTTAGTTTTTTTTTTTTTTTTTAAATAGCCAAGGCCGGTGTGAAAATTTGCAGGCCCAAACCATGAAACCTTGTTATGTTCTCGAATAAATAAATAAAAGATATTGAAAACTAATGATATTCTTGACACAATTCTAAAAGAACTAACCATATAAATTGATCAATTTTAGGATAGATGTCTTGAAACCCTATATATAACATTACTAGTCTAAATGGAACATAAATTTAGTTCTTTTCTCTCAAATTCTTTATGAAAAATACCATTTTCTTTCACAAAAATATGACAAAAAAAAAAAACAGAGATAAAAATTATGTGAATGTTCGAATGTGGGTTTAAGTCTAGGGCATTGGAGAGGACGGGAGGATTTCGAATGATATCGGATACAAAATCGTTAGAGAAGTTCCAATAGATAGCGAATAAACTTTATATTTATTGCCTCTTAAGAAATAAACAATAATGAAAATACTTTACACAATTAAATTTTTAAAATGAGAATAAATAATTGATGGACAACAATATAGAGTGGAGAAGAGGCCAATATGGGATATAACCCATCAAATGACAGATTACCACAAATGACATGAGAAGCAAAGCAAATTCCCAGACTAAGATGCGACTAGAGAGATCTAGAATCCATGTTCGTTTTTCATCGAGAAGTTCATAGATTTTTTTTCTTATTAGAATACAGTTGTTAGTTTATTCAAGTAATTTAGATTGCATTTGGATATCCTTTAAACAAAAAAATTTGGGATCCTAAAACTGAAAAGTTGAATTGTATGTAAACTGAGAGAATTAACTAACCTTGACTTTGGCCAGAGAATCTAATATACACAAAAATGCTTCAAATTTTTGGGCATGTAAGTGTATATTTTATGAAAGCTTATGTGAAGTTTAAAATAGTACTAGTCTATTTGGGCATGTAAATAGACTAGTCTCCAAAAAACTCATAAAGAAACGAAATGCATCATGCATCAACATTTCCATTGTAATTCCATTATGTGAAAGTAATCATGAATATATCAACTTCTTGATTTTTGTATCAACTTCATGCATTTTTTTTATTTTGCATCAACTTCATGCATCTAATTTCTTGATTTTTGTATGTTCTATGGAATTCTATGAAAGCTTATGTGAAACCTAAAATTGTCTCCAAAAAACTCATAAACAGACTGAATGCATCATGCATCAACATTTTCATTGTAATTACTTCTACCAATTTACACATATCTTTCATTATGTGTAAGTAACCATGAATATATCAAAAAAAATTTCTTGTATTAATTTCAAACAGTTTCTATTATGTGGAAGTAAAACACAGTTTTGTGAGAACAATTAATATTTGGTGACAAAACGTAATTTTGCGGTTTTAGCGGAAAAAAGTGATTTTACTGTATTAAAAACAGTAGGTGAAAAATTTTACAAGTAGAATACTTAAGATTTTAATGTATTTATTTAATAATGTTTAGTAAGGATAATCTATATAAAAGAAAAACATAAATGGATGTAAATGGGTATCTATTTATTTGTATGAAAACATATTTAATAAATAAGTCTAATTGGGGTAATCCATCTCACCCTATTTAATTTTATTTGATAAAGTAGGATTTAAGCCGCAATATACCATGAAACAATTTTTTTTTACATAATCATAATTTAATCAAATTAATTAGATATGTCTAATATTCTAAATATTGATAGTGTTAACAAAATAATGAAATGATGATTTACTCGTGTAATAGCATAATGATATTTTAAATTTATATTAATGTCGACCCAAACTCGTCTGCCATATAACCCCGTCCCGTGATATTTTAAACTTTTTATAAGTGTAAATGTTCATAATATTTTAACTTTTTAAAAATTTATAATTTATTATATCCGATATAATTAAACGATTCGACTAAAAAACCGAATTAAACCGGATACAAATTTTTAAATTTGGATGTAAGTTAAGTTTCCTGCTTATTCAGATTTAGATTCATTTTGGTCTTATTTATAATATAATTTTTAATCATTGTCTAAAAAGTTTAACCGATGCGGGACATTAAACACACAATTTTTCATCATTGCTTGAGTAATACATGTCCGCTTTTCAAAATTCAAATCACGACAAATGCTGAAAAAAATCTAAAATTTTATTAATATTATGAATTATATGATGATTCAAAACAATTATAAAAAATATCAAACAAAAATGATAGGAGAATCATAATTTTAAATCTTAACAAAATCTTCTAAATATCTATACTATTAATTGTGGAACATTATATGTATATTTTAGATTTTATAATTAAAATTAAAATCTTTTAATTGTGTTTGGTAATATGGATAGTAGAGAATTGATTTTAGAGGTTGTTTGAATATATGTCAATAAGTATATTCATATTCTATATTTACCTGTTTTCTAATTTGTTATTTAAATTAATAGTATTTTATGTAATACCTTACAAAACAAATATTTTTAAAAAAAATGTATTTCAAAAATATTTATATAAATAAGTTTATATGTGTTTACCTTTCTAAAACATACTTATTTAATAATGTATACCCAAATTAACATCCCTATTCTAAACCCTTGCTTCTAAGAGTTTTTTTTGTCACCAACGAATAGCCTCTACTCCACTACAATAATGGCCCAAATTAGCAAACCCTCCTCTTCTGTGGCTCCTATCGATGAGACGCCATGGAAGATCAAAGTGCAGCTAATGAGGATGTGGAAGCAGGGATTGAAGAAAAAAGCAGGAAACTCGATCGAGATGGTTTTACTCGAATCATCGGTATGGTTTGATCTGAATTATATACGCTTTATCAAAAAAATTTTTTGTTATTATTACTTTTTTTTTGTTTGGTTACGGGATACCTGTAACATGTGTCTTTCGTAATTTATATATAGCAGACTGATTTGCACTTTTGATACATCATAAAATAGTAATCGATTGGTCATGACTCAAGGTCTGTTTGATTACAATAAGTTGAATCAATCATCTGGCATTTGATATCTGACTATGATGATTGAATCACGCTGTTTTCAGTTAATTTGTAGTTCCTTAGTCATTTTTTTTTTGTTTGAAGTTCTTTCTAGACAGTCAAACAAGTTTGTTGACATTTTACAAGTAGAAGATGTATGTTTTTTTTTTTTTAAGTTTCTGTATTATGACGTTTTGTTAATTGAATTCTAGGGGACAAGAATTCACACAACAATAGATGAAGCTTTGTCTAAATGGATTATGGATATTAGTGATGAAAAGATCAATGATGGAGACGCTGATATTGATATCCCTAAAGATGTGTTGGCAATTGAGTGCCCTGATCCTATCAAAACAATAGTGAAAGAAATTTATGGAGACTCTTTTGCTGCAGGGTCCTATAATCCTAATTTTTGTCGCGACAGGGTTATTTTGTGTCATACTGATGACGATGTGGATCAGATTAATGACTATATGCTTTCACTATTACCAGGTAAATCCGGTTTTTACATATTTCCAAACTATTGCCACTATTTTCTCCACATACTAACTACGACTTGGTTTAATATCATCATCATATCAGGTGAAGAGAAATTATGTTACAGCGGTGACTGTCTTGCTCCGAGGGATGAACGTAAATCAAGCCCAAGTGATTACCTCCAATAACTTTTGGTAGCTGGATAGTCCCCGGAGTGCCTCAACAGATTTTGAGACTAAGGTTGGTGCTCCCGTCATGTTACTTACGGACGTTGATCCTAGCCGTGGGTTATGTACTGTGACAAAGACTTCAAATTACTGAGTTCGGTGATTCTATGCTTATGGATAGATTTCCAACACGTAGAAATTGTCTCGACGGATTCTTGATCCCTAAGACGTATATGTTCCCTGCGGAAAGTTTTCCTTTCTCAATGCGGCGTACCCCCAGTATCCTTTCACACTTGCATTCGCCATGACTATAGATCAGAGCCAAGGCCAAACATTTTCCAAAGTTGGTCTATATCTACCAAGACAAGTGTTCCTTCATGGACAAAGGTATCTTGCCATATCCAAAGTGAAGGCCAGAACTGGTTTGACCCAAGTTCTTATCACAGATGAAGATGAGAAACCCCAGGTAGAAGCGGAAAATGTTGTCTTCAAGAAGTTGTTTCGGAACGATTAGTCTACAGGTCTTGTTTCAGACTATATAACGTTCTTTATTTATGGTTTGTTTTTTCTTTTTTTCTTCTGGGCTGTTTCTCTCAAAACAGCATAATTAAGACTTTGGTTTAATCGACAATGTGGTGTTTATTATGCAACATGTGTATCAGAACATCATGTATTTGTATAATTTGAGTCTCAATAAACAGTTTCTGTGAAAGATAAATAAACACAAACACATACCTATAATAACAATAAGATGATTTCTCTGCAATTTCTGTTTCAGAAACACAGTTTTAACACATTCCCCAACAAAGAGCCAACACTAAACACCTAATCTGCTACAGAAACATTGCTAGCTTCCTGCAAGAACAATTCCATCTCAAAAACTTCATATGTTTGTTTTATCTTCTCCAAATCATTCATGACACAACTTTGCTAGTAATTGGTGCTTAAGTGAGACCCTCTAATCCACTAAATATGATTCTTATGCTTCATTTAAAAACAAATCACATCTCATTTCACTATTTATCATGAACCAACACAATACACCTCGAAAACAAATAGAAACACAATTGCTTACCATAAGACTCACAAACACCTAACAACTCCTAAGAAAAAATATAAAGATAGACCATTTCAATCACTCACTCACTCATCACATTAAGTTCAAAGCCATCTTCTTCTTCTTATTCTTCTTCTTACTCTCTTTGTTCAAAATCACAGACAAGTTTGCAAATCCAAACCGCTTCCTCTTCCCATTGAACCTTTTCTCCTTCTCCTTCCCTTCACTAATTCTATCTCCAAAGTTGGTCTTTCCAAGAATCTGACCCAACGAAACTCTCCCGTTCATCATCATCGCTGACTCATCCGCAAGAAGTAGTTTCCTACTGAGTATCTGCCCAATCGACATTGTTGGTTTCAAGACAGCAACTGAGGATGATGTCCCATCACCGTTCATCATCATATTCAGACCATTTACATCCATCAGAAAAGGGTTCTTGAACTTGGCCGAACATGATGATCTCCTCCTCCGTTCTGTCCACCGCCAATTTCCTTCTTCTGCTTCCATTTTAGCGGTATTCGCTTTCTCCAGACCTTCTTCAAGTGTCCTCCTACTGCTTCTAATTTCTCTTGCTGTTTCATCAATAGTCTCAAGAATCTCCTCCTGCAGCGTCTCCTCACCGTTTCCTCTTCTTCTTCTTCTCCTTCTAGTAACCGCCTTGATTTCCGCAATAGCAACTGCTTCAGCCGCTCTAGCAGCTTCCTTCATCTTTCTAGCAGAGATCAAACGCATCTCCGCAGCTTCGATCTTATTTCTCGTTTGTTCAATCTCAACCACAGCTTTATCAACCGCATACCGAACATTCTCTCCTGTTCTACTAAACTCCTTAGCCTCATAGCTTAATCTCTGAATCTCCTTGGACATTTCAGCTGCATTCTCAGAGTTTAGCCTCTCTCGTGTCTTCTCAAGTCCAGCTCGCTCCTCTTCCAATCTCTTGTTCAGTAAGTCAACAGAGTCACGAATCGCAGCCAAATCTTTAGTTGTCTTGCATAGATTCATCTTCGCTTGGCTCAGTTCCTTTAAAACATTCATGTCACAGTTTTCTTTCTCTTCCTTGTTCTGTAGCTTTGATTTGAGCTCTTCAACAATGGCTTTGGTCGACTCGAGAGACTTCAACACCTTTAAAGTTTCTCCTTCTTTCTCAATCAGTTCCTTCTCTAACTCGCTCGCTTTCACAACCATACCAGCATCGTCCACATAGTTCTGCAACCCAAAAAAAAATTCGAACTTTCGCATCACAAGAAACAACTAAAAGCCAAGATCGATCTAGAAACAGATAAATCTAATGACCCATTTCAAGTAAAAACCCTAAAGCCAAAAGAGCTGAACAAAATCAGTGAGAAAGACAGAGACTTTGAGGTAGAAAGTTAGAAATAAGACCTGAGAAGCTTCGGAGATGTTATGGGCAGACGGTTTCCAAAAACCAAAGCCGCCAAAGCGAGTGGCGGCTTCTCTCACCGATTCGAATGGCGCCGAAGTGTCGATTTCCCCGACGAGGGAGGGTTCTAGGGTTTCAGCCATTAAAGACAAGAGCTTAGGAAGAAGATATACTTAGCGAGAGAGACAGAGTGATCAAACTGTTGTTTTCTTCGATACTGGTGTGAACGAAGACTTTATATTTAAAGTTAAGCTACAAGTATCCGTTGTCTTCTCAGTTACTGGTTTTGTCTTTATTTAAAGTTTAAAACACTTTTTCTAATCCAATTTTAATATCCTGAAGAGGATAGAACATGAATCTTTCCCTTGAGAGGGGCGGTGATGAATATCTTGTCATTATGTTGTTTTATTAAATTAGATTATAGATAGCCCTAGCAAGTGAGATTAAAATGTCGTTTCAGTGAAAGAATCTTTGGACCGTTGGATTGTAATTGAAATGTGGTCTTCTTTAGTAGTAATATTGTAGTTGGTTTTTTTCTCTGAATTGTCTTCTCACTTACCGAATCGGAAATTTCCGATAAGTTTTTTTTTTTTATATGATAAGGCCCCCTTATGACGTTAATATAAAATGTGATTAGCTTTATTAGAACTTTTGCTGGAGAAAGAGAAAGAAACAAAATAAAGAAAAAAAGTAAAAGAATATTTGGACCGTTGGATTATAATAGAGGGAGTTGTGGCGGAGTTGGCTGCGTCAATGATGGAGATGGAGTTTGTGGTGGGGGTCACTAACGGTAATAAAGCAGGGCCACATAATGAAAGTCTCAGTTTTGAAATGGCACTATTTCAACTAACCGTTGGACGTTAAAAGAAGGGATTATCCTGAAAAATCAATTTTTCTATATTTTAAAAAATATCCATACCACTTGGAAAGAAAAAAAAAAAAAAATCCATACCTAATCTAACAGTAGAAATGGGAAAAACACTGTTTTTCTCTTTTTGAAGGAAATAATTGAGTTTTGACATATATGTTGATTAGCAAAAATATTTTAGCTAACTAGAGGTATAGTAGAAAAATCTAAAAAGTTAGTTATAAACGGAATAATGATACGAAAAACGTGAAATAATGATATTTCATGCATTACCAATAAGACTTAAAACTTTACCATTAACTTTTTACCCCAATATTATGGATCAAATCGAAGCGAATGCCAAAATTAAAATGGATTTACCTGAAACTTGCTCAACCCTAGTTGTGGTCATCTGTTTTTCGTTTTCTTTGTTTCCAATGCCACTATGATAATTGTCTTGTTAAACGTCAATTACAAATAGTATTAATTTGATGAACTGTTTATTCACCGGTGCATTATGCTTCCCATATTCTTGACTTGAATATGAACCTTCAGAAATCCTAGATTATCTACAGTTAAATAAATGCCTCAAATCAATACTTTTTCGTAAATTTTTCATGTGTCAAGCGCTTTTACTATATAAATGGTATCCATGTTTACATGTGCGACACAAAGTCACAAATTAATCTGAAATCCTCGAACCAAACTATCAAGAATCTGTATTGGGCGGCTGCTGCGGCGGTGGCCGCGGCGATGAGCTTTTCTGACGCTTCCGAATGAAATAAAAAGCAAATCCAGAAAGAAGCAACAAAATCACAAAACCATCAATACCTCCAACTAATCCCACGACCCATTTTCTCACATTAGATTTCTCATCACTCAGTCTCACTCCTTTTGGGATCTTAACCATATAACTCAATCCACTCACTCTCTCAATCTGCTTAACACCCATCACAATCCCATACATGACACAACTCTCATCAGAAACAGAGTAAGTCGCAGCTCTACACTCACAATCCTTCTTACACAACTCTTCACATCTTTCTTTGGTTACGTCTGTCACTTGTGTCCCGTTTCTTAACACCGTAGTAACTCCTTCTAGCTCAACCATTTCGTGATCGCATAACCTCTTCACCGAAACCGCTTCTTCCACGTTACTGCTGCAATCTCCATTGCTCACGACCTTAATGCAAGAACAAGATTTTGAGAATGTGCAGATTCCATATGGTTTACACGCTACAGGAAGATCACAAGTGTTGCTCACAGCTTGAAACGTTGCCTCGAACTTTCCCTTTTCCGGTTTATACGAATAAAGTCCCAAATTACCGGTTCTGTTCCCAAGCGCCAAGAATCTGATCAAAGGTTGCTCTATTCTTCCGATTCTGTGGCTGTTATCGTCGAATAGGTCAAGACCCTTTGGGCCTAATCTCACGAAGTTGACTGTTTTGTTATTCTCTCTAGGCTTATACTCCCAATAAGAGTACTTGAGCTTGTTCAAATTGAGGAACAGAGCAATCTTGTCGCGTAAAACTTCAAAGGAATAGAACAAATTCGAGTCTTTTGGGAATGAAGTTAGTTGCGTAGCTACGTCTAGTCTTTGACCACTCAACATCACATCTGTTGGGAAATTGAAACTTTGCCATTTGATCAGATTCTTAGCATCAAGCAACACTAGGTTCCCTGTTCTTTGTATCTCCAACCTCTGCAAAAAGTTGTTTCAAACACAATACTTTACATGTTTGTGTCGTTTAAAAATGATGCTTTTCTTCAAAGGAATCTAATTTGGTACCTCAACGCCTTGTCCTGAGGTTCCACTTCGCCATCCAACGTGTTTATTGCTACTCTTTAGCCTCAAGTCTCCATCTTTTGTGAGCTCGATGATGCATTTGCTAGAAACATACATCTTTGAGTAATGCCCTGAGCTCCAAACTCTTGCATCTCCAAGAAACATTTGAAGGGAACACAAATATCGTCCATCATCTTTGTCGCCTGATTCCATCGTTAACGCGGCTTTGAAACCAGGTTCTCTTGTTGATGATGATTCTGTCTCCATTATATAAGCTTTCCCCATAAACCCGGGAGCGTATTCTAGAGGAGAAGTGAGCGTCAGAGAATTACCAAGGTTGATATCTGACTTGCAGTGACCTTGGAGCTTCGAGAACAAGCAGATTAAGAAAGTGAACGTATAGAACTTCGTCATGATATGCTTCTGCGGCTGTTGATCTTGGGCTTTTTTCCGGGAAAAGAGGAAAGATGATAAGAAAAATAAAAAAAAGGGAAAGTTTGGTATGAGTGTGTTTTTCTCTACACTTTTACAGGGAAAAAGGTTTTTGCTTTCATGTTGCCTTTGTTTCTTTGTTTGTGGAGTCTTCTTGTTTATCCTAAACTTTCTTTTCCTATATTTGGAATTTATTTTGAAAATTGTTTGACTCATTAGTATTTTCTGTTTTTTTCACTTATTTGTGTAGTTACTTAGAAGTCTCTAATAGAGCAAGAGAACAGAAGATATGCACGCTTGGTCTTCCACAGGCTGCATGTGGGGTTTTGCTCTGCATTCCAATTTTTATGACACAATGTAGGTTTTTACTTACCGTGGACAAATATGGGAGTTATTTCCTTTTTGTTTGTAAAAAACAGAAGATATATGTACATTTTATTATTTCAAGTTGAAATATCCATTTTTGTTTCATATTTTCAATTCAAAGTTTTAAAGAAACTACAAGTTTATCCTTACGAGTAAAACATTTTAAAAGTATTTTTTATTTAAATGATAGAATATTTAAGACATTTTAATATTATTTGAAAAATAATATGTATGAAAACCCTATACAATACTATTTGTGAAATGAGATAATGTATTTGATGAGTTAAAGTTAAGAAGTTACTGCATCGCATATGGAAAATTTATAACACTTGACGATAATATATGTTGATAACGTAGGTATATGTTGGGAATTAGGTGAGATTTGTTTAGTACTAATAATTTTAGTTGGACTATAATAATTGATATATTTGTTTATTTTGATATTGGCTTAAGATGGAGGACCACGAGAAGTGGCGATCCCTGTCATTGTCTGTTACGTAATTCATACACCATTCAGTGCTGATGTCAGCGATGCGTATAAACACCCTGGCCTCCAAAAAATAACTCTAATAAATCTGACAATTCGGGGTTTTATTAAGGCTTTCTAGATTTCGGCCCATGAATATGTGACCCATTTTAAAAAGGGTTGATTACGGTTTAAGGTTTATTATATTTGTGTGATGTGTGGTGCTATCAAATGGATTACCTTTGTATTTGTATTCATCATCATACTGATTGAACTCATTATACAATGGTGATCCGAAAGCTCTTAGTGTGAATCCCATTTGATAGTAATTAATGTTAACATTCAGAAGACCTGCTGCTACATTGTTGTTTTTATACTTTTACACACATACATTTCGTACACATATACCATCTATTGAAACTGAAGCTTCTAAAGCATAAAAAGGTTTGGTTTGCTAGAAAATTCCGACTCAGATCATCCAGTATATTAAATAAGGAAATGCACACACACATATATATATTCTTTTTTACAATCTATCTTGTAATCCTTTTAAATTAAATGGAAAAAGAAAATTAAGTATATAAAATCTTTCAGTTACCGGGGATGAGAAAAAAAGATTTCAGTTACTTTAATAGTTTAAACAATTAATTACTATCAAATGGGATACTCAAACTTCCGTAACAGTTAGAATATTATGTATAGATCGTGATTCTAGATTTCGTACGCTTATTAAAGCTCCACAAACTTTCGTATTTAGCCAAATTCATAACTAGAAACAAAGAAGGATTCAAAAACCGCTACAATAATGGCCTTAATTCGCAAACCCTCCTCTTCTACTCCTCTAGATGAGATTAAGCCATGGAAGATCAAAGTGCAGATAATTAGAATTAACGTGGAAGGGAAATTACAAAGAATCAGGCAACTCCATCGATATGGTTTTACTCGATTCATCGGTATGGCTTTAATTTATATATATCAATCTGATTTTGTTAATTACAGAGTGTTCATAAACCTTTAGCATGTGTCTTTTGTAGTAGTTGTATATTTATCAGAATGATGATATGCACTTTAATACATATGACTCAAGTTCTGTAGGTTTTGTTTGATTACACGTGACTCGTATTTTAGTTGAGTCATTCATCTAGATCTCATGAAGATGCAATAATCTCGCTGTTTCACTTATTTTAATGATTTAATTTGAATTTCTGGCTATACATTCTATAGAATTTCGTGGTCTTACATGTAAGCAATAAAACAATGGCCTAGAATGTTTTTTTTTTTCTTTTTGTATTTTAATTTACATATATTCATATATCATGATTTGCAGTTCGGTTATGGCAGAGTCATGATCTATAAGGAGTTTTTGTTTCTCATTACTCATGTTGTAGTTCCTTAATCATTTGCTTGGAGTTCTTTCAAAACACCCAAACAAGTATTTTCGACACTTTAAGTTGAGGTTAAAGGTTGGTGCTCCCGTCATGTTACTTAGGGACCTTGATCTTAGCGGTGGGTTATGTAAGGGGACAAGACTTCAAATTACTCGGCTGAGTACTTGTGCTTGAGGCTAGAATTATAACAGGTAATAAGCATGGTGAGAAAGTCTTGATCCCTAGGATACCAGCATACCCAACAGAAGCAAATTTCTATATCAAAATGGGGCGTACGCAGTTTCCTTTGAAACTTGCATTCGCGATGACTATCGATGAAAGTCAAGGTCAAACACTTTCCAAAGTTGGTCTATATCTACCAAGACGAGTGTACTCTCATGGACAGATGTATGTTGCAGTATCCAAAGTGAAGTCCAGAGCTGGTTTGAAAGTTCTTATCACAGATAAAGATGGGAAACCACAGGAAGAAACCAAGAATGTGGTGTTCAAGAAGGTGTTTCAGAACATTTAGTCAACATGTGTTAAGACTGTTTTCTATTTGGTCTTTTTTCAAGGCTGCAAACTGATTGCTTTTACATCATTTTGATTTTCATCGGTTTTTCTAAAGGTTTAGGCTGTTTCAGACTATAATGTTTTACATTCTGCTCTATTATAGTTTAGATTTGTTTTTTTTTTTTTGAAAACTTTATTCATTAAGAAACCTATACATGACATGAAGTCATGCAGTTTTATAAAAGGTTACAAGTAGTAGAAAGAGAGGGTACATTAATTGCACAGCTACGATCGAATCTTCTGCTTCGATTGACTTAGTTAGTGTTTAGGTTGTTGGAGACCATTAGCCACGACCACCTCCCACGGCCTCTGCCCGAAAGTTTGTTTTTGCGTCTGGTCTGTTTTTTCAAAACTGCGTCAGACTTTTGTTTAGTTCAACAATGTGGTGTTAATGCAACATGAAATAGTTTCTTGTATTTATATGATATAATTTGAGTTTCAGTAAACAGTTTCTTTTCTGAAAGATAGATTAACTACAAACACGTACCGAAAACAAAAGATGATTCTCTGCAGGTTCTGTATCAGAAATACATTACTAACCATGACCTGAATGATACTCTGTTATTGGCGCATGTTGTACTCCCAAAATGCTCAAGATACTTGGAACAGAAATCGTCTGTTTTATCAAATACAAGAGGATCCAGGGCTCCGTGAACCATTAAAAGTGCTAGCTCCCAATTCAGAGCCTGTGGACTTATTAGCCCTTTGCTTTCCCGGTTGAGAAGACTCAGGAACCGGTTTAAAGAATTAATTGAACTCAAACGGGCTTTGAAGCACAAATAAATGGCCCAAAAGGACTTTCAAATTATGTTTTTGTTTTATAAATTCCATAATGAATTTGACATTCAATTATGTATGCATTGTATTCTTACAAGTACAACAATAACCTGAACTTTTTAATGTTAGGTGCATCGAGATGATGATGACAACAAGGAAAAGGTTTGGTTGAGCTGTGTTTTCCCTTTTTCTATGTGATACAATAAGTTATCAACACTATTTATTTCTAACCCAGAATGATTGAAAGGGCTACATATATGATTCGATCTTAAAAGATTTGATTAGCGAGATTTACATTAGTCTATATTTAAATTAAGATTGATTTGAATGAAGTCCATCACTTAACAAATATAAAGCTAAGTGGTCCAATGGTTCATGGTACGTCAGGCGCATCTTTCATATACTGTATTGATCGATCAAATTACACTGCACATACACACATGTTATACATATGTACTAGATTAGAGTCTGTGTAGTTTACGCTGATTATTAAAAATGATTAGTACATACATAAAACACTCTAATATTACGAAAAATAAATAAAACCTAATAAAATTTTAATATAACTAACTTTTCTGTTATAGATGGAAACCAAAAAAACGCATACAACCGGATGAATAAGACGATGATGACACTGACACATAAATAAGTATACACATAAGTCACTCAGTTGAATGGATCAATCGACGATAACACTGATGACAATTACTTTAAAATCTTGAAGAACACTAGATTCTGAGTTATTGTGGTTAGGACCTCTACAATATTGGTAATTTTTTTTTTTCACATATCAGTTTTGAGGTTTTATAACACTTCAATATCATATTGAAAGCCTTTTTTAACTTCATACTGAAAGCCCTTCTATAATTGATATTAACAAAGGACTCTATATAGACTAAGTCGCATTTCTTCTAGAATTTGGAATCTTGCCAGACCATCGCCACCACCATTTCACATCTGGAGAAACAATAGAGTTGTTAAAACTAATGTTTAATATAGTTTACCTAAACTATTTGTCTTGATCCGCCAAAATAAGATTTCCATTTCTAAGGTCACTTAACTCCCAACATACAACAACCATTAAAAGTTTAAAATAAGTTTGTTTGATGATACATTCAGCATTGAGAAAATCAGGACCTTCATGAAAGTACATAAAACTATGAGTATTAGAGAAATAAAATGCTAATATTTATTGTGTTTCGTACGGTAACATTAAGTATGAGGGTGATGTGGATTCCGGTAATTAATCCAAGATATATCTCGTACATAAGTACATAACTATGACTTTTTCTTTGCCAGCATGCCAGCATAATAAATATAAGGTAGATCTCAAATCTAATTAGTACTACTATACTATTTAGTATTTTCTTATAGATTCTTTCTAACATTTAATCATCAATGATATATTCCAAAATTATTTTGCATTAGTTTCGAGATTGTGGTGATTGATTCAGAGATATCACAAGTAGATCCGGCTGACAGAAATAAGTTTATTAGTCTCTTAAACTCAATTTAGTTCATCTAATTTATAAGCATCAAATTTACATATTTAAATATATATTTTCTTTGTCTTTCTATCTGTTAGCTTTTGTACATACTAAATTATATATTATTTAGAATGATTCCAAAACTTGAGCATAATTGGATGTTTCACACTGGTTCGGAACTTCGCTTTCGTTTATAAATAGATACAGAGATCAAGGTATCTACACTATTCAATTCCACATTAAACTACAAAATCTCCCTCTCACCGCTTCTTTCCATCTCAACTTCTCTCACTTAAAATCCGCCATGCCGGCCCAAGTGATCTCTGAGCAGACCTTTCACTCCCTCCACGACACAATGATGGAGGAAGCAAATTCAACTTTATTTCCTAAGAGGTGCAAATATATTCATAGCTACATTGATCGTCCGTCCAACTCAAAAATAATTAATAATGGGTGTTTTAGTCTATGAAACTTATATACCAGTATTGGTTATTCTCAAAATTTTACGAACTGATAATGTATATACTGTATAGGTTGGAAGGAAAAGTAGCTATCATCACCGGAGGAGCACACGGGATCGGCAAAGCAACCGTCATACTATTTGCTAGACACGGCGCCATGGTGGTGATTGCTGACATGGACAACGTAGCTGGCTCTTCCCTGGCTAAGTCACTCTCATCCCACTTAACCACTTCGACGGTGGCATTCATTAGCTGCGATGTCTCGGTCGAAGCTGACGTGGAAAACCTCGTGAACGTAACCGTCGCACGGTACGGTCGGCTCGACATTCTATTCAACAACGCGGGAGTTCTCGGCGACCAGAAGAAACACAAAAGCATATTAGACTTCGACGCGGACGAGTTCGACCGTGTGATGCGTGTGAACGTGCGAGGGGCAGGGCTCGGCATGAAACACGCGGCACGTGCCATGATCAAGAGAGGGTTCAAAGGTTGCATAATCTCCACGGCTAGTGTAGCCGGTGTGATGGGTGGGATGGGACCACACGCTTACACGGCCTCGAAACATGCGATCGTTGGTTTGACCAAGAACGCAGCGTGTGAGCTAGGGAAGTATGGGATTAGGGTTAACTGCATATCGCCGTTTGGAGTGGCCACGTCGATGCTGGTTAACGCGTGGCGAAAGACGAGTGGTGGTGACGTGGATGATGATGACGTGGAGGAGATGGAGGAGTTGGTGAGGAGTTTGGCTAATTTGAAAGGAGAGACATTGAGAGCTACGGATATAGCTGAAGCGGCGTTATATTTGGCAAGTGATGAGTCTAAGTATGTTAACGGACATAACCTTGTCGTTGACGGTGGTGTCACGACTGCAAGAAACTGTGTTGATTTGTGATCAGATGTGTGTGTGTGTTTTTTTTTTATTCTCTAATTGATCTGTTAATTAACTGGATTTGGTAAATCTTTTTGTTATCTTTCTTTTTGTTGTTGTTTGAATAGCTGGTGCCTGGTGACTAAATAAAACAGTGATTTTAATTGTAGATGTCAACGGGACAATAAAGTAAAAGCTTTTTTCATACGTACTAGTCGATCGATGAGAACATTATGGCAGATTCCGAATTTTTAACTGATAGTTGAGTTATTTAAATAGGTTACATCTGTTTAGCAAGTTGATATGCTTAATTAACTGGCTTTATGTAACGTCGAAAATTTAAGCTAACTGGTTGTTAAATACAGTTTACAGCTAAATTAGCTTTAAAAGTTTTTAGCCATAAAATGTCAGTTGATTGAAAATATATTTTTCTTTTTGTTAACTTAATTTATGAAAAGAAATATATGTAAATGCAAGTTAGATTTTGAAAAGTACTGTTAATTTTTCTATTGGTTACTACAAAAATAATACTCCCTAGTAAAATATTGGAGTACTAAAAAGATCATTTGAGCCCTAGTAAAATAGACTCTTTACAGACTTAAAGATATGTTTATGTCATTAAATAAGTACAGAGTTGGTTAAAAAAGGAATTACGTAGAGAGTTTGTTGATTATGAAAAGAAAACAGAAAAGCGACCGATACAATCCGAATCTCAGGAAAAATAATATAGTAATTAACAAATAGTATAATTCGAAGGATGGAATCCGAATCTCTTGGACTAACTCAGAATTTGTTCCTGTTTTGTCATAGCAATAACGTATAATACTTAATTTTACACTTTAGTTTACGACAAGTTTTAAATGCAAATTGAGTTTTATAGTCGAAGCTAAAGGTTCGATGTTTTGTATTTTCTTGATAAAGTAAAGGTTCGGTGTTAGCGATATAATTTAATGAATGCAAGGGTGTATGGGGTTGTAACACATATGAGATCAATGAAAATATTTAAAATCAGATGCGATTATGGCGTAATTGTGGAATCATTAATTAACTCAGATTGAAATAAATCTAAGAAAATCACGAAGCAAAGATTGGTTCCCAATGGTCAAACCCACAGCTAGACACTGTTTTCTTTACTTAAAGAAAGAGGAAATTTATATAAAATTGTGTTAGCCTCCATTTCTTGAAACCGACGATTCGCTTTCTTCGATAGCTAAATTTGACTATTTGGTCCATTATTCACTTTTATGAAAGTTCTTTATCTCCAACGATCCTGAAATTCATAAGAAATAAAAAAGAACCGTGTTATCAATATGATATTTGTGGGGAAAAAGTGAAGAAATATTCCAAAAAACAATGCTTCTGAGGCTTTTCTAAATTTCTGAACAAATAAAAAACTAATAGGAATCGATTTGCATATGTTAAAGTAGGCCATGTTTTAAGATGTTCGATCGTGGAAACCTCCTTAAGTCCTAACCAAAGAGTTGAGATCATGTCAGAACAACAATATTGTAAAAAGGTGCAAGTTGATCTTCAGCATTACCTATTGTTCTTGTTAGGAAATAGGAATATTTATTGTTTATATTTGATTTGTTAACTCTGATTTCTTAAAAATGTAAGGAAGATGAGAAGTTTTAACGAGTTTAGGGTCTAAAGCATATCATAATCTCGTTAATATATTTTTAAAATTCACACTATTTATAAGCTCAATCAAACACATGAACTAAAAGGTTACGTGGCTGAATGATTCTTATTAGAAGAGAAATGTACAATATATATTTAGAACGAAACTCGGTTATTTTACTTTAAAATTGAAAGTGAAAACATTCCATACTCATATGGGAGACACTTTTCAATTTAGAAATTTCGGTTTTATGTTTTATAAAACTTTGATTTTGACAATTACCAAGGATCGGTATAAAGGCTGGAATACCTGAAATCTGACTTAAAAGAAGGTCGAGCATCGGGTTGAACAACGCCACATACTGAACTGGTAGGATGACACACTACATTATCGTCAATCATATTGTACAACTACTGGACATACTGGCCCATCGCGCACCACCAGATAGACCCTACTACGAAAATGGGTATGTTACAGATCAAATCCAGCAGACTTACACAATCTTACGACTTTTCTCAAAATGGAGTATCGAGAGTAAGATGGTATATCGAAGAATCGGAGACCTTATCTATCTGCGTCATAAGATTGCAGAAAATAAGGTGCATCCAGATGTATACCATGGCTATGAACAATTCAAATACATGGCTCCAATTTACCAAAAAATCCAAGAGATGACAGAGGAATTCATCTCCCAAGAAAAAGAGAAATTGGTAAGGCATAGAGTTCTTGAGTTCGGTACAAGGATGGATTGGGTTTGGGTGTTTTCAGAATCTGTTTGTGAGAGGAGTTCTTTAGCAATGAGAATAATGAATGAGAATTGTGTTTCAAGAAATTGGATATGGCGAGAGGTATAGACACGATCTGAGGTTCGATAATGACAGAGGTATGCACTTTGGGTGAGCGAATAACCCAGAAACACACACGGCTTTGAACGTGTTTCTAACTTGTGTCTTGTGTACGGTCGGAGCCACGGAAAGCATAAGCAGCCGAACACACGCAGTTTCAGATAATTCGGTGGTTGCTGGAAAAGCTTTGCATACGGAGAGACGTAGTTGAGCACCAAGCTTGGCAAGCGGTTGATAAGATACACCGATATAGCAAAGGCATATGTCCAATATTGTGCGGGAAGTGAACCTTGATGAAGAAGAGTTAACCCCGTCTCTACAATATGTCGGTGTTTGCGTTCGGAGATACCGTTATGCTTTGGTGTATGAGGAGGCGACGTCAAGTGAGAGATACCATTGGTGGATAGAAACTGATGAAGCGCGACAAGCTCACCTCCATTATCAGAATACAAAGTTCTGATTTTGCATTTGACACGATTCTCCACCAATGCCTTGAAAGCCACAAAAGTCTCGCGAACGTGTGATTTCTACTTCAACGGATAGAACCACGTGTAACGGGTATAATGATCAACAAGGATGAGTTAATATTTAAAATTGTCAACATAAACAATAGGTGAGGTCCAAACATCTGTATAGATATATTCAAGAGGCTCGGTGGAAGTAATTGTGTTTGTATAGAAAGGAAGCTTATGAGTTTTATTGATAAAGCAATGGGAACAAGGAGACAGTTTTTGTGAAGAATGAGTAAGCGGTAAAGAGAAATGAGAAACAATGGTTTGTAAAACAGAAGACAATGGGTGACCAAACCTTGAATGCCACGAGGATAGAGAAGTTTTTGGAGTTGGCGAAGCATATAGGGAAGTGATGGTGTTTGGTATAACCGGCGACTCGTATAACTCATCTTTAGTTCTGCCTTGGAGTAATCTGGCCCCCGTGCTGAGATTTTTCACCTAAAAATGTGCAGGAAAGAACTCCACAGACACTCTATTAGTATTGCACAAGCGGTAAACGAATATTAGATTTTTATGGATATTGGAAACATGTAGTATATCAGTTAAGCTAAGGGAGCGAGCTGGAGTAGGAAGAGTAGTTGAACCAGTATGTGAGATAAAGAGTCCCGAACCATCAGCTATGGTGACTTCTTCTCCACCATTGTAAGGTTGATGGAAGGACAGATTATGCAAATCTGTCGTGAGACGATGCGTTGCACCACTATCAAGAATCTAATTATTTGGATTGTATATTGAAGCATTTGCCATGTTGGCACGCAGTTGCCATGGAACAAAGGATGACGAGTATTGAGACGGAGTTGAAACAGAGGCAGAAGCTGGGAGTTGGAGCTGAGAGCATCGGCGTGCACTATGGCCAAAAACTCCACAGATTTGACACCGTCCCTGATATCCGCGAGCAGTCTGATCATGGCGTGGTCGAAATTGATTTTGTTGTTGCCAAGTCTGGTTGTTTTTGCCGTTTGATCGATTTTGGCCACGATAGTTGTTGTTATCATTGCTTGGTTTGTTGTTGTTGGAACCACGGTAGTTAGCAATGTTTGCAGCGATTGGAAGTGGAGATGAGTTAACCACCATTGCTTGAAGCTTAACTTTATGATTTAACAATTTCTCATGTAGTTCTGTGAGAGATGGTACTACATCACGACCTGCAATCTGATCCACAACCTGTTTGTAGTCATCTCGTAGGCTATCTAGAATAAAATCGATTTGGTCTTCATGCTCAAAGGGATTGGCAAGTAACGCCAGCAGATCAAAACGAGTTGTAAATCCCTGAAAGTACTCATTGAGAGATTTGGTACCTTTCACCCAATGCTTTATTTGCTGTCTCAATTGTAGGACATGACCACGACTTGGTTTTGCATAGGTATCAGAGAGTTTTTTCCAGATCTCAGCCGAAGTTGTTGCTTTGGAGAGAAGCGGTTGAATGGTGACCGAGATAGCACCAAGTAATGAAGCGTAGAGAAGCTTGTCTTATCGTTTCCATTGTGTGTACTCACGAATTACAGCCACATTACCATTAGTAGTAACGGTTGAAGGAGGAGCTACAACAGATCCATCGATGTAGCCAGCAAGATCATAACCATCAAGCAATGCGTGAACTTGACGACTCCACATTAGAAAATTGGAGTCTGTGAGTTTGGTAACATTCGTCATATTGACATTGAGGAGATTGATAGAGTCAGAGACAGCGATTGTTTCAGAGGAAGTAGTCGGTGAAGAAGCCATGAAGAAGAAAGTGATTAGCGGCTAAAAACAAAATTTTAGGTTTTGTTTAGGTATCGTTATGCTCTGATACTATAAAAGGTTATGTGACTGAATGATTCTTATTAGAAGAGAAATGTACAATATATATAGTGTTACGAAAGAATGATTAGGGATAATTAAATGACTAATCTATCTTTTACATATATAACTCTATATGAACGAGTTTTAAGAATACAAGACTTACCGGATTCTCGTGTTTTTATATCTTCTCGTTTAACTTGATTGAAATCACATGTAAGAAAAACTCAGAAAAGATTTCAGATTATAAATATACAAAACTTCTCATAGTTTTTTTTTTTTTTAACATCTAATCTTTTATTTAAGTTGAAGAAAGATGATTACAATGTAAGGCATTAACAATGAAATAGGGTACATAATAATGATAAACATAAGACTTTCCTTCTGGGATGTCATTTTTGGCTAATAGATCCGCCAGACGGTTATTTGCTCGTGAAGTCCACTTAAACTGCACCTCGTCAAAACGATCCTTCCAGAAATTCGCTTCTCGAAACCAGTTGAGATTGTCAAAATTAAGACATGTACCGTTGATTATATCTACTGTTTGTTTGCAATCGCCTTCAAAGATTACTTTAAGGTAACCTGTACACCACATATGTTGCATTGCCATAATTAGGGCTTGTAATTCGCTTTCCAGTGCACAGAAGGTTGTTTTTCTTATGGCTTGTCCTGCCCCCTTAAATGTGCCCCTGTCATCTCATAGTTTCATTATCTTCGCAAAATATGAACACAAACGAAAGGATGTTTCTGTTTGTGTATGGTGTTTGCAGTCAACAATTTTTAAAAAAAAAATAGTTTAAGTTGCGAGTTTATTTGAAAAAAGAATACACACTCAAAACTAACAATCGAAATTAATAAAAACTTAACTGCCTAACCTCACATTCAAAACACTCAACCATAAAACAGTTTATCCTCTCACTCTCGGAGTCGTAGCCAGACTTTATATTGGGCCGGGTTATAGCAGCACCTGCCTAAAAATACGCGGATTTTGGGCCGGGCCGCAGTTTGTGGCAGTGATCACTATGCTATATGATAAGTTCAGACAGATTGTTTTCTCTAGTCTCTCTCCCTTCCCCTGTCCGTAAACTTTCCATCATTCATCCGTGCAAAGTCGGTCTTGACGTAGGTTTGCTGCTGAAAATGGAAACATGCTCATTTGGGAAATGAAGATGTACTTTTTTCTTTAAATCAGTAACTTTGAATCTTCAAGTTTATGCAATGCTTGGTAATATGATGCAATGATTGATTCTTCAAGTTTGGGTGCTTCTTTGGCCGTTAAAGATTCAGACTTTTCTTCTAAAATTCGATGGTTTATTAGTTCAACTTCTGATGCAAAACAACTCAATACTGTCACTGAGAGAATGCAGCAAACATAAGCACTGGACCACTGGTCTTCAAATAGCTAAACATGGTACAAGGAGTAAATAAGCTTACAAACATATGATCTGGGATTGCTACATTTCAATCTTTAGTTAAAATATTAAGGCCAAACATCAAATGTCATACAAATCATTGTTTTTATACATATGATCTCCTCGCAATTTTTTCGATATCCGGGTTCAACACGACTGTTGAGCAAGCAAACAAACCTAGTACCCAAACCCAAGAAAGAAAACCCTCAACACACCCAAAAAAGGTAGTAGTAAGAAAGAAACCAATCTTCTGAAAGACCGGTTTTAGGCGGCTGTAGTAGATTTCCGGACAGTGTAGCGGTAAGCAGCCACTTTCTTCTTACGAGAGAGAGTATTATCAACAGAGAGAATGAGTTTCCCAGCTTCTACTGTCGTGAAAGAGTTGCAAACAGCTTCATCTGAAGCTTTCATCTTCTTCGGTTTCTCAACCACTATCGCGTAACTCTCTTCAGCGTTTGGAACAAACTCTGCACTGTACTCTAAATCCCATCCTCCAACTACTATATCCCATGTTATGGTTGCTCCACCCTGTAATGTTATAATCAACACAAACACATTTTCAGAATTCACCAAATCTTTTTCCACTCACTTGGCCATCTGTAAACAAGCTTATTGATATTACCTCGATGCCTTCGATCTGAATGTTAACTTTCTCACCGCCCTTGATGGAGAATTCAGACGCAGGTTTTGGCGGTCCGTTCTGCGAATCAGTAGAACGGCTAAGGCCACCATATTGCACAGGAATATCTTCTGGCCTTATGAACCTGAAATAGCAACAATGGTACGCATATAATTAAACAAAATGGTTCAAATAGCCAAAAAGAAAACAGAATGAAAAGAGTTTATAAGTTTTACTTGTAGAGTGTTTCAGCTGCATTTCCTTCTTTAGACATTACAAACTTGCTCTTTGTTCTGTGAGTCAGGAAAGGGCTGAACATTGAGTAGATTACACTGAAGTACCAAGGCACGTTGATGAATATCTGACATATTGAAAAGATATATTCATCAAAACTTAGAGAGTTGGATAGTATATTGAGTTATGTACCTGTATTGTACCTTGTAGTTATTAAAATATTGGTTCGTCTCAAATCTCAATATGATGAGAAATGGTTTGTTTAGAGATTATGCAATGTTCTTGTTAATATTTAAATAGTGATCAAGACTGATTATAATAACTTCAATGTACGGTTACACAAAGAATGCTTCAATTTAACTGTAGACAGTAGAAGACAAGGCTAAGAAAGAAGTAAATATTACGAAACGTAAGACAAAAAGAGAATCAAAATGGACAAGACAGGGAATAATGCCACACAGAAACATCTAAAAGCATTCCAATTTCTTCCACCCATTTTTTGAAAATTTGAACGGAACTAAAAGACCATAGACACATAAAAAGCCAACAGTTTTCGAGATTTTGTAGCAAAACATGTTAAGAGAGAAACAAAAAATCAAGGAACAGATGTCTTGAATGAGATTCAGATTCTCTATTAGTCAGTTACAAAGCATTTAAGACAGGCAGTTCAGATTTATTGAATGAGATTCGCTTCTGTTTAAATGCAAAAGAGTGTAACAAGCAACCCAACACGCAAAACAGAGCAAAAGCACATGAAAAAAGAACCGTAACAATTTCGTGGGTTTTCAGACAACAAGTACAGAAACATAATTTCGAAATTCAATTTCTTGTCTCCTAAATAAAAAACCCAAGAGAATTAAGAGAAGAAAAAAATTACCTTAGTAGCAACCATCTCAGGGTAATTATCTTGAAAAAGAGAGAGGATCTGATTGGAAGCAACTCTAAGCTCTCTTTTAGGCATGTCCTTAAGATCTGTAACTTGGATAATGGAATTAACACCACCAGGTTTAAAATGAAGCATCTTAACACCTCTCTCCAAAACCTGAACTCTCCATCTCAGAAACTTGTTAAGCTTCTCTTCATCACCAAACACTCTCTCATACATCTCTCTCTCTTTAAACACACCGTAAGCATTGTAACACACTGGGTGTCCTTCTTTGTCGTAACCTCTCATGTACGCAACTTTACCTTCCAAATCTTTGAAACCCAGATCTTCTTCCGTCAATTTCTCTGCTTTAAACTCTTCCCTCCACTCCAAACACTTCTCTAGCATCCTTAAAGAGTCTGCAACTTTGAAATCTCTTGCTCTAAGGAATTTGAGGAGGATTACGTCAGCTTTGTCGTCTCCACCGAGGAGTGGAACTCCCCACATTGAAGAGGCTTTGGAGGATGAAGCTGCGAGCTTTTCTTTGAGTTCTTGAAGTGATTTTTGCTCTGTGGGTTTGAGTTCTGAGACGAAGTAAGTGTCTTCTTTGAAGTGGTTTGAACGGAGAGTGATGAGTGAGGTTATGAAGCTTTTCTTTGGTTCTGCGTTTTGTGTTTTTGGGTGATCGAATGGGTTTGGTGACAATGAAGCATCCATTGTTTCTTGAGTAAGAGTTTTTTTGTTTTGTTTTGTTGGTTTCTTGATTTTGTTATTTGGTTGGAAAGAAAGAGATATTCAAGAAACAGAGGAGAGACAACGAGGATCGATGTAATAATAATATAAGGAGCAGAGGGGAGAAGTGAGAGTGACGGGAGAGAGAGAGAGAAAGAGAGATAGGCGTGACTCTGATTTCTGAATTTTGAACAGATAACGCGGCTTTTTACATATATATGAATTATAAAATTCTGATAAAAGCAATCGACTAATTTCCAATTCCAACGCCTTTTTATAAATTTTATTTTACATAAAGATTAAAACAGTAACCATACAAAAAAAGAGGTGTCTAATGTGTGTTTAAATTTGAAAATTTTGGAAAGTAAATGAGGAGTTATGTTTAGGTGAATATGAATACATATATGATTCAAGTAAAAATATACAGTACAAGCAAGATTGGGAAAATCTTTTTAGGGGGAATGAGGGAGAGATGGAGGTGAAGGAGCGTGAGAGTCACGTGCGTTGGGGGGGGAGAGCGTGAGTTTGCAGGGTGATGGTAACGTGTGGAAGAGGTGATAATAATGAGAAGAATGGGATGGGGCGTGTTTGGGGTCTATCTAAGTCTACCTAATTGGTCCCCAAGTCCCAACCTTTGCTTCTTTTCGTGTTTTTATTTTCTGCTCATTCAAACTCCAAGTCGCCTCTACGTTCAAACACACCCTTGTCTGATTTATGAAACAACTAGGTCTTATTGATGTAGGAACACGCATTGAGTTCTATGTATCTTTGTTTGTGGTCATTTCAAATCCGTTGGAAACTTGATCTTCTTTGGTTATCCACATACTTTTCTAGCTGATGTATGGTAGAAAAGAGAGTAAGCATTTATAGAGATTCACCTTTCATACCTTAGTCGACGTAAACCCATCGATGGCGTGGCTTTGATGATGGTTGAGTGGAAGCAAGGAGAAAACTAATTAATTTTTTTTTTAAACTAGTTTTATGATTCAAATTGTTTTCACAAATCGTATTTATCATTCAACCGCATGTTTCGACCAAACCACTCTTTTCATGCCGTTTTAACCGGCTTCTTTACTTTCACCGCTAATTTTAACATGAACTATATTTCTTTCAATGGACTGTTTCTCTACTTTTCATGCCGTTTTTAACCAATTTCTTTATTATCTCAATAACCATAAGATGTTGACACTACATCTAATATGATTGATTTCAATATAAAATCCTAAAAATGCAATATAAACGGAGACCCACACCCAATGCCTTAAAATTGTAGTGATAATAGACTCATGGTTATAGGCAAAGTAATCCCAAAAAGAAAGACTCGCAGCCATAGGTATAGTTTTGGTAATCGTATATTTAGACCTTAATGTAAGTTCTTTACTATTATTTTGATAGTTCTCTTCTCTCCTCTAGATTCTAAAAAGCGAAAGGAGTTTAGACTTAGCACTTTGTTTCAAGTTTCAACGTAATAAGAGGGAGTGATTATGAGAATATCTGGGGATCCGATCAATTAGCATATAAAATACGTTAGTTTAGCCAAAAACAATCATCTTTCCACCCATGCGGTTCAACTTTATAGTACTTTCCAGTTCATTCCCATAACCTACAAAATAAACATTTAATTAACAACGTTCACATATAAGTATAATGGTAACTAATCCAATGATTATTACCAACATGTGTAATGCTAGTAGTAGCGTTGGACCATTATATGTAACTGAATTTTGCAATAACAGGTTCATCGGAATAGTCCATCATTTTTTCCTTATCTTGATTTATCGTCAACTCATTATTCCTTACCTTGTTAATGAGTGTTTTTTCCTTTAACATATTTATGATCATACGTTAAAAAAGGAAAAATACAAAACCATGCCAGGCCACTTTCGCTTTCCTAGCTTTTCTAGAAAACTGAATATGAACACTACAAAAATTCTCAGATATATATATATATATATATATTTTTTTTTTTTCTTTTTTAACTTGGGCTTATTAATTAAAAAGTACAAGAAAAAGATAATATCATCGAAATAATTTTATAAGGGTATAACCTATGAATTTTCTAGTTTTTTTTCCTACTTTTCACATGTTTTTTGTAAAATACTTTTGATTTCCCAACCCCTTATATAGATTTTTTCTTTCTATTATATTAATTATTATTACATATATATATTTATTTCATTTTTTTTTGCCAATCGTTTATTTCCATATTTTCAATCTTTGATTCTTATTTTATTTATCTTTTTGTCAATCTCTTTTTTTATATATATAAAAAAAGATCAGTATTCTAATTCTCTATATATTTCAAAAACTAGAAATTATCAAAATGTTTTGGCGTTTCTTGATAACATGGTGGACCTGTATGTGCTAATTCTCGTGGACATACTTTGCTTTAACAATGTTTGAAAATTGAAACCTTTGGCTTTGGCGATTACTTTTGACTTAGTGCTTACAGAGGAACACTAATCGATTGCGTACACTTTAATCATACGGGATTTGCCTTAAAGACAGCCTCTGTCCCTGTTTCGACAATTTGCTATTTTTTTCTTTTTTCTTCTATCGATTTGGTTTTCTTCCAACTACTTTTTTTATCCACTAATTCTAGTCCACGAAAATCTAAAGAGTTAACTAAAAACAACAATTGTCTCATGTGTAACCAAGCCCGGCCCATGGGGTTGTGAGGCCCCACCCGACGCAAAAAATGTTTTGGTGGTCCAATAGTTTTCAAAAAATCATGGAGACAAAACTTCGAACTAGATTCTTTGGTGTGTAAACCACAGTTGCTACCAAATTCTTAAAACATTGTGGCTTTCAAATTGCATTATATCTCTAGTGGTCCTAACACTAAAGCTTCTATTATTCGTGCTTAGGACCGCGTAAGCATGTAACCTAACTCTGTCTATCTCTTCTTTTTTTCTAACCCTTGCAAGTCACGGATGCCTTTTCTATTTCTTCTTCCTCGTGACTTCATCCCAAAGCCAAAAACTTTATTGTCCATCAATTTTTTGAAAAAAATAAGAACATATGGAAAAACACATATGATAAAGTTAATGGATAAGACGGTTCAGATAAAACACGGTATTCGACAATTCAGGAGTAAGTCGGGTTGTCGGTTTATATCTAATTTATCCAGTTCTTCATTACGTGGGGTTTATAAACTCAAACCAAATTACTGAGTGAATCACCGGTTTACTTGTCCGACAGGCTGAACTAGTGCGGGTATGCCTCCACTACGGTTAACTGTCTGAAAAGCATATCATGAGTTAACTACATATGCTCTCCTAAGTCTTAAACGAACTCATACCAAACCTTAAAATAAACATGTGTAATAGTCGTTGTAAGACTAAAACGTAACCCTATTAATTATATTATTCGTTACTAAAACAAAAATATGTAACCATATATATTACGTTTTCCATATTTCTAAAGTGGTAAAATTAATTGCAGATAATTGAACTGGTTTGGGACCATTTATAAATATCATTGGTGAAAATGGGTCTATAGTCTCAGGTTTAGCTGGTAATGCAGTGGTAGCATAAGCTTTAAAAAATGGTGATTGGTGGGTTTATGGCAGCAGAGTAGGAATCCCATCATCCAGCTATTAAAGCAATGTCTACCAGATCCTCAAATAGTTAATGAAAATGTTGAAGATGATTATTTCTTATGGAAGGTGGGTGATAAACGAGCCTCAGATAAGTTTTCAGCTGCAGACACTTGGCATCATTTGAATCCTACGGGAGTGAAAATGGAGTGGTTTGATTCTGTTTGGTTCAAAGGAAGGATCCCCAAGCATTCATTTGTTACGTAGGTTGCAATTCAGAATAAGCTTCACACTCGGGATAGACTCCTCAGATGGAGGTTGTAGATGGGGATTGCAGATTCCTCCTAATTGTCTCCTTTGTAACTCTCAGGATGAATCTAGGCAACACATTTTCTTTGACTGCCCTTATTCGAAGGAGGTTTGGTTTTTCTTTACTTCAAAAGCAATTTTGAATCCTTCATGGATGTTTGAGGATATGACTAAATGGTTGAAGAAGTCGTGTAGGGATGAGAACGTGCTTCTGATCCTAAGGTTATGTTATCAGGCCTCTATTTATATGATCTGGAAAAAACGGAATACAAGAATTCACACTCAAGTCTCTAGGTCTCATTTTCCTATCATCAAAGATATATAATGCATCATTCGTTGTCGACTTAATCCGCTCTCAAGAAAACAACGATACATTCTCTCTACTTCCTCTTATTTGTCAACTTAGTTTAGTCTCTTTCAACCCGATTAAGTATTGTTGTATTGTTGTAAGGTTTTGGGTATCTTTTATATGTTCTATGTTGGCAACCAAGTGTTTTTAAGTTGATTTTTATAAAATGGTATCTTAAAAAAAAAAGAAAAAAAGAAAAAGTTAATTACAGTTAATACGTATAGTTGTAGCTAATCGTTTTATGAACGAATCTCGTTTAAGACGAAGTAACGGCGCTTAATCCGCACCACATGGATATGGATGTATAAAAACACAATTTAAAATAAATGGTCAATGAACTAAAACGAATATCTTAAATCTGGCTTAATTATATCGTTCAACATTTATCTAACCCCTTAAGGAGGAAACCCAAAAACTAATAACACTTGCAACAAAACATAAGTTTTTATCCTTATTAACATTTTTCCAAATTACGGACTTGTTCTTTTGTGTGTGTGTGTGGTCCAATATGGTATGAAAACAAGTTTCTTCGAGGGCGACGTAGCTGCGGTAATTGATTGAGTCACGTCAAGTTGTCAGATTTGAAATTCGAAGCTATTATTTCAAACAATTGTTCACATCAAAACGAATTTTTAAAATAATGCAATACAATAATTTCTTTCATTAATTTGGAGCCGATAATTTAGTTCTATATATTTAAGTGGCCATGTGAGATCTTCTCTTCCACAGCTCCCAACTCCATATAAATCCTCTCTTGATCCTTCCTTCTGGTTTTTTCTTCAGATTCTTGAAACAATCTTTAAGGCATCAAGAAACGGGCGTTAGTGTTGACGGCCGGTGAGAAAATGCCTTGTCTTTACATTACAACTAACGTCAGTTTTGACGGCGTTAACACCGATCCGTTCTACTCGGAAGTCACCAAAGCCATCGCTTCCATCGTCGGACGACCTCAGAACGTAAGAAACCTCTCTTAAAGCTTAATCTCTATTTCCTTCCTTTTAAGTTGTAAAACCAAACCAAAAAAAAAAATCCTTGACTTGCAGATGCATTTAAAAAAAAAAAAAAAAAAAACTCAGATGCTCTTTTGTTATTTAATGAAACTCAATAGACAATAGTCAATACTCTTTTTAAAAAATTTCACCTAAACTAAAAGAAAATTAAGTGTCTTTTCCACATACACTGAACTATTTCCTTTTTACTGGATAAAGGGATAAATTTGAAATTTTGAATAAAATTTTGTGAAACAAAGACAAACTTTAAAAGAACACTTGTTGTAAGAGAGATATAGTTCTTTTTCTTTCCTGTTGGAAACTATAAAATATAATAATTGAAGGCATCTTGTAAAATCTTGGTTTCCCTTGAAGTTTCTAAACGGAAGGGAGTTAATATTATTTAATTTATTGGGATGCTATTAATAAATAAGCATTGTTTACTACGTTTCACGTAAATTGGCTTCGAAATTTCTATTTAAGTGAAAAGTCAACCTCAAAATTATTTACTTATTTATATGTAAACTTGACCCTCAAAAAAAAAAGATATTTTTTATGTACAAAAATGGAAATATCGATATCCTATTGAAATTATGATTAGAGACTGCGATAGCCTAATAATTAAATTGTGGTGCCTATTAAAACCCAAAGGACAATAGCAATTAGCATGTGGCCAAGATTTTTTCTTCTAAACATTGACTCTATGTGCTGTGAAGATGTAGGAGATTAAAGATCTTCCAAATTCAATGTTTATTAAAATATAATGAAATATGTACATTGCAGTTAGTGATGGTGGTGTTGAAGGGATCAGTAGAGATAGTGTTTGGTGGGAACAAAGATGCAGCGGCATATGGAGAGATTGTGTCAATGGGAGGCATCACCAAACAAGTTAAGAGAGAACTCATCTCGACCGTTGGTTCTCTTCTTCATACTCATTTTTCTATTCATCCCACTCGTTTTATCTTTAAAGTGTTTGATATCAATTCTTTGCCTCTCCCTTCCAAACTATAGTTTCATCATCTATATATTGTTCATCAAACACAATTATTTGATTGATATCGTTCGCATTAACGAACATATACACAGTCATATATTTCTAACATTTAGTTTGTTTTCTTTATGAGTCTTCTCAATATGTTTACAAGCTTTTACTATTATATATCACATCATTTATTAGCGCTTGACCGTATAATATTAATAGAAAACTTAAAAAAACATACCGAGAGATGTCCTAATCCGAGAGACCTAGACTAAGTATTTGGACTTGGTCATAGTTTCATCTTTCTTTTTTTGTATTTTCTTACAATTTTTAATTAGAGAAGAAGTAGTCTCCTTCTTGAAGATTAGAAAAAAAAACTTTTAAATCATTGAATTTCCGATTAGCAGGAATCTATGATTCCATCGTTTATTTTTAAATAGGAACTAAAAATGAATGAATGACAAATAAATTTTACTAAAAAAATAAGATGTACACATTAATTCTTCTTTCATATGATTGCGGCCAACAGGTGGTATACTGTATACACTTTCTTGATTTGGACCACAATAGAGTGGTAGAGGGACAAAATAAAGGATCCAGAGAATTCTAAGATGAGATTTCAAAATCCAACTTAGCATGGCAAAAAAATGTTAACATTTCAAGACAAAGTTAAAACCGATTTATAAAGTCAATCACCACCGCTAACTACGGATCTAATACAAAATGAGGAAAACCGACGAGAGCCAAAGTTCCAATTAAAACTAACCAGAATTAAGTCTCCTCGACTAGCGTGGCTAAGTAATCAGCAATCTTTTGCCTATCAAGAGATACACTAAATTCATCTGGTGCCATATAATTGGAGTACGAAACAAATGAATGGTGTGATTGCTGACAGGTCACTGCGAAGGCGTACAAGCTATTAGAAAGAACAATAGCTAAAATATTTTTATTGATTAAAATCCAAAAGAGCAAAATGAAGTCTCAAAATCATCTTAAGAACTCTAAGTTCTTTCATGTATAGGTCAAAGCTAATAAAGGAAAACAATTTTTGGAGAAACTAAAGGACTTGAATGGGAACTCTCACAAAGCTGAAGCTTCAAAAGATGCCATTGCAGAGGCTTACTTCACAGAGTTATTTAAATCAGTAGAGCATGGCAATTTTCAGGATTTGTTTGTAGACTTTCAACCCAGAGTCAGTCAAGAAATGAATGAAGGCCTCATTGCTACTGTTTCTAAAAAGGAAATCAAGGAAGCTGTTTATGCAATTAAAGGATCAAGTGCACCAGGGGCAGATGGTTTCACCAGTTTTTTCTTCCAAAAGTATTGGAACATCATAGGAGATCATGTATCTTATGAAGTTCAACAATTCTTTCTGACTGGATCTTTTCCTAGGGAGTGGAACTACACGCAACTTTGTCTTTTGCCAAAGAAGGGAAAAACAGAGCTCATGTCGGAATTGAGACCTATTAGTTTGTGCTCTGTACTCTACAAGATCATATCCAAGATATTAGTGAGGAGGCTTCAACCCTTGCTGGCTGACCTAGTGGCGCCAAATCAATCAGCATTGGTGGCAGAGAGATTGATTTCAGATAACATACTCATTGCACATGAAGTGGTGCATGGGCTGAGGACTCACAAACAAATAGCAAAGGATTTCATTGCTATAAAGTCAGATATGTCTAAAGCTTATGATAGGGTTGAGTGGGATTATCTGAAAGCCTTATTGGAGGCTCTCGGTTTTCACCACAAATGGGTGCACTGGATCATGTTTGCGGTTTCGTCAGTGACATTTTCTATGTTAATTAATGATCAAGCTTTTGGCCTGATAACTCTTTCTAAAGGGTTGAGACAAGGTGATCCCTTATCACCATTTTTGTTTGTGTTATGCACAGAAGGGCTCACGCATCTCATGAACAGAGCGGAGAGACAAGGTCTTATTAGTGGAATTCAATTCTCACTTGAAGGGCCAGCAATTCATCACTTTTTGTTTGTGTTATGCACAGAAGTGATGACAACCTGTTTATGTGGAAGGCTAAGAAAAAAGAAGTGGCAACTATAAAGAAGATATTCAAGGTATATGGAGATGCAACAGGTCAAAGAATCAATTTTCACAAATCATCCATAACATTTGGAGCCAAGGTTGAGGATCAGTGTAAAGCTTGGATTCAGAATGAGCTTGGTATCACTAATGAAGGAGGAGATAATACTTATTTAGGACTTCCCGAGTGTTTCAGTGGGCCAAAAGTGCAGCTATTGGATTACATCTAGGATAAGCTTAAGGCAAGACTATCTGGTTGGTTTGCTAGAACTCTATCTTTGGGGCGAAAAGAAATACTACTTAAGGCAGTAGCATTAGCCATGCCAGTTTATGCTATGTTTTGCTTCAAGCTGCCAAAATTCACATGTGAGAACTTGACAAGCGCGATGTCAAACTTTTGGTGGAGTGCATTGGAGCATAGACGGAAAATCCATTGGATCAGTTTGGAAAAGATGTGCCTCAAAAAAAATCAGGGAGGTCTGGGATTTAGGGATATTCAAAGTTTTAATCAAGTTTTGTTGGCTAAACAGGCTTGAAGATTACTTTAGTATCTTGCCTCTCTTTTTGCAAGGTTTTTCAAAAGTAGGTATTTCGACAATGAAGAGTTCTTGGAAGCGGATTTGGGAGTGAAACCGTCATTTGCTTGGAAAAACATACTACATGGCAGAGATCTTTTAGGGAGAGGTTTAAGAAAATAAGTGGGCAATGGTAAGTCCCTAAGTGTTTGGATGGATTCTTAGGTGTATGATAATAGACCAAGGATTCCTCTCATTAAGCACTTCACGGTGAATCTGGATTTAAAAGTGAATGATCTCATTGATGTAGAAGCCAAGAATTGGAATAGAGAGGTATTGGATGATCTTTTCTATCTGTTGGATGTGGAAATCATCCTAAGACAAAAACTAGTGGTGAGTAGGGACGATTTCTGGTGTTGGATTCATTCTAAATCAGGTGAGTATTCAGTCAAAACTAGGTATTGGTTAGCTTATAACGTCAACAAACCTGATTTAATCAGACAAGCAGTAGTAGATCCGTCTACAAATACTTTAAAGGAGATGATTTGGTCCATTCAAACATCTCCGAAGATTAGATTATTTTTGTGGAGAGCATTGAATGTAGCCTTACCGGTGACTGATCAAATAAGACATAGGAGAATGACAATAGATCCAAGATGCCAAACTTGTGGTGAGGAAGGTGAACTTATAAACTATGTCTTGTTTACTTGTGCAGTGGCTCGTCAGACATGGGCCTTATCAGGAGTACTAACACCAGAGAATGAGTTTCATAAAGTGTCAATATTTGCTAATATTCAGCATCTCTATGAAACAAAAAAGGATACAAAGGTGCCGGTACAGGTGAGAACTCTGTTTCCATGGGTTCTATGGAGATTGTGGAAAAACCGGAATAAATTATGCTTTGAGGGTGCAGTTTTTTGCCCAATAGATTCAATGGTGAAGATAAGAGAGGATGCAGAGGAATGGTTTGAAGCTCAAATACAGCATCAGAGTGAGGAGGTGCCAGAGATAAACTGTTATGTGGAGTTAAGGTTGTGGAAGTGGGATCCTCCTCTGAATTGGGTTAAGTGTAACATAGGAGCTTCGTGGTCAAATAAAAAGCGGTTAGGGGGATGCTCTTGGGTGGTAAGAGATGCAACAAGTAAAGTTTTGTTGCATAATAGGAGAGCTTTTGGAAATTTGCAAAATAAAAAAGAGGTATTGCTAAGAAGTATCATTTGAGCTATTGATTGTATGTATAGCCACAAGATAAACAAAGTAGTGTTTGCTTCTGAAGCGGGTGATTTGGTTTCTGCCTTTCACAGACCAAGAACTTGGCCGTCTTTAGTTATCAAAGTTCGGAAATCTTATATTTTCTGGAGAAGATTATGTAGTGGAAATTGGTGGAAGAAAAATGATCAGCAAATAGAGGAGTTTCTCTCATTGCTTAGAGTGTTGTTAAAAATGATAGATTTCAATCTTATATAGCTGCAGGTTATCCTTTTTGGCTCCGTCATATTTTTGAGGAAGAGAGATTTTTATCTTAAGAGCCTGGAATTGTTTCCACACTTGTTTCTGCTTCATGTGGTTTGTGGCGTCTAATTTTTGGAGAATTATAGGTTTCCTCTTTACCATTCTATCTCACTAACTTGGCTTCGTGGTTTGAAAGAATTGTTTGTATATGTTTATATGTTTCCTATCCTATTAATATAATCTTTTGAAGTGAAAAAAAAAAAAAAATCTCAAAATCATCACATGCCTGAAAACAAGATATGTAAAATCCAAGAAAAGATTAAAAAAAAAAAAATATCTTCACATGTCTTGTACTAAGAAATTTCCAGAAAAAGGCATATGTCCCTTCCTTTTACCTGCGGGGAAAAAATAAAAGTCAGCAGTGAGCACAACTAACTTATAGTAATGGGATGTCAGAAACATATATATATATATATATATTACTAGATCATGCATTTGATTAATAAATTAAGCTAACTAGACTTTTAAAAGTAAAAAATTATCAAAAATCTTCAAAATCCAATCGAATAATATGACATATGATTTATATTCTAAAAAATAATTGAAATAACATATTATGGTATGTTAATGAATTTGGATGCAATGGCAGCCAAAATCCCTAACTTTTTGCATCCAGAAAATTCAGTTTCTGTTATGTAAGTCATAACTCATTTGCTGAGTTTCAAAATCAATGGTATTTATATGTGGATAGTAACCAAACTTAGTATGCAGATGTAATCAATAGTATCAGCTCTGACATATTTTTTATTATTTTCTTCCTTGGTAATGTTAATGTGGAACCTAATCACATTGGTTACATTATATATGGTTAGTGATATATATTAAGAGTGAATGGGTTGTGATTTGTACCAGTTTAAAGTGACCTCGACAAGACGTTGCTTTTTTTTTTTTTTTTTTGCTCTTTGGCGGGACCTTGTTTTTGTTTTGTCTGCTAAATTTGTCTGCTGAACTTCATATGGGTTAATCTTTAATTGATCGCGTGTTGGTTTCCAAATCTTTAAATATTTTCCTAAAACGGAAGTAACTACCTTGGTATTGCCAAAATTATAATTCTTTGTTACATCAATACACAATTACTGAATCTTGAACTACTGTGCTGCCAGTCTTTTTACTATCATTTGAGTTTATCACGATTTTAGTGATTTTGTTTTTGTCATGTTTGTAATTGTGGATTATTCAAAATTCGAAAATATTCAGTATCACTGAAAGACATACCTCTTTAAAGTTTAAATGTACTAACATATAACCAACGAAGTCGCACTCATTCGATTGAATAACTCGGACACTTAATTATTAAACTCATATTACGGCTTCGTGTGATCGAGATAGAAGGGAACACACTCTACTACTTTGGCCGTATTCGGTGTCATTTATAAGGTTTATATCTCGTGCACGTGTAGATTTTAGTAGGAACGTGTTCAGAGACCAACCAAAGCAAGTTTAGTGAGAGAGAGAGAGAGAGTAAGAGTACCTGATCATAATTATGCGTCGAGTGTCCATCGGAGCATTTTCAAGTAAAAACTCAAAATCTCCATTGACGACCCGAGAGGACAAAGACAGAGACAGACAAGAAACACAGACGAAGTGTGTTTTATATCTGCAAAAATTTGACCTCATTTTTTGTTTGAATTTGTGACTACCAAAACGACTCTATATCTTTTTGGTGGTTCTTAACTTCATCGGCCGCCACAAATTGCTTCCCAGTCCCATCCCCTGAGCTCTTCACCTTCCTGCACATTCACAAATTCAACCATATGATTCGGCTCTTCATCGCTTTTGTTCAAGTTTAGGTTGGTGTCATCTCAGCAAACAACAGAAACAAAAAGATTCAATCAAACAGGACTTACTTGAGCCAGTGATTAGGAGAAGAGTGTTTAAATGGATTGTCTGGAGCAGATTCTGCTCGACTTCTGTATATCGCCACATTGTTCAAGACACTCTCGGTTTGTGTGCTAAAAGAAAAAGGACTCTCAATGCCAGATAATGCAGGGAAGAACATTTTCTGTGACCAGGGATCAGTGGTGGTTGGACCCAAAATGGGGCTGAAAACGCCACTCCTCTGATCATTTTCAAGACAGTCTTTCCTGTGTGAATAAGCACTGTGATGAAGCTGACAATCCTCTTTTGCAAATAATGACTCTGTTCTGTGCTGAGGCACATGATGCGTAGCAATTTCCTCTTGAGATCTACTTGTTTCAGAAGGTATAATCCAGTTTGCTGACCCACCAACTAAACCAAGACCGCTTTGGCCAAGGGGACTCTTCCACATTTGCCAGCTTCCATCATTAGCTTGTTTTTCATCTGCAGCCCGTGATCTGGACAAGGGAGATTCAATTGGTGATGGCTTGTTGACTTCACAAGTGGGTGTATTCTTCATAGCATGGTGTTTTACCAGTCCTATGCCAGTTTCATACCCAGCAGCCCTTAAATCAAGTGATTCTGAAACAGGTCCCAGTAGAGATATCGGATCCGGAACATAACACGGATCTTCAAAACGCTCATCTTCACCGGGTTGAGGAAAAACAATCTCTGTTGGAGGTGAGAAACCTAAACTATTGGTAGTGGATCCACTAGAGTACACCGGTATGGTGAATGGCGATGGGAGCCCAAAACTGATGGGATTGTCAAAGGTTCGTATAGAGGAAACTTGACCGGGAACCTGTGAGCTCTGAACAGCTGCCTGAGGCTTTGTGCTAGGTCTACTTATAGTATCAACATTCGAGGGAACAGGAACAGGAGTTGAACGGGCAAACAGTTGGTGCCATGATTTTCTAGGTTCTCTACTCGGTTTTGGCTCAGTAGTAACCTGAGGAAAGAGCATCAGATACTCAGTTTTAGTTTACAATAAAATGTTGAAGTAAGCTGAATCAGATTTTACATGAAATTTTATCAAAAACCGAAAATGAACTTTTGAAATCATATATAACAGAAAACATATGAGTGAAGGTGAGATTTATATCTTTAAGCACAATAGTTTACTCAAAACCATAGGCCACAAATATATGAGAAACTTTGGAAAGGGCACTTACTGGATTATTAGTGTACGTTTCCCCTTCGTTAGGGACAGATTTCATAGCCACGACTTCAGGAGGATTAATATGACTAGAATGAGCATTTGTATGAGAATTATCTGCAGAACCAATGGGCTTGTTTTCTTTTGCAATTGTAGCAGAAGTATTAACGCCTCTCCCAAATAATCGACTATCAGTAAAAGCCTTCGAAGAAGACAAAAATGTACCCTTCATTCGATCAAAGTACCTACCACCAGATTTTGTACCGTTACTAGTGACATTATTCTCTAAACCATGTCCATGTCTCTTTTCCGTGTTGGGGCCCCTTAAATTATCAGGTGTGTGCCTCTCATGTTCTAGATGATCGCTTTTATCAAGACCACGCTTCTGCTCGGTTTCCTTTCTTGTTCTCTTGTCAACCTCTTCACCATCAGAATTGCTCTTACTTGAGGCCCTATCTCTTTCTTTCCTTCTTTCCTGACGCTTCTTTTCTGCCTCCTTAGTGACTTTCTCCTTGGCAGCCAGTGATAATTTGCTGCATTTCTCGGCCTCAATTATCTCATCTCTCAGCCTTCTCCGTTCTTCTACTAGTCTTGCGACTTCCTCTCTTTGTTTTCTCTCTTCCTCCTCTGAAAGCTCCTTCTCTAGCCTAGCTTGTCTTTTCTCCTCTGCTTTTCTACGTGCTTTTTCTACCCTACTCTCATGATAGCTGGTCCCGTTCTCACCCTGCCTAGCTAGCAACCGCCTCTGCTCAGGGTCAAGTGATGAATCATCAACTGATGAGCTAAATCTAAATATCTTTCTCCAAAGCCACAAAATGCTCATGAAAAACGAAGTCAGCAACCTGCAAGCAAAAACAACGCCACCAGAATATGATTTCTCCACCAAACAATTTTCATCTCCTTCAAATGTACCACCACTATTATTCTGCCAATAGCTTGACCCGCTAGTCCATGTGCCGCTGTCAGACCACTCTTGCCTGTGCAAGTATCCACTCTCACTCCATCCCTTCCTATTCAACATCTTTCCACCTCTTCCAACAAGATCCTTCAAAATCCCTGAACCAGAAATCTCTAATCCGGACGACAAGGCCATGTCTAAAACAGGCCGTTTTGATATATGCCCACAATACGAACACATAAATTTCCCACCACCTGGATTTTGGTCCCTGTAAGGTGTTGAGCAGTTACGACAACGCCTTGTCGCATTTTTCTTAAGCATTTGCAGTTCAATAGCTTCTAATCTCTCTCTCTCCCTAAGTCGGGCATTCCTCCTTACACGCCAAGTAGACAGCTGAGGCATCAAAACCTCGTACCAGAACAAAGTAACCAAGAGCACAAATACACAAGCAAGCCTGGGAGAAGTAATCTCAAAACGAAAAGCTGGTGGAAGAAGCTGAGAGAGAGCCCATAGTCCAATCAAAGGTATGACAAACCAAGGCAGCATCGTTGCAACCTGGCGAGACCACTTTTGTATAACGCACAATATACACATTATCCTCCAAAAGCCAACACCTTTTATTTCCCCTTATCAGACCAAATAGATGCAAAAACCCTAAACTCAGAGAAATTTCAACCCAGGGGAGGGGATGATGTAGTCACATCAAAAAACCCAAACCCTAATCTTATTTCAACGTTGTACACCATCGAAGTAAGCAAGTCCCCAGCTCCAAGCAAGTTTAGTTAAAGATTATTATAGCCTCCGAGAATCAACCTAATGCAACAACGAACAATGGAATCAAATTAGAAAAACCGCAAAATGGATATCGATTAACCCTTGTACGCAGAGTTCGGATTGAGTTGGGAGGGATGAAGATGTCGGAGCTTTCCCAATTTGGATTCGGAACGTAATAGGGTCGAATCACGTAGTCGTGGCTTCCGTTCGAATCCTGCCAACGAAGAAACCGTAAACGCCAAAGATTTGAGAAAAGAAAAAACGAAAGAATGTGTTTACAAGGCAAATGCGAAACAAAGGAACGAACCGGGTGGGTATTCGGGTCACGTCGGTGCCCCACCCATTTATCCAACTGTAAGTTGGGTGAATTGCACTAGTAATGGGCAAATTCAAATCAAAGAAATGACTTATGAAATATAAAAATTATATTTATATAGATAGTAAAAAACCCATTATGTTGCCAAAATGCTCTGTGAATGTTTTTTTAATAACATATATTAGAGTTTGAATCTACAGTAACATAACATAACGACGACACTAACACAAATCACTATGTTACATGACTAAATTTGTATTGATATATATATAAGTTATATATTATGGTGTAATTGTTAAAAGAATATAATATATGATGTGATAATAATTTAGAAGTTATCTCATGCATAGTTTAGATATTGTAAAAGCTCTTTTAGTTTAAGCATTGTTAAAGATTATAGCACATCTAATCATTTTTAAATTGGTGAAAATATCCTTTTGGATATGTTTTGTCCATCTTCAAAAAAAAATATATATATATATATATATATAAAAGATAGAAATAATGTAAAGTTTCTTTAAACTTTATTTTATTTATCTTAGTTTATACCTCATATAAATATACAAATTACTCTAATCCTTACCCTATAGTTTACTCTTTTCTAATCTAAACCCCCAAGCGATGCATGTGTTCTCTCCTCTGTGTCATGTCGTTGATTTCACGTCCATTGCCGTATATGTCCCTCTTTATGGTTGGTCGTATAAGGTGTTTAGAGTAGTCTTTGGACTTAGACTTACCCCTCGTATGGTTGAGATTATTCTGAGTTTTTAATTTTAATATTTAGGTTTTGTGATTTTAGCTTTTGATAAAATAAACCAAAGTGAAACGGTTTTGACATATTCTTTCTACACACCAGTTTCTCAAGTATTTAAAAACACTCGTTTTCCAAAATTTTGATTTAAAATTTAGTGAGTTTTAGAAAAACAAAAACCGAAAACTCGTTTAAAAACTATTATCATTCAAGGTCTCGTAACATCTTCCATCGCCTTCAGAATATGAATAGATTATTTGGAGTCATTACTACGCAAATTCTAGGGGTCTCTTTAATTGTTTGATTAGTTTCAACCCTACTTTATATGTTGTTTCAAAATGACATATATATATATATATATATATATAGTACACATAAATGTGTTATATTGAATTCTTTTGTCAATATTATGTGATATGCAGGTTCGAACTTTGTGGTGACACAACGACATTACTAATACAAACCACGAGGCTACGAATCTCGGTAAATATGGAAAATAAAATAAGACTGATGTAGTAATTAATGATCCAAACATATATAAAATTCTTGAAAACAATATATGTTGGAATCTCGCATGATTTATCAAGTAGTCTTTTTTATAAGATGTACAACATTTTGCATAAACAATCAGGAAAATACATGCAATTCCATGGAGAGAAACTATATATGTACAAGCAGAAAAAACATCAATTAGAGTGACTGAAAAAACCAGAAGGAGATGAAAAAAAGTGAAAGCAAAAGAAAGGATCCAAGGCCAAAGCTGTCTGAGTCTGTGGAAGTCGTGGAGGCAGGAGATGGTAAAAGGAGAACAGAAGGGAGCCATGGGGAGATCCAAGAAGAAGATAAGACATGGAGAAGCAGAAGGAGAAGCAAGAGAAAAATTCCTACAATGAATGTTCCGTTTTGTAAGATTGGTAATATATAATCCTCTAATAGTGAGTGAAGGTATGCGCCGCATAGGATCCATCCGAAGAGTACCACAAGCACAAGTGGAACTATTGGCGATGGCCCTTTACTCTCCATATTTTTGCTCTTCTCCTCTCCCTCTCTCGAAAGTCAAGTTGGTGTTGAATGAAGATGAGATCAGAATGTGCAGTTGTGATTAAGTTTTTAAATACGTGTTTTGTTTGGATGCATGCGATTAGATAACCTAATTAACGTAAATTTCCTTTTAATATTACCTTATAGTTTGTTCTCATATAAGATCAACTATAATTATCACTTTTTCATAGATGACATCATCTTATGGTTATATAAAAGTAAAAAAAATATTATACTTTTCGACGAATGGGTAAATACCAATCTAAGTTCACTACATATATATCGATTCAGTCCACAATATAATGGATCGTAGAATTCAATAACTTTCAAATGCCTTATTTGTAAAAGTTGATTGGGTGATATAAAAATATAAAAAACTCACTTATATATGCTTTGCCAATCACGTTGGTAAACATATTATCTAATATCTCTTTCTTTATTGCTACGTTTACATGTACGTTTGTTAAATTGTTCAACTGCCTCTACGTTTGATACGAGAAGATAAACAACTTCCGTATTAAGATAAAGAAAACACTTGCATCTGACCATCTCATCAATAATTATTTGAATATTAAGTTATCACTGTAAAGGGTAAATGCATAAAATGTAATCTAAATGGTCTCTTTTACACGGAAAATACAATTTGCACTTAAAATGGAATTTGTGCGGTTTTGTAGCGCTTTCAAATCGAGATCGAGCTAAAGATAAAACTTCCCTAAGAATATCATATATGCAAAGGACTCAAAACAATCATTTCATATAATATCACCAAAGCAAAATGCTAGTACCAATATGAAGATCTGTCTTTTATCATGAAAGCGCCACAAAAGGCTCTCTCATCCTATTATCAACATCTTCGAATGAAATCAGTGGACGACGGTTGATGTTGTAGCTCGTTAGCGTTCGGGTCGAAGCCACGCCCACGGCGCTTGTTGATCAACTCCATGAGCGATCGGTGTAGCACCTGCGTTCTCGTGTCCACCAGCGATCTCATTTTCTGTTGTAGCCTTACTCGCCTCCGCTGATGCTGACTTTGATCATCATCAATGGCAGGTGAGTAGTGGTATGTTGAAGAATTCAACAACCCGTTAGAGCTTCTATTGCCATCATCCATACCTCGGATCACATCGTTACTAGAATCTTCATTGTTGTCTCTAACTGCTAGAGGAGAGTCGTGAGATGAAGAAGCAGAGGAGAAAAGGGGAGTTCTTCCCTCTGTGTCGCCATTGTCCTCATCATCTTCATGACCAAAGCTTTGATGCCGGATAGAAGAGTCATTTGCCCTCCAGTTGGGGACGAGCAAAGATATTTCATTTTCTATCATTGCAGCGATCTCCAAAGGATCCCAATCAGTGATCTCAAGCTCTTTCACCATCTCCAAAGCTACTTCTAGAGGTGTGTCACTTAAAATGTTGAACGGGAACTGAATGTTCCTCATGTGACCTGTGACACAGCCAGACAGATTCATCACAACATTTTCCATCGGTTATACTTCAATCAAAATTTCACCATTCCGGTTACCCAAAAATCAGAAGCTAAGGTTACAATAGTTCATTTATTTCCTATTATAAACAGCTAATACTAAAGCTGCTCCAAATCCTGTAGCCCGGTTCAGCTGAGTAAGTTTCTAGCAACGCAACAATTTTCATGTTCCAAACAAATCAAGCACGAAAATTCTAGTATGTAGAGCTTTAAAGCATACCATCGCCATCTAAAATTTGTACTTGAAGAAACATGGTGTGGTCTTCTGAGTTCATCCTTCCTGTTATCGACATATCTGTTGTTCTAGTTGGATCAGTCGTTGATGGCAGATGCTCTACCACCGTTCCATTTGCAGCCAAATTCTGGATTGCCAATTGCTGCGGCAATCTACAAAGAGGCGCTAAATCTCTCTCATCAGTTGTGGCAAGGAATGGGTCCCCCAAGAGCTCCTTTGCAGGCAATCTTTTTGACACAGTTTCCAGGCATTTACCAACAAAACGTTGGGCCTCCATGTGTTGGATTAGATAGAAAGATTCAGGCAACTTCCCCTGAATCAAATCCGCATCAAAGAAAGTTAACATATCAAAATATTTTTCTGGGAAGATAAGGATGATTGAGATGAACCACAGGCCCTTTGCTTACCGATGTAACTTTCTTGTATATTTGGGCAGGGTTGGTGCATTCACTATAAGGATACTCACCGGTAAGCATCTCTAGGACACACATTCCAAATGAGTAGATGTCCACAAGCTCGTTGTAATCTTCTTCATATAGCTCTGGTGCCATAAATTCAGGCGTTCCTAATGGTATATTCAAGTGAAAGGCAGAGGTTAATTCTGGAACTCACAAAACTCCATTTAAAAATATGGAGAAAGTATAAGAAAGAGAATACCTATGACGCTGTGCGCATTTTGTGATCCACGGAGAATTGCGGCTAAGCCCAGGTCACCAATCTTGACTTGCCCAAGGTGGCCATTAACGAAGATATTATCGCATTTGAGGTCTCTGTGAATGACAGGAGGATCATGTCCATGCAGGTAGGCAAGACCATTTAAGATCTGGCGTGCCCAGCTCTTGATTGCCCGAATATCAACCTTTTGGTACTTCCTTCGATACCTGCAGACAAGGTTCTCTTAAAGGGATTCTGCACATACATGAGGTTATAGTGTTGTTTGGCACAAAGCATGAGGTTAGAGGGTTCTCATTACTCTCTAAGGGTGCCTGATGTGAACAGCTCAGTGATGAAGTTGAATGTTCTGCGGTTGACATCGATCCAAGATGTGCAGTAGCGGATGATAGATTCGTGATTGAGATTCTTGAGGAGATGAACCTCAGAGTAGAGGCGTTGCAAAGGCTCAGGTGATCGGAAGACCTCATTGAGCTTAACCTGATTCCATGCGACTTCCATTCCTAGAACCTGGTCAAATGCTTTGTAAACCGTTTTCATCGCCCCTTTGCCAAGTACTTCTCTGAACTGCACACCATTTAAAGTAAGAGAATAAACCCAATGTTCAAGAGCAATCCCAGTAAACAAAAGCAAAATCATCAAGGGACAACCCTAGAAAATGCAAACAGAGGAAAAGCTCCGATCAAAGCAAATGACAGCAGAGGATTCCAGCAACTACAAAGCAAGCCTATCTCCGAAGAAACAATACCAAAGCAATGCCAGAAACTGAAATGATTTGGCCACATTTGAATGGAACAGATAGTACCAATTACCAAAGTCAAACCTTTTCAACAGACAATCGAAAGAGAGAGCCAAAAAGTGATCAAACTTAGGGATTGATCAAATTCAGAAGAACAAATTACCAATCAGCTAAGATTTAACTGCCAAATCGTGTAAGAGAGAGCAACTTACACGCCCGTAGCGACCGGAAGGATCTGTCTCAACGTAAGGGATCGAATCATCGGAAGCTCCGGCCGAAGAAATCTCCATATACATGACTCTGTACCGGATCTATCAGAATCTCAAATTGGGGAAAAATTTCACAAAAAAAAAAATCGAAACTTTGAGGAGAAAACAAGATCGCGATGCAGAAAGAAGAGAGAGCAAGAGAGAAGAGAGTGCAATAGAGAAGGAGAGAAGAGAGAGCAGAAGAGAAGAGAGAAGAAGCGTGCTGTGCTAGAAGAAGATCCTAGGTTTTCCTTCGTGATTCTCGTAGGTGAAAACGCCGAAGAGCAACCAAAAGAGTCTGGAATAATCAATACAGAGCAAAACACAAGCCATTTCTACAACAAGACCTTGTTGACGTAATTTGTATTCGTCGTGCTCTTTCGCAATCATCTGTCTTCTTCCCTTACGGACCTTCATTCAAAAAAAGCAGACCCAGAACCAAAAAAAAAGGAGAAGTTTGGTGGGAAAAGTTAAAGATAGAAGAATATGTGGCTGCAGCCGATCAAAGTGGGGAAAAAGTTGGAAAAATCACTCCTTTTTCTCGGGAAAATTATTGAAAACAAAAAAAAAAGGAAGAGAATTTGGAAGAGAAGAAGAGAGCAATTAGACAATTCTGAATTTGAAAAACCTATGGCCACGCTTTGGATTCACCATCGAACGATTCGGATTCCAAACAAACAAGAATCTGATTGCTCAAAAGCTTTGCCCTTTAATGATGATTTGTGTGTGTCGAAGTCAAACGAGAATTTTGATTAACGTTAAGTACGTCTGTGGAGATATTGTAGAGACGAATGGTTTTAAGAGTAATGTAATGTAACCGATGATTGCGTAACTTTGAAACTGACCCTTTTCTTATTTTCTCTTATTTGACTATTTCCCCTCCCACCATTTTTATTTTGTTTATTACATTTCAATGTTTTTGATAGTGTGATTTGCAAAATCCAGCACTGATTGAGAGAATAAACTGGTCAGATTTGGGGGTCAACTAAATCTATAGAAAACAAAACAATAAACATTCATACAACACTATATTTGTTTATCTATGAAGATTTTGACAATGGATTCTGCTGATAATTTCTTGTTGCAGAGATGAATGATATACCATTTTGATTGTTACCAATCATAAAAGCGGAAAAAATAGCAACATTGAAAGCAATAATTTATCATTAAGTTTTTTTTTCTTATACTATTTTGCTAATGATTACCGTTATCTTTTCCCGCGAAAAACTCTTTACTAATTTGTGTCACTGATCGGACTAGGGATGTTAAAGATGGGTTAAAACTCATTGGGTATCCGAAATCCATGTTTAATATTAAGTCCAAACCTGCTTTTTGTATCCAAAAAAATATGGGTTTTAAATAGGCAGATACAAAAAAAATAGAATCTTACTCGGATTTATCCTATGAAATTATGGGTACCACCGGGTTTTTTTCATTTATTTCTTTATATAATTTGTTGGTTTTATATGGAAAATCACATCTCTTTGACATTTGCTTAGATTTTATTAGAAAACATGAATCCATTATCATACATACGTACAACTATGTGTGATATAATTGCAAGTTGTTTAGTGATATTTCATAATCACAAATTATTTTGATTTGGTATATTTGATCTAATTAATCGACTATATTCAAAATATAAATACATATCATATTTAATCGACTAAGTACATGATATAAATATATATCATATTTGATTACATTTAAAATACAAATATAAATACATATAATGATATACTATTAGTTATGAATAAACTTTTTTCAAAAAAGACAAAAACAATTCGGATACCCACAAGTAGTCTTGAAACCTATCGGGTTTTTTTCGGATTTATCCACAAGACTCAAAACCCATTCGGATTTTTTAAATTCGGGTTTTTGGTAAACGGGTTTATTTCGGGTTCGAATCGGGTTGAGTTTTTTTACCCAGCACAACATCCTAGATCGGACCCAATACTAAGGATTCGTGAGGTACCTTTCAATGAATGACATATTTTACTAAAAGAAGACAAATGATATGAATTACAGTGCTTGGTGAAAACACCTATAATGACCAAAATCTTCTTACTTTTTATAATCCAACAAGAAACAAGAAGAAGAATCATGAAGATAGAGTGACTTGGAAAAGTAAAACATCCTATAATACACTCAGCAAACCTGTCTAAGTACAAGATACAAAAGCTCTGCAAAGGTTTTGTCCAGAGAGTTTGAGATTTTGATAAAGATACATATAAATAATTCTATAGCACCAGAGATAACATACAAGAAAAAACCACAGCCCAAAACATATCAGCTCCATTTTTCTTTTCTTTCTTGCGGGCCGAAAAAACATATAACTTAGGAGACAAACCAAGTTAGCAAGCTATACCTGTTCCTATAACGGTCTAGAGAGCATGTGTCTGTAATCAGACACCAGAGCTACAAAGGAGGGAACTCATGATCATCCGTCAAATGGTATGACTGCGTAGGCGTTACCCTACATGTACATTACTACAGTGAATTAGATTGTGGCTTTGATAATCAATGGTAATAGTTCAATGAAGACAATATGTTCTTAAAGGTAAGAGATATATACTGTACCGATCTTCCTGTGGAGAGGAGGGTATAGATTTTGGACGCCGATTATGATGACCTCCACTGCTATCTCTTTGCTTGCTGCCCTCAGGAGGGGATAGTAATTCCACTGGTAGAGGCTCCGTAGGCCTAAAATCTGTAGCCTTTTCATATGGATGATTTGCAGAGCCATTGCTATCAGGAAAGCTTTCAAGTGAATCAGTTTGACTCATATCACATGTACCATTTGTTTGATTGGGATAATGAAGCTGTCTCTCACGAGTGTTTCTGTCAGGAAAATTCATTTCTGAATGGGCGTGTACCATGCTTCGGCCATTGTTACGTGGCGATCTAGCTTGGTGTGAGATTCTTCCTCTTGGGGAGAACGGTCTATCCCTGTAATGGTTCTGCATAAAAGAGACGTTATAAGCTTGGCCATTTATGGAGTGTCTGCAAGAGATGTGAGAGAAGCGAACAAGTAAGTACCGCATTGGGGAAGTACGTTCCAGTTCCTCGTGGCTTAGGTAATTCCTCAATACCAAAACCAGTACCTGGAATCATCTGAGGGTTCACATGAAAGAAAACCTGTCTCGGAACAATTCCATTGGCGTTTACTGGAGTGGGCCCATTCCGCCTGAATGGCATAGCATGCTGAATTACTTCCCATGAATTGTTGTTCGGCAGCTGAGACAGCCCAGGAGGTGATAGTGGAGACAGAGGACCATTTTGGACATAATCAAACCACCAGCGCGCAAATCGCAAACTGTTAAGCTGACTGTCGTAATCGCCTGAGAGGTCAGAAAGCATATTTGGAGTGCCAGAAACACTATGACCTGAGTAATGGAGATGCATGTCCTGTGGCCAAGGTACTGAACCTGTAAATGGCAGGTCTTCATGACCAACATGCTCGCTCTCATTCTCATTACTATGTGTATCTTTAACTCTTCTGGAGTCAGCAAGCCAGAAATTGTCTTGATGTTTCCCCACCCCGTTTCCATTTAAAACTTCTCCATTTCTCATCGTATGAAAAGAATGATGCTTACCATTATAAGGAGAGCCACTTTCCTTATCACTAAGGCACGGAGATTTCATTGCATCATCGGAAATCTCAAGCTTTTGGATTCTCAAAGTAGCCAAGTCTTTTGCGTCTCCTGCAAATCGTTCCTCCGAAACCGATGGGGCTGTTTCACCAGGTGATCCGCTTAAATCATGCCCAGCTGTACTCGATATACTTACTCCTGCATACAATGAGTCTTCTTGGTCATGTCTACCATTTCCAGCAGCACCAGATGAACTGGAGGATTCTGATTCATAAACCACTTGGCCTTCTTGGAAATGGTTGACAGTTGAAGCTGGCGATATGCCACTGTACCTTTTGTACCTTACAAATGGAACAGCATCAAGGACATCGGGCCTCTGGCCACTCCCATGCCTGAGTAGCATGTTAGAGAAGAACTTACGAAGCTCAAAACTTATGTCTTCTTCTGACTGCAAAATGATTTGGCCAAGCTTCCGAGCACCATATGTAAATGCACTTCGTATACGATAAAAGTTACCTGTGTAAGCAAAAGTAAAACCCATGTGCTTTAAAAATTTACCAACAAAGAGAGTCATCTAAACCACAAAATCCACGGGATTACCAGAGCAAACTAAGTTTGGAGGGTTTATCTCATGTTTATATATTTCTTCATTTTCGCGGTGAAAATACATGCCAGAATATCACAATCATAATTTTAGCCTGCACTTAAAACCTACATACCCTAGTCCAAGAATTTCAGGAAAACCCAGCATAAATATTCTATAACACTAACAGGGCAGAAGCTAATGTCTTAAGCCTGCTCAAACATCTAAATCCATAAAGAGAGAGATAGCGGCATGACAAAAAAAACTGATTGTTGGAGAAACGAAAAGCAGTCAACCTTTGCTTACGCTGCGTCCAAGATTGTTATTTTCTTTAAGCGGATCGACTATATTAAGATGCTTTGATGGAAACACACGTGGGTTTGTCTCAAATCCTCGTAAAGGTACAGAGTACATCTCCATACATTCCTTAAGGAACTCACTGGTCAGCAGAAGATCTTCCCCGCCATTTTCCGGAGTCTCGACTACAGAAATAAAAGAAAGAAATTGCAGACAATAAAATCGCAAAAAGAACTCAATTTTCCATAGACTAGAGGAATGCTTACCAACAATTTCTGGTAGAGAGGAAAGGCAGACTGGACCATTCAGGCTAATGCAATAGTTATCCCAGTCGAACTTGCTGAAGTAGTCCAAAAATTTGTATAGAACCTACGGGAAAAAATTTTTTTAAGTAAATCAAGCTGAGACTAAACCATGAAGCATCCCCCAAAATTGCTGAAGACTCTTACTGCTAGTGGACCATTCAATGATGAGTGGAAGAGATGGAAGATATATAAGACCAATGTCTCCAAAGCATATGTTGATATCAATCCATGGAAAGCCCCGAGAATACGGCTCTCGTAGTAGCACCAAGCTTTAATGAGTATGATACTTCGCTTGAAAAGATGGTCCTTTCCAATGAGGTGATCGATCTGCATAATCAAATCGTCAACGTCAATTTTCCAGAAGCAAATCTTTGTCATCTACAATCGCATCCTTCGAGAATTGCTGATATGACACAGCATGTTCATACTGAAGAGAACAAATTACCTTCTCCAGAAAGCAGAGCGTACAAATCCCACCGATCTGATTGAAAGAGATATCAACCACAATGTTTTGCACCAGACATTTAACCAGCTTAACCTGCAAAAGAAAAGAGAGTTTGGTACTTGAGGAGATAACAAACAACATAACAGGCATGCATAAACAGCATCTACATACTTGGAATACTCATGGCAGACGCTAGTTTCAGGAATTGAACAACACAAAGATTAGGTAAACAAACCTCAGCCCGTATTAACTGCACATCCTTAACCACAAAATGGGCAGACCCATTATGTTCTTCCCTCTCAAGTACAGCGAAAACTTTGGCGGCCAGTTCTTCCTCATGACACAGCCCACCAAAAGCTGTGAGATCAATGTCTCCATCAGGAAGATACGTTTTCAATGGAACCGATCCAAAAGAATGTACCTGAAAAAAACATACCAGTATAAAAAAAATCACAACTTTGCAAACCACAGCTATAGTCAACGAAAGTTATAAGCCGCAACATTGCAGAATCTCTGGCAAGTAATAGAAAGGTGTACAAAAAAGCACACCACTTCGAAATAGAAAACAACAAGTAAAAGACTTTAGAACATCTTACAAGGAAAGCCATCAGATTAAGAATAAAAAGACAGAAGACTACATTAAAAAAGCCATCAACTTGGGTTAAAAGTTTAAGCCAAGCATCTACAAAACTCAATCATCGATTCAAGCAAGTTCCAACATTTAAAGCAAGGCTAAGTCTTTTTTTTTTTCCAAATGTTAATGCAAACAGAGACAAAAGCCAATGCCTAGCGAGACAACACAGAACCTTTAAAACAATTTTACCTCGAATCCAAGTGTCATTCCGATTAGTCTTTGAACATATTGAATCACATCTCTTCTTCGATCCTCGGAGACAAGTGTTGGATGAACCTGCTCTATAATTTCACGGGTGGCTTCCTCCACTCTCATCCAAAACTCCGGTTGATTCGACAGAGACCGAGGCGGCGGAAGCGGTGGTGAGAATAAGGACGAACTCTCTTCTTCCAATACAGGCCAATCATCGAGATCCGCGGCCATGGAAATACAAAAAAACCTAAAAAACTAACCAAAAAAAAAAAAAAAGACAAAATACCGATTGATCAAACGACGAATCACTTCGTTGTAAACTACGCCCACAAATTGAAAATCCGATTTGAGTTCGAACGAACAAGCGAGTACAAAGAAGCAAACAAAAGAATCGAGAGATATCTCAGGGGAAGAAGAAGAAGAAAGAGATGATTTTTTTTCTTCTTCTAGGTTTTGAAAGATCCCAAGTGATTACTGTTGAGGACCGATTTTGTTGTTTTGATGTTCTTTGTCTCTTTTTTTTTCTTTGTTTTTTTGTTCACTGCATCGAAAAAGAGGAGAGAAAAAAAAAAAAAAAACCAAATTTGTCTTACTTTTGTGTATGCATCTTCAAACCCTTTTCTATGTCGCTCTTTTTGTGAACCTTTTATTTACCTTAACGATGCAGTATTTAGAAACAACGACCAGCATTAAATTCTTAAGACATCATTTGAAGTTTGATTACTGTGATTTGCAGGAGTTATTGTTTGAGAATTTACTTTTATAAAGTTCAGATATTCTTCTATTAAGTTTTTAAAGAGTTCTGATTCTTATGAATGTTTTAAGAGAAATGTCAAAGAGTTTATAAACGTTTCTGCGGATTAGCTAATCTTTTTATCATGCAAAAAGTTATAAACTTTTAAGTTTTGATTAGATTTTTTTTTTGTATCGAACATACTTTTTTTTTTATTGAAATTCTTATGTACGTTTATAAATATAAAATCTGAATATAAATTTATTTTCATAGAGATTTAACGAACACATTCATTCGTGTGTTTTTTTATATTTTTTTCTTAATTTGTGGTATCTTGTTTTAAATTAAGTTATATGTTTTAACTGCTGTTTATTTTTTTGTACCAAACATAATATTATGTACGTTTATAAAAAAAATGTTTGAAATATGAATTTCCTTTTACAGAGATTTAACGCACGCATTCGCACTTTTTTTATAACTGTTATTTATTTACTAGGATGAAACCCGCGCTACGCTGCAGGTATTTTTTTGAATGTAAGTTTGTTAATTGATATGTAGTTTTTGAATGTTATTTGTCATTATCTAAAGCTAGAATAAATTAATTCAATAGAAATAGTGTCAGAGAACACAATGCATAAAATGAATATTTTTTACTCAACTTTCATATATCCTTATAAATTCTTTAGCATTTATTTGTTTATACCAAATTTTGTTTAAGCAAAATGTACTAAAATTATTGTAAATAAACTGAAATTAGAAACTTAATTTTTAAATTTTTTTTTAACTTTGCATATAATATTTTTTATGCAAACCGAATGAACATTTTTTTAAATAAGTTAATGAAACCTAAGTACACTTAATCATCAATTATCATTCTATTCTATTTCAATAAACAGATATATGTGAACGTGAACTCTGTTTCGTGATTCCGATAAACAGAAAGAAGAAAGAAAGTGAAATTCATGAGATTAGAAAATGAAGCAGATTCGTTTACTGGGCTTATGAGGTTCACCAGGTTCGTCTCTCTTTTTACTTACATTAGGGTTGTCTTTGTTCCCCAGTTTCTATGGTTCGATTGTTTTGACGAATTTGATGTTGTGGGTTTTGTAAATTTGTCTCTTTTTAAAAATTATAGAAGAGTATTGATTGTTGTGATATGAGTCTTTTTCATTTACAGTCATTGACTGAATTGTTTAGCTTAATCTATCTGAATTGAAATCTAAAAACCCAAATTAAATCAATCACAATACGGATGAACGAATCACATCTTCTTCGAGAGTATAAAGCATAATCACAAAGTTTTTCGATTCTTGACTTAGAAGTGTACACCACACTTGCATACCACGAATGTTGTGTGTTGTGATTCCTTTAATTTCTCTTGCTAATTTATGTTTTGCTTTTTAGATTGAAGCAAAGTCAATATTTGTCAACAAAAAGAGAGTTTCAGTTTAGTTTTTACTCATTGTTCTTGCAATTTAATCATTCCTTGAGGTTTAATTACTCATATCTTTTTATCCATTTGATTTTTTTTTCAATTAATAGTGATAATATTACAAAACCTATGTTTTTCTTAAGTTTGGGTCTTCTTTGTCCAGGATAAGAAGAATCCATGAAGAAGCCCAACAAAAAATGAATCGATGGTAGAATCAGAGTGTGTTACATTGCTATAAAATTGACTCTATCCACATCGCTCTCATCGTTGGATATATTATCAGCACTGAGATATTCTTTCATCTCACCTGTGATTTTCGTAAAAAACAATCATTTAACTCATTCACGGTTTCATTCTTTGGAGTAAGGATGACACAATTTCGCAAATACAAATGATCTTAAAATTAAAAACGATGAGATTACATTAAGGATCGTATGATGGAGACTAAACCATAATCTTTAATATCATCGATTTTACTATCGTTTTTTTTAATATTTGAAATCAACAATGTGTTAGAAGTGAAATAGAAAAAATTTTAAATTAATAATGGTCTCAACTCTAGAGAAGTCGGAATGGAGAAGGCTGTGAAAAAAATAATTAGAAGAAATATGTGCATTTTATATATAATATAATTTATTTTTCTTTGAACAAATTAGAAATCCATATATCATTATCAAAAATATTAAAATGATGGTATGTATTATTATTGTAATTTGATTGGTTGTCTTTTTAAATGATGTGTTTTAATGAAAAAAATGATATGGCAAGCTGGAGAGTCAACTAAAAATCTTGGTTTTCTATAAATTCTTAATTTTTGAAGAAAAAAATATAATTTTGACATAAATCTAAAAAACCTAAAGATTGAAAACGATGAGATTACATTAAGGATCGTATGATGGACACTAAACCATAATCTTTAATATCATTGATTTTACTATAGTTTTTTTTCAGTATTTGAAATCAACATTGTGTTAGAAGTGAAATACAAAAAAATTCTAAATTAATAATGGTCTCAACTCTAGAGAAGTCGGAATGGAGAAGACTGTGAAAAAAAAAATTAGAAGAAATATGTGCATTTTATATATAATATGATTTTGTTTTTCTTTGAATAAATTAGAAATCCATATATCATTATCAAAAATATTAAAATAATAGTATGAGTTATTTATTTTAATTTGATTGGTTGTCTTTTTAAAATAATATGTTTTAATGAAAAAATGATATGACAAGCTGGAGAGCTGATGTGGCAAACTGGAGAGCTGATGTGTATTAATTGAAATGTTTTGATTGGTCTTCCTTTTTAATGATGTGTCATGCTCAAAATGCTCCAAAAGCTGATGTGGCAGTTGCTGGAGAGTCCTTATGACTATTAGTGTGTTGATTTGTGGTGTCTTTTATATTATTTTTGTCAATAAAATTAAATTTGCTCATATCATTAATTTCATAAACAAAATAAATTTCACACTTCTATACATGTCATATTACTCTTTTAATCTTTTACACATTTTTTTTTTTGAAACACCCGATTATCATAGATGACTAGGTGATGACACGCGTGTACACGCGAGTATATGTTTTATTATATATTTTTAAAATTGTAAGCAATATAATATTTTAAATAACTATAAATCTGTTTGGTAATAATTTATTTTTATGTTTATTGTTTCTTTTAGTTTAAAAATTTAAATGTTTTTTTTTGTTTTTAGATGTTTGTAAAAAAGAAAATAGCATAAATATTTTGTTTCTTTTAAAACAACCAAATAACTTTATTTTACAAAAAAAACTTTGAAATCTATAGTTTCAGCGAGACACTGTTAATACATTTGCCCTGAAAATAGAAATGAATTGTGATGTTATTACAAATTTGAAATTGTTATATTTGTTATCGTTTTTCTTATTACAATTATGGGTACGTACATGATCTTTGTCTTTTAACCGATTACGTCTTCTTCATTTTCTTCTCCTATTGGGGGTCAAGTGTTTAGAATACATTTTTCCAATATATTAATATTACTAAGGATGTATTTTGTTATATTTTCATCACTGAATATGAGGTTGTTGAAAATCTCCTTGTAGACGACATTTTTTAACGATGAACTTGCTTGTTCTGCTTTTGAGTCGCTCGAAATGGTTATTCTCTTTTCCGATGTAACTCTCGACAAAGCAACATACAGCTGACCATGGGTAAAAACTGGTTTAGGAAGATAAATTCTTACATTCTCTAGACTTTGTCATTGGCTTTTGTTGATGGTCATAGCGTAACAAACTCTTATTGGATATTGACGCCTCCTCATTTTGTACGGACAATTTTTATCTACAGCTGTCATGATGATCCTTGGAATGAAGATTTTTTTGCCAGCATTTACGCCTATCATTATCTCCGCTTCAATGACTTTATCACCGAGACGTGTCACAACCATCCTTGTACGGTTGCACAAACCTTCTTTTTGATTAATGTTTCGTATAAGAAGTATTGGTGTGTGAAATTTTAACCGCAATTCAGAAATAACCCATAATGAAAATCGACGAGATAGAAGTGGGGAGAGAAGTTGAATCTCTGGTTCCATCTTCCGAAAGATCTCCTTTGAGGGAGGCGCAGCTGATGGTCCGGAGAGGAGACCAGGGTTTGCTTGTCTCCGTACGAAATGGTGAAATCAAAGGGTATCTGGGAGTTTTCGTCGTCGAAAAAAAAGTGCTCTCGAATTTTGAGATGTTCTGACGAATTGGTATTCGTGAGACGGGGTCTGGAAATTCGGAAAATAAGTCAACTGAGACAGTGTTATCTCCCTATGATTAGTTTGAGCCTAAAATGTTGGCTCATTGACATATCGTTAAGCTTAATGGCATTCCGGGCCTGACATATCGTTAAACCGAAACTAAAATCAGAATTTATTAAAAAAGTTTTTAAAAAATTTTGCTGATTTGTCAGGGAAGAGGATGCTGACTTGTCATCTCCTTGTGAGACACAACCTAACTTTTACATAATATCGTTAAATCAAAACTAAAATCAAAATTTATTAAAAAAATTTAAAAAAATCTGCTGATGTGTTAGGGAGGGGAATGATGCCGTGTCATTTCTTTGTGGGACGCAACCCAACTATTATATAATAGATTATGTTTTCAAAGACGAAAGAGGTATCATTTAGGAGTTCGACCATGTAATACTTCTCAATTGAGGTCTTTCGGAGAAATGAATAGACACCATTGTCTTCAAAGCCCAAGCCCTCTATTAAGTTTAGGTCGCAAGGGGATCCAGCTGTATTTCATGTGTCCGCGAAGTTTGATCACTTGTCAGTTTTTCCGAATATGAATTTGTTCGGCGTGTTGCCCACGTATCATAGTTTGATTGGCAAAAAATGAAAAGTCACCTCCAATGATTCTATTATTTGGGTCAATATAAGATTTTCAAAACTCCAATTACGATCACGTTTTGAAAACTCTAGTTATCGTCCAGTTTTGGAAAAGAAAAATCAAAATCTAGTTTCCGTCCCCTTTTGGAAACAAAACTCAAAATTTTGTTATATACAAAAATGTTTTTTCTTATAGAACAAGAATTTAAAAAACACAAATAAGACGAGATGGGATAAAATATGGCGAAAATTTACTACCCCAATATCCTATTAAATGAAAAATTCACAAAACAAAATCTAAGGTATAAGAGTTTCACCTAGATAAATGGAAAATGTTTTTGGCCAAACCAATAATTTCATTAGCTTAAATCAAAGGAGAAGAAAACTCCAAATTACATAGAACCATCATAGCAATGGAAACCATCATATAATTGACTACAAGAAAAAATTAAAAAATTAAAAAAGGTAAAACGAAATCTAAGCCGTCTTCTGATAACATTACATCGAGAACACAATGAAACTCATTGATCAAGCCATTAGAATTTTGTAAAAAGGACAATCATTCGAGAATCATCTCGAGTATGAAGGTCTAATTTTCCCTTTGTCTACGCGTGGAGGAGAGCTGCTCGAAATGCCTAAGCTGTGGCTGCCACTGTGCCACAGCCGTTACACAAATTTGATCTGTACTCTTTTTTTCTTTCGGGGTGCAACTTTGATGTGTAGATTAAAAGTCAAAAAATTTCCCTATTATACAGTGCTGGTTAAAACTGAGTCCAACATCGAAGTTGGGCCTGATGTTTATGGCCCAATAGCAACGCGGAGGAGAGAGTTCTTCTTACAGTCGTTTTATCATCTTTCTACCTCCGCTTCCATTCTAAATCTCCCGGCGAAGAAAATTACCGGCAAAGCCTCGCCGAAGAAACGAAGTTATGGCTGCGGTGGCAGGATCGCGACATTGGAACGCTTTTATTCAAGCTCTAGTTTTGATATCTCTATCGTTTCCGACTCTCTCCAGCGCTTACCGACCTGGAGATATCGTCCGGATGAGCAAGATGGGGCAATATCACTCTGTTCGTACTCTTTCTTTAACATATTAGCTGAGATTACTTTTCTAATTCGATGGGAGACTAAAGGATCTGTTAATTCTATGGCAGTCGAGAACGACTTGGCATGATGTGATCGGAAAGCATTGCCCGATCTTCGCCGTTAATCGCGAGGTACTGTGTGTATATAGATTTTTAAGGCATTTGATGGCATGATTTTGGAAATTAGATTGAATCTTGTCTTTCTTTGCCAATTTTTGTAGGTGTTGATCCCCATAGCGAAACCAATCGGCTACACAGGAACTGATCCTTATAAGATGTGAGAATTCATTGGTTTGCTTATTGATTACACTTCACATGACTATTTTTTATAGCTGTATTTGGTGCTTTTGAAATGAGATTGCTGTGCCTTCAGTTTAATTGCCAAGTTCATCACTGGTTTTATCCAGCTATTAGATTGTATCCAGCAATTTCTATTAGGTGTCTGATGTTGATTACGGATGATTTTGCATGCAGAAAATTCCAAGTTGGAAGTGAGAAATTTCTGATTCACTGGCTTTTGGTGATAAACCGTAAGAGCTCAGAAGTTCCCATGATCGATGTAAATTTGGTATGTTTAACATTGGTTTTGAGTCATTTATTAGCTTTGACTCACTAGATACCCAGGAAAACTACCACTTTTTGGATATTTAGGTGTGGCTTGATTTTTTCGTTTGCACAGAGGTATTCTGGAGGTGATCTGCTTGGTGTCACAGCTGAAGTTATCGATATGCCCCATAGCTGTACGTAATACTCCTTATCTAGCTATATCATATCCTGATTTAGGTGTCTCCTCTTTAATACTGTCTGTCTTCTGAGAGAATAAGCAAATTTTGTTTGCACTTCTAATCTGGCCTAACCAGATATGCTAGGTATTACGTTTGTATCTGAAACCCCTCAAGAATATGTGACATATTAGGTGGTAGCTTCTCAAGGTTGTGATGCTTGGTTACTTGTAGCCCATGTCTTAGGCCATAGATAACTTGGCTTCAGTTTTGCACTGCTTTTAATTTACATTACTTGTAGCCCTTTTTTCTGCTCTTATGTTTACGTCTATTACACAGACTAATTAAGTCTATCTGTCTGGTGGCATTACTAAATTAAAATTACATTTTCATGGTCATCTATGCTTCATGGTTTCTTTATTTCGTACAAGTTGCATGAACCATGGTTATGTTAATAATGGCTTTGAAAATTTCTCTTAAGAAATGAAATCTCACTCTCTCTATGCTCTGTTTTTTTTAAGTTGCGATTCTGCTTCCAAGGTCATAGAGTAGCATTCAGTTACTTCATATATTTGAAAGACAACATCAGAGTTTATCTGAGTTGAGATTTTACCCCTGGACAGATTTGAATACACACCCGGAGATCCGCAAACAGTTCTGGGATCCTCAACACTGGCCAAAACATGTTCTTGTTAGATACACATGGTACACTAATTTTGCTCACCTCTTCCAGCTTTTCTTCTCTCTCCTTGCTAATAAATTTGTGCATACGGTCGAGTCACAAAGCTTAAGGAACATTACGTTACTGATACGTGGCTGAGGCACTTTATTGTGATGCAGGAAAGAGCAGTCGGAGATTGATGTATCCTCAGGATTTTATGTCCTCTTTGGCTCAGGTAAATCCTTTTTTCTTCCTGCTAATTAATTAATTAGTGAAGTATAAGCTCATACACTTATGTATTGTTATTTTTTTGTTACTTGTGATCAGCTCTCACATTCTCTTTCGTACTCTCCATTTACGTCTTACAATCTTCACGAGAGAAGCTGGCGAGGTAAATGGCGTTCCTGTCCTCCCCAGTTCACATGTATATCTCTCTTTCTTGAACCTAATTCTTGAAAATGTTGTTGTAGGTTTGTAAGAGAGACGGTGGGGGAGAGCAGCAGCACGAATGTTGGAGAATTTGGCAAGGTGGAGTGAGTCATAGTCAAGTATATGTATGTTTCTGCAGTTTTAGATGCTTGGAATTGGTCTTTCAACTCTCTCTATCCAGGATTAACCTGATTTGTTTAAAACAGAACCAGAGAAAGGAAGAGATTTTTATCAAACATGAATAGTCGAAAGCAAAACGTTGTCCTTGTAACATTTCGGCTAAATAGATTTACGTTTCGTGATTTAGGTTACAAACTCAGTTGCATAAACTTAATTTCTAAGACTTTCAACATGTTCTATAGTATGATTAATATATACGTCGGAACTTTGATATGTTTTCACGTAGATGTTATATAATCTTGATGGCGACGATGACTTTAAATGCGTTATTGTAGTTTCTGATCTTGACTTCATGACTTAGACTCGAAATGTTGTCTCTTTTATATTTTTATGTTTAATTGTAATTTTTACCTTTTATTTGAATTTATATTACTGTACGTTCGATTTTCAGTTTGCAATTGAATTAACTGGAATTTTTGAAACTTGAAAGCATATAAATTGATGAATATTTGGAATTATATTGGTTTACAAAACATAAACTGTTTTACTCTATAGCTCTGTTCGGCCGAACTAGACTTCAGAATAAAAATTCGGACAAAAATCGAAACGGACCAGACTGGACTAGCAGACTGATATGCCTATCTTAAATTGTCTATAGCTTGAGGGATCCAAGACAAAAGTTTATTATCTGCACAAGAGAAGCGCGACTCTGTGTCAGTGCCTGAATCTAATACTACCACCAACGTTCACGCTTTGTTAAGTTGGACATATGTAGAATAATGATTGGTCTTTCAGAAAAAAAATATGTGCATACAAGAATGAACTACATTATTATATAGTATACATATCTGACAAATCGGTGAGTACGTAGTAATTGGCTTAGATTAATTTAACTACAAAAGCCAAAGATCAGAGAAGAGAAATAAAAATAGGAAGCAATGCAATAAATGAAACCAACCACCAACTAACCTCACACCTTCTTCTTTCATGCATTTGCACTCTTAGCCCTCTCTATATAAACCCAAGCTTCATTAGCATTATTTATCATCCAATCCATTACTCACTTAAGTAAAAAGAGAAATAAAAGTTTAAGATATGGAGGGACTTATGAAGTTGTCAACGTTGGTGATTGTGTGCATGTTAGTGGCCGCTCCAATGGCATCCGAGGCAGCAATCTCATGCGGGGCAGTCACCGGCAGCTTGGGTCAATGCTATAACTACTTGACCCGAGGCGGTTTCATTCCTCGAGGGTGTTGCTCTGGTGTTCAGAGGCTCAACAGCATGGCTCGTACCACCCGTGACCGCCAACAAGCTTGTCGTTGCATCCAGGGAGCAGCCAGAGCCTTGGGTTCCCGACTTAACCCAGGCCGTGCTGCTCGTCTCCCTGGTGCTTGCCGTGTTAGGATCTCTTATCCCATCAGCGCCAGAACCAACTGTAACACGTAATCTTCTCTCACTCTATTTTATTTCATTTTACTTGAGATTGTAATATTTTTGTTTGCATTTTAATGGAGTGATATTAACCACATAATCTGTTTGATATATTTGGTTGGTTGCAGCGTGAGGTGATCAAGAAGGGATAGACGTTGAAGGCTTTTCATATAATCGATGAGAGAGTATTAAATAATAATTAAGATGTCACTATAAGAGTGTATCCTTTTATTGTTGTTGTTATGTGTTTAGAATTTGTGTTTTCATGTCTAAATATGACGATCCATTTAATTGGTCGTCTGTGTTATGTACTCCTATAATGATATATGGAATTACGATAAGTGTTATTTTCAAAGTCTTGCCATTCACTTGGCCAAGTTCTGCTTTGAGTGCATCCGATCCCTTCATCTCCGCAGTAGTAGTTCCGTACACTAGGTTCTTTTGATACGATTATAATCAGTTGACTTAAGTACAGGCAAAAATAATAATTTATAAGATGGACTAATTCGTATGCTTTAAAAACATATACTTCGATTCCCAGAAATAAGGTTCGATTTCATTCATTCACGCTAGAATATCCACAAAAATTTGTGTTTGCCAGAAAGATCATCGTATGATTCGTATATGAGGAAAATTAGTAAATCACAGTTACAAAAGACTTACTCTTTCTTAATCAATCCTTATCTACTTCACACTCTCACAACTTGCTCATTTACACTTCTCACTCTTTATTTTATAATCTTTTTCGTCGGTGAGTTACTGAGTGTATCATATGTCGATCGACCCTACATGCAGTTGCTATTTGCTAAGCCACCTAACTTTTATTCTATTGTAACCGTTATTTTAATAATAAAAATTTACCCAAAAAAATATCGATCGACCCTAGAGCGGCAGAGCCTTTGGATTCTGTTATAAGCGTCTGTAGAGTGTTCTCCAAGCATAAAATAAATTATAACCATTATAATACCATGAATAAAATTAGGCCTAGACGTTCAGATTTCGGATCAGATTTTGTTCGGATATTTCAGGTTTTTGATATTTTCGATATTTATTCTAATATTCATTCATGTATTTTAGAATTTCGGTTCGGATTCGGTTCAGATTCAGTTCGGTTCTACTCGAATTCAGTTCGGTTCTACTCGAATTCAGTTCGGTTTCAGATATCCGAAATATCGGAAAAATAAAAAAGTAATTGGTTAAATTTGAAAAATTTGTTAAATTTTGACAAATATAACTATAAATTTTTATATATTTCATATATTTTGGGTATTTTAGTTATTTTGATTTTAAAGTAACTGATATTTTCGGATTTATAATTGTTATCTTGGATAATTGAGTTATATCATATCTAAAAATAATTAATATTTTAGATATATTATTATATTTCGGGTAATTCGGATATCCATTCGTTTTCGGTTCGGATCGGGTTCGGATTCGGTTTTTTCAGATATAGAATTTAGAATCCGTTCGGTTATTTCCTATCCGAAATCGATTTTTCCGATTCGTATGCAGTTCGAATACGGTTCAGATTTTCGGATACGGATATTATACCCAGAATTATATAAAACAAAAAAGATCTTATCACGTAAATCGATTTACGATAATGCAGATAATATCCATTTTTAAAAATAGAATTCGTTTACGGCTTGTGGAGATCCTCTTAGATTTCTCCAAGTACGTGTGACCGTATAGCCTCCAAGAGTCGTTCGATTAACATCCAAATCTCTTTGCCCGTGTATTTGTTTTCCATGCTTTCCTCTCTTGTCATTTTCCTTTGATGTCTCTAACTCTTTACCATTTGATGTTCTGGTCCATTAATATCTACTTGGAGTCTTGGACCATTTCCATATTTTCTCTTTTTGTTTTATTTCCTTGAACTGCCACTTGACACCATTTTCGGTCACATGCTCAAGAGTTTTCTTAATCCCTTGGAATTGTGTCACGTGTGACCTCATAACTATGTGCTTAGCCTTACGACCGCCTTGTTTGACATGTACCCAAAATAACATAAGTACATGTACACATTTCTTTTTATGTTCAAAATCAATGCAATCCATTGTAATATTTTTTGAAATTTAGTTGAGATTACATTTGTTTCCACTTGGTGTAAAAAGAGAAGCATATATTTCCACTTTATTCTCTGTTGATCACAATAATTTTCTGTTACATGAATTTGCTGTCTAATTATGTTAGAAAAATATTGATATATGGTATAATATTTCGAAACAACAAGGCAGTCCATTTAATATTCACGTAGAAGAAAATTATGTAACATAACACCATTACATTTCTTGTTTCTTACAACCATAAGTTTAATTCGGACTTAAACCCATAATCCATTCGGATCAAAAACCAATAATAATAATTAATTAGTATATTTTCTATTGCCGGTGTTCGAAATTTGTAATTTCTAATTTGTCGAGATAACTATATAATCCGTTCTGGCTTGAATCTAGTTTTCTGACGTTGTTACATCTTCTTGAAACTCAATTAAGCGAAGATCGGGAAAGAACTGTATATACATTGGAATATGTGTATTTTTTATCTTAAACCAAAAAATATAGTTTTCATTAAATTTGCATGCATATGGAACTAAGCATAATTTACGGGTACGCATGACCTTCATGAGTTTTCCCAATTATAAAAACCCTACCGACCTCAACAAAGTAAAAGCAATAAAACCAAAAATGGCGTTTGCTCCAAAGATCATCACATGCCTCATCGTCCTTACAGTCTACATGGCATCGCCAACAGAGTCAACCATCCAGTGTGGGACAGTGACGAGCACACTGGCACAGTGCGTGAACTACTTGACCAGTAGTGGTCCATTGCCATCAGAATGCTGCGTGGGAGTCAAGTCATTGTACCAAATGGCTCAGACCACACAGGACCGCCAACAAGTATGTGAGTGCCTTAAAGAAGCGGGTAAGGAAATCAAGGGCCTCAAACTCGACCTTGTGGCCTCACTTCCTACCACTTGTGGTGTTTCAATTCCCTACCCCATCAGTTTCAGCACCAATTGTGACAAGTACGTCTCCATAACTTTATTTTTGTTTTATGTTAGATTGTTTTGTTTGGAATATAATATTTTAAAAAACTTTTTTCAATAAAAATTCCGTAAAAATTTATTGTACACTTGACTCCAAAAAAACTATAGGAGTTAATGAATTCAAATAATTATTTACTCAAACTAGGAAATATAGTTTTCATTTTATTTAAAAAATTTTAATCAATAGATTTTTCTATGTTTATATTTTTTTTGAATTTATACAAACACATTAATAGAAGTTATTAATTAAAAATCCAAACACTAATACAACTCTTTTTTACATATAAAAATATAGTTAGCTAATTATATAAACTCTAACAATAGTTTGAAAACTCATAAATTATTGGTAATAGTCATAACTTACCCTTAATTATATAAAAAAAGAATTGCTGATATTTATTTACTCTATATTAATATATAATTTTTGACATGATCGAATATATAACAAATTGTTTTTTTTTTTGCTAAAATGATTTATAACAAAAGTTTTGTAACTAATTCAAATGTTGTGGATAATGAGAAGAATGGACGAACGTTTTTTTTTTTTTTAATGCTTAATTGTATGAATAAATGCATTTGGGGTTTAGTATATCCAAAGTAATGATAGATATTTTGTTTTGGTTGTTCGAATGTTGCAGTATATCGACTGCCGTGTAAAAGAGGCTAGTGATCAGATGTACGACTAATCAAAGTTGCCAGCTTTTTAACCTAAATAAAATGTATTCTGCTGTTATCTCCCATTCTATGACTTTGTTTTCTTATCTATCATCTATGTAATCGAATCATTTCATATGTTAATAACGACAACGGAACTCTCTCTCCCTCGAAAATAGTCATGCCCATTCGAACGCAATTACTGCTGGCTAACAGCTTCACATGTATTATATGCCTCAATAGCGTTGTTAATGTTATGATGGAAATCACAGTGTAGAAGAACTAAAAAAGATGTGGAAGTTTTAAGACCAAGCATGTTTGAAACTGAAATGCTAAAGGTTATAATGTAGGCTAGGTTTTTTTTTTTTTTTTTTGTTAATAAGTAGGATAGGATTGTTGCTTATCGTTAGCGAGGATCTATACGTATGAAAGAAAAGGGTGTAATACGTAAATGTACCATTGAGAATAAGATGTACTGTTTAACATTACATATGATCAAGAGGTTGCAGGAAATTCCAAAATTTACACAACCACATATAAAAATGAATTTAACGTACAAAGACATGTAATGGCAAACAAATAATCAACCTCACGTCGTGTCCCTAATGTTTTGTTGTGCGCTGTCGGAGAGATAACCTACAGAAGAATTAACTTAACTCGTGGCGGTAGAGTCTGATCCACCAATGGATCATCTAGGCAGGGAGAGACGTTGGATGTCGATAAAATTGAAGTATCGACAAAGACGCGTAATGGCAAACAAGGAGTTGGATTTAGAGACATAATGAGATAAATAAATAAAGATTGGAGGATTTAAGAAAAAGGGTAAGCAGGGGAAGCCTACGAACGTAAATCAAAAGAATATTTAAATTCTTAGAGATGTAGAGGGTTTGATAATGTTGGGTCGATAACTGGTATTGCAGATGAACAATGAAATGATGGAACATTAGAATGATAATCATAAACCTTAACATGTTAGCTGAACAGAGTCTACCAAATAATCAACAAACATTAAAAAACTCTGGGTTAAATAGTTTTATAACGTTATTATAAATATACTAGTGCTTTGGTCCGTGTTTTGCACGGCCTTTATATAATTTGTGTTTTTTTATAACATTTAGTTAATAATAGAAAAATAGTGACAAAAAACAGTTTGAAAAAAAAAACTAAAATTTAAAAACATATGACAATCGTGAAAGTGTAAAAATTGAGACTTTTGCCACGTGACAGATTGAGAGAGTGGAAGTTGGCTGCAAAGTGACTTGTGAATTATATTATAAAAAATTACAAATTCATGTATTTTAAATAAACACGTGAAAAGTTCATAAATATTGTAAAAAGTAAAAAATAACATAGTTACGTTTTAAAAACGCAAAAATCTAAAAAATGGTATACAATTAATCATTCAAATAGAATTTTATTCTTCTGTTCCAAAAGTTTGCTCGAGAATTCGCTCACGTCTGAATCAATCAATACTACAAGTTTGGGTAGCCACAATCAGAATTCGATGAAAAATTTAATCGTAAAGACATAAGGTTTTTGTAACTAAATGGTCACTCTTATTTCTTAATCAAACGATTCAACAAATGAGTCGCTCTCCAACAAAAATTGCAAGCTTGTTTAGTTCTATAATAGGTTAATGGGCCTCATTAACTTCCAACCGTTACTGAAGCTTTTGCTTCTGTTCAATATATAATGACTGAAGCTGACAAAGGGCAGATGGATAGAACCTTTCAACGAGATAGTGCTTTTTCAAAGTCAAACTGAGACTGCATTTGGTTTCCTCTCAGATTAAACTGAGAGTTATGATGTTACACAGATCATGGGCTTGCAAAAATTACGGCCCACATATTTCTACGACGGCTCCGTGGAGTGGAGGGATCGTGAAACTGAAACTCAACTTAGGCTCTCCGACTCGATCCAATTTCAATTTCAGACACGAACCAACACGAAACGAGACAGAGCCACACTCTTCGTCTCCTCATCGATCTTCAACAACCAACAAATCTGATTACATCGATCGTCCATCTCTCTCTCTCTCTCTCTCTCTCTCTCTCTCTCTCTCTCACTGTTTTGCCAATCCTTTGCGTGAAATTGAAGCTTGGTGATTTTGCAATCGCCTGAAACTGTGATCCACGAATCTGCGATGCGTTTTGGACGACCAGACCACTGATACCCTGAAAAATGAGCTTCTGGTGCAAAGTTTCAAATCCGGTAAGTATCTTTGGATCGAATCAAGACTGCCACTGGCTTATAAATCAACCGATCGAGTCATAACTTTAGGGTTTGACCCTAATTGCGATGGATAGAAGTTGGGTTTTGTCACTTCTTCTATTGTTTTTGTTCATCTCCAATGTAACGTCGTTCGGGAACCCTCGTGAGTTAGTTGATGAAGAAACACAAAAGGATTCAAATTCAACCACTAAACAAGTAAATTGGATTCCTTTCTGTGTTTTTTTTCTCGTTTGATCTCTTATATAGGGTTTTGAACAATGTGTTTTGACTTTACTCTATGTTTCTTCTTCAGACGTCCCCATTGCCTAATCTTAAACCCAATGTTACCTCATCAGAATCTCCTCTGCCAACTAATAATTCGACGAATCCTAATCCGAAGGAGCCTGTTTCAGTGAGTCCTCCTCCGCCATTGCAAACTGGAAATGAGAAGAATGATACGAAAGTGTCAAATGGAACAGAGCCGATAAGTCCGCCTCCGCCTCCAGCGAACCTAACGGATAGCCAGGATAGTGGTAAACTACCGGCTAAAATGGCGCCGCCTCCAAAAAGTTTGGAGAGTGGGAAAAATGGGACGGAGCCAGGTAAGGACAGTCCGCCTCTGGCTAAAGATCCTGATAAGGCGAAGAACGATAAGGGGAGCTCGGAGTCTGCCAGTACAGAGACCTGTGCAGGAGAGTCTAACGTATGTAGAACTGAGAATTCATTGGTGGCTTGCACTTTGAGCATTGAAAAAGGTATATTTGCGCCTTCTTGTAGTGCCGTTTTCTTTGACTTCGATACTCTTCTTTGATTTCTATACTCTTGGTTTCGATTTTTATTTGAATTGATATCTCTGGCATGTGCTTTCCTGTTTATTGAACAAAATGACTATAAAAGTCGTGTTAGCTTCTTAAGTAAAAGCCATATATCAGGTTTATTTGGCAGCACAGAGATGTCCATGAACATGGTTGGATAAGTTATAAATAAATATTCGTTGGGGATGATGGTCTTTATGAAATTAGGGATCAAACTCGCATATGTTTTACATTATTGGGAAGCCTCGTTGCAAAATCAACGACACAAACTAGCAGATGTTTGACATTATATGACTGTGATCTCAACGACATGAAACTTTCTTACACATTATAGCTATTTTCCTCTGCTTCGTATGTTCTGTTTTCTCCAGTAGGTTTTGCTTGAGTTGATTGAAGTTTCATTTTAAAGTTGTGTTTTATCATTGCAGGTTCTGCTAACTGGTTGATTCTAGTTCAAAATGAAGGTGAAAAATCTCTTAAAGCAAAAATTGTTCTTCCGGTTAACTCTTTACAAGAGCTGACACTGCCAAAACACCATAGTCAAAGGGTACGTCTTTCTATGTTCTTCCGAGTTGATTCCATTGATAAAAAAACGTTATCTTTGACATATTTATCTCTGGAAGTCAGAACTATTTTGTGATCTTTAATAATACAACACAAATTTGACTCTAGTTATTCCATCAAACTGAATCGACCTTTTTCATTTGCACAGGTAAACATATCCATTAGCGGAGACACAAACAAGATCATACTAGACACGGGAAAAGGAGAGTGTGCGCTTTACATGTACCCACCAGAAGAAAACACCTTACCATTCCACTTTCCCTCATATGAAAAGCTAGTGACGCCCATTAACGGCGCCTATTTCTTAATAGTATCCGTCGTTATTTTTGGGGGAACTTGGGCATTCTGTCTGTGCCGGAAGAATCGCCGTGCAGGCAGTGGAGTGCCTTACCGTGAGTTAGAACTGAGTGGAGGACCAGGCTTGGAAAGCGAGTCAGTGGTCCATGATGTGGAGACAGCGGACTGGGACGAGGGTTGGGATGATGATTGGGATGAGAATAATGCTGTGAAATCGCCCGGTGGTGCAGCAAAGAGTGTCAGCATCTCTGCCAACGGCTTAACAGCGAGGGCTCCGAACCGAGATGGCTGGGATCATGACTGGGACGACTAGTTTTTTTGTGTGTTTTTATCAGGGGATGGATAACTATTACAGAAAGAATCAAAATCACTTGGATACATATACCTGCAAAGAAGACAAGACAGAGAAACAAAAATGGTAAATGTATACGCAATTCTCCTATATTAATCTTTTAAAATTCTTTTTTACTAAGTTGAAATGTCACATTTTGTACTTCAGTCTCCCAACAGAACCTGTGTTTTGTTTAAAAAATCCTTAGTTTCACATTTTTGTATCATTTATACGAACGCATTTAGTTTTGTACTATCTATCTCTTCATTCACTTGCAAATCTTTGTACCAACACTTAATTGAGTGGGAATATTCATGAACGATCAACGGCAGGAAGGTAGTATATACATTATATATCTCTGTTTCTATTACTACAAATAATTAATTGATGCAAACTACTTATTTCTTATCTTGAATTAGGGGTAAGAGTCGACATAGAAAACGAAAAAAGGGGTTAATGGCTCCAACTAACGAAACCAAGCCATCCAAATGACAAACGAGTTTCACACAAATATCCAAAGAAGTAAAATTGCGGTGTCTGGGTACAAGCAAACCATGAAGAAATAGTAGAGTGGTAGAGATAAATCCTACTAAAGAGTCCCAAGTCTTGGAAATCTTCATTCTTTGATTTCTTCTTGTAGCCACCACAAAATTCTGACTCTCTGGGATCTTTTATGTGCACTGGAAGTTCTTGGCTACTCTTCTCTAGAGTTGAGCAGTTTGATCTATCAATTTTTTTCAATTGTTTATAGATGTTTTTGGAAGTCACAACAAGCAAAAACATGCCCATTTCGAAGTTCTCGAACATGGGCGTGGTTGAGCTTCACGTGGGGTGATCTCGACTTGAAATTCTGCATTGTCAGCTTCTTCAGGTGAAGCTGCAACCTCTGCGGTAACTCTCTCTTGGCTCTGTTCTGGACATCCTTTGACAACGCGGGTGCAACTGCTACCTGAACCAATCGTCCAATCTTCTGATACTTTCTCAGCACTTAGATTTTGCTCAGCTTCTTTCACTTTCAACATCTTTAAATAACTCCCACTGCTCCCAACACCTCTAAAAAACCTGCAACCCGGATATAATTAATTTCCTAAGACAGCTCTTAATAAAGAAGTCACTCTTTAAAAAACAGGGAAAAAGACAGTTTAAATAGGTTCAGTTAAAGAACTAACCTTAGGCCACACTTGAGAGCACTTCGATTCTCGGTATCTCACTCGTATGATCTATGACCATGAATTTAAGGGAGGCCTTAGTAGTACTACATGTACTAGATTGCGTGGATTTTGTAGGATTAGAGCTGCTAAAATGCTGGTTTTCAAGACGTTTAAAGATCTTTGAACAACTGATATACCCAATAAAGACATGCTCTGATGCAATATTCTCTACTATATTACCCTGATTACTCGACCTTCCAACTGGGAATGAAAATTCGATCCACGACCCTTCTTTTACTTCTAGTTTGAATGTGCATTTCACAGAAAAACAGCTGATTTGTTCTTGAGAGTTTGGAAATGAGACAACAGCCCATAAAGCTAGACCGGCAAGCCTATTTTCGTGCCAGTGTGGAGGCATCCTAATCTCTAATACAGATCCAACAGCTTCATGACAGAACCATGAAGGTAGTTCACCTCCAGGAAAGCAAGTACTGAACAAAGGCTCCGAATCCGAACTCTGCAAAGATATACACAGAGACGTGAATATTTTTGAAACAGAGGAACAGTTATTGAAGGAGATCATGGAACTGAACTGACATTGCAGCGATTTTTGTGCATCTAGCATTTCCTTTGAGCAAAGGAAGATATATCTTCTTTTGCACTCCTTTCGAGTTTGTTGCAGTTCGTGAAAATGAATGTGGCATAGATCTGTTGAGTTGTCGTAAGACATGCCAGTGGATTCGAGACTGTTGTAAGTGAGCAACAGCCGTGTGCATCTAAGTGTTGAAGATTTGGTGGAAGCTTTGGAATAGATGTAAGACTCTTACAATGCTTCAAGTCCAACCATTTTAGTTGAGAAATTTGGCTGATGTTATCTGGGAGAGAGCTGATGTTATCATTATTGCTTAAGCATAAACATTGTAACGACAATATCATCGGTATCTCTGTTATGGCTGTTGCATCCAATCGTAATATCTCTAAGATCTTGATGCGTTCGTGTATCGCTGGAAAATTTTGGAGCTTCGAACAATCTGAGAGTATCAATTCTTTAAGCGCTTTCAAGTCATCGAGACAATCCGGAAACTCCTTCAGCTTCGTGCATCCTTTCATATTCAATATAACAAGTCTCTGGAGGATATTGAAGTTCAAAGGAAGTTCTTTTATTAAAGTGCCATCCAAGTATAGAGTCTGTAGATTTTGTGAGATCACCCGGAATTCCTTAAGGTTTGAGCAGTTGCTGAGGATGAGAGTTTCTAAAGAGATTAAATTTATTTCTGGAAGAGACTTGAGACTTGTGCACCCTTTCAGATTTAGGAAAACAAGACTTTGAGCCTTTGATAAACCCGACAAGTCCCCCAAGTTACTTGAATGATTGAGATTGACCCACTTTAATTTTGGTGTATCCTGTTACAATACAAGTTTTAGCCACCATTTGAAAAAAAACAATCCATGTTAATTTTAGTCATTTAGTCAAAAGATAGCAGAGAGGCAAACCTTATCCTTATCATCACTCCAGATTCATTCAATCTTGCTGTAGGGAAGCTTAAGGTCGACAAGATTTTGAGGGTTGAATTCTGGTTGGTCTTCTTTCAATGGGAACTCCAGCCAGTGGAAATATCGAACCTCTTTCAGTGGGAAGTTTAGTCCATCAGGGAGGTTTATCTTATTGTTAGGTTTACATTGTTGAGGACAATGTGAGCTATAGATCTTGAGGTATCGGAGACCGAGCATCGGTTCGAAGGTGCAACTGTCTAAGCTCATCTCTCTCTTCATTTCATTCATGTTTAGGATAATCCCTCTGACTTCCGCGCCTTCCTGGTAGATAAGTCACGGTCGTCACATCTATTATTAATGATATACAGTAAGTCTTATAAAATGTATACAAAAGGTTTCTTGTTTTTAAAGCTCACCTCTATGTTCTTTAGCACATCAATTATGTCTTGGTGGTGCCACATTGCCACAACCTATGTGGCCCCCTTCCATCTTGAGCATATGCTCTTCGGCAAAGTTCCCTGGCGAAAGTATATAGTAAATCATGCATCTCTACTCGGCCATCAGAAGCGTTAATCATGAATTCATGAGAGCTTTTATTTGACTAGCAGCTTCAGATGAATTTAGTTAACTTGCAATGTAACTCTCATCTTACGATCTAAAACAAGCTATGTCGATAAATATGTCTTTATGCTCTTGACTCAGCTCATCATAACTTACTTGCAACACATCTCGAATACTCTGGCTGGAATTTTCTGCGAGTGTAGCCAATTTTGTTTTCCAGTGGTCCTCGTCTTTCCCATTAAGATCTGCGCCCAACAATTTTAGAGCTAGTGGATGACCTCTAACATAATGCACAAACTCTTTCGATAGCTTCATGATGACTTCATTGTTGTGTATGTTGGAATGATGATCAAAGGCGTAACGCCCAAAGTGACCTAAGCCGTCTTTGTGGTTCCACTGTGGAACAACATAAGTATAGTCAACCACATCTTGGATTAGTGACTTGTCGCTTGTTGCAATGACAATCCTACTTCCCTGCCTAATCCAGTCGCATCTCCCGAGAAGAACATCTATCTGTTCCTTGTCACTCACATCGTCGAGAACAACAAGCACTTTATGTGTATGTAATTCCATCTTGTAAGATTCGTATGCACATCGAGTAGATTCTATGTCTGGAACTCTCACACCGAGCAACTCTTCCAAGAGTAATGCAGGCAAGCAATCCAACCCGAGCTCCTTCGATGTTCTATGAATATCTTGGATTAACCCATGCCTTAAAGAACTTGCACTGCAAAGTTTCATATAACTTCCTTGCAAGAGTGGTTTTACCAATACCAGGCATCCCAACAACTCCCAAAATCTGAGTCTCCTCACAATCAAGATCTAGGTTCTCTTCCAATTCGTTCAAGCTCCATTTCGACTCGGTGCATACCTTATGGAAAAATGGCCAAAGCGATCCTCGACTCTTCAATCCTCTCGAAAAGCACATCTAAAGGTTTACCTTTTTGCTCATTTGTGTCTATGAATATGTTGACCCCATGGCTGACTAATGCACTTCTGAGATGGCTAACGAAGCTGTTCTACAACTCATCGCCTCGGAAGTTTACAAACACTTGATGCTGCGGCGGCAAGGGAAGTGCTTTGACCTCTGAAGAAGAAGAGGCCTCCTCCATCGGATTTTGTTAGGAACCAAATCGTTCTTCGGTTTCCTTTTGAGATACAAGACGACATGCTTGCACAAACAACCTTAATTTGCTAAGTTGGCTATGACTTCTTCCGGTGCACCTCTTTGAACTTCACCGAAACTTCTGATAAGAACTTGGCCGGCATCGATCACAATTCCAAGAAATTTGTATGCAAAACTAGGTCAACACTCTACTCGGAACGACTTCTTCATGGTGAGGGCAAAAATTTGCATCATTGGATTCTCCAAGTTGGAGGATTTCAAGGCTTCTGTAGTGGTTTTCTCTGAGAAATACACGTCATCTAAGACATGCATGGAGGAGCTGGTCAAGGTTTCCGAATGCCGGTGAAACAATGGTCTCGTGGTGGTTTTGGTGTTCTACGTACCCAGTGACGCAATCGTTTGAAATCTGGAATTTAGGCGATGTTAGAAGCGCTCTATTGAAAAATGTAGACTTACCAGGCCACGAGTTATACGATAAGCAAAGGTTTGAACTTTCAAGTATTAAGCATTTAACATTTAACTTAACTAGACCTCGTGAAGCAATCCACTTTTAACATTTACTCATTTTCTACAAAAAAAATATGCAGTGACTCTGACTTTGTAAAGTAGATTGTGGCTGAAAAGCTCAATATCACAGACAATAATATTGGAATCTACTCAAAGTTGCGGAAGATAGAAACATTGATTTACAAGCAACCATGGAGTGTCCGCAGTATAGGACTATGGGGTATGGCCGACATAGGGAAGACAACACTTGCTAAAGCTGCTTTTGATCAAATGTCTGGTGACTATGAGGCATCTTGTTTCATCAGAGACTTTAACAAGGCGTTTCATGATAAGGGACTTTATGGTTTGTTAGAGGAACACTTTGGGAAAATTCTTAGGGAAGAGGTTAGCATAAAAAGTTCGATTACAAGACCAGTCCTCCTTGGAAATGTTTTACGCCATAAAAGAGTTCTTGTTGTTCTTGATGATGTGCACAAGCCTCTAGATGCAGAGTCTTTTCTTGGAGGGTTTGATTGGTTTTTTTCTGGGAAACTTGATTATCATAACTTCAAGAGATAGACAAGTATTTTCTCTATGTCGGGTCAATCAGATATATGAGGATCCAGGTTTCAAAGAGGAAGAGGCTCTACAACTATTCTCGCGGTGTGCATTTGGAAAGGACATTGAAACTGATAGTCTCCAGAAACTATCAATGGAAGTGATTGACTATGCTAATGGAAATCCTTTAGCTCTGACTTATTTTGGAAGAAAAGCAAGGAATAATCCTAGAGAAGTAGACATGACATTCCTCAAACTCGAGCAATCTCCTCACATGAGATTCATGATGTAGTCAAAAGCACTTATGATTCACTTAGCTCCAATGAGAAGAACATTTTTCTTGATATTGTGTGTCTTTTCAGAGGAGGTAATATCGACTGCGTGATGCATCTGCTTGAGGGGTGTGGTTTCTTTCCACGTGTTGAAATCAATGTTCTTGTTGAGAAATGTTTGGTGACAATCTCAGAAGGCAGGTGTTATGAACCAAAGTCTTAGCCTTATCTCTTGTTATCGGACCCGTTGCTAATGCTTAAAGAGCAAAGATATTTAAAGTTAAGCTTCTTCTTAACCCAAGTCTCTCTTAGAGAATTAGGTTAATTTTTTGGAAGATAATTATTATTGATGTTTAGAGGTCTTTTTATCTCTTTACAACTGATTTAAAACCATAATTAAAAAAGAAAATTATCAAAACTTTTATCTAATATGAAAAAAAAACATAAAACTGGAAAATAAGAAGCTCCTTAAGCCTTAGGCTTGCGCCTTTGATACGTTATTCCGTATCTCGTATCAGCAGGTTGGTAATGCATAATTTAATCCAATGCATAGGTCGCAAAATTATCAATGGAAGAAAGAGGCGTTCCAGACTGTGGGATACTTTGAGCATTAAGTGTTTTCTAGAAGATAAACGAGTTTTGGTATGTTAATATCTGTTATTTTCTCACAAAAACTTAATATCTGTTTTTTTTGGTAAGAACAATAACTTAATATCTGAATGTGAGCCAACTTTCTTTATTGTTGTTTCAGGGCAGTGAAGATATCGAAGCCATATTTCTGGACCCATCTGTCTTAAGCTTTGATGTAAAAGCTGAGGCATTTAAGAATATGTATAGTCTTAGATATTTGAAGATTTGCAATTCCAATCCTGGAAACTGTCATGCACTACATCTTCCCAAGGGCGTCAAAACTCTACCAGATGAGTTAAGGTTACTGCACTGGGAAAATTTTTTGTTATCATCCTTACCACAAGATTTTAACACTAGGAATCTTGTTATACTCAACATGTGTTACAGTAAACTTCAGAAACTTTGGGAAGGAACCAAGGTAAGAAAAATCCGATATGCGTTTGACATATCAATTACTATTGCGGCTCTGTTGTTTTTTCTCTTAACAATTTGTTTTTTTTCTAGGAACTTGGGATGCTGAAGAGGATCATGCTTTGTCATTCACAACAACTAGTTGATATACTAGACCTTCAAAACGCTCGAAATATTGAGGTAATTGATCTCCAAGGATGTGCAAAACTACAACGATTTATAGCCACATGTCATTTCCAGCATCTTCAGGTGATAAATCTATCTGGTTGCATAAAGATTAGAAGTTTCCCAGAGGTTCCACCTAATATTGAGGAGTTGTATCTCGAACAAACTGGCATAAGATGATCAATACCAACTGTGACCCTCTCTCCACAAGATAACTCATTTATTTATGATCATGGAGATCACAAATTCTTGAATCGGGAGGCCTTGTCTGATTCGCAAAGTTTGTCAGTGATGGTTTATTTAGAATACCTCAAAGTTCTTGAGCTGTCTTATTGCTCAGAGATTGAGGTTATTCAGAGTATCCCAAAAAACCTGCGAAAGTTATACCATGGTGGCACTGCCATACAAGAATTGCCTTCACTCGTGCATCTCTCTGAACTTGTTGTATTAGATTTGGAGAATTGCAAACGCCTTCAAAAGGTACTAATGGGAATAGGTAACTTGAATTCTCTTACGGTGCTTAATCTCGCTGGATGCTCTCAGAGCTTAAGGATATTCAAGGTATCCCAAGAAATTTCGAAGAGTTATATCTTACTGGCACCGTAATATAGGAAGTGCCATCGTCAATCAAGCATCTCTCAGGACTTGAGTAGTATTAGATTTACTGAATTGCAAAAGGCTTCAACATCTTCCGCTGGAGATTGGTCAATTGAAATATCTTGTCACACTCGAGCTATCGGATCCATCTGGGATGTCCATAAGAGAAGTATCAGCATCAACCACCCAAAATGCAACATCAGAAATTGACATGAGTAATTTGAATCATCTTCTCTTGGCTTTCAATGAGAATGCATATCAGCGTCAAGAATATTTGCCTCTACCAAGGCTGCCATCTTCAAGTTTACACGGTTTGGTCCCAAGATTTCATGCCCTAGTATCTTTGTCCCGATGCATATACCAGAAGAGATTTGTACCTTTCCTTCAGTAAAACTATTGGATCTTGGTCGGAATGTTTCAGCAAAATCCCTGAAAGCATAAAGCAGTGATCTAAACTACATAGCCTTAGATTAAGACATTGTGGAAACCTCAAATATCTTCCAGAGCTTCCCCAAAGCCTGAAACTCTTGAACGTGCACGGTTGTGTGTCTCTAGAGTCAGTTTCTTGGGGATTTGAGCAGTTTCCTAGTCATTCCACCTTCAGCGATTGCTTCAGTAGGTCTCCAGAAGTGGCTAGAAAACGAGTGGTAAAAGGCCTGGCTAAAGTAGCAAGCATTGGCAACGAACGGCAGCAGGTATCTCTCTCATTCTCATTCCTTCTTTTTCACTCATACAGACACTTGCATGTATCTAATTTTGTTTTTATTGTTGGGACCAGGAGCTCATCAAAGCACTTGCATTCAGTGTTTGCGGGTTATTAAAATTAAACTTGAATTTGGGTCAAGCTTAATTATGGGTTCATAATCCAATTATCCATTATTGGACTAAACCCAAAATTAAGACCAACTTCTAGAATTTCTCTATAAATATTATTAGAGTTCATCAAAGTATTCTAGAGAATTCTAAAAGATATTTATGTAAGATATTTATGTAGAGTATTCTAGAAGTTGTATGAAAAAAATCTAGATATTGTATTAAGAAAATTCTAGAAATTAAGAAAAAATCTAGGAAGTAAAGAGGTTAGTAGAATAATCTAGAACATTTTGTAATATAGTTTGTGAGGCTATATTAGTACAAAGAAGTTGAACAAGAGAAATAAAGTAAAGTTTATTAAAAGAGTGTTCATCATAAGTTCCTAATCTCTCTAAAAGTCTTTCAACTATTCTATAATTGTTCTTCCATATTCTTCTTCATACTTAGAAGTTTTGTTTCTCTTTTGGATATTACGATCTTAGGCTAGTACTAAGCACTACTAAGGTTTCTATACACGGGTCTGCGGGAGCAGGTCTGATCTCCTCTTACAATTTGCGGGCAGGTCCATTTGCAACTATAGAGCTAACTCCTTCTCTGCGAAAGACACTCTTGGGCTTTGCTATCTTCGTTGTCGTTACATTTTCAGATGATAGTCACAATAACGCTGGTCTTAGCGTTAGGTGTGCGTAAGCAGATGGAAGACTAAGAAAAGGGTCGCTGGTAAAGCAGAGAAAGTCTTTAGGTGTTGGGCTCCGAGAGAAGCTCCTGAAGTTCAAAGGGATCACATGTTTGTGATAGAGTATGGAAACAACCATCAACAGTCAAGACACCTCACCTAATTGATCCTGTAATTACTGTGAATATTTATCTTTTCTATTCTAAGATCTCTCCCTCTTGTATAAATCCTCAATCTCTCTATTGGATACAATCATCGATTTCCATAATTCAATATGGTATCAGAGCCACAATAGGTTTTCTAACCTATCCTCAGCCGCTCCTCTCTTTTTTTTCTTCTTCCTCGTTGTGCTTTCTTCAAAATCTCTGTTTTCTTCTTCCATCTTGCTCCTCTGTTCGTCTCTGTTTTTCAGAGTTCTTCTCGGTTTCCCTCTGTCTCGCTTACGATGGCTTCAGAGACATCAGCTGAACGTACGTCCGTCTTCAACGCACAAGATCCTCAGAGTACCTTGCTATCGGTCAACATGTCAAGTGTAACCAAACTCACCACACAAAACTATCTTATGTGGCGTTGTCAGGTCCGTGCTCTGCTTGAGGGTCATGAACTTCAGCAGTTTATTGACTCCGCTGCACCAGATCCTACATTCATAGTTAATGTTTCCTCTGCTCCAAATCCGACTTATGCCCCTTTGTGTCGGCAATATCGCCTTCTATACAGCTCTATGATTGGAGCCCTCACTTTATCTGTTCAATCACTTGTTTCTACAGCCACCACGATGAGAGAAGTCTGGGACAGTCTTGCTGAAGCGCTGGGAAATCCTTCTTGTGGTCATGTTCGTCAACTCAAATACTAGCTGAGAACGTGTGTCAAAGGGACGAAATCGATTAGTGAATATCTCCGCCTCATGAAATCCAAATCTGATGATTTAGCCCTCCTCGGCAAGCCTTTTGATCCTAAAGATCTCACGGAGCAGATATTGGTTAGTCTAAGTGAAGAATATAAACCAGAAATTGATGCTGTTAATGGTCGGGATAATCCGATTTCATACACTGAGCTTTATGAGCGTCTGCTCAATCGTGAAGCAATGTTACTCTGCAGCGAACACTCTTCAGTCCACCCAATAGTAGCTAATGCGGTCAACACTCGCTCTCGTCAACCACCACAATCCTACAGCTCAAACCAAAATCGCTTCAATAACACTTCCTATCAGCAACGATTCAACAATAACAACACTCAGCCTCGATTCAACAAACCTTATCTCGGCAGATGTCAAGCGTGTGGGATTCATGGACATAGCGCAAAGTTTTGTCCTTAGTTTCGTCTGATTCGTGGTTCGGCTTCATCTCTGCAATGGCCTCCACTGTCCTAACCAACTCAGTCGTCTCAGCCATGGCACCAGCCGTATGCTCCTCGTGCGAATGTGGCCATGCTCTCTGACTCGTCCACATGGTTGGTGGATTCTGGAGCCTCACATCACATGACGACTGACATAGCTAATCTCTCAGCCCACAATCCATATGGAGGTGGTGACAATGTTCATCTTGGTGATGGCTCTGCCTTATCAATCACGCACTCAGGTTCTTCTTTTCTATCCTCTTTTACTAAAGCATTCTTTTTAAATAATGTCTTACGTGTTCCTTCGCTTGATAAGAATCTTATTTCTGTTTTTCAATTATGTACCACTAATGGTGTTGCTGTCACCTTCACACCCACGTACTTTCACGTTCAGGATTTACAAACGGGAGCTCTTCGTCTGGAGGGCAAGCCTAACAATGGTACTTATGAATGGCCTAAACAGCGATCATCCGTATAACCATCCTTAGCGTTTGCATCAACGGTCAAGGCATCTTTATCCGATTGGCATTCTCGCCTCGGACACCCCACTTTTCCTATTCTTCAAAAACTTATTTTTCAATTTAATTTACCTATTTCAAATAATGCTTTGCTTGCTCATCCGTGCACTGCTTGCTCAATCAATAAAATGCATAAATTACCTTTCACTACGTCTACCTTAAAATCGTTGTGTCTTTTAGATATTGTCTTTTCTGATGTGTGGACTTCACCTATTATTTCTATCGATGGTTTTAAATATTATGTCATTTTTGTTGATCATTTTACTCGATATACATGGTTGTATCCTTTAAAACAAAAATCTCAAGTTTTAAATATTTTTATGACGTTCAAAAATTTGGTTGAAAATCGATTTCAATCCAAATTGCGAACTTTATATACTGACAATGGGGGTGAATTTATTGGTCTACGGACATTTCTCTCAAGTCATGGTATCTCACACATGAAAAGTCCGCCTCATACTCCGGAACACAATGGGATTGTTGAGCGCCGTCATAGACACATAGTTGAGACGGGCTTAGCATGTTGTTTTCCATGAAACAGTTTTTCCATTTATGAAGCATCCTCCTCGAGACATCACAGAACTACCGACACCAAATGAACCCTTCGGTCCACCTATCTCCATTATCACTCCACAGGTTTCTCGTCATACGTCTCTACCGTCGGTTCACACGCCTGGTGCACCTTCTCCTTCACAAGATCAGAATCTGTTGGTTAATACCACATTGACTCCTTTGTCACCTTCCAATACTGAATCTCCAACCTCACCAATCGTTGACTCTTTCTCTCCAGCACAAAACGCAACTCCATCATCATCTCCTTCCCCAACGCCACCAACTTCACCATCTGAGGACACGCAGCCAATAGTGCAAATATCAACTTCTCAACCACCTCCACCGGCCCCTACTCGTATAAGTACTCGGATTCGAAAACCAGTTCAGAAACTCAATCTTCATAGCACGATTGCTCCATCCCCCGATTGGATCCCGAAAACAGTTGCTGAAGCTCTTAAAAGCTCTCATTGGCGTCAAGCCATGAGTGAAGAAATAAATTCACAAATTCGAAATCATACTTGGGATCTTGTTAATAAGTCTAATGCTTCTAATGTTGTTGGTTGCAGGTGGGTGTTTACTATAAAAAGAAAAAAAGATGGCACCATTGATCGTTACAAGGCTCGGCTTGTGGCGAAAGGATACAATCAACTACCAAGAAACCTTTAGCCCAGTTGTCAAGCCAGCTACCATTCGGATCATTCTTAGCACGGCTGTCACCGCGATTGACCTTTAAAACAACTCGACGTCAACAATGCATTTCTTCAAGGACATCTACAAGAGGAAGTCTATATGGTGCAACCTCCAGGTTTTCAAGATAAAGATAATCCAAATGCAATCTGCAAACTTCGTAAAGCGGTTTATGGCCTCAAACAAGCACCACGGGCTTGGTACAATGAGCTCCGGACCTTTCTTATTCACTCGGGCTTCAAAAATTCTGTTGCGGATGCCTCTCTCTTTATATACAATCAAGACAGCATCATTCTCTACATACTAGTCTATGTCGACGACATCATCATCACCGGCAACAGCTCACCTCATATATCCCGGTTTATCACTTCCCTATCTACTCGTTTTTCTCTTAAAGATTTGGGTGATTTATCCTATTTTCTTGGAATAGAAGTAACTCGTACGAAACATGGTTTACATCTCAATCAATGTCGTTATATTACAGATCTCCTACACAAGACGAACATGATGGAGTCACGATCAGTACCTACACCGATGTGCTCCAATTCCCGCCTCACACTTCACTCGGGCAACGTCTTGGATAATACCACAGAATTCAGGACTATCGTTGGCAGCCTACAATATCTCTCCTTCACAAGGCCAGACATCTCGTTTTCCGTCAATAAGCTATCACAATTCATGCACCGCCCCACCACTGATCATTGGATAGCTCTACGCCGCCTTCTTCGCTACCTCGCTGGTACCACTTCCGTTGGTGTTCATATTCGAACTGACAACAAACTTGACCTCCATGCTTTTACCGATGCCGATTGGGGTGGAAACAAGGACGCCTATACATCTACGAGTGCCTATATTGTGTACCTAGGAAGCCACCCGATTGCGTGGTCTTCTAAAAAGCAAACGGGTGTTTCCCGCTCTTCGACCGAAGCTGAATACCGTTCTTTAGCTTCCACTACATCTGAGCTATGCTGGATCTCCTCCATTTTACAGGAACTTGGTCTTCATAATACGCATAAACCGGTGATCTATTATGACAACATTGGTGCTACATACCTCGCCGCCAATCCGGTCTTCCACTCTCGTATGAAGCATCTCGCGTTAGATTATCATTTTGTTCGACAATTTGTGCAAAGTGGACAACTCCGAGTCACACATGTTACCTCCGACGACCAATTAGCAGATGCTCTAACCAAACCGCTGCCTCGCTCTCAGTTTCAAACTCTTCTTGTCAAGATCGGACTAACTCCCGCCCGTCCATCTTGAGGGGGTGTGATAGAGTATGGAAACAACCATCAACGGTCAAGACACCTCACCTAATTGATTCTGTAATTACTGTGAATATTTATCTTTCCTATTCTAAGATCTCTCCCTCTTGTATAAATCCTCAATCTCTCTATTGAATACAATCATCGATTTCCATAATTCAATAGTTTGTGTTTTATGAGGTTGTTGAAATGCATCGAGGTTGTGGTGAAGGAAACAAACCTAATATAATGGTTGATCACGTTGAATTTAAATTCCAAGCAGTAAATGGGAGGAATAAGGTATTTATAGGCGGTAATTGCATGGTGACAGAATGTGATGTTTGTGTTATAACAGCTGCAACTGGTGCGGCGAGTCTGAGTGTAATAAATGCAAGTAAAGATATGAGTTTAAGTAAGAATCATTCTATAAAGCTTTCAAGTCTGCTAGGTAAGTTTCGATTTAGGCGCGCTGGGAGGTTTGGTGGTTGTGTTTGCGTAAATTAAGGAAAGTTAAGAGAGAAAAGAGTGTATGTGTGCGTGCCCAAAAGCAGAAAAATGAAGTATGTATGAAATGTAATTTGCATACGCCATAAACTAAAAAAAAACAATTAGTGCCTGTTGAATGAGAAAAGTAGTCAAGTAGGGGTTTTCTTTCTATGTAGGTTTCTAAGCTCTAGGAAGAAAATGAGGTAAATGTTAAAAGACTGAAGCACAGAAAACAAGGATCAGAAGAGAGATGACACTCCGCTTAGAAGAAAGAAGGTAACAGAGAAAAAATGGTGGCATGCATAAGTTCGTCCTTAACCACTGCAGAAACATTATTGCTAAAAGTAAATCGCTTAACGGTTCTGAGTTAGTAGTAATTGTATTCAAGGTTGGCTTACTCTGTGTCGGAAATCTAAATCTTAAGACATGTATGATCGAAAGGGCGGGTTCTCATAAACGTAAAGTGGTTTGCACGTTAGACAAGGCCCACTTGTAACTGGGCCTATGAGGTCAACAGAAACAAGAATAGAAAGCCCATGCTTACGTAAACTAACTAACAAAAGAGTTATAATCAAAATAGGCCCCAGTTTTTCCCTTTTTCCGGAGTATATATATATTAAGAGTTACCAGCTCAGCCACGAGCCGCACCACCGCACACAAAAATACGCGTTTTTTATAAATTCTCTCTTTCTTTACTTTACCCACATAAATGATGAACTGTCATCCAATCTTATACCATACCATACCAATCAGCATTATCCTACGATGGTCGGACATGTAATTCCAGCTGTTATTCCAAGGTCATTATCGTCACTTCAAACATCCTTCTCAAGCCGGCTTCAATTAATTAAAACCGATAAACAATATCTAAATTAAAATTTAAATTAAAACGCGTAGAGGGAGGCAACAATGCTGTCCGTTTTGTCTTCTTAACTATACTTACCCTCTCCACTCATTAATTGTTTTTTCTCAACTCTTCTCTCTCTCTCTCTCTCTTCCCCTAAATATCTCTGTCTTCTCCAAAACCAAAACTCTCCGATTTCATCGCTTAGGGTTTCTTCCCCGATTCTTCAGGTATGTTATCATCATCTTCTCTTCACTTCACTCAACTGTAATCAAACTTCAATGTTACCTGTTACATCGTTTCTTTAACTCTTCCCGGTATTAATTTCGTAATCAAAATGAGCATAGCTCTTTCCATTTTTAGATCTGTGAAAATTCGTAGGTTTGATTTTGTGTTATCTTTGATAGATCTGAGAAGAAGATCTTTCCGGGGAACTGTTCTTGATCGATGAAGATCACGACGGAGGGGCGATTCCGTCTCTCTCTTCTTCTTCTCTTATCTGCAACTACTCTAATCTCAGCTGCTGATTACTCGCCAACAGAGAAGATCTTGTTGAATTGCGGTGGTGCTTCTGATCTCGTCGACACAGATAACCGTACATGGATCTCCGATGTCAAATCCAAGTTCTTGTCTTCTTCATCAGGAGACTCCAAGACATCGCCGGCGTTAACACAAGATCCTTCTGTTCCCGAAGTTCCTTACATGACGGCTAGAGTTTTCCGATCTCCTTTCACTTATACTTTCCCTGTAGCATCAGGTCGTAAGTTCGTGCGTCTTTACTTCTACCCCAACTCGTACGACGGTCTCAATGCGACGAACTCGCTCTTCTCTGTCTCCTTTGGTCCTTACACTCTTCTCAAGAACTTTAGTGTTGCTCAGACCGCGGAGGCGTTGACTTACGCTTTTATTATTAAGGAGTTTGTTGTGAATGTTGAAGGTGGAACATTGAACATGACGTTTACACCGGAATCAAGTCCGTCTAATGCTTATGCGTTTGTGAATGGGATTGAGGTGACTTCAATGCCTGATATTTATAGTAGCACTGATGGGACTTTGGCCATGGTGGGATCATCTGGTTCTGTTACTATTGATAACAGTACTGCTCTTGAGAATGTTTATAGGCTCAATGTTGGAGGGAATGATATCTCGCCTTCTGCGGATACAGGTCTATACAGATCGTGGTATGATGATCAGCCTTATATCTTTGGTGCAGGGCTTGGGATTCCAGAGACTGCTGATCCTAACATGACGATTAAGTATCCTACGGGGACTCCTACGTATGTTGCTCCTGTGGATGTTTATTCAACCGCGAGGTCGATGGGTCCAACAGCTCAGATCAATCTCAACTACAATCTGACTTGGATTTTCAGCATTGATTCTGGGTTTACTTACCTCGTCAGGCTTCATTTCTGTGAGGTTTCTCCCAACATCACTAAGATTAACCAACGGGTGTTTACAATCTACCTCAACAATCAAACAGCTGAGCTAGAAGCTGATGTGGCTGGCTGGACGGGAGGAAACGGGATTCCGTATCACAAGGATTACGTGGTGAATCCACCAGATGGAAAGGGACAACAAGATCTATGGCTTGCTCTTCATCCAAACCCACGTAGCAAGCCTGAATATTATGATTCTATTCTTAACGGAGTAGAGATTTTCAAGATGAATACCTCTGATGGTAATCTGGCAGGTCCCAATCCCATACCTGGTCCACAGGTGACTGCAGATCCATCTAAAGTCCTACCCCCGCGTACTGGGAAATCAAAGAGCCATACGGCTGTTGTTGCAGGCGCAGCCAGTGGTGCGCTTGTACTGGCCCTTATCATCGGTTTCTGTGTATTTGGTGCTTACCGCAGACGTAAGCGTGGTGATTACCAGCCTGCAAGTGATGCAACATCAGGGTGGCTTCCACTGTCTCTGTATGGAAACTCACATTCTGCTGGCTCGGCAAAGACAAACACAACAGGAAGTTATGCCTCGTCCCTTCCGTCAAATCTATGCCGCCACTTCTCGTTTGCTGAGATCAAAGCAGCCACTAAAAACTTTGATGAGTCCCGGGTGCTTGGTGTTGGTGGTTTCGGCAAGGTTTACAGAGGAGAAATTGATGGCGGAACTACAAAGGTGGCCATCAAGCGAGGCAACCCAATGTCTGAACAAGGTGTACACGAGTTCCAGACTGAGATTGAAATGCTTTCGAAGCTTAGACACCGTCACCTTGTGTCGCTGATTGGATACTGTGAAGAGAACTGCGAAATGATTCTAGTGTATGATTACATGGCTCATGGGACAATGAGAGAGCATCTCTACAAAACCCAGAATTCTCCTCTTCCGTGGAAGCAACGTCTTGAGATATGCATTGGGGCAGCCCGAGGTTTACATTATCTACACACTGGTGCAAAACATACAATCATCCACAGAGATGTGAAGACAACTAATATTCTACTGGATGAGAAATGGGTGGCCAAGGTCTCTGATTTCGGTTTATCGAAGACTGGTCCTACACTAGACCACACACACGTAAGCACGGTCGTGAAAGGAAGTTTCGGTTATCTTGACCCAGAGTATTTCCGACGACAGCAACTGACTGAGAAATCCGATGTCTACTCCTTTGGCGTCGTTCTTTTTGAAGCCCTATGCGCGCGTCCAGCCTTGAACCCGACACTGGCAAAGGAACAAGTGAGCTTAGCTGAGTGGGCACCATACTGCTACAAGAAAGGCATGCTTGATCAGATTGTTGATCCATATCTCAAGGGCAAGATCACACCTGAATGCTTCAAAAAGTTTGCTGAAACCGCGATGAAATGTGTACTAGACCAGGGCATTGAGAGACCATCGATGGGAGATGTTCTGTGGAACTTAGAATTTGCGTTGCAGCTTCAAGAAAGCGCAGAGGAGAGCGGAAAAGGAGTGTGCGGTGACATGGACATGGATGAGATTAAGTACGATGATGGCAACTGTAAAGGGAAGAACGACAAGAGTTCTGATGTGTATGAAGGGAATGTGACGGACTCGAGGAGCAGTGGAATAGACATGAGCATCGGTGGTCGGAGTTTGGCCAGCGAAGATTCAGATGGACTCACTCCAAGTGCTGTGTTTTCTCAGATCATGAATCCGAAGGGACGTTAGAGAGTTTTAAAACACGGTACACTACCTACCTTTCTAAACCGGCTCCATCCGAAGGAGACGGGTTCGTTTCTCTCTTATATTTTTTCTTAACTATTTATTATTCTCTTTGCTGTTATTTATTTAGAATTTTGGATTGTGTATTTGATACTACCACGATGGAGAGTGTAAAAAATAATGTATTTCTTTTTTTTTCTTTCTACAAAACATTAAACATGAATCGCGGTCAATGTACTATTTGGTTTGTTGTCTATAACGCTTTTGGTAATGGATGCTTCGTTACTAACCATTACAAGTCAGAACTCTTGTGAACAAAACAGGCGACCCACTTACGAGAGAGTGAAACCAAATGAAACTCTAGTAAAAGCCGGACTGGGGACAGATAACTTCACAAACGAGTGTAAAATAAATTGCGACGCAAATGGTAACCGAGTGCATCAATCACCACTTCTCTGTTTTATATGGATATTTTTAAACTAATCATGAGGTAGGTAAACTACAACTGAGTATACACCTTCTTACGGAATCCTACAGTAGTGTCTTTTCTTGCAAATATTTTGTTTAAACACTAAGGGTCCAACAAAAAGCTCAAATCTGTATGTTGTACAAGCAACACTTTGAAAGAAAAAACAACGAGTAGAATAACTCCTATTTTTATTGTTTTTCTTTTGGTTGCATAAAAATTTAAAAGAGTGAGACAGGATTATTTTTCCAAGCAGCTCTCTTGTTTTAAACTATAACAAACAGGGGGAAAAGAGAAGCAAAAAGAGTCAAAGAGGAGGGAAGAGGTCAGGAGGAGAGTCGAAAGCATTGTCGAAGATGAGAGAATGATGAGATTCATCATCAATGTTAAGTAGCCAGTTTGTATCCTTCACATCTTTAACATTCAAGAGTGCGTCGTAACGAGCACTATCGTTCTTATTCTCTGTGTTATCTCCTTCTTTGGTTAAGCTTCTTCCATCTTCCTCTTCATGGTTGCTGCTGCTGCAGCTGCCTTCACTACTACCACACGGCTTTCTTAGACCCGAAGAAGAAGATCTGATGCTGTGTGGGTACAACATTGTGCTCGAAAACGCATGAGTACCAACTTTACCATTTCGTGCCACGTCCTGCATTTGAAGTGACACTATTATCGTTAAGCAAAACCTCATAAAAAACGTTACTATACTATTGACCACGATATACGTTTTAAAATGACAAAAATATTCGGCTCTAATAAAACAATGACAAGAGAACGTTACCAAGTGATTGATAGCCATTTGAACCGAAGCTCTTGACAATTTCCTTCCTGACCTAGTTGAATCCGCAACAGTTGCAGATGGCTTTACAGACTTGGGAGTTGCTGTTGTATGCGAGACGCCTGAAAAAGTCGGAATCAGAGAAGGAGAAGCAGAGCGCCCTTTAGGCCTTGTTCTTGTAACATCGGGCGAGGTGTTTCGCTTTGGCGAATTAACATTCCCCACTGGTCTACCGAACGCTAGAGTGACTGCTTCTTTTAATCTTGGCGGTGTCCGAGGTGTTGTTGAAACTGATGTGCATCCATCAGGAAGAACACACCCACGTGATGACACAGACGCAGAACGCACATTGGCCTTACTTGAATTTGCTGAAATCTGAGGCTTTGATCTTGGAGTCAACGATCTTGATCTTTGAGCGTCTCCAGCTTTTTTGAAGGAAGGAGTGGTTGAAGTAGTTGTACTGATTCTTGAAGGAGTTGATGATGGTGATGGTGTTTTGCGTGATGAAGGAGTTAAAGATCGAGACACAGTTCTCTTTGGAGAAGAAATCGAAGCTGAAGTTGTTGTTGTCGTCTTCTTGGGGACCGAAGAGGATCTGAGAGTGGGAATGTTGGAGGGACGAATCGTTGAACCGCTTCTCGTTGGTCTTGAAGATGGATCGCTCTCGCTCTGCGCGAATGAGATTAAAAATCTTACATGAACCTCTTTAATTATATGATAACATGAATTATTATAGCCAAATATTTGTTGCATCATACCCTTGAACCAGTCCTTGTAGTAGAAATGGACTGAAGCTTCAAAGTTGTGTTTCTAGCTTCTAGAACCAATCTAGAGAGAGTTCCCAGTGGAACTTCAGGAATGGTATAAAGCCTAAAAGCAACAAAGATTATAACTCGTTTACATTGTCTATTTAAAGTATATTATTGTGTATATATATTCGACAAAAAGAAAAATGAGGGAGTATATCAAATAATTTACTGGTCATTTCCATGTTTCTTCTCATCATCAGATTTAGGCTTAGCAACTTTAGCTTGTTCTCTCCCTGGTTTAAGCAAAACTGCATGCCACATAGAACATGCTACACCGCATTAATATATGGAAACAATAGTAATTGATTGCATACACAGAAGGTCTTTTTGATATTGGTGCATCATCGATTTAAACATATCCTCCTCCATCTTGGTAACTAATTCACATAAATTAGTTACTTCTCAAAAAAAAAAAAAAAAAAAAAATCTATCAAATTGTGGAAACAGAATGAACAGATTAAATAATTCTTTCTCTTGGAATGCAAAACGTGACAGCAAAATCTAAATACAACTAGAATAACGATTTCGATGTGTGTTGTTGTAGAAAAGCAAAAGACAAGTCAATGGGAGCGATGGTAGAAAGATAGATAGATGATCATACCATCCAAAGAGGCCTCACGGTTGACTGAGAAGAGAACCAAATTCTCATCCGCGGGGCGGTTGCTTTTTCCAGCGAGAGACTTCTTCAGACTCCGATCGTTCATCGGCGGTTTATAACACGACAACAGAGAACAGAGAAAAGAAAACAGAATTCAGATAGAGACAAAAGAGAGAGATAGAGAATGTTTCAAAATTTGTTTGAATAATTAAAATAAAAAGAGTTGACAAAGAAAAATGAAAGAGTGAAAAAGATGTTAGAAAAGTGGTGGCAAGAAGTGGGTGGGGTAGTTCAGTTTTTAAGGGAGTCAGCTTCAAGAGGCATTTTTCATTCCGTGTTGTTTTAGTTTTCATGTCATTTTCTTGCAATTTTTAATATTTTTGAGTATTTTTATATATTTTTGGAAGCTGCTTTAGAACACGAGAATTATATTTTTATATACATTTTTATACTATTTTGTACATGTATCAATATATATAAACTCAATACCCATTATCAAATTAAAGAAAAAAACATAAAAACTCAAATGGAGGTGATTATCTTATGACGTGTAAATACTAAACAGATGTGTCACAATACGATGCACGAAAGAAATTAGTTATATAACCGATTTATTTGATAATTTAATTTATTCGGTTTGCTTTGATTCGGCCAAACTCTGTTTTCCAATCCAATTTAATTAAAAATACAAGATACCATTTTTCAAAAATACAACTAATTTTTTGTCTAGTTTTTAAAATACCATAAATATAGATCTATGTACTTTTATAGATTATGTTTAAAAAATATTTGTAAAATTCTATAAGACTTTTATTACGTATGTTATAAAATATTTATTATAAAGATTTATAAATTTTGTAAGACACGTCATAAAATGTTATTTTTGGACAAAATATTTTTTGGTAGTATTTTTGAAAAGTGATATTATAAAGTAGTATTTCTCAAATAATATTATAGTAGTTTTAGATCCGCGCTACAACAAAAATATAATATTTGTAAATAGATTAACATGATATTTGATCTTAAAATGTAATTTTACGAATAAAAACAATTTTTTTCACACCCATCGAATCCAAAGAGAGGCTTGATATGCTAAACGAGATGAATGGTGTGTGGTCAGAGCTTCAAATTCATGATACCTTGTGTTCAAATGATCTTATATGTATTGGACTCTTCTAATCATATAGAGCCTGGCCTGTTAGTTTAATCGGTTAGAGGGATTTACATCGGGTATTTAGATATATGGGATGGTTCTACGTTTGGCCCATCGGGAATTGAAAATTTTCAGAATTTTATTGATGATACAAATCATACAATCTTGGCTTTTGTGAATTTGAGGAAACTTGGGTACTTCAAACGAGATTTTGTGAAGGTAGTCTAAACTGAGACAATTAAGATGAATCAAAATGTCAAATAGTGAAGTTTTGACAGGGAATATGTTCAATTTATGTAGTTCCAAACCCTAAAGCAATTGATGGAACAAGGGTTTGTTTCTTTTATCTGCATCCTTTCTGAACTGTTCTTAATAATGTAAGCTCCGAACCCTAATTCTTAAATCTTTTCTTCTTTGATGTTTTAGTGGTGCAAGTTCGAAAAAGCTAGGTTTTGTGAGTCAGGACAGGATCAGTGAGTTGCCTGAAGCTTTGCTTCTGCAGATACTGTCTTCGCTTCCAACAAAATTTGTCATAGCCACAAGTGTTTTGTCTAAACGATGGCGTTCTCTTTGGAAGTTTGTACCAAGACTCGAGTTTGAATCTTATGGTAACATCATATACAAATTTGCAGAAGATGTTACCAGGTCTTTGCTTTCACATAAAGCTCCAGTTCTAGAGTGTTTGCATCTGATAGTTAGAGATCAATATTGATGGTGTATATGTTGGAGTATGGGCTACAATTGTATTTGCACGCCATGTACTCGATCTTAACTTTCTGCATGGCCCGCCAGTCAGACTTCCAAGTAGCTTGTTTTGCTTTGACACACTTGAGACCTTGAAACTCAAGGATTACGTTCTTCTTGATGTTCCTTCTCCGGTTTCTGTGAAGTCCCTTAGAACTCTTCACCTTCGATCCGTGGTGTACAGAGACGATGAATCTGTTCGTAACCTTTTTTCTAGCTGCCCTAATCTTGAACATTTGGTCGTGCATCGAGGTTTCTCTTATGATGCTGTAGTGAATTTCATCATTGAGGCGCCATATTTGAAGACACTATCGCTTGACGATCCCTTTAGTGGACGAGAGAATGGGGGCTACGTTATAAACGCTCCTTCTTTGAAATACTTGGAAATTGAGTGTTTAAAAGGTTATAAGTTTTTTTCTTATTGAGAATGCATCCCAGCTAGTTGAGGCAAATATTAGAAACGTTTCTAAGATAGTCAATGAGAAGATTTTGGGATCTCTCAAGTCAGTCAAACGACTTTCCTTGGACTTATCAGCTTTGCAGGTAATTTTGCGGGGGTTTTTTTTTTACCGCAGTCGACTTTTATTTGTTGTTTCTGTAGATACTAACTCTTGTCTCATGAATAGATTACATATCCTACTGAAGTTATGTACTATCAGCTGGTATATCTAGAGATGTGTACACATAAAGTGGAGTGGTGGAATCTACTTACGCACATGCTTGATAGCTCTCTTAAACTGCAAGTCCTCAAGCTCATTGATGTAAGACAGCTTTTCATTATTAGTCAGCTAGCTATTGGTGATGGTCTCTCATTGGGGTTAATTTTTAAGGACTAATAATAACATACATTGCATTTTCTTTTTGGTAGCATTATACTCATCAGAAAAATCTAGAATTTGACAAACAATATAAAGACCAAGGGAAATGGAATCAACCAAAGTATGTCCCTGAATGTTTGCTGTCCCATCTCGAGACATTTGTGTGGAGAAATTGCAACTGGGGAAGAGAAGAAGAGAAAGAAGTGGCTACTTACACTCTTAAGTAACGCAAGATGGCTGAAGAAGGCAACTTTCTCCACGGATCCCATTGAATCGAAAAGGCTCTGTAAGTTGGCAAAAAGACGTAAGATGCGCAACGAGTTGGATGGTGTGGTCATGGCTTCCAATTCAAGCCACCTTGTGTTCGATTTCGAATGATCTTATATGTATTAGACTCATTCTCATCACATAGAGCTTTTACTACATGTTGTTAGTTTAATTTGTTTAGAAGGATTTATAAACAAATTAGTTTTATTTTTTCAGAAGTCAAGGAAAAACTTATTATTAATTTTTTTGGGGGTTAAATGTTGATTTGATTAAAATCGAGAAGAGTCGTTCTACAACAAACACTGTTTGGTTTAATAATTAGGATGATGTCTTCGTCTTAAGATTCAAGCAACAAGAGCCATTGGATAAGTTTTCTTTTCTTATTTAAAGGAACTGATAGGTCTCAGTAAGCTCAAATAATAGGTAAGGCCCAAGAAAGCTAGTCCTTTTTTGTCACAAGACGAGTCCGAATCAGTTCCTTTTATATCTATGGCATCCACCTAAATTGTTACCAGCTACTACTTTTCTACAGGATAACATGTAATTTACAGGCTATATAGAAGAAACGTATTCCATTACTACAACTGTCTACATACATGTAGTCATGTGGATATTAAATCCAAATCCAGCTCCAAGGTAACAAATAATAAAGGATAATACACAAGTAGTAACTTCCATTGGAGATTTTGTTCAAAGAATGTTCAACTCAAGATCAGAATAGCCTACTCGGGACTTGTGCCTCTCAAACAGATCCCTAAGCGCTTCCACATACTGGCCATGAATCTTAGCAATCTGAGATGCACAATAACACCATAAGTTGATGAATGCTAAACTTATTAGTGCATTCTACGCAGTAACGTCTAATACCAGAGTTGACAATTACATCTTGATTCCATCATTCTAAGAAGAAGCTACAAAACAATATACAAGAAGACGACTAACCTCTTCATCAGTTGGCTGTAGAGTTTTTGTAACTTCTATTGGTTTACCAACTACCACATGCATAGGCTGTCGGTAAGGTAATGGGGATCTACAAAAGAAATGGGAATTGTTTACCTCTTTCAAGAATTTTATAGGCAAGGTGTTACTAAAATGAACTAACCCAAAAAGGTTTATGCATACCCAAAAACTCCCCAGAAGCAGATCGGAGTAAACCTGATTGCTCTAGATAGTTTAAGATAAAGATCCCAATCCGGCTTCCACCATTTGTACACATGTGACTGCGGAAGAAACAAATACATGAAACATAAAACTAGAAAGTAGAAACAGTATAATATCTGAATCTTGAATCTGACAAACTAATTAGTTTGTGAGTTTCAGGTAAATGAAGATAACTACATAGAGCATAACACCTTGAGAAACTCTTTTTCCCTACCTGACCAAAGCAGAAAACTGGAACCAAAGGACTCCCCTGTTCCATGGCTATGCGCACAAATCCTCTTCTCGATGAAAGGAAGACAGACTGCAATGTGAGATACAGCTCAATAAGCAAATTAACAGAATGTTGCAGGAGACACACGCCTTTTCCTCTACGGTTTGCAAACTCTATATATATCAGATATCAGCAATATGAATAGCTATAATTCAAGTAGTCAAAACTTGTAACTATCTAAGAAATCCAAATCCCTTGAATATGATTTCATCAAAGCAAAAGTGAATGCTACTAAATGGGCTACAATAAAGTTACCTCAAGGTCATGTTTCATATGAAAAGTCTCTTGCACACCACCAGGTACAAGAACACAACTGTAGCCAGAATCCAAAAGGGAAGTGAAATTCTTCCTAGAAGCAGCGGTGAGCCCTAACCATGTCCATATATGCCTCAGAAAGGGAGTGTAGAAAATCTAAAATCAATTTTGCAAAACAATGAGTTTGCGGACAAGAAGGTTAAGGATAACTACACAAAGAGATTAAGCAGCATGAACTCACAGCACTACTTGCAAGAACTTTGATGTTATGAAGAGGCATAAACCCTGTGAGATCACAAAGCGCAACAACTCCAATCGGTAACACCGAATGTGGTTCATAACCAAAGACTGTAATCACAGGTTAAAAAAGTCAACGATATCACAAACCCATCTTAAAGTTTGATACTTTGGAGTAAGAAGGAGATCTCGTGACAAACCATAGGCACGATTAGGCTGGAAAGCTTCGTAATCCTCTACGTACAGAGAGATGGGGAAATAATTACACGCGTGCTTGCATATGTACCTGGTCAAACAAACAAAAAGATGAACTTGAGAACCAAAAAAAATCGGAGATGGAATCATCAGATAAAAAGGAAGAGAGAAGAAGAAGTACCTAGCGAGCTTACGTCCGTATTTGCTACGTTGATCGATTGGGATGAAGATAAACAGAGAGAGCAAGCCAAAGATCCTGAAAACAAGGATTTCAAAAGAGTTCAATTTGAGACCTTTCAAAACCAAAGGTAGAGAGGTAGAAATAGAGACAGAGAGAGAGAGGGTTTATACAGGAGAGATAGAGAAGGGGGAAGGAAAATGAGAGAAAAGAGAACAAGAGCGACGTTGAAATGAATGGCGCCAAGCCAGATGGCCATGGCGATGATGGAGTGGAATTTATTTGAAGATTCCTCAGCTCGGAACTCTCTGGAACCGCCCATATCACCAGCTCCGGCGGATTCTTTGGTTTGTCCGCTTCACAAATGAACAACGACTACGCTGTATCGAAGATTCTACTCAGATCTATCTACTACTATCTTCTCTCACTTGGGTGGGGAGAGCCCAAATAACCAATCTTTTAAACCACCCTCTCTTTTTAAACAACCCATCTTTGAAGAGCCCGACAAGATCATTATTTCTCACTTGATCCGTAGTAATAATTTGCCTAATTGGAGTTTTCAAACTTTCAAGGCTTTGTTAAAGCTTTACATTTTGGGCCAACCACAATTCATTTAATGTATGCCCTTTTAACAGTTTTTGCATACCATTAGATATCGTCCTTCCTTCCTTCCAAAGGGGTTACTCCTACTACATTGAGCCTAGAGCTTGACTTAGATTTAACTGGAAACATCACATTCACTCACATAAAGATCAAATAAACATATGATTTTGCATGTAAACATTCCCGGAAGTTTAAGCACAATCAGTGTATCCGCAATTGAGCCTCTTTTTCACCTACTTTCTTCAAGCGCCAAGAAAATATCCTTCAACTGATATTCTTACTCCAATCTCTTACCAACAATGAAAGCAAGCTATGTCTTTCCATAACAAATTGGATCTGTATAGCAACTCATTGAACAAATGGTGATACTACCATCAGCTTCAGACATTTTTAATTACGGAATGGCATATTGAACTCTTTGATTGTTTGTTGATCCATATCTTTCAGAGGGACAATGAGATGCTTCCATTTACTTTGGAATGTTGAGCTGAGTATCAAATTGCAGGCATTTACTCGTTGGAACATGGCATATTGTTGGGATTACAAACAAGATATAGCGGGAGATAAACAGTGACCAGAAGCAAGCTCCTTTGAAAATGCAGAAATATATTCAGACTATATTCAGAAATATATAGGACAGCAATCACTGTATGGAAAGTTGCAGAAAATTCAAAAGATTTTTATAGAAAGCCATCTCTTTTATCTTGTTCCTGAGCTTCCTTATTAGCAGCTTCAACGGATTTGAACCATAGGAACACCTGAACGCAAAAACCCCATTTTTTCAGCTGACAGAGACCGAAAGGACAAAAATAAGAGAGAGAGAGAGTGAGAGATAGAGAGACAAATAACTCACAGAAGTGGGGATTCCAGTAAGAGCAAAGAATCCAAGCACAGGAGTATAAAAGATGCTGTCAGATTCCAAGACCCCGAAAACTGGATTCTTGCTTGAGTACTCGAAAACAGAACCAATCTACAGTGACCAAAAGATGCATAAAGATAACATCTTTGATATTGAATCGGTACTTAAAAGACAAAATGGGAGTGAAAGAGAGAAGAAGCATACAGCAGCAATGGCAGTAATCGCGGAGGCTAGCAGATAAACATAGAAGGGCACCTCAAAGCTCTCTTGGGACGCCGAAGAACGACCTTCGTTTCTAGCCCAAGGAGGTGGCTCATCTGAGTCAGGGTTCGCCCAAGACGGTTCACTTTCTTTAGATTTTCTGGATCCCTCCGTCGCCGCCGTCACGACCAATCTCCTCACTGTACTAAGTTCGTAGTGCAGCGAGTGACCCATTAGGTTCCTCTTCACGGCCAGATGATGGCCTGGAAATGGTGATTTGGTGGGTGAACGGTTGTTACAACACTCATCACCATGGCTCAGACCAAAAGTGGTCGGGAGAGATGATAGAGACGCGGCCATATATGTCTAAGAAGAAGCAGAAAGAACTCGGACTTTGGTCTAAAACAGAGTCTGAAGCGGTGAATCGATTTTCAGCCACAAGTTTGAGTTCTTGAATATAGATATCTAATCTATCATCCTAATGGGAGTGAGGGACACGTGGAGCAAAAAAAAAAGATTTTTTTTGGTTAATTTTTGTTAGGATATAGCACTACAAATCCTGATTTGCCAAAATTTGGGCCATGTTCTTGGCCTGAGCAGAAAGAAATTGACGAAAGTAACGGATGCTTGACATAGATCAATGAGTAGTATAGAACCGTAGCAAGTTTAGTCTTTAATCCCATAGCCAAGACCAACGGGTTAGTTTTGATTAACTTGAAAGACGCAAAAAAAGTGAGATTCACAGTTTTGTTTACCATCTCCACACACAAGAGCTTATATATAAGTTATATGTAACCAGAAACAATGTTACTACATAAGGCGGTTTTGTACATATGAATGGGGGACAGACAAGACAAGTGCTAGGCTAGAATCAAGGATCAACTAAACCTTCCATAACAACGAGTTTGTCCAAGAGCTCAAGTTTCTCATCTTCAAGTGCTTTAACCTCATCCTCAGCTTCCTTTAATTCTCTCTCCAATGCGAAACTATCTTCCTCTAGCAGTAAATACTTGCGTCTCAGTGCTCTGTACTCGTTTCCAGAAGATGAATCTGAATTAGGAGACATCTCTGGTTGATGTGCAATCGCATAAACCTGGTCCGATTTGCTCCTCGTTGAAACTTTTTTCCCGACTCGTGGTGGTAATTGGGTCAATGGTTGTTTTGGAGACGATGGAATCTTCTTTCTCTTTGGTTCAGTAAACGGTGGAATCTTCGAATTTTGCATCACTGCCCAAGATCATCAAAAAATAACAAATCTTGAGGTTTTACATACTAGATTAAACGAGAAACAGCATCAGAGAAACCATAGAATTCAATGATCTCCGTGCAGAAGCAGAGAATAGAGTATGAATCGAGATCTCACTGTAAATTTGTGCAGTAGAACTTACCTGCGATTTGACTAGGGCTTCACAGGACCTTCTCCGACGAGAGAATTGGGAAAGCAGATTATGAAGTTGCGGGAAGAAGATTGAGTTCGGTCTGGGTTTTATGATTTTGTTCAGAACCGGCGCATCGACTTTAAACCGTAAATACCCGTTAAAGCCAAAAGACCGGTTTTAAAGATAGTCATTAGTTAAATGAGCTTTCCACTTTACTCGGCCCATTTCTCCTGTCAACAACGTACAGATTAAGTTCGTTCTGGTTAAGTAAGTTGTGGTAAGATATGTTTTTTTTAATTACTTGGGTAATTAAAAGAAAACACAGAAGAAGCGGTCAAAATAGAAATGTCACATTCTCCTTTTATATCTCTTCTTGACCAACTCTCTTTACCGTTATTACCACTTCTCAAAATGCTGCATGCTTCTGATTAATCACTTTAATACTTGTTTTTCTATTTGGAAAGAAACAACAAACACACAAAACATCTTTAACAAGTCTTTTTTTTTTTTTTGTTAAATCGCATATATATTAAGGGTAATATAACCATCAGATTAACAACTCTTGTTATTTTCCCTTTTCTCTCTCTCGCTCGGTTTGTGAAAAGAAATGAATCTGGGACATTGAAGTATTCTGTTCGGAAGGAAAAGAAACATATGATGTTCTATCAACAGAATTATTGATTCGTAGGAAGTAAAATCACTGTAAAAAAAAAAAGATGAGGGGTGTAGTGCTTGTTGCCTTAGCCGCTGCAATAGGGAATATGTTGCAGGGCTGGGACAATGCTACCATTGCAGGTGTCTATCTTTGTTTTTCTTCACATAGAACTATACGAAACTGCGCAATGAATAATGTTGATTGTATTTTGGTGGCAGGAGCTGTAATTTACATAAAGAAAGAATTTCATTTGGAGAAAGAACCAAAGATAGAAGGACTGATCGTAGCAATGTCTCTCATTGGAGCCACTTTGATCACAACTTTCTCTGGTCCTGTCTCTGACAAAGTAGGAAGGCGTTCCATGCTTATACTCTCCTCTGTTCTCTATTTTCTTAGTAGCATTGTTATGTTTTGGTCTCCCAATGTCTACGTTCTCCTTTTCGCAAGGCTGCTTGATGGGTTTGGGATCGGTCTAGCTGTCACTCTCGTCCCAATCTACATATCTGAGACCGCACCTTCTGAGATCAGAGGATTACTCAACACTTTCCCACAATTCTGTGGATCCGGTGGGATGTTTTTGTCATATTGTCTTGTGTTTGGGATGTCGCTTCAAGAATCGCCGAGCTGGAGGCTCATGCTCGGGGTTTTGTCAATTCCGTCCATTGTCTACTTTGTACTTGCGGCTTTCTTCTTACCTGAATCTCCAAGGTGGCTCGTCAGCAAAGGCCGGATGGATGAAGCTAGACAGGTTTTGCAGAGACTCCGTGGCAGAGAAGATGTTTCAGGTTTGTCTTGATGAACACTAAAGACCTCTAGATTATCGACTTTGAACTTAGACTAACTCGAGGTGTGATCTAGGCGAGCTTGCTCTGCTGGTTGAAGGGCTTGGGGTGGGAAAAGACACGTCGATAGAAGAATATGTGATTGGACCAGACAACGAGGAAAGCGAGGGTGGACATGAACTGCCGAGGAAAGATCAGATAAAACTATACGGTCCAGAGGATGGACAGTCATGGATGGCTAAGCCAGTGAAAGGACAGAGTTCTCTCGCATTGGCGTCCCGACAAGGCAGCATGTTACCGCGTGGCGGATCCCTCGTGGACCCACTTGTCACTCTCTTTGGTAGCATTCATGAAAAACTCCCTTCTGAGAACATGAACGCGTCAACGCGCAGCATGGTGTTCCCCAATATGGGAAGTATACTGGGAATGATGGGAAGGCAGGAGTCCCAGTGGGATCCAGAGAGAAACAATGAAGATAGCTCTGATCAAGATGAAAACTTGAACAGTCCTCTGCTATCTCCGCCAACCACTGAGCCGGATGACTGCAACCAGCGGACCATTGGGACCATGCATAGGCGACAGAGCAGCTTGTTTATGGCAAACGTGGGTGAGACAGCAACAGCTACAAGCATAGGCGGTGGATGGCAATTGGCGTGGAAATATAACGACAAGGTTGGTGCAGATGGTAAGAGAGTCAATGGTGGGCTACAGAGAATGTATATACATGAGGAAACCGCCAACAACAACACCAACAACATTCCTTTTTCGCGACGTGGATCACTTCTCTCCTTCCACCCAGAAGCTGATGTTCATGATCAGGAGAATGGATACGTTCAGGCTGCTGCACTTGTGAGCCAAGCTTCGATGATGCCAGGAGGTAAAGGCGAGACTGCAATGTTGCCACAGGAGGTTAAAGATGGTCTAGGCTGGAGGGAGCTGAAAGAACCAGGGGTTAAAAGAGCTTTGATGGTTGGAGTTGGGCTTCAGATACTGCAACAGGTAATGTTTTTTCCCCAGCTTTTTGTCTGTACGAAGTAAAAGACACAAAACAAATAAGGAAGAAAATAAAGGAAAGGAAGCATGTTTGCAGTTTGCAGGAATAAATGGAGTGATGTATTATACACCTCAAATATTGGAAGAAACAGGTGTGTCAAGTCTTTTGACAAACTTTGGAATAAGTGCAGAGTCTGCATCGCTTCTCATAAGCGCCTTAACCACACTCTTGATGCTTCCCTGCATTCTTGTTTCCATGAGGCTAATGGATGTAACTGGCAGAAGGCGAGTTCTCTCTGCTTTTTCTTCTCTTTTTTTCAGCTGAATGGAATAATTTGAAAAAGTAACAATACCATAAGCGTGATTGCAGGTCTCTGATGCTTTCCACAATCCCCGTTCTAATACTGTCGCTGGTAACGCTGGTGATAGGAAGCTTGGTTAAGCTTGGAGGCACAGCAAACGCGTTGATATCGACAGTCAGTGTTATGGTGTACCTAAGCTGTTTTGTGATGGGTTTTGGGGCAATCCCAAACATCCTATGCTCAGAGATCTTCCCTACCTCAGTGCGCGGTCTCTGCATCACCATCTGTGCCCTCACTTTCTGGATCTGTGACATAATCGTCACTTACACTCTCCCAGTCATGCTCAAATCCCTTGGCCTCGCGGGAGTCTTTGGCATTTATGCAGTCGTCTGTGCTGTCGCGTGGGTTTTTGTGTACCTCAAGGTACCGGAGACAAAGGGGATGCCCCTTGAAGTTATCTCCGAGTTCTTTTCCGTCGGTGCAAAACAGCAAGACATTGCAGCTTCGTTTCTCTCCGATGGATGAGTTTCTTTTCTCTGTTGTCTTTTTCAATATTTCTGCTGTATTTGAAGTTGGGCACATTAATAATAACATATTCATACCATTAGTCTGGGCTTCTATAATGCTTCCTCAGGCTGTATAAAGCTTTCCTGGATTCTTGGTGTTGTAGCTGCAAATTGGGAGATCTTCCCTTTCGTAACCATGAGATGATTACCAAGTTTTTATTTTTCGTTGTACATCTTTAGAGATACTAGTCAAAATCACCATGAGATTAAATACAAACAGAGTTTGATCTCAAGTGTAGCAACAAAGAGGGATTGGTACATACTAGAGCCATTAAGAGGTCTATCTGGGGCATTTAATTTGCTGGAAATACTTTAGTTGCAGCGACTTGAACCATTAGCTGAGATATCTTCAAGCTGCCTTTCCCTAGAGGACCGAGCCTTAGCGTCTTCTTCTTTCTCTTTCACAAAGGAGAGAAAGGAGTGGATACGTGCGGATGGTGAGCTTTTTCTCCGAATGGACCCCTCTGCTTCTTCAGGGCATTCTCGTCCGAACTGACGTATCATCAACACTGTATACACTGCAAGAGCAAGAACGCATGCCACTCCACACACAACAAACAATCCCCAAAAGCTCTTAAGCTCCAGCCTATCCACTTCTATTTCTGCGCCTTGCAGAGAGCATGCTTTCCTCAGCAACCATTTGTCCCGAATTCTCTGCATATCTCCATTTTCTGATAGCTGCAGAATCGCCACAGAGACATCCACCGCCAAAGGCGAGTTACGCGGAAATGCCTGAACAGTGGGAGAGAAAAAATACATATCATCATCAATATCACTTTATCAAATTCTAAAATATTCTGCAGGCTACTGTTTGTCATCAAATTAGTAGGCAGATGTTTATATTCAGTGACAACATACTCAGAAGGATACTCACAAATCCCCATCCGTTTTTTGTGAACTCTTGACCAACTATGCCGAACTCACATCTGTTTGAGAGGAAAAGCTCTATGTAAGCACGTTCATCAACAACAGCAGCAACACCACCTTTTCCTGGACCATCTCTCAAGGCCTTATCATATTCCTCTGGGGAGCGAAGAGGGACAAGTCTTGACTCATGGATATTGAGTTCGTGGACCAGATAGTCTCTGACAAAGGAGCCTTGTGGATACCCAATAGGATAATTGTTTGTTTGCAAAGTTTCTATGCCTTTTATTGGCGAAGACAGCTGATGAACTGTGAGGATTGACGTGAGGCTCGCGGTATAACTTGAGTTAATTATGAGAACTACGAATAGCCATATTATCAGCACTATTCTTCCAAGGTTGCTGGTAGTAGTCTCTCCTGTATAAATTCAGAAGAGAACATTAGACACCTTCTTGCCGGTTTTAAAATGGAAAACAACTAAACACTTACTATGCGAGAAGAAAAGAGTTGAAAAGCTGAACCTGCAAAACAACGAAATATTTCAGAGAAAAGGAACTGAAAAAATTGTAGTGTTTGGAATTGAGCTCATCGAGTTGGAGCTTGTTCTGCTTTCACCAGAAAGTAGTGATAACTTGTCTGCGAGGAGGGCCTCGAAACTCGTCATTGTGTTTGTGCTCCAGACACCAAATGACAGCACCGACTATGAGGAAAGACGCAGCTGCAATAAGCCACATCTGGGGTGTGAATGGCCTCAAGAACGCCATAGCACTGGAACCCAACTTCCGAACAGGAGCCACCACCACTAGCCCTGACTCCACATACGGCTGAGTAAAATCCGCCATTTTGGTTCTCTCTGTTATGATGGTGATATCACCAACACCTGCGTCGTAGACCTGTGTAAAAAATGTTTGATCCATCAACAGAGCCACCAACATAACAGGTTCTAAAAAAGTGCTTAGGCACTCACCCCAGCCGTTATCAACCGCACAAGCTCAGAGTTACTTGGATTGTCATGACCATTCCCAAAAGGTACAAGCTCAAATGGGACTGCGTAAGGTAATAAGTTAATAGCGGCAATGAAGACATCAACACAGAAGCCAGTGATAATCCCGTTGCTTTTAACTGAGACTACCTCTTCGAACCTGTAACGATGTGGAACTCCGATCCTCAAATGCCTTCCATTGTTCGAGAACACCCATCCACGTGGAATTTGTATTGCCTCTCCTGGCCATACAACACTATGAAGCTTCTGTCCCGAAAAAGATGTGTTCTCCCGCTCGTCAGCCGGCATCACAGACAAGCCTAAATGATTATACCAGTAACCAATGGTCCTGTAACCAGTGCCTATGACATTAAGCACATCAAATGCTGGATTTACAAGGTTCCTGTCTTTAGTAAACTTCATCCTACCGGTTAAGCCGATTCTATCAACCTGTAAGATGCTCTCAAGAAATATCTTTCCTCCATCAAAGACTTTCAGAGCATCAAGGTGCAAGTTTCCACCCCCAAGCTCAGATATAATCGGATTCTTCGAAAAGGAAACGTTTCCACCTTTTTGGAAGAAATCATCAATGGCATGAGCAAGCAGCCAGACAGTGTCATAAGCATACAGTCCATAAGTGCTCAGTCCAACATGAGTTAAGTTATGCCACCTTTGAACGAAGTTCTGCTTCATGATAGAGTTGGGAGTGTGTATGCGCAGTGCAATGACCCCTTGAATGTTATGTATGGTGTCCAATGGCAGAGGAGAGTCTGTGTCTATGATTGTAGAAAGCCAGTTGGTAGCAATCCACACATAACCAGTGCTCATCATACCAAGATTCCGAGCCACATTGAACAACTCTAGGCCCCAGATGAAAGAAGCGTGAATGACAATGATCCTTGACTCACTCAAAGCTACCTTAATCAGCAAGTCGGTGATGTTCTCTCTGGTAGGTTCGGGGGGCAAAGCTGCTTTGTATGAGATTCTACAGCGCTTCTCTGCTAACCGGTCTCCCAAGGCAGCTACCCCATTTCGGCCATAATCATCATCGCCGTATATTGCTACCACCTCTCTCCAACCATAGAATCGAACAATGTCTGCTATGGCGGCCATCTGGAAGAGATCATTTTGTGCGGTTCTGATGAAGAAAGGGAACTGCAGAGGAGACATAGCAGGGTCTGTGGCAGAGAAGGATAGTATAGGAATTTTTAGTTCTGTTGCAACATGAGCTACTACACGGGCGGTCGTTGATCTCTGAGGGCCAATTATGGCCACTGTCTCAGACTCCATGAACTGTAGAGCTTTTAATATGATACATAAACCAATCAGTCAGTCAACCGAAGAACAGAATATGGACATGAGGATACTTACATGTTGTACAATTAGAAACTAAAGTAGATAGCGGAACAATCCAAGACAGAAAAATGAATCAGCGAGCATAAAAAGTTGATTCAAAGGTAAAATAGACTTAGAGGAGAAGAGACTTTTTGCATTATCCATGAGCAAAACATAAAAGGAAATGGTTGAATTTCGACAGAAAAACACATAATCAATCTCACTTACGTTCCATGATGCTCATGAATCCATTGAATTTTGTGTCATGCATGATGATCCTAAGTGTAGTGGTGTTAAGAATGTTGGGGCTAGCATTTACGTCTTCAACAGCAGCATCCATAGCAACTTTGATAACCTTACCGATAAGAGAATTGAATGTGAAAACCGCGCCGATGTTCACAACTTGGGGTCTCGCAGAGACAATTTTGGTGAGTCCTTGTAAAGAAACTGCATCGCAGATGATGAGCATAAGCAGAAACCACTTCATCTTCACAATTTCAGCGGCTTCCTGTTTCACAAAGTAAAAAAAAAAAAAGAGGAAGGTCAAGTCATGGAGTCACTGAAATTAACCACCATTACGAAGCAAAATATACCCAGAACTGAAAGCAGAAATGGAATGTTGAGGGAAGAGGTATGCTTGACCCGTCACTTTCTCAATAAGCGTGAGGGAATAATGGAGCAAGTAATTGAGTGGCCATTATAGTAGGTGGAAAGTGGAGATCTTCTTTATGTAATGGTGTTCACAGATTCAAATCTCACTCACTCATATTCTTCATCTTTCCCCAACCCACTCTCAATCTCATATGATTAATTCCACATCACAGTGAGAAGCTCCTTCAAATACTAAACATACCACTCAGATGTTAGATACTGGAAAATCTCAGCTTTTGCGAATTTGAGTTAGTGCGCAAACAAAAAAAACCTCTCAGGTCAACACCTTTTGCTTTCTAAACCCTAAAAAGCGAGCTTTTTCAGTTGTTTAATTGCTAACTGTAGTAGGATAGAGACCCAGATTCACAAAAATCAAAATCCTATTATCCTCTGCTATGGAAGAGAGACAGAGATGAAAGTGTACCATTAGGGTTCTGGAAAATGATTCAAAGACTGATCAAAACTCCACCGTGTTCCGATGCTGACGATGCCAAGAAGAAATGGGTTTGCTTGGGAGTAAAACCCAGACAAAGCCTTCATCTTTCGCTCAAAGCTTCTGTGTACAGTACTGCACTCTGTTAATATAAAAAGATGAAAGAGACGAAACTAATAAAAGATTTAATCTTTAAATATTTCAAATCACACACCACTCAGTTTTTTTCCTTCAAGTTTGGATTTTGAATGCAATTGGAAAAAATTAGTGGCAGTTCTTCGTGGTGCTTCGTAGGGAATCAATGCATTGATTACAGACTTGTAGCCCTTTTGGCTGATGATTTGAATTGGTAGATATATATTTCCAAATACTGTAGTAATATTCTATGATCATTTAGTTTGACATTAGGTGTTTTCTTACATTGAATGTGAAAACTCAAAAGGTTTAAAGTATTTCTATGACATGTAGTTTAGAAACATAGTAGAATCATGCAAGCATCTTTTTTCTTTTTCTTTTTTTCTAATGAATTTCTTCCAGCATATGCTGCTTTTATAGATGATTATGAACAGATAAGGTCCTGACTCCTGAGACCATTGAATTAATATTTTCTTACTCTAGGCATTGCAGGAGGAGTCGACAATTACAGGTTTTTATTTTTTGTTATACATCTTTAGAGATATTAATAGAAATCACCATGAAATTAATTACAAACAAAGTTTGATCTCTCAAAGTGTATAACCAAAGAGGGGTTGAGTACATACTAGAGCCTTTATGAAGTCTCTCTGGTGCCATTTAATTTGCTGGATACACTTTTAGTTGCAGTGACTTGAACCATTGACTGAGATATCTTTAAGCTGTCTTTCCCTAGATGACTGAGCTTCGGCAACTTTTTGTTTCTTTTTTGCAAAGGAGAGAAAGGAGTGGATGCGCGGATGGTGAGCTTCTTCTCCTGGTTGACCCCTCTGCTTCTTCAGGACATTCTCGTCCAAACTGACGTATCATCAACACTGTATACACTCCAATAGCAAGAACGCATGCCATTCCACACACCACAAACAATCCCCAAAAGCTCTTAAGCTCCAGCTATTCACTTCTATCTCTGCGCCTAACAGAGAGCAAGCTTACCTCAGCAACCATTTGTCCCGAATGTCCACAGCCAAAGGCGAGTTACGCGGAAATGCCTGAACAGTGGACAAAAAAAATGTATCATCATTACTATCACATTAACAAATGCTAAATATTCTGCTGGCTACTGTTTGTCATCGATCCTGTTGGGAGTTGTTTAGATTCAGTGACAACATATACTCAGAACGATACTCACAAATCCCCACCCGTTTTTTGTGACTGTCGACCAACTATCCCGAACTCACATCGACGTGAGAGGAAAAGCTCTATGTAAGCACGTTCATCAACAAAAGCAGCAACACCACCTTTTCCTGGACCATCTCTCAAGGCCTTATCATATTCTTCTGGAGAGTGAAGAGGGACCAGTCTTGACTCATGGATACTGAGTTCGTGAACCAGATAGTCTTGTACAAAGGAGCCTTGCGGATACCCAATAGGATCATTTTTTGCTTGCAAAGTTTGTATGCCTTTGATTGGCGAAGACAGGTGATGAACTGTGAGCATTGACGTGAGGCTCACGGTATAACTTGAGTTCATTATGAAAACTACAAAAAGCCATATTATCAGCACTATTCTTCCAAGGTTGCTGATGGTGGTCCCTCCTGTAATAAATTCAGCAAAGAACATTGGACACCATCTTGCCAGTTTTAAAATGGAAAACAACTTAGAGAAAGGGGATGTGGGGAGTACACTTACTATGCGAGAAGAAAAGAGTTGAAAAGCTGAACATGCAAAACAATGAAATATTTCAGAGAGAAGGAACTGAAAAAATTGTAGAGTGTTTGAAATTGAGTTCATTTAGTTGGAGCTTATTCTGTTTTCACCAGAAGGTAGTGATGATTTGTCTACGTGGAGGGCCTCGAAACTCGTCATTTTGTTTGTGCTCCAGACATCAAATGACAGCACCGACTATGAGGAAAGAGGCAACTGCAGTAAGCCACATCTGGGGAGTGAATGGCCTCAAGAACGCCATAGCACTGGAACCCAACTTCCGAACAGGAGCCACCACCACTAGCCCTGACACCATATACGGCTGAGTAGAACCTGCCATTTTGTTCTCTCTGTTATGATGGTGATAGCACCAACACCTGCATAGTAGACCTGTGTAAAAGATGTTTGAGCCACAAAACATGTAATTATACACCCACCAACAGAGCCGTCATCATAACAGGTTCTAAAAGAATACCAATGTACTCACCCCAGTCGATACTAAGCGCACTAGCTCAGAGTTACTTGGATGGTCAGGACCATCCCCAAAAGGCACAAGCTCAAAGGGGACTGCGTAAGGTAATAAGTTGAGAGCGGCAATGAAGACATCAACACTAAAGCCAATGATCTTCCTGTTGCTTTTAACTGGGACATTCTCTTCAAACTTGTAACGATGTGGAACTCCAATCCTCAGACGCCTTCCATTGTTCGAGCACACCCATCCATGGGGAATTTTTGTTGTCTGTCCTGGCCAGACAACACTATGAAGCTTCTGTCCCGAAAAAGATGTGTTCTCTAACTCGTCAGCCGGCGTCACAGACAGGCCTAGATTATTATACCAGAAACCAATGGTCCTGCAACCAGTGCCAATGACATTAAGCACATCAAATGCTGGATTTACAAGGTTCCTTTCTCTAGTAAACTTCATCCTACCGGTTAAGCCGATTCTATCAACCTGTAAGTTGCTCTCAAGAAATATCTTTCCTCCATCAAAGACTTTCAGAGCATCAAGGTGCAAATTTCCACCCCCAAGCTCAGATATAATCGGATTCTTCGAAAAGGAAACGTTTCTACCTTTTCGGAAGAAATCATCAATGGCGTGAGCAAGCAGCCAGACAGTGTCATAAGCATACAGTCCATAACTGCTCAGTTCAAGATGAGTTAAGTTATGCCACCTTTGAACGAAGTTTTTCTTCATGTTAGAGTTGGGAGTGTGCGGCCGCAGTGCAATGACCCCTTGAATGTCATTTATGGTGTCCAATGGCAGAGGAGAGTCTGTGTCTATGATTGTAGAAAGCCAGTCGGTAGCAATCCACACATAACCAGTGCTCATCATACCAAGATACTGAGCCACATTAAACACCTCTAGGCCCCATACGAAAGAAGCGTGAACGACAATGATCCGTGACTCACTCAAAGCTACCTTAATCAGCAAGTCAGTGATGTTCTGATAGAGTTGAGGTCTAGCTCACAAGGTCCATAGGCCCTTGTGTCTCCCCAAAACCTAGGTTATGAGAGAGGAACCCATGAACACTTATATACCAACACTCTCTCCTCTATCTTATCGATGTGGGATTCTTATCATGTTCTCTCTGGTAGGTTCGGGGGGCAAAGCTGCTTTGTATGAGATTATGCAGCGCTTCTCCGCCAACTTCTCTCCCAAAGCAGCTACCCCGTTTTGGCCATAGTCATCTTCCCCGTATATTGCTAGCACCTCTCTCCAACCATAGAAGTGAACAATGTCTGCTATGGCCGCCATCTCAAAGAGATCATTTTGTGAAGTTCTGATGAAGAAAGGGAACTGCAGAGGAGATATTTTAGGATCTGTGGCAGTGAAGGATAGTATAGGAATGTTTAGTTCTGATGCAATATGAGCTACTACACGGGCGGTTGTTGATCTCTCAGGGCCAATTATAGCCACTGTCTCAGACTCCATGATATGTAGAGCTTTCAATGTGAAACATAAATCAATCAGTCAGTAAACCGAATACCAGAATATGGACATGAGAGCGACAGAAAAAATGAATCAGCGGGAATAAAACGGATGAATCAAAACCAAAGGTAAAGAAGACTAGAAGAGAAGAGACTGTTTTGATATCCATGAGCAAAATATAAAAGGAGATAATAGAACTTCGACAGACAAACACATAATCATCCAACAAGCACAAAGCAGTCTCACTTACGTTCCATGAATCCATTGAATTTTGTGTTATGCATGATGATCCTGAGTCGAGTGGTGTTAAGAACGCTAGGACTAGCATTTACGTCTTCAACAGCAGCATCCATAGCAACTTTGACGACCCTACCGATGTTAGAACCGAATGTGAAAACCGAGCCGATGTTGACAACTTGAGACAGTTGTGGTGAGTCCTTGTAAAGGAAATGCATCGCAGATAATCAGCATAAGCAGAAACCACTTCATCTTCTCAGTTTCCACTTAAATGACCACCATTACAAAGCAAACACACAATCACAACTGTTGCTTCTGTCTCACTGGAATCTTCACTTCATCTTTCCCCAACCCACACTCTTATTACTTCGACATCAAACTCAGAAACTCCTTCAAAAATATCAAAAAGACCACTCAGATGTTCGATACTGGAAAAAAAATCTAAGCTTTTTGCGCATTCGACACTTTTTTATTTTATTTTGCTTTCTAACACCTAAAATGCGAAAGTTTGCAATCGTGTTTGATAGCTAATAGAGACCCAGATTCACAACCGCAAAATCTTATTAATTAGAAAAATTGGGAAAGCAGCAATGGAAAGAGAGAAACAGAGATGACCATTAGGGTTCTGGAAATTGATTCGGAGGCTGATCAAAACTCAACCTCCGTGTTCCGAATCCGACCCTAAGTAATGGGTTTGCTTGAGAGTATAAAAAACAATTCATCTTTCGCTCAAGCTTCTCTGTCTTTAGCTTTAGGAGCGGGAAGGTTGACGGAGAGAACGGGAAACGAATATTTTTAATATTCAATTAGAAAAAAAAAGTCTGGAAACTGGAAACACACGTGGCAGCCAAAGAGCTAATTTGTGAGTAAAATACGGAGGAGGAAGCTATTTTTAAATATTTAATTTTGAAAGAAAAAAAAGAAGAGCTTTTGATCGGAATCTGGAAATGGCACCGGTGACTCCGATGATTAACACTTTGGAAGTCGCAGATGACAAAATGGCTAACCTCACCTCCTCTGGCAAGCCTCCAAGGAATATCTCTGCAATCCGTCATTGCAACAGCACTGCTTGGTTGACCGATTCCGTTGGCTCATCTCTTCTTTGCTTTTGATTTTTTTTTCTTCAAATTCTCGTGATTGTAATTGAACGATCACGAACAGATAAAGATAATGTATCTTAGATCGGACGTGAATCCTATCGAATCGGGTCTCTTTACATTGTGAAATGATTGTTCTCAGGAAGGAGATGAGAGGTTTGGTGCAAAATCTCCAGAAGGAGTAAATTCAACATTCCAGCCTGTCTTCAGATCTGGGAGTTGGTCTGATAAAGGTCCGAAACGATCGATGGAAGACGAATTCATTTGTGTGGATGATCTCACAGAGCATATTGGATCATCCACTGGTGCTTTCTATGGGGTATTTGAAAGTCACGAGTAGTTTAATTTTGTTAAGATCTAAAACTATGTATCATTAACTGTGTTGTGTTGTTATGAAGGTCTTTGATGGACATGGAGGTGTTGATGCTGCATCTTTTACGAAGAAGAACATTATGAAGCTTGTAATGGAAGACAAACACTTCCCAACCAGCACTAAGAAGGCTACAAGGAGTGCTTTTGTGAAGACGGATCATGCTTTGGCTGATGCTTCCTGTCTTGATAGATCATCTGGCACCACTGCACTCACTGCTCTAATCTTGGACAAGAAAATGTTGATTGCAAACGCTGGTGACTCCAGAGCGGTGTTGGGGAAACGTGGCAGAGCTATTGAGCTATCAAAAGACCACAAACCAAACTGCACTTCTGAGCGGCTACGTATTGAGAAGCTTGGAGGTGTGATCTACGATGGCTACCTTAACGGGCAGCTCTCTGTGGCTCGAGCTTTAGGAGATTGGCACATTAAGGGAACTAAGGGGTCGCTCTGCCCGCTCAGTTGCGAGCCTGAGCTGGAGGAGATTGTTCTGACGGAGGAGGATGAGTTTCTTATAATGGGTTGTGATGGACTCTGGGATGTGATGAGCAGCCAGTGTGCTGTGACAATGGTGAGGAGGGAGCTGATGCAGCATAATGATCCTGAGAGATGCTCTCAAGCTTTGGTTAAGGAGGCACTTCAACGCAACAGCTGTGATAATCTTACTGTAGTGGTTGTCTGTTTCTCGCCCGAACCGCCGCCTCGGATTGAGATCCCTAAGTCACATAAGAGGAGGAGCATCTCTGCAGAGGGACTGGATCTCCTCAAAGGTGTTTTGAACGAGTTGTGAAGGAACTGAGCAAGTTGGAAAAAGGTAAGAGAGTTACTTTATTCTTTTTTTGTTTCCTCTCTTGATAGGAAAGTCAGAGGATTCCAGGTTGTGTGCTTTTTTCTCTGGTTTTTCCAAGTTTTGATTCCATTATTCTTTTTGTAAGGAACTTTACCCATTTTTTGTATTGTAGTTCTTACCATATTTAAATGATTAATATTTGGTTTGAAAAGTTACAATATGAAGCAAATAATTCAGATATTGTTATTGCCTGGATTTGCTTCAGTTAACTGCTCCTTAAGCGCGGGAGGCCTTTTTTGGTTTGTTAGATCTTTAACGTTCTTTCCCGCTTTACCAAATATCAAAATACGGTCAATCAACAATGCAGCACTGCAATCTCTCAGAGAAAAACGCAGAAAAGATCCAACAGAGCATTAAGTGCATCTGCCACTTAATAGATCCCAATAATAATGTAACGCCCGACTATCTAAGGAGTAAGGACCAATATTTTCGCAGATTACTCCCTGAGTCCTTAATTGCAAATATGCGCATAGGGATGGGAAAATCAATTTAGAATCGGCACTTCCTTAGTCTGCCCTGTCTATCACGGAGCCACTTTTCAAAGCAGACTCCTTGAAGAACCGGAGGAGATAGAGCGTCGTCGAAGAAGCCAAGTAACTCAAGGAGCAGACGATCAACAGAGGTCAGCTAGTATCTGCCGTTCCTTGTGAATCAGAATCTCAAAAATGAACAAAATTTGAAATAGGTATCAAGGTTTGGCGGGGAACTCGAATGTGATCTTCGTACTTTAACCAGTCATTGACGAAGAACCAGCCCATTATGATGATAGTTACAATATGGATTTAGTTGTTCCCAACTGTGAGCACATATATACGGTCCTTTTCCTCGTCCTGCTCTTAATTCCTACACGGGAATTTGAATTTTTGGAGACTGTGTGTACAAGTAGTCATTCTGTACGGATTTGGAAAACCATTTTTCGACCCGACAAATCATAGAAATAATGAATATGAAGAAAGATGTGTAATTGTATCGAGTAATTGATGGCTGTGGGAGTGTTAAATCTTAAGGTATCTCCACCTGAGACAATCGCCTCTAGATGGCGTCACAAGGTCCAACTTTGATACAATAAAATACCAAATAGAGAAAACTTTTGGCTCCGACTTGAGCTCCATGTCTTAGTGATCACAATGGTCACCCGAGTGAAGAAAATGAATCAGGATCTGGGCTTGTGCAGACGAGGCCGGTTGCAGAAGATCCGACCATTGGCCCTCACTAGTGCAGCCATGCCCACACAAATTCCCGTCCACAGCAATGAGAAGAACAAGTGCTTATGCTTATAATCACTCCCAGCTGCTCAGCAATTTACACAGTTTTAGATTAAGTTTGAAAGAAAATCTAACAATTCAGCAAAAGAAAGATCATACTTACCTTGTTTCAGAGACATTGTTGCCAACCAGAAACTGATCAGAACCACGAACAATGCCACTGGGAAGTTCTGAGAAATGAAATTACTTCCTTATAAGACTAGAATTCTTTGGGTGCTAAGAAAGTGAAAAATAGTTAATTGATGAATGCTTACGGCTACAGCCTCAAGGCCTCCCTTTTGAGGTACAGGTGCCATGTCTCGGCTCACAGCAACTATATAGTGCCCTTGCAAGAGATCAATCGCATCCTGTTTCACACAGCCATATTAACTAGAGTCAGGACACATTCCAGTTACAGAGGTAAGTGATACCACAAGTAGTAACACACAGTTCTACTTCTAGGTATACAACTGAACATTATTAGATGATACAAGTATAGTTGCTGAGAATGAAAAGCCACTGACCTGCTTAGTTCCATCAGCAAAGTTATTCAGGTAATAGCGTACGAGGGAGCTCCAACCATCTTTAAGGACACCATGGGCAGTCCGATGTCCATACCTAGAATTGAGGCAGTTAGAGACACATTAGATGGCATGTAGAGTAAATCTACAAAACATTCCTTTATTATAGATGCATGACTGCATATTGCCTTATAGCAAGGACTTATTCAGACACAAGATTAAACATATGGGAAAAGTACCTAACGAAATCTCCTTTAAGTGCAGGAGTACCAGAGTACTGAATGCTGATTTCATCACCATGATTAGCCCATACTGAAAGGCGAAAGCAAATAAGCAACACGTATAAATTCGGAATTTTACATCTAAGTACTGCAATATCAGATTTCCTACAAAGATAGGAGACTGACATATTTTATAGTGTTCGTCAAAATTCAGATGTGAGCTTATGGTTTCTTCAGCGCCAAAAACTCCGATCCTTTTGAGTTGAAGTTCTAGCATCTTTCGACCTATCATGCTCTGCACTTGGCAGGAAGTATGCAGCATGGATGAGCAAAGGCCAATGAGATCAGAGCAGCATCATCATAGAATTATGACTAACCTGGGTGACATTTGTACGGTCTAAGCAATCTATGCAGTTCGATCGGACAACACCAAGCTGCTCCTTCATTTTCTCACCCTTTTCATTCAACAGAAAGTACCTGGGTATTCAGAGAATGCAAAATGACATGCCATTTTTATTTATAATTATTCAGATTTCAAGATGACATAACTAGAAATGTCCAAGAAATTCATACCCATTTTTTTCGAGAAAACCCTCGATCTGCTCATACAGAATTGATAAGCGCTCAAAATGAATATGCCCACAGATTTGATGGAAATCGAAGTGCAGATATCTACAAGATAAGGCACCTCCTTTAATGAGTTGAAGACAATAAGCAAATTTCTAAGAAGCACATTAGACGAACAGATTGACTACCTTATATCATCCCCAGTAATGTGTTGCATAACACTAGCATACTTCTCGCTTAAGCGCCCCTCACCGCCATGCTGATTAGAGATATTAAGGAATAAAAAGTTGAAGTAGATTTATGCAATGCACTTAATTTTAAGAACAAGATGAGCTAACAAACAAGACCTGTACCACACCTTGAGTCACATAACTCCACAAATATTCCTGTCAATTTGAAAGAATTTGTACCTTATTAACAAGATCAACTGCCAAAACTGATCCATATTTTTTCCTTAGGTCCAAAAAGTGGCGCTCAGCTATCCGGGTCTGCAAGAGAAGCACCCAATGCAAATTACTCAAAAGAAATAGATAAATTACCAAAAGAGCAAGTAGTTAGTTAAAAATTAGTACTCACAGCTTCTTCAGGTTGGACAATCTCAAACTTGGGCTTGTAAGTCAGATCTACAATTTGCTCCCACATAAAAGGCATGGATCCTCTGACCTGCAAATGTAGGAGTTAAATTACCATTACGTATTCAATCATGGATAACTCAGTCTCGAGAAAAGTTATATGCAAAAAAAAAGCATGTGAATAATGTATCTATAAATGACCAAAAATTTGCAGCACAAGGGAAAACACAATATGCAAGCATGTAAAAACCACCTGAACAAAAGATGACGAATATCCATTCATCTGTACAATTTGCTCAGTCTCCACAAAATTAGCAACATAGCCATCGGGATCAGCTCCTCTCCGCCACATACGCGTACCTTGTAAATGATCCAAGGTAAGGGGGAAGAAACAATCACAACACAATACTCATCATCTAAATTTCCTGCAGACAAGGATATATATATGTCTCCTATCTATCTAACAGAAATAAGTTTAAACTGATATTAAGGTGCCAACCATCGCACTTTCCTATTCTCATAACAAGTCCCAGCAAGTTCTGTCAATATCTGGTTTTCTTGCTACAATTTTCTAGTATAAAGGTCCTAGTAGTCAAACAAATGACTGAAGTCTTAGCGACCTACTTACACATTCACGCTAGAAGTTAATACAATAAAACCTATTGAACAACTTGAAATCAAAGTATAACGAGTAAAAATAGCACACAGAGATATGTACCGTTTCTCCTAGTGCATCTCCTTGAAATCAGAGTAACGTCAACAATTTCTCTTCCAATGGCAGTTTCAAAACTATTAAAGCGTGATTACAGGTTAAGGAAAAATTCCTTTTATAATAAAACGTAACCATGAAGAGAAAATGGAAGAAAAGGGAGTGAAACAACTGATAACAAAGGATATTCCCTTGAATTACTGGAAGCAAGAACTGATCAAGCTGCAAATTTATGACAACATAAGAAAACAAGGATAAGATAATCTGCAATTACGAAAACAATGGGATGTGATAAATTTAAAGAACCTAAGAGATACACACCTTATTATCGATTAGAACTTCCAACATGTAATTGTTCCAAAGAAACCTCGGCTCAGCCTGTCAAAAAGAATGCAACACCAGCAGAAGTTATTTTCAGTTCTGCCACAGACATGCAACAAGGATTGACTAACTAATGCTTCCAAAGACGTTTGATAAATTTTACAAAAGTAGCTATATGGTCACCTGTCTCCATAGAGGAAGTGACTTAGACTCATCACCCAAATCATGCAAGCGTTGTGAGCTGAAATCGCAAAAATAAAGATCAAACTAAAAGGAAATAACTACTGAATCCTTTCAGAGTAATGTCAGATATTTTTCGATAAAATTGGTTTGTCCATGCCTTAGTACAGCAATACAACATATCTATTTTTCAACATTAATGTGTAAACACAAAACATTACAAGGAAGACGATTTACCTCAGTGTTAAGTTAACTTCATATGAGAAATAGAGACCAGTTGTCTTTTCTGCGACACTTAGCAGCTTGGAGAACTCAGTCTCCATCTTTTTCTGCAGGAAGTGGTACAATGCATTGAGATTCTGAGATCCATCATTACTACTAACATATTCAACAGACAACTGGGGCAAATGGGTTTACCTGTTCTTCAGGAGAATTTTTAAGTGAATGATCACAAGGAAGAACCTTAAGCGTTGTAATTTTGAATATAGGATGGCCCAGAAACGACCCAACACGTTCACTCTCGGTTACAACCACCAGGTATGATCCTGAAGTAAAAGAATATGCAATCTAATCAAAACTCTCAGATAAATATCAGATCTAAAAGGCAGTATTGTTCCACATGATAATTGTTTCTAACCTGCAAGGAGCTTCAACATCCCAACCACACCAAATATGGAACGGATTTTAGGGACACGCACGGAATTGCATTCTGGGACTTGATCTGAGCAAAGTAGACGCAATGGAAAGAGGATGAGACATCGACCATTTGCCAATAAGTGGAATCAAACAAAATGTTGGAAACAGAGAAACTAACCGATGAGCTTCATGGAAGCATCAACACGACTAATATCCAAACATGGAGCGCCAGAACCATCAGCTGGCTCGATGATATACTGATCGGGGAATTCCCATAAACGTAACCGGGAATGCAATTTGTTCTTAGAATCAGCCGTCTCCATACTAAAATCAAACAGGAGAAATAGAAAATTCACAAATCGTAAAGGGAAAGACGAAGAAGAAGATAATCCCTAAAAGCGAACGAAGATGATGGAAAAGATCACCTGAGCTAGGGAAAAGGAGATCTGAAGCTACGCCGTGGAAACGTCGACAAATTGTGAGAGAAATTGAAATTATGGAGTTGCGTAGAACGTGCAAATGATTTTGCGTTAATCGTTGGATCAAGTCTTTTGATTCCTTAATCTAATTAGTAATTACTGCGCGACCACCACATGTACCTTTCCAAGCCAGATAGATTCTCAAAAGTCACAGGTTCGATTCCTACTTCTTACCATAATTTATATGCACAGGACAAAGTGTTATTATTCCTTTAATTAGACTCGATCTTGGTCTCTTCTTTACAATAATCTTCTGAACAAGTTTAATTAGACCAAATCAACGACGGCTTTAAAAACAGATAAATCAACGCAGTCACATCACGGTATAAATATGCTTTGGAATCACTGATACAAATTTACGAGAGAGACCAAAAAAAAAAAAGAGAGATACGATTCTATCGTCAATTCGTCATCATCATTCATTCTCAGGGACGATGAATTTACATTTTGTCAATGTGAATTATCCTCCTAAAATGGGAAAATTCCTTATTTGTAAAAACATGATGTTTTAAAGCTTCATCTTCTGTGCAGGATATTTCAGGATATCGACGCGGAGAATGTGTGAATGCAACAGACTTCCACAATATAGATATTTCCCAATCTTGTCACATGTGGCTATGTGAGAGAGTTTCGGATCATGGTAGTATGCGATGGGATTCCCATCCAAATCCACCTGCAAAACGCCTGCATCCTCCATAAACATAAGGTCCACACCGTATTTGGCCACCATAGCTGTGAGTTTCCTCAAGAAAGGGTATTTCAACGAGAGATTCCACAACGTTGTTACTCCCTGTTTCCACAACACTTGTGTGAGCCAAAAAAAAGATATACAAAAGCTCAATCATAAAGTTATCAAAGAAAGGATTCCAATTTGTATAGTTACCGAAGGCAGTGCAATCCAGTAATGTCCATCTCCATCGTACCGAATATTATCTGGATAACCCGGTAAGCCGTGACTAAATTCCTCTACACGCTCCTCGCTGATGTAATACTTGCTGCATCTTTTCCTAAAGTAACATACAACGGATATCAATAAATTAACTCATTGCCGATTAGTTTTGAGTCGGAAACTAACTGATTCAATGCACATACATGGGAGTTTCACAGAAGACGAGATGGGTTTGATCAGGAGACATAGAGACGCCATTAGCGAAGTAGAGGTCTTTGAGAAGTACACGTGTGACACGTGTGGTGGGATCAAAGCTCAGGAGTCGTCCATATGGTTTCCCTTCTAACATGTCTAAATTTAATTGATTGAGACTGTATTTGTAAGAAGCGTCTGTGAAATACAAAACTCCGTTATCTGCAACGACGACTGCATCAGTCAGCTTAAATCTCACACCATCCGCTTCGTCCGTCAACAATTCCGTCTTCTTCCCGTCACTGCTTATGTTCAACAGTCCCTACAAACACACACAAAAATCAAACCTAAGATTGGATTCAAAATTCGATTTCAAAAAAATCACGAACCTAACCTTGTATACGTCTGCGACAATGACTTCGCCGTGGATTCCGAACGCGATACCGAGCGGTCTACCACCGGTATTGACCCAATTCTCAACGACGGAGTCCTTAACCGACTCGGCGACCTTGACTCGTTTCACCCATCCATCTACACAGCCAGTATAGATGAGACCAGAGTCCTTATGGTAGGCGATATCCTCGGGTTTGTCTAGAATACCGACGCCGATAAACTCAGCTCCGGTGAGAAAATTTTCGTTGAGAAGCGGCGGGACTGAAGTAGTAGAGGAGGTGTATGCATCTGAAGGAACCGGAGCTGGGTCGAATGTGTCGAGTTTGTAGAGAGCGATAGAGACGAGCAAGGGGACGATGATGGAGAAGAAGAGAAAACGAGAGGAGAAAAGTACAGGCATTGGAGAATAATTGGTTAGTGGAAAAATGCTGAACACGCCAAATTTTGTAGTGTGATTGAAGAGAAACTACCAAACAATTAAACACGTTGATTTGATGATGAAATCGCAGATCATCGTTGACTCAGAAATCAGAATACTCTTCGACTTCCAGTTCCCTAGTTCGTTACACGTGGGCTTTAACTATACTTCATTAAAGGCCCAACATTGTATCGTTTGTATTCATTGTTTCAGGCTATTATCCCTAACATCATGAGTCATTTTCAGGGACGATGAGTTTACATTTTGTGAAAGTGAGTGAATGCTCCTAAAAATGTAAAAGTTCCTTATTTGTATAAACATAATGTTTCAAAGCTTCTTGTTCTGTGCAGGATATTTCAGGAGATTGAGTCGGATAATGTGTGAATGCAAGATACTTCCACAATAGAGATAGTTCCCAATCTTGACACCGGTTGTTATGTGAGAGAGTGTCTGATCATGGTAGTACGCGATGGGATTCCCATCCAAATCCACCTGCAAAACGCCTGCATCCTCCATAAACATAGGTTCATAGCCGTACTTAGCCGCCATGGCTATGATTTTCCTCAAGAAAGGGTATTTCATGGCAAGCTTCCACAACGTTGTCATTCCCTGTTTTCAACAACAGTGGTCAATAAAAGATGATACAAAAGCTCTCATCATATATCAAATTATTGAGTTGGTTTATGTCCTCTGGTTTAATGATCTTGTGTACAATGGTTATACACAGTTCACTGAACCAAAGACAAACCAAAAATGTACACACATACCAAATATGGCCGAGACCTAAACCAACTCAATAAACTCTAATTTCTAAAGAAGGATCTCAATTTGTATAAATTACCGAAGGCATTGCAATCCAGTAATGTCCATCTCCGTCGTACCGGATATTATCTGGATAACCTGGTAAGCCTTGAATGAATACCTCCACACGCCCTCCATTGATGTAATACTTGCTGCATCTTCTTCTGTAAACAGCAAGAAGACAACTTGAGATTACGAGGATTTAATGCACAGAGAGGAGATAAAAGAGAGAAATGAGAGATAGAGACATGGGGGTTTCGCAGAAGATGAGATGGGTTTGATCAGGAGACACAGAGACGCCATTAGCGAAGTAGAGATCTCTGAGGAGGACACGTGTGACACGTGTGCTGGGGTCAAAGCTCATGAGACGACCGTGTGGCTTACCTTCTAAGATATCAAAACTAAACTGATGGAGACTGTATTTATACGAACCATCTGTGAAATACAAGACGCCGTTATCTGCAACGGCGACTGCATCCGTCAACTTAAATCTAACGCCGTCGACTTCGTCAGTTAATAATTCCGTCTTCTTCCCGTCACCACTTATATTCAACAGTCCCTACAAACACAAAATCAAATCTATGGTTGAGATTTTTCAAAATTCGATTTCAAAAAAATCACGCACCAAACCTTATAAGCGTCTGCGACGATGACTTCGCCGTGGATTCCGAAAGCGATACCGAGCGGTCTACCTCCGGTATTGACCCAATCCTCAACGACTGAGTCATTAACCGACTCGTGGACCTTGACTCGTTTCACCCATCCATCAACACAGCCAGTATATATGAGACCAGAGTCTTCATGGTAGGCGATATCTTCGGGGTTATTGAGGAGACCGACGCCGATAAACTCAGCTCCGGTGAGAAATCGGTCGTTTATAAGCGGCGGGACTGAAGTAGCAGAGGAGACGAGTGAGTCAGCGGGATGATGAGCTGGGTCAAAGGTGTCGAGTCGGTAGAGAGTGATAGAGATGAGTAAGGGGACGATGATGGAGAAGAAGAGAAAACGAGAAGAGAAGAATACAGGCATTGGAGAAGAATTGGGTTTGTGGAAAAGATGGTCAATGAACCAAATTTTGTTGATTGATGATGATGAAACCGCAGATAAAATCGTTGTTGACTCGAAGATATTTTTGACTTCTTTGTTCCGTAGTACGTTTACGGTACCATTCGATAGTCGAATCTCGTGGGCCTTAACTATATTCCCATTAGGCCCAATAATGAAGGACTCATTTTCCTGAAGTTTTAATATTTTGGGCCTACATAAACCGACGATTTCTCAGAGTAATATGCGCTGTTAGACCATCAGTTTTAATGTTAATAAAAATAAATTAAAAATTATTAATTTTTTGAGAACCGATTCTTAAATAAGAGTTTTAAGAATCGGTTCTTATATGTCAGGTGTCGCGTTTTTGGGTGAGCGAAAAAAAATTGGGGCTATCTTTATCGATTTCGCTTCTCTCAACCTAAAAAAAAAAAACGAAGTGGCGATTTCATCGCAGAATTGAAATCGTCTGTGTATCTGATGATCTCGTTCACCGAGATCTCGAAATCAAAATCGAAGAGAAGTCGAAATCGATTAGATTCGCCTGAAGAGATAGCAGCTTCTCACTTCCTTCTCTTACATTCTCTTAATCAAATTGCCTCACTTCTTCTTCCTTAAGCATACGCGGCCTGAGGATATGGCTGAGATAGGCGAGAAGATGGCGAAAGCTTCGCCTGAAGAGATAGCAGCTAAAACACAGGTAATGTTGGCTTCCTTCCTGAGAGAGGTGTCTTTTTAGTCTCCTAGTTCAACTCAGAGCAGAATGTAGAGAGTTTTTGATGATATAATTCGAGGTCAAGCACCAGAAGTTAATTTCTATGTCAACGGAAGGGAATATCATTTGGCTTACTATCTCACTGATGGAATTTATCCAAAATGGGCAACTTTTATCCAATCTATTCCAATTCCACAGGGTCCGAAAGCATCTTTATTTACTCAACATCAAGAAGCGGTCCGAAAAGATGTCGAACGTGCTTTTGGAGTCTTACAAGCTCGATTTGCCATTGTTAAAAACCCAGCTCTTTTTTGGGATAAAGTTAAAATTGGAAAGATTATGCGAGCATGTATCATACTCCACAATATGATAGTAGAAGATGAACGAGATGGATACACTCAATTTGACGTTTCAGAATTCCAACAAGGAGAAGAAAACAGAAATTCACTTGTGGATTCCACGTTTTCTACAGATATGCCTACAAATCTTGCCAATATGATGGGTGTTCGGACAAAAATTTGTGATCGACAAGCGCATCAACAATTGAAAGCTGATTTGGTTGACCATATATGGCAAAAATTTGGACGTCATCAAGATAACAACTGAGTTTTGATGTTTATTTTAAATGTTTTATCGTTTATTATTTCAGAATCTATGTTTAAAATGTTTTTTTTAAATATTTTAAGTCTTTTTATGTTTATAATATTTTTATGTCAATTATGTTTAAATTTAAAATAAACAATAAACTTATTAAAAAAAAAAAAAATTTGTTAAGAACCCCTACTTTGGTTCTACCATTGTGGGTCAAGTTAACAAAAGTTCTTAATATAGTTTCTTAACATATTTTAATTACAATAAAATATGTTAAGAACCCAATATTGGTTCCTTGGGTTAATGATGCTCTTAGGTGTTGCGTATCTTACACCTTGTATGGTTTGTATTCATTGTATGAGGGCTACTAATATCATCCTCTGAAAGACGACACCATCCTAACATCATCATTCATTCTCAGGAACGACGATGACTTTTACATATTTTGACAATACTCCTAAAATGTAAAAGTTCCTTATTTGCATAAACTTGATGCATGTTCAAAGCTTCCTTTGTGCAGGATATTTCGAGAGATCGAGTCTCGTGATATAGGAATGCAAGAGATTCCCACAATAGAGATGGTTCCCAATCTTGACTCCGCTTGTTATGTGAGAGAATGGATGATCCTGGTACAATGCGATGGGATTCCCATCCAAATCCACTTGCAAAACGCTTGCATTATTTATAAACAGTAGTTCCACGCCATACTTAGCCGCCATGGCTATGAGTTTCCTCAAGAAAGGGTATTTCATCGAGAGCTTCCACGACGTTGTTGCTTCCTGTTTTTCAAAACACAGTGATCAAAAAGGGATGATACAAATAAAGCTTATCATCATAAAGTTATAAAAGTAAAAAGATTCAATTGGTATAAATTACCGAAATCAGTGCAATCCAGTAATGTCCATCTCCGTCGTACCGAATGTTATCCGGATAACCTGGTAAGCCTTGAATGAACACCTCCACACGCTCCTCGCTTATATAATACTTACTGCATCTTCTCCTATAGTAATACATAAAAGATATCAATCAGTAAACTCATTACCAATTGATTTTGAGTAGGAAACTTGACGAATTCAACGCACATACATGACGGTTTCGCAAAAGACGAGATGGGTTTGATCAGGAGACATGGAGACGCCATTAGCGAAGTAGAGGTCTCTGACGAGGACACGTGTAACACGTGTGATGGGATCAAAGCGTATGAGACGGCCGTGTGGTTTGCCTTCCAAGAAATCAAAGATAAATTGACGGATATTGTACTTATAAGAAGCATCTGTGAAATACAAAACGCCGTTATCTGCAACGACGACTGCATCCGTTAGCTTAAATTTAACGCCTTCCGCTTCATCCGTCAACAATTCCGTCTTCTTCCCGTCATCGCTTATGTTCAACAATCCCTACACACACAAAATCAAACCCTAAGATAAGATTTTTCAAAATTCGAATTTCAACAAGTTCACGAACGTCCCAAACCTTGTTTGCGTCAGCGACAAAGACTTCGCCGTGGTGTCCGAAAGCAATACCGAGTGGTCTACCTCCGGTATTGACCCAATCCTCTACGACAGAGTCATTAGCTGACTCGTGGATACTGACTCGTTTCACCCATCCATCTGCACAACCAGTATAGATGAGATTAGAGTCCTTATGGTAAGCGATATCCTCGGGGTTATTGAGAAGACCGACGCCGATAAACTCAGCTCCCGTGAGAAATCTGTCGTTAAGAAGCGGCGGGACTGAAGTAGTAGAGGAGACGAGCGAGTCAGCGGGAAGTAGTGGAGCTGGGTCAAAGGTGTCGAGTTGGTAGAGAGTGATAGAGATGAGTAAGGGGACGATGATGGAGAAGAAGAGAAAACGAGTGGAGAAGAAGAATACAGGCATTGTAGATGGATTGGGTTTGTGGAAAAAAAAACAGTGAACACTGAAATTTTGGAGTGATTAGAACACGTTTTGATTGATGGCACAAATAGCACATATCAATAGCACGTAACTTATAACCACCATTCGATAAGTCTAGTCTCATGGGCTTTGATTGTATTTTCATTAAGCCCAATATTGTATGGGCTCGTTCCCCTTGAGTTTTAAACAAAGAGTAATATTTGGGCCTAAATTATCAGGCCCGGTTTTGAATGTGTAGATTTTTTTTTCCATTGAATGTTGTAGATTGACGTTGAGTTGAGGTTCAATGTATCAAATTTTATGAAGATCTTTTGTCTGAAACGTACAATTATAAAAATTCCCCGTACATGATCCCTTTTTCTAAATAAACAAGTTTATATATAGCCATAACATTTTTTTTTTGACGGGGACAAGGCATGATCTTGATTCATAATCTTGTCTCTCTCCTTCAACAATGCTTCCAATTGATCATGACTATGAATCCAATGGCAGCCTTGAAGCACTCAATCGAATTTTATTATGTAAAAAAAAAAATTATAATAAAACGTCTTTGGTGAATGAGGGGACAAAACATTGAACAGCCCTCCTAAATTATAATCAAAATTAAAGTAGGTTTACTTGTATAATCCTGATTAGATATATTCTAATTAAATTAAATGTTACGACGTCTTCCTCTTCTTCATAATTGTTTTAGACCCGTATGACCAGTTTAAATCATTGCATAACCCGCTATACTGGTATGAGAAGGTATGTTTCATATACTCACCTCAATTATAATCGGAAATAAATCCCATTTTACTCTTTCTCGAGCAAGAATCTCTACTATCTTGTTTTTTTTTTTATATAACAAAAGACACCATTATCCGACCGGAAAATGACTTCTAATATGGAAGAATATGTTTTTTTGTCTTTTTTGAAAAAGGGTTTAATATGGAAGAATATGTTGCGGGTCTCTACTTCTAGACCCGGCGTAACTTCACCATGTAAAATGGAAGATGACATTACCGGTCTCTACTTCTTGACCCGACCATAGTATGTGGTCCATTCGATAGTCCAAGTTCGTGGGGTTTAACTATATTCCCAACAGGCCCAATATTTTGTGGATACGTTTCAATTGAGTTTTACACAAAGAGCGGCTTTTACAGAGAAGGATGTGTGGATTAACACTTTGAGACGAGGTTCAATGTATCAAATTCCATGCAGATCTTTTGTCTGAGACGTACTACTTTTAAGATTCCCCGTACATTACATCGTCCCGTGATTTTGCATACGATCCACAATGATTCTTTTTTTCCTAAATAAACAAATTTATCATATAAGCATAGCTCTTGTAACGGAGACAGACCATTATCTTAATTCATAATCTTGTCCCTCTCACTCTACAATGTTTCCAATTGATCACGAATCCAATGACAGCCTTGAAGCACTCAATCAATTTTTTTTTTTTTTAAACTTATAATAAAACGTCCATTATTAAGGCACAAAACATTGAACCGCCCTCCTAAATTCTAATCAACATTAGTTAAAGTAGGTACAGTTGTATAATCCTGATTAGGATTATTCTTAATATAATATCTTCTTCAGTTTCAAATTAAGTGTCATTTTATGTTTTTTCACACAATTAAGAAAACATTAAACATTGTCTATTATACAAGTATGTAGTTTTCCAAGTAACTCTCTACAATTTTCTCTGTTTATTTTACGTAATAAATAGCAATTTATAAGAATAAAATTGGAATTCATTTTATATTGTTTCATTGGAAATGTAAAACAATATTTCTTGTGTGACTATCTTTGGTAGTGTTGTGACATCTTCTTTCTCTTCACGACCGTCTCGGGAACCAATGGTGAATAGATAATAGGAGAAAATTTGACAATTGGACGAAACAAGAACGAGTTGAAAACTGAAAATGGTCTGCGACAAATGTTTCCATGTCTTTTTTCTTCTGACAAGTCCACTCTCTCCGGCTATCCAAATGGGAATCACAGAGGCAACATCTAGTTATGGTTCTATCTATGGTCCTCTAAAATTGGTTTCACGTTCAAAACAGAGCATTCAAAGCTTCCTTCACCACCTCCATGTGCATCGTGGCTTGACTAAACAATCACTGTATATATTTAACAAATAAAATATCCCATGTTTCCCGCACATGCCCTCACTTCATATATATACCCAACTTCTCTTCTTTCTTTTTCTTCAGCAGAATCAAGAAACATGGCATTTCCTGAAACCAAACTCCAAATGCCCATTAGATCTATAAGTCTTCCATCAAGAATTCACCATCCTTCTGCTAAGTTTCAAGCTGCTCTCTCTCAAATTCATCTCTTCCAAAACTCATCTGATTCTCAATCTCTTCAAGTCTCATTACTTAACCTCTCTGAGCTTTACCATTCCCTTCACCAACTCAATCACTCTATTCCCACAGCTCAAGCTGAACATTCTCTTGACGTGTCAGCCACGTTACTAGACTCCTGCGACGCAACCAGAAACCTAATCCTTACACTTAGAGAGCATCTCCTTAATCTACAGTCTGCACTTAGGAGAAAAGACAAATCTATGGAATTCCAGATCAAAGAGTACTTTTCGTTTAGGAAGAGGATCAAGAAAGAGACTAACAAGCTTCTTCTTGGCCTCAAGAAGAAGTTGGATGACTCTGAGACCACCGAGCTCGCTGTCTCCATCTTCCGCTCTCTTTTCATGTTTCTGTCGACGACATCGGCCATGAAGACAAAAACATGTTCTCTCAAATTCGTCTCCAAGCTGATCGGTGGTGGTCATCGATCATCATCGTCAGAAATAAGCGAGTTGCAGAACGTGGATGTGATTCTACGTTTAGATGGGGATAACTCCAAGGAAATGAAGAAGATGTTAGAGAGATTAGAGGAGAGAACAGAGGGACTTGAGGCTGCACTTGATTCTCTTTTCAAGTCTCTTGTCCAATATAGAGTTTATTTGCTTAACATTCTTACAACACACTCATAGATAATTACTTAGTTAGTCTCTAATTGTACACAAAACATATATAGTAATGGATACAGTTTCTTATAGTGAAGGATTGAATGAATTCATTGTACTTGTAAATCCCCAAACTATAGCTACATAAATCGAACACTTCTTAATGCCCAAGAAATTTCTCATAACAGATCAAAGTTAGGGAAGGTACAATAATGGAGTTTGTAAGATTTGTGTCCGTACTCTGACATCATGGCAAATGAATGACGTGTCATTCAACCATTGGTGTAGAAGTCTCCTCCCTCGTGCACATTATTATTCTATAATTAAGTTATACTCCACCTAATGATAAAGTCGTCATCATCATCATCAAGATCTTTAATTTCGGATGATCTAGTGATTTAGTTAATCGTTAATTTCTTAATGAATAAAAAGGAGAGAGAGGAGTGGATCTTTGATTCCTCTTGTCCCCACATATCGATACAGGCAACTGTTCAAGGTTGCTACGAGGCCGACCCCATTTCAATTTTATATTGTACTTAAAAAGTAATCATAAGACAATAATAGATATAAATTAATAGGTAACAGCTTGTAATTACAAAATCATTATTAAATCAATTTTTGTAGCCTGGTTTGCATTATTGTTCTCACTAATAGGATGCATGTATAAGTTATAAACAATAAAAAATATAGTAATATATATAATAAACAACTACATTTCAAAAAAAGAAAAAAAAATATAAACAACTAATACATCTCAATACAAAGTTATATTTCATCTATATATATTTAAAAATCTAACCATTTATTAATATGTTATGTAATTTTGTTACTCCAATTAAGACACTGAATTTAGGAAAATATACAAAACGACTTTTTGGGAAACAAAAAATGTCTTAAACGGCATTGAGTATAAAATGGAGGAACAAAAACTACAGTTGGAATGCATGGGTTTTGATCATCTTTCCTAGTAAGAAAAGAATGGCCATGTATCAAAAGTTTGGTTTTTCTTTTGCATCACCCAAATATACAGAGAAAACATGGGAGCATGAAACAAAAGCATTAAGGCTTCTTCATACCTCTTTAATTCTCTACAATAATACTATAATATCATGATATTATATTGTTGATATTTTATTGAAGTGAGAGAAGAAGAAAGGAAGAGACAGTAGAGAGAGAGAAGGTGATGGAGGCGGCAATAGAGAGGTGAGGTGATGGGAGCAATGGCTCACTAATTATGGCAATTGGGTGGCACAATAATTACACAAAATGACAAAAACCCAAACAAACAATAATGAGAAACAAGTGTAATGTTAATAGTTGCTATTTTTTATGTAACTGAGGGTCCATCCAAGAGTAACGTGAGTTCACATGGCCCAACTTTTCTCTTGTCTATCGTCGTTAACTCGCAATACCTAAACTTAGGGTTGTCGGTTTTTAAAACGTCGATCGATGCTACTGAAATGAATGAAAGACCTTTTAGTTTCAACTTTCAACTTATCCTGCATATTTATTTTGTTGGATATATTGGTTATTAGTGGTTGAATATGTAAACAAGAAAAAAGTTTGTTGGATAGTGTGCATGGAGTTTAATTAGTTATACACGTAGAACCAACAACTTTATTGGTGTTTCCATACATGCATGGGATCGAACAAAATATCTCAAAAAGAAAAAAATATCTCAAATGAAATATCTTCTTGTAAACCAATTAAGTTGCATATCCAAGAAAATCAAAAAAAGAAAAAAGTTACATATCCAAAACACGGGAGATATTATAACGTAAAGCCTAATAGTTAGGGTAGATATTTTGCGAGAAGATATTGGAATATGTAATCTAATTAGAGATGAGAGATGTAGTTGCAGCCTTGCAGGCTGTACTTTGATAGAGACAAGTCAAGTTCATGAATTCAAATTAGTTAAGAAAAGGAAAGCGGTGCGATTGTGATTGGATTATTAATTAGTATTTGATCGTTTCCTCTGCAAGTTTTCAACAAGACACTCGTGCACACGGTCCCATGTTTAGTATTATCCAACCACCATCTTTTCATCAATCATTTTCAATGTAAATTATTTGGGGTTTAGATTATGTAATTATCTTCCTTTGATCACACAAATATGAGAGAAGATATGCTCACTAATTAAGTAATTAGGAAAATTCATATCCATGCATGACGGTGTTTACCAATACCCAAAGTTGAGAGGAGGTGCTTGACAAAATATCTTAAGTTTTGATTCTTCTCGCCTAATTAGAGATCTAATTAAGTGGGTACGTACATCAAATTATATTTTTTGCTCCAAAAGTTAAAAATTTAGTTAAGAATACAAAGACATGAAATTAGCAAATTAGGTACATACTGAGCGGACTCTATAATGGCATCTGTCGAGATCATAATTAAGTCAGAGAGGCATAAAATAGAACATGAAGTGGGCTTTGATGGAACAGAGAACATCTTTCACAACCCTATTTCCTATTTCATTTGACCTCTCTCTATATATATTCATATTCAACTTCATTCTAGCTAAAGTTTTCTCCATCTCAATAAACCCCATCATCAATGGCTTCCTACCACGTCCGATCTTGTAGCTTACCAGCTCGGCTACACCCACATGGTCTCTACCAAATTCAGCAACTCCTTAATAAGCTTCCTGCAGATGACAACAATAGTCTCTCACTTCTCTCACATCTCTACGACTCTGTCTCTCATCTTTTCAACGACTCACCTTCTTCACTACTACTCCCTCATCACTCTTTCTTCACCTATCTTCTTGATCTCTCCCTTTTACACCTTGATTTGTGCTCTAAGCTAAGAGACATCACTTGCCGCATCAAGGATTGCCTCCGTGACCTCCGTTCTGCTTTCAGGCGGAGGAGACACAGTGGAGATTCTACCATACGCTGCCACGTCAAAGCCTTTATCCGCTCTAGGAAAGCGGTTCATAAGGACATTGCTAAGCTACTCTTGTTGCTCAAACAAACCGGCCTTTCCTCCTCCGAGTCCTCTTATCCCTTGATCACACTGCTCCAACAAGTTTGTTCCCAAACATATCATTCCTTTAGGACAGTCTTGTTGTCCCTATCTACAGCTGTACCAAAGCCAAGGCCTTCCAAATGGGCCTTGGTCACCAAACTAGTGATCAAGAACGTTACTAGTACAAGTGGTCAAGTTCGGACTGGACACAGAAACAAATTCCAGATGATGGACGAAGAACTGCGAAGATTCAGCTTGGCAGAAGAGATAAAGAAGGATCGGATCAAGTCTATGATCACCAACTTGGATCACGTAGATGTTGCGGTTGAAGATCTGGAGGAGTCGCTGGAAAGATTGTACAGGCGTATGATCCAAGCTAGAGTTTCTTTATTGAACATACTCTCTTTGCATATATAACTCATTAATTGGATTCCATGTATGTATACAACATCATCCAAATTTTAGAGGAAACATGTACCTTCATAGATTTTGGACACTGAAACAATGGAGGTAATTGTATAAAACTATAGAAGAAAACTTAGCAGCAGCGACATTTCAATATATCAATGCAAGTGTAGGGTCTTGATCTATCCTCGAGTTCAAATGCAGTAGGAAGTGAGTCTAAATTATAGTTTCCACAACAGACGTTGTATAGGTTCCTGCGAATTCCTCTGCTAAAAGGGTGCACTCGTTCCGGAATATTCCTGCAAACCCAACAGCTTTAGTATCACACAAACAAACCGTTCCGTAAAAGTAACTGGAAGAACCAAAATTTCTCTATTTATATTTTCGTTAAACAAACTGATATTATTACTAGGTGATAGAAAACGGGTTGAATACCTCATGTATGGAATACGTCTTCGTCTCACAAGTTCATAAGTGCTTTGATTTGTCAGAATTAGGTAGCTGCAATAAATCAGTTTTAAAATAGAAACAGAAGCAGTTAGACAAAAAAAAAGAGATGAGATTGTGAAAAATAACACAAAATGTGAACACCCACCTGTGAAAAATCAATAGAAGCAGCACAAAAATCAAAGAGATCGACAATATGACAAGCAGTAGTATGATAATTGCATTCTTCCACCTGTTCACATTTCCATTTGAATTCATGTTTTAACGAGTTGGAGCTGCGTAAGGGCCTAAGAAGAAATTGGCCAAAACACGAGGATATGAGAAAGTATCATACCAAGGCTTTGCTACATTACTCAGGTAGTCAACGTACATGATGAGCGTCCAGATGCATAGAGTTGTCTCTTCACAGATGTACCACCTGGTATCACAGAAACGCGTTACTGGGGTCTAAAAAACAAAGTCTGATGCATATCAGTACCGATTATTGGATAATAAAACAGTAAGAGTTCAGCTTTTACAGGCTTACCAGAATTTACAATGGTTTTTCTGGCCTATACATGTTCCTAACCAAACACAGTGATGATCAAACTGAAGAACACATCGATCACAATCATGACAATGTTTGGTTCGTGGAGGCTGCAAAGCATTACGTGTTTCGAGAGAAAGATTTAGGGAGGGATATCTTGAACAAACAGGTAGAAAAAAATCCGAACGAACAACTACAGTGGGCAATTGAATCATGCAAGATTCAAATGTTACCTGCTCCACATGACAATAGCCGCATGTCAAATTTCTGCAAGTTATAAAAGAAACAATTCAGTACACTCCTTTCTACTAATAGTTACAAGTTAAAAGATGATTCTTCAGGATTAACACAGTACGAAGCCTTGATTGAAAGTTCATATGTACCTTATGGATGTCCCTGGAGGATACAAGTCCAGAACCAACTTCCCCCAGGACGTTGGAGTCCTTCTGGCACCTGAGGCTGATCCTCCTTCCACATTAACAACGCTCTCACTTTTTCTGGAAGCATGTTGTCTTCGCTTAAATAATAATAAAAGTATAAACACAACAGTGAGACACAGTTAAGTAGAATTCACTTCCATCACTTTGATAAGAATCAAGTAACGAAACTGTAATTCCTATCATTGAATCAGGATTACAATCAAGAACCCTAACTACCTTGGGAAAATGTTGTAGAACTCTCCTAACTCTCCTATAGCCAAAAGGCTCTCACTAACCAAACGATCAAAAGATTCTTACTTTGCTATCCCTCTCCTTTATTATAGTCTATCACACTTGTTCCATCAAATTCCATAGAGTTTGAGACTACAAGGAGCGAAATAACAATTCTTACATCGAGGTGGTAGGTGGGTTTCTGTACATTGCATTAGTCTCGCAAACATCCCTCATTGCATCAACAACATACCTAAAAGACAACAAAGAAGTAAAAAGAAGGTCAAGTACCCTTTTTTTTTTGGTTGCAGAATTATAATTGAACACACATTTAGGCAATAGATAGTAAAGAGTACCCAGGTGAAGAGCCAGAAGTCACAAAATACTGCAGAAGCGTGGCGGAAAACAGCAAGAAATAAGAGGCCATGTACCTATTAGAGAGATGAATCACACAGTAATAAACATTAAGCTCTTTACAGAAGGATGCAGTGATTTGAATAAGCCAGAGAGGGAGAGATGAGCAACTACCATGGATCTCGTTTAGTTTTCTCGATAAATTCTGCATCGAAAAGGAAGAGAAAGCCGATAAAGACGAGGTGGAGCACCACTAGTGCCAGTTTCAGAAGCAGAGAAGATCTTCGAACTGGTTAGGTGAAGAAAAATAGCAATTAGTTACTGAATCAGAAGCTAACGAATCAAACGGATCAAAAGGGTAAATTGAGATGTGGATAGAAACATCAAAGATTAGGGTTAAAAAGAGAGGAATTGGTACCAGGATCGGAGAGACAAGGAAGGTTGATGAGAAATTGGTCCCGAGTTCGATCCCAGGGTTGAAGGAAAGGGCAACAAACGCCCATGGTTGACTCTCTTTCTCTCAAGCTATCATTGGGTTTGCGAGAGAGACAGAGAGAGAATCGCGCAAGAAGCCAAAAAGAAGATCTTTAAAAATGCAATCTTGAAGATTGCTATGGTGAATGAAGATAGAGAGAGTAGGTTCGATTAATTGGCATTATTGCACTCAGTAATTTAATTACAGTTTAGTCGCAAACTTGCAACAACGCAATGGTGATGAAGAAGTTGGAAAGATAAACTTGAGTTGGGCCTCCTTTGCAAAATTAGGCCCAATAATAATTGGGTCTAACGGTACAATATTACCAAGTTGTGGGCTCTCAGGTTTTATTAGTTCAAGTACTCAAAATAGGACTTCCAACATAAACATTGTCAGAAAATTTTCAAATGTATATAAAAAGAAAATGTCACTTGATTTCTTAACAGTGTTGTAAGCTACATTTGCATTGGAATCAGAAGTGGATATGCTAAAACGAAGTGTTTGGAAACGTTGAAGCGATTTTTTAAAGAAAAGTTATGAACGGGTACGCGATAAAAGCGTATATATAAATATTCACACACATATATATACATTAAACATCGTATCATTTGAAAAATTATAATAAACCACACAATTCTAACACATAAACATTAATTAACTCAACTAAAAATAAAAAACGAATAGGTTATTTTTTGTGTTACCGAGAGAAAATCAGCAAACTCAAGTCTCTCGAAATTAATTTAACTCAATTAATTATTTCGAACATTTCAGATATGATTCATGCCAATGTTAAATTTCTAAACATGATTAAAAAATACAAAGATTAGTATGCAAATATTGTAAATCACAAAATCAAATTTTGAGGTTTTTTGTATAAGAAAACTATCGAAAATCATTTCACGCTTTTTTATTTATTTGTAATATCAAATATTAGAAATGGAAGCTTGCGCTTCCAAAATAGATTTTTTTGGAAGCGCTACAGAAAAGAGATTTCAAAATCTTCTGAGAGCTTTCGATTCCGAAGTGGGAAACGGACCTCCGATAAAACTTTCGTGCTACCTAGGTTGTAAGTTTCTTTTAGAGAGTACTGTTTTTTTCCTAAACTCAAAGAAGATTTTAAATCACCAATATTAAAAATACATCTCCACTTCTGATTTACCGGATTCGACAAGAGCATGTAAGTGTAACCATATTGATTTACAATTGCTAATCCACGGATCAAGAGACGCGAACGTAAGAATATGATGGGCTATTCTTCTGCGGGATTACATGCTCAGAGTCTAAATTGAATAGAGAAATGATCAAAAAACATTGTCAAAAGAGTGGATGTTTTGTCGGTAGGATTGTAGTGGGGGTCATTCGTATTATAGAGGTTGGTGTGTTTTTGGGTTTCCATTGTACAATGTAAACTTTTTTTTATTGGTATAAATCTTAATATTCAACCAAACAAAAAAAAAACCAATAATTCCTTTTTTTTTTTTTTTTTCTAATTTACAAAATCCACAAACGACATTTATTAAGTATAGTGATTCATTTGTCGCATAAATTTTTAAAATAGAATAGGTTTCACTAGTGATTATAAGATATATCATTATAACATGCTATGTTGAAAGAAAAAATAAACATGAGTAATGAAATGCACCACTTATTTACAGTAAAAATGTCATTGTGCCTTTTCTGCAAACTATTCGTTCGAGTTTTGTTATATAGTAGCAAATTCACCCTTTTTTGTGTTTTTGTTTGGCATCATAAGTATAATTCTATAACCAAGTGTAAGAAAAGACCAAAGACTCTTCTGTCTGACTCTTGAAAAGTAATAAACAAAACAAAATCAAGTAGAAAGAGAGAAGCATGCGAGCACGTTCGTTAGTTAGTTAGGATGAGGAGAGCACATCATGCCCATCCCTTAAAGCCACCGTCTTCACTTTTATTCACATTTTACGTTTCCTTGACGTCCACCTTTACCGTTATAAACCAAACCAGAGATCAAAATCGAAGACTTTAATTTCCCATAAACATATGGCCAATTCCAAACGATTGTTTGGCGTTGTACGGAGGAAACTTCTCCGGCGATCTCACAGCAGAATCACAATCATTCGGTCATCAGCCCCAGAAACTACTCGAGAAGAGATTGCCGCCGTTAAAATCCAAGCTTTCTTCAGAGGTCACCTGGTAGGTATTAACACATTTTAATCTAGTATCTCTGTAAATTTCAAAACAGAGTTAGTAAAGTGAACAGTTGAGCATTGCAGGCAAGAAGAGCGTTTAGAGCATTGAAGAGTCTGGTGAAGTTACAGGCGGTGGCAAGAGGAGTGCTTGTGAGGAGACAAGCTCGTATAGCCTTACATTGTATGCATGCTCTCGCTCGCTTGCAGGTTAGGGTCCGTGCTCGTCAGCTTCTCTCCCATTGATTCTTCTCTGCCTTTCCCCTGTTTTTTAAAAACCTCTTGTGATTGTGACATTTACATCATTGTCCTTTCTAATGAATTCACCGGTTTTGTGACTTTGTTGTATATGTACTAGCTAACTCTCTAACACGCTGCCACTCGTACTAATAAACAAGCTCAGTTTTGCTGACACATCCTGTCTCAAAATTTTTGTGAATAAGTAGTTGACAATATTACATTCTAAAAGGATCCATAGATTATTCAAAGCAAAACCCATCGCAAGCAGTACACCAGATTTACTACTTGGGAAGGAAGCTGATGGTCGAAGGGCTGGGGTGGGTACCTTGGATGGGAAGAAAGGTGAAGGCTTCCATGGAGACGCACTGTTTTGTCTGCTACAGGACTTGCTTAAAAAGAATCTGGAAGTTATAAGCAAGATCAGTTAGTTAAAGAGTTTACATGGCCTACGTAGACAGAGGAATTACATGCCCTCTCCATATTTAACACAGATGAGCAAATATACATATAGGTCGATCTACAAGATCACAATTTCCAAAATAGAGACGAGAGAGCACTGGGATATTGGCGCGGCTCAATCAGATGATCTAGAGAATGCATATGTACGTGTGGGTGGTCAGGAATATCTGAGTGAACCAGGCCAATATCAAAGAGACTCTCTCATGCTGCAGATCATAGAAAGCTATGTAAATGAAAAACAAGAAGAAGTGTGATGTGAAGTGTGAGGAGGAGAAGTGAGAATGTCTGTGGGGAGTTATAAAGGAGAGGAATTAAATTAGGGTATGAGAGAAGGAAATGGAAGGTATGGAGCATTTAAACCTCATCTACTACCAAAGCAAAAAAGCTGGCTCACCCTCTTTAATCCCCCTTCTCTCTCTCTCTTCTCTCTCTCTTCATATTTTCATATATCCATCGTTCAAAACTAAACTGGCTATGCAATGTGAACCTATACTCCTTTGTCTCCTCCTCTGTCTTTCCTTCTTGAGGAGATTCATAACAAAATTCAAAAAAAAAAAAAAAAAAAGAGAAGAAGATTTTGAGGAGAATTAAAAGAACATCGGTGAAAATGCTTTGCAATAAATTTTGAGGGAATCTCGCAGAAGGGAGGGGACACTGGCTGGCCTGCCTGCAACATTTAATAGTCTCTTACTGCTTCTTTTTTTCTAGGCCCCTCTCTTTCTCTGCTTTTTACAAACCTCAAGCAAGTTACGAACCCTAATATGACCCTTCACTCTCTCTCTCTCTCTCCATTGATGATTCTCAAGAGAAAGATTCGAGTTTTATTGTTTAATGTCACATTGTAACACCAGAGCTTGTTTAAAACCAACACTTTTCTTTTTTCTCTAGTTAGGACTGGTGGGAAGGCAAAAACTTTTGCAACCCCTATTTACTTTTCTCATGCTACTACATTAACCCCTTCGGTCCACCAATGCCATAAATATGCAGAACACACATTATCTCTCTCTACCCAATTATATTTTCTTGACTTGCAAAATCAGATCAAATCACTACTTTTACCTGCTGTTTCACTACACAAGTAGACATTATCATCACGCTTATTCTTTCTTTTCAAGATTACTGTTTCGAATAATTCACCTTATGGTTAGTTACCATTGAGTAGCTTCATATCAATGTCACCTTAAAATAATACTTGTCACTGATATGTAAGAAAGGCTAATAGTACTCACGTCGAGTTCTGGACCTCCTTCAAGCTTTCTCTTGACATGGCTGCAAATATATGATCTACATTGACTAAACCAAAAGGAAAAGTAAAATGTCTGCAAAGTACACTGATTTCAAATGGCTCACTAATTTATTTTAAGCTCCTCAGAGAAAAAGCTTCAACTTGGCATCAGAACAAGTAGAACAGGATAAGCTACCTCGGTTCAATTACAGTAGATGACACAGAGAATCAGATACAATCAAGAAATTAGCGAGTTTAAGAACTTCTTTTTAGAGTAAACTGACAAAAATGTGCAACATGTATGGCGTCTTATGGTAGTGAATCAATGCATATAATGTCGTGATATGTTTAGTAGTTTCTCGACAGGAGCAGAAGTTACCACCTGATACATACCATATAGGAGCAAGTTCTAGGATGTAAAAATGGACCTGAAGCGTGGACATATGTATTCTGATGGATGTGATCTGTAGTCATGTGTATTGCATACTTGAGATCAGTATTAACTGATTCTTGGCTTCATTCACATATTTAGAATATACATCACTATCAAGCACCTCTGTATTATGAATGCAATACAATTACATGACAGAAGAAGGCCTACATTCATATTCATTCATCATCAACAACAAATTACATCGTTACACAAAGTCTTCTGAATAAATAAAAATTAATAATTACTGGAATGAGTTCCAAACGTCAGTAGTGTGTGGCTTTCACGTTAAAATTATACATTCTTATACCAACAATAGTGACTTTTTTATATAACTACAAAAGATGGGAGCCTAAAAGTGGAGTATCTTAGAGTTTCTTGGGGAATGTCATACCACCGCCTCGGATAGAGAGAGAGGGTCCTTTGACAGAGCTCACCTGATTGGTATCAAGGAAGATGACGACCACAGTTATGTCATCGTGGAAATGCCTCCTCACTCCTCTCTCTATCTTCTTCAGATCAGAATATCTCATCTCTCGTTTCTTTGCCGCCTCTTGCAATGCCATTTTCACCAGTCTCCGTGCTATCCCCTGCATTCATTTCCACAACAAAGGACAGTCAATCTTTGCTTTTGTAATAGGTTTTTACTGAAACGGAAAACAGAAGAAATGGGTCTCGCGCACGTTTCGTGGGTGGTTCTGAACGATGTCAACAGCTTCTTGGTTGCTCAGCTGTTCCCATAGTCCGTCAGAAGCAAATATCAGAAACTGATCTTGTGGTTGGATCTCATGCTCCGTTATCGTCGGTTCCCCACTCAAGATCGGTCTTTTGAATGGTTCGCGGAGTCTGTACTTTGTGTACAATGGTTCCTTGTTGAACTCCGCCTTTTTAAGATACACGTCGCCTATGGATCTAGATACCTGCAAAGGAACAAACATATCTTATCTTTTTCAACTTCAATCTCCAGGGTTTAAATTGACATAGCAAATGAACAAACTTATCTAGGCGTTTGCACCTAGTGTCTAGTGTCTACATGCAGTGATAGGGACAAAATATGGATTCAACTGTTCAGTCGGTATAATGTATATATCTTAATGTAGGGACATACAAAAACTGGCTTTTAGATACCACCAATTTCAACTTCAACCAGAGCTCTGACTTTCTCGGGTTGGTGGGTTTGGTATTGGCAATGTCAAAGTCAAGGTTACTACAAATCTAGTCTTTTTAGTGTACAGTTTAATTTAATGCAGAGACCATATCGTCACGGAAAAAACGTTGACAAATTTCTTGATTGATCTTGACATCATAAAAGTAAGAAAAAACATGTTCTTTTTCGATTAGAATTTTATCATCTTGGCTTTAAGAAACCAGCAAGATTTTCAAGGCCATTTTATTCAGATTTTCTCCGGTTTGCCTTAACAAGACAAAGACAACTACATATCAATTCAACGAGTGATTCACTAAGATACTCATGTACCTGAATAACAACCGAGTCCTTTTGTCCCTAAAATCTAATTAAATATCATTCAGATTGAGAAACATACCTGAATAAGGCCCTTAACACGCCACACATTGTGCTTTAACATGACAATATGCGAGTCATCCGGGTGCAAGGAGTGCATCTCCTGTCTAACAGACTCTATGCTCACATTATGTTCCGCAGAGAGCTGAAGCGCAATAACCTCACCTGTCGCCTTCATAGCCCTTCCAAGAACAGCACGGGAATCCCCAACGTTAGCTATGTAGAGCATCCCTCCGCATATAACACCCACCAAGCAGCAAGACCCAACCGCTGCAATCTGTGGCTTAGTTGGCCACTGCTTTGTCACAACCCCTAAAAACCCTTCTTCAGTCGCCTCATACGCCTTTTTAATTACATCCACCGACATAGATGCATGCTCTGCTGCGAATCCTGCAGATTCAAAGAAGATTTTAGTTTCCATGCGGTTGGTTTAGAACTTAAAAGCATATATCTATCATTCAGTTGAATCAGTTTCCTCACTCTTTAGATGCTGAAAAAGGTGATCATTAACAAATCGTGAGGTCTCAGGCCCGCCATGACCGTCATAGATTCCAATAAAGGTTCCATAAGGACCAGAGTCAAGAGTACTCAAAGGACCAGACTCAACTTGGCTCTGATCCTCAAGCAAGTTGTTGGCTTGAACAACAGCCATGGAGAATTCACCAACGAGGTGCTGACCAGAGTCTTTGTACCATAGCAATCCGTCTTGTTTGCCTGTTGAATCGGAGGACTTGCCCGAGGAAGAAGACGGCCACAGACAAGCACTCAAGAGTTTCATTAACGTTGATAACATCCCTCATTTCATCAGGACAACCTTTTTTTTCCTCCACATCCGTCAAAGGGATGCACAGAGACAAACACGGTAGAAACGAACTTAGCTTTTTAAGAATCTGCAATTCAAAAAGAGTTAAAAGTAAGGATCTGAACAACAACAACAACAGTTTTATAAGCTTAATAGAAACTGAAAACTCTCAACTCCTAACGAGACTTGGCTGAGTAAAAATGAAAATCAAAACCCAACTTTTAAACTCAAGAATCTGAAAACCCAATTGGTGATTAGATCAGATGAGCAAGAGGGAATCAATTCTTTAGCAAGGATCAGAACAAAATCCAAACTTTTTCAAACTCTGCGAAAATATTAAGTACCTGAGGAGAGTCTGCAGAAGCTGATGTAACTAACAGGAAGAAGTCACTCGCAGACTTTTCCAGTCAACAGATACAAATCAAAGGAATCTCAATCAGAAGCAATCTTATAATCCAAACAAAAGGATTTGAGGGTTTAGTAAATGAGAGAAAAAGGTCGGCAAAAAATATGAACGATACAGTTTACAGGTGAGATCTAAAAGGATCGATGTAGAGAAAGAGAGATTGATGGATCCGAATCAGATCCAGAAGAAAGAAGAAGAAGTAGATTGATGCGTCGACCTTCTCTCCCAGAGGAAGGCAAAGAGAAGATGGAGAAGAAGAGAAAAGGCAATAAAAAAAAAAAAGGGCTCCACTGCTTCTAACCAGACAATCCAATCTCAATTACTGGATCAGATTTTCTAAACCTAACCCTTCTTTTCCCCTCTAATTGACTTTTCCTTCCTTTTTTATTTTCTCAAACGGTCCTTTAACTTTCTAATACTTACGCTTTAGCCCACTAACTAATCCCTTTATCTATTAACCCCCCTCTCCGAATTCGTCGACTCCTTATAACTTGGAGGCGTAATGCTTGTATGCTTCCATGAAGTTTTAAAAAAAAGTGTTGCAGAGATTAGCTAGATGTAAAGGAAAGAAAGACAAGTGTTTGTATTGGTAGATTGAAGAAGATGGATAGTTAAAAAAAGAAGATATATATATCTGTGAGTGATAAGAAAGAGGGACACGTGATACAATGAGATCATAAAAACGTTAGCTGTCTAAATAAGACATACGTGTGCAACATACATAACATCTCCCACCTCCACATCCAACTCCACCTGCACCTGACCTGCACTTCTTTTCCCGTTTCCCCTTCACTTCTCCCATGTGCTTCCCTTTCCTAGCTCTTCTCTCCCCTTCACATTTTGCCTCTCTCTTTCTTTTTTTTTCTTTGCTCCCTAAAAATGATTAGAATTTGGATGACATAAAATGGGCCTTTAGATAGGTATGTTGGGCCTTTTAACCAATAGGCTACTACAAATGGTAAGGGTAGATAGCATTTTGAAGATTAAAAATATTATATTACCCTAGAATGATGATTTAAAAACCAATGGCAATGAAGTGGAGTAGTTCATGTCTTTGATTATAGTAGTGTTGATCTTTTTACAGTTTTAATGTGGGATCCTAACATCAACCTCTGTTTTGTAATATGTGGATGTGTGTACCTACAATATTGTATAGAGTTGTATACATAAAAATTAGGTAATATTTTAAGGTTTATGTACGATACGTGGTTGTTTACGTAGATTTTTGTTATAGACATAAAATATCATAAATAGTGTGTTTTTAATTGTTATAATGCACATAATTTCCTATTAGCAATTCCATTATTTTTAAAAAATATATATAGTTTAAGAAAAAGAGGCAAAAAAAGAGGGGGAGTAGTCAAGAACACCAACCCTACTTTCACTCTACACCAAGAAATGAAGGAATCACAGAAAGACCCCACATGTAAATTGATCACGTTTTCTTAAAATGTTTTGTGCGAGAATCCCCAAACTTGGCTTCACTCGTCACTACAAATTCTTCATTTTCTTATTTACCGAACTATACATTGTATATATAGATTCCCACTAAATAGTTACTTTTCAGACTCCAGTTAACAAAACACCAATCTAAATAAACTACCTGTTCTTTGAACCGGATAAAATTTTTAGAAAAGATGCAACATTCGGAAGTGAAGCAGCCTCTTTGCCCTAAGCCACGCCGTGTGTGTCCTTCGCTTCCTGACTTTCTCAAACCTCTCTCATGTTCCCTACATTCCTCCACCTGGTAACATTATGGTCTAGATCTTGTTTGTTTGTGTTTTTACATTTGGCGTTTGTGGTTACGTTTTGCCAAAAGTTATTCGATGACAGATTAAGAATGTTTTAAATTGCTAAACTGTGATTTTCTTTTTTACAAACCTAAACGCTAATATTGTATTTGAATCGAAGCCTATATATATCCTCCTACTTTTTCTCTGTTTCTTGAAATTTATCATGATGATTCACTCATACATGTTTGTGCCTAATCAGCCAACAAAGTACGGAGGGAAGAAGCGACGTTCTCAACATAATTGATAAGGTCACCATCATTTCTATTAGATTTTTTTTTTTTTTTTTTTTGTCAAGATTTTTTCTGTTAGATATATACTTGTACTTCATCTGTTTCAAAATAAATATCATTTAATTATGATTTCAATGTAAATTTTGATATGAAATAGGCATATAATTTATTTATTTATGGTTAAAGGCATATAATTTATTTCTATTTTAAATTAGTAATATGTAAACATATAACCTAATTTCAAATGAAAACTCAATATAAATAAAATATTTAACTTGTTTTCTTTATTTACATTAAATATATGAAAACGATAGTTATAAGAAAAGGATTGGATATTTCCAAACTTGCATGCATAGATCTTGAGTGTTTTAAGTAAATATAAATATTAATTGTGGTAGGGGCAGCCGATAGAAGGTGGAACAGTGGAGTCAATGTGGTACGCAGGGTCTCCACCTAGGAGAACAGGGAATCCTCTTGTACACGACCTACATTTCATTCACTGCCTCGATCTTCTCCCCAATTTCTCAAGAACCAAGGCTTGATCTTCACACATCTTCTAATTAAGGCTACGTACTCTTATTAGCCACATACAGAAAAAAAAAACTACAACTCCTTACGTACACTACATTGCCATATCAATCGATCTTCGAGTAGATATAGGTGGGTTGTCAAAATCCTAAAACATAATTTGGATATTCACGATCAAGAGAGTCCTCATTGAGATCAGCACTAACTAAGTACACCATGATGCAGAGACATATCAATGGTTAATTAGATACGAGGATAGGATTTGGATGTTGTTTATAATACCATGTTAGTTGGTTTTCTAACATTTTCTCTTTTAATTTTAGTTTGTTATGCCTGATTCTGTCTTCAAGACATTCGTCTAATTTTATACATGACTTGTGCATGTTTTCTTTTATCTAAGGATACTTGTAGTTGTTCGTATGTGTAAGTTCCGGAGTTATACGTACTTTCTATCAATTTTGTTAATATAGTTTAAAGATTTACCAATTGATAAAACAGTTTTTTTTCCAAACCAATTTATTTGAGAGCTCTCATCTCATTCATCAAAAATCAAAATACAAAGCCGGATTTTAGAAGAATAACTTGAGCCGGGTCCAATATAATATACAGGACACGTGAGCATGAACTTATCCAGAGTCAACGGTTTCTATTTTCAATACTTTTATCAGTATTTGCATTTCCATCCTCTTACCTTTATTTTAGGACAAATCACCCCTTTGTTTTTCTTATAGATTTTGACATTTTTTAATCATTGCCTAATAGGGTGGGGTTCGGATACCCGTTCGGATTCGGATCGAATATTTCAGGTTTTCGGGTTTTCAGGTTTAGAGGTATATGACCCGTTTGGGTATTTCTATATTTTGGGTTCGGATCGGGTTTGAGTCGGGTATTTCGGATGCGGGTTACCCGAAATTTCTAAATATCAAAAATTTTGTATCTAAATTATTCGAAAATACCCAAAAAATCTAAAAACCTCGATAATTTTATCTAAATTTACTCAAAAATAGTTTAAATACCAAAAATATCCAAAATATCCGAATATTTTAGACACTTAGGTTATTACAAATAAAAATATTACTAATATATTATTACTATACACTTATGTTGTGAGTATGTTACCTGTTTGGGTCGGGTTCGGATTCGAGTTTTCGGATCTTGAGTTTTAGGACCCATTCGAATATTTTAAAATTTTGGGTTCGAATTCGGGTCGGATTTTTCGGATCGGATTCGGATCGAACTTTCGGGTTCGGATATTATGCCCATCCCTAGCGTAATATGTACCGGCTGCACCAAACTTATGGAATAAACAAACATCCCTCCACGTCTCATTCACAATTCCACCAAATAAATATACAAATAGCCACACAAACACAACGATTCAATGTAGATCATGTACTTGTGGTTTTTTTTATTTGGATTAAAATTTTAGAAATATTATGATTAGCTTCTATGGAATTTCGAATAATTAAATACAACAATTGATGTTCAAAAATTGAATTAAATACAATAGTTTCGTTGCCAACATATTCCTTCAATAACGATCTTAAAAATCCGTTGACAAAGACCAAGCACCAGACAAAACGTTGACCTTTTCCCTTACACCCCAAAAGAAAACGAAAAATCTTATGGAAACGAAGAAAGTTTCGTGTAGTAAAAGAAACTCAACTAGCAAGAATCAACACACCTCTTCCTAATTTTTGTCTATAGGTTCATTGAGAGAGAGGAGGATCAGAGAGACAGAGAATGAATTGGAGTAGTGGGAAGTTGAGATGGATGTTTCAGTTTGGATTATGTGTTATGAGTTTGGGATGGGCTTCTTCTGTCTCAGGATCACTCTCCTTTGAAATTCACCATAGATTCTCAGAACAAGTCAAGACCGTTCTAGGTGGCCATGGCTTGCCTGAAATGGGCAGCCTAGACTACTACAAGGCCTTGGTTCATCGCGATCGAGGTCGCCGGCTAACCTCCAACAACAATCAGACAACTATTTCTTTCGCTCAAGGCAACTCCACCCAAGAAATTAGTTTGTATGAAATTTTTTGAAACTCCTCTGTTTCTCAATTTAGTACTATATAGATAGACCTTTGATTATATGTTTTTTACTCTTAATGATCAGTCTACATTATGCGAATGTGACGGTAGGGACACCGCCTCAATGGTTCTTGGTGGCCTTAGACACGGGAAGTGATTTGTTCTGGTTACCTTGCAATTGCAATTCTACTTGCGTACGGAGCATGGAGACTGACCAAGGCGAGGTAAAATATTATCTTGTAATGTTATTCATTATGGCACTAAAACTCGATCATCTTTTAAGACACACATGTATACGTAGAGGATAAAGCTCAACATTTACAACCCAAAGATATCAACATCAAGCTCAAAGGTTACGTGCAATAGCACACTCTGTACATCAAGAAACAGATGCCTTTCTCTGCTCAGCGATTGTCCTTACAGAATCCGATATCTCTCGCCGGGAAGTAGAAGCACAGGTGTGTTGGTGGAGGATGTGATCCACATGAGCACAGAAGAAGGAGAAGCTAGAGATGCTCGGATCACATTCGGGTTTGTAATTCTTTCTAACTTAGTTTGAAACCATTTTGACGAATAATGAATGCATTGCTAAGTGCTAACTTAGTTCATTGTCTTCCGGCTCAAAACTAATTGGCAATGAGTGCATTGAACTACTGTCTTTCATATATTACTTTAGATTTTTCTTACTTTCATATGTGAAATTTCTAACACTAACTAATAGACAAAATACGTAAATGGTGGCAGATGTAGTGAGTCCCAACTAGGGCTGTTCCAAAAAGTGGCTGTAAATGGTATAATGGGACTTGCAATAGACGACCTAGCGGTTCCAAACATGTTGGTTAAAGCCGGAGTGACCTCAGATTCTTTCTCAATGTGTTTTGGTTCCAAAGGAAAAGGAATAATCAGTTTCGGAGACAAAGGCAGCTCAGACCAGCTTGAGACTCCATTGAGTGGCACCCTCTCTCCGTAAACTCTCCTTTACTACACCTTTTTCTGTTATTCTTTCCAATGAGTAAACTCATATGTAACGTACATTAACATGATCTGAACACAGGCCGTTTTACGACGTGAGCATCACCAAATTCAAGGTAGGAAGTGTGACGGTGGAAACAGAATTCAGCGCGATATTTGACTCTGGAACCGCGGTTACATGGCTGCTTGAGCCTTACTACACTTCTCTTACAACAAACGTACCTACCTAACTATATTGGCTTATCTTTGGATTCATGCACCGATTGTTTGTTTGCATTTAGTACATATTCCAATACCTACAACCTCGAGGCATGTAAAATGCAAACGCGAAATTGTGTTTGAAACAGTCGAGACATTAATTTACTAGCTAGAGCTTACTAGTTGGTATATTACCGACCAGTCTTGTGTTGTTTTGTGCAGTTTCATCTCTCTGTACCAGACAGAAGACTTCCGAAAAGTGTGGATAGCCCCTTTGAGTTTTGCTACATTATTACCTCAACGTGCGCAGGCTATCTTTAGCTATACATATGATTTAGGAAGAATTCAGATTAATGTTTGTAGTTAAACAATATTGATGCATGTGTGTTGCTGTTTGCAGTTCTGATGAAGAGAAGCTTCCTTCAATTAGCTTTGAGATGAAAGGAGGAGCTGGTTATGATATTTTCAGCCCCATACTTGTCTTTGACACCTCCGATGTACACATCTCATCTCATATCATCAAATCATCATATTGACTATATAAATATATGAATCTCCATTGCATTTACAGGGTAGTTTTCAAGTCTACTGCTTGGCCGTTTTGAAGCAAGTTAATGCTGACTTCAACATCATCGGACGTTAGTTTTTATTCTTTTTCCAAAGCAACAATATCTCCTTGAACATTTCAACCAATTCCTAATCACGTCAACTTTTTCTCTATGTTAGAAAACTTCATGACCAACTACAGAATCGTCCACGATCGCGAGAGAATGATCTTGGGATGGAAAGAATCTAATTGTATGTCCTAGTTAAGTGAAAGTCTTCTCCAAAAATAAAATTATTCATGTTAGTAACTAATTGCTTCTGGACATTTTCAGGTAATGATACTAACAGTTTCACAGGACCTACCACTTCAGCAAAACCGCCATCGCTGCCCCCAACGACGTCTCCAAGAACCGTTAACCCTTCCACCCGTTTGAACCCTTTGGTTGCTTCTTCACTTTTCATCATTTGCTTCATTTCTTTTGTATGTTTGTGATAGTGAGTAGTGAGTAATTACATCTGCTATGCAAAGAGCTAATATTATTTTCGTTTCTACCCTTAAGTTTCATATATTATTTAATCCACCTTTAGAATTCTTCAATTCTCATCTTCTGTCGCAGTAGTTGGACATTTTTAGAACGCATGCATTTGTTTCCCAATTTTTAAAATATCCAAAAGTCTAATATGGGAATTTCTGAAATTTTAAGTAATGATGAGGACACAAATAAAATAGTGAAAGACATGAATTAGATATGTTATACTACCTCCGCTCTAAAAGATTGATTTTGTTTCCATAAAGATTGATTTTTTATATATATTTTTAATTAGTTAAAATTAATAATTTGTAAATTTTATAGTCATTGAGAATATTTGAATTCATGAATTATTATTATTGGTTCACAATTAAATAATTATATTTTTGGTAAGAGAAAATAATGTATTTATAATTAGAAATTATTGTTTCTTAAATTGTGTAAAAACTTCAAAACATTAGTTTTTTTAGGAATAGAGAGAGTATAAGGCAAAGACTTTCAACGGAAATGAGAAATTGGGAATGATTCAACTAGTATATCTATGACTGCATGGTTCATAATGCCCTCCTCGTCTGTTGACTTCATAAAAAGGAGCTTATCTTTTTTCAATTTGTTATGCTGTATATATAAGTCGAGTTTTAGTATAATAACAAAAGTTTGTAATACACCAACAACCTTTTTATTTAAATGAGGTATATACTATTGATCTAATGCGGCATGATTGAAAAGTCAACTACAAGAAAAAACCAACAACAATGTTGTCTATGACTCTATTATGAGCGAATATAGAATCAAGAAATTATATCACCCAAAGAAAAGGAAAAGTAATTGTTCGTTGAATATAAGATAATATAATAGAGGAGTAAATTGCAAAGAAAGATGGGTAAAGGGACTTTCCTGCAAAAAAGAAAGAGTTAACGGCTAATTTGAAAAAGTCGTCTCCCTCCTGATAAGAGAACTCTGCCCTCGTCAACCTTCTGCTAAAGGGAGGAAGACGAAGATACAAAATAATGGTTACTACTCCGATTAAACAAGTATTACCTCAAAGAATCAAATCAGCATGTCTGGTACAATGCGAACGAGTCAAGCTTTTGACCTTTTACTTTCCTCAATTTCTTTACAAATACCGGATTCGTCGTGGAGTATGTCGTTATCTGAGAAACTAGAAGGATTTTTTTATTCCGGAAGTGTTTTTTTTTTTTCTCTCGGAAAAGCTCCGAGATTGAAGTCATGGTCGTTGCACGCCAAGTGTTTGTGTTATTGTCTGTGTTAGTGGTGTGTTGGGGATTGGAGAGATGTGAGGCTTCTGGGACGTTCGGTTTCGAAGTCCACCACATGTTCTCTGATAAGGTCAAACAAAGTCTTGGGCTTGACGATATAGTGCCGGAACAGGGAAGTTTGGAGTACTTCAAGGTTTTGGCCCATCGTGATCGCTTGATCAGGGGTCGAGGTCTTGCCTCCAACAATGAAGAAACCCCGATCACTTTCGATGGGGGCAATCTCACGGTTTCAGTCAAGATTCTGGGAGCGTAAGGCCTCTTCTCATCTTGATTCACAACAATTCGTTTTCCTTTTTAATGCTATCTGGTGATAGTAAAGCGATATGTATGAATATGATGCTTGACTCCATTCGTTGTTGAATATGGTTTTGTATATCTATGTGGTTTCAGCCTGTATTACGCCAATATCTCTGTGGGAACACCACCTTCTTCGTTCTTGGTGGCTCTGGACACAGGCAGCGATTTGTTTTGGTTGCCTTGCAATTGCGGTACCACTTGCATCCGCGACTTGGAAGACGTTGGAGTTCCACAGGTTCCTTTCCCCTCTCGAAAACAGATAAAACGTTTTCTTCAAACTGTTTTTGCTTAACTCTTGTCGTTTTCTCTTCTTTGAGACAGAGTGTACCACTCAATCTATACACTCCCAACACATCTACTACGAGTTCAAGCATTCGATGCAGTGACAAGCGTTGTTTTGGATCGAGAAAGTGTTCTTCTCCTGCAAGTATTTGCCCTTATCAAATTTCCTACTCTAACAGCACAGGCAGCACCGGGACATTGTTACAGGATGTATTGCATCTGGCCACAGAGGATGAGGATTTAAAGCCTGTCAGAGCTAATGTCACGCTTGGGTAAGTAATTGACTCTTCTTCTCTGTCTTTTCTTAACAAAAAACCTTCATGGACGCTATTGCACCTCTAGAAATTGTTCATTTCCTGTTAACGCCATGGTGTGCGTAGCAAAACCAATAAACGGTAAGACTGAATGTGAAATCCGGACATGTAAAATGTCTAGGTCTTTTGTCTCTCTTAGCACTCATATATGGCTCCATCAACTGTCCTCTGTTTGAGAAATGACCTCTGAGGCAACCAAAGAGATGCCAAGGAACTGATCCTTGTTTGTGGTGCAGTTGCGGTCAGAAGCAGACAGGTCTGTTCCAGAGAAATATTTCTGTGAATGGTGTTCTTGGGCTTGGTATTAAAGATTACTCTGTTCCGAGTCTTCTGGCAAAAGCCAATATCACTGCAAACTCCTTCTCAATGTGTTTCGGGCGTGTCATAGGCAATGTCGGAAGAATCAGTTTTGGAGACAAAGGCTACACAGACCAAGAGGAGACTCCATTCATTTCTGTTGCACCAAGGTACGAAGTCAAAATAGTACCTAAAGTTTTCTAATTTGATATCTCCCATTGTTTTCTTTTTGACAATTTTGATCCAAAATGAAAACTAGTACGGCATATGGTGTGAACGTGACGGAAGTATCAGTGGGGGGAGATCCTGTTGACGTTCGCCTGTTTGCAAAATTCGACACTGGCTCATCATTTACACACTTGCTGGAGCCAGCATATGGTGTTCTTACCAAATCTGTATGTATAAACTTTTCTTCTTCCGAGAAAATGTTGTGCTGTTAAATCATTAGATACATCTGAAACTTTTTTGCAGTGGATATTGAAAGGAAGATTTCTTAGAAGAAAAGCCGTTCCTCCAAGCTTGTGTTTGTTACATCACCATGACGTTCGTTCTTTTACTTTTGCAGTTTGACGATCTTGTTGAGGACAAGCGCCGCCCAGTTGATCCTGAAATTCCGTTTGAGTTCTGTTACGACTTGAGGTCATGCCCACACTCTTATCAGTGTAGTTATAAGATGCTTTTGCTCAATTTAGTAGAATGTGTTGGACTTTTAACGCAAGGTAGAACATCTTAAAAGTAAGAAAAATATGAGGAAACATTGACTTTATAGAAGAATATGAAGTATTAGGAATAGTTAAACCATCTAAGTAACTTGTATGATGGACAGATCTGTACAACATTTGAATTCTGATGCTCTTCATCTTCACATGCAGCCCAAACGCCACAACCATACAATTCCCCTTAGTAAAGATGACTTTTGTAGGAGGATCCAAAATCATTCTCAATAATCCGTTTTTCACGGCACGGACTCAGGCAAGACATGGTGTTTAATTTTTCTTTCTTTGATTTACTAGCGTATCTATTTACATTTTGGTTTTTACGTGTGAACAATGGGTAACAGGAGGGTAATATGATGTACTGCTTGGGTGTTCTGAAGAGCGTAGATCTCAAAATTAATGTCATCGGACGTAAGTATCTCAACACTGATGCACAAATTCTGTATATATACATATAATAATGAGAATATTTATGGATCGCAGAGAATTTCGTGGCTGGCTACCGCATAGTATTCGATCGGGAGAGGAAGATTTTGGGTTGGAAGCCGTCTCTTTGTGAGTGACCAAATCAGGAAGTGACTGTATATACCCTTGGAATAAATTAGCATTGGTAATGATGAGTTTTGTGTTAATGGCAGGTTTTGAAGATGAAAGCTTAGCATCTCAGCCTCCTCCACCACCAGAGATCGAAGCTCCTCCACCAAGTGTATCCACTCCACCACCTCGTTCTCCTCCTCCTGCTGTTTCTGCTACACCGCCCCCAATCGACGCTCGTAACTCCACCGAAAATCCTGGTACAGGCGGTGCAGCCTATCTCATCCCTCTCACATCTCAACTCCTACTTCTCTTACCTCTTTTGGCCTTCCTCTGAATCACAGAAGCCATTTGTTTTGTGTTGGTTTGACCATTTTATATGTTCTATTCAATAACAATCTTCGTTTGATGTGCAAAACAATATTCACAAAAATCTTATCTCTCTGTTACAATGTATGTTTTTGTTACGTAAGTGTTTTAGATATGTCAAAGATGTATTTGTGAATCATGTTTTTGTCTCCTTAGAAAATTTGTTATTATGACTATTGGTGCTTGGGTTGGTTCCAATGAGATGAATGCAAATAGATTGTTACCAAAAGGGAATTTTGTAAACTAACATCTTCCCTTTCATCCAAGTGAGACATTTATAAATACTATATCTTAGGGTGTTTATTGGTTCTTGAATTTAATGAATTTTAAAATCATTATCAAAATATGTGTTATTGGTTCTATAATTTATAATACTAGTTAAAATTCTATGTTATTCGTTTAATGATTTATTATTGGATTTTAAAATCCCCACTAGATTCACATTAAATTTTAATGGATATGGATGTGAAAAAATACAAAGACTCAAATCAATGGCTAAACCATGTTATTTCAAAATCCACATATCTAAATTTTAAAATCAGTGATGATTTCTAAATCTTATATGGATTTCAAAATACATGAACCAATAAAGGCCCAAATTTTTATATCTGAAAATCTAGGATTTTCAAAAAAAATAAATAATGAGGAGAAAGAATAAAGATAAAATGATGGAAGACCACGAAATAAATATGTTATATTTTCTCAAAAAATAATAGATAAATGGGATTGATTCAACTTGTCTATTCACGATTCATAATTCATAATTCATAATGCCCTCCTTGTCTGTTACTTCTCAAAGAAACTTATATTTTTCTCAATTTGTTCATTTGTTGTATACAAAATAAAAATCGAATTTTAGTATGCAGCATGATTAAAAGTGTTATGAACAATAGTGTTGTATTTTTTTCTTTTTTGAACACCGAACAATAATGTTGTCTATTATGAACGAATAACTAGGAAATTAGTTCACCAGAAAAAAAAAAAAAAAAAAAAAGAATTGTTCTTTAGATAGAATAGAACATAATAGAAGGGATTAAATGAAAAATACGAAGAATAAGGGGCTTTTCCGCAAAAAGAAAGAGTTGATTATATGAGCCTTGCAACGACTAATATCACTATTTCAGGAATCGTCTCCCTCCTGATAAAGGAGACTCTACGCTCGTCACTCTTCAGCTTTAGGGAATAAGACGAAGAAGATACAACATAATGGCTGCTACTTCGATTAAACAGGTATTAGCTCGAAGGATCAAATTAGCTTCACTCAGTGTTAGGGGTGTCAGCTAATTTGAATCTTCGAGGAATTGAAAAGATTAAAAGCTTGACTCGTTTGCAATGTTCCAAGTGAAGCTAATTTGATTCTTCATCTTTTTTAAGTATTTAGCTCAAACATTAAAGAAAGACTTAGGTTGAAGAATCAAATCAGCTTCCCTTGTTTTGGACAATGCGAAAGAGTCAAGCTTTTAATGTTTCCAATTCCTCAAATTCCTTACAAATAGGTGATTCGATATCTCAAAGGGTAAAAGGAGTCTCTCTCCCGAAAGTGTGTTTTTGTTTTCTCGTGAAACAACTCCGAGAGTAAAATCATGGACGTAGCACGCCAAGTGTTTGTGTTATTGTCTGTGTTAGTGGTGTGTTGGGGATTTGAGAGATGTGAGGGTGCTCGGAAATTCAGCTTCGAAGTTCACCACATGTTCTCTGACGAAGTCAAGGCAAAGTCTTGGGCTTGACAATTTAGTGTCGGAAAAAGGAAGTTTGGAGTACTTCAAGCTTTTGGCCCACCGTGATAGCTTGATCAGAGGTCGAAGTCTTGCCTCCAACAATGAAGAAACCCCTATTACTTTCATGGGAGCGTAATACCTCTTTTCCTTTTGATTCACAACTATACCTTTTCTTTTTCAATGCAAACATGTTATGATAAAGCTTTAAGTATGAAAATGATGCTCGACTCCATTGCTTGTGTGAATATGATTTGTATATCTATGTGGTTTCAGTCTGCATTACGCCAATATCTCTGTGGGAACACCACGCTCTTCTTTCCTGGTGGCTCTTGACACGGACGCAGCGATTTACTTTGGTTGCCTTGAAATAGCGGTACCACTTGCTCCCGCAACTTGGAAAATACTGGATCTCCACAGGTATGTTTCCCTTCTCCAAAATGTTTTCGCTTTTAACTCTTTTCGTTCTCTTCTTTGACACAGAGTATACCATTCGGTCTATACACTCCCAATGCATCCTCTACAAGTTTAAGCATTAGATGCAGTGACAAGCATTGTTTTGGATCGAAAGGGTTTTCTTCTCCTGCTAGTATCTGCCCTTATCAGATTCCCTACTCTAACAACAAAGTCACCACGGGGACATTAGTACAGGATGTATTGCATTTGGCCACAGAGGATAAGGATTTAAAGCCTGCCAAAGCTAATATCATACTTGGGTAAGTAATTGACTCTTTTCCTTTGTCTTCTTTTTTTTAACTAAAAACCTTCATAGGCTATATGTCACCTTTAAGCAAAAGGGTTCATTTCCTGTTAACGCCATGAAAATGTCATGAAGCAACTTATTGGTGTGCGTAGCAAATCATAAACGGTAAGAATGAATATAAAGTGAAATCCAGACATGTAAAAATTCTAGGTCTTTTGCCTATCATAGAACTGAAGTATTGCTCCATCATCTGTTTGAGAAGAATTGACCTATGAGGCAACCAAGGAGATGCCAAAGAACTGAATCCGTTTATGTGGTGCAGTTGTGGTCAGAATCAGAGAAGTTTGCTATGAACGGTGTTCTCGGGCTTGGTGTGAAAGATTATTCTGTTTTGAGCGTACTGGCTAAAGCGAATATCATCGCAAACTCCTCAATTTGTTTTGGGCGTGTCATTGACGGTGTCGGAAGAATTAGTTTCGGCGACAAAGGTTACACAGACCAGAAGGAGACTCCATTTATTTCTGTTGAACCAAGGTACGACCGCATAAAGTTTTCTAATTCGATGTACTAAATCTCCCATGGTTTTATTTTTGACATTTTTGATCCAAAATGAAAACTAGTACGGCATATAATGTGAATGTGACGGGAATATCAGTGGGGGGACATCCTATCGGTATTCGCCTGTTTGCAAAATTCGACTCTGGCTCATCATTTACACACTTAAAGGAGCCAGCATATGGTATTTTTACCGAAGCTGTAAGTGCTTAGATTAGGCTAATCATATATACAGTGTTGTCTGACCAAATTCATGTTAACATACTAGATGTGTGAACTTTTCGTACTCTAGGTAAATATTGTGCTGTTAAGCCATTAGATATCTAATATCCGTAATTTTATTGGATACTGAAATCAAGATATCTTAGAAGAAAATCCATTTCTTCAAGCTTGTGTATATTACATCACATGACCTTCATTCTTAATTTCTGCAGTTTGACGTTCTTGCCAAGGACAAGCGTCGCGCAGCTGATCCTGAGGTTACATTTGAGTTCTGTTACGACTTGAGGTATCTTATCAGTGTAGTTATCATACGCTCTGACCCATTTTAGTAGCACGTGTTAGATTTCTAAAAGTAAGAAAGATAGGAAACCTTGAAATTAGAGAAGAATAATATGAAGTATGAGGACAATTTGAACTAGCTTAGTAACTTGTAAAATGGTCTAGTCTGTACCACATCTGAATTTCTGATGCTCTTCCTCTTCACAAGCAGTCCAAAAGCTACAACCATTAGTTTCCCCTCACTAGAGATGACTTTCGGAGGAGGATCCAAAATGACTATCAGGAATCCCTTTTTTTCAGCAAAGACTAAGGCAAGACATGGTGTTTGATGTTTCTTTCTTTCCCTGTATTAGTGTATATCTTGATTTTTGGTTTTGAACATGAGTAACAGGAGGGTACTGTGACGTACTGCTTGGGTGTTCTGAAGAGCGTAGATCTCAACATCATCGGACGTAAGTATCTCAATAATCTATACTAATGCACAAGTTATATATATATATATATATATATATGCATATAATGAGAGTATGTGTGGTGGAATGCAGAGAACTTGATGTCGGGCTACCGCATTGTATTCGACCGGGAGAGGATGATTTTGGGTTGGAAGCAGTCGGATTGTAAGTGACCAAATCAGGAAGTGACTTTATAAGCAAATCTCAGCCCTCTTGCAGGTCAACTCCTACTTCTTCTACCTCTTTTGGCCTTCCTCTGAGTAACAGAAGCCATTTGTTTGTGTTGGTTTGACCACTTTATGGTCATTTAATAATAAACTTGGATTGATGAGCAAAACAGTGTTCAATAAGCTTATCTCCCTGTTACAATGTATGTAATTGTTATGTAAAATGTTTTGGATATGTCAAAGTGTATGGAGCAGCATGTTAATGACTTGGCGCTTGGGTCCAATGTGATGAAATAGACTCGTACCAAAAAAGGTATGTTTGTAAACTAACATTTGACCGGATAAACAAACTCAAATGTTCAACTACAATAAAAAAAAAAAAAAAAAAAAAAAAAAAGATCAACTACAATGTTGTGTATTATTAATTTATTATAAGGAAAATAAAATCAAAAAGAGAAAAGACATTGTTCGTTGATTAGAACATAATTAGAAGGAGTGAAGTGAAAAACACGAAGACTAAAGGGGCTTTTGCGCAAAGAAAAAGAGTTGACTAACAGACTTATTATAACGGCTTAATTCAGAAGTCGTCTCCATCCGGATAAAAGACTCTTGCTTTTGTCAACCTTCTGCTTCAAGGAAAAGAAGACGAAGATGCAAAATAATGGCTACTACTCCGATTAAACAAGTATTAGTTCAAAAACTAAAGAAATTATTAGCTCGAAGGATCAAATCAGCTTCTCTCTGCTTCTCTGGAACAATGCCAACGAGTCAAGCTATTGACCTCTTCAATTCCTCAATATCCTTACATATATCGGATTCGTCCCGGATTATGTCATTATTTGAGAAAGTAAACGGAGTTTTTGTCCGGAAGTGTTTTTGTTTTTTCGGAAAAGCTCCAAGAGTAAAGCCATGGACGTTGCACGCCTACTGTTTGTGTTATTGTCTGTGCTAGTGTTGAGTTGGGGATTGGAGAGATGTGAGGGTGCTGGGAAGTTTAGCTTCGAAGTTCACCACATGTTCTCTGATACGGTCAAACAAACTCTTGGGCTTGACAATCTAGTGCCGGAAAAGGGAAGTTTGGAATACTTTAAGGTCTTGGCCCACCGCGATCGGTTGATCAGAGGTCGAGGTCTTGCCTCCAACAACGAAGAAACCCCTATTACTTTCATGAGGGGAAATCGCACGATTTCAATCGACATTCTGGGATCGTAATGCCTCTTCTCCTCTTGATTCACAGAAATTCGTTTTGTTCTTTAATGTAACCATACTTTGAATATGATTGATGCTTGACTCCATTGCTCATTGAATAATGATTTGTGTATCTATTTGGCTTTAGCCTGCATTACGTCAATGTCTCTGTGGGAACACCTGCCACTTGGTTCCTGGTGGCTCTGGACACCGGCAGCAATTTGTTTTGGTTGCCTTGCAATTGCGGTTCCACTTGTATCAACGACTTGAAAGACATTGGAATTTCACAGGTACCTTCTCCTCTCGAAAGCAGATACTTTTTTCACATATATATCTTCTGTAAATTGTTTATTCCTTAACTCTTTCTTTTCTTTGACATAGAGTCGACCACTCAATCTATACAGCCCCAACGCATCTTCGACAAGTTCAAGCATTGGATGCAGTGATAATCGTTGTTTTGGATCAAGTCAGTGTTCTTCTCCAGCAAGTATTTGCCCCTATCAGATCCAGTATCTTTCTAACGCCACATTCACCAGTGGGACATTGTTCGAGGATGTATTGCATTTGGTCACAGAGGACAATGATTTAAAGCCTGTTAAAGCTAATATCACGCTTGGGTAAGTAATGACTTTTCTTTTTTTCTAAACAAAAACCGCCCTGCAGCTACTTTAACCTCAAGAAAATGTTCATTTGGTGTTTTATATATTGGTATGCATAGCAAAACCAATCAATGATAAGATTGAACTTAGTTTGACTCTGGACACTGTAAAAACTAAAAGGGCAAATCTTTCTTTGCCTCTCGTGGAACTCACATGTGTTTGCGATGCAGTTGCGGTCAGAATCAGACAGGTTTGCTCCAGAGTAGTGTGGCTGTTAACGGTCTTCTTGGGCTTGGTATGAAAGATTACTCTGTTCCAAGTGTACTGGCAAAAGCAAATATCACTGCAAACTCTTTCTCAATGTGTTTCGGGAATATCATTGACATTATCGGAAGAATCAGCTTCGGAGACAGAGGCTACACGGACCAGATGGAGACGCCACTAATTCCTACCGGACCAAAGTATGTAGTCAATTCCAGTTTGATTCGACAGCGCTTGAAAGTTTTCCAATTTGATGTATACCTATACCGATTCTGTTTCTTTCTCCTGTGATTTCCTTGTCCCATATGAAAATTAGTCCGACATATGCTGTGAATGTGACCGAAGTATCAGTGGGGGTAGATGTTGTCGGGGTTCAGCTGCTAGCTCTCTTCGACACTGGAACATCATTTACACACTTACTAGAGCCAGCATATGGACTTATCACCAAAGCTGTAAGTACATAATATCAGACTAATCATCCATTCTAACGCTGCCGGACCAAATTCATTGTACTAATGCCATATCTGAGTGCAGTTTTCATTCTTCAAGAAACTTTGTGCTGTTAAATCATTAGATATCTCAATTCTGTAATCTTTTCAGTGGGGCGTTGAGATGTAGTAGAAGAAATGTCATTCCTCCAAGTTTGAGTTTGTTACATCACATGACCTCCATTCTTTTACTTTTGCAGTTTGACAATCATGTCACCGACAAGCGACGCCCGATTGATCCTGAGATTCCATTTGAGTTCTGTTACGACTTAAGGTCATGTGTACACTCTTGTCATATGCTTTTTCCCATTCCAGTAGAAATGTAGAATGTGTTGGACTTTTAACGAATGCCAGAACTGTATGGAATAGTTAAACTAGCTAAGTAATTTGTCCATTAGCATGTCTCTGTTCCAGATTAGAATTCTGATGTTCTTCCTCTTCACATGCAGTCCAAACACTACAACATTTTTATTCCCCAGAGTAGGGATGACTTTTGAAGGAGGATCCCTAATGATTCTAAGAAATCCACTTTTCACAGTGTGGAACGAGGCAAGACATGGTGTTTTTTCTTTCTTCCAGTTTCACATAGTTTCATGAATTAGCGTAGTGATATACATTTGCTTTCTTCTATTTTCTTTTCAACCTGAATATCAGGACAATAGCGTCATGTACTACTTACTGCTTGGGCATTCTGAAGAGCGTGGATTTCAAGCTTAACATTATTGGACGTAAGTATCCCAATACTGAGTTTTACGCTGCACACATTTAGTATATAGAATTGAAGCAGAGAAAAAAAAGAGAATGTGTTGAATGCATTTCACATTTGGGTGGTTGCAGAGAACTTCATGTCGGGCTACCGCATTGTATTTGACCGGGAGAGGATGATTTTGGGTTGGAAGCGGTCTAATTGTAAGTGACCAGGTTAGGAAGTGACTGTATATACTTAGGAACAAAGCATTGGTAGTGAAGTGTTTTGTGTTTATGGCAGGTTTTGAAGATGAAAGCTTAGCATCTCAGCCTCCACCACCAGAGACTGAAGCTCCTTCACCAAGAGCATCCAGTCCACTACCTGTTCCTGCTGCTGCTACACCTCCCTCAATAGACCCTCGTAACTCCACCAGAAACTCTGGCGCAGGCGGCACCCATCTCAGCCATCTCGCAGCTCAACTCCTACTTCTCCTACCTCTTCTGGCCTTCCTCTGAATCACATAAGCCATTCAATTTGTGTTGGTTTGACCATTTTATGTTCATTTAATAATAATATTCGTTTGATGTGCAAAAAAACAATGTTCATTGGTTTGAGAGTGCTAATCGTATTTATCTCCCGACTCCCTGTGGCAATGTAATGTTTTTGTTATGTAAAATGTTTTGGATATGTCAAAACCTTGTGGCCTTTGTCTATTATTGGTTCTTACAAAAACTCACATGTTTCAAAAATTTAATTATTTTGTTAGATTAAAGATTAGAGAATATTTGGCAGAGCAATACACACCAATCAAAAATGGAAGATTCCAAAAGATGCTATGCGTTAATCAAAAAGGATACGCCGAATATTTAGGCCAACCACAAGTTACCATTCTTAATTTTTGTTTACATTTAATGAATTATAAATAGTAGTAGATTTTCTTGTCCTTAAAGCTTTCGTTTCGTCCCAAATTCCTCTGTTTCTAGCAAGTTTTTGTCTGTCCCTCTTGGAAGGCAATTGTTTTAGGCTAAGCTATCATCTCTCTTAGGTTGTCTTGCTGCATCATGCCTGATTTTCTCTTAACTTGATTTCTTGTTTTGTTGGGTTATAGCTATACTCTTTCTTTCCTGTTTCATTTCTGCTCTACTTCCGTTTTACATATTAGTGAATGACTCTTGAGTTTGGAATTAACCTTTTTCCTGAAGTGAAAGATCTAAGTATAATCAAGTGTGTGTTGCATAGCTAGCTAACAGTGCACAAGTGTGGCTCTTTCTTCACTTTTAAACAGAATCAGGTTGCCAAGCTGACCAACACTCAACAGTATCCAGCTTATATTGGACACGGTGAGAAGTTCAGATGTTGTGTAAGTTTAGGTACACAAGTCTAGACAAGGTTAAAAACCAGCAACCTCTTGATACTTGTAGCTTATAGAAACTGATATTTCATAGATAATAAGACGGGGATTACAAGGCCTTGAGGATTTTGTCAATGGAGCTCCTCCCACTCCCCTTAAGATTCCTCCAATTACTCGATATTACAGGATGAGCTTATAAAGAGGCAAGGTGATTGGAACAAGCATATATGGATTCGTGATCACAGGGATACAAAGCATCTACCTGCTGGAGAAAGGGATAACCATGGGATCTTCAAAACACAACACTAAGAGAAAATCGAACTCTGGAATCAAGAGAGCGCGAAAGAGGTATCATCTTCCCTTACTAAGATATGATGTGATGCACATTACTTTTTTTTTTCTTTTTCTGTTGTGAGAGAAGGTAATTGGCGTTAAATTTGGGCTTTATCTTGGTTTCCAACTCAAAACCAGTTGGTAATAAATGGATTGGTCATAACCCTTTATATATTACTTGTTAAATTCTCTACGTGACTTTCTTTCATTAACACCCCCTCATGTTCATGCATGAACATCTGAAGCGTGAGCATTTGTGGGGAACAACATCCACATGGTGGTTCAACAATCTGGTGGCTCTGATACCATTAAAAGAAAATGAGAAAGATGAAACAAAGGTAAAAATGGCAACTTTTTTTATTGATTTTACTTGATGATTTTCGATTACAACTTATTTTTCTTTTCATACTAATCCTATGCAACCATGATTTGACACTTGTCGATCTTATCATCATCATTTAGGGATAAGAGAGCTTGATAACGGTTGCATTGTACAAGAGGAAGCTGCCTTTGGAACAAAATAGATTTAGATTATATTTCATAAAAAGGTTGAATGTGGCTGCTCAAAGAGGCAGCCTTGGTTACATTCATCAATGCTTTACACCATGAGATACTCTTGCTACACAACAACCTAATAACATGGGCTTAGATGGGCTTCTCTAATGATAATGTCTTGGACTTTATGTGTGCTGTAATAATTGGTGTATCAACAATTTAATTACAGTCTTTCTCATTTTTCTTCTGAGAATAATATGGTGGAAGCTCTGTTTGTTATCTTTTTCCAGAGAGGAATCAAACTTCTTAGACATTTCCTCCTTGAAAGAAAAACTAGTACTACAAGAGAGTTTATGATATTGTACAAGGAGAAAGTTGTTTGATCCCCAGTAAAAAAAAAAAAAAACAAGATGGAATCAGAAATGGAAAGAAGAGAACCAGAGGAGAAGTTCATCGGTGAGGAGGATGGTAGCGGGTGAAAAGCGACATAGTGGACAGCATATCTTGCGGCTGACATTGAACCATGTATCGACGCATAGACTATGGAACTCATGGGAACAAGGAAGAGACTTGATACTATCTTTTGCCTCCATTCTCATTAGACACACACTGCAGCACTCTTCCTCTCTTCCTCCTCCTCCCTGCACTCTCGGGTACAGCAAGGCCAGCCACTTCTCCAGAACCTTCATCTTCGTCCTCTTCGTTGGATTCTATGCAGTTGGTGTTATCAATTTAACAGAGTGAAGAGGCGTGTGTGTTTGGAGAGACAAACAAAAAAGGGGGTTGGTCACTGTTGCGTGATTTGCAAGGCCTTTTCTCTTTTATGGATTATAATGTACGTTAAACACACCTCTCTTTTATGTTCACACACCAACACCAGACCCTTACTTCTCACCTTCTTTTTCTCTCTACGTATCACCTTCTCTTCCTCCTGTTTTGTTTTCTTTATTCATGCAGATCACATTCTAAAATCAATTTAAGTCTCAACCGGATTCGGATATATAGATATGTTTTGTGTCTGGATTCCAACAGAAGATATATCAAGATAAGAGACTCTGTAGATGATTTACCTTTTAAAAATAGTTTTGCTTGCAATTAATTGGTAAAAATGTCTGTCTCCCATAAATTTGATTTTAAACGCCATCTAACCTAAAATTAGGTTGTGACTCGCGAGGTGCCTTATCCCATTCATACCATTTTAAAAATGTGTTCTATCTTCTTGTTATAAAAATTGCATAAATGTACCTGAATTTTGTTTTTATTATGGCAAACTCTATTTGAGATATCTATTGCATAAACGAGTCCCCCGACTCCTCGCTATTTGATCCAGCAAAACCGGAAGTCTCCTTCGCTTTCAGAGGGTTTCTCGTAAGGTTTACACTGAACGATTCTTCTCCTTCGCCGCATATCTTCTCCTTCTGTAATCGAGTCCTTTGACATAGCTATGATCGTGGGTTAATGGCGATTTCTGAATCCAGCCCTGACTCAAATCTAACGATCCAAGCTGGAGATGAATGGCAAAAGCTTCTTCTATTCGCCAATTCGTCACATCCAGATTCATCGCACCCGGAACGGGTCTGCTTAAGGGTTTCAAACTTGTCGACGAATCCAGTACTATTTTACACCTCTTCCAAGTCCACGCGAGGCTTATCACCTCCGGTAACTTCTGGGATTCTTCTTGGGCTATCAGATTGTTGAAGTGTTCTTCGCGTTTTGGTGATTCCAGCTACACCCTTTCGTTATTCCGCAGCATTGGCAAGCTTTACTGTGCAAATCCCGTATTTAAAGCTTATTTGGTCTCTTCTATTCCGAAACAAGCGTTGGGGTTTTACTTTGATATACTGAGATTTGGTTTTGTTCCGGACACTTACACCTTCGTTTCATTGATTAGTTGTATCGAGAAGACGTGCTGCATTGATTCTGGAAAAATGTGTCACGGGCAGGCTATTAAGCATGGATGCGATCGAGTTTTGCCTGTTCAAAATTCGTTAATGCATATGTATACCTGTTGCGGTGCTTTGGATCTTGCAAAGAAGCTGTTTGTTGAAATTCCTAAGAGAGATATTGTGTCCTGGAACTCGATTATTGCTGGGGCGGTGAGAAACGGTGATGTTCTGTATGCTCACAAGTTGTTCGATGAAATGCCTGAGAAAAACATGATTTCTTGGAATATCATGATTAGTGCTTATTTGGGTGCTAACAATCCCGGAGTTTCCATTAGTTTGTTCCGTGAGATGGTCGGAGCTGGGTTGCAAGGAAATGAGAGTACCTTGGTTTTGTTGTTGAATGCTTGTGGCAGATCAGCTAGACTTAAGGAAGGTAGGTCGGTTCATGCTTCGTTGATAAGAACCTTTCTGAATTCGAGTGTAGTCATTGATACAGCTGTTATTGACATGTATGGAAAGTGCAAGGAAGTAGATTTAGCACGTAGGATATTCGACAGTTTAGCTGTTAGGAACAAAGTTACCTGGAATGTGATGATATTGGCACATTGTCTCCACGGGCATCCTGAAGATGGGCTCGAATTATTTGAAGCCATGATCAATGGTATGCTCATACCTGATGAAGTAACATTAGTTGGTGTTCTTTGCGGTTGTGCTAGAGCTGGGCTTGTTTCTCAAGGACAAAGTTACTACGCCCTGATGGTTGACGAGTTCGAGATCAAACCAAACTTTGGACATCAATGGTGCATGGCTAATCTTTACTCCAGTGCCGGGTTCCCTGAAGAAGCAGAGGAAACTCTGAAGAATCTGCCAGAGGAAGATGTGACGCCAGAATCTGCAAAATGGGCTAACTTGCTCAGCTCATCGCGTTTCACAGGAAATCCATCTCTAGGGGAGAGCATTGCCAAGTCCCTGATAGAGACGGATCCTCTGAACTACAAGTATTACCATTTGCTGGTGAACATTTACAGTGTTACAGGACGGTGGGAGGATGTTGATAGAGTGAGGGAGGTAGTGAAGGAAAGGAAAATAGGACGAATACCCGGGTGTGGCCTTGTGGACTTGAAAGAGATAGTCCATGGACTGAGACTAGGATGCCAAGAGGCAGAAAAGGTGATCACCGAGACTAGTTTAGAGAAATCAGTGATATACTGACATGATAAGGAGCTATCCCCAAGTCAAAGCACACGGTTGCTCCTTTTGCCAGAACCAGGCTATGAAGTCATAAAATGGGAATGAGCATGCGTTGGTCTGTTTTTGCAGACAAAGAGTAGTAAAATTCTGATTTAGAATGGAAAGGGGAGAAAGTTATGGTTTCTCAAATTGTATCTGATCCTGTTTCATTATTTTGTTGTTTTCCTTGGGGTCAGATTTGCCATTTCGTAAAGTTTTGAAAGGATTTTTTAAAACGCAAAGAATGTAGGGCCAAAAAGGGTGATGTGAATCATGTGATCTGTTCAAGAAATTGAAATTACCCCAGCGTATAACTCGTCTCTGTATTAGCATATTAACACAAGATTGATATTGTTAGAGATGAGAGACTAATGAATCTGAATGTAGTTATTTGCCACTTTGTAATTTAATTAAGCGTTGAAAATATAGTAAAGTAGATTATGAACAAAGAACAAGTTTTAAATGCGGAGAGTCTCTCTACACATACGCTGAAAGAGATCTCCGAAAATTCGGTCAAAATTGAGACTTTCTCTGTAGAGTAAGTAGTGAGAAACAGAATGATCGCCGACGACGATGAGAAGTGGCTTGCCGCCGCAATCGCCGCCGTTAAGCAGAATGATTTCTATATGCAGCGAGCCATCGTATCTCTCCTCTCTTCTCGCTTCTCTTCTTGATCAATCAATTTTCCATCGGGATCTTCTCTTCGCATGTGGAACCCTAAATTCTGGATTGTTTTCTAATTTATCATCGCAGGACTCCAACAATCTCAAAGATGCTCTTAAGTTTTCTGCTCAGATGCTCAGCGAGCTTCGTACTTCCAAGCTTTCTCCTCATAAATACTATGAACTCTGTGAGTCGCATCAGGTTTTGCATTTTCGGAATTCGGGGAATGGCTCTTGTGTGTGATTTTCATTTTCTTACTGCGATCTGATTTGTTCAGATATTCGAGTTTTTAATGAATTGGGGACATTGGAGCTATTCTTTAAGGAAGAGACAGGGCGTGGTTGCTCCATTGCAGAGCTGTACGAGTTAGTGCAGCATGCCGGTAACATTTTGCCAAGATTGTAAGTTTTTTTTTTTTTTTTTTTTTGGTTCAGACTAGTACATTGTCTGATTTTAAACTTTATAGATACATACATACTCATCAATCAAATTTCAGGTATCTTCTCTGTACCATAGGATCTGTATATATCAAATCCAAGGACGTTACTGCTACGGATATACTTAAGGATCTTGTTGAAATGTGCCGAGCTGTTCAACATCCTTTACGTGGTCTTTTCTTGAGAAGTTACCTTGCTCAAGTTACTAGGGATAAGTTACCCAGTATTGGTTCAGAGTTGGAAGGGTAAGGTCACACAAACTAGTCTTCCTTCAACCTGCTGTTAGATGATTTTTACCGTTAGGAAACACATAGTAAAGAGGCAAGGGTTTTGTTGTTCTCTCCAGAGATGGTGATGCACACATGGATGCTTTAGAGTTCGTGCTTCAGAATTTTACTGAGATGAACAAACTATGGGTCCGAATGCAACATCAGGTTGGTTGGAGATACTATTGCTATATTTCTGCTCTCATTTCCACCATGTATGTAATGAATATGGTTGCGTACCGTGAGAGTCCAATGTCTTATCATGCTATTGTCTACTCTTTGTCAATTTTCCCCACTGAACCGAACCTGAGTCGAGACTTTCTGGTATCCAGGGACCTAGTCGGGAGAAGGAGAAACGGGAGAAAGAAAGGAATGAACTACGTGATCTTGTAATAGCAGTAACTTGTAGCTGATTTTTCTCATCTATAAATGTTGCCAGTAATGATCCTTACTATTTTCTGAAAGACACCTTTTTTCTTCTCTTTACTGCCTGATTAGGTTGGGAAGAACCTTCATGTACTGAGTCAGTTGGAAGGTGTTGACCTTGGAATCTACAGAGATACTGTTCTTCCTAGAATACTGGAGCAGGTCTGGTTTATCTCTTCCTTTAGATAGTTTCAGCATCCAAGCTTCCGTCTACTTGTTGCGGGATATGAATTATGTATCACAATGTTTTAAAAGGTTGTCAACTGTAAGGATGAACTTGCACAGTGCTACCTAATGGATTGCATTATTCAAGTCTTTCCTGATGATTTCCACCTTCAAACTCTCGATGTGTTATTGGGTGCTTGTCCACAACTTCAGGTACTTTTTCATGTAACCGACCCCTTCTTCTTTATATGCAGTTTTTAAAGAAGATAAAACTGCTAATATGTCTCATCCGTTCAGAACATGTTTCCCCTATTTTCCTTTTTGTCATTGTGTTTTTCAGCCGTCTGTTGACATCAAGACGGTCCTTTCGGGTCTAATGGAAAGGCTTTCGAACTATGCTGCATCCAGTGTGGAAGCATTGCCTAATTTCCTGCAAGTAGAAGCCTTTTCAAAGTTCAATTATGCCATTGGGAAGGTAAATCTTGCATTTAATCATGTAGTCAAAAGGGATAACTGAAAAATTGACACTTCAATGTAAGTTTATTTATGAAGGTGGCTAGTATTACTGTATTAGAAACAGCTTAAAAATTTAGCTTAATCCCCCTGGTGTTGTGATATTGTGTAATTTTGGTTTCCCTACTTTCCTCTGATTGTATGACAATGATAGTCTCTTCACAGTTGTATTCATAAACAATTGATTGAGTCTACATCTTATATTATGATTTAGGTTGTAGAAGCACAGGTGGACTTGCCGGCCTCAGGATCTGTAACTTTGTATATGTTTCTTCTGAAATTCACTCTCCATGTCTATTCCGATCGTCTGGACTATGTGGACCAAGTTTTGGTATAATGCTTTCTGGCATGTATAAGCATTTATTCATGTGTATTACGTTTTTTTTTTATGCTTAAAGCAGTTCTGATTGTTGCTAATACACACTGTTGTCTCTCTTTTTCTCTTTAGGGATCTTGTGTTACTCAACTATCTGCCACAGGAAAGCTTTGTGATGACAAGGCAGCAAAACAGATCGTCGCATTTCTTAGCGCTCCGTTGGAGAAGTATAATAATGTTGTAACTATCTTGAAGCTTACCAACTATCCTCGAGTAATGGAATACCTTGACCATGAGACAAACAAAGCAATGGCAATCATTATTGTTCAGAGCGTTTTGAAAAACAATACTCACATTTCTACTGCTGATGAGGGGTCCGTTTCCTTCCTCGGATTAGTTTCTTCTTTTAGCATTCTCTATTGATGTGGAGTTTCCTTTTATTGCTTGTTACAGGTCGATGCATTGTTTGAACTGGCAAAGGGTCTCATCAAGGATTTTGACGGAACAATTGATAATGAGGTGCTAGAACCCTTGTTCGTCAATTCTTATAGCATTTGTGTTCATAGTACTCTAGTCACTCGAAGGACTTGTTTTTCTTTAGAAAACTTACACTTTCAAACGGGAAACTATGTTGAGTTCTAGATTGATGAAGAAGATTTCCAGGAAGAGCAGAACTCTGTTGCACGGCTTGTTCACAAGCTCTACAATGATGATCCAGAAGAAATGTCTAAGGTGTGTGTTATAATTAGTAGAGGCGTTACTATCAATGTGGCGCCTGTGTGTGCGATTCTTAATTCGTTTACCCAACAACAGATTATTTTCACTGTAAGGAAGCACATCTTGACTGGAGGACCTAAGCGTTTACCTTTAACGATACCACCCCTTGTCTTTTCTACTCTCAAGGTTTGTATTTCTTAGTGATCACTTCTTCATTTTATCTCCAAATTGGAAAAGTGTAAGTTCAGTTAAAATTTAAAAATGGTGTGTCCTTTCCAGTTTTGTTATGGATTTAATAGACATTATTTTAAAAATTTGGAACTCCACTCATTGTGGTGATATGCTTGTGCAGTTAATTCGGCGACTGCAAGATGGAGATGAAAATCCATTTGGAGATGATGCATCAGCAACACCTAAGAGAATTCTGCAGGTTTTAAGTGAGGCAAGTGTACATACATCTTTATTCTTAGAAAATAGTGAGAACAGTTTAGTTGCCTTGCAAACATCATTGGCTTTGTCCCAGTGAAACATAGTATTTCTTTTGCCAGAGTTACAATGATAGCAGTCGATATTGAATCTCAATTTTTTACAGACCGTGGAAGTTCTATCTGATGTTTCCGCACCTGATTTGGCATTGCGACTCTACTTGCAATGTGCTCAGGTATATGATCATTTGGTTTATCCACTATCAAAGCCAACAATAGATATAGTGCATGAGCTGAAAATTTATTCATTCAATCCTCAGGTAGCAAATGACTGTGAGTTAGAGACTGTCGCTTATGAGTTCTTCACAAAGGCATATCTTCTGTATGAAGAAGAAATTTCAGTAAGTGAATTTCTTAGGAGGCTACAAGCAACATTCTGCAAGAAAGACCTTGACGTGGCTTTATATTTTGGGTGTTTTAGGATTCAAAGGCACAAGTAACAGCACTACGTTTAATAATAGGGACACTCCAGCGGATACGTGTATTTAATGTTGAGAACAGAGATACTCTTACTCACAAGGCGACAGGGGTATCTTTCCTGACAATTCAGTTGAGTAAGTGAGTGCTACATTGGGTACTAACAAGGCTAAATTATGTTGTTGTAGTACTCTGCAAGACTCCTTAAGAAGCCAGATCAGTGTAGAGCTGTTTATGAATGTGCACATCTCTTCTGGGCTGACGAGTGCGAAAACCTGAAAGATGGAGAGAGGTATGTACATATGAATGTATACTCTAAAGTACTAAATTTCAAAGTTAAGTTTGGGAGCTGATGCAATTAAGAAGGGGGAAACTTTTGAGGCATATTGAGAGTTTGTCGTTTTGTTGGGACACCAGGGTTGTGCTTTACCTGAAGAGGGCACAAAAAATTGCAGATGCTGTTCAACAAATGGCCAACGCATCCCGTGGTACCAGTAGCACTGGGTCGGTGACTCTATATGTCGAACTGCTGAACAAGTAAGTTTCTCTTTTAGTTGCACCTATTTAGTACCTACGTTGCAAAATGCTTGTAATTGAGTACTTTGCCAGTTGTCACCACTTTCTCTAAATGGTTTTACACGTCAAATGCAGGTATCTCTACTTCTTGGAGAAAGGAAACCCACAAGTAACAGGCGATACAATCCAGAGCTTAGCTGAATTAATCAGAAGCGAGACAAAGAAGATTGAGTCAGGTGCAGAGTCGTTCATAAATAGCACTCTACGTTACATCGAGTTTCAGAGACAGCAAGATGGTGGCATGAGTGAGAAATACGAGAAAATCAAAATGGAATGGTTTGAATGAATTTCTTTCTTGCATTCTTTTAGGCACATCCTCAATAATTATGGCTTCCTCGTCTTGTTGCAGAAGCATTAAGAGTAATCTTGAGAAATAAAACTTGTATTATACTTTTCTTTTCCTTGTTACACTCACTCTCTACCAATAAACATGTTTGCAAAGTATGAAACATTAACATACAAAATATGATCAGTTAAAGAAATGGTGGGACTGAAACGGATTCAACACATGCGGTGTGTGTGTGTAATTGTGCATAGGACTGAATTGTAGAAGCAATAAAGACGATGATTCAGACAAACTCATTAATATTAAGAACAAAAAAGACCAATCAAACTTGGGTGTCTGTCCATTAACACATTGATTCATTCATTATTAGAAGATTAATATACCAAAACCAAATACAGAAAAACAGAAATTTCCAATCATAGAATGGAGCATGCCTTCTGCGCTTTGCTCTTCTTCTTCTTCTGCTTTGGCGGTTGCAACACCACTCGAATGGCTGCGTCAAACACCGCCTTCACATTCTGCACTCTCACATTATCAACATTAGCATTAACATTAACATTAGAAATTTGTCACAAGAGTAGACTAATCAATGTACCTCTTGAGTTTTGGAACTGCATTCGATGTAAGTAGGTGCTCCTATTTGCTTCCTCAGCTCTTCTCCCTGAGCAGTAGTAATCGGGACAGCGCCAGGATGGTCGATAAAGAACTGTTTATCATCTCGAAGGTCTGGATAACAGCAACACAAAACTCAGTCACAACTAGCAAATTAAAGGCGTGAGATCAGAAAAAAAAATAACAATGAAAATCTCACCAAGCTTTGTCCCAACAAGGATGATGGGGACACCAGGCGCGTAATGTTTCAACTCGGGGATCCACTGCAAACACAATTCTGATACTTTGTGAGAAGAGTTCACAATGTGATGAAAACCCTAAAATATGAAAGAAGAAATGATGAATTATAACCTTTTTGGAGACATTTTCGTAACTGGCTTTACTGATAAGAGAGAAGGCCAATATGAAAACATCTGCTCCACGGTAGCTCAATGGTCTTAATCTGTTGTAATCCTCTTGCCCTGTTTTTTCATAACCAAAATTTCTAAATCTTCAGATCCAAAAGTAAACAAACCTATAATCCAAATTTCAAACAAGATAGTTATATGAAAAAAAACCTGCAGTATCCCACAATCCAAGATTCACGGTGCTTCCGTTAACAACAACATTTGCACTGAAATTATCGAAAACGGTAGGCACATAATCCTGTATATTGCAAAAGAACCAAGAACATGAGAAATGATGTTGTGCTGATTAAACAAGAAACATGAGAGAATGAGGAGATATGGGACATAACCGTAGGGAAAGTGTTGCTTGTGTAAGAAATCAACAAACAAGTTTTTCCGACAGCTCCATCACCAACCGTCACGCACTTTACGAACCTCGAAGCACTCATTTCCCCCCCTCGAAGATTATAATATCAGGGAAAATTAACAAAAAGAAAAACAAAAGCTCAAAGATTTAGCCTTCAGATCTCTTTTTTAAAACAGGCCTGGAATTGGAGATTCTTGATGTTTGTGTTAATCGACCATCTGGGCATTGCGGATTCGAAAGGAGCAGACTTTGTCCCAGAAATTAGAAACCCTATTACCCAAAGAAAGAGAAATGAGAAATGGAAGATGACAGAAACGAAAAAAACAAAGAGTTAGTTAGTTAGCTTTGGCCGGGAAAAATGGAGTTGAAACGTTCCGCTGGAACAAAAGATAATCAAAGTTTTCGCCAACCAAACTTTTCTCTTCTCTCTCTTTCTATTTCCGACTATTTGTGGATTTCCTCTTTTAATAGCTTTTCAAAACAATACAAAATTAGGCCAATCGATTGTTGTGTTTTATTTATGGGAAATTAAATTAGGGACTTGTCTTTTTCTGCCGCCCAAACGAATTCTTCTGTTGCTGAGAGTGTTTTAGTTATCACTAAACTTGGTTTCCTTTTTAAGCAATGCCCTTAACTAACTCAATAACTAACAAACAAACAATTGTCCAAAGTTAATTATAGGTTGGTAGGTCACCTCCCAATGATTTGACACACTTTATGAGAAAAATGCACTAGATCGCCCGCACTTTCCAACAAACTCCAGGCACTGGGACATTGTTGTTCTCCTGTGATATAATATAATCTTTTTCCTGAGTCGAATGAACCCTTTTCAAATCAGTATTCATGTTTGATTGAATATAAACGGTGATATTTGTGATTGTTATACGCGGTTCTAACAGGTTTACGCAGCATATGTCAAATACATCAACACCAAAACATACAAACCTACTAAAATCAACAATTGGTCCTCGGAGAGCTCACAGCTTGGCAAATGTACAACGATGATTTTAATAACTTTTTCACCACCATGATGGACTTGGACATTCTGACTGTTATAGGTTTCAGGCGGCATTGTAGGCAACGTGGCTTGTTTTAGGATGTTGTTTTCACTCTCAACTATCGAAACGTCAATCCAACCTAGAGGATATGGCATGTCCACGGCCTTCACCTGAGTATAACTTACCGTGTGAAATTTAACCTAGAGAAGTAATGCCGACTCACAGGGGAGGATACCTTGCCAGCTGCAACAGCTTCTCCATGAAGCCATTCTCCATATCCAAAGCCAGTTTCTGTGGCCTGCAAAAATAAAGGATAAGAGATGTAGAGAAAGCTATACTTGTCACATAGATCACTAATGGATATAATCTACTCAATAGGCTGATAGGCATCACTTATGAGGATTAGAAGAGTTAATTGTGCAGAGACAAGAGTATGGATAAGCTAAGACTGAGGGGAGATTTCTTTCGTTGGATCTCCACACTGTGACACAAAAAGGGGAAAAAGTCTGAATGCATGACTATAATATGATGCTTACATGGCAGAATGCATGAGCCAGTTTCATACTCATCTTACAACACAACCGTCGCCTTATTTTCACATGATCGTTTCATAGCATAAGTTACTGCTGCTGGTCAGCTGGATCCTTGGGATGATGCAACATAAATTACCAAAGCATATTCACATGATATCAATGTTTTTGCATACCAAGATTAGTACAGAATACCTTTCCAGCCATTCAAAGAAGTCAGCATCCCTGATAACATCTCAATTGATCACTTCAGCTAAGCCTAAAGGTAAGTAATTGAATCATTTACCACCCCACAGAAACATCAACCTGCAAAAAGAGGATGTGAAGTCCAGCAAGAATAAAAATGTTTGAAGCATACACTACACAGATAAGACTATAAGAGGCAGTAGCCAACCCACACATATCACCTATCACCTATCACACTACCTCCAAGCACAACAAACGTACCTCCTCTATCTATACTAGACCCAATGGCCTTGTAAAATATTTTCAGGAGGGTATCCTACAGGCTACACATAACTCAAGACTTGCGCTGGATCAGTGTCATAAGTGAAGTCGAAGACGATATTATAAACCCGAGATCACATTATACCATGTACTAGCTTGTTCCAACACATCCGCAAACGAGGAAATGATGCTCCAAATAAACTCTCTTAGAGAACAAAGATGGCACCTTTGACCTGTGAAGAATATTGTGGTTGGTCAGCCGATATAGATCCTGTTACCCAAATCAACCTCGACGATTGTAGGATCAGCCGTGGAGAGTTTCTAGCTAATCGATTCATCTATCAACTGCAGTTTAACACTTGGCGGAGCCCACTGGAACGAAAATGGTCCGTGGAGCGATGGAAACACGACTTCCAAGCCAGCTCAGCTTCTTGGAGGAGACAGAGAGCGAAATGGTGGTGCTTGCGGAAGCTGAAGCCATGGACTTTGAGCCGAATTAGATATGACCCACCCATTCTTGGACGAGGATCGTCCTACTTGTTGTAATGGGGGCAAAAATTGTGAATAAGCAAGACTTGAGGGGTCTTTCAATTAAACAGACATCCTTGAAGACTAATAAAGGCTCTGTTTGGTTGTGAGCCTGTGACTAATAGAAATCGCAACGCAGCCTTTTGCGATTTGAGGGGGTTCGCAAAAATCGATCCTTTCATTCATCTGTTGGTATGATCGATTAGGTGTTAAGATTTTCCGATCTTCCTGCATTTGATTTGAGACTTACCTTCGGGTTTAGTTTTGTGTCTGAATCTCAAAGATGGCGACTCGAATCTTCGGTGAACAACAGCAGCAGCCAAAGTGGACGCCATTCCTAACGAAGCTACTCGCAGATCTCTTAGTCGATCAAGTCCTTGAAGGAAACAAAGTGAACAATTCTTTCCCTTATAAAGCTTGGAACTTTATATCCTTTTGAGTTTTACAAAACTAGTGGCCTCAAATGGGATAAAGAACAGATTCGCTGTTCTCAAACGTCAATCTGCAGTTGTTAAGTTACTTCTATCTCGAGATGACTTCATTTTTTATGAATCCACTGGTTCTGTTATCGCCAACGATGAAACTTGGGATCAATATGTAAAGGTTTTGTTTTTTTTGTTCCTATGCTCATACTCCACTTTGATTCATCCTCTTATCTGTTTTGCTGATCTTTCTGGTCTTAACTCTGGAGTATCCAGATGCAGAGGACATAAGAACAATTGGTTGTCCAATCTACAAGCAGCTCTGCCAGATATTCGCAGAAGATTCCATGACAAATGGGAAACATGAAGCAGTGAATCCTTATCTTGCCAAAATGGAATGCTCATCTGAGTGTGATGATACTGCTGCAGTGTGTTCTCCAACTCCTAAGAGAAGGCGCAGAGGCGTGGAGGCGTCTATTGCCAATGCTATATTTGAAATGGCAGCTGCATCATAGCTGCGGACTACTGCTTTGGAGCAGCTGAGGAGCAGGTTCTCTCTTTCCGAGTGTATCAGAGAGCTAGATTGGATTCACGGCATACCTGAGGATGTCTATTTTGCAGCACTCGAGTCCTTCAATAACCCAAGTGTAAGGGAGACATTCTTGTCGTTGAAAAGTGACATGCGCTTGGCCTGGCTTCAATGGAAGTGTAATGCTGCTTCGCATAGTGCCCAGAGCTGAGAGTTAGTTACATCTCTATCAATCAATGTACATGGATCAGAAGTAGTTGACTTAATGAAGTTTCAAGCAATGATTCAATGAAAAGTCTTTAACCAATTTCATTTTCAAAAAGATCATAAATAGCATAAACTCAACCTAACATTTTACCAAAAGGTTGGTTTAAATCAAGCAAAAACAGAGAGCAAATGGTAAAACTATTTGTTAGATTTGTCTTTCTAAGGAAGCAACCTCTTGACCTCCTCTTGATCCTCACCGATGCTCTTAGCTTGGTTGTACACAGACTCAAAGGCTTGCATACACACACTTGAAAACCCAACCATTGCCTGAAACACATGAGGAAATCCCATCTGCAAGTTATTTAGAGTCATGGCTCTGGTCACGCTCACTGACTTCTCATGCTTACTTTTCTCTTCTTCTGCCTTTCCTTTTAGCATCTCAACCTTTACTCTCTTCTCTATCACAGGGTTCTTTTTCCTGCTCTCAGGCACCGAATATGGACTATACTTGCTCTCAAGTGCTCTCAGCGCAGCCGATTTCTTCTCAAAGTCTTTTAACATGGATTCTGTTCTCTTCTTCTGCTTATGCTCGTCGGCTTGTTGAGCCACAATTCCATGGACTGCAGTCAGAAAGCTCTTGATCCCTTCAGATGCTACTTTATCAGGGATCCGATCGATAGCCAAATGCCATTCCTCGCAGAAGCTGTAGATCTTTGACTCGTAGCTACTCCTAACAAGTGGATTCTTGCTGAACTGGAACAGACTTAACCTGAGCCAACCTGTGAGAGATTGGATGTAGTCACGCTGAGCCTTGACCAAGTTGCAGAAAGAGTGATGCCATTGTTGGATCTCGAGCTCAAGCTGAAGAGTTGATTGTCGGTGAAGCTCGGATGTGGGTTCAGTGGAGGGGATGGTGTTGAGGTACTTAAGCTGCTGAACAATATGGGTTTGAACCTGGTGGCTCTCGTACATACTCCTCCACATACACATCAGCCTACATTACATCATACAAGAACCTCGTTCACATAGACCAAATGAAGGGAAACAAGATGCGTGTAGTTAAACGAAGCAATGGAATACACACAACTAACCCTTTAACGAGCTCTACGAGCTGAGTATAGAGCTCGGTCTCTCTAAGCTTGATGATCTCGTTAGAGGCGCTCTGGATGGCTTGTGAAGACACTGAGAGCTGAGATTCTAACTTCTCAACGTCTTTCTTAGCCTTCTCAGTCTTGACATACTCAGCTCTCTTCATCTCAAGCCTCCTCACTTGTTCCACTTTCTTCTCATGCTCCATCTTTATGCTCTCTGCATTCTGCAACAACCCACATTCACAAAACAACAAACACACTCACTCACTCACTGACACTGCTTGGCAATATATTTGTGTCAGTGTACATAACACACAAGAATCATTATCAGAATTAAGTACACACACGTGGGTTTCTTACACTATCTGCTCACGCTTGGACCCACCACAAGCCTTTAATGCCACATGAATCAAGCAAATTCCAAAAAAAAACATCTATCCATATTTGGATGCAAAACTAAGCACGCAATTTCAAGATTCAAACTTCAAAATGAATTTGAAATTGAATTGGAGGATAAAACATTTTCAAACTTCTTCCCAAAACTAAAAACATTCACACAAATACATCCAAGTCTAAATTGCTCGAAGATTGAAACTTTATCAAATGAAATGAAGTAAAAAAAGTGAATACCTTGACCTCTTGATAAAGCTTCTTCTCCCAGGCATAGAGCCTATCCACTGTAGAGGAATGGCTACCAACAATGCAATTTCCTCCAATTACTCCTCCTCCTCCTGCGTTTCTGTATTCGTTCAACTTAGGAGCAAATCCCCTTGTCCAAAACGACGTCGGATTCAAATTGCATTCGTAGTTACCGTACATTTTCCCTGGAGATAGGCACAAAACAAAATCACTCAGCCACCTGAAGTAATCGTCACGAAGGCAAAGAGCTTGATTGTTTACCTGCTTTAGGATGACCAGAAAAGGCAGTGATAGAGGTTGAGATTTCAAGGAGAGAAGAGAGAGGTGCACCAGAATCTGCAGCTTTAAGGAAATATTCATCCACTTCTTTAATAATCTCCATTAGATCTTTACCATTCCTCGACACCACTACTGCTAGCTCACTTCCCGTCGTCGTCGTCGTCATTGTATCTTTAGAGAATCCACTCACTATCGAAGAAGCTTGAGGAGTAGCTGTCGTCGGAGCGGTCGTCACAGCAGCGTCAGAACCAGTTCCGGTTCCTGTTGCGGTTCTTGTTGCGGTGGTTGTCTCTTCCTCCCACTCTTCCTCGGAGGAAGAAGGAGGCGGCGGTATAAACGGATCCCAGAAGTCCCATGTAGAAGAAGGTGGAGGCGGAGGAGGTGGTGGCGGCGGAGGAGGAGGAGGGAGAGCTGAGGAAGTGGTGGTGGAAGTCCATGTGGTGGTTTCGGAGCCAGGGCTAAGAGGAGGAGGAGGAGGACGCGGCGGAGGAGGAGGAGATGGAGGATGGTGGTGGAGGTGAAGAGGAGTTTCTTTAGAAGAGAAGTGAACAAGGGAAGAGCCGACGGCGCGTAGAGAACGGAGATAAAGCGCGTGAGAGACAGAGAGAGTTTGTCTAGCTTTAACAAGCTGTTTCAAGTATCTCTTCCTTGCTTTGCAACGAGACACTATCTCTTTGCTATCTATTCTTGACTGACAACAACCCATTTCTTCAAAACTACTCTTGTCTGAAAATGTAAAAAGATGGGTCTTTCTTCTTCTTCAACCATGCATCCAAACACACAAAAATCTCTTCTTTTTCTCTGTTCTTATCTTCTTCTGTCTTCTCAACAAATCTCACACTCTACCCACAAACCATTTTCTTCTTCTTTGTGAAGTGCGCTTGCCTCGTTTGTGTCAAAAAAATTAACCAAAAAGAAAAAGAAAAAGAAAAGATCTAAACTTTGTCTTGATCTGAAACTCAGGAGTTTACCCAACTTTAGGATTAGATGTTGAGGTTGATGATTTTTTTCTTTTTTGGCTTTTGATGGCCACTTTGGCTTCCCTGAGGTAGTTGGAATTTGGGATTCTTTTTTTTTTTTTTTTCAGTTTAATTAAACCTCACACACACATACTCACCTTTAGGCTTTGGTCGGAGAGCCCTTTCCCCCAATTAAATCACTTCTTTTCTCTTTTCTTCCAAAACAGTCCATTTGACCAAAATATCCTTTATTTCTCAATTCTATTACAGCCATGCAGGTACATGAATATATCAAATATTCCATTAACAATATACTTTTTGGCCTTTTTCTGACAGTCAATGTTTTACAAGACTCGAATTAATACGGATACCAAAAATGCCTACCTTTTAAATTTTTCACAAAACCGCTAAACACCGTTTCATTTGCCGTGATTAAAAAACAAAAGGGTACTTCCGGAACTCTATACAATTTCAACGGCTGTATTTTCACCAAATTAAAAGAGGTGTAAAATATTTACTACACTTTGACAAGTGGGCAAGCGTTTCTAAAAATTGGGAGCAGAAGGGGCTAAATTGAATTTTTTTTCACAAACTTACCACAATAGTTTTGAGTGGTGTGTGCTCAAAAGAATAAAGGCAAACCACTGGATTAAAAATGGTGATGCAGTAGTAAGATTTTAATAAGAGATTAATGGTAGCCACTCATGTTGGTCCATCTTCATCTACTCTGTTTATCTCTCTCATTAGATTCTAACATCTCCTCTCTTATAGGTCAATCAATGACAATAATTGTTGAAGAAGGGCAAATGAATATAATAACTTCAACTTTTATTATTGGTCAATGACGACAATAATTGTGAAAAGAATGGCAGCAACATTAAGCTGACAAAAAAAAACATTGATAAATTACCAAGAAGAATTAAGCTCATCTCCTTTTTGCTTCAGTCACTAAACTTAAGAATTATAAATTAGAATGATAAAAATAAATAGATTGGTTAGAGACTCTGATTGATACACAAAGTAATGTCCTGGAACACCTTGAGCCTCTTCTTGTCCACTTTGGTTTCTGTCCCCAAAACAGCAGCCAAGATCGCATCTTCAAAGTCTTTATTGTCTGGTAATCCACAGTCTATTGCTTTCTTCTCCATTGACAATCTCCTTTTTGTGTTTGTCTCTCCCTCATGATCATCACCACCATTCAATACTCCCATGGTTTGGCTCGACGATCTCGTTCTCTTCAGCTTCTCGTTGTTACTGATGATCAACTTTGAAGAGAAGAACGGTTTTGCATCAACCCTTAATGGGTTTACTACTACTGGATTCACACTCATCTTCACGTTCTCATCACCGTATCCATCACCATTGCTCAAACCAGGCTTAGATTTTGGTTTCACGTTCTGCTCACTACAAGGCTGAGGTTGCCATATAGAGGAAGATCCAAAGATGGCGTCAAAGAGCCTTCTTTGTTCAACCTTATCATCACCTCCTCTTCTCATCATCTCAGAACCAAGATCATTGAGCATCTGTTGCGCTCTCTCGTAAGCTTTTAGATGCGAATCCACGCCTCTAGGTCCATCCACGACCGCGGGTTTCACACGTCGTAAAGTCTCTTTGGCTTCATCAATCCTGCCTTGCTTCATAAGGCAGATACCAAGGTTGCACATTTTGTTGTTGTCCGGTGCTATTGATAAAGCTCTCCTATATGCATCTTCAGCTTCCACAAAATTGTCTCTTTGCATCAGAGCCCATCCCAAGTTTCCCTATAGCAAACCAATCTCATCCAATTTAGAATAACACAAAATTGGCAATTGCTGCAACGTTATGCCCATTTTGAAATTGCTGCTTACCAGTAACCGAGTGGCTTCTTGCTCCACAGAGACTTGAAACTTCTTGCCTTGAGATCTCGCGGTTTTGGTTCGTTTACCATTAAAGGCGAGACCTTTTTGTATCAAAAAGAGTTTATGTTTCAAAAGTCCAATCTGGTCATCTAATCTCCCACATCTCTGCAACAACAAATCCATTTCAAAACAAAATCTCAATACAAAATAAAACAGAGGAAAAAGGGATTTTGTGTAACGGACGGACCTTGTAGAGATCTAGGAGGATATTGTCCAGAGATTCCTGGGCTTGATCTGAACATCTAACTCTGAGTGATTTAATCGCTTCAATGGCTTCTTCAGCGCGGTTTTGTTGCTTCATCACAATGGCCATGTCTTTCAAAGCACTGTCCACTCTATCTCCGGCATTAATGGCCTTCCAGAACAGAGGAATTGCTCTTTCTGGATCCTTCTCCACCAACTGATCCATAATCAATCACAAAACAGATAACAATCAGAGAAAGAACAAAAACCAAATCAAACCCAGAACACAAGTTTAAGATTTTTTGGAATCCAGATCTAACGAAAGCATATAATCAATCACCTGAACATTCTTTGCCCTGACATAAGGACTGTCTCCGACAGGAACTTTGTGGATAGCATGAAACGATTCAGACTGAGTGCGGGAGATACCAAGTGGCTTAGCAGGAGAACACGGGGCTGATTTGGTCGGCCTGAATACATCTCTCATCATCTTTGGAGTAAATGGAGAAGAAGAAGAAGACAAAAGGAATCTCAGCGGAGGAGTAATGTGGGAACAAGGTTAGATTTTAAGAAGAAGGATTGAGAGAGATCCGAATATTATAAAAAGATTTAAAATTTTCGACCGTTAGAGGTCACTAGCCGTTGCGTTGCATTATTTTCTATTTCCGCTAATTACTGGGGGAGCGTTTATCATCTACTCCCTTGACTTTCACGTATTTTCGGTTTAGCCCCGCCTAAACAAAATCAAACAAATTTGGACACTATCATTTGAGGTGATTTATAAAGAAACATATCCATTATAGTTTAGATTTCTGTATATCAGTACATTGGTTGTGTTCAATTTAAAATCTCGACGAATCGAGAAAAGTCACTAGAAGAAAATTTTTGTGATGGGCCCGTTTACATCATTGTACGGCCCATTATAAGCCCATAGTTGGAGTTCTTCCATATCTCTTGCACAAAGCAGTGAGTATCAAAATTGCTGTAAAAAGTTTTTCACCAGCCGCTCATGTTGTTGTGGATCTTGGAGTTTTGGGATCGGCCTCCTTTGTCCTTGTATGTGTTTCTTGAAGACTGCGACTTTCTACCTCCCCTGGCTGCTGCCATGGCTCTGCGTCTTTGCTTGCCCAATTTCTTAACCAACTCTGCATCATCCTCTTCCTCCTCCTGCACAAAGGAAGTAACATTAATATTTGTTTTAAGTGATTTCATTAGTTCATACCCTCTGAGTTACTACACACAACCTCATCAATTCCAACTTCATCTTTGTCTCCATTGCTTTCACCTTTCTCGGTACTATCCAACTTGACTTCTGCCTCAACACCATCTGAACTTATTTGCTCCTACATCATCCCAAAGCATACAATGTAAGAACATCTCCACTTGGCCCAAGTTTCAGTTATATCATGAATCATGAACTTCAAAATTTCATACCTTCTCTTGCAACTGTAATGATTTCAATTCATCTAGGTTTTCTTCTTCATTTGACTCACAGGTCTGCTCTTCATCATCAGATTCCTCATCCTCATCAGAATCTTCACTCTTCTCCACCCCGCCTTCAATAAACTACACAAGACAGAAACCACATGTTCATTCCATAATACATTCAATAGATCACCAAAAGGAATGAGGAAATAAAACCAGAGAGAGACCAGTGTTGCAAATTATAACACAACCGACACATTTGACTGCCTAAAATTCAAAATATAGACGCAATACCAAGAAATAATTGGTTAAAGACTGATAAGCAGTGTTATAACTAAGGTCATAGGCTCACGTACTCTATCGAGGTCATTCTGCTCCTTTCTTGTGAACCCACTAGCTTCTAGATCTCTATCCAGAGCATTAGCCTCTTTAGTTATATCATAAAAAGATGGTCTGCTGTTCTCATCCACCTCCGTCTCATCTGATTCACCTTTATCTTCATGGAAACTCATATTAAATCTGGAAAAAAGGACCAGAGTTCACAGAAATTGAGAATTTAAGAGTCAATCATGACGTGAATTCAGTAACAAAGAGAGTATCTGCTACAACATATTGTGAACAAATAATGTATAAGAAAAAAATCAAATTGGTAACTAACCTTTTTCTGAAAAACTTGAAGATGCATTCGATATCACGGTCAAAGTACCTGAAAGACAAACGTCATAAACAAACCAAGAACACTGCATGGAATACTGGAAGAGAGTGCTGAGGAATGGTGCAGAGATGAAACATCACATACATCTGTGCATTTCGGTGTGAAACAGAGACCATTTGTGGAAAGTCAATCATCGTTATGTTCTCTTCATCATCAATCTAAAATATACATATAAAACAGGAGGTGTCAACGAAAATTATTAGTAAGCAAACGATAAAACTAGCATGCTTACGGAAGTATTATTAATTAACTTAAATAACGAGGCAGCTTATGCTATTTTCAGCAAAACTAACTTACAAATAGAATGCATTATTCAACTAAATCGAAGTATCTCACCATGATGTTGAATTCATTGAAGTCACAATGAATTAGACCATGCTCAGCCAAACGAACAACTATGCCAATGATCTTCTCGAAAATGGTTTCAGGGTTCTGTAATTGCTTCACCTGAACCCTGTCATACATAAAAACGTGAAAAGATGTGATACACATATAGCAAGGGTGTAACTGTAGCAAATGATTCAGCTTTTTAAGAAACTCAATCCAATGCATAAACTCCTTAATCTAAGCTAAAAATCAATATCCAGCCAAAAAGCATCAGTAGATGATGACTAACAGCATAACAATTTCTCTTTGAGTGAATATGTTGGTAGGTCCTTACATGGGGTATCCTTGCACAAGGGACATGATAACACAATGCCTATTGCAGTCAATAGCTTTTGGAACCGGAAAGTCATGTTCTTCCAAAGCCTGTCACCCGGAAGCCAAACAAACATGAGGCCAAAAAAATAATAGATGATACTCCCACAAGAATAGTGCGTGTAACATTATTGAAACAAGGCAATAACCTTCATAAAAGCAAACTCCTTGAGAGCTGCAAGACGGGAGAGATACAACCAGCTGAAACTACTGCGATGCCTCAAGTAGTCACGCTTAGATTTGACAGCCCTAAAGGAGGTTCTCCCTAGTCTATGTAACTTCATAGCCAGAATAGTTCCATCTTCCTGAGCGACCTCAAATATGTCTATTTTATGCAAAGAACCAATAAATCAGATACATCAACCACTGATAAGCATCTTTTCGACACACCAATAAATAAATATAAATAGGAAAAGAACATACCTGACTCTTTACCGACCCCAATTTGACGACCAACACCGGTAAATATACCACGGTTGACCAAAGTTTTAATGGCAAGAAAGTCATAACCCAGATAGGTGAGTCGGAATCCATCATCTAAACAATAAAAGAAAAGAAAAAAAGTAATAGCCATTAGATTCTGCAAGACTGCCAATCCTCATGAGACATCAAGAATAACTACTAATGCCTTTAGAGATGACTCCTCACATTTAGAGGCATCGTGGTGCAAAAGCTTATACTTGAGCAAGTTCTTCAGGACTTTGTATGTGCCTCCATGTCTGTGAATATAATAGACATGTTAATCACACAATATATTTCATCAAAACGAAGAAATAAGCTTAATAAAGAATGGAAACATCCAAAGCATCAAGATGGAGCATACTTTAGAGAAGCAATGCGCTCCACAAGCTCAGAAGGAACAATCTCATGCTGAAAACACAGAATAACAGAGTATGTTTCAGAGGTAATACAATAAAACCCCAATCCCTAAATGCCAATTCCAGGATGAAAGCTAATAGAAAGAGAGCACTGACATTTCGCATCCCCATCTCGACCGCAGTGAGAACTCGAAAATCATCTTTCGATAGATATCTCAACACATTCACGTCAAGCTTCATCCTTTACGCCCCTTTCTACTCTGATTCAACCTAGCCTGATAAAGAATAAATTTCTCAAATTACTGTGATATTATTGAATGAAACCCAAGACGACAAACCCAGAACAACACTTAAAGGTAAAGACTTTATTAATTAAGGTAATCAATATGGCCCTCGACGCAACAAGTAGATGCCGATTAGATACTTAAAAATCTAACTAGTCTAGGTAAAGCTTTGACAAGAACAGAGACAAATAAGTTTTGTCAATTGACACAAACATACAAACCTTGGAAGAAGAAGAAGAAAACTTAAACCTAGAAACGAACCCAAAAGGACGATGTGAGAGCAGCTATGATGTAGGAGAAACTGAAGACGCTTACCTGAAAGAAATTGAGAGACACAGAGCGCGGCGCAGAAAAGACAAGAAATCAATTACTCGTGGACTTAAAAACCCAATTGTTTGGATCAATATTAGTATAAATATTTATTTGTTGCAAACCAGACAACAAGGTCGTTGTAGTATAGTGGTAAGTATTCCCGCCTGTCACGCGGGTGACCCGGGTTCGATCCCCGGCAACGGCGATTTTTTTTTTTTTTAAGTTGTTAAAAATCACCTTGATTGATTTGCTTGTAAGTTGTAACACATTTAAGGAGAAGAGAAGGTATTGCTAGCATCTTGCTGTTTGGTTATGGTATTTCTTTTTGGATCAAAACCATTGTTATTTCATTTTTAGTCCATTCAGTGAGAATTATCTTCTGGATCACTGTCGATATTATGTTATCAAAGTTGATGTCAATTCAACGGTTCCACTTTGTAATGTTGTTCTCTTCGTGTTATTCGTTCGTCGCCATTCGCCAATATGGATGAACAAGTTAATGGAGAGGCAAGGATGCCAAATAAGGGAAAAAGATTCTATAATAAACAAAATATGAGAAGAGACAAGTTTTGTAAGAAACCATGTATCCCCAAGAGAAAACCTGCTCTTGAACGCAAATGCAAAGTCATCTAGCATGTTGAACAGGCCATAGGTCCAGTGACAAGTTAAATAATGGCTAATTTGGTACTCTGCTAAATTGTCAATTATGATTTAAAGCAATAATGTCAAATATGCTAGTAATCCAACAAAACCAACCATTTCACGCGTTCCAGATTTCTATTCAACCCTTGAATATCTGACTTTGAACCAACATTACAACTCAGAATCTGAGACTGCTACTGTAAGATCTGGTTCATGTTTCCTTCGCAGGGCCTTTCTTGGCCGCTTCTGCAGCAGCCTTCTCTGCTTCGATCTCAGCCACAATAATATCAATTTCTTCTTCTTCTAGTTGCTTCAGAACACCTTCCTCTCGTGTCATTACAGCAACCTCAATGTTCTTTCCCCCGCTCTCAACTACCTGCAAAATGCAAAGCCTATCAGCTTTTGACAAAATCCATTACTTGCGCTTCTGCTAAGTAAGCTCATCAAACATTATCATCCAACTTAATTAGTAAGGTCTTCTCTATTTTCGAGGGCTTTAACTGTTTAACATTCTCTAACACTGTCAGTTTTTGTAAGCTTTGCCTCTAATATAAAGCCACCTTTCAAAAATGGAGAATTATACATGTGCTTTAAGTGTGGCAACTTGCTCACAAAATTACCAGCTTAGGCTAGCAATAAACCAATAGGTATGATCTCATTGTCAAGCTTAGCAACAGGGCACCCCAGTAATAGCTTTGAAGAAAACTACTTGGTTTAGTTATAGAACATGATAGGATAAACTAACCTCAAGCAGAGCACGGATAGCGAGCTTAACAGTTTCTTGGCCAGAGCTTTCTTTATAATTTTTCTCCAGAAACTCTCTAATTGAGTTAGAGTTTCTCCCAGTTGCATTAGCTTTCCAAGCAGAGAACGTACCAGATGGATCGGTCTGATAAAGTGCGGGAATACGAGTATAGGGGTCAAAACCAACGATAAGAGTGGAAAGACCAAAAGGTCTCACACCACCACTTTGAGTATACTTCTGCTGAAGCCCAGCTATGTACCGCGTGATGTACTCAACAGTCACAGGGTCCTCCAACGTAAGCCTGTGGCTTTGACACTCTATCCTCGCTTTGTTTATCAGGACACGGGCATCTGCCTTCAACCCAGCACATGCCAATGCAATGTGATTATCAAGGCTCACTATCTTTCTAGCTGATCTGTAAGAAAAACAAAATTTATCAAGACTCACGCGATTGAGAAGGAACACCAGCTAGATCTGACAAACATATAACCATAGTTGGAGCAGGAATTGCACACTCGTAAAGAAGAAGACTCAAACTAGGGTTCAGCTCAGTTCCGATTCTACGATCTAGCATTCCTAGATTCCCAGTTACAAAGTAACTCAACATCAGCAGATCTTTCTGAAAGGTTTCAGTATTGATCAGACAAGTAGCAATTGAGCAAATCAAGCGATCCAGGTGAAGCAATAAACTCAAAATTCAAGTGCGGAAATCAAAGCAAATGGAACCACTTGTATCGGGAGAGATCGGATCTATACCTGGAATCCTGGAGCTTAGGGGTGGATTTCTTCTCGACGGCGAGGACGACGGTATCAGTGCCGCGGACTCCGACGGCGGCGTTACCCTTACGGACGGCTTCCAGGGCATACTCCACCTGGAAAAGATGGCCATCGGGGGAAAATACTGTGATTGCTCGATCGTATCTCGCCATGTCTCACCTTTCTCCTTCTCTTTTCTGGGTATTGTGATTTGTGAGTGTTCTTTCTCCTTCTTCAAAACCTCTCTTTCGTTTTTGTTACTACTTAACAACGATTCCCAACTTAGGCGACAAGCCAAATTGCCCAGTTCTGTTTTAATCACCTGCGGCCAGGTTCACGTTAAAACTCCTTCCAGCCAATCAGAAAGAATCATCACTGGGGATATATTTCTGTAGTTGGCCCAAGGCCCAATGCTCTAAACACATGGCCCAGTTCTTCAAAATTCTAAAATTCCTAACATAATTTTTTATCTTCTTCAAATTAATCTGGTTCGGGAGAAAAACATAATTTCAGAAAACAGTCTGTTTACATAGAATCACAATATACACAGAAAACTAAATATAGAGTACATCAGTCAATCTTCATATACTTTCTCCAAAAGGAAAACTAAATGCAAGTATGGATGAAAAGGCTGTTTACTTGGACCCTTTCTTAGCCTTTAAATCAGAAACAGCGGACTTGGCCAATGTTGTAGGCTTTAAGACACTTTTGGGGTTAAGTGCCTTTCGGATCTTGAAAGCAACCCATGCAGTTCCAAAAGCATGTCCTGCTGCGTCTAGCCCTTCGTTAGTTGCCTCTGCTGCTTTTGTGCCGTACCTGTAGTCTCACAACAAAATCCATGAGGTTTCTTTAACACCTAAGGAAACTTCGATCACCTGCTGAGATAAGTGACTGTTTTCATATGCCTTTGCTAATCAATACCTGTGATTGACAAGTTCTGTTGTGACAGTTGATGAAGTTGACATTACGTTTTTTCCAGCCACTTCAACAGCATCACAGATCTTGCCTGCGGGAAGTAAACATGTGATTAAACACGAAGCCAAGAAGGCAATGTTAGTATGTTACTAATGCCATGTGCGTCAACAAAAGAAGCAGCAGGTTTTGAGTGTATATCACAGGTTGTTAGAAGAGAGCCCAAAAGAGGTAGAGGAAAGAAGACACTTCCAGGAAATCTTCCAGTTTAGAAGCGACACAAAATCTATGCCCATTACTAAATAAAGAAGAAAGAGGATTCGACATATAAGGCAAACGAAAGATTGCAAATCACTTAGTAACTTTCAACTCAAACACACCCAAAAGGAATAAACACCCCCAATATTACCCTAAACATTGTTCAGGGCAAGAATCAGACCCAAACACCATATCAAAGAATTGCTGGAAAAGGTTTAATTCGAAAAGACTCGGAAATTATGGTAATATCCATCAAAAGGAATCTTGGATAAACAAGAATAATAATAAATGCTGGTGAGATGAAAGAAAGCAAGGCAACTCGCAAATTAAGAAGTTTCCATGACCCTCCAAGCATGGCATAGAAAATTTGAGAAACCAAAAACAAATAAACTACTTACTAAATCCATCGAGAGATGCGAGAACTATCTCTCCAGGCAAGAGGCCAAAAAGCTTCTTTCCAGCTTTTGAGTTTGCCACTGAACCAGTGATGAATCCCGAGACTTTGACAACACCAGAAAGAACACCAGTCGCAACTTTCTCTGTCATTTTTGTCACTCTCTTAACCCTGTACACAGAAACCACACGAGGAAGATTAGCAAGGCATAAAAAAATTTCATTCAAAAAATACTACCATGAAGAATGCACATTGTATTTTAAAATTTTAAACAAGAGATTCGCATCGCTTCTCAAAGCATTGGTCTTTTGCAAACAAAAGCATCTCTTACTACTCAGTTTTCTAATGATCATGAAACAAAGAACCAGATAAGAATTCCTACTAGATTCCTGGGCAGTTATTTCCAAGGTCAAAGATGCTAAACTGCTAAGTATAACCATACCTCTTGATTCTTCTCAGTGTCTCAGGGCTAACATCCTTCTCCTTCTCAGCACGAGTTAGCCTGTTCTTCATAACCTCGTTTCCCTTCTTGAGTCTCTCCACAGTTACATCCCCACACCACAGTATCCCTCTGATCAGCTTACCTGACCCGGAAGCTATCATTTTAGCAGTACTGTGACTGTAATCCTCGACATTAGGCGCAAGTGTAGTCCAATACGCCGCACACTGACCCTCCACAACGTCCTTTCTCTCACCCTTAAGCTCCTCCGGCGAAGTCTGTGCCACCACTGAATTTCCCAGCACACCTTCACCAGTCTCCTTTGCCTTTTCAGACATTCTCTGCTCTGTGAAACAACTATAGTCTCGCAAAACCTGATCAAGCACAAGTAATACATTTTCTTGCCCTTTCGAAGCAATAGTCAATCCGTAATTGAGAATTTCATCATCCGAATCAGACCCAGATCCATGACCTTTCTCCTCCTTCGGCGGATGGATTGAGAAGAAATAGTGCGATTCATCAACCTTCGCCGCAACCTCGTTCTTAGTCAACGGCCATTGAATCTCATTCCCAACATTGGCTAGAACCGCGACGATGTTCTGCCCCTGGATGATTCGAACAATGGTGAAATCACCGCACGCGAGTTCAACGCTGTAGGATTTGTCGATAAGGTTGAGAATAGCGCCGGGAACACGGATGAGGACCTCCTCCGTCGCCTGTGGCGGAGCAGACGGTGATTGGTCGTTGGATGCATCTCCGTGGTCTGGGAAGAGATTAGGACCGAGATTTTGGGACGAGAGAGAAGGATAGAGATAAGGGGAAGAAGCGGGGTAAGGATTTGTTTGAGCAAACGGATTATCAGGAATGGATTGATCGATTTCGGGATACATCGCCGGTCGTTGCTTCTCGTCGCCACCGTGAGAAAGATTCATCTTCGTCGCGTCGTCGTTGACTAGAACAAAATTAATCAGAAAGAGAAAAAAAAAAAAGAGGATGAATTTCAATTTTCAAGGTAGATTTTTAATATTCGAGGGACACGTGGCCTAAATTGACTATAAACAAAAGGGGAAAATTGTCCTTCCCGCCGGTTTAACCAATAAAATTGTCGATATCATAAAAGCAAGAGCAATTTGAATCCACACGCATCTCTCTTTTTTTTTTTCACAAGGATATGATTTTATTCATAACATAGGATGTTGGGTTACAAAAACATATTACACCCCAATAAAACTCATATAGTTATATTGCTTAAGAACACACGTGTCAACAAATGTTAACGACAAATATACGTATTTGATGAAAAATCTAAACCTTTCCGACATCAATTTATGATGTCTGAACATTTGATTCCGGTGAAGAAAATCATCGCCGAAAACTCAAATACGATCATTGTTTCTTTTGAATTTTACCGTTAGGCTTCTTGCAAAACGAATCGAAGCTCCGAAACTTGAAATCACAACTAAAAGGAATCTAAAATACGCGAGGAAAATTCTTCTTTTCTTCAACTTTAATCGCAACTATCTTTGAAATTTTATGTAATCTTCATGCTCAACAGAACAAATCGGAGAAAAGCCACATTCAAGCGAAACTTCGCCTAAAACGACATTACCAAAAAATTAAAACCGGATAACGCCGGAGAGGAAACGGAAGTTGACCACCGCCACTATGGAAGTCAGTCGATGCCAGACGAGATAGCCGGCCAACACCACTAGAAAACCGGTAGATGTCGAAAGATAAAACCCAACTAATCGGATAACAAAAATCGGAAAGAAACCCGGACGACAAAAAGCTTCGTTTTAACGTGCTCGCATCAATCTATTTAATAAAGGTTTTTAATTTAATCATGAGAAGTTAAAAAATTTGCAAATGCCCTAAAACCCAGTTTTTCAAATGAAAATCCTTTTACACTAGAGAAAGAACTAAAACTAAACTAGAATGGAAGAAATTCATGGTTAGAAAGCTCGTAATGATGAGTATCAAGTAGTCATAGGCACTCGGGTATTCGGTTCGGTTATTTTGGTTATGGATGATCCATTCGCGTATTTTAGAATTTCGATTCGATTTTTGCGGTTCAGTACTTTCGGTTCGGTTAATTTGGCCAAGACTAATATCAAAGTATCTCCAAAGAGGAAATTGAAAAGACTAGGCCAAAAGCATCATCTCATGCAGTGGAGTTATAGAGGCAATTTAAAGTTGACAGCCATCGAGATCAGTCATCTTTGTAATAGCCTTGCAAAAGATCTCAAAATTTCTTTAGATTCGATTCACGAAATGAGGAAGCACGAATACGGATGAGATATCATTATGTCGATACAGGGAATCAACAGATCGGAAAGAATTCTGATCTAACATGTGACTCCACTCCATCCAGAGGGTGTGAATTGACAAATTGCATCTTGCATCTTGCATCTTGCTAGGCTAGGAGAGCCAGTTGTCGCATTGATTTCGACTCCAACACTACGATTCATACCCCTATGGATGAAGCAACGTGAATCGAAAATATGAACATACTTATTATGTGTGCTTTATTGTCGAAAAAAATAACAAAGGAGTAGGAACTTATTATGCGGGTCTTGTAATTTTTTTTTTTTAATGGAAATTTAAAGTAAAAAAAAATAAAAAATGACAAAGGAGTAGGAACAATGTGTTTATATACATCCGTAATTTGATGGCATTGAATAAAGATCGACTTCATGTATTAATGCTTTTGACATAAACCCATCGCGTCAAATACAGTAAAAGAATGATGTTTACGTCATAGACAAATGCATCGACTATAATTATTTCTATATGATTAGAAATAAAACACACACACAAAATACATCAAGCTTAGCATAGTTTTCAGTAACAGCGTACAAAACAGAACCAACACAACAGTAAGCGAGAAACAAAGATCTAAGCGAAGATTTGGTCGACAGGCTTGACAGCTTCCTTGTTGATTTGTTCCTCTTTGGCCAACTTCTTGAGGCGAGCCAGCTCAAGATCTCTCCCCATCTTCCTCTTGTACATCTCTGCAAACGTGATTGGCTCTTCCAAAATCGCCTTCTCTCCTTCTCTAACTTTAAGCGGATACACGGTGGCATCCGGCGCCGGATTCTGGAACGTGGCTATGGATAATCTGCTCGAGTTAGAGTTCACCACGGCCTGATGATCCGCATTCTTGAACCTCCCATTGCTCAGAAACTTTATATCAAGACAAATCAAGTTTGACCAAGTCAAACTACAAACAGAGAAAGAAAAGGACCAACAAATGGAGAGATTGAGAGAGTACTGACATGACCGTGGTCACCGAGATTGACGACAAACGCTCCTTCAACAGGCTGAACCGTAATCCACGTCTTGCCATTGTCTCGTGTGGCTTGTAATCCACCGACTTGGTCTTGTAGCAGCAAAGTAATGGTTCCAGGGTCAGTGTGACGCTTGAGTCCGAGGGTCAGGTCAGGCTGAGGGCATTTTGGGTAATAGTTAACAACAATCTTCTGGTCCATATCGACGCATGCATTGGTGAGTGACTCTTTCTCAAGACCCATAGCTTCAGACAAAACCTCAAGAAGCTTACAAGCCAAACCCATCAGCCTCTCGCTATACTCCTCCGTCACTTTCACCCATCCCTCCGGCTTATCTGGCCACCGTGAGTAGTCTCTGTTTCTCACCGGGTACGAGAAATACGTTACAATCTCTCTCCAATCTTGCACAGCCTCCCCCTACATTTATAGTATATAATTATTTCGTATTTAACCACAAGATTAAAACATAATTACGTATTTAACCTAGAAGATTGTGGTGGCTTTACCTGGAGGTGACTAGAGACGATGAACCCTCCTTTTTTACCACCGGACATGTCAAACAGCAGCTTCTCTTCCGGAGGTAAAGCAAAGAAGTCACGAGCGAGACGAGTCATATCCGCGACAAGATTGGTATCGACACCGTGATCGATCACCTGGAAGATACCCCAATTCTCGCACGCCTCCACGATCTGACGGCAGATCTCTCCTCTTTTGCCATCAACATCGTCGATACCGGCGAGAGAGATCACTGGGATTTCGTCGCTAAACTCATTGTAGGCGACTTTGGGCCGTTCGTCTTCGTCCCTGACGAATTTAGAGTTGAGTTTAGATTCTCCGGCAAGCTCAGTCAGAGTTCCTGGAGCCATTTTAATCAATTACAAAGCCAAAAGACTATATTAAGGGACGGAGAGAGAAGGAAGTTGTGTAATGAATATATATGGAGAGAGCGTGGTAGCTGGAAAACCTTTCAAAGCTTGTGATGACTGACGAACGAAGAGGTCGCTAGCTACCTACCACGGTACTACTCTCTCTTCTCTTCTAGAACACAGGTTACTCAACTAACTACATCTGTATTTAACTTCAAACAAAAAAAAGAAACATGTATTTTATATTATTTTAACGAAAAGAATTACAGTATAAACTTAAAATCTATTTATCTTGTATGTTTTCTAGCTACATTCCAACCTATAACATTATTATATTATACGGAAGTTACAGTTTCGTTTACACCTTCGAGTAGACTATGGTTAATATATAAGATTACACTTTTGACGGTAGATAGAAAGCCACGTCTGAAAAATGGTTGTGGTCAGTGGAGAAGTCACGTGGCGGAGACATGTTCTGGTACGGGCTTACGTTACAAAAATCCCAATCATCATTAATTTTTTGCATGGCTATTACTAAACCCCATTGAGGAGAGAATTAATTAAACCTTTTTCCACAAAATGTTCCTAGGGCAGACAAGGTAAAATGATCGGATTTGTATAGTATTGGGTTTTACTAGTTTATCAACTTGGATATTTAAGTTTGATTTATGCATAAATAATTTAATATCATATAGGTGAGTTGTAGTTAAGAAATTAAACAGACGGGATAAAATTGTAGACATTACAATAAACACATTTTCGAGTCATACATTTACTTAGCTAGGATAATAAGTGAATGATACCAATGTGAGGTTTAAGTCTTTAAGATGCCAGAGTTGACTCTTTTAATTCTGTTAGATACAGAGCTGGGCTATTCATTGCAGCCTTTTTAGTTCGTCAAAGGCCCATACAGAACAAAGACAGCTACTTTACCATACTTTTTCCATGAGAGAACGGACCCAACGGCTACTTTTGTGATGTTTTTTTTTTTTTTTCATTCCTTCCACTTCCTAAGTGAGGAGCCACAACGGCTAGTTTGATTAAAAAACACGTTCTAACTTCTAACGGCAACATTTTTCACCCATGGCTATAATACTGCCGACCTAAACAAGTTTCATACTAAGTTATTTCTTTCCTGATTCTCTTTCAATTCAGTTTTCGTTGTTGTTTTAACAAGAAGTCGATATTCAAATGGAGACTCCATCATCAACAAGAAGAGTCAGTAGGTCACAGGCTCTCTCTGCAATCAACAACTCTGATTCAGACTCCATAATTCCCTTTTCATCAAGTATGTTTCCCTCTTTCCAAGGTTCTTGTAGTTTCCTTAGCCCTGAACCAACTTGCAAATTACCAGTAATTTTTAAATTTCCAAACTAAAATATTTTAACTCCTCTTCATGAACTAGTCTTGTCAGTTGTAGTTTTCATATTCGTCCTCTGATTCTCTTCTCTCTATCATCTTCTTGTTCCGAATGAAAATTGCGTCTTTTTAAAGAACTTAACACTTTCAAGTACATTATGATTTCGTCTCTTCACGCGATCATCTTCTTCTTTCTGAATCTAATCCATTTCCTTCAATTTGGTACAGAAGAAACAGAGGATTCAAGCATCTGCCAAAGAAAGAAAGAAGACAGGTCTGCACTAATCGACATAACCAACGACTCACCGATCGTGGGTCTAGCGATGCAGACGCCTCCTTCAGGGTTCATGGTTAAACGGAAAAGCAGCAGAATCAAGAACACGCCTGGGTCTGGTGAAGCCCTTTTGAGAGGACAAGTCAAAACCCTATTGCAAAAGGTTGAAGAAGGAACAGAGCTTATCCATTCAATAAAGACTCGTCCTTTTATCCATCTCGTCACTTCTCCAATGAGACTTCTCGCTCCAACTCCAGCAAATACTCCTGAATTTCCAAACTTTTCAGATAATAATGATTTGAAGATTAAGATCGCATCCCCGATTGTTGCTGGACACTTGAGAACCTCTCAGATATTTGAAGAGAAAGAAGATAAGAGTATGAGCATAACTCGTTCTTTGCTGTTTGACTTCACGGACAAGTCAGCATCATGGGAAGAAGAAGAAGAAGATGTTGATGGGTTGTGTGAAGAAACGAAGAAGATGAGTGTAGAAACGACTAAAGCTGAATTTGCAGCGAAACATAACAGATTTGTGTACAACAACGAAGATGAAGAGATCGTAGAGGTCAAAGAAGTGTTGCATTTGAAAGGGATTCCAACTGCAAGAGGAAAGCATTTTAGGTTTGTTACTAAAGAAGAAGACAAGGAATCTTCTAATCTTTAATTTTTATTGGGCTGTGCTTTGTGTCGGTCACGAAAGAGTGATCTGTCATTTGTAGGCCCAAAAAGGCCCATTATGTGAGAAAATAGGAGAAAAGTCTTTGTCGAGATAAGGATGAATGATTTGGTGGTAGCAAATAAAATAAGTTAAAGAAAACTAACAGAACACATGAAAACAGAAGGACGTTCCAACGAACCTCTCTACTTGTTCTATTTACCCAAACTTCTTCTTTAGTGTGAAGTAAACGCGAAGACATTTTTGTTTCTAATTTTGATATAATAAAAAGACAAGCACCACGAAATACTTAACAACTTCTCATCATTTTTGTCATTTAGTGGAATTTTCCGTCGGTTATGTGTTACATTTTAAAATTAAATGATTATATAATATGGTGGAACCATCACATAATATCAGCCATGAAATGAGATCTTGATTACAATTTATCACTATTATATTTGAAAGACCAATTTATAAAGTCCTTTTTTGTATGAAGATGAAGTTTGTTTAAAAGAGATAAAGGAAATTCTAAGCAATGTATGTATATGTTTTTTTCTTCTTCTTGAAATTGATTTAAATCATAACGTGGTCAATTTCATCTTAGTCACTAATCCAGTCACCATCCATTTAAGTGACAACAACCAACAGGTACGTGCAATCTTTGGGAAGGTGACTAATTCTTTCTTTATAAAAAGCTGAGGGTTCGTCATGACATGGACCAACTCATACAACTAAAGCAACAAACATCACTTAATCTGCAACACTTAATCTGCCATGGTTCGCGCCGAGATCGAAACCGGAGCTCCTTTCCGGTCTGTTAAAGAGGCCGTCACTCTCTTCGGCGAGAGAATTCTTCTAGGAGATAGTTACATCAATTCCGTAGAGGTTAGTTATAATCAAATGCATAGTTTTCATATATTTATCGTATAATGTATGTGTATATATCAATTAATTATTAACTTTGATGCAATAATTTTCGACCGTGTGGTTAGAGAAACAGCTGTAAAAGCATCCAAGAAGAGCTGGTTGAAGCGAAGGACAGTCTTAAGAAAGCTGAGGATGAGAACAAGGTTTTGTCTCAGCTTATCGAAAGCCTCACACAAGAGCTTGAAACAACTAAAGAAAAGCTTAATCACTCACTTAGAAAATTCACAGAACACCCTCAAGTCGAAGATGACCTCAAATTCATTGAGGAATCCACGGTTAACGAACCCGACAATATAACCGAGATCAAGATGAACCGGTTTGATCAAAATGAAATGTATGATGATCGTCTAGAGAGGAGGCGTTCGGTGAAGTTTGCGAACCCACCATTGTTAACGAAGGTTATTGTAGGAAAAGAGGAGAAGAACCAAGTTTTGGTGAAGAAGCAGTCGAAGAAGATGAAGCAATTGGTTCCATTGGCTGCTTGGCTCTTTGCAAGAAAGCGGTCTAGTTAACCACTTAAGAGATCCTCATCTCGTGTTTAGTACTCATGCGTGCCTTACGAGTAACGAAATAATATCCCCGAATCAGGTGTTATTTTGGGGATTCATTCAACTTAATTTTGTTACATATTACAAAACAATTACTTATCACAAAGTCTTGTTGGGATAAATATTAAATTTTGATTATATACAAAAATCGAGAGTTTGTGAAATACTAGCATATATATTGCTTAACATAATAATATTGTTCTATGTACTTCAAAATTGATTTGAACTTAAAACTTAAATTTACGTATAAATATGTTAAAAGAATATTTTAATTAACCAATATAGTATTTTCGAAATACAAATGTATCTTCTCATATAGTATACAAAATACCTAATAAGGAGATGACAAGAAGAATGACAATAGAGATCGTACTCTTGTTTCAGTGAACCCTTTCAACGAATTCTCATCTCGAAAAGATACACAAAACACAAATTGATATGAAGATTCACAAACAATTATAATTCACCCTTTTCTATATATTTTAAAGGTGAATTACTATTTAAAGGTGAATTATAATCTCTAAAATTTTGTTTGTGATAGAAAAGCAGTAATTAATATTATAATTCACCTTTCTATCTGTAGAAAGGTGCAAACAAATGCAATAAAAATTTACTATTTATCTCAAAAAATTACAATTCACCTTTTTCTATATATTTTAAAACAATGCCTACACAAATTCAAAAACAAATTATGTAATTAATATCAATAAAAAAATATTTAGGCGTCATCGCACTTAACGCCTAACAATTTCTTGAACATTGTATATTATTATGGAAATATTGTTTTTTCGTATCTACAGAAAATGGAAAATGTCTATGTATATAAACACATATGACTATAAGTCTATAACATGTTTCATTCATTTTGGTTTATCTATATGTCTTCTGTGTTTTTAGTTCCTACACAAAAAAATTATATTTTCTATATGGTAACGTTAACGTGATGATGTTTGTGTGTATGCATAATAAGTAGGTATTAGGATTTAATACTTAAATAATTAGAGCATTAAATTTTGTAATTCAATCCGCTTTGGTGTTAGAAAACTTGTCATGATCGTTTTCAAAAAAAAAAAAAATGTTCCATTCCTAACATAGGATTATCCAGCTGTCATACTTGCTCGATCTGTAATATATATATCTATGTGTATTTGGAACACTAGCTATCTCTCTCTCTCTAGGTCTCAAAAAAAACAGAAACATATTGGAGCCATTCCCATTCACTAGTATTGTGAGTATATTTCAATACATAATGGAGATAAAGCAAGCAAGTAAGTCATTGAAGCAGATGCTGAAGAGATGTTCAAGCTTGGCGAAGAAGAGCAACGAAGACGTCCCCAAGAAGGGACATTTTACTGTCTACGTGGGCCACTCCAGAGACCGCCACGTCGTCCCATCACATTCCTCAACCATCCAACCTTAAGATGATGCTGCAAGAAGCGGAGGAAGAGTTCGGGTTTAGGCAAGAGAGAGGCCTCACCATTCCTTGTGACCAAAATATCTTTCTCTCTCTCTTAGACTCCATCACATCTTATACTAGCTAGGTCGTAGTTAATTATATTTTGACTCTTCCTCAATTGATGAGAGGAATAGATGTACAACTTTTGTTTATCATGGCCTATTTTTGTGTTCCACCTTTCTTCACATTTTTGGCTATCTCTATATACAATATACACTCACTGATGATCGAGGCATAACTGGAGCTATGAGCTATGTATATCTGGTCTTGTTTACACATAACCGTGTAACTTTCAACTACTGAGAGGATTATATGCTTCTTTTGCTTGATTGGTATAACCGTATAAGGAAGAGGACATATCACAAAATGTATACGTCTACACACAAATATTCTTTAATATCGCATAACAATTACTTAGTTATTGATGGATGTTCTCGTAGTAATAAGTATTTAAAATAACTCTCAAAAAGTTTTGTCATTTTACATTTGACATAATTAACTAATTGGAAAACTCAAAAACGATACTGACTCATATAATCTTGGACCTACAATATCAAAATGTCAAATTTAACATGTTATAGTTAGTTAATCAGTGTTACGTACTCATGCTTCATGAAACGATATGAGTCGTATATAATGGGCCCTACAATATGTGAATGTCAACTTTTAATTTTGATCTTATTTTTATATATGCTGAGAAAAAAACATTGTCACGATACAAACTAGGTGGAGAAATTGTGATATTATAGTTAATCAGTGTTGTAATACACAAAGCAAGTAAACACGCAGGTGCTTACTGAATAGGAGTAGGATTCGGTAAAAAAACCGAAACCAAAAATTCAAATTGGAACCGATCTGTTAAAAAGAGAATCAAACCGAACCCGAAATTGGTAAAATATTTAATTGGGTTCTAAACTCCTAGATCCGAATAACCGGAACCAAATTCAAATCCTAATCGAGAAATGAATAGGTATCCGAAATATAATAATATACCTAAAATATTAATTATATTTTGAATTTTTATAACTCAATTATTCAAAATTATAATTATAAACTCAAAAATATTAGTTTTTTACACCAAAACAACCAAAATAATCAAAATAATGAAATTATCTGAAAATTTTTAGTTATGTTTTCTAAAATTTAACCAAATTTTATTTAAATTAAATATTTTAAATTTTTTTCTCAATATTTTGGATAGTCGGAACCAAACCGAAACTGAACCGACTTTTTTCTATTTACTCTATTGAATTCTAAACTCTTCGATCCAAAAAATTTGAACCTAATTAGATTTACCGAAATCCGATCCATATATCCGAATGTCCAAACCTAAATATGACAGGTAAGCATGAAAATGGGCTTCCTCAGCCGCCACATAGGTCTAAAAACATGAGTATATTTTTTTATCAAGTATTTTATTTTGTGGTATCTTTGGTTTTATGATTAAACAGCTCATCCTTTTTAAACATAAAAAAAATTAGCATTAGTCATGCATATATAGCATTAGCAGCATGCAAGTTGATTTATTAAAATGGCATGCCTGCGATTGACGTATTGGCTTTGATAATCCACTCATTCATACCACACCAACACTTACTATATAGTCTATATTTATACCCCGTTGCTAAATACAGATCAATAAGTATAGCCCTCTAAATTATACATATAATAATCGAAATAACTTATTAACAATTCTTGAATTGTTTGGATAGAATCGAAATAACTAGTTAATTCATTCAAATAAAAGTTTAGAATAAACTGATATTTTTGACAGAATAATGAAAAGTAAACTATTTACATAAACACATTGGGTTAACATAACTGGACCTGCATTTCTAACACAACTGGGCCTGCCTTCTAATTACAAATAAGGTTACGTGGAGGCCCCTTAAGCCGACGACTAAGGAATTAGGGTTTCTGTTATGAGAACACGAGCTTATAAATTAGGGCTGCAACAAGGGAAATAAGAAGAAGGTTACGTGGCGGTAACGAAATGGGTCGTGTGATTAGGGCACAGCGTAAGGGTGCTGCTGGTTCCGTTTTCAAGTCCCACACTCACCACCGCAAGGGTCCAGCTAAGTTCCGGAGCCTCGATTATGGCGAGCGAAATGGTTACCTCAAAGGATTGGTGACCGAAATCATCCACGACCCAGGCCGTGGTGCTCCTCTCGCTCGCGTCGCGTTCCGTCATCCTTTCCGTTACATGAAACAGAAGGAACTGTTCGTAGCCGCCGAAGGTATGTACACCGGACAATACCTCTATTGTGGTAAGAAGGCTAATCTTATGGTCGGGAACGTTCTTCCGCTTGGATCAATCCCTGAGGGAGCTGTTGTCTGCAATGTTGAGCTCCATGTCGGCGACCGTGGAGCTCTCGCTAGGGCTTCTGGTGATTACGCCATCGTAATTGCTCACAATCCTGACAGCAACACCACTAGGTAATTTCTGGAAACCAGTTATTAGATTATATATCTCAATTACTGCATGCTTCCTATTGCAAAGTTAAGAACTCTCTTTGGTTAAAACGGAATCTTCATTATTTAGTTGCGTGCTATTGTTATCTTATGTCTAAACCTAATTATATAACTTCTTATGTCTTCTAAACCTAGTTATATAACTGGAACATCATTGTCTAACTTAACTTGAGTGGCACTTTACAAGATTGTTGATGTGTATTGATCTGTTTGTACCATAAAAAGGATTAAGCTTCCTTCTGGATCGAAGAAGATTTTGCCAAGTGGGTGCAGAGCCATGATTGGCCAAGTTGCAGGTGGAGGAAGAACAGAGAAGCCACTTCTCAAGGCTGGAAATGCATACCACAAGTACAGAGTGAAGAGGAACTGTTGGCCTGTTGTGCGTGGTGTTGCGATGAACCCAGTGGAACATCCCCACGGAGGAGGAAACCACCAGCACATTGGTCACGCCAGTACGGTCAGGCGTGATAAACCTGCTGGGACTAAGGTTGGTCAAATTGCTGCAAGGAGAACTGGTCGTCGCAGAGGTACAGCTGCCGCATTAGCAGCCAAGGCAGACTACTAGACTTGACTTGAGACACACTCTTCTCTGCTTTCTTGATTTTGTTTTGCTGATTTAAATCCTTAGCACCCCATAGTTGCCGTTTACTTTAGTAGAAATTTTTTTTTGTGTTGAAAGCTTATGAGCTTCGTATTGAATCTGCCCTTTGAAGGTAGAATTTTGAATTATTTAATTTATGAGATTTTTTGGGGTCATCTTGAATCTTGATGGTGTTTTTTTACGTTTCACTTATTGAGCTCTGCTATTTTTTGCAACAGCAGTACATCTCCTGCTATATCTTAACTGCCTTTTTTAAGCGATTACAAAACTCAACTCTAGTTATCAATCGTTTGTTTAATAAAGACTGGACATAATTCACTTCAAGTTAATTCTGATGCAAATTAGTGTTGTAATCATGATTTAAATGAATTTTGTATTTTTGTCCGGCTTTCTCAACCTCTTAAACTGGTGTAATACTTCAAGTATTATCACTAAACTGGTGCTCTAAACAAAGAACTTTGCTAAATGAATTTAAATTGGTGCACACAAATTGATCAAAATTGAAAGTGGTATCACCTCAGGTTTTGTTCCTTAACCAGTGATAGACAAGACTATTAAGAATAATTCTATTTTTGTGATTTGGAATGAATCAGAGCCAAGATTATGTTCAAAAACCATTTTTCTCATACCTTCCAAACTTCATTCTCTTAGCCCTCGGAGCCTCGGCCTCAAAGTTGGGCCTAACCCGGTCATGAACATAGATGCAACTATCTCCCAGCTTACATCCACTCGCAGTGCCAAAGTAGATACATTGTTTCTGAATCTTATTATTATCAATGCGTCCATTGAATATTCCAGTTTGTGAATGGTATTGGTTAGTTTTATGATTATCTGTCCCATGTTCCCTTATAAGGTTCTTGAAATAGTCTAGACCCTTCATAGATTGTACTACCGGTTTAGGTCTACCAATAGCATCTGCCCGGTTTAAGTTCATTGGATAAGAATTGAAACCGGTTTCAGGACCCCTTCCAAGTCCAATTGATGATTGAACATTGTTCATTTCAGAAGTCCGGAATGCGGAATTGGATTGGTGTAGGGGTTGAGGGTTTACTATTAACTTTGGTTCCGAGAAAACATTTTGAGGTCTGTGGAGGTTAAGGTTCATTGGCAGAGAACTCGATGGGAACCGAGCAGGCAGAGGTTGCTCTTTAGCTATACCGACATGGAAATGAACGGGCATTGGCATACTAGACAGTTCTCCATTTATAGGCTTAGGTGGGGATATGTTTCCATTTCCAGGCTTGGGAGGAGATACTCGTCTCTCAGGGTTAGTAAAAGACCGAGAAGCTGCAACAATATGTTCTTGAGGTATTATGACTGGCTGCAGCTTTCTAGCCATGGGTGAGGTGGTGACAGGTTGTGGAACAAGTCTAGTAGTAGAGTTGATGTTAGTGTCAACGGGCTGATTCTTAGATTCAGAGGATTTACCTGATGTGTCAGTGATCAGATTCTTGATAATTTTCGGGTCGCTGAGGAACTTGATAAGTAGATCAGTATCTACCATACTCCCCTGTTCCTTGGTTTTCATCAGTGCAGTCAGAGCTGCAGAAGCAGCCAGACTCAAGTCCGGTGCAAGACCAGAAACCCATTCTTGGGTTGAACAGGGAGGTTTGGTCTCCAACTGACCTTGCTTGTTTGCTGTAAAACCGGATTCAACCGTACAGTGGGATGATTCCTCTGAAGATTCACACTCGTCTTCAATTGGAGTGAGACGAATGGCAGGAGTTTTGCTGTCATCAAAGCATTCAGCTTCCACAACCGGTGAAACAGAGGGTCTACGTGAAAACAGAATGCGATTAGCAGGAGAATACACCATCAAAATGTCGAATAACTTAAGAGGTCTCAAATGCAAGAAAAAAAGGCAAATACCGAGAAGGGATGGCAGAGCGATGTGGATAGATAGCTTCCAAAACTTTAGAAATCCTTAAATTTTCAGTTCGCCTTTCTGTGCTCTCGCCCCCACCTCCAACCAGCCAAGCATCATTGACAGAGAACTGTTTTGTCCAAGACAGATAATATCAGATATAATAAAAGCTTCAAAGGGATTCCCCAAGTCCGGATTATATTTAAATTAACCTTGGGAGGTCGTTTCCATTTGGTCCGAGGAATGTTTGAATTATTCGGCTTAACTGCATAGTGATTTCCTTCAAAACCAGGTGGAAGATCAGGTCCTCGAGGTTTTCCAGATGATTGCTTTGGGTAGCAATGACGTTGAGGCTGAGAGGCAACTTTGGCAGGACAGTCCTCTGTTCGAAACATCTTAACCTGTCCAAATCCACATAGTTAGAAGCTGAACAAAGCTGAGTTTTCGTGTATCAAAACCACTCATGCTTCCTAGATATATCTATAAAGGATGAACAATGAACCACACAGATTGTAAATTTATAGTTGCAGAGAACTGAATTGATGCATTCAAGCTTCAAACCTTGGATCATATTTTGTGTAAATATCCAATCAAAATCTAATTGATGTTTGTTCAAAATTCAAATCCAAAACTTGATCATGTCTTGTTTATTCATCATTGGTCTGAGTTAAAACGTTATCTTCAAAGCTACGAAATTTAAAACTCAACATACAAGAGTCGTGAAAGTAACCAAACAGACTTGTTTCTTCACCAAAGTTGGTTCCTTTCACATTCCAATTATCCCATTTATTTTCCGATTGGATTGAAATATTAAAATTACAAAATTTTCATCGATTCAAAGATTGTATGTATCAATACGTTGGGTTTAATGGAAACTTCAAAATCGAGAATTGAATAACCAAACTTGTAGGTTCCAAAAAAATTGCTTAATTGTAATCGACATTTCAGATCTGCTAAGACGGATCAATCAATCAATCAATTTCGGATTCAAGATTGAAAGTTAGATTATAAAACATGGAACATACGATTATACCTGACAAAGCTTAGGACCTGGTGGCCATGAAACCCTGGGTTTCTTCCATCTCTTCATATTTATAAAAACCCAAACCAAATTCGATTTTTTTTTGTTTTTTTGTTATTCAATCGGTGATCGTTTTATCAGATTCAGATAGAGAAATACGATTTTTGTTTTTTTGCTAGATCTACAGATTTCTTAACGAAACAATTGAGATTCGTAGGATTTGGATTACAGATTTGGTCAATACGATGGATGAATCAGAGATCGGAGAAAGAAAACAGGAAGAAGGAAGAGACGTCGGCGGAGAGGATTTGGGCGTGTATAGGAGGATGAGATTACCCTAATAACAACTGTCTCCTCTTTTTTTTCTATACGGTCGTCTCGTTTTTTTAAGACGTCACTTTATAGACTGCATTTATTTATATAGGACAAGCAGTTATTTATTTAATAAAATAATTGCGTGTAATTCTCTATTCTCAACTACTCCCAATTATAATTGGGTTTTTATCGATGTTTTTAAAAACATTTATTTTAAATTACATGATATTTTTAATTTTTAATGTAAAATTAATTAATTTTTTAAATTAATTTTGACGATATGTATTTTATATATTTTTTAATTATTGGTTGAATCGTGTTTAAATAGATAATAAATGATATTTTTAGTTTAAAAATAAACAAAAATTAAGCAAAAATCTTAAACATTAAATATTAAAAAATGGTGAGAGTATTCAAAAAAAAAAACACGTTACTCCAGTTGCCTTCCGAGTAAACTAGTTTTTACTACACAGAAAAATAGGTTTTACAAGAAACTTCGAAGTAGAATTATCTGTCAAGTATTTGTGTTTTTTTTATTTCTCTTAGCAATGGCGATCTCGAAATGGTTACTATACACAATTTTGTCTCCTTGATTAGGATGTTTACAACAAATATTTATGTCGGAGTGGGTGTAAATCGCGACTCTCTCTAGTCTCTACTACATCACTATAATCTCCTGAGTGGACGTCGTGGTCACGATCAGTGACAAAAGACGATTTCGTAGAGGTATATCTAGATCTATAGTTATCAAAACATAGACGAGGTTCTGTTACTACAGGCATAACACCTAATCTACGACTACCCTACGGCGAAGTTGAGTTTTTTTTCAAGTGTCTCGACGACCTAGTTCGGTTGGAGACAAATTTCTAGAGCTCTTATTGGATATGTTTACAATTTTTGGAAAAAAATTCCGATGGCTTTAATTGGAAAAAACCAACCATGAAACCACCATGGTTAAGGGTGCATGTTGGTGTTGGGTTTTTGCACAAAGTAAGCTTATCAAATCCCACGAAGAAATTAGACCTAATTGGGCCTAGAATCAAATTAGCGGCCCAACAACGGTTAAAACGACAGAAGAACACGAGACATCAACGAGTTCCGGAGATCGAGCTGGTCAAGCCGAAATGCGCGTAGCTGAACGAGTAAATGGGAACTGAGGATATCTAGCGAGATATTCTCGGAGTTAGGCGAAGCACGAGCCGGATAGATCGAAGGAGACATTGGAGCTCGAGGATATAAATATTGAAGTCGACATAAGAGAAGGATAATTTTTACTATTCCAAAAACCCTAGCTTTGTAGGCTCATCGAGTTTTAAAAACATTTCATCGAGATCATTGTAACCAAACACCTAAATCAATATAAAATCCAATTCGTTGAATCGTTCTTATTATTCGATCCATACAGAAAATCTAGCCCTAAATCCCAAAATTTAAATACAAAATTTTTGATTGTTTTTTTTTTTTTTTTGACATCAATTTTCGATTGTGTTTTCATGCATGTATAGTGCACAAAAGATGGAGTATGCTAGAGCGGTTTTGTAGCCAACAACGCCTTCCCCAGCATTAATCTTCTGGGAAGCTACCGTTGCGTGCTAGTATCCTCCGTTGTCGCCACGTTTCTGCTTTTTTGTTAGATTCGAGTCTAACAAAGCTTAGATAAGGGAAATAGAGAGATTAATTTCACGATATGATATTCATGCCTCACCCTAAATGGGGAGTTTAGCGTAAATACAACCCTAGGTTTGTTCCCATAAGTAAACGACAACTTCTTATTAAACGACAACGCATAAACGAAACCCAATCTATGAAACAGAGTCTTCACTTCTCATCTTCAGCCTTAGCCACTTTTGATTTGACGAGCTATTCTTCCTTTAGTCCTCATTTTCTTTCTCATGAACGCCACAGGAATTCTCAGCCTATCAATACTCCCCCGCAATAAGCTGACCTTGTCCTCAAGGTCAAAATCCGGGAATTGGTTGATCAAGGTGGACAAGGGTTCCCAAGTTGATTCCAAGGTTGGTAACCCTTTCCATTGGACCAAGACCTCTGTTTCAGTCCCAGATGCTGACCTGCGGATGTCCACTAAATTCTCTGGTTCGGTGGCCCACTCGAAAGTGGGAGTGAGGATTGCCGGTAACGCCTGTGGAGTCTAGGCTGCTGGGACCGCCTGTTTAAGTTGCGAAACATGAAAGACAGGGTGAATATTATTGTGGGAAGGCAGGTCCAATCTGTAAGCGACCCTTCCAATGCGTTTTGATATCTGGTAAGGCCCAAAATAACGTTGTTCCAACTTCTCATTTTTTCGCTGGACGAGAGAGCTATGTCGGTAAGGTCTCAACTTCAGATAAACCCAATCGCCTACCTCAAACTCTACCATTCGTCTGTGCTTGTTGGCCTCTTTTTGCATTCTGTTTTGCGCCAATTCCAAGTTCTCTTTTAACTCCACCAGCAGGCTATCTCTGTCGCGAAGCAACTCTTCGACATTCGCATTGGCAGTTGGGGTATCCCCATAACCCAGCAATCTTGGTGGTTCCCATCCGTAAACTGCCAAGAAGGGTGTTGTCTTAATGGAAGAGTGATAGGAGGAGTTATACCAGAACTCTGCCCATGGAAGCCACTGTGCCCAGCCCGAAGGTCTTCTACTGGTGAAACACCTTAAATATGTCTCCAAGCAACGATTTACAACCTCTGTTTGCCCATCCGACTGTGGATGGTATGTTGTGCTCTTGTTGAGATGTGTGCCTTGCAGCTTGAATAACTCAGACCAGAAGTTGCTGAGAAACACACTGTCTCGATCTAAAACCATTGATTCTGGAAACCCATGCAGCTTAACTACCTCACGTATGAAGGCTTCGCCACTGTTTTAGCGGAGAAGGGATGCTTAAAGGCGATGAAGTGACCGTACTTGCTCAGCCTGTCGACCACTACCAGTATAGAATTGAACCCCCTGGAAACCAGCAGTCCTTCCACGAAGTCTAGGCTTACATCTGACCAGACCTGTTGAGGTATGGGTAGAGTAGACAACAAACCAGCAGGAGAAAGAGTTGAATACTTATTTTCTTGGCAAACCTGACATTTGGTGATGAAGGCAACTACATCCTTTCTCATGCCTCTCCATGTGACCTCCTGCGCCAGCCTTTTGTATGTCTTAAGAGCCCCTTCATGACCGCCCATGGCACTGGCGTGAAACTGCTCAAGTAACTTTGGAATGAAGGGAGATCCCGTGGGTATAGTCAAACACCCATTTTTGTACAGCATACCTTTTTCCACACTATATCCAGGCCATGTAGATGTACCTTTCTCCAATCCGACCAGTATGGGTCCCAACTCCACATCCGCTAGAACCTGATCTTTTAGAACCTGAGAATCCACATTTAGTGGAGCCACCAACGAGAGCTGATGAAACTCCAGCTGCTGTGGCCTCCTCGATAGCGCGTCGGCCACTCGATTCTCCACCCCCGGTTTATATTCAATTCGGTAAGTAAGCCCTATCAACTTAGCCGCCCATCTTTGCTGAACCGTGGAGACTGCCTTTTGATCCAATAAGTGCCTCAAACTTCGCTGATCAGTCTTAATGACAAATTCTCTACCCGTCAGATAGTGTTTCCATTTCACGACTGCCTTAACAATTGCGAGAAGCTCCCTCTCATACACTGACTTGATTCTCCCTTTTGAAGAAAACGCTTGGCTGAGAAAAGCGATAGGCCTTCTGTTTTGAGACAAGACTGCCCCGATACCAACCCCTGAAGCATCTGTCTCCACTGTAAACTCCTGCTCAAAATCAGGTAGTACTAGGACCGGGAGGCTAGTGACCGCTGCCTTAAGCGCGTTGAACGATTCTATAGCTGCTGAAGACCACTCAAACCCGTTTTTCTTCAACAATTCTGTCAGTGGCCTAGCTATTTAACCATAACTATTGACAAAACGGCGGTAATAGCCTGTGAGATCGAGGAATCCTCTTAGTTCGGTGACCGATTTGGGTATTGGCCAAGCCAACATGGCTTCCACCTTCTCAGGATCTGCAGCTACCCCTTGGCCGAAATGATGTGGCCTAAATATGATACCTCTGTGTTGCCAAAAGAACACTTTTTCTTATTGGCGTAAAACTGATGCTTCTCCATCAACTTAAGCACCAGCTCCACATGGACCAAGTGAGCCTGCAGATTAGGACTGTAGATCAAAATATCATCAAAGAAGACAAGCACAAACCTTCTTAAATATGGGCGAAATAAGTCGTTCATGATGCATTGGAAGGTGGAGGGAGCGTTAGTTAAGCCAAAGGGCATAACCAAAAACTCGTAATGCCCTTGATGGGTTTTGAAAGCGGTCTTCTCAATGTCACTGCTCTTCATGCGGATCTGATGGTACCCAGACTTTAAATCCAATTTAGAAAATACAGTGGCCCCGTGAAGCTCATCCAACAACTCCTCGATCACTGGAATTGGGTAACGGTCAGGGATTGTGGCCTAGTTAAGTGTCCTGTAGTCCACACAAAATCGCCAACCACCGTCTTTCTTTTTAACCAAAAGGACTGGACTAGAATACGGACTCACGCTTGGCCGTATGATCTGAGCATCCAACATCTCTTGCACGAACCGCTCAATCTCATTCTTTTGGATAAAAGAATAACGGTACGGACGTACATTAATTGGAGTCGAATCCGTTTGTAAGTTGATCGCATGTTCAAGGTTACGTTTTGGAGGAAGACGATTTGGCATCTCAAACACCACCTCAAACCTCTCCACCAGGTTGTTGACTTCTTCCATCTGAGCCATCTTTTTACTGGGCTGCCCTTGTCCTTCAAAAAGGGTAGTTAATTCCAGCAAATAAGCCTCACCATTTTGCTTCATCACTTTCTCCATGGAGTTAAGGGATATCTGTTCACGACTCAAGGCAGGATCTCCTTTTATAGTCAGCCACAATGTGCCAATCTTCCAACTCAAGGTCCTATTCTTCCAATTGGTTCGTGTATCGCCCAGAGTTTCTAACCATGCATAGCCCAACACTATATCGATTGTACCCAGCTCAAACACCAAAAACTCATTTAGTATCTCAACCCCTTGTATGCCCAACAATAAACCCGCACACTTGCCTTTTCCTTTCAATATCTGACCACCGCCGACTCTCACACCAAAACCACGGGTATCTGTCACTGTCAACCCCAACTCAGACACTAGTTTCTCGGATATGAAGTTACTTGTCGCACCCGAATCTATCAATACCACCACCTCTTTCTGTCCAACTATACCCATCATCTTCATAGATTTCTCCTTTGTCATGCCGGACATTGAGCTAAGGGAGAGGATTTCCATACCCTGGACTTCTTCCTCCTCTCCAATAATTTCATCGTTCTGGGGTTCTTCGTCTGCGGACCCTTCCTGGTCATTCTCTTCATCCACTTCTAGACATTTCAGTTTTTGTTGCTGCTTGCACCTATGCCCCGGAACCCATTTGTCCCCACAGTGTCTACAAGGGTTGGTGTTTCGGTTGTCCCCCACACTCACTCCCTTCCGTGGATCCTTATTTCTCTCAAAAGATCTTTTCACTTGTACAAAGTCGCTACCTTTGTTGTTGCTCTGAAATTGGTTCCCCAGCGAATAAGAAGGGCTTCTGTGAAAAGCCTTAACTTGATAGCTTGGGCTTTCATTTTCCTGGGATTCGATCAATCTCGCTATCTCCACAATGTCAGTGATATTCACTGGACGACAACGTACGACTTGGTCACGGATGCTCTTTTTCAAACCCTTAAGAAACGCCGACTCCAAAACATCATCGGAGACGTGTGGAAGCTCCACGGTTAGAGCCTCAAACTGATCGCGATATTCATCCACGCTTCCCTTCTGAGTGATATGCATCAAATGGTCCACCGACGAACTCCCACGGCTATGACGAAATCTGACCTTAAACTTTTCTTTAAAATCCTTCCAGTTCCCTATCCTCTCACGATCCTGGGCATTCCGCCACCAAGTAACCGCAGTTCCCGTGAGGCAGGTTAGAGCTTGGTCTAGCTTCTCGTACTCCTGGGTTTTGTTCATTGCGAAGCATTTTTCCACTCGAAACAGCCAATCATCAGGGTTACCTCCTTCAAACCTCGGCAACTCTAGCACTCGATTGGAAAACTCATGCCTTTGTCGCGGAGACTCCACTCGCTGCTCGAGCGACTAGGGCTGATGTCTTGCCTCAAACGTCGGCGTCACCTGAACATTCTCGCGAGGGGGTCGCTCATGTCCCATCGGTGGTGCCGCTAGATGTTGAAACTGGAGTGACGAACTCGGACTGGAGAATCCCGGCGGAACCGAGTCTCTGGCCGCTCCATAGATCTGGTTTCTTAGGATGGTGTTAACTGCTTCTTTCAGCCACGCCATGTCTTTGTCCAAACGATCGACTCTATGCTCCAAATCGGTCGACGGCGCTGCTGATTCTGTGGTAAGTGACTCGAGTTCGACAGCTGGGCCAGTGACGACAGCTGCTTCAGTTGGTGGAGCCATTGTAGCTCTCAACGAAAGCACCAATTTGTTAGATTCGAGTCTAACAAAGCTTAGATAAGGGAAATAGAGAGATTAATTTCACGATATGATATTCATGCCTCACCCTAAATGGGGAGTTTAGCTTAAATACAACCCTAGGTTTGTTCCCATAAGTAAACGACAACTTCTTATTAAACGACAACGCATAATAGAAACGCATAAACGAAACCCACTCTGTGAAACAGAGTCTTCACTTCTCATCTTCAGCCTTAGCCACTTTTGATTTGACGAGCACTTCTTCCTTTAGCCCTCATTTTCTTTCTAACGCCACAGGAATTCTCAGCCTATCATTTTTCCACCTTTACGGCCCATCTTGTTCCTCTCCGATATAAAGAACCATTCTTTCTCATTACCCTTCTCGAATTTCACTGTTATATTCCAGAAATAAATATAGATATATTAATAAACAAACCTAAAGAACTAAGGAAAAGTATCGACGGAGACAAACCTGAAAGTTGTTCTGGATTGGACTCGTAGATATTCACGTGATGAATAGGAAACATTGAGCAATAAGCTTTTGTTCCCGTCCAAGTAGGGTTTCAAGTAACAGAAGATGAGTTCTTGTTCGGTTGGTACAAACTTATAACCTGGTGGTAAAAGGTAAGGTTTCATCAACGCAGAAGACAAGTTATCAGCGGAAGAAGAAGGTCTCTCGGACGGTGGCTGCGTTTTCGGTTCCGGCGAGGATCTTTCTTTGCGCTTGTTTCTTGAAGACATCGACATCGAGTAGTGTTAACAATAAGAAAAAAGACGGTGGACATATGGATATAATGATCTTTAAGTTTATCAAAATAAAATACAAAAATATAATGATTCGAATAGATTAGATTTAGATTTGTTTCAAAGTATTAAGATTTGAAAAGAGAATAATTTAATGTTTAACTACAAAACTTTTAAATTCTGGAATGATATGCTAGATTGTGGAATCACACACTTATGAGTCGAGAGGCATGAATGAGGAAAGGTTATATATATGGTTAAAGATGGAATATTAGCTATATGTGATACCTGTGTCAATGATTGTCTCATCTCCTGTCTCTCTCACTTTTCCTTTTATGGAATCTTGTGGTGATAATTCTGTAAAAGAGGATGGAGATCATATTAACATAGAATCAGAAAATAGAACAAATACAAACTATTGCGGAAACCTCATATAATCAGCTAACTTACTAAACAAAACACCAAGAGAGTAAAACACGCGAATAACTATCAATTAGTGTAAGACACACGAATCTAACACAGATTGAGTAAAACAAGCTAATGTCAAACCTTTTTAGGCTGACTGAGAATAATGTTGTCACCAGTACTCGTTGCAAGAACAAAGAGCACCTGCAAAGTGATGAAATCGAACTCTATCCCTTACAATAATTTTCCGATTGAAAGCTTTTGATACACATTTTGTAAAAGAATGACAATCTCTGCAAACTCTCAGATTCTTTGTGATCCGGAGAGTTGTTCCTGCAGGAGTTCTCATCAATCCATATGCAATAGCCAATTTTTCACTGTGAAATGTATCTGCAGATCCTAAACACCGATCCGAGAGAGTAGGAGCAGTTCTGTTTGAGTCCTCTGGCTTGTAACCAGCTAGAATGGCGCGGTGGATTACTTCCCTGAGTTCTGAGTAAATTAGTGCAGACTCCGGATGCATTTTGTCATCAACGACAAATTTGTAAATTTGATCACCAATCTCAATCCAGCTCCAGCCTGGAACTGTCCGTAAATCATGGCTTCTTATTAGTTTTCTCATACTAGCAAAACCTTGCGCATCATTCGCTGCAGAATATATCGAAGTCATAAGCACATAATCCCCCGCATTGAAAGCCTCGAGCTGCACCAATTTCTTCATGGCCACTTCTCCTAATTCCACATTACTGTGGATTTTGCAAGAGCCAAGCAGGGTTCTCCATAATACAGGATCTTCATGGCAGGAAGACGCGTGTATAATCTCGAGGGCCTTTTCTAGCTGACCTGCTCGTCCATAGAGATCCACCATGCATCCATAGTGTTTAATGTTGGGGCATAAGTGGAACTGTGAATTCATGATTTCAAAATGCTCAACTCCTTCTTTAACTAGACCTTGATGACTACAACCTAACAACAACCCGAGGAATGTGATGGCATTGGGTCTAACCCCTGAAGCCACCATCTTTCTAAAAAACGAGATGGCCTCTACGCCGTGCCCATGAACTCCATACCCAATAATCATCGAGTTCCAGGTCAACACATCTCTCTGGCGCATCCCGTTAAAAACACCAACAGCATTTTCAAGGCTACCAGATTTTGCGTACATATCGATAAGAGCATTACTCACAAAGAGACTACTCTCACATTGAATGTCACAGGCGATCCCGTGTAGCATAACTCCCATATACAAAGCACCAACGTGAGCACAAGACGATAACAAAGCAACCAGAGTGTAAGCGTCGACGCACACACCTTCATTTTCCATTCGCTTGTACATACCCAACGCCTGATGATGTAAACCAGCATGAGAAAAGCAAGAGATCATAGCGTTCCAAGAAACCAAGTCTCTCACAGGCATTTCGTCGAACAGTTTGGATGCAGTCTCCACCTTTCCATTCGCAGAGTAACAACGAACGAGACTAGTGCAAACAATAGCATCATCAGAAAACCCAGATCGAATAATGGAACCGTGAAGTTCCAAACATTTCGGAATCGATCGGACCCTCTCACAGGCTTTGAGAGCAAAACTGAAAGTGAAGATGTCGGGACGTGAAACAGAGGAGTGAAGCATTCGATTGTAGAAGAGAATCGAATAGAGAGGAGAAGAGGATATGGAGAAGCCACGGATAAGGGAGTTCCAAGCCGACGTTGATGGATCAGAATCGAAACGGTCGAAGAGAAGCAGAGCGTAAGACAAAGAACCGGTGACGGAGACGGCGCAGAAGCGGAGGAGACTGTTGAAGATGGAAGGATGATGTTGGAGACCATTGATGATGACATGAGAATGGATCTTACGGAGCTTGTTCATACTGTTGCATCCTTGGAGCATTCTCACTATCACTCTCGCTTTCTCGCACATTGTCTCTCTCTCTCTCTCCCTCCCCCGCAAACAAAAAAAAAAAAAAAAAAAAAAGACAATTTGAAATTTGCTAATAAATCATACGAGTGATGGGTAAATTTTGTGGGTTAAATAGGTAACTAACAGTAAATGAAGATGTTATTAAAAAATAGTGGTTTTTCATTTATTTTCCGAAATTTTGCTTTTTAATTAATTGTTATAAAAACGTGAATTCTTCCCCATAACATGTTATTTTATTTAGTAACATAAAATCATAACAAAAATAAAGTCCAATCCTAAACCATAATTTCAATTTAATAAATTAAATGTCCATAGAAAAAAATAACATGATTCTCCAAAAGATATACATTTATAACATTATTGTCAATTACTTAATTTGTCTTCAATTTTTTTTGCCATGGAGTGCCAATACTAAATTTTTATTGTTCTTAATAATACAATGATTGATTAAGCTCCCTTGTAGACTTGTAGTATCTATTATGTAAAAGTTTAGAAATAGACATTAATTAACGAAGGTAACAAAAAATAAGAAGAATAAATTATTTAAATTTTTGACGTTATTGGTTGTCGAGGATAGAAAATCCAAGACAACTCATCAAATGGAGACGGACGAGGAAGATCTTCTCTTGTTGTCTTTTTTAGTTTGATGTTAATATCTTCTCTCTTGTTGCAACGCCACTTTCTTCTTCATTTTTTCTCTGGTTTCCTCTTCTTTTCTATCATATAAATCTTGCACAAAACTTTATCAAGCTACATATATACACCAACGAAACACAAATCAATAATCAAAGTTACTCACAAAAATCCCAATAACTTGCAACCCAAGTAACTATACATACCACCTTGTTGTCGCCATGGGACTTCTTATGAGGCAGAGGATGGTCCAAACGTTATTCTTGCATGATCCAATCCGCTTTAACGCCGTTCGGCTGTTTTCCCATGCGAAAATCAAGACTTCTTAAACCAAACACTCCGTTTCCGCCATTAATCTTTGTCTCGCCTCCTGTTGCCTTCCAATATCCCCCCTTAGCACTACAATCAGTTCTTTCTCCACCTTCATGTTTCTTGGTCCGCTCCGTTAGAAAGAACCACTCTTTTTTATTCCCCTTCTCGAATTTAGCTGTTACAGAATCAAAGAACGAAGACATTCATACTGTCATACACACACACACACACATATATATATAGCACTTCGTATTGAGTTAAATTAAGAAGATCTATATATATATATATATATAAGGAGACAAACCTGTAAGTTCTTTATATATTGAGTGTTTAGGGTTTGATTTCCGATGGGGGAAACGTTTGTTTCTTTGTTAATTTGTGTTAGAAGAAATAATTGGATGCCACAATATTATTTTAATTAATAAGTATACGTTAACAAAGCTTTGTCCATTCCTAAAGAGAATTAGTTTTCCTTTTCGTTATTTTTTTTTTTTAAATCCTAAGATAATTTTTTTTAGATTCATATTTTTAGTGAAATAAGGAATGCTTTGGAATAACAAAATTTGACTAGAAATATGAATATCATCATAACAACATGAAAGTATAAACATAAAAATTAAATTACATTATCCTATTCAGATAAGAGAAACTTAAGCCCCAACTCTCGAACCTCATGGCTTAGCTAATTCCACCCTTAACCTTTAACCTTCCTCATACATATCTCTCGACTCAAAAGTGTGTGATTTCACAATCTAGCCACTATTCCACAATTTTAAAGTTTTTTAGCTAAACATGAAACTTGTCTCTTTCCAAATCTCAATATTTCGAAACATATCTAAATCTAATCCATTCGAATCAACAAATATTTGATTTTCATAAATTTATTAAAAAATAATTATATCCATATGTCCACCGTCTTATTTCATCTTTATAAGAGACATTACCTAAGTTGAATCTCTTACGGGTTACTTATTTGTCTTTTCGTTAACGCTCCAAAGTTACTCGATGCCGATGTCGATGCCTGGAAGAAACAAGCGCAAAGAAAGATCCTCGCCGGAACCGCAAACGCAACCACCGTCAGAGATTCCGTCTTCTTCCGCTGATAACTTGTCTTCTCCGTCGACGAAAGCTTACCTTTTACCGCCAGGTTATAAGTTTGTACCAACCGACCAAGAACTCACCTTCTGTTACTTGAAACCCTACTTGGACGGCAACACAAGCTTATTGCTCAATGTTCCTATTCATCTTGTGAACATCTACGAGTCCAATCCAGAACAACTTTCAGGTTTGTCTCCTTCGATACTTTTCCTTAGTTCTTTAGGTTTGTTTCTGTCAATACTTTTCCTTAGTTCTTTAGGTTTGTTTATTAATTTATCTATATTTCTTTTTGTAATAGTGGAATTCGAGAAGAGTAATGAGAAAGAATGGTTCTTTATATCGGAGAGGAACAAGATGGGCCGTAAAGATGGAAAAAGCAGAAACGTGGCGACAATGGAGGATACTGGCACGCAACAGCAGCTTCCCAGAAGATTAACACTGGAAAAGGTGTCGTTGGCTACAAAACCGCACTAGCATACTACGTTGGGAAACAACCAAGTGGCGTAAAAAACTAATTGGTTAATGCATGAATACTGGTTTCATCCGTCTTCTCATTACAACGAGAAGGTATGTATATGTTTCTTGGTTCTCAAGTTATTAAGATTATGAGTTTTGGATTCTGTTGTGATTTTTGTTTTGGTTGGTGCGTCTAGGATTATGCTTTGTGCAAGATCTATCTAAGTCCACAAGCATCAAAGAAGATGAAAGCAGTGGAGGAAAAGAATGAGAAACAGAAGAAAGAAGAAGGCATTGCAATTGCAGATGTGGAAGCATTGGAAGAGCAGGTTGAGCGGCAGCCTCGTAATGTCGAGTATCATCAACCGCAACAGTTTCCGCAAACCCCACTGGATTCTTATCCACCACAGCCTCGTGATTTGGCGTATCAACAGCAGCAGTTTTGGTCAGGCCCGCGACCGCGCATCCTCATGATATTGCGAATCAACAACCGCAATTTTTGTCAGGCCCGCTAGTGTCTTATCAACCGCAGCCTCATGATATTGCGTATCAACAACCGCATCAACGGCAGTTTTGGCCAGCCCCGCTAGATTCTTATCAACCGCAGCCTCATGATATTGCGTATCAACAACAGTTTTGGCCAGGCCTGTCAGATTCGCACCAACTGCAGCCTCGTGATTTGACGTATCAACAACTAAAGTATCTCATGATGACGATGCAAGAGGAAGAAAATGGTGTCGTTACTCAACAACAACAACAACAGCTGATTCGTCCTCATCCTCCGCAAGGTCAAGATTCAAGAACCGGGATGGTGATGACCAGCTGGAACAACGACAACAGCACCCAAGAAGACTTGTTGGAAATGTCTAACGATGACAGGTTCTTTGACATAGATGAATTGTTCAATAATGAGGAGGAACAAGGTGTCGTTACTCAGCAGCAACAACAAGAGCAAAGTACACTGATTCTTCCTCCTCCTCCGCAAGGTCAAGATTCAACATCCGGGATGGTGATGACGACGCAGAGCAACGACAACAACACCCAAGAATACTGGTCGCATGTATTTAATGACGATTACTATAACATCGAAGAATTATTGAATGATGATGTAAAGAAAGACCACGACGTGTGTCTACCTGAGAATGGATGAAAAATAGTGGATTTTCGGGGGTAAAAATCCCCGGCAAGATGTAAGTTTTCCACATTGGAGACCCGAACTCGTTAAATTCTTTGTGTCGTTTTAGGCTTCTTTAGTTGTTTATTTTATCTTATTACAAACGAGAAATCGATCAACGTTAGAAAGACAATATTCGTACGAAGAACATAGAATTCATAAGAGAGCAAGGAAGAGCGGAGCACATCAAATCTCATATTTACTAGGGCTAGTGTATAGAAGCCCAAAATAGTATCCAGCAAACAAAACAAATTAAACCAGCCCATCGTTGACCGCATTTGTTTAAGAAGACTTTATTAGGCTTTCTGTGCACAAATTGTATGATGTACTACATTGAATCTTACAATATGAATTTTGTGTTGTGTGATGGTGTCTTTGTGTCGTTTGGGCTACAGTAAGTAAGTGTTCATTAAATCAATCTAATGATACCCCTATTAACACATCTAAATTCTTTCTCTCCGAATCAAACTAAATCTCTTTACAACCCTACAGTTTTTCTTCTGTCTCTTTATCTTTTCTTTATTCTTTCTTCAACGACATAATGTATGGCTCCGGCTCGGGTGAAATGGTGTTGCTTTTTGTTCCAGCGATGATGGTTGCTGTTCCGGGGAAAACAATGATAGTTACGGAGTTGTTAGCGACGAACTTGGAAGAAGAAGACACCGACGGAAAGAGAAGAGGGGTTCACTCGACGGATTTTCACCGGATCTCCGTCAAATTATGGTTTTCCCAATCTTTTTCGTAATCATTCATGACGGTATCAGATCTGTTTCTTACTTCAGTTGCAACTATGTAAGATGAAAAAGATGATGAAAATTAAAAAATCACATAACTCAATATCGTTCTCGATATAAACGGTAAACTATACAAATAACATATTATTAGAACGATACATACGCACATAAGCAACAATTATTTAACGTGTGAGATGTAAACGCAACACGTATAAGTATAACTATCTTAACTTATATATCCAAATAAAACAACATATAACTTGCTTACCACGATAAAAGGAAATAATTTAGATGTTATCTTCCGGTCATGAGTATTCGCCACATTCAGAATCACCACCGTTGAATTTTTTTTTTTTTTTAGGCTTATAAATATGTTAATCTGAAGGTTAACCATTATTTATTAAGTTACTGAATTAAATTGATAAGAACATGCGAAGTTGTGAACCTAAATGTTTACTTGATGTCATAAGTGGATTAGTATAGTACAAAAATAAACAACTCCCTATTTATCTAGGTGGATATTTTTGTTCTATATTGCTCGTTATTTTTATAAATATAACACTGTTTATACTACATAAAATATAATAAATATTATACCACAATACAAAGCCATGAAATTCATTTATATACATATATATATATATATATTTATGAATATTTAGTTTACAGTAGAGAACGTAAATAAATATCAATAGAGACATGACACGGTGTCAAGATCGATCTTATTACAATCATCACTACAAAAAATGATATCAAAGCTGATATCATTTTTTGTAGTGATGATTGTAATAAGATCGATCTTGACACCGTTAACATCATAGGAATCAACTCAAATAAGGGAGTTAAACATCCTTTGTTTGAACTTTAACAAAGAAGTTTGAACTTTGGTGAAATATATAAGAGTTTTGCCGTTAAGCTAATCAACTCAAATTTAAAGAAATTATGCTTTAAGATGCAGATTTTAATTTTAACGATAGAGACTCACATCTTTATTCTTATTTAAAAATTTTAAAATTACAATAATAGGCATTTTATTTATATTTTGATGGAAAAGTAAAAACACAAATATCAATCAAACTCCATAGATATAATATAGATTAAGACAACTCTTTTTATTTTCTTTCTTTCATTCCTTTAATTCCTTTACGATTTCTTCTAGTAAACCGGTATTGTTCGACACTCCTGAAAATGTATCAGATTTGAGAGAGTAATCGTCGGTGGAGTCACCAACACTCAGCGTTTTTGGTTGTGGAGTATAGAAAATTGCGGACAATTCATCAAATGGAGATGGACGAGGAAGATTTTGTTGTTGTTTCTTCTCCTGCACCTGACCAAGTTGTTGTTTCGGCTGAGTATTCATTTATCTTTGTTATAAATAATGATCACAAAGTTTAATTATTATTGGTTTGTTTAGCACATACTTTAGTCTATTATATATATAAATATAAGAAATGGTAATGTATTTAAGATCTAAGGTTTACTTAATACTTTTGTTTTAGGAAATATATAAATACACATTATAATTTTTCCTCTAATGAATAACTTGTCTTTTCAAAGTTGGACGTAAAACTTTATAATACTTTACTTTATCAAGTTGGATGTAAGAAAATTCTAACCTAACTAAGGTTTTGAGCTAAGTGCTTACATTATATCTACTAGTGTTTAATCTGAACAATCCTATCCGATTGAAAGCAAATTACATATTATAGATTTCTTTTTTCTATATCCATAAAACTGAATGCTCGTATGAACCGAACCATATAAAATTAAAAAAGATGGATGGGTATATTATGTTTTGATAAGATACAAATACGTATGTATAGCAATTAAAAGTTTTCTATCCAAATTACTTAGGTTTATTTAATTTCAAGATGGAAGGGTATTTTCGTCAATACCTTTCCATATGTTACAGAATATCATAAATCCTCATTCATCTATCGCCGTCGTTGTCTCTCTTACCGGACGTTGTTTCGTTTCCCTCCGGCGAATTCATCAGAGAGCATCATTCATGGCCACAAGGTTTCTCTCTCGCTCTATCTCTCAATCCTCTTCTGTCAATGAGTAGAACCTTTCAGTTTATCTTGGTTTAATTTCTCGTCTCTCCCTCTGTTAGCAGCGGTTAAGAGCATTCAAGAGATGGATGAAAGCTAACGGAGTTGATTGCAGCGACGCTCTCAACCTCGTAGACGACCAAAACGATGGTGTCTCTGTGAGAGCATTCTGCGATTTGAAGGAAGGAGATGTGGTTGCCAATATCTCAAAAACTGCTTGTCTCACAATCAAAACCAGTGGAGCTCGTGAGATTATCGAATCCTCTGATTTAGATGGAAGTTTAGGTCTTTCAGTGGCTCTCATGTACGAGAGAAGCTTAGGTGAAGAATCCCCTTGGGCTGGTTATCTTCAGATTCTTCCTATTCAAGAAGATTTGCCTCTTGTTTGGTCTCTTCTAGACTTGGATTCTCTCTTATCTGGAACTGAGCTTCATAAGGTCCTTATCCCAATTTTGATTACCATTGCATTTGATTCAATTGTTTGATTGGGAATTTTTAGTTGAAGTCATTACTCATCAGTTTGAATTCTTGTAGGCAGGTGGTCAAGGAAGATCATGTTCTTATATGTGAGGATTGGCAAGAAAACATTTTGCCACTTTCCTCTTCACTGCCTCAGATTGTTGATCCTGATTCGTTTGGAATCAAAGAGTATCTTGCGGCTAAGAGTCTGATTGCTTCACGGTCTTTCCAGATCGATGACTACCATGGATCCGGGATGGTCCCTCTTGCAGATCTGTAAGTTTATACCTCACATATGTTTTTTGATTACTATTCGTCTTCATAGGCCTTGTTATGCTAATATGTATCAACCAAAGAAAGTTGTTGGAATTGAGGCCAAGCATAATACCATAGAAATTGCTTTCCTATATCACCTGTTTATGCTCTTTGACCTTTGCACCATTTTAAGCTCGTTGATGAATTTTCTTATGTTTGAAGGTTGTATGTTCAGGATGTAGACTTATAGTTAGCCGACCATATAGTCATATTGATGTTTTCTTCATCTCTCTATTCACTTTCTAGAGACTTGTGGGTTTTTATTACATCTTGTATACCGGCCAATTTTCCTAGTTATCAGACCAACATTTGCTTATTTATGTTGTCCTCAAGAGGATTTTTTCTATGTAGACTTTAAGGGTCTCGCCATCTCGTTAGCTTCAATCACTTCGATTAGACCGATTCTGTTCTAAGTCTTCTCAATGATTGCAGATAATCTATATATTTAGCAATTGATGTGCTGATTTTTTCACAGCCTGATACATGATTACATCATCTTGGATATTTTCTTGCAACTGTGCTTTTCCGCTGAGTTCTTTTTCATGTGGGAAGAATGATCCTTAGAAGTCGGCTTTTGTTGAACTAAATATGATTCTAGACAAAAAGTTGATGATTAACCCATTGTCCACTCTTCTGAATTACTCCATATTGCAGCTTCAATCATAAAACTGGGGCAGAAGACGTTCATTTTACTGCTGAATCATCTCACAGTGAATCTGATACTGAAGCTGATGAATCTGACAACAGTGATGCTGTAGATGAGGCCACTGAGGAAGGTGAGCCTTCCAGTAAAAGTTCTTCCTCGCCTGAGCAATCTTTTGAGGAAGTTCCTGGTGAACACACTGACGACGAAGGCAGCGAAGAAGAAGAAGAAGAAGAAGAAGAGAACTCTTCAATGTTGCAAGATGATCTATCTGGTTTAAAAATGATTATGGTGAAGGATGTCCCAGCTGGAACTGAGGTATGCTTTTTGTTTTGGGTGTTTATTACTAATAGTCGAGTCTGTTGGAATCATATCTCATTTGCATTGATGCCATAATCTCTGTGTAGGTATTCAATACATACGGTTTGATGGGTAATGCTGCGTTACTCCACAGGTATGGATTTACAGAGCCTGATAATCCTTACGACATAGTAAACATAGATCTAGAATTAGTAACGGAATGGAGCTCATCCTCATTCACAAGCCGGTACACTAGAGCTAGACTGGCCTTGTGGAGAAAACTAGGTTACACAGGATGCGAGAGCCAAAACTCTGAATACTTTGAGGTTTCTTCAACCGGAGAACCCCAAACTGAGCTCCTGATCCTACTCTACATACTGCTCTTACCAGACGACGCATACAATAAACTGGATCTAGCTATATCAACAAGAGCTTCTCTCTCCAAAGAAGGAAGAGTATCTTCGTCTTCTTCTCCTCACGAGATAAAAATAGGGAAACACAAGTTCGTGTTAGGACAAGGCGGAAACGATATTCTTCTGACAGATGGTGTTTGTGAAGCTCTTCTTGCTATTGTGGATAAGCGAGAGAGCTTATATGGATCATTGACTTCTTTGGAAGATGACATTGTTAGGGTCAAGGCTTGTTGTCTTCCGAGAGACAGGAGACTATATCATTCGCTGGTGTTGCGGGTGAGTGAGAGGAAGATTCTGAAGCAGCTCAGGAGCTACATCCGTACAAAGGCCAATGAGTTTTCCGGCGGAAAGCGTCGGAAGAAGATGGTTCCAAAATCCTAGCAACAACCATAATTTGCTTCGTTGAATTTTCAATTTTCATCCCCAAGTTGATTCGAATCTGAGCATATTTGAACGATTCTTATTTTATTCTATTTATAGAAAATTTTTGAGATAAAAAAAGAAAACGAGTGTATATCGTGAGTATATTGAGTAAATCTTCCGACGGAAGCAAAGAAAGCGTGACAAAAAGCCGGCGAGTGTCAGACAGGTAGAACTGTAAATACGGAGAAAGCTAAAGGGTAGTTTGATATAACCAGACACGTGGCACGTGGGAGTTAAAGGGATATTACAGTCTTACAGAATAATAACACAGAGACAAGACAAGCGCTTTATTTTATCTTTTCATTAAGGCTAAGGTTTTTTTTTTACAGTCAAATACTCTCAATAGAGTGTGTCGGAGAGATTCTTCTCCCTGGGTAGCTTTCTTTATTCGTCTTCTTCCTCCAAAATCCAATCTCATTACAGCTTCTTCTCTAGGGTTTCTTCGTCTTCCTTTGGATCTATGTGAATAGGTATGTAACTGATTCAGTTACTACTCTTCTTAATTTAATAAGTAAATTGCGTCTTGAATCTTTGTTTTCACCTGATTTCATTTTCCTTGTTGGATTTGGATCCTTGGATCAGATTTACTCTAATGCTCTGCGTGAAGGTTGTGTCTTAGATTATCTCTCGGATATTTTTGTGGTTTTGCTCTGTTTTTTTTTTTTTTTTTTTTTGGATAGGATATGTTGATTTCGTTTTCATGAAGCGTTTGTTACCGTGATCTGGCTTTTGATTGATCTTATTTTGGTTGATTATTCGTACGAAAGATGTGTTGATTTTCTGTAGATCCTTTGCATTGTACTTTCTTCACTGTTGTTAATTCGATTTTCACTCCATTGCGGGATCGCGGTATGGCGCTCTCATTTAGAGATTTTTTTTAGCTCAAATGTTATTGGATCATAGAGGTTCTGAGTTCCTGGAGTGCTTGGTCTCATTTTTTGATTGGGTTGGCATAATTAGTGTGTACGGAGTAATTAACCAGAGGTCCTGCTAGAGAAATTTATCTGTTAATCAGCATTAGTCTTTATTATTATTATTATTCATGGTTGGGCTGCGGTTTTATTAAGACTGATCACAGATTAGATTTGAAGATTGTAGTGAACTAGTGATTAGTATGGGAATAAAGGGTCTAGTGTTGAGGGAATCATGAGAATTTTCCAAATTGGGTCAAACATGTGTTGTAACATTTGGTCCTTCTTTGCTGAATTATGACTTGTGGTTACATTGGATCTTGTAGTATGCACTAAGCTTTGATGCATCCCTCTGTGATCAGTCTTAATAAAACCGCAGCTCAACCATGGAGATTGCCTTATGTGACCTTTGATTCTACCATTAATGAAGAGTTGAAAGAAGATACAAGTAAGATTGAAGTCTGAATAATAAAAGTCCACATTGGATAAGATTATACCTTAAAAAAACAACTCCGTTACTTATGGGAAGCATATTATTGATCCTATTATTCATCTCTCTCGTCCAATCACATTCGTACACGTCATATTCGAAAATCCAATTTCCCGGCAATTCTCTGACCCTTCCCGTTACTGATTTCGGCGCTGCCGGCGATGGTATCCACTACGACTCCTCTGCCATACAGTCAACCATTGACGCCTGCAATCGTCACTACACATCTTCTTCCTCCATCTGTCGTGTCGTTTTCCCTTCCGGCACCTATTTGACTGCCAAGCTTCATCTTCGATCCGGCGTTGTTCTCGATGTGACGGAGAACGCTGTGCTTCTCGGGGGACCGAGAATCGAGGATTATTATCCGGCGGATACTTCGTCGGATTGGTATGTGGTGGTGGCGAACAACGTGACTGACGTTGGAATTACCGGCGGAGGAGCGATTGATGGCCAGGGATCGAAGTTCGTAGTCAGATTCGACGAGAAGAAGAACGTGATGGTGAGCTGGAATCAGACTGGAGCTTGCTTGGGTGATGAGTGTAGACCTAGGCTTGTTGGTTTCGTTGATTCCAGAAACGTTGAGATATGGAACATCACGCTACGTGAGCCTGCGTATTGGTGGTTAGTTTTGAATATTTTGCTTTTCACAAGAACTCTATGAACAAATTTGACTTTGTTTCACTATCTTAGATCGACGATAAGTAACTCTAGTTGAGAATTTAGGCTTCTTCTGTGATTGCTCAATGCTTAATAGTTCGAATTAATCTCAAGATTGAATGAATTTCTGGTTTGATTCTATACACCACTCATTGCAGCTTGCACATTGTGAGGTGTGAGAACACATCAGTCCACGATGTATCCATCCTTGGGGACTTCAACACTCCAAATAACGATGGAATCGACATTGAAGATTCGAACAACACTGTTATAACAAGGTGTCATATCGATACAGGAGATGATGCAATCTGTCCGAAGACTTATACTGGTCCGCTTTACAACTTAACCGCTACAGACTGTTGGATCCGGACCAAATCCTCAGCCATTAAACTCGGTAGTGCGAGCTGGTTCGACTTCAAAGGTCTTGTCTTTGATAACATCACTATTTTTGAATCTCACAGAGGCCTTGGCATGCAAATACGGGATGGAGGTATAAAGTTTCTTCTTTTCTTTGTCTGCATACAACCCATAAACTTATGTAATGTAACCCCAATATGTGTCCTTTTGCAGGAAATGTGAGTGACATTACATTCTCAAACATAAACATTAGTACAAGATACTACGATCCTTCTTGGTGGGGAAGAGCAGAACCAATATATATAACAACTTGCCCGCGTGACTCATCTGCAAAGGAAGGCTCAATCTCGAATCTCCTATTCGTAAACATAACAATCAATTCCGAAAATGGAGTCTTTTTATCAGGTTCACAAAACGGACTACTCTCAGATATACAGTTCAAAAACATGAACCTTACTGTCAGAAGATGGAGTAATTACAGTGCAGGGCTTGTGGATTATAGACCTGGATGTCAAGGTCTCGTGAACCATAGCGCCACGGCTGGGATAATAATGGAACATGTGAACGGGTTTAGCATCGAGAATGTTGACCTGAAATGGTCAGATGATATGAATTCTGCTTGGAATGTTCCTCTTGAATTTAGACCTTCCACAGTGAATAATATCTCGTTTGTTGGTTTCAATTCTGGTCTCTTACACGAGATTGTTTGAGTTTGATTACATGTTGGTTGGTGAACACAAAATTACTTGAATCATTATATTTGATGATCTGAATTCTGCTTGGAATGTTCCTCTCGAACTTAGACCTTCCACAGTGAACAATGTCTCGTTTGTTGGTTTCAATTCTGGTCTTTAACATGAGATTGTTCGAGTTTTTGATTATGTTTTGGTTGGTGAACACAAGATTGCTTGAACCATTATGTTTGGTTTAGTAGAGATTTGGATTCTGATTTCTTCTTACTTCTAAACAAGAACTACTAAAAAACCTGGGCAGAAAACATTTATTTTATGATTAACCCATTGTCCACTCTTCTGAATTACTCCATATTGCAGCTTCAATCATAAAACTGGGGCAGAAGACGTTCATTTTACTGCTGAATCATCTCACAGTGAATCTGATACTGAAGCTGATGAATCTGACAACAGTGATGCTGTAGATGAGGCCACTGAGGAAGGTGAGCCTTCCAGTAAAAGTTCTTCCTCGCCTGAGCAATCTTTTGAGGAAGTTCCTGGTGAACACACTGACGACGAAGGCAGCGAAGAAGAAGAAGAAGAAGAAGAAGAGAACTCTTCAATGTTGCAAGATGATCTATCTGGTTTAAAAATGATTATGGTGAAGGATGTCCCAGCTGGAACTGAGGTATGCTTTTTGTTTTGGGTGTTTATTACTAATAGTCGAGTCTGTTGGAATCATATCTCATTTGCATTGATGCCATAATCTCTGTGTAGGTATTCAATACATACGGTTTGATGGGTAATGCTGCGTTACTCCACAGGTATGGATTTACAGAGCCTGATAATCCTTACGACATAGTAAACATAGATCTAGAATTAGTAACGGAATGGAGCTCATCCTCATTCACAAGCCGGTACACTAGAGCTAGACTGGCCTTGTGGAGAAAACTAGGTTACACAGGATGCGAGAGCCAAAACTCTGAATACTTTGAGGTTTCTTCAACCGGAGAACCCCAAACTGAGCTCCTGATCCTACTCTACATACTGCTCTTACCAGACGACGCATACAATAAACTGGATCTAGCTATATCAACAAGAGCTTCTCTCTCCAAAGAAGGAAGAGTATCTTCGTCTTCTTCTCCTCACGAGATAAAAATAGGGAAACACAAGTTCGTGTTAGGACAAGGCGGAAACGATATTCTTCTGACAGATGGTGTTTGTGAAGCTCTTCTTGCTATTGTGGATAAGCGAGAGAGCTTATATGGATCATTGACTTCTTTGGAAGATGACATTGTTAGGGTCAAGGCTTGTTGTCTTCCGAGAGACAGGAGACTATATCATTCGCTGGTGTTGCGGGTGAGTGAGAGGAAGATTCTGAAGCAGCTCAGGAGCTACATCCGTACAAAGGCCAATGAGTTTTCCGGCGGAAAGCGTCGGAAGAAGATGGTTCCAAAATCCTAGCAACAACCATAATTTGCTTCGTTGAATTTTCAATTTTCATCCCCAAGTTGATTCGAATCTGAGCATATTTGAACGATTCTTATTTTATTCTATTTATAGAAAATTTTTGAGATAAAAAAAGAAAACGAGTGTATATCGTGAGTATATTGAGTAAATCTTCCGACGGAAGCAAAGAAAGCGTGACAAAAAGCCGGCGAGTGTCAGACAGGTAGAACTGTAAATACGGAGAAAGCTAAAGGGTAGTTTGATATAACCAGACACGTGGCACGTGGGAGTTAAAGGGATATTACAGTCTTACAGAATAATAACACAGAGACAAGACAAGCGCTTTATTTTATCTTTTCATTAAGGCTAAGGTTTTTTTTTTACAGTCAAATACTCTCAATAGAGTGTGTCGGAGAGATTCTTCTCCCTGGGTAGCTTTCTTTATTCGTCTTCTTCCTCCAAAATCCAATCTCATTACAGCTTCTTCTCTAGGGTTTCTTCGTCTTCCTTTGGATCTATGTGAATAGGTATGTAACTGATTCAGTTACTACTCTTCTTAATTTAATAAGTAAATTGCGTCTTGAATCTTTGTTTTCACCTGATTTCATTTTCCTTGTTGGATTTGGATCCTTGGATCAGATTTACTCTAATGCTCTGCGTGAAGGTTGTGTCTTAGATTATCTCTCGGATATTTTTGTGGTTTTGCTCTGTTTTTTTTTTTTTTTTTTTTTTGGATAGGATATGTTGATTTCGTTTTCATGAAGCGTTTGTTACCGTGATCTGGCTTTTGATTGATCTTATTTTGGTTGATTATTCGTACGAAAGATGTGTTGATTTTCTGTAGATCCTTTGCATTGTACTTTCTTCACTGTTGTTAATTCGATTTTCACTCCATTGCGGGATCGCGGTATGGCGCTCTCATTTAGAGATTTTTTTTAGCTCAAATGTTATTGGATCATAGAGGTTCTGAGTTCCTGGAGTGCTTGGTCTCATTTTTTGATTGGGTTGGCATAATTAGTGTGTACGGAGTAATTAACCAGAGGTCCTGCTAGAGAAATTTATCTGTTAATCAGCATTAGTCTTTATTATTATTATTATTCATGGTTGGGCTGCGGTTTTATTAAGACTGATCACAGATTAGATTTGAAGATTGTAGTGAACTAGTGATTAGTATGGGAATAAAGGGTCTAGTGTTGAGGGAATCATGAGAATTTTCCAAATTGGGTCAAACATGTGTTGTAACATTTGGTCCTTCTTTGCTGAATTATGACTTGTGGTTACATTGGATCTTGTAGTATGCACTAAGCTTTGATGCATCCCTCTGTGATCAGTCTTAATAAAACCGCAGCTCAACCATGGAGATTGCCTTATGTGACCTTTGATTCTACCATTAATGAAGAGTTGAAAGAAGATACAAGTAAGATTGAAGTCTGAATAATAAAAGTCCACATTGGATAAGATTATACCTTAAAAAAACAACTCCGTTACTTATGGGAAGCATATTATTGATCCTATTATTCATCTCTCTCGTCCAATCACATTCGTACACGTCATATTCGAAAATCCAATTTCCCGGCAATTCTCTGACCCTTCCCGTTACTGATTTCGGCGCTGCCGGCGATGGTATCCACTACGACTCCTCTGCCATACAGTCAACCATTGACGCCTGCAATCGTCACTACACATCTTCTTCCTCCATCTGTCGTGTCGTTTTCCCTTCCGGCACCTATTTGACTGCCAAGCTTCATCTTCGATCCGGCGTTGTTCTCGATGTGACGGAGAACGCTGTGCTTCTCGGGGGACCGAGAATCGAGGATTATTATCCGGCGGATACTTCGTCGGATTGGTATGTGGTGGTGGCGAACAACGTGACTGACGTTGGAATTACCGGCGGAGGAGCGATTGATGGCCAGGGATCGAAGTTCGTAGTCAGATTCGACGAGAAGAAGAACGTGATGGTGAGCTGGAATCAGACTGGAGCTTGCTTGGGTGATGAGTGTAGACCTAGGCTTGTTGGTTTCGTTGATTCCAGAAACGTTGAGATATGGAACATCACGCTACGTGAGCCTGCGTATTGGTGGTTAGTTTTGAATATTTTGCTTTTCACAAGAACTCTATGAACAAATTTGACTTTGTTTCACTATCTTAGATCGACGATAAGTAACTCTAGTTGAGAATTTAGGCTTCTTCTGTGATTGCTCAATGCTTAATAGTTCGAATTAATCTCAAGATTGAATGAATTTCTGGTTTGATTCTATACACCACTCATTGCAGCTTGCACATTGTGAGGTGTGAGAACACATCAGTCCACGATGTATCCATCCTTGGGGACTTCAACACTCCAAATAACGATGGAATCGACATTGAAGATTCGAACAACACTGTTATAACAAGGTGTCATATCGATACAGGAGATGATGCAATCTGTCCGAAGACTTATACTGGTCCGCTTTACAACTTAACCGCTACAGACTGTTGGATCCGGACCAAATCCTCAGCCATTAAACTCGGTAGTGCGAGCTGGTTCGACTTCAAAGGTCTTGTCTTTGATAACATCACTATTTTTGAATCTCACAGAGGCCTTGGCATGCAAATACGGGATGGAGGTATAAAGTTTCTTCTTTTCTTTGTCTGCATACAACCCATAAACTTATGTAATGTAACCCCAATATGTGTCCTTTTGCAGGAAATGTGAGTGACATTACATTCTCAAACATAAACATTAGTACAAGATACTACGATCCTTCTTGGTGGGGAAGAGCAGAACCAATATATATAACAACTTGCCCGCGTGACTCATCTGCAAAGGAAGGCTCAATCTCGAATCTCCTATTCGTAAACATAACAATCAATTCCGAAAATGGAGTCTTTTTATCAGGTTCACAAAACGGACTACTCTCAGATATACAGTTCAAAAACATGAACCTTACTGTCAGAAGATGGAGTAATTACAGTGCAGGGCTTGTGGATTATAGACCTGGATGTCAAGGTCTCGTGAACCATAGCGCCACGGCTGGGATAATAATGGAACATGTGAACGGGTTTAGCATCGAGAATGTTGACCTGAAATGGTCAGATGATATGAATTCTGCTTGGAATGTTCCTCTTGAATTTAGACCTTCCACAGTGAATAATATCTCGTTTGTTGGTTTCAATTCTGGTCTCTTACACGAGATTGTTTGAGTTTGATTACATGTTGGTTGGTGAACACAAAATTACTTGAATCATTATATTTGATGATCTGAATTCTGCTTGGAATGTTCCTCTCGAACTTAGACCTTCCACAGTGAACAATGTCTCGTTTGTTGGTTTCAATTCTGGTCTTTAACATGAGATTGTTCGAGTTTTTGATTATGTTTTGGTTGGTGAACACAAGATTGCTTGAACCATTATGTTTGGTTTAGTAGAGATTTGGATTCTGATTTCTTCTTACTTCTAAACAAGAACTACTAAAAAACCTGGGCAGAAAACATTTATTTTATGATTAACCCATTGTCCACTCTTCTGAATTACTCCATATTGCAGCTTCAATCATAAAACTGGGGCAGAAGACGTTCATTTTACTGCTGAATCATCTCACAGTGAATCTGATACTGAAGCTGATGAATCTGACAACAGTGATGCTGTAGATGAGGCCACTGAGGAAGGTGAGCCTTCCAGTAAAAGTTCTTCCTCGCCTGAGCAATCTTTTGAGGAAGTTCCTGGTGAACACACTGACGACGAAGGCAGCGAAGAAGAAGAAGAAGAAGAAGAAGAGAACTCTTCAATGTTGCAAGATGATCTATCTGGTTTAAAAATGATTATGGTGAAGGATGTCCCAGCTGGAACTGAGGTATGCTTTTTGTTTTGGGTGTTTATTACTAATAGTCGAGTCTGTTGGAATCATATCTCATTTGCATTGATGCCATAATCTCTGTGTAGGTATTCAATACATACGGTTTGATGGGTAATGCTGCGTTACTCCACAGGTATGGATTTACAGAGCCTGATAATCCTTACGACATAGTAAACATAGATCTAGAATTAGTAACGGAATGGAGCTCATCCTCATTCACAAGCCGGTACACTAGAGCTAGACTGGCCTTGTGGAGAAAACTAGGTTACACAGGATGCGAGAGCCAAAACTCTGAATACTTTGAGGTTTCTTCAACCGGAGAACCCCAAACTGAGCTCCTGATCCTACTCTACATACTGCTCTTACCAGACGACGCATACAATAAACTGGATCTAGCTATATCAACAAGAGCTTCTCTCTCCAAAGAAGGAAGAGTATCTTCGTCTTCTTCTCCTCACGAGATAAAAATAGGGAAACACAAGTTCGTGTTAGGACAAGGCGGAAACGATATTCTTCTGACAGATGGTGTTTGTGAAGCTCTTCTTGCTATTGTGGATAAGCGAGAGAGCTTATATGGATCATTGACTTCTTTGGAAGATGACATTGTTAGGGTCAAGGCTTGTTGTCTTCCGAGAGACAGGAGACTATATCATTCGCTGGTGTTGCGGGTGAGTGAGAGGAAGATTCTGAAGCAGCTCAGGAGCTACATCCGTACAAAGGCCAATGAGTTTTCCGGCGGAAAGCGTCGGAAGAAGATGGTTCCAAAATCCTAGCAACAACCATAATTTGCTTCGTTGAATTTTCAATTTTCATCCCCAAGTTGATTCGAATCTGAGCATATTTGAACGATTCTTATTTTATTCTATTTATAGAAAATTTTTGAGATAAAAAAAGAAAACGAGTGTATATCGTGAGTATATTGAGTAAATCTTCCGACGGAAGCAAAGAAAGCGTGACAAAAAGCCGGCGAGTGTCAGACAGGTAGAACTGTAAATACGGAGAAAGCTAAAGGGTAGTTTGATATAACCAGACACGTGGCACGTGGGAGTTAAAGGGATATTACAGTCTTACAGAATAATAACACAGAGACAAGACAAGCGCTTTATTTTATCTTTTCATTAAGGCTAAGGTTTTTTTTTTACAGTCAAATACTCTCAATAGAGTGTGTCGGAGAGATTCTTCTCCCTGGGTAGCTTTCTTTATTCGTCTTCTTCCTCCAAAATCCAATCTCATTACAGCTTCTTCTCTAGGGTTTCTTCGTCTTCCTTTGGATCTATGTGAATAGGTATGTAACTGATTCAGTTACTACTCTTCTTAATTTAATAAGTAAATTGCGTCTTGAATCTTTGTTTTCACCTGATTTCATTTTCCTTGTTGGATTTGGATCCTTGGATCAGATTTACTCTAATGCTCTGCGTGAAGGTTGTGTCTTAGATTATCTCTCGGATATTTTTGTGGTTTTGCTCTGTTTTTTTTTTTTTTTTTTTTTGGATAGGATATGTTGATTTCGTTTTCATGAAGCGTTTGTTACCGTGATCTGGCTTTTGATTGATCTTATTTTGGTTGATTATTCGTACGAAAGATGTGTTGATTTTCTGTAGATCCTTTGCATTGTACTTTCTTCACTGTTGTTAATTCGATTTTCACTCCATTGCGGGATCGCGGTATGGCGCTCTCATTTAGAGATTTTTTTTAGCTCAAATGTTATTGGATCATAGAGGTTCTGAGTTCCTGGAGTGCTTGGTCTCATTTTTTGATTGGGTTGGCATAATTAGTGTGTACGGAGTAATTAACCAGAGGTCCTGCTAGAGAAATTTATCTGTTAATCAGCATTAGTCTTTATTATTATTATTATTCATGGTTGGGCTGCGGTTTTATTAAGACTGATCACAGATTAGATTTGAAGATTGTAGTGAACTAGTGATTAGTATGGGAATAAAGGGTCTAGTGTTGAGGGAATCATGAGAATTTTCCAAATTGGGTCAAACATGTGTTGTAACATTTGGTCCTTCTTTGCTGAATTATGACTTGTGGTTACATTGGATCTTGTAGTATGCACTAAGCTCTGAGGTAAGCTTGGAAAGTAGGGATATGGCCAAAACCTCTTTGGTTTACCAACTTAGCAATAAAGTTAGCAGGAGTTGGTGATCAGTTCTCCTACCGGCTTTTGCAGGCTAATAACTAGTACCTGACTGAAAAATATCTTCCAAGGTTTCAAGCACAAGGACTTTGTTTTTGATGGTTTTGTAAATCTGCAGAAGGAGATTGTGATAGAGGAGGAGGATGTCAAGTGTTCGGAATACCCATTGGTGTCACAGATGTCAACGTGCTGTTTGGCTTCGAGCTCGAGATGCTGTCTGTTCATATTGTGGCGGAGGATTTGTTGAGGAAATCGATATAGGACCGAGTAGCCCCTTTGATATGCTTAGAGCTCACAGGGATGTTGAGCGTGATCCAACCTTTGATCTCATGGAAGCTTTCTCAGCCTTTATGAGAAGCCGTTTAGCTGAAAGAAGCTATGACCGAGAAATCAGCGGAAGACTTGGCTCTGCGGGTTCTGAAAGCTTTTCTAACTTAGCTCCTCTATTGATCTTCGGTGGCCAAGCTCCCTTTAGATTGGCTGGAGGAGATAATAATTCAGTTGAAGCATTTGTCAATGGCGCAGCACCTGGAATTGGTATCACACGTGGCACCAACGCTGGAGACTATTTTTTCGGACCCGGTCTTGAAGAACTGATTGAACAGCTTTCATCGGGCACTCATCATCGAGGCGCACCACCAGCACCAAAATCATCAATTGATGCATTGCCAACCATCAAGATCACACAGAAGCATCTCAAGTCATCAGACTCTCACTGCCCGGTTTGCAAAGACGAATTCGAACTGAAATCAGAAGCAAAACAGATGCCGTGTAACCATATCTACCATTCTGACTGCATCGTCCCGTGGCTGGTTCAGCATAACTCATGCCCAGTCTGTCGTAAAGAGTTACCATCAAGAGGATCTTCTTCAAGCACACAGAGTAGTCAGAACAGAAGCACCAATGGAAGAGAAAACAGCAGAAGAAGGAATATTTTCTCTAACCTCTGGCCATTCCGCTCGTCTAGCTCTAGCTCGACCCAAACCCGCAGAGACGCAAACAACACAGCGACTGCAGAAGAAGGCCACTATCATCATCATCATCACCAGCAACAGCAGACACAACAACATCAACATCATCAACAACAATCCCATATGGGTTACAGTGGATGGCCTTTTGACTATTAAAGGTTAATCTAACCCTTGACTCTTTCAAGCCTTATGTTTCACTTTGGTCTTTGTATTTTGTTTGTGCTTTGTCATGTTTCTGTCTCTCTTTCACTTATTTTGTTCATTGTTTACTGTAGATCTTCTGTTTCTGTGTGTTTACGGTTTTATCAACTTTGTGTTTTATTCTGGAATGTGTATCTCACACATGTTAGCTTGTTATTGAATTTGCATGAAATAATTTATTATTTAGATTAATGTATGTTTCGGCTGGCGCCAACCGAACTTCGATCTGTCTTTTTATATATTATTATATAGTTATTTCAGTCTTCAGTTGCTTTGAAATTTCTTCTTAGAAACTTGTATTTACGTTTGTTTTACTCCCACATTACGTAAGCAAAAGCTGCCATACCAGAACCTGAGAACTTATGATGTGCTAACAAAGCTTGACCATTCTAGAATCTCGATCTCATTTATAATTATTAGATTTTGTCCTAGATGAAAGTGATAGTTAGATAACCAAATTGCGGTAGCTCAATGGTGTACCATCAACCTTTTTTTTATGCGAAAGATATATATTACTGAACCTATATTTGGCCATGACGAATAACCACTTAGATATATTTGTAAATATTGTTTCATATATCCCAGATTATGTGGACCAACTCTGTAACACAACCACAAATAGTAGATTCCGATTTTCATGTTTGGCTATTTATGTTTCACAAAAAAAGTTGTAGGGCAATTCTATAAAATATCTCAGTTTGTTTTGTTTTTTTCAAAACTACCTCCAAATTTCAAAACTAAGAAAGAAATGGGAGCTTTGATGGAATAAGCAACGAACAGCATTAATTAGCCACATCACACAACAAGGTGTAGAAACTATGATAAATATCGTAAAACAAACTCTGAATTAAAATTCATGTCACCGACGAAGGTGAAGCTTTAAAAAGACCCACAAGATTTCTGCCGTAGACGGAAAGTGACAAACGTGTTTGACCTAAAAATCTTTATTCAGAGTTTTGTCTCTTCCGTGATCCAAGTTTCACAACTACTTGTCTTCTCAACAAGTTACTACCAATTCTACACAATACCCCATCATCATAAATTTGCTCTCTTTAATATCTTGGCACGTATTTGTTTCCTTGTTAGACAAAATAAGTATTTGATTACGTTTTCTTAAACACTCAAATATTTGGTTTACATATTATGCATCCATAAATGTGATGTTGTGTAGAATCTGTTTATAATTAGCTACGCATTAAATCGTTTCACAAATCCCTTTTGCTAATTCTTTACTATAATTCTAACATACATGATATAATTCATAAAAGATAAGATATCGCCCGAGCACAAGTGGTCTAATAGTAGTTGGACCTAAGATAATGCGTAAATTCGTTTTCCATAGATTCGAGTCCTACTAGAAAAAAAAAGTCGCTTGCACATCTAAGAAGTATAGATTATGAATTTATGATAAAGTGCTGCCGACTGGTTGAATTGCATGATTCTTGCATAATAAATCAAACCAGATTATGTTCTGATGTATTCCCATACCGACCGGACTACCCAAAGTTATTAGAAAATAACGAAATATTCTTATGTCATGCGGTATGATATTTGTAATCATATAGAAATCATTTACAAATATACGTTATTATCATTTGTAAAGATTAATATAAACCAGAAAAGTAAAAATATGAAAAGAAAATTATTAATATCATGTTTATAATTAGCATGAAAATGTATTGCCCATCAATCTTCTTTGTCTTTTCTCTTTTCTTTGAGTGTATCTATTCTTGCTTAAAAAGAATATTATTAAAAATTTCGAAATTCAAACTGACACGAGCTCACACCCACTAGTGCAACTGCTCCTGTACATAATTACTAAACAAATGTTAAATGTAGAAGAAAAAAGAAAGAAAGATAAAGCAAAGCAGCACAATATTACTCTTCTCTCACAAAAGAAAAAAAGAAAGAAAGAAAGAAAAAAGAGGATCCTTATTGTCATTTGCAGAGAAAGCTACTTCACTCCTTTCTCTTCCTTCGTCTCTCCGTCTCCCTCAGCCCTACATTTTGTGTTTCCCCGTCCACAAGAACCGTTTTGTTGCTTGCTTTTGGAGCATCTCCCTTTTCAAATTTTTGTTTTCATTTTTCAAGCTGGCCTTCGATGGGTGCGGCAGAATCTGGAACCGATCGGAGCAGCTTTGCTAAGGGATTTGGAGTTTTTCCGTGAATGAATCTGTCTGTTTCTCTGCTGTGGATGTGTTGTTGTTGTTATGGGGAAGAATACTGACGAAGAGCAGAATCTTCCTGTGAGCGACGGAGCCGCTACGGCTAGGAATAACGGAGGAGGAATAAACAGATGTTGCTGCTGCGTTTGGATCTCTAGCTACTTTAGTCTCAGATGCGTTTTGATTCTTGCTTTTTCTGCTGCTGTGTTTCTCTCCGCCTTGTTTTGGTTACCTCCATTCCTCGGATTAGCAGATCGAGGCGATCTAGATCTCGATCCAAGGTTTAAAGGTATAATCGCGTTTTGTGAGTCCCCTACTCATAGGCTATATATGATTCCGTCGACGCTCACGCAAATCTGGCTTGATGTTATTTGTGGTTCAGATCTAGGGTTTGTGATTCGTTGGGGTTTTTTTTCCTGGATTTCACATGGGAAAGTGTAGGGAGAAACTAATTGAATGAGCTGTCACAAAGCTTGGAATTATTTTTCTATAACAAGACAACCTCGATTCTTGAATAAACCTCTGCTTAATTTTTAATGAATTTACTTCAATTCTTTGAGGAGATGATGTAGGACATGTATATTTTCCATTGACTTGGACTTAGAAATTGCTATTTTAAGCGTTTTTCTTTATAGGTTTTATATGGAATTATGTTGAAATTTGATCTAAAACCTGTGGAGTTCAGGAGTTAAATAAGGATGTTTGTATTTTTGAGTCCATGAACTCCATATTTAGTATTTTAAACTCCTTTTTATAATCAAGACTGCCTAAAAGGTAAAATTTCTAAAAATGTTTCAGAATGTTGTATTACGTTTGGCTTGCTTTAGCATGAAATTGTATTTCTATGCAATGATTTGTTTCCATTTATGCTTAGTATGTTCACCAAAATCTTTTTCTCCATTTCTCGTTTTGTTACTATACAATATATTCTCAAAGCTGGTTGGTAGAATCAATTAAGAACCTAGGCCTAGTTGGTGCATAGTTTAGTATGTGACTTAGCAGTGCAAACCCATTGTCTCTCGTGATTCTGATTTGGTTTCGACATGTAATCTAGTTGCTGCCACTTGATTGGGCAGCTAAGGACGTTTTGCTTTGAATTATGGAACTGTTCTCTGCAATTCTGTTGTCCAATTTTTTTTTTCATGTTGCAGCTTTCATGTGTTTATAACTACCCGTACCTTTTTCTGTTTATTCCCCTGCCCACTGGAGCAACAAGTTTTAGTTACCTATACCTTGTGTCATCTATCTCTATGTTTCATGATGGAGCTATAATGTCGCTTTTGGTGTTTGTTTCTTTTGTAGATCACCGAATAGTGGCGAGTTTTGATGTTGAAAAACCAGTTTCGTTCATGGAAGACAATTTGTTGCAGCTTGAGAACGATATCACTGATGAAATAAGCTTTCCCATGACCAAAGTAACTCAGCATCCTTATCTCACTTGCATGGATTTCATAATTTTCATGCTGATCATTCTGTAACTTCTGTTTCTTTTCTTGAGCCAGGTTGTGGTATTAGCGCTTGAACGCTTGGGTGATCTTAACAGAACAATGGTTGTTTTTGCCATTGATCCCGAGAAGGAGCATTCTAAGATACCTGCTGAAATTGAGAGTCTGATCAAGGCAGCTTTTGAAACTCTTGTCCAAAAGCAGTTGTCTTTCCGCTTGACTGAATCCTTGTTTGGGGAACCGTTCTTTTTTGAAGTGCTAAAATTCCCTGGAGGAATCACTGTGATCCCTCCCCAGCCTATATTTCCCCTGCAGAAGGCGCAACTTCTCTTCAACTTCACACTGAACTTTTCAATTTACCAAATTCAATCAAACTTCGAGGAACTCACTAGCCAGCTGAAGAAGGGTATTAATCTGGCTCCCTATGAGGTATGACAGTTCTAATTCACAAGATCAGTATTATTGCTAATGACTCGGAATCTTAAAACCCTCTCCTGTTGTTGTAGAACTTGTACATAACCTTATCAAATTCCAGAGGTTCAACAGTGGCGCCTCCTACAATAGTCCATTCTTCTGTTCTACTCACATTTGGTTCCTCTTCGAGGTTAAAGCAACTTGCTCAAACCATCACTAGCTCCCATTCCAAAAACCTCGGCCTAAATCACACCGTATTTGGTAAAGTTAAGCAAGTCCGTCTTTCCTCAATCTTACCACATTCACCCGCCACATCATCATCCCCCTCCCCTTCTCCTCAGCCTGAAACCCACGAGCACCACCATCATCATCCTCATCCCCATCATCATCATCACCACCATCATGAACTTGCTCCAGAACCTTCACCTCCAGCTAAAGGCTTTGCACCTGCATCAGCACCAACCAAACAGTCACCTTTACCCCCGAGAAAGCCGCCTTGCCCTTATGAGCAGAGGAGACCAAAAGGAAACAATGCTCTGAACCACCATACTGCACCACCAACGCCTGCACCACACCGGTCTCAGCCACACCCACACCCACACCCACCAGCACCAAACCCCACCCCGCCACGTCATCATGCCATCCCAGTATCTAGTCCACTTCCCCACGTTGTATTTGCTCATATCCCACCTCCATCAAAAAGCAGCCCAGAATCAGAACCAACCAGAGAACAAACTCCCTCACCTTCTCCAACTCCATGTAAGTCTTCCCTCTCTTTTCTCAACATATGCATCCATGGATTTGTTGTTGATTCACTGAACTAAAAACATCTCAAAATCTGAAACAGCTTCGGCGAGCATTGGTCCAACCTTCAAAAAGGCATCATCAGAGCTCCTTGTAGTAGTAGCCGTTGTAATCATCTGTCTGTAAAACAACAAAAAAAAGTGCCGGAAGAAGCTGCTTTTAACGTTCAAGCTGTAAAAATCAGCAGCAGTTCACAAAAGCACAACTCCTCCGGTCACAACATCAATCAAGGTAATTGTATCAAGGAACAAAAGGGAAAAAAATGTATGTATGAAAAAAATGAAGAGAGTTTTTTTTTGTAAAAGAGTTGTTGAGGTTTGCAACACAAAAGTGTGTCTTGCACCTAACATCCGAGAAAAAAAAACATATATATAAAACATTTTTGTTTTTATTTTGTATATAAAGTAATCTTGTTTCATGAGGAAGCATTTATCTTTACCCTAACATTGTCCATAAGACTTTTTGCATTTTCTTGTTCCTGTCCAAAATAGAATTTCTAGGTTTCGACTGAGATAAGGATTCTTTAGTTATCTTAGAGCATCATCCATTAACGTCTTTATGAGTTCAGATTCTGCTAAAACTGTTTCTTCTATGATGACAAACAACAGTTGCATTATTTAGTAATAAACAGAGTTTTATGTCTATTATTGGCAAATTTCATTATGGTTTTCTCTCCTACAAAAGCGGGAAATTCAGAAGCGTAGATAAGAACGAACATTTATAGCACATAATAAATTTGGAGGAAAGAGGATCAAAGAAAGAGTAAAAAAAAAGAACCTAAATTTGTAAAAAAAAAAAAAAAGAAAAAATAAGGAGAAAGAAGTGTCTGGGAAGGGGGGAGTCCCAGAAAAAAAAAAAAAAAGTTTTTTTTCCGGTGACGGTGTCGGTCCTCTGACGCTCCCCTTTTTGTTCAATCTTTCTTCGTTCTTTCCCTGAATGCCTTCACTTGTATTCAGGGTACGTTCAAATTCTTCTTTTTCTTTTTATCAATTTCTGGTAAATTCATATTAACTAGGTCGAATCATATCGAAGATTTTTCCAGATTTAATGACTTGTTCTTCAAGCAATTGTTCTTGATTCTGATAATGTAAATGTAAACGAGAATATTGCTTTGAACTTGCAGAAACTTGCGGCGATTTACAGTTGGAGGAGTGAGGGATTATAAGGTCTCCCATTCGCGTTCCGTAGACTTACATACATATTTTGAACAACAGTTTCTTATGTGCATGAACTAAAAGTAACAAATATTTGCAGGTGCTAATGGATTCAAAGAACACCATCTTATCATCGGCGTGTATCAATCCGGTTTGCCTGCTGTCCTGGCGGTGATTTGTCTTTTAAATGATTGACGTATTCACTGAAGAGTTGCCACCATTAATCTGAGCCAAAAAAAGGTTTGGCATGAACTGTATGGCCGTGGCTCTCGATCCACTTACCGACAGGTTCGCACAGTTTAGCCGATCTTCACAAAGATGCAGACTCCAATCTTTGACCAACCTCGACTATAACTTTCTTGATTTCAACACTAAGCAAACCAATCTAGCTGCTTCTTCACACTCCTTGAACCACCGAAGCATTTCCACTCCATGCTTCTCCATATCCGGTAATAATCTAGATGGCTCTGCTGCTGCTGCTCCGCGCATTGAGATTCTCGGTGGTCGAAGAATCCCCACTATACGCGCCCTTGTAGCTGAAGTAACCATAGCTATGGTTTCTGGAGCTCAGCCTTTGCTTTTACCAAGTGGTTTGGGAGGTGCTTATCTCTTGCAAACCGGAAAAGGTCACAGCATTGCAGTTGCAAAGCCAGTTGATGAAGAGCCCTTAGCTTTCAACAATCCTAAAGGATCTGGCGGTTTGATGCTCGGACAACCCGGCGTGAAACGGTCAATCCGTGTTGGTGAAACAGGAATCCGGGAACTGGCTGCTTACCTTTTAGACCACCAAGGATTCTCCGGAGTTCCACCAACCGCATTGGTCAGAATCTCGCATGTTCCATTCCATGTCAGTGATAGTGATCACACCGCCTATAAAGTTGCCTCTTTGCAACAATTTGTGGGTCATGATTTTGATGCAGGAGAGCTTGGACCAGGAAGCTTTACGGTTGCATCGGTCCATAGGATTGGCATACTTGATGTGAGAGTCTTGAACCTTGACAGACACGCTGGAAACATGTTAGTGAAGAAGGTACATGACCAAGATGAGAGTACTTGTTATAACGGTGTTGGAGCCGCACAGCTCGTGCCTATAGATCATGGTCTTTGCCTACCTGAATGCCTCGAAGATCCTTATTTCGAATGGCTTAACTGGCCTCAAGCTTCGGTTCCATTCACCGATACTGAGCTTCAGTATATATCAAATCTAGACCCTTTCAAAGACGCAGAGCTTTTGAGAAACGAGCTAGGCTCTATGCAGGAATCTTCCCTACGGATTCTCATAGTCTGCACGATATTCTTGAAACAAGCTGCTGCTGCAGGGCTTTGTCTTGCAGAGATAGGCGAGAAGATGACTCGGGACATGTGCAGAGGGGAAGAGAGTTCTAGTGTGTTGGAGATTCTTTGCAACAAAGCAAAAGAAAGTGTGGTTGGTGGAACTGACGATGATGATTATAGTAGTGAATGCAATGAAGTAGAAGCAGAGCTAGAGTGTGGAATCTTTCAGTTTGACGAGGAATTTGAATGCAAAGAGCTTCCAGAGATGTTACATGTGCCTTTATTTACAAGGGTTCCATCCATTGCTGCAAATCTATCTGCTCTCATGAGGTGTCCACCAAACCAGTGGATTACTACATATGATAAAGTGGCCAATAATGCAAATGACACTAACAGAGAAGAGGACAGGAGAGACGGGAGTATCGTGAGGAGCAAGAGTCACCCGATCTGTGTGAATCATGACGAGAAAGAAGGTGTGTATTACGGGGACATGAGTGCAGATGAATGGGAGATGTTCTTGCATAGTTTCCAGTTGCTTTTGCCTGAAGCACTTGAAGGCTCGACAAGCAAAGGACCAAAGCCAAGATTTGGATCTTCCTGCAAGTTCTGACGAAACAATATTAAAAAAGAGAGATGAAAATCTCGCAAGGTTAAGATACATAGAAAGCAAATGGAAAATGAGACGAGTAAGCTAAGGCCGTCCAATCCAAATTACTTGTTAGCTTCTTTATTTGTATCATCCATCACTTCATTGCTAAAACACTAATTAGTAGCATAATTATCTACAAGAGAATGATTAATGTAACTGATATCAAGTGATTTACTTGTTCTATGTAAATTCTTGTTGAAAGCTAGTAAAATCACAGAATTAAAGGACAACAAAAAGAGGTTTTTTTTACATGTAATCAACCTCTAGCGATTTGGGAACGGCGCAGGGGAGAGATGCACATGAATTGATTTGGTTGCTACAAAATCATTATAATTAAGGACTTTGGCTGCTCGATTTCAATTACCAAGAACAGCAATTGGACGAACAGAGAACCGGTGGCTAGCGATCCAGTGATGACGACGACGAACAGCCGAGTCAGAGAATTCATACCGTTTTTATGGGGTTTAAACGCTCTCAAACTAGAACAACGTGTCGTTTTATTCGTGGTTAAACGAAATAACCGTTTTATTGTACCAAAGAAAGCAAAAGTTTTGAATATAACACGTGTCGCGCGTTCTTATCTCTTTTAGTCCTTGCTTGTCAAGTGACCTAAAGAGGCGCCTACAGCTTGCGAATCTAAAAAGCAGACTAATTAAATTTGCAAGGAAAAGATTAATCAAATCAAATTCTCTTAGTGTTCTTACAATCTGGATCGTTACGTTTCTTCTCTGTGTAAAAATTCAGTTACAGATGAGGAAGACATCAAATTGGAAGATACAACGGAAAGATCGGATCGATCGGGCCTTGTCGATTGTCCGCTGATCAAGAGCATAATAAACGAGAAGTTCGTCTCTACGTTTGTTCTCATTGTGTTCTTGATTCTTGCGACGCGAATCTTTTATTTATCAATTCATCTAATATTCAGTCTATCTGTCATATGTGAACTCGAACCCTACTTGTCCAGACTCATTCCATTGGGGAAAACAAGAGCTTATACAGATAGATCAGGCCCAACTTTATTTTAATTGAATATAAGCCTAAATACATAAAGTGTATGATATAAAAAGCAACAAAATTATTGGTATAGCATGCATAGATCTACTAATATAAGCCTTAGTTTGGATTTATTTTTAAATCCCCATGCAATTTTTTTCCATTTAACTCTAAAAATAATGATATTCAAGATCACAAAATTAAACCGGAACACAAAGATACCATATTTGTGTGCTTTTCTCGAGAGAGTCTTCTTTTCGAACACCTTCAAGCTTGGGCAAAAGCGTCTCGGTTACATGCTTTGTCACGATGCTAAGACAAACACGTCCCATGTGATAAACTTCTAGACAGCATCCATTTTGTTTTAACGGACCATGTCTATACAATTCGGCCGTGACAGACATCGCACACCTTGAAGATATCTTAGCCATACATTGGTTTACCAAGTGGTCTGATTCAGGAGACTGGCCCAAAACGGTGGCTGCAGATGCCAATGCAGCCATCACAATGATTGTGAATAAGGCTGCAGCCATGGGTTTGGTTGTAAAATCCAAGGAGTGTATATATTATAGGAAAGATAGTTGTAACAATTGTAAAATTTATTGATCAAGAGTATATTTCCTATATATTGTGATTAATGAGGCATTTACTTGCAGTTATGCTTTTGATTTGCAATTAATTGCAAAACGTCTACGTTTTTCGTTTTGTAGCAAGAAGTAACACATGAACTATAGTGGACTATGTACAGGGCCCATATTGTGACGTTTTCTTTATGTGCAGAGAAAAGGAAAGAGCTTGGAGCCTTGCCGAAGGACACGTCGTCTCATGTGTTTTATAAATAATTAATTGTAAAAAGTTCATATTCCTAATTAATTTTACTAAAACTCTTAGAAATCATAAATCAATAAAAACGTAATATAAAAATTATCAAAATCCATCTACCAATAATATCTCTATATACTTATCGTAACATAAAAACGTATACACAAACGTTTTAAACCATCAAATACTAAAACGGTGACGGGCTTAATTGACCTGGTTTTGCTAAAAGGGTTTGATCATATAACATGAGCCGGCAAGCCTGGTTTTCCCCTAAAGGATTTGATCATATAACATGAGCCAGAGTAGACACGATTCATCCTCACCCCATGGCACCTTTTGCTCATTCCTTTAGGGCGGAAATGCCGACATCTACTATTCCTAAAAAAAATTCAAAGGAATACAAAAATGGGCCTAGTCAGATTATTACAAACCTAGGTCAGGTTGATTAGCGGATATTTGGTCAGTTACAACATACTCCAGCGCGATGACTAATCTTAAATGGTCAAAGGGATTTGGAACATTTATTTAATAATAATAATAATAATTACCCTTCTAACGAAGATTATAAAACAAAACCTAAAAAAGAAAAAGTTGGAGCAAGGATATATAGAACAAAGAAAAAGTTGCTCCTCTATCTAACATTAAAAACAAAAAGACTTCAAAAGATCTAATTAATCTCGTGAACATTTTTCTACACACGAGGCTACGAGAAACCCACCGCCACCTTAGCTGTCCCAGCGGATTGCATTTCAACGTCTACTTCCTCATCGATTCTTGGCATCATCGAGAGAACCTTGTTTTCACACCTGTTACAACACTTCACAATTTCTAGAAACTTCTCCTCAGTGTTCTCTTCTTCATCCCCTTCCTTTCCCCATAGGACCGCGCAAACTCCCACCAATAAAATCGCCATTCCAAGAACCCTAAATTTCAGAGTTGGATAAAAACAAATAGTAGTTTAGAAACATGATGATCTAACCATATGACCTAACTGGGTCAAAATCCAGTGGTGACTAACCCGCCAAGGTATAAATTTTGCCCCAGGATGAGGAAGCCAATGATGGATCCGATGATGACAACGAGAGGGTTAAAAGCAGTGACAAAGACAACGCTCTTTTGCTTCGTCATCATTCCTTGAACGTAGTATGCTATGGTAGACGATATTATGCCCTATAAAATTATATATCACACATTACGTTATAAGTATTCTAGTTTGATATATAACACAAGTTATACTATAATCAGGAAGAAGGACGAACCGCGTAAGCAGAGGCGAGAAGGTTCATGTCAAAGCCAATGTTCCATGCAGAAAGGTTCGGCTCCATCACGAACGTTAAGGCTGTGGACTGTAAAGTGCCCATGAAACATACCATCGTCGATAATGAAAGGTGAGATGAGTATCTCTTCAACGTAGCCGCCTAAAGAAATAAAGAAAATATTGTCCTAGTTCGTTAGAAGACTACCTTTTTTAGATATACAATACGATCACTACTCTAGATCTATAATCCATAGATAAATATAATTTTTAAAAAGGTTTCAAGAGTTAAGAGATCAGTCGATGTAAAATATTTTAGATGTAGCTATAAAAACTTGTCTTTAATCTAAACATTTTTTTTATAACAACGAAATTTAAATTTAGATGTGTGTGTGTGTCTTCCCAAGAAATCTAATTAAGTACCTGAAGAACGAAAAAGGAAGCCCAAGAAAATGAGGCGATGAGGAGGAAGACGGTGGCTTTGAGGTAGTCCTCACCGACCGGTGACGGAGCATCGCCGATGAGGTGAGATCGGAGAAAGTTGAACAGAGGAATTTTGAATAAAATCATCAACATGGCTCCAACCACTATCACTAGTGTCCCCACCACTTTTGCTTGGAATCTTACTTTTCTCATCTCCACCTTCTCCATCCTTTATATTTTCACCAAAATATTTAAATCACACATCATCATCAACGTGCCATATTGTATAAATTAACCAATTAATGTATTTAGCTACCATTATATATAAAGTTATGCTTTAAATTTAGGTACCTGCAAATTATGGAAATGATAAAGGTAAAAGCAGGCACGATATTGGTGACTGCGCCGGCAAAAGTTGGTGAAGTAAGTTTGAGACCGGCGTAATATAAGTTTTGATCGATCAGAGGCCTGTTGTAAACAATTTATAAATAATTAATTTGTAAAATATTCATAGACACATCATGCGAATGTAAAAATAAATCAAATTTTAAGAAGACTAACCCAAGAAGAGCTAGAACAAAAATCTGCATGAATATTGGAAATGTCATCTTCGGCCTCACTTTCCTACAACACCCAAATAATTATTACAATGTTTTAGTATCCGATGAGAATCGATCGAACTCTCGACATTTCTGATAATATGTTACCTCTCCGAGAGAAGAGCAAAAGGTGCAATAGCGGCCGTGGCAAAGGCGTTACGATAAGCCACAAGTACGTAATGGCTCATGCCGCGGTCGAGCACAACCTTAGCCACGAGGTTCATGCCGGCGTATCCGAATTGAAGACATACCATTGCAAAGTAGGGCTTGGCTGATTCGGACATCTTCAACCCCATATCAAAAGTTTATCTCCTTATTTTATATATGAGAAAGCGATTAGGAATAGAGAGGAAACACCATACTTGTGGAGGCTTGTGCTCTTCCTATGAACAAATTGGTGAGAGGTTCTCTGTATTTATATAGAGCATCATATTCGGATGAGTTCGAATGCCCTTTTGTTTTTGTTTTTTCTGATAATTATTAATTAATTATTTATTTCCTTTATAGTGACGTTGGCATTTATTATTCCGTTAGAATTAGAATTCTCTTCATTTTTTTTTCTCTTTCGGCTTGCACCAAATTAATTCTCAACAGTGGAAAAATCAAATAAAACCTGGATAATAACAGTCGACCATACAATATAACATTTCTATGAAAAACAATCGACCATACTACTAATCAATTGATAGTGAATCATCCTATAAATTGAGTGCATCTTAACATTTGATATATTCATTTTAATATGTAAATGATCAAAAAGTCAAAACTAAACCGATGAAAATGGAAATAAAAATGCATACGTAAATGATCAGTGAACACACAATCTCCTCCAAAATTTCTATCATTATAAGTGTGACTATAGAGATTATAGAAAAAGCAAAAACACGAAACCACACAAGTGGACGGAGTGAATAACAAGTGGCAGCAGATACAAAGTGGGACCCAGGCTTACGTTGTTTGTGGGACCCGCAGATGAAATAATGTCTGTATAAATGTTGCAAAATGGTGAGTGGATTGGTTTTGTGGGGGCAGAGCAGTAACAATATCCATAGGGATGTGATATTATTCAAGTCCTCCTGATAAACAGAAACATAAACACACAAATAAATTAAAAAGTGTATTTGTGTTTGAATTTACGGTGAAATAATGTCTGAATTTTTTTTTTCTATTAATCACAAGTTAGTTAGCATTAATTATCCATTTGCTTTAATTCAACAACTTTAAAAGAACCTTTTTTTTTTATGGAATACCTAAAAGTAGAACCAGACGAGACGAGCAATAGATGTTTATCTTATGCATATGTATCTATGGATGTAATGATGCGTGTATAGATATTAATCCGCACAGAATCGGTTATATAAAATGCAGTCCACAATATATTAGTTAAATACACTTTTTAAAAATAAAATAGAAAATAATTTAATTAACTATATTGAATAAAAGATCACCAAATCTAAGTGATTAATTTATTGTGATATGTTTTTTTTTTTTTTTAATTTGGGTGCTTCGTTATGTTGCAAGCGCTTCATTATTTTTAAAAGTTAAATAAAATCAAGTTGGGCATGATCCATTACCTTCTTTAGAATATGCATTAATATCACTTTATGTGAGACTATTGGATACTTGACAAAGTTAGGGAAGATTTTTGAGAAACTCATCTCTTCAAATCATTTCGATTTACCAGTAAATATTACTATTATTATTTAAATAGGACTCAGACCTTCCGCAATGTTGCGGAGAAAATATTATAAAGTTTCTAAATAAAAAAATATCGATAATTAAAAACTTTAAATAAATTTTAAATTTACAATGATGTATTATAAAATAGTATGATAGTATAGGTTAACAATAAACCTAAAATTATCTAAAAAAGAGAAAAATAAATAGAGTTAAAATTACATAAATGTTGAACATATATAACTGTTAGTAAAAACACAACAATAAAAAAAAATATATGATAAAAATAATTATAATAAAAAATATTTTGGCAAAAAGACACAACTCTAAGTCAGAATTTATCAAACGAAAAATCATAATGAATTGAAACATGTCTTGCAAATAATATTTTTTAACGATTATAAATATAAGATATTTTATGAAAAATTATGATAAAGAGATGCAACCCTCAAAAACATTTATTGAGACTTATATTATTAGTAAAAAATTATTATGATTAAGAGACGTGATCCTAAATGAAAAATACGAACGAAGAGCTATAATGAGTACAAGCAAATTTCTAATAAAACAATTATAAACATATATATATTTAATCCTAAGTGAAAATGTATCAACGAAAAGTTATGCTAAAAATACACAAATTTCTAAAAATAAAAATATTAAATAATTAAAAATTATAATATATATATTTTACGAAAAATTACGATAAATAGACAACATATTAAAGTTGATTAAAATTTTACATTATTATAATTATTCTAAAAATCTTTAGTTAGATCAAGAATTAGAGGAACTTTTTCAAACTTAAAATGATTTATATTACAAAATAGTTTAGAGAGTATATAATATATAACATTGGATATTGAAATTTAAATTATTTAGATTCATTATAAACGAAAAATCCGTGTCAAATAACAAAAGATTGGTAATTATCTAAGAAGAGAGAAAATATATAGAGTTCAAAATACATTAACATTTAAATAGACACAACTTTTTATAAAAGACACAATTATTAGAACGAAAAATTACAATGAAAAAAATGCGAACAAAATATGGTGAAAAGACACAACTCTAAATAAATAGATACAACTTTATAAGAAAATATAACCGTAGAAGATTTTTTGTTTAGATTATTTATCAAAAAAAAATATTTTAGGAAAAGTTACGATAAAAAGACACAACCGTAGAATATATTTTTCAGATTTTTATTATTATAGAAATTTTATTTACCAGTTAATATATATGAATCAATTTAAATGCCATCTATGGTATATATTTATAAACTTAAATAATAATAATTTATTTATTTATTTATTATTTGTATCAGTGGTGTATGTGTCGACGTAACTGTTCCAAATGCTTCGATATATATATCGATTCGAATATATTCTGCTTAAGATTTGGCATTGTATGCTTCCAAATGCATGGACCACATGCATAGATTCATAATCAGAACTATATTAAGTGACACACGGGATGTGCTGACCCATGGGGATAAAACATGGGTATTTATGGAGATGCTAAATTCTTGATTTTACAATTGGGATAATATATTTGATTAGTAAAAAATTAGATAGACAAGAAGAATAAAGTGGGAAGAAGAATGTGGGTGCGATTTTGGGTACCAAAGAGAAATGGAAACAAAGAGGCAAACAAATCTAAATGGGCATCTAATCATATTCCAGAATTTGCAATTTATCTCTACCCACTCATATTTTGGACTGAAAATTTTAATTAATGGTTTCGTGGTTGAAACTAACACATATATATACAACCGACTTTTATTCCATAATTCATAAAATGTTAAACATGTTCAGATTAAAAGTATACAGTATGACCTCTTACATTGAGATAATATATATACTCCAATTACTTACCACTTAGTTGAGTGATATTCAAACAAATAACTTCACAATATGATGGAGAATTATTTCCTTAATTAAGATGCTCACTGTACCTCATTCATCAAATATATTTCATTTTAAAGTATTTATCATTGACTTTTTAGCATTTTACTCTGTTTCAATATTTTCAACTCTTAATTTTTTTCATTTTTTGTTGTAGAACTTCTGAGTTCATTTCATTACCAAATGTGAACATAATCGTTGAGCAGGATTTATACATCGAAGAGGGAATTGATATAGAATTGAGAAATAAATGAGTATACTTCCTTGTTTTGCAAGGATGTCCGCCACATGGTTGACCTCTCTATCTCTCCCCACATGATTGCAAACAATCGAAGAGAAATGAGATGCCTATAAGTGAATATCTTCCATTATTCCTTCCATATATCAAAACATTAAAAAGGAAAAAAAATAATCAAACCAAAACTGAGCCGCAATATGGATTGTTAATTCTCTTCTTACTTTTTCCTGTGTCATTCTCCTATTTCATATTATATTTTATAGAATATATCATTTGTGTTAACACGATTTTCCCGTGTCAAAGTTTTATAATTTGACGAGATAAAGGCTTGCAAAAGATATGAGGAATAAATGAAGAGAAACATAAAATAAAGTTTAGATTCCACCGGCCAAAGCTTTAATTTGGAGTACGTAAATGAACAGAAGACGCTATAAAATTATGGGATCTGGAAAAGCGAAATGGGTCTCTTTTGTTTGCCTCTTCCTCCGCTAAAAGATATTAACAGTCGTAGATATGATTCATTCAAGTAAAGGTTCACAATGTTGTACGTTCACGTTACATATTTATTTCTTGATAAGAAATTATATATGTAATTAATGGCTAAATAATAAGAACATTGATCGTATTGGCTAAAATACAATTGAAGCCAATAGAGAAATCTTTGTGCCAAATAATCATCGACAACGTACAGCCTGGAAATATGAGCTGCTTTAACATGATTTAACTTAAGCTTGAATCCGTTCTAAGTAATAACTTTTCAACTGTAAAACTAATTTGTTCCATAAACATATTCTATTTTTTTCTATTAGATCGTTTGTTGAAACGTTCAAACCAAAGTGAGTTTATCTGAAACGATCCAGTTTTGTTTGGTTGTTTTTGTTGAATATCCGATATAATAACACACCAATAAGAAAGCTACCGATCTTTGTAATGAATGACCATATATACCAAATGACTAGTTTACGAACTGTTCAAAGTGTCGTAACACGAACTATTGATGATTTGATGGTCAAAGATTAAGCTCAAACAGGAGATTCTAACTTTAAATTAACATATATAAAACTTGTTTTCACTAAAAAAAAGAAAGCAAAAAGAAACAAGTATATTAGTTTTACAAAAGTGTTGAAAAAGAGAATTGCTTTTATAAATAATGAAGTTTGACTGATACATACTAATACAATGCACGTAGATCAATCATAGATAACATATGCATAAGCATTTATATAATCAAAAGTTTTGATTTCTACTTTTTTCAAGCAAAGCAACAACGGTGCACCCTTCTTTTCTCGTCGTCTTTGCTCTTTTCTGTGACCAAAAAATTATTCTTTTTCTTCTCTCTTTTATTTTTTAATTGGTAATAAGACATATAACAACTTCTAGCTTTAAATTTTTTTAATTGTGTAACGTTTCGGTAGCAAACACATTCCCATATTATAGAAAAAGGTGTATGCATGTTTACGCGCTTTTTCTCCATCTTTATTATAATAATCTTTTTAAAGAAAAAGAATAAAGATATGTTAGATCTTTGATATTTGTTTGTTTCCATGACGAGTTCTAGTATATCATCTCATCTTTAATACATTAAGATTAATGTTTTAGATAATCGAATATCTTCAGTAAACAAAAATGTCTAGTGATCAAAACATTTTATCCACCAGAGAGTTGAAAAGAAAATATAAGAAAACAAGTCTCAAACTCGATAGATCAAAGTTATAATTCTCTTTTCAAATGAGTTATGAGATATGGATCGTTAACTTTAGTTCTGATATATGCTGGAATTATCTATGAATCTAATGAAATATCTAATGGATGTATTAAGATATTGACATGTAACGTAAAGGTTATGAGATGATTGAATAGAAAGATTCATGCGTGTGTCAAGAAAACACTTGATGATCAAAAGCAAAATCTCCATTCTTCATAAAAATGAATTATGGAAACCAATTTGTCCATTTCGCGGCTGTAACATCGTTTTCTTTACTACTGCAGATGATCGATGAAAAAAGCACAAGGATATTATATAAAGTATAAGTGTTTTGGTCAAAGAATCCTTTAAAAAACATAAATATCTGAGAATAACATAAACATCTATGACTCTTTTGTAAGTGCCCAATAATTTTATGAAAAAAAATTCCAATTATTTGGGTAATCTTGTCGAGTTTATCTTTCAAATAATTGAAGTATATCTTATGGTACAGTAAAGTACTCAGAAAGATGAATGATAGGCAAGTTAATTAGGAATCAAAATCGAAAGATATGATTTTGTCCGATCATAGTATATTTTTTGGTTTGTTTTTTCATATCTAAAAGATTATAAGCTTTTTTGAACCGGGATAAAATTATACTCTCATGTAACGCTACCGTTGGTATTATATAGGTGCCTCAACATCTTCGTTAACAATCACTTCGTTAATTATTGGTAAACTATCAAAACTTGTTGCGTCGGTCACGCCAGAGATGTTAGATTTTTGTAGACTTATACATCATATCTTTGGATTTTTAACCTGAGTTAATGACTCTATGCCCTAGGTAACACGTACGATCTTATGATCCAATCCTGAAACGGCATCGGTTTGATGGCATAAAAGAACACAAAGTTTGTATGGGCTTATGTGCAAGTCTTGTTTGGATTTAAGTTATCTAGGCTTGTAACCCAATAAACCGAATTTTTTGGGCCCTAAAGAAACCCACAAGCATTATTGACAAATGAATTGATTATATCTCTATTGAACTTGAACTGGGTGCCGTTTGGTTTTACTTTTTTTTGTTCGTTCAATTTAGTTCGATATACAATTCGATTGGTTCGGTTCAAGTCTGGTTTATCCCGTACCGGAATACTTGCCACTAAAGACTCTTTAGCCATTTATCCCGAATTGGAGAAAGTCAAAAAGACAAATTAGAAAAATGGAGCTCTTCATCTTCATCTTCATCTTCATCTTCCTCTCTATCTTCATCTTCTTCCCCAAGAATTCTTCTTCAGAATCCGATTTCGACTCGTATCCGATCGTCGGAAGCTTACCTGGTTTAGTGAAAAACCGTCACCGATTCCTCGACTGGACGGTGGAGACTCTGTCTCGATGCCCAACCCAAACGGCGATTTTCCGGCGACCAGGGAAGCTACAATTCGTCATGACGGCGAATCCAGCGAACGTCGAGTATATGCTCAAAACGAAGTTCGAGAGTTTCCCTAAAGGCGAGCGGTTCATCTCGATTCTTGAGGATTTTCTCGGCCGCGGGATTTTTAACTCCGACGGTGAGATGTGGTGGAAACAGAGGAAGACGGCGAGTTACGAATTCAGTACTAAATCTCTCCGTGAATTCGTTATGAGCAACGTTACCGTCGAAGTCAACACTAGGTATCATGAGTCATGACTTCAATTTTCAATTTCTATTTCGATTTTAGCCGCTGAGATTTTTCTCCTTCCAGGCTTGTTCCGGTGTTAGCAGAAGCTGCAACCGCCGGAAAATTTATAGATCTTCAAGATATATTGGAGCGATTCGCGTTCGATAACATCTGTAAATTAGCTTTCAACGTTGATTCGGCTTGCCTCGGCGACGACGGAGCCGCCGGTGTTGACTTCATGCGGGCCTTCGAGACGGCGGCGGCGATCATCTCGCGACGGTTTCAGTCTGTGGTTTCGTATTCGTGGAAGATTAAGAAGAAGCTCAACATTGGATCAGAGAGAGTTCTGAGAGAATCAATCGTGACTGTTCATAAATTCGCAGACGAGATCGTGCGTAACAGGATTGATCAAGGAAGATCAAGTGACAAGAAGGAAGATTTGCTTTCTAGATTTATGAGCAACGAGGAGATGAATTCGCCGGAGATGCTTCGTGACATTGTCATAAGCTTCATCCTCGCGGGACGAGACACGACTTCCTCTGCTTTGAGCTGGTTCTTTTGGTTACTCTCTGTGCATCCAGAGGTGGAAGATAAGATTCTACAAGAGCTAAACTCGATTCGAGAGCGAACAGGGAAGCGAATCGGGGAAGTTTACGGGTTTGAAGATCTCAAACTGATGAATTATCTGCACGCGGCGATAACCGAATCTTTAAGATTGTATCCGCCTGTGCCAGTGGACACAATGAGTTGTGCTGAGGACAATGTGTTGCCTGATGGGACATTTGTAGGGAAAGATTGGGGAATAACCTATAACGTGTTTGCGATGGGGAGGATGGAGAGTATTTGGGGGAAAGATTGTGATCGGTTTGATCCTGAGAGGTGGATTGATGAAACTAATGGTGGTTTTAGAGGTGAGAATCCTTACAAGTTTCCTGCGTTTCACGCGGGACCAAGGATGTGTTTAGGGAAGGAGATGGCTTATATTCAGATGAAATCGATAGTCGCTGCGGTTTTAGAGAGGTTTGTGGTTGAGGTTCCGGGGAAGAAGGAGCGTCCCGAGATTCTCTTGTCGGTGACGCTTAGGATCAGAGGAGGTTTGTTGGCGAGGGTACAAGAGAGATCTTGAGTTACTTGTTGTAGAAGCAATCTTTGGTTTGCTCTTCTCATATCTTAGAGTAGTGTCCATATTTTACTGTAAATAAACACGTTTTTACTGGATTATCGAAATACAATCTCCCGCGTGACGTAGGAGAAGTGTGACCACACTGAGCTCGTCAAACGCTCGGTCTCATCTTTTAAGTTTTCGTTTCATTTGTGTGTGCCTTCGTGAGAGGTGTGAGCTTTCTTCTTGACTAAATCTCGAACAAATCTTGGACATTCAAAAAGCATTCCTCGCATCTGCAGATTCCTTCGGCTCTATCCTCTCACATATTGGCATAACGAATTCAAAACTTTTAGCAATCAATATCCTAGCTTAGCTTTCAAAATTTGCTTAACAGAAACAGAAGACCATACCACTTGGAGAATCAATGGTGATTATATAAGTTGAAATGAGATAAAATGTCATTATCTACTAAGGTTATTATTTCACCGATGGCAAACACGAAGAAAAACGAATGATTTTTTGCTTACTAAGAGAATTTTATAATTGTTGAAAGAAAATATTATTTTGACAAAAAAAATCAATATTTGATCAGAAAACTACACATTATCAAATAATTGTGTTGTAACAAAATACTAAGATTTAAAACTCAAATAGAAACGAAATACTAGCAAAAAGAATCAACAAGTGCAGGTTTTTTTTGTTACAATGAAATGAAAAAAAAAAAACTTTGAAATGATTAAAAGACTGGAAGAACTAATATGTTTGCAAACTAAACCAATCTATTTTTAGGCCGGGTAGCAGCAAATTGTTGTGGACCAACTTTTACTTTTCAGAAGAACAATTTGCAGCTCACAAAACCATATACTAAGATTCTAAATTTTATGAAAAGTGAACCGAAAATAACAGTTTTGTCCAGACGAAATCACTGATTACTGGATTAGTCATTAGTGAGTGAGTGATTACAATTTGTGTTGCTCAAATCAGCGATCACACCGGACCGGTCATACCGATTTTAACCCTAAATTACAAATTTTTGGCCTGGTTTTTGGATAGTAAACAGTGAGAAAACCAAAGCAACTCACCAAATCTATCTATCTTTCTCCTTCGTCGGGCGACTACGTCTTTCTTCTTCCTTCGCTGTCTTTGTCGCAAATCAGATTTTTACCAAATTACAATTTTTGAGTTTCCGTTCCCTTTCGATTGAAGCTCTCGCAGCCTCTTCGTTCTCTCTCTATTGGTTAGATCTTCAGCTCGATTATCTTGTTGTTTTTTTAGATGGTGACCATTTCTATGCGTTAAGGATCACGCTTGATGATTATATGACCTTTTTTTTTTTTTAATTCCGTATACTAATTTAGGGGTTTCATTCTACATTTCGTGTATTAAGCTTTGATCTAACGAATGCAGAAAAATTCTCACTGCGAGATAGGGTTTTTGGATTCGTTGATTGTGGATCCTATTTCGTGACATTGTTGATTTGGTTATATATTAGTGTTAAAATTGTTTGTATTTTGAATATTTTTTTCATGTTGTTTTGCTCAGGTTTCTGATTATATGTTTATTTCTGTAAATCCTTCCTCTTATGGCTCTCGGAATCCTCAAAGATGATTTGTTTTTTCTAGTTTTGGCTCATCGCTTCGTCTCCTTGTTTTGCTGGTAGGCTATATAGCTCTCCTTGATTGATTGTTTTGCTTGTCGATAAAACTTGTCAAAATTTTGGGTTCTGGGAGATCATCGTTTCAGTTACTGCTATTTGTTTGATGAACATCTAATTGATTTATCTTTCTAAATACTGTTAATTTCTATCTTCCAAGTCTTCTTACCTGCTTATTTGTATCAACCAAGATTTTGTTGCATTGAGTATTATACATTCTTCTCGAGTAGTTACTACATCAAATAGCCTTAACGATGATATAATAGCATCATGCCATCATTTGCTTGTTGTATTTGATTGAGTGGTTTATTCTTAATCTTGTCCTCTTATTTTTCTCGTTGATAATGCTCGTCTGTCAGAATGATGGAGGCTAAACCAAAAAGGAGGATTGTTACAGAGAATGGAGATACAGGGGAGGATTTAGTTCTTGCAACATTGATTGGAAACGGTGATGATGTGGGTCCTCTTGTTAGGCATGCTTTTGAAATGGGACGGCCTGAGCCTCTCGTTCATCAGCTCAAAAATGTGGCAAGGAAGAAGGAAGCTGAAATCGAGGATCTTTGCAAGACCCACTATGAAGAATTCATTGTTGCAGTTGATGAGCTCCGTGGTGTGCTGGTTGACGCTGAAGAGCTTAAGAGTGACCTTGCAAGTGACAATTTCCGCTTGCAAGAGGTGGGTAGTGCCTTATTGGTAAAGCTGGAAGAGCTTCTCGAGTCTTATGCAATCAAAAAGAATGTAACCGAGGCTATTAAAATGTCGAAGATCTGTGTTCAAGCACTGGAGCTGTGTGTTAAATGTAACAGCTACATATCTGAAGGCCAGTTTTACCATGCCCTGAAAACCATGGATTTGATTGAGAGGAGCTACCTGAAGCTTATCCCACTTAAAGTTCTGAAGTTGGTAATAGAGAGAAGAATCCCAGTGATCAAATCACACATTGAGAAAAAAGTGTGCAGCCAATTTAATGAATGGCTTGTTCACATTAGGAGTTCCTCAAAAAATATTGGACAGACTGCTATTGGCCTCACTGCTTCAGCTCGCCAGAGGGAAGAAGAAATGCTGGAACGTCAGAGGAAAGCAGAGGAACAAAACACAGGGGGTTTGGGAGAATTGGCATACACTTTAGATGTTGAAGACTCGGAACAAGATTCTGTTTTAAAGTTTGATCTGACACCTCTGTATCGAGCTTATCACATCCACACTATTCTTGGAGTCCCAGAACGATTCCGTGACTATTACTATGAGAATAGGCTACTGCAGCTCAAATCAGATCTGCAGATCTCTTATACACAGCCATTTGTGGAATCATACCAAACATTTCTAGCCCAGATTGCAGGGTATTTCATTGTGGAGGATCGGGTGATTAGGACAGCTGGAGATTTCTTGTTGGCTGATCAAGTTGAGACAATGTGGGAAACAGCCATTTCCAAAATTGTAGCGGTATTGGAGAACCAATTTGCCAGAATGGATTCGCCTACTCATCTGCTTTTGGTGAAAGATTATGTAACTCTCCTTGGCACAACCCTTAGACAGTACGGTTATGAAGTGGGTCCAGTTCTTGATGCCCTTGACAAGAGCCGAGATAAATACCACGAGCTTCTTCTTGAAGAGTGTCGAAGGCAAATCGTGACTGCTATTACAGAGGACACTTATCAGCAGATGGTAATCAAGAAGGAAGCTGACTATGAAAACAATGTATTGTCGTTTAATCTTCAGACCTCAGACATTATGCCGGCTTTCACATACATTGCACCCTTCTCTTCTATGGTGCCTGATGTTTGCCGCATCATCAGGTCATACATAAAAGGATCTGTTGATTACTTGTCCTATGGAGTGAACACTAATTTCTTCAGTGTTCTGAGGAAGTACCTCGACAAAATCTTGATTGACATATTGAACGAAGTTATCCTCGAGACGATTAGCAACAATTCAATTGGTGTTTCTCAAGCTATGCAGATTGCAGCGAACATATCTTTTCTCGAAAAGGCCAGTGACTATTTTCTCCGGCATGCAGCTCAACTTTGTGGAATCCCAAGCCGATCAGTTGAGAGGCCTCAAGCTAGTTTAGCTGCAAAGGTTGTCCTCAAAACCTCAAGAGATGCAGCCTATCTTGCTTTGTTGAATGTGGTTAACACCAAGTTGGACGAGTTCATGAAGCTCACAGAAAACGTTAATTGGACTACAGAGGAAATGCCACAAGGGCCGCACGAGTACATAAACGAGGTTGTTATATACCTTGAGACTGTTATGTCAACGGCACAACAGATCCTCCCAATGGATGCTTTATACAAAGTTGGAGTTGGGGCTCTCGAGCATATCTCAAACTCCATTGTCTCTACATTCCTCAGCGATAGCATCAAGAGATTCAATGCTAATGCAGTCTCGGCCATTAACCATGACCTGAGAGTGATAGAAAACTTTGCTGATGAGAGATATCACTCAAGTGGGTTAAACGAGATCTACAAAGAAGGAAGCTTTAGAAGCTATCTGGTTGAAGCTAGGCAGCTGATAAATCTCTTGTCGAGTAGCCAACCCGAGAACTTCATGAACCCGGTGATCAGAGAGAGGAACTACAACACTTTGGATTACAAGAAAGTGGCTACGATCTGTGAAAAGTTTAAGGATTCTGCAGACGGGATATTTGGAAGCCTGGCAAATAGAAACACAAAGCTGACAGCTAAGAAGAAATCCATGGACATGCTCAAGAAGAGACTCAAGGAATTTAACTGATTCTCTATAAAACCCTAGTAGGTCCTGACCTCCCACTCACATCATCATCATTTAGCTTTTACTATTCCCTAAATTTGCTTCTTCTGGTTAACCTCTAATCTTGTTTATGTCTTTCTTTTTATCTGTTTCTGTGACCCAATTTATTAATCAATTTCAGATTTGTCCTAATCGACAAAAATCATCTCTATGGCTCAGGATTAATCTTTTGTGTAGAATGAATTCATAATCTAAGCTAAAAGGCGTTTTAGATTGTAATTTGACAAAAGTTGTAATCTTTTGAATCTCTAACAAGCATGGATCGGAGGGTATTTTCGCATTATATCTAAAATGAGTTAAATGCCATTAAAAGGTTGTGTGGACCGAAGACTCCATTTGTCTTCCAAGTTTTGCCTTATCCAAGTGACATCAAAACCCGACACTTTCAACCTCTCAAAAAGAAAAATCCAAACTTCAGCTTTGTATTCCGACAAAAAATGGCGACTGCGTCTCTAGTTCCGACATCTAAAATCTTCTCTTCCTCTCCGAAATGTCCAGCTTCGAATAAAGCAAGGAGCGGCGTAACTGTTGCATCGTCGCAACAACAACAACAACCAAGGAGAGAGCTGCTACTGAAATCTGCGGTGGCGATTCCGGCGATTCTGCAATTGAAGGAAGCTCCGATCTCAGAGGCGCGTGAAGTGGAAGTTGGATCGTACTTACCTCCATCTCCGTCTGATCCTTCCTTCGTCCTCTTCAAAGCCAAACCTTCCGATACTCCTGCTCTCCGCGCAGGTGATGCCTAATCCCATTCTTCGTGCTCTGCATTGTCCCTTAACTTAATGAATTTGATTTCATGCTAAACAAAGTTTTGTTGCGTAATTTAGTTAATGTTGGTGAATTACTCAGTTCAGTTTTGGTTTATTCACAACATTACCATTTGATATGATTTTGGTTTGAAGAGTTTTAGTTTGGTTCTGTTTTTATTTCCATTTCTTCGTGCTCGAGTATGGTGGATTGGTTTTATTAACTTTTAAATTAATGATCTTTGAAATCTAGTCTGGTTGCAGGAAATGTTCAGCCCTATCAGTTTGTTCTACCGCCGAATTGGAAACAGTTGCGAATAGCCAACATTTTGTCTGGTAATTACTGCCAACCAAAATGCGCAGAACCATGGATCGAAGTGAAGTTTGAGAACGAGAAGCAAGGCAAAGTTCAAGTAGTCGCATCTCCTTTGATCCGCTTAACCAACAAACCAAATGCAACCATCGAAGATCTTGGTGAGCCCGAGAAAGTGATTGCTTCCCTTGGTCCCTTTGTCACCGGAAACTCTTATGACTCTGATGAACTTTTGAACACTTCAATCGAAAAGATTGGAGATCAAACGGTAATTACACAACAAGCGGCTGTTTCTCTGCCTGATCAATCGTTGAGGAAAGTTTCTGATTATTTTTTGGTTTATGTCTTCTTGTGTTTTTGTGACAGTACTATAAGTATGTGTTGGAGACGCCATTTGCGCTCACGGGAAGTCACAATCTTGCAAAAGCGACAGCCAAGGGAAACACGGTGGTTCTGTTTGTTGTGAGTGCTACTGATAAGCAATGGCAGAGCTCACAGAAGACTCTTCAAGCCATTCTTGATTCTTTTCAACTGTAAATCCTGAGTTATTGTTGAGACTCTGGACACAACAAACCAAAGAGCAAACAGTATGTCTGAAGTGAGTGTCTGTGTGTAGTACAATTAACTCGGATTCTTTTCTACTGTAAATTCGAGCTATGACTCGGAGTTGCATAGTTTTTTACTATTTGTTTTGCTTTGCGATCGAGACAGATCTCAGTGACATTTTGCTCAGCATGTCTCTACTCTAATCGTCAAACATTAGACAATGAATAGGCCTGATGTAAAACTTTCTCGAGTTATAAAAGACTACAGGGTTAGGATTTCTATATTTGATTCAAAAAACGAACAACGGTACAAGATGTTACTTAGATTCTGACACATTGTGTGGAAACTCCCTTCTTTTTATGGTTTCTACGTACAGAGGAAGTCAAGTGGTCACGAGATGAGGGACTTCAGGTTGTGGAAGAACGCATGAGTATGTAACATACTTCACACCGTCCACAAGCAAGACTATAAAAACTTGGGACAGTGATTTTGTTCCTCCCATCATCCCATCGATGTCTCCATCAGTGCCTTCTCTGGGATCAACAAGCACAGAAACCACCATTGACGAGGAAGGCTTGGTGTCCTGGAAGTTCTCGTTGCTTGAGCTGTTATGATCTTTGGTTAGATTAAAATCAGATACCCGAAGCCCACCACGGAGGATTCTTCTGTTCTTTTTCCCCTTGTGTGTATCAGTGGTGTTCTCAGACTGTTGAATAGGTGGAGAAGCAGGAATGATGGCGCCTGAGGTTGTGGAGACATCAAACTGACACACTTTGGTGCACATCCCCGAACTGAACATTGGCCCTATTAGTGGATACATTTAAGAAAAAATAGGTGTTATTATATGCAAAATGCAAATGCAAATGCAAACAATTCAATTCACTATTCTAGCTAAAAGACTGCTCTTTATGTCTCAAGGGGAGAATCAGTAACATAAAAAAACTTGTGATTACCTGCACCACCTTCATGAAACCATCGCTGCATTTTACCATTGGCTGCTGTTGATTGGAGTTCTTCTTTTGAAGCATCATCAGAGCCAGAAGATGACAGGGCTTTCCGCTTTTCGCTATAGAGGTGCTTAAACATATCCTTGGTACTTGTGGAGTCAGGTAAAGGCAATGCAGGAGAAATCCCATTAGTGGTAGTGGCTACACCGATTTTCCCTTCACCGTTTGTCGTTTCAGAAGTCATGGCTTCCTCACTCGCCAAAACTGAATGAATAATCAAGTTTCCATCAATCTTCACAAGCTTTTGATTTCTCGGAACAAAGAGAGATGCAACTAGAGGTTCACTACTATTTCGAGGAGGCACTGAGTTCTCTGTAGCAGATACGTTTCTTCCCACTTTTTGATCAGAATCTTTCCCAGAACGTGTTCTATTCCTATGATCAGACACATCCAAGTGGCTATTAACATCCAAAACTCTTCCTCTAGACTGATCATAAACCCGGTCAGTAAACTTGTACTCCCCATAGCTAATGTTCACAATGGGAGCCAATTCACCATACAAAATTAGACAAAACAGAAGACCAAGAACACTAAAACTAGCAACCTTGTTGAACTTCTTCACCTTAGCCACAGATTGTTGTGGTTTCAACCGAGGAATAGGAAGCAAAGCCACTTGAGAACCTTGCGGTTTAACCATATAAGCCGGACACGGCATCCATTGATAAGGCACAGGATACATTACAGGCCGTTGATGAAGTGGCCGATACATGCCACTTCCAGAGCCCACCTGCTGCCTCAAAGTGACATTCTCAGCCATGAAGTAAGACATCTTACTGCTCAAATCCGTGATAGTGGAATGCATATTCTTAACTTTATCTTCAATCTCCTCCACGTAATGTTTCTTCCTCTGTCTTGAAAGGTGAGCACTTTCACGGTTTTTAATCAGTCTCACGTTCCTCTTCTCATCATCTTCTGTGACAACACTTGCAAAACCATCTTGATCCAATCTCCTGTACTTATAGTTCCTCAATTCGTGGATCGTAACTTGTTCAATCTCTTTTTTCCTCTTCGTAATTGATGACGTAATAGCTTCTTCCTCCAGCTTAAGTTTCTGATGGAACACCATATTTACCGATCCAGGTGACGTCGACGCATTTGTAGCTTTCAAGATATCAGAGACGCAATTCGCCGACTCTTGAGTCGATAAACCCAAGCTTTGTACAGTACCGGAGCAATCAGAATCCCTAGGCGATTCCTGATTGTAGCAGCTTGAAGTAGATATTAACACGCCATTCGTATCCGTCTCCGCGTCTTTGTTACCACAATCGCCTGAAAATTCCAACGCCGGCGTAAAATCACCGGACATCTCTCGATTCGTAGCGTCAACAGGAATGAGGAACGATTCATTCTCAGAAGGAAAGTAAAGGTCTACGACACTGTCTTCCAAAGTCAACTCGAAGTCTCCGTCAATGAAAAACCTCAGATCGGAGATCGTGTTCCCAAGTAGAGCCTGACCGGAGCTAGAATTGCAGAAATTATCATCTGAAAGAGGAGGGATCGCGATGGAATCGAATTCGGAAGAGAAACTAAGATAAGTGTCAGTAGTCTCCTTCGCAACTGGTTCCGCCATTGTTGGAAAGCTTTAAGGTTTAGAGTTACTAAATTAGGGAAGAAGAAGAAGAAAGAGCCAAGGACGTTGCGTCTCCTTCTTCTCCCACTTCGGCGCGTGGATTTCACTCAAGATCGTATCAATGCATTGAATGGTAAAAAGTGTAATAGACGCACCTTTAGCGGAGCGTGGCGAGATTGGAGTGCATGTTGTAGCACGTTGACTGTATTTAAGTTGGAATGGTGCTCTTTAACGGCTTTTTCTAATTTGCATTTTTATCTTTGGGATATTGGATCGTAAAAACATTTCTTTTCTGTATTTTATATTCAATCTTTCCAACTCTGTGTCATTTTGGAGTCTCTTTGCCGTCACGCATGCCTAGCATCATTATTATTGTATGTTGTAGAGCTTACTTTTTTTGGATCAGCTTTAAAAATCAGACGACCAAGATGAATCTTTCAAAATTTGGATCGTATCTTGTATATCATAATATTATCCATGAGATGGAATGATGGATGCTAGATAGGTGTCTTTGTACAATATTTGGTGTTAGTGACATAATTTAACCTTACCCGAATATAGGATAAAACCATAACCTGAAAACCCACAACGACACCTACTTTGTAATAGGCTAAATATGTAGCCTCTGTTTTTATCATTACATATTGACGTATCAATAAAAAAGATTAATGGAACTTTTTAACTAATGATCTAGTACTACAAACACATTGTGTTCTCGACATGATCAGGAACAGTCCATATAAAAATAGAGTTGTAACGCGTTCTATCCTTCGGAAAAGTACCTTCGAGGTCAACACACCTCATACATACAGTTCCGCTTCGGATCATAACATAAGACATGTAACATGTCATAATAGGGGTACCTCCACTGGAAAAAAAATGATCTCACCACCACGAGTAGCACCATAGATGCGCATTATGCGCCAATTTCGAAAACCCTGCATCTCGGAAAAGAAAACCATGGACCATCCTTGTGTCTCCTTCTCAGCAGCATCCATAACCCAAATTTCCATGCCTTTCTCGCAACACACGAATCCTAACTTCCCTTGGTAGTTTATCAGAGCCGAAACTTGATCCATCAATGTTGTTGGAGCCTCGACATGATAAAATTTCTCATACCTAACATCAAAACTCATCAATATAAATCTAGAACTAGAGTTATATCTTTTAGTCATTGCTCGGTAATAGATAGCCCCATTGATGCAAACTGCACCTTGAAATGGAACGTGAGATCCAACACCTTGGAGGTCCCTCCACTGCTTCGTCTTGGGATCTCCCAACGTGAAAACTTGACAAGCATGCTTCATATAGTCTGATGATAGAAACAATACTTTGTATTGATTCTCGAGAGGGTCGTATCCAAAGAAGCAAGTGCAAGTGTGCATCATCTCTGGTAAGTGAAATAACTACCTTAAAAGCAGACAAACAACAAATCAAGCCGCGAACGTATTGCTGCAATCTCCCAGGGATTTGATAGTACTGCTTCTTTGTGAGTATTTGGAGGGCAAGTAGACGACAAGGCTAAGAAACATTCCACGTAGGGGCCTAAAGCGAAGTCGAAGATGAAACGTGCATCAAGAGGAGGCTGAGTCAAAGATCGAGTCACTATCGACTCTATGAAGTACTTGGAATAGGGTCTCTTGCAAAACTAACCATTTTGGAAAAAGTAATTAATAAGTATATAGCACCATAGTGTAAGAAATTAAGTAAATAACATAAAAAAAAAAAAAAAAAAACACTTAATGTGTGAGATTATAAAGATATTTATTTGCAATTAAAAGGAAAATACAAAATAAAAAAGAAGAGAAAATATGAAGTTTCCTTTCCCTCTCGTTTGCTTTGGCCTTCCCGAGAGAGAGATAAGATTTGCAGCTTAAGGTGTTTTCCTCTTCTCGTTTGGTCTCACCCCGCCCTCAATATGCTCCGATTTGGATTCACCTCTTCCTCTTGATTTTCCTTCTTCTCTTTGCTGCGGAGAGAAAAGGAACCAAGGGTTAAGCAAGCAAGAGACGCGGCGAGGTAATAGAGAAATCTATCCCAGAACTCTCTAGAAACATCCATTCCCTTTTCTCATGGACGCAGCGTCGCCGGAAACCGCCGTGGGAACCGGTGGTGCGGTTATGGGAGATAATGGATTTAATGTGGATCCTTTTCTGGTTGAGGCTTTGCAGAACCCTCGTCATCGTCTAACGAGTAAGCTCCGTTTCTTTTGTTTGATTCTCTGATTCGTGTCGTAAAACCTTATGTCCTGAAATTAGAGCCATTTTTTGTCATGTGGATAAACAAATTTGTTTTTTTGCTTGGTGGTTTATCTGAATTTAGCTGGGCAGTTAGGTTAATTTAACCGCAATTTGGGGATTTTGCGTTTAGGAACTTGCTCTCTTCTTAGATTTGCGGTTATGTTGGTGCCCATTTTCTCTCTACTGTATAATCATGGTTAATGTTATCAAAGCTGTAAACTTTTATACTATCCATGGTGTTCAACATTTTTAACAAGGAAAGTGATTTATAAACTAGGCTTTGCATCAGTAGCGTTACTTAATATACTGGTTTTAGATTTTCAACTCTGTTTTTTTCTGCTAGTAGCTTAGCTTTTGTGTTGTTATCTTTTGTGTTTCTTGTTACTTAATATACTAACCTATGGTCTTTAACTCGGGTACATGTTTGAGTTTTATCTCCTTTATATCTGGTTCTGCTGGCAGTAGCTTGGCTATTGTGTGGTTATCTGGTTCTCCTGGTGGTGTCCTCGTTTAATGATCATCGAACTTTTTGTGCAACTGTAGCTAAGCCTTGGTTCTTTTTTCTTGTTATGTCAGTTTTGCGGATGGAATTTGATGTTCAAAGGTTGTTGCAGAACCCTGAACAGCAGCAGTTTGAGTTCCAGCATTTTCCTACTTCGTATCTTCGTCTTGCAGCCCATCGTGTTGCTAACCACTATGGACTAGCTACAGCGGTTCAAGACGGTGGTGCAGATGGAAATGAAAACAGAATCCTTGTGACGAAAACAGCAGAGAGCAGATTTCCTGCTGTTCGGTTGTCTGAAATCCCGGTGGCTAAACCATCAGAAAATGGTAAATTTGAGCGCATGAAAGTTTCCATCAAGACTCGACCTTCTAAAGGATCTGGTTATGGCCCTGATGAACTGGAAAAGAAACGTGGTCCTCTTAGAAGTGTTGAAGAGAGGAAAGAAGAGTATGACAGGGCTCGAGAGCGCATATTTAGTGGTCTTACAGGTCTTAATTTTGATGACTCTTCATCTGAAACCCAGGTGTATGGGAGGAATACAAGTCTTAACAGAGATGACAAGCAAGAATCTAAGAATGCTTACGTTGAGGTCGGGAAGAACTTAAGCCTGAGGGAAAGTGGTCCAGCATCTCGTGTTGCAATTTTTAGAGACAGAGAGAAAGATCGGTTTGACCCTGATTATGACCGCAGATACGAAAGGTGTGTGAACCATCTGTTAGTTTGCTGGCAAAACCATTACTATACTAGCAAAGAGCAATGGTCAGCTTCATACATGATGGTTGATGATAATTGTGTGTGTGAATGCAGGTACATTAGGAGCCTTCCGGTGAATCAGAATTTTAATCTACCACCCTTCAACATTCAGCAAATGCCGACACCATACTACGAAATGGGATTCACTGGATATAACCAAATTCCAAGTACTCCTGCTTCCCTTGGCTTTGGGCCTCCTTCAAGCTCTATCATGAGTCCCTATGTCACGACAATGGATGCAATGTATATGCAGTGGCCTAATGCAGCTATGATGTATGCTCATCCGTATGAGCAGTTGAGGAATGGCTCTCTTCAGGTAAATAACATTTGATTTTTCTCCCGTCCTTTACTCTGTTTGAAATTGTGATCATAGAATGAAAACTTGTGTCTCCAAGTAAAACAACTATGCGCATAATAAGAACATACATTGAACTTTTTCCACCCACATGTTCAATATTTGCATATGTATAGCTGAGATTTCGTTAAGAGAAATGGATTTCTATTAAAGCTCTTCCAAGAAAAACAAATGAGAGAACAAGTGAGTTTGTTTGGTGCCTTGATTCCAATGGTTAATATATAGTTGTCTTGTCTGAAAGCAGTTGTAACTTGTATCTCCAGGCACAGTTCGTTCAACAACCCTTGAGCTTCGACTACATGCAGAACCACTAGGTGCTTGTCTGTTTGTCAATTTTATCTCTGTTTACCAGTTTTTTTTTTTTAGAACCTAGGGACTGTTGTAATGGAAATTTTGGAGTTGTAATGTCAGAACTCAGAACTCAGAATGAAGATACCGTTTTGTTCCTTTTACGATCATCAGATTATGTCTGTTATGGAAACCAATGAACTACTTTTGTGGGTTATATCATCATCGAAATTCTCTGTTTTAAACAGAGTTACTGTCATGACGGTGGCTGCAAAGCTGTCTTTTGGGTTTGCACTGCACGAGATACGAATCAGTCTTTCATATCTTTACATCATGTTATTTGTTCTGTTGATTCATACAAATTTGTGAGACGCAACAAAAACAATAGCTAATTTAAACAAACTGAATACGTATGTTAATGATGAAGAATTGCCCAAGTTTGCTGGTTTCAACATTTGTTTACAAACCAATGTGGCGGCGAAGAAACATAGCAACGGATTTCATTGGCGTCCTGGAAAAATAATAGCATCAAAGTGAGTAACTTACAACTTCAAATAAACTGAACAGATTGGATAAAGATTCATTACCATAGATGTCGGCTTTTGTTTTCTGGTTGTGTAACCTCCTCAGCTCTTTGTGGATCTGTATGGACAAGTCTTTGGAATTTTTCAGACAGGGCTTCGTAAGACTGAATCTCTGTTGGTTCTACTTGGCTAATCGCAGCTTTTAAATGTCGCATGCTTATTTCCTCCGTTTCAAGACTCTCCTGATAGATAGAAAGAATGTGAGACACTTGCGACAAATTTCAGGCTTTCCGCTGAAAATAAGGACTGGTAAATTAAAGAAAAGAGTTAACCTCAAGTGCAGCAATAGCTGCCTCTCTGCATATCAATGATATGTCAGCTCCTGTGTAGCCTTTGGTAATGGAAGCGAACTCTTTAAGACAAATATCAGAACTGCATGGGATTTTACGCAAATGGATTTTGAGTATTGCTTCACGATCAGCTTCATTAGGAGGTCCGACATATAACAAGCGGTCAAAGCGTCCTGAAACATTTTAACATATTCAATTTCACCAGACGTACTTTCAAATTTGTTTCTGGAAGTCAAAAGCATTAGTGAAAGAAAGTAATATACCTGGTCTTAGAAGGGCAGAATCGATCTTGTCTGGTCGATTTGTTGCAGCAATGACGGTCACACCAACTCTTTGATGCAAACCTGAGTTCGACAATTAAGAAATCAGATTGATTGCCATTTTCCTACGATTTGACAACTGCATCTAGATATCAATCCAAAGGGTTGTTGTTACTAACCATCGAGCTCCACAAGAAGTTGGCTCATAACTCTGTCTGAAACTGAAACCCCATCATTTTCTTTCCCCCTAATGGAGGCAAGACTATCTATCTCATCGAAAAAGATAATCGAGGGAGCATTTGCTCTTGCCTTTGCAAAAAGAGATCTCACAGCCTTCTCGGATTCGCCAACCCATTTGCTGAATAGTTCTGGACCTTTGACTGCAAGGAAATTCAGCCTGGCTTCAGAAGCTACTGCACGTGCCATAAGGGTCTTGCTACATCCAGGAGGACCGAACATCAGTATCCCACTTGGTGGCCTTGTACCTATTCTCTTGAATGCGTCCTGATGTTTTTGAGGCCATTCTACTGCTTCCATTAGCTGATTTTTCACCTCATTTTGGCCACCAACATCTTCCCAGTTAACTTTAGGAACCTCTAATATAACCTGAGAGTTGCACACCAACCAGTAATTAGACTGAGATAGAGTAAAATCTGGTTTAGCATTGGAACATTTCTAAATAAAATGCTCTAGGAAACAGACATATGAATCTTCAAAGAAAACTACCAAGACACTGTACCAACCACCTTTTTTATTATAACTGAAAGTTTTAAAGTTTCCATTCAAACAGAGAATATATGAGGAAGTGTATAATGATATAATGATATGTGTTGTCATTCATGCAATTAGATATATGACATTAATTAATTGAAAAAATCATCATCTTAAGTAGATCAGAAAACTAGATAAAATGAGTCAGAATGAGGGGAACAATAATACAAAGAGTTTGGAATAGCTCATCATAAAGCCAACTTAATTTTCTAGGGAGGATAAATAAAAATGGACATACCTCTCGCATGGCACTAGGTCTGATTTTGGTCTTAGCATTTTCAAAATCTTCAAATTCTACACTTAAGGTATGTTCTCCTTTTTTGCTAAGCATCTGTTCAGAACAAGAGTTGCCAATGTTTTGAATATCATCTGCTACTAGGGAAACTGTCCCATTTGAACTAAATGAACGCTGAGCCCCTGAAGTCGTGGGTGAAACTGTGATACATGACGATGCAGAATCGAAACTTTCAGATGATATGTCTGACATATTTGTTGAGGACTCAGCAATAGGTACTTCTTCAAGGGGCAAATTGCTAGAGGAGGTTGTCTGATCAAGATGTCGCCTTAAGCAGACAAAAGCTGCCTCACAACACAGTGCAGACAGATCTGCACCAACAAAACCATGTGTTGACATAGCAAGCTGTTCAACCTGGGAGTCTGAAAGTGTATGCCGCATCCCATGGAGAATTGTGTGAAGTATATCGGACCGTTGTGCAGAAGAAGGTACACCTATATAATTAAAGAAATATTTGAACACGTTTTAGGGAGTAAGAATCTGAACTATATCGAGGATGGTCTATTTTCCATAAGGTCCTCGTCTTACCAATTTCAACTTCCCTGTCAAGTCTTCCCGGCCGTCTAAGGGCGGGCTCAATGCTATCAGGCCTATTGGTTGCAGCAATTACAACAACGCCATCACTCCGACTTATTCCATCCATTAAATTCAGTAATGTAGCTACCATCCTCTGAGACAATTCTTCGCCTCCTTCTTTCCGTGCAGGGGCAATGGCATCCAAGTCATCAATGAATATCTTTACAAAGAAACAACATTATTCACATCGCAAGCAGCTAACTTGGTAAGATAAGATATCTACTGTTGGGGTAACAACTGAATAAAGAGGAAAATGCAAAACTCTAACCACAGCAGGTGTAGCATTGCTAGCAGATCTGAAAATCTCATCTAGAGCTTTCTCGCTTTCGCCCAAATACTGGCTTATAATCTCAGGTCCATTCACAGAGAAAAAATTGACACCAGAATCACGGGCAAAGGACCGAGCCAAAGATGTTTTTCCTGTGCCTGGAGGTCCATGGATAAGCACTCCCTTTGTAGGTCGCAAACCAAGACTAAAATGATAATGCCAATTATAAACATACAAAAAATTAAAAGTGAAACAAAAATCTAAGAAGGTAGTAATATTCACAAAAGCTAACAATTAGATGGACTAAATTGCTACATGACGATGCTCTTATAACCAGCAAAGCATACATATCAGCAGAGCACCAACAGCTTTCATCAGGACAAAGTGTGTAAAATACTCATTTTATTGGCTAGACAATATTCTCAACCTTCCCAGTGAGTTCAACAAACAGATAAATGAGCACGACAAGGAAAACTTAGGTGGACTACATAAAAAGACCTTTTCCTCTTTCCATGCATGTTTACTTTTACAGTTCAAGTAGACAATAGATTTGACTAGTAGAGAGTCGCCTAAATATGTGCAGTGGTGAAAATATAAGTCAAACTGCTAAAATAACTGCAATAGTTACCTTGACAAGGAATTCTTTGTGGACGAGGAAACAATTATGTCCCTTAAAATTGCATATTCTTTAGAGAGACCACCTAACTTTGAGATTTCACATCCCAAATTTTCTCCTCCATCGCCTTCATCAAACTGCAGACCTTGCACAGATGTTCTCTCTCGAATTTCAGATGCTAAGTCCAATGTATGATGGAGGTAGACTTTAGTTTCCTGATTTATCAGAAAAGCATGATTTCTATTGGATATATCAGATGTCCTTTTATCAGCTCTTTTGACACAGAATATACAGATTTCTGAGAGAATTGGTATAGCGACGAAATTCCCATATAGTAGGCTACAAGGGTAAAGCCACGAACTTGCACAAATCTGCAAAAGCCTTTTCGAACTTTCATTGCTCAACACCTCTCGTAGATCAGTCGAACTTTCAGATGTAAACCGCTGCTTGGTACTGAAAACAGGGTCCTCTGTGATAGGTGAAGTCGGAGTTTTGGGGTGAGGAGAACAGAACTTTTGCAAGTTCGATGGTGTCTTAGGAGTTGAATTCCCATTCCCGTTCTGCTCATAAGAACTTTCAAAAGCAAGCTTCTCTTTAGAAAGAAAAACATTTTTAGCTTGTAACATATTCCTGAAGGGAGTCAACTCCAAACACAACTCTTTGCAGGCAAGCAGCGACAGATGGTTAACATCATTATTGAGCAATCCATCATTCCCGTCCAATTGATCACTTAAAGAAGGTCCGCTAACAGGATAAACAAAAATAGTCCTGCCTGAAACAGGACAACCAAGCCCATAGCAAAGATTCAGTGAAATACGAACAGCATCCTTCAAAACCTGCAAGAATTTGAAATATACAAGAGGGTTAAAATCTTTCATCCAACCAAGAAAAAAAAATCAGAACGCAAAGTTCGCTTCGAATCAGAACCATCTGACCTTTGAAGAAGAGAAAACAGTGGCAAGCACAAAATAGTTCCCTGGTTCATCAGCAATGCTACTCTCGCCGTCATCTCCATATTCAGCTTTTATCGAGCTGAGCGGGAAGCTGTTCGAAAATCTTCTCTCAGGAGAAGCCAGTGATACCTATCATTAGCATTTCAAAGCTCAAAAAAGATCAAAATTTGCATCCATCGAGTGCTAATTTGGTATGAATAGCTCAAAGCAGAAAAGCTTCAATTTTACCGAAACAGTGGAACCAGGGCTGAGAGAAGCAGCAACCATCGAAGTTTCCGATAACCAAATCTTAGAGCCTCTGATGGACTCTGATGCAACATCGGCTACTCTTCCGATGATTGCAGATTTTCCGAGAAGACAAGGAAACGCAGCTGACGCTTCTTCAATACTGCGCCTAAGTTCTTCTTCGTTGATAAAAGCAGTATCTCGACTCGTTGTTGAAGACGCCGGGGTTTTAGGAGACGGAGGCGGTTCCGAATTGGATAGCCGTGATGGCGTCCTCGACTGCTTCTTCTTCGAAGGCATCTCTATAGCTTTTGCTTATCTACACTCCGGAGTAAAAAAAACAAAACTTGTTTCCCCAGTACGAGTAACAAAACGCCGGCGATCGTCGCCGGAGATAGAGAACTAAAAGGAACTAAAAGCAAAAACCTTCAATTTTTCCAACTTAGGGTGGGTTTGAGAAATTATTTAAACCAACCCAAAGCCCTTTCTTTTGACTGATTGAGCCCAAGCCCAAATATATTTTTAGTTGCAGCCTAAGTGTTTGATAAAATGTCTGAAAGAAAAAACTCAACATCTTTCAAAAGCATCATCACTGTTAGGGATTGACTTTGTTGTTATCCCTTGCCATTTTGGTGGATCTGTTAAAGCTTCTTGGATAAAAAATATATATATACACATCACAACTTGTAGTACAAGGAAATATTATTCAGGTAAGGACCTTGGAATGGATTTTAAGTGATTCAAATCCTTAAGTAAAATCTTGATTTGAATCTTTGATTGATACACTGAGTGAGCACAACACAAGCACTTGTACCAAAAATAAATGGAGTTTTTATTTTGTTCATTCGTATCTTTAATCACTCTCTTTAACTATATCTTCGCTGAATTAATAGCCTTTTGAGACCCGGAAGATGGATGTTGACAATGTAATGTTCCCAGTCAATGCCTCTGGCATCAAACTCAAACATCTTTCTCTCTTCCATAGACAGCTCATGCGTCAAACTGGTTGTATTGGTATCGTCAAACCTTAATATTGACTTATGGGTCAGTAATTTGATTGCTTAATAAAAGAACAAGGCTTTAGAATGTTATATTTACCGCGCTTGAAAGAACATGTAAGGCTTATATGTTCTTGCCAGGGACACAAAATAGTTTAGCCTCTTCTTTCCCTTCTTGCTCAATGTGGATATATGTGACTCTCCTTCCTGTCTTTTTATTTTGTTGGATACAGAAGAGTTGAAACATTCTAAGGAACTGTGGAATTTCATAGGGGCTAAGTCTATCACTGTTTCTTCCAATGGAGAGTCACTCAGATATTGATATAAGAGGTCCATCAACTCGCCAAATCGCAGGGGATTCGTATGAGATGAAGAAGTGACATTGTAAACTTTGAGCACCGCAACCATGCTTTGCCATGACTGCTATTGCCGCGTTCACAACCATATTAACAGGTGTAACGTCTAGTAAAGATTTAAAATCTGCACAGAAGCCAGAAATCTGGCCTTTGCCATAGCCAACGATGATTGGATCAACCATTCTGTTATTTTTATATGTCAAATGAAAATTTTCAGTTAAAACCATTGTTTCTGAAAACAATTTTTTTAACCTTATTCCTTGGATCCAGCCAGGAAAAGGCTTATTGTAAGAGCTTTCGATACAGCTAGGCCTTATGATCACTACGGGCAGATCTCCTCGCTTGCTGTGAATTACAGTCTCACCCATGGCTTTTGTACATGTATAACTGTTTTCCCAGCCATAGTGTTGAGCTCTGGTTTCTCATAAGATAAACACATATTGCTTTAGATTTTGGTACATAACTAGCCAAGTAGGTGCATAAATTAATTTTCTCGTTTCCTCTTACCTCTCAAAACCAAGTTCTTTCAGTTTCTTGATTTCTTCACTGCCATGGAACTTTCTTACAGCTTCTGAAGCTAGTTTCAGCTCAGATTCGATGATCAAATCAAATATGTTTTCTCCAATGCAGAGAGGAGTCTCTAGTACTATTCCCTCTTTCTTACCAGTCACGTAAGCTATATATCAACAAAAAAAAAAAAAAAAATCAATTTCTGAAATTTTCTACAAAGAAACTTATTAAAAAAAATCATACCAGTTGAAAAATGAAGGAATAGTTTCAGTTTCTTGCATTCCTTTCCGAAGCTTAAGAGCCTACCAGGTCCAAGAGCATTGACACTTAAGGCAGAGTCGTATCTGTTTTCAGTAATTACTACAGTTAGTTTGCATGCAACGAAAAAAACAGAACAAGTAGAAACAGAGGGTACACCTGTCGTTGAATGTTGTACGACCACCACAATTGATAATGACACCAATCTCCTCATTAATCTTGCCTGCTGTTTCAGATTCGATCCCGAGATTGGCTTCTCCAATGTCTCCAATTACTAGAATTAACTTGCTCTTCATGAAGGCTTCGTAAGAGCTCCCGTGCATTTGCTTTAGAAGCTTGAACAGATCCGAGCTTATGATCTGTGTGGAACAAAAGCTGTTTAAAAAGTGAACAAAAAAGAAAGAAAAAGTTGAGAATGGAAATGTTTATACAGAACCTCATCATAGAGTCTCTTGTTGGCTGATTCTTGATCCTTGGATCTCATCAGAAGAAAGATCTTCCCAACCTCAGGACTTACCCTCAACAACTTCTCAATCAACACTGCAACAAACATTTTCCGATCCTAAAATCAGTTTACTTGGGCAATAAGAAAACTCTGTTTTAGATTTTTTGTTTCTTACCTTTAGCAAGAAACCCTGTTGCACCAGTAACGAGATAGCTTTTCCCTTTTAAGAAACGGACGATTCCAATTCCGTCACTCTCACCACTTGTGTCTACTTCAAGCATCGTAAACGACTTTACAGCTTTCAAAGACGTCTCACGATAACAACAAGAAGCTTGGTATCTACGAGTCGCCTGTGACAAAGGACGAGCCAAGTAGTGGTTAGGTTTGCCGGCGAAAGAGGAGAAGAAGCTAACGCCATCCAATTTGACGGCGTTGCTTGTGGCGAGGAAATTTGTGATAGCCATTTTTTAGTTACCAAATAAAGAAAATAATGAAAGCTTTGAATTTGGTTTATTGGAGATCGCTTTTGTGTGTGAGAATATAAATATATATATATATATATATATATATATATATATAGGAAATTACTTTTAAGAATTACCCAGTTCGGTCTCGGGTCACGTGTTTGGTTCTTGTTTAATCTAAACTGTGTTTTGGCCTTGTGCATGAAAAACAGTTATTAGTAATACAGACTTATTGCCACATGTTATGGCTCAAATTTATACTAAAAGCTGAGGTTTTTATATGTTATTATAAATTGTGCAGAAGGTGTTATATATATATATACTAGTTGGTGGATTTACATGAAAAGGTACCTTTGGATTTTGGGAACTATCCGGGAGCCAAGAATATCAATAAAATTGTAGAACCATTTTTCTTTATCTAAGGATATTATGTGCTTATTCCATGTATCAGAGGTTGAGGGTGTGAAAATCACAAACAAAAATTCTCTTCTCACAAATAGTCTAGACATGAGAGGTAACTCGAGCGAACATGTCCATCTTCAGCTCAGCCAACCGCAGCATGATTAGACGCATCCAAAAGCTAACATACATCACAACTTATAATGAAGTAATATATAGTTTAGCTAGCACATCAAAATTCTAAGTCTTTACTGTTCTAACATACATCACAACTTATACAAGAAAATATAGTTCAGGTCAGGAACGTGAAAAGTAATACCCAATATCTTGGTTCGAATGGATTTTAGGTGATTCACATCCTGGAGTCAAATTTTGATAAACTAGAAAATTCATTAAGATAGCTGATACACTGAGTGAACACAAGCACTTGTACCAAAATTATTGAAAATTGTTAAACCTAATTGGAGTATTATTTTTTCATTCATATCTTAAGTTTCTCTCTTTAACTGGGACTTCCCTGAAAACACTTTCTTTTTGTGACCTGGAAGATGAACGTTGACAATGTAATGCTCCCAGTCAATGCCTTTGATATCGAACTCAAACATCTTTCTCTCTTCCATTGACATCTCCTGTGTCAGACTTTTTGTATTGGTATCGTCAAACCTGGTATTGACTTATGGTTCAGTAATCTCATAGCTTTTTGCTTTAATAAAGGAACAAGGGCAAGTGTGTTACATACCGAGCCTGAAAGAAGGTGTAAGGCTCATATGTTCTTGCCAGGGACACAAAATAGTTTAGCTTTCTCTTTCCCTTCTTGCTCAATCCTCCTCCTTCATTGTTAATCTCTCTTTCTTGTTTTGCTATTGTGTAGGATACAGAGGAGGTGAAATTTTCTAAGGAACTGTGGAATTTCATACGCTCTAAGTTTATCACTGTCTCTGTCCATGGCGAGTCACAAATATTTTGATGACAGAGGTCCATCAACTCGCCAAATCGCAGGGGATTCGAATGAGATAAAGAAGTGACATTGTAAACTTTGAGCTCTGGGACACCACAACCATGCTTTGCCATGGCTGCTATTGCCGCGTTCGCAACCATATCAACAGGTATAGTGTCAGTTAAAGCTTGAGAATCTCCCCAGAAGCCAGAAATCTGCCCTTTGGCATAGGCCACGATGACTGGATCCCCCATTCTGTTAAATTAAACCAAATGAATATTTTCACTTAAAACAATAGGCTAATATATATGTAGTCCCTTTTCTTTGAAAACAATTTTTTTTTTACCTTATTCCTTGGAACCAGCCAGGGAAAGGCTCTTTGTAAGAGCTTTCAATAATACTACGCCTTATGATCACTACGGGAAAATCTCCTCGATTGCTATGAGTTATAGACTCACCCATGGCTTTTGTGAATGTGTAAGTGTTTTCCCAGCCATAGTGTTGAGCTCTGGTTTCTCATAACATAAAATCATATTGTTTCAGATTTTGGGCACATAAGAAGGTACAGAAAGTAAAATTTTCTGATTTGTCTTCCTCACCTTTCAAAACCGAGTTCCTTCAGTTTCTTGGTTTCTTCACTGCCAAGGAACTTTCAGCTCGGAGTCGATGTTCAAATCACAAGTTATCTTTTCTTTAATGCAGAGAGGAGTCTCTAGTACTATCCCCTCTTTCTTACCAGTCACGTTAGCTATATATCAACAACTAAACAAATTAGTTTCTAAAACTTGTCTACAAGAAACTTATTCTTCACTCCTCAGCCAAAAAAATAAAAACTCATACCAGTTGAAAAGTGGAGGAAAAGTTTCAGTTTGTTGCACACCTTTCCGAAGCTCAAAAGCCTACCAGGTCCAAGAGCATTGACACTCAGGGCAGAGTCGTATCTGTTTCCGTTTGTTTGGATTAAAAGCAAACTCAATTATTACAGTCATATATAGTTTGCAAGCTATGGAAAAACGTCAAATTTTATCAAAAAAAAAAAAAAAAAAAAAAACCTATGGAAAAACAGAGCAAGAAGAAACAGAGGAACCACCTATCGTCAAATGTTGTACGAGCACCACAACTGATAATGAGATCAATCTCTTCACTAATCATTTCAGCTATTTCAGATTCGATCCCGAGGTTGTCTTCTCCAATGTCTCCAATTACTGGAATCAGCTTGCTCTTCATGAAGGCTTCGTAAGAGCTCCCATGCGTTTGCTTCAGAAGCTTGAACAGATCCGAGCTTATGATCTGTGTGGAACACAAAAGGGATACCAAAAAGAAGGAAGAAGAAAGAAAGGAAAAAGTAAGTTCAGATGGGATTGTTTAAACAGAACCTCATCATAGAGTCTCTTGTTGGCTGATTCTTGATCCTTGGATTTTACAAGAAGGAAGATCTTCCCAATCTCAGGACTAGCCCTCAACAATTTCTCAATCAACACTGCAACAAACAATTTTCTAAGAAAACTCTGATTTAGGGTTTTTTCTTACCTTTAGCAAGAAACCCTGTTCCACCCGTAACGAGGAGATTTGTGGTACCCATTTTTAGTTACCAACAACAAGAATAAAATGAAAGCTTATACTTTGTTTTTTTTGTAAGGGCTTTTGTTTGAGGGTATATATGCAGAGAAAGTAACCTAGGAATTAATGCGGTTAGGTTTCGGGTTATGTGTTATACGGTTGGACCTTATGAAACTGTATACGTGTTTTGTCCTTGTGAAAACAAGCTTCAAACAAAAGATATCCTCTTTGTCAATTTATTTCTGTGTACCGGAGCTATTAATTCTAAAAGAGTAAGAGACTGCCGACCAAAATAATAAAGTGTAAGAGATTTTTCGTATAGCAATCTAAGTGCTCTGCTCTAAAGTTCAGATTTGTACACGTTGATAGATTGTAACAACAAGCTGTCTTGTAATGAACGGAACATTTTTTTTTTTTTTTTTAATATACTCTTTTATTCATTTTTCGGTCTCTCCAAGAGAGACATCATTTAGAATTACAAAGTTGTTCGAACGGAACATATTAAATACAATCAACTTATCAAAGCTTAAAGGTGGACGAACCACTGTGTTTGATGACTAGCATTTGATGTACTTTATAATACTGATGAGCAGAATTTTGTGATAGTATCTTTCTAAGGAGATGAAATAATATTGGTTAATACTCAAATACAGAGCAATATGATAAACATAAATGTAAACCTCCCTATAAAGCAATGTTATAATCGTTGTTGTTCTATAATCATTTTTTTTTGTATGAATGTAAAATTATATTCATAAAAAAATTATTTTTATAATAAATGCATCCTTATTTGAAGTTTATAATAAACTGCTAAACAAAAGTATACGTAGAGCAGATCATCTTGTGTCGAACCAGAGACATAACCCATTGTTTGGTTTTGTCGAACTGAGCGAAAATAGGCGATTGCGGACAATGCAGTCAATTTGCTTAATCAATGGAGTTGGCTGTGTGTTGGGAGTCCTCCATGTTTTATTATGTTCATTTCTCTCCAAATTGTGTGAAGGATAATTTGGAAAACATATCTCATTAAAAATCGCGGTGCACATTCAAGCGTCGAATCCGAGATAATTGAGAATATATCACCAAAAGTATTAATATACGGTGGTTCAAGAGTTTTTGAGTGGAAGATGTTACTGCCATACCTAGTGACCCTTGGACATGGAAGATGTTACTGCATTTAAGGCCTCTAGCGGAACAATTTATTAAAAGCAAAGTAGGAAATGGGCTAAGTGCTTCCTTTCGATTTGACAGTTGGACGTCTCTTGGCCCGCTGATCAAGCGTATGGGGGACTTTGGTTCTACATCTCTACGAATCCCTCTAAATGCAAGGGTCGCTGAAGCATGCAGGGATGATGGATGGAAACTCCCGCTGACTAGATCGGATCCAGCTTTGGCCATCTATGACCACCTTTGTACTTTACCACCTCCAACCAATGACTTAACTGATGATTCTATGTGTGGTGTGTTGGTGGTGTCGTGTGTCAGGGTTTTTCAGCAGCCAAGACATGGGAAGCTCTGAGAACGAGAGACACCGAAAAAGACTGGACATCGTCGGTATGGTTCAGAGGAGTTGTACCAAAGATGGCGTTCAAACATGTGGGTTAGTCATCTCAACACATTGCCCACACGACAAAGGCTGGCTTCCTGGGGTCAAATTCAGTCTAATGCCTGCTGCCTTTGCACCATCGCCACAGAATCTCGGGACCATCTTCTGCTCGTTTGCGATTTCTCTTCCCATGTTTGGCTTTTGGTTTTCAATAGGCTATGTCCTCGTCAAAGGTTGTTTTGCTCCTGGGAGGAACTCCTTTCTTGGACCAGGCAATCATCTCCTTCGGCTCCATCTCTGCTAAGGAAAGTAACAGCTCAGGTGGTGGTCTACAACTCATGGCGGCAGCGCAACAACATTCTTCACAACTCCTAGTGGCTCACTCCTCAAATCATCTTCAAGTTTGTCGATCGTGAGCTTCGTAACATCATCACCTCAAGACGGCGTAGGAAGCGTTGACGAAAGCTTATGCTTCTTTGGATTCGTTAACCTGCCAAATCTTTCTCTATCTCTATTGTAACCTTGTTTTATTTTTTTGCCAAGGTTACTTTGTTTAGGTTTTGTTTGTAAACCTCAAACTTTCATTATTAATGATATTTACATGTTTTGCAAAAAAAAAAAGAGTTTTTGAGTGAGTTTCTTACATACCTGAGCTGAATAACTGCAAGAAAAGAAGAGATGGTCCCTTGTTTCCTGTGGTGGATCTTGACAGAAAACGCATTTGAGGTTAACATTCACCATTAACATAATCATTTTGTTATATACGTACGGATGGAGTTAATTATACTCAATGATCTTCCAAAATCCAAATAAAGATAATGTTCATTTTGGTGGCTTTAGAAGCCATAAGTATCGAAGATTCTCTACTCCAAAAAGAATTTCTCAAATCGCAAAAAAAAGTTATGGAGGCTCTAATCGAATCATAATGCCTTCAGTTAGGGGTGGACACGGAGCGAATATCCTGAATTTTGGTGGTATTCGTGATTCGCTTCGCTCCGTCCGAATAATTAATTTTCTGATCCGTATCCGCTCCGTAAGTAACCGGATATCCGGACAGTCGAATATCCGTTAAAATCTGAACTATTTGTCGGATATTCGATCCGCTCAATATATATTTATAAATAATTAATATATATATATAGAAAAAATCAAAATTTAATCTAAAAATAGTAATACTTCATTAAAATATATTTCTTCTTTAATTGTTAAAACTAGTAGTTAAATAATTAATTTGGTGAACAAAAATTTATAAAACTTACATATCAAAATAGTAAAATTACAATTTGTCTATGTAATTACCTATATACATCATAGCAGAACGGATATCCGCCTATTTAAATTATAGTATTTGTAATTTACTCCGTTTTTAACGAAGATCAATTTTTAGTATTTGATTTGCTTCGTACAATTACATATATCCGGATTTTTCGAATCGAATCGAAACGAATAACGGATCGAAGTGAATCTAACAGATATTTTGCCCACCCCTACCTTCAACAACAAGGATGAATTAAGAGAGTCGTCTTCTTCTCAATATCGACGTAAACGCTGTGTTGGATCGTCACAGTGCCACTCAATTGGCGTTAATGTTATCGTATGTAACATATCATTCGTACCAAAAAAATTATATTGTCGTATGTGTTGAAGTACGGGATGGCTTGTTTAGATAAGATGAATGCTGTTGTGGTTGTTGGAGTTTATGGAAACGAACTTTTGTGGTCATAAATGTTATTTGTGCTAACTTTCCCTCAACAGTTTTTCAATCAACACTGCAACAAACAATTTTCCAATCCGAAAAATCAGCTTACGTTGATAAAAAGAAAACTCTGTTTTAGTTTTCTCATAACTTACCTTTAGCAAGAAACCCTGTTGCACCGCTAACGAGATAGCATTTATCGAAAAAAATGTCCTTTGTGCGGTGTATATGAGTGGTGCAAGGACTCGATACAAATTCGTTTGCGAGACAATTTGTAGTATGGAGTTTGAATGTAAAGTTATCAAAATCAAGATTATATATAAGTATACAAAAATATATATAACTAATAATTTTGAAAATTTTTAGTATATTTTAACCCGAAACATAGTAGCGTAATTGATCGAGTTTTATATTATCATTTATAATTATTATTATTATTTTAACAATAAGGTTAACTTTTTACAACAGAAAAAATGATTCTTGCAAACCATTCATAACCGAAAATTAAAGCTAAAAATATTGCGATTTGAAGCATTATCTAAAAGTACTAAACTTATTTTTTATCAATGCTTTCAAACACGTCTAAAGCGTATAATGCTTGTAGAGCGTGATGCTTGCAAGCCATTACGGCTAAACAAATTAATCCCGTAGGTGTATGTAAGCTTTTAAGGGCAATAAAGTATAAAAGCAGGTATTGGTGAATGTGTTGTGTATTGACAACGAATGCGAGTGTGAGAATTGTACTCGGCTATTAGCTAACTATAGATTATCACTTGCTTCTTGATTAAATAAGAACTACATATTCATACATACCGAAGTTTTGATGTAAAGGGACAAACAAAAGAAATCAAGAAAATACATAAAAAAAGATCCATTGAAAACTTTTTACAAAATAACTTACTCATGTAATTCGCATCACAAACCCTAGTAAATTAATATATCCATGTATCGATTTTTTTTTCTTTTTCTTTGGGGGTTAAATTTATGTATCGAGTGATTTCATAATTATATATATCTACTTGATGAAACCCCTAATAAAACTTTGTAAGATTATCACATAGAATCGATGCTTCCAAAGTCATTCACATTGTAAAACCCATTGGAGAAAAACCCAGAAAAACCTGCCGACATCTGAGGCAAAAACATCTCTTCCCCAACCAACGGCTCGTAACAATCACCGATTCTCTCAGCGAACGGATCCTGGTGATGGAGAACACGTGGCGCAAGATCCTCCGGCGTAGAGACAGCGCACGGTGGCGGAGAAGGGTTGTGGTCGGATGAGGAGGGGGAGTAGATGGACTCCGGTTGAAGATCTACCGCGTCTTGGCCGGTGAGTTCTTGAACGAGCTCTCTGAACTTAGAAGCACAAGTTTCGACTCTCATGGGGTTTGATATGTAACGGACTTTGATGGGTTTGTTCGTCTTCTTCTTTTGCTTTGGTGATTTTCTTGAAACCGGAGATGGTTTTCTCTGGTCTAAGCTCGTGGTGGTGAGAAACGTCGATGATGATGACTCCATGTTCAGTTTCCGCGAGAGGATTCAATTGTTTATGTGTTTTGATCTTTTTTTCAGTTAATTTCAAGCTTCGACGACGTTATATATATATATATATATATATCTATATATAAATAACGTTTTCTTTTTTCATTTGTCTGGAAGGTGAGAGGAAATTAATAGGAAGGAGAGGTTGCGGAGGAAAGGAAACAAACGTATTGAATGACGGCGCGTGTATCTCACCTGTTTTCTGATAGGTGGGATGACTCGAAATATCTACTTTTAGGGTGTGGGGCGTGTATCTTACTCGGGAAATAGTCGCGTGGTGAGAAAAAGATAAGAAAGGTTTGAGTGGTGATCAAGGCGAGCCGGCGGCTGCGCTCATGGAGATGGAGCTATCGTTGAAGCTCCTCCACGTGAATACCACTCTCAATCAAAAGATGACGTCTTATGTGACATCATCATAACTTCTACGCGATTACGTCACTAAACCGGTCATGATAAATGGAAAAAGTATTTCTGAGAAACATCGCATAAGTTTTCGTTTTTTAATACGAAAAAGTTCCAAGTCATTTTTTCATAGATATAATTGAGTTTGGTTTGTGTTCAGTTGTTGGTTATCATGTTGTTCAATTGAATCTGTTAACTAATAGTAATATCCTTGCCAATAATTTCTTCAGGCCGAGAAGATATTAGTTTTTTTAACATCAAAATTTGAACTCGTAAGTGATTTTGAGATGCACTCACTTCAAATGATCTTTTAGCACAGACGTTGGGTTACCTTTTCTATTCCCTACATGTTAGTTCGGTCTTTAATATTCAAACAGATTCGATTAAAGGAGACAGAATACTTTTTCTCTCAAACAGTTTCATTTTTAGTTTTTAGTTTTTGCAAATATTAATTCCGTAGTACGATACTTGTATTTATTTATAGGTGGTTGTTTGTGAATTGATTACTTTTCTCGTGACCATAACTAAACTACAATACGTTGAGTATAAACCATTATTGTTTCAGCGGTTTCATCTATATATTTTACAGTTTTTGTTTTTCAACTATATATGTTAATTAGTTATAGTACGTACTATAATTTCCAGTTGTGAATTTTAAATAGAACATGAAGCACAAAAAATAATTGTGGATAGCTAATTTTGGCATTCGACTTTACATGTTTACATATTATGTTACATTTTTCATAATCAAATAAAAACTTTTCCAAGTATTATTTGAAAATATCTAACTAGAATGAAACTTATGTATATGCTCTTTTTTTTATACAAAAAGTTACTAATACTTATGTATTGACTTTTTTTGATAAAAATATTCAAAATTAAATTTTGTATTATTTCAAAAATAATTTCTAAACTATTTTGACGGATATTATATAGCGGGAAAAACAGTAGAAGACATAATTATCAATGAATTGTACATTAGTATGTGTAGGGTACAATAATTTAAAAGAAAATAAAGAGAATATTAGTTATGGTAAGGATTAAGAAACGAATGGGAGAAGAGGGGTCCAGGTGGGCAAGTGGGAAGAAAGCATAGTGTGGTCTCACTATCACTCTGTTTAATCTGTTGTCCTAATTAAAATACAAGTCTTCAATAAGTGTGTGTGGGGTCCTTTTTCTCCAAAGATGAGTGATTAATGCTTAATTAACGTGTGATTTACGGCGGAATTATAAATGATACAAACAGAAAATAAAGCGTCGATATGATTTAATATTCTAAAAAAGTCAATATACCTAGTTTATTTACGATTGGAAAAAAGGGAGTTATGAAAAGTTTATTAGTTAATTTTCAAAAAGAAAAAAGCTTATTAGTCGGCTACGAGAGGATAAAATAAAAAGAAGATTAAAAGCATCTAATCTTCAATTTATCAAAGAAAGTCAAGTCACGTGTATACGTAGACCCCTCTTTCCAGTTCTCCTGACAAATTCATTAATTTCCCACTTTATCTCATTGTCGTAATAATTTTTTAGGGTATCACCACAAAATCTTCTTCCCCCATACTTTATTTATTTTTTCCTGACTTAATTACATTATTCAACTTTTAACATTTTTATCAACAAAAATAAAATTTATAATATCATTCTTATTTCAAAAAATATGAATTGTAATACAAATTATAAGTATTTTATTGGAACATATGGATCATTTTATTTAGAGGAGACTCAAACTTGAATTTATGTTAATTACAGTACAGGGTATTTTCTTATTTTTCCTTTAAGTAATCGAAAGATGGATACAAATAGTTGTAATAAAATAAATAAATATTATACGTGGTGGAATCTGGGTGAGTCGTGAGCACGTGTGTTGACTTCCAAGTAAACGGATTCAAACGACTTTTGCTTCCTTGTGGAAAAGGCGTAATTCGATTATATCAAAGGTTGGTTATAAACTAATCATGTCCACATTCAACGTAGACAATAATTAGAAAGTTGCATAAATTGGTACAACAAAGTAATTTTTTTTAAGCAAATAGGTAAAATTATAACGCGTGGTCTTAACGCGCGAGACTTTTTTCTTTTTTAAAAAATTAAATTTTTTTGTTCGTTCGTGTGTTTACCGGAGATTTTTTTTATCGTCGGCTTTTCTTATTGGAGGTGTGAGAGGGCCTCTCTCCTTAGGTTTGCTTATTTTAGAGCTTCAATGGAGGAAGGAAGTTGCGGCGGAGGAAAATGGATGGTCTTGAGTCATTCTCTGGCGGTGCGTCAGTGGTGTTTCATAGCCACTCCTCCATGTCGGATCTGTAGTTGCTCGAGGACGGCAGCGAAATCGAATGAGTTGTGATAAAGGCGGAGCTATGCTTGCTAAGTACATGTTCGCGGCGGAAGACGATCAACGGCTAGTTAGGAATCACACCGCATGTCATCAAATCTCTCGGCGGCGTAGATCTGGTCCAGCGAAGATGGCGGGTCTTCATGGATGTCTTGGTCTTGTCATCTAGGGTTTGTTAGATCGGATTGAAGATTCAAAGTTGAACGGAGGAGATGCGAACTACGGCGGAGAAGAGATTTGTGTGCCGCGAAAGTAAGTCTTTGGTGTTAGTCGATTTGCCCATATCAACTTACTTTGTTGTCGTGGAGTTATCGGCTCTGGCCTCGCGACGAATTCGGGAGAATCAAGCATCGGTTGGATATGGAAACTTCGACTAGTTTTGTATCCGTGGTTTGTGCTTCGTGTCAGGATTCTCTTTTTGTTTTCACCGGAGAAGTTGTGTTATGCCGGTAGATCTCGTAAATCTCTTTACGAGACGGAAGATTTTAACCGATTATTATGCTAATTGGATCTGCTAAACTCTATAATTTTTCGGTCGTTTTGTACATTTTCCAGTGTCTGTAAACATTTTTCTGATTAACCACGGATAGTGGGTCGTTTTTAATAAAAAATATATTTTATTTTTAAAAAAATGAATTAAAAAAAAAAGCAACGTCGTACTAAGTATATTATCAAAATCATACATACGCATGATTGCGACGAATGAAAAATCTAGAGCTCTTGATATATGGGCTTGGATTTTACACATCTTTATCAAAGGAACATGGCCAAAAAAAACACAAGAAGTTCTTTTCTGTTCTTTTCTTTTTTTATCAGAAAAATTCAGATTTTAGTTGATCAAGTTTATACTAAAAACAAGGAAGCAGAAAAAAAGGAAAAAAAATTAAGAGAAAACTAGTCATCCACATTCATTATTCACCAACTATATATATATATATATATATAAATATGTGGCTCCTTTGTTTAAAACATGTTTGTATTCTTTGTCATATTTTACATCTATGAAAACTAAGAACAACCATGCTGGTTATCAAGAAAAACAAAAAAAACAACCATGCTTACCATATTAGTTGATAACAGAGTCTCAATACTACTTAATATCTTTTATTCACTGCCGAATTAAGTCGCCATGCATTAAAAAATGAAGGTCTGCGCCGATCCTGCATTATTTTATTGGTCTTGCGAGTCTTTATAATTATATTAAGGAGTCTTGCATAACTCCTTAAAATTCAATTTTATCATTAAAGAAAATGGTCCAGCAAAAATTCAAGTCGCAATTTATAAAATACTTGTTAGCTAAAATTTCTTTGGGAATGACATGAAGAGATGACAATTTATTGCTGAAAGCATGCATTATCATGTTTAAATAAAAAAAAAAAAGGAGTTAATCATGTTGGGGCAATGCAAGCATGTCGAGTATCAAAAACCTATGAAAGAGTCAAAATACGGGTGGTCCATAATATTATACGATAGTTATGTTTTCATAAATCAACTCATGTCGAAGAAAGAAAGAAAGAAAAATTAAGTCATGTTGGTCAAGTAATTGAAAGATTTATCCTAAAATTAATATCCTATATTAGATCTTTTGGTCAAAATTAAAAGATCTTTTCTCACAACTGCCCATGATAGGCTACTAAATGGGCTCTCTTGGCCCATTGAGTCTCACCGCCTCATCCAGATTTTGTTAGAATCGCACCGAGAAAAATATCTTCCTCGAACCCTAACTTTTTTTTCCCAGGAAAATGTTGAAGGATCTCTTGTAGAGATAAAGATAAGGGATTACACTGTTGAATTGAAGTGTATCAAATTATTCGGAATCATTGATCATACCATCTTCTCGTTTTTTTCGATTCGATCTCTCAATCTTTTTAATTTTGCTGGAATTTTTCTTCGTTGTCTGAGAACTCCACGAGTGATCGAGTTCGATACGGTGAGCGAGAACATCCTTTCGAATTCCGATTCTGGTTTTAAGTTATGGTCTTTAAATTTCCATTGAAACCTTTAATCATCGTCTCTACGCTTGTTTGTTGATTTCTGGAATTGAATCATTTTTTTGTTTGTTTTTCAGGTGTGAAACTCAATGGATACAGAACTGAATTCACCTCCACTTGATGGTGGTGATACCACTGCCGCTTTTCGAAAGTCTTCTAATGAAGGGGCTAGTAGAAAATATCGCCGCCGAGCTTTAGCTGACCATGGGTCATCTTCATCTGATGGTTAGTTCGTATCTTGATACTCCCAATATCTTATTATAGACTGTAACATTAGCGTATTTGATTGGTTTTAGAATTTTAGGTGATTGGTTTTCTATGAACGACGCGTAGGTATTCTTCTTTTTTTGATTGATCCATGTATTGTGCATCTTAGTGGCGGCACATCGAGCTATAAATGTGATGTATCTATTTTACGTCCTCTTTCAGATTTAGCCATAGCTCAGTTTAGAATTGTTGGTACTTGTTTTGTAGGAAGTCCTGAACGTAATCAGAGCCTTATTTCGAAGCATTCTAGGGGAGATATTAAGAAAGATTCTGAACCAGTTCATGCGAGGAAAGAGGATAGGCGGGAATCTGATCGCAGTCGCTATGGTAGAGGCGGTGGTGATTCACATAGACATGATAGGTATGATAACTACGGATCTAAGCGTGATGAGTACAACAGACATGAGAGGGATGCACCTCGCTCTAGCCATGATTCAAGGGGTGGCCGACATTCTGACCGTAGAAGAGTAGAGACTGAATATAGCAGGTCAAGAAATGATTCAGACAGACATCCCCGTGATAAGTATAGCAACTCTGGACATAGAGGCAATAGTAACGAGAAAGGTGAAGATTTGTCATCTGGCAGGAGACACGCAGACTCAAGAGTGGAGGATAAAGAGAAGGATTACGTACGGGGGAGAGATTTTCAAGATGAGAAAAGAGGTTCACGCTGGGGTATTGGTGACTGCCATTCCCGTGATGAAAGAAAGGAACATGAGGACCCTGAGATTAGCAAGGAGAAGGATGTTCATGTCAAATCTCCAAGGGACCGTTCTGATGGGAAATGTTTGGCCACTGAGAATCGAGATACTCATTCTAAGAAACTGAAGGGGTTCATTTCAGAGACATTTACTCCTGGCATTACTAATGGTAAGACTTTCGTTCTCTTGGTTTCAAATATTGTCTTTCTGTGTTCTATAGCAACTTTCTCTAAGTTATAGATGCTGCAGCAGAAGAGAAACAGACATCAATCTTAAAACCTGCACCCGGTGATGTCGATGCTGCAAAACTTGCAGCTATGCAGGCTGCTGAATTAGGTAATGCTGTTATGATGCTATTTTAAAACTTCTGGGTTTTGCTCTATCCAGGCTGCTGAATTAGGTAATGCTGTTATGATGCTATTTTAAAACTTCTGGGTTTTGCTCTTCATTTATTTGGCCTCCTTACTGAATTGACTTGTCCTTGTTTTTGTGTACTTATAATCTTGCCATCTGAAAATAGTTAATTGAAAGTTGTGTCATGCTTTATCTAGATAACATTGTTTCCATTGAAAATGCTTACAGAAAAGCCTACTCATGTCTGCTTTTATGGTTTACCTAGTTCTTACCTAACTGTTTTCCTCGATGAATCCAGTGAATAAAAACCTTGTTGGAACGGGTTACCTGACAACAGATCAAAAGAAGAAGTTATTGTGGGGAAAGAAGAAAAGCACGGCAACAGAAGAGGTATCTTAACTACTCGTGGATATGTAATACTACATATGGTGATATAAACCTTAAACTCATAATTTTTTCGTGATTCTACTTTTACTTATATTCCTTCGAACCAGTCTGCTCATCGTTGGGATAGTGCTAGTGCGCTAATTGGTGACCGTGAACGACAAGAAAAATTCAACAAACTTATGGTAAATCTTATCCTTCCTCCCCTATGTACATGTTTCGCTTCCATTGGTTGTTTTCCTACCTCAATGATCATCAAAATAGGGCATGGTTCCAGAATTTTGCAAAGTCTCATATTAAGAAACTTGCATAGAATTGGCTGTGTATGAAGTAATACTAACACATTTTCAGAGTCTGAGGTTGCGTTGGTGCATCATTGTAGGGTGTAAAAGCAAGTATAGTAAATCAAGAGCAGAACCTGAGCGAAGTCGAGGTCGAGAAGCAGAAAGAGTTGCAGATGGACCTAGAGAAGCAGTACACAGCAGGATTAAGGAGAAGAGACGGACGCACGGTAGGGTTAGGTCTTTGAACCTCTTTGGTAAATTATTCTCATACTCTTGTCTCCTTCGAAGTAATATTGGGGCATCTACTTTTTGTACTCTACTACTCTTGTTGAAGCCCTTGATCACGATTATCACCATGTGTGTAAGAATTAAGTTAAGTAAACCATGTTTTGAGAGCGCCCGAGTTTTATATGTTGATTCCGACCTGAAGAAAGATAGAGAATTGTTGTCGGGTTTTTAACATCTTTGGTCGCCGATTGAAATAGAATCGTGGACTTAAAAGTGTTAAACTTATTAAGCGATATCATTAGAGCTTCAGATTCATGTTAAACTCTGAAGCATCTTGAGATGAATTCTTCTAAGAAGATAACATTAGATTTGCACTCATGTTAACTTTACTTGAGACATGAGATGAAAATTAAGAGCCTGAGGGTTGGTGTTACAGGAGATATGAAAACTGAAGGTGCGAATTTTATTGGTATTTTTAATTTTAAACGGCAAATCAATTATATTATATCATACGAAATTTTACGCGATACCATTTAAATACAACCATTGAAATAAATAAATAAAATTGAATACAATTTAAATGAAAAAATAGCAGTGATTCTGTTTTCCAAACAGAAGCTTTACATGCAACAGAATAAATCTGTTAAATCTTATTTTTATACATTCGTAAAAAACTAACATCTTACAAATGAAATTTCTAAATGCTTTCCGCATCATTCTAATTAAACGAAACTTATGAAATTGGTATTATTGTCCCACTTGGGAACAATTAAAACATTTGAGTAAAATATTAAAAAAATATATATTTTAAATATAATTTCTCAATCCAAATATTCTGCAAGATAAATAAAAAATAAAAAATAATTATAAACTGAGTACAAACTATTTTACATCAAGTTTAATAGAAAACATTAAAAATACCCAATATTATTTTAGATATTATCAAATAAGATAAAATAATATTTTTTGGATTCACGTCTCTATCAAAATTTAGACATACATTATCTTTTGCTGTCTACTAATATAATCCCCATATATTGCAAAATTTTGTTCATTTTTAATTAGGACTCTTAAAAAATCAAATCACAACACAAATTGGAGTTTTTGTCGTTTAATTATGTTCGCATTACCGGCCAGAGTCGCCAAACCTATAAGAAATGTTCTGGACTATTCTCTTGCTACAGGAAACTTTAAATTAATTTATTGGTCAATTTTGAGTTGTTAGTTTGCCAACTAAAAAGTGAAATATTGAAATAATGATTTATATTTTCTGAATTTGATGCTATAATTTCTGAAGTGATTGAATTCCTGGAAACATCATATCCTGCTCAGAAAGAAGATCAAAAGGTTGTTTTGTTGCATCGATCTCGGAATCCAGATTGATTCGTGACGATTTTGCTCACCGATTGTTGCTTCGCCGCCGCTCACTATTCACCCGGCGAAGATGAACGGCGGTCCTTCCGGTTTCCGTACGTATCGTCCTCCACCGCTTTTCTCTGGGATTCCCACTCGTGCGTTTATGTCGATTTCTGAGTGTTGAATTTTGTCCATGTTGCAGATAATGCTCCGGTAACGAAAGCCTTCGTCATCACGAGCGCTCTTTTCACTGTGTTCTTCGGGATCCAAGGTCGTTCTTCCAAGCTCGGTTTGTCTTACCAGGTAATTCGCATTTGGTGTGTTGAATTGTGATTTCTTACTCGGTTTCAGATTTTTTTTTTTTATGGATTTACTTTAGAATTTGCTCGGTAAACCTAGGATCCGATTCTCGGTTCGATTTGTTCGATTTTGATACTCGAGAACAATAGGCTTTACTGTTTGAAGATACGAAACGTTGGCACCAAGGATGATTCTCGTTTCGGTAATTACTGTGGAGTTTAGCCAGTGTAGCTTTGTAAGCATTCATCTGCACAGTCTTGATTTGCTTTATTGAAATGAAACAAGTTTCGTTTTAGGAAACATGTCATCATCATCATTTATAATCTTCTTCTACTTTAATTTTTGTCAGCCGTGTGGTGCTGAATAATAGATGATTTCCTAAGAAGGTTTAGACTCTTAGTGTTTGACCGTCAAGTGTTATATAGTTCGATAGCTTGCCATCTGATTATCTGTTTGTGTTTGCCAGTAACCTGACACCTGAATGATATTTGATTCTAGCTTCCTGGTTTAGGATCCGAAGCTATTTCTAGTTGCTATGTAAATCTGATATCTCAATATACAATGTGTCTTTATAACCTTCTTCCAAACTCGTTGCAGGATATTTTTGAGAAGTTTCGGATATGGAAGTTAATCATGTCGACTTTTGCGTTCTCCTCCACACCAGAATTGATGTTTGGATTGTATTTGCTATACTACTTCCGAGTTTTTGAGAGACAGATTGGCTCAAATAAGTACTCTGTAAGTGATGCTTGTAGCTCAACTCTCTTTGCTTGGCAGATATTTTCTCATGTGTTTTCTGTTTCTTGTTCCCCTTGGCAAACTGGTAACTAGAAAGGTTTACTGGTGATAATTCCTTTTGAAGTTTTTTTAAAATTCCACTATTTTCTTCTGCTTATGAAACGTTAATTAGATAGTGTTCCTGCTGCAGGTTTTTATCTTGTTCTCAGGGACTGTATCTCTACTACTAGAGGTCATTTTGTTATCACTGCTTAAAGGTACCCATCATTCTATTTCAAGACAGCCTCTTCAAAGTCTGCGTCTTTGGCGTATTAGTTAGGGTTTGCAATAGTGGCATCAGTGCAGGTTACTATAAAGATTTTGGTTATTGGTTTACTTAAATTAGATTCGTTACCATTCCTACAAAAACAATGGAGGGAAAAATGCACAAGGAAGGATTGTGGTGCTCTGAATTATGATATAGGAGCTTATGAATTATGCTTAGATTACTGCGATGATCTTAATTAGTTTCCATATGCATCCTGATTTTTCTTCGCTCTAATTCTTATGAAGGTCATTTACAGGATTTTCACCTGGTCCATGGTTTAGATTATGTGTTTCAGTTCATGGGTTTTTATTTCATGCGCTTCTGCTATAGATTTTATACATTTTGTAAAACTTAACAAGGAATATGTTGTACCTTGTATCTAATCATTAAGGTAACTATCTGTTGTTTTTTTCTTTCAGATACCACCGCAAACTTACTGACCTCTGGACCATACGGCCTGATATTTGCTTCGTTTATACCCTTCTACTTGGACATTCCTGTTTCAACGAGGTTTCGCGTACTTGGTGTCAACTTCTCTGATAAATCATTCATATATCTTGCAGGAGTTCAGGTAAACAAAACCATAGGTTTAATTGAATGACCCTTGTTGTTCGTGTAGTGTCCTTAGTATTAGACTGATAATATTCTTGGATTCTTTTTTGCAGCTTTTACTATCTTCTTGGAAAAGATCCATCTTTCCTGGAATTTGCGGTATAATTGCCGGTTCCTTGTATCGTTTGAACATCCTTGGCATCCGCAAGGCAAAGGTTATACCTTTCTAACCTTTTTTTAGAAACAAACAGATCATTATTTATCTCTCTGTCAGATTGTTGGCGTCTTAGCTTTCTATGTCAGTAGAGTAACCTTAAATTTATGTCTCAACACATCACAGTTCCCCGAGTTTGTGGCTTCGTTCTTTTCCCGGCTTTCTTTTCCCTCCTTCAGTAACTCTCCTCCAGCACCAAACAGGAACATCGTTGGGACTATATCACCTAACACAGGTCGCCGAGCAGAGGCGAGTCTCATCCTTTTATTTTCTTAGTAACATTCATTTTGCTGTTTAGCCAAACTCTTAGTATCATCTAAAACGTTATCATCTAAACCGTTTCTTTGTTTTCAGAGATCTCAGCCAGCTCCAATGGCATCAAGTGTGGAGCCATCTGAGGAAGCCATAACAACACTGGTATCAATGGGCTTTGACAGAAACGCAGCGAGACAGGCGCTCGTGCATGCCAGAAATGATGTCAACGCCGCCACAAATATCCTTCTCGAAGCACAATCCCACTAATTCAAATAGAGTATTACTCTGATTGGGAAGAACCAGAAACATTGTTGATTCCAGTTTCAGAAACAACACACTGATGAATTCTTCGGCTGTCATTGGGCCAACCTTTGGAGCCAACATGTCTCCGCATATATGATCCGGCCAAAGATCTGACCAACCTTCTTGTTTTGCGTTTGTAGTGTAGAAAATTGTAGGTTATGTAGCACAGATTTGCGAGTTAAGAGAAATACTGAGAAGCTTATCTATCTGAAACTTCGAGACTTCAAAAACACACAGATCTTAATGCATTTACACAATACTGCCTGGAAGCACAAAAACACCTCTATAACTCTCCTCTTGTTTTCACATACAATGATTTAGCTTTTGACTACAAGAACATGGGAAGTGATAAGACTAAGTTTGGAACCAGTTCGAGTAAATTTTGCAATGCGATCTTGTTAAGGCACAAACTTTAGCTCGCTTCTTCTTTTCTTTCATCCATGGTGTACACTGGTATTTCCCAGTTCTTGTTCTTTTTGGGATCATCAGTTAGGGTGAGATCCGTTTCGTACTCTTTAAAAGTTTTGAAGTATGTTTTGGCTCCCATCATTACCAGTCTCTCCACCATGAATAACTGGTAATTATTCTTGATTATAGGATCCAGAATCTCGCTAAAATTCGATGAATAAGCCAGTTTGTACCTACAGTATAAGCAAATCCGACATGTCACAAATGAGTCTGTGTATATGTATAAGCTTGCATACCTTAATTTGTAATTGAAACATCTAAACCTTGAGGCGAAGAAGACTTTGCAAGGATCAGATAAAGAGCAATGTACCTGACGGCGAGAGGAGAGAAAAATCCAGGCGTCCTCTCATTAGAACCAATAAAAAGAGTGCTCCCTCGTGGGATCCGCTTCTCTATCCTGCGAAGGATAAACTCTGGGCGAGTATCTCTGTCTAGATGAGGAAACTGAATCCTTTCAACTCCGAATCTGTCTTTTCTGGTTTTCAATTTGTCCCCTCGACGAACGTGGATGGCGTCATAATCACCGAGTTGTGCTTTTATCTGTAACAACACCAAAACTTATTCAAGATGCAGAGTAAACAACAATTGGTCACTAAGCTTAGTTTACAAGAGATCTGTCAGAAAAAGCCACCTGTATATGAATATAAATATCTTGCAGGATGTGTATATTGGTTAACGGAAGAGTATTCCATGATACCTTTTCTGCGGCGTTTCTCAATTTTGCAGCTGCCATATTAGGGAGAAAAGAATAAGGAAGCATAACAGCGCTACGATTGCTTCTATCTTTGCACTCAACGAACCTACACCAAAATTGCCAACAATCTTAAAGGAGTTAAAGGGGAATATAAATAAGAGAATACAAAAATGGATGATTATGAAGCGACTTCCCAAGTTAAGTTGCACACAATTTCATCAGTTTGATCATAATCTGATCTCAAAGATTCAATTTCCCAAGAATCCAACGAAAGGAATAAAGGAAGTGATTACCATGCAAGAGGGCTTGCGGTTCGGTTAATGATCAAGAGATTTGAGTAGTGACTCTCTTTTAGCCTATGTCGACTGACTCCACGAACATGCGCAATCCCTCTTTCTCCCAACTTCATACTTGTGGATAGAACAATATGCCATGTTTTGGAGTCGTCCAATATAACCGGTATCTTCTCAGATATGAGGTCAATATCATACAAGGAGTCCATTGCACAAGAGATCCCTACCCAACTAAGAAATCCAAAAGTGACCCTTGTGTAAAGAGACAGACACTAAACACATTCCCCAAGGTTGAAATAGACAATGCATATTTCTAGAAGACAAACAAGTCAAGCGGGTTACAGAACTCACCCTTCCTCAGTAGTTTTGTTATCAGATCGATTGAGTATACCTTTCTTATTATGTATTGGATTGATGCACATTCCAGAAGGCATTACAAAGGTCCTGCAACAAGAACATTGTTACGGAATTGATCATGTCCTACACTAATCTCACCCCCATAAAGCTTCAGCATTTTTCCTAGAAAGCCTACAGAACTCAACTTTTATCTCACTGAATTCAGCATAGTACTACAACTCTTTTATCAGAAAAATCCAAAATTTTGACAATTTCACAGCTAAATTTGAGTTACCTGTTAAGAAACATGGCTTCTTCAAGTGCACACCTGAGGCTAGATTCCTGGTGACCCAAGCCTGCACAGGTCTCGCAGTTTTTGCCAGGACAATCGATTCTGTGTCCCCAATACAAGTACTTCTCCGAAAGCGTATGCTGTCTCTTACCACGAGGTGACCACACGAAATAATCGATTAGGGTTTGCTGATACGGCAATCCCAATTTGCCGGTGGAGATCACTGAAGAGAGCAGGAGTAGGAATGCGCAAACAACTATACATAACAGAACAAGACGCTGAGATCCAGGAGTGGGTTTGATCCTTTGAGCTTTGCTCATTGTCGCCATTAAAGTGTTCAAGACTGAACAATGCGAACGAAGAAGAAGAAGAAGAGGAGTCCTCGTAGACGGTTAAACACAATCTGAAGAACGATCACGTGAGAGTCGTCTCCGGTAGCTGACAGAAGTGGCGTGTCGGATCCAAACATTCGTTGCGCTGATCCAGAGATGGCTCAGATTATGCTTCTCGGCTTTGGCTGCCATCAATAGACTGTCTCGAGCTCGACACGTAAAGTTTGCCGCACAACGCCTGAGCAAACCGGTTTAATCAAACCGAACCGAACTGAAATCGGAAAAATTCGGTTTGCTGTAATAGACACTCTGTTCATCTGATTAAGCGAGATCTTTGTTCAAGACTCGGATATTATAATGGTAACAAGCAAGATTGGTACTTTGTTAAGGTAAGAACTGAGGTGTGTTCTTATTAAAAAAGGAACAATGAAGTAGAAAGGGCAACACTTTAGAGGAGTTATGGATATGTTTTTTCTTCTGTACAATCCTCTTAATCTCAATCAACACCATTCTTAAATCTTAAAAGACTCCAACTTTACCGAAACAAAGTGAAAAGACAAAATAGGACTATCAAGAGGATGCAACTTCATCTGACAAATGTTGTAGCTTTGCAACAGTCGCTTTGATCACGAGTTTCGCTCGGGTTATTCCTTAAAGTCACAATCTTCTTAGACTTGGTGTAAGGTTACTGTCCTAAAGGCAGGTCCTTTCAGATCCAAGGAGAACTAGATGTGTGGGTGAAATAAAGAAAGCTTCTCTACGCTTTCTGCAATGTCCGAGAGGACACACCGTGTAAGAGTCTGACAAAACCCAAGAAACTTAGCTTCCCATCAGAATGTCTTATCCAATCCTGAAGAACAACCTGAACAGGGACTGATGGACCGAGTCCGAGTTCCTGTCAGCAAAACACATTGGCAAAAACACATCAAGCACCACCGAAGACATTGATTTTATCGCATCTAGAGGTGGATGAAAAAAGGGGAAATTTTTATACCGACGCAAGTTCTTCAATCATGATGACTCTGTTCCCATCCTTCTCAAACAACTCATATGCACGGCGTGCATGTTGCTCCCAAGTTTCCATTGCTTCTAGCTGATAAACACTTAAAGCTGAAGCGCAAAACTCTTCAAAGTCTAGTTTCTTGTACTGAAGACAACTAATCTGCAATCCAGAATATAATATATTACCATCCTTTCCCACCAAACATAGTGAATATAACGTAGTCCTTATCGCCTTACCATGTGTACAAAATCCAAGACTCGTGAATCCTTCGTAGCTTCTGTCGAGCTCTTCAAGATTGCCTACAATTATTAATCACTGTAAGAAAAAGAAAACAGAAAGATAATAGAAAGAAGAAGAGACGTGCGAATGAAACGGAAGCTCACTGTTTTGTAATTCTGCATCGAGATATATCCATTTTTGCTCGGTCCTAACAGATTAAACTGCTCTTGCAAATAAGTCAGCTGCGGCACAGTTAACGTTTTGGCAAGAGCCTGTAACCATGAAAATAACAATTAGGAATTTTTCATCCATTAGACCTTAGGATTAATGGTAAAGCTGAATAATCCACTCACCGCTAGAGCCGATTTTCTCAAAGAAGACGACATTATGTATACTTTTACCAGCTTGTAAATGATCATATCAGATGGTATCTTTAATTCATGCGAGCCAACCAGCCACGGATGGCCTGAGATATAACACAAATTGTTCATATATATATGTTTAAAAGCAGAACAATATCATACATATAATTGAAATAGAAGCATCAAGTTGGTTATAAAGACTTACACAAAGCCTGTGCAGCAGTTAGTCTCTTACGGTAATCTTTGTTTAACAAACGTTTCACAAAATCTACAGCGTCAGGTGAAAGAGATGGCCAAGGAGCTTCTTCGAAATTTGGTTCTGCTTTAAGAACAGCTCGGAAGATTCCGGATTCAGAACGGGCCCAAAAGGGCCGGCTACCACAGAGAAGTATATAAGCAATCACTCCAATACTCCACATATCTGCCTCAGTTCCATATGTACGGTGTAATACTTCAGGGGCCACGTAATACGCACTTCCTACAATGTCATTCAACCTCTCATCTGCAGAAAGGTTAGAATTGTCAACTTTTCCATCTCCATTGCGATAAGCTTCAAAAAGCAGAAACCTTAAAACCTCTTACCTGGCCGGACATAGTCGGACAGACCAAAATCAATGGCTTTCAGAGTAGAAGACTCATCCTTTGTAGTGAAGAGAAAATTCTGTAAATGAAAAAAAAAAAAAACCGAACAAAGAGAAAGATACGTTAAGGATAAGAGAACAATCTGGAAACTAAAACAAAAAGGTTAAGGATCTATTAACCTCGGGTTTGAGGTCACGGTGAACCACGCCTTGAAGATGACAGTAGGCTACTACACTAAGAATCTGAACCATTACTTTTTTAGCATCTTCTTCTGGGTATTTGCCTCCCCTGATGATTCCAAACAAAGAAAAATCAGCCAGTCAAAGCACGATACAATAGAGACAAGACAGAATTATGTATAATGTAGCAATTACCTTTGAAGAATTTTGTCCAAGAGTTCACCGCCTTGGCATAACCTAAACACAGGAGAGAAAGAAACTTAATTAACTACTTTGATCTCAATCATTCAATTGAAAGATGATTCTGCGAAAGCATGGGAATGAGAAATCTATGATGAAACTTTTACTTACTCCATGACAATGTAAACATTTTCATCATCTTCGAAGGCATCATAGAACTGGATTAGGTTTTTGTGACCAGTCAAAGCCCGCAATATCTTCACTTCTCTTCTAACATCCTCAATTGCAATTGCCGTGGTCATCTACCGAAAATAGCATCCACAATATTAGAGACCACGAAGAGTTAACTATAATTGTATCCAGATCAAGCAGTAAATGAAGAAAGGAGCTCAGGGAGACAATTGGTTTATCAGCATCACTCAAGAAACTCTGTTATTTTATTGACGCTCTGACAAAGTACACGATAATATCAGTCTGCACACATTCAAAATCCAACGAACAAATAAACAATTGACAGCGTTAGACTTCTATAGTGGATGAATGCAGACAACTTAAAACTCCAATCATTTAGCAATCTATTATCCAATGGTGGTTGATAAAGCTACTCAGTAGCTCACAGATCTTACCAATAAGAACAATGTAAATAATGGACCTAGCTATTGAGCTGATAACACACAGCTTAACTTCACATAATTCAAACACCAACGAAACAAAATGCATCTGAGGAAAAAATATTAGCCAAAATTCCCAAATAAAATGAACAAGTCACCGTTCCAGCTAAGCCTAAGTCTAAGCCTAAGAACTAATTATATGGCAAATGACAAGTGGAACCTAAGGCATGATCATATCCTAAAGAGCTTTAAGGAATCAACAGCAAAGTAGAGAGATAACCTTTGATTTGGGAATAACTTTGACAGCCACATCTTGACCTTTCAAGCTACCTTTTATCCTCTTAGCAGAGCAAGTATACCCAAAATGCCCTCGACCCACCTCACCGTCAATCTCATAGTGTGAAGCAAACTGTTTGGAGAATCCAAATTTCTTGTCAAGGCCAACCTCACACTCACTGCCTTCAGGGATCGAGGCTTCATTGGGCTTGATGGAACCGTGACGACGCGCGAGGAAAGCGCGTATATGCTTAGCTGGTGATGGAGGTGGGAAAGGTCGCTTGAAGATACGAAGTGGCGTAGAGCTCACGCTCGAGGAGGACACAGCAGGCGAGGTTTTGAAGAGGCTAGGTAATGGGCTTGGACTATAAAACGGAAAGCCTGAAGATTTCGCCTTCTGAGATGAATTCTTAGGTGTCTCTTCGATTTCATTGGAGACTGGGAGACTCTTCGATTGGTGCTCGATAGGTTTACCATGACACAGCCCCATCAATGGAGATCAAAATTGAGAGTCAAAAGAATGAAAATTTATGCTTTCACACAACAACACAATGTCGAATTTTAGATTCAATTTTGAGACACAAACCCAGAAATTGAAAAACGATAAAGGAAAGAACTTCCCGGGAAAGAAACTAAATTTCTCCCGGGAAAAGAGTGGAGACGCAAAACCCAGAAGAAGAAAAAACAGAAAAGGTAAAGCAATATTACTTTCTAACACATGGGAATTGAGAGAGAATGCGAGATCAAAGAAGATAAACCAAAACCTAATTTAGGAAGAGTGAAAGAGAAGATAGATATGGGAAGAAGAAGAAGGAAAGAAGCTAAATTTCACTTCCAATGAGAAGGAAAGTAAAGACAAGGAACAAAAGCAAAAGGCGCTAAGAATAAAGGTGGAGAGAGAGAGAGAGAGAGAGAGAGAGAGAGAGAGAAGAAGAAGGGTAAAGAAGTAAAAGATGCTTAGCAGAAGAAGAGCACCAAGAAAAAAGTAAGAAAAAAAGAAAGAGAATCACAAAAGAAACAAGTTTCTTTTTTGTTAAATGGGATCAATGTGTAAGTTTAGTAGCTAAGAAAAAGTCATATCTTCTATTTTTCTGCAATAATAATGGAAGTGGGGTTTTGCTAGTTTTGGAACCTAACCTTAACCAAACCAGCCTGTCTTCATTCTTACACATCACCCAAAGTTTCTTTCTCATTCCCAAATTTATATTAATATTCTTATGGTTTTTGTAATCTTAAATCCTTTCCCCCATATCATGAACATGGTGAACTAATGAGCATATATTAGTAAAATATGAAGTTGGTGTGGAATTTGTTATTGCGTATGTTATGTGAAGAACATGGCAAGGTGTGCTTGTGTAAAACACAAGTATTGGAACTTTGTTTTTGTTAATTTGTTGGTTTCCAACTTTGACTAACTTTTTATGATCTTTGGGATATTTGTGTTATGCCCCTTCTTCTCTTACTAAATTTGTTAAATTATCCATCTCATTCTATCATTTTATTCTTGTCAAATTATGCGTTGGATAATCTTACTTATATATATAGATTGTCATTTTTTTTGTTTGTATAGGGGCTGAATACAAATTTGTGATTTATATTTATTAGATTGAGTTGATCATTACTAAAATAAAATTTAAAAATTAAAGTAAAATAGTTACGTATCTTTTGTATTACTAGTAATAATAATAATAATAATATAGGGTCACACTGACTTCTTCCATTATTAACCATATACTTATAACCTTGTCCCATAAATGCAGTGTCTATGTATTGCTTGTAGAAGATCGATTAGTTTAAAATAGTTAGGGTTTTTCTTTCTTTTTAGAGAATCTTTATGTTCAAACATTTGTCCTTGTATTTCTATGTTTTATAGATGAAACAGTGCTAGCTGGGACCTTACGCAAACTAATTTTAGTTGAAATTTTGAATATAACTACTGAGTAATTATTTAAACAAGCGTAGTAATCATTGGATTAATTAAAAAAAAAAAGAATAATTATAATAACTTTATTTTTTTGTTTTTTATAATAATAACCTTATTTAAGTATGAGGGATAAAAGATCCGAGAAAATACGAGAAGAAGAAGGCTAGAAGCACATGCACGTTGGAGATAATATTCCTCTTGCTTCTCCGAATATGACATTAATAATCATTGAATGTTTTTCCCCGCCAAAGTAATTTAACTGATTACATATTTAGACATTCGGTACTAAACAAGCTTTTAAATCAACTCTATATTAATATCAGTTTTTGTAAATTATTATAATGACACATCATATTGTCAATTTTTAAAATGCGATGTTGGCTTTGTTTCCAAATGTAATATCAATAGCGACATTGAACTTTCTTGATCGTGAAGAAAACTCACTATGAAGACGCAAACCACTACAAAGGCATGATCAAACAATAATACTTATTATACTAATTAAGTGTTGGATCTTCATATTCTTCCCCTCAATTCAATACACAATTGCTATTAGACAATTCTAATAGAGAAAATTGTCTCTAAAAAAAAAAAAAAAGGGGCAATTGTGAATTTAGAGTGGGTAGCGGGAATCGAACCCGCATCGTTAACTTCTTTTCCGTCAACTATTGTATTGTATTTTTTTTTATGATACAAACAGAGGAAACAATCTACCAAAAACGATCCAAACAACATATATCTATAAATATATTGAAATTGAAATCAAGAAAATAAAGAAAGAGAATAAGAGATTTTTGATAAAATGCACCATCCATGATTTTGATAATGGACTTCCTTGCGAACTTGGTTGGTTCCATGAATAGGCAAATTAGCAACAATGTAGTTACCCACGTATCTCATTCAAATGTGAGTATGTTATATTATATTTCATCTAACAAATTACTAAAAATAAAATCGAAACCAGTACTAGCTAGAGTTTATCATCATTGTAATCATCGTTATAGTTAGCCATATTAGCCCATTTATCTTTACCAATCATCCTGAAAGAAAATATAACCATCATTAAATTTGTTATCATGACGGAAAAAAAAAAGTACAAATAAACTAATTTTGATCTTACATCACTCGTGAAGAAAGAAAACACTCTTTCGCCGATGGTGAATGAAACTCCGAGCATCGAAGGAATCTTTTTGCAACCGACATTTATATTTTCATTCGCCCTATATATGAGCTTCATTAATACTCGCAATTATAGACTAGGATAAAAAAAATTGTTAGTGCTCCAATGCATAACAATAAATATCAATATACAATATATATCCTTACCAATGATCATGAACCCATCATGTAAGAATTGCCAGAGTCAACCATGATAGAGCAACCATCGACGCAATGTTCAATTCCTATATATTCCGTGAGTATTTTTTATGGTAGGAACATATGTGTGCTCCCCAATATATTGCTTCTTGCTCAATCCGCCAAAAATGATGGTTCCACCTACTTCATTTTGTTCGCTATAATACTTTAAACACATTGATTTTTTTTTTTTTTTTTTTGTTGAACTTGATCTTGGTTTATCATGTTATACCTATGTAGTACAACATAAAACTTAATTAGTGTTGATAATGAAATATTTTTCAAAGATAAAGTATAATAGATGGAAAAAATAGTGGAGATTTGAAATGAAAACTAAAGAGATGAGTCTAGTGACACATGTTACGATTACATTAATTAAAATTTCCCCATGTAGAACTTTTAGTAAGAGGATTTAAGTTTTACTGTATATAATAATATTAGATAGTATAACGGAATAGTGTTTTAAATGATCGTTTGCCTTTTTACTTCTATAATCTATACAAATATTCCTTGGCGACGGCAAGAAAGAAAAAAGCTACATATCCCTATCTAATCATCATGTATTGATATCAGTATGATTGATTCTTAACACATGAATTTAAAAGATTATAGCTAAAATGATCGTCAGTTTCTAACACTTCTTATCAAAAAAAGTTTCTAACACTTCCAGAAAATCTTGATGAGTGCTAATTAATATTTTTTTTTTATATATAAAGGAAGTCGTCAGAATATGTTAGAATATTTCGCTAACTAACTAATGTCTTCATGGGTTTTATACTAATCAATGTTTATCTATACACATACGTCAATGTGTTGCAAAAAAACATCAATTTGTACATATTTGTAAATCTATATAACTTTTTATCAAAGCACATGAGTTTTTCATTTTCCTCAAAAAAAGTACAAGAATTATATCAAACATGTGATTAGTAAAGATTCATTTTTTGTAGATTGTGGATTCAATTTTTTGGGAGATTATAACACACGGCTGATTAAATCCATATGTTGTAATTTTTTGTGAAACCTTTTGACAAAAACGATGAACAGTTATTTAATAAATGAAAATGGAAAGTTGGGAACTTATAAGGATAAATTACACAAACATTGTTGTTGGGCTTTTTGAGTGATAATATAGATTGGTAGCGAGCATATCCAAAGCAACGAAGGAAATGGGAGAAAAGTAGGTAAAGCAAATAATTCTTATTCCTTGATACCTTCATCTCCTCCACTTCTTTATCAGTCCGTAGATTCGTAAAGTGTCTAAATTATTTTTAAAAAAAAAAGTCTGAAAAATATTCCATCTATCTTTTTTTTTTTAAGTTTAATATCTTAACTTTTTTTATTAAAAAAAAAATATCTCATTTTAATATATTTGATCTAAAAATACTTCATTTTTGAATTGTTGGTGGATTCGAACATGCGACTTAACAACCGTTAGCGGGCGTTAAAGAATCAATAAACGGTGTTAAAATTTTACGGAAAAAAACCTAAAGACTATTCCATCTATTTTTTTTTGGACGTTTAATACCCCAACTTTTTTTGTTGGAAAAAACATACCTCATTTACATATATTTTGTCTAAAAAGATCTCAAATTTGAATTATTGGTGATTTTGAAACTGTGACTTAATAGCAGTTAACAGCGTTATGGGACCAGTAAACTCGTGCAATTACAAATATATTGAAGTGATTTGGTGGTAACTTTTATGCGGTTAACATAAGTAAGATATACACAGAAACGACGACGGCGATGGATTCGTCATTTTCATGGTCGTGGAGTAGATTAGTTGCGGAGGAGGAGAAGGGTTTGGGTAAAAGTGGAGAGATTAAAAAAATAGTTCGAGAAAGATGGAGTTTAATGATTATGTAACACCGTTAACGAATGTTAAGTTGTGGGTTCGAATCCACCAATAATTCAAAGATAATGTATTTTTAGATCAAATCTATTTAAATGAGATATTTTTCGTCTAACCAAAAAAATTGGAGTATCAAATTTCCAAAAAAAGTAGGTGAGGTATTTTCTGGTTTTTTCATGTTAAAGTTTAATACCGTTTACTAATTATGTAACGACGTTAAGTTGCAGGTTCAAATCTACCAACAATTGTAAAATAAAATATTTTTCGACCAAATATTTTAAAATAAAATATTTTTTTTCTAACCAACAAAATTTAAAAAACGTAAAAAAAAAATAAATGAGATATTTTTCAGATTTTTTACCGTTATAAAAAACTACATCTTTTTTGGATAAGTAGACGATTGCATACGCACTGAATTCCAAACTACTATTTGGTATATGTTTTGTTTTTTTCAATTGGAATTATTGTTGGGTCGGTTTTTTATATTTTAAAATAACTGTTGTTGGGTCTTAGCTTCGGAATGCGAATCAGTGCTTAGCCTGGCCCAACACAATACTTGTTGGAGGAGATAATGTCGTCTTTCAGCTTACTGGGCCTTCAGCCGAGGACTTACCCTCTTACACCCTTATTTATTTAGGATTTGCTTGGACAATCTAACTAAGAGCTAACCCTGTCATAACAAAGTACTAAGTAGTATCTACGTATCTTTGTACTGATTAATACTCGAGTAAAAATCTGATTTTTTCGCTGTAGATACTACTCGAGCTATACATAGTTATAAAATCTAATTATAGTTGGAGACTTGGAGTAGTCTCCCAGAAATAGAAATATATCCCCATAATGTGTTTGATAAATCTCCAAACCAAATTGGGCTAAACCAATTTATTCAAGATGCACTTAACCCCACCAGTACTACTCACATGTTCACATTAAAAACTAAAGAGTCATGAGATGATACAGTATCGTGCGTTTTTCTCCCTTTTTGTCAACAGGTTGGTGTGTTGTTAATGATTGCTTTTGCTATAAACCCATAAATTCCAGAAGAATATACAAATTCAAATCGTACTTTGTTATAATTTATTTATTTTTTAATGGAACTTTAATTATTAAGATTTTGTGAAAAGCTACATTTTATTTTTCTTTTTGGTCGAGAGGTTGAGTATCGAGGAGACACCAACTCCCTCAAAGCCATCACGCTTCCTAGACATACTTTCTCGATTTATATTTTTGCTTTACTCTTTTTGTTTCTTCAATTAATATGTTACTTATACTCTTTATTAGTCTCTCAGATTGCATTTTTCACTTCAAAATTGACACATTCACGTCAGATTTTGGAAAAGTTTTCAAACGTCCAAAGCCCTGAAATGATCATATACGAATATTTTTAAAAACTATAGTAATTTTTTTGCCAAAACATAACAGTTTGTAGTTGTTCATATTTTTGATCGGTGCTACAAGTAAAAAACCCAACGACCATACTATAAAACAGTAGAGTGATGTGAATTAAAATTACAGTATCTATCTTTTTATATATAAATCCATTTATAGTTGAAGAATGTGAACTCGTGCCTTTGCTTATTTAGTGAAAACGTAAATCATAAATAATAATCTTAAAAAGATATTGAATTGCAAAATAAATAAATAAAAAAGGATAATACTTCAAAATCATCCGATGTCAGCATAGAAAAAGTGAAAGCACTGTGGTATCGGGATAAATAAATTAATCAGGCATAAGTTAAGAAATGCACCCATACATCGCAATGTGCATATATCTTATTTTGAAATGGAGCCACAAAATATTATAAAAACATTATAGATGGGAGAAAAACAGAAATGCTTTTTGTCTCATCGAAGAATGGCCCATCAATTCCTTTTTTTGTCAGTTCTCTTTTTTCACGCCTTAACCCTGCCCCTCTCTATCGCTCTTCCTCCATATTCGTTGTTGTTATTATTCGAATAGATTAATCTTAAAGATAATTTGGTAATTAGTTATAAACTTATAATTTAGAAAGATTTAATTGTAAAGATGGCAAATTTTAGTTGTTTGTAACTGACAAAAAGACCTAGAAAAATAGTTAGCACATGATTTTGTCTTTAAATATTTTATTTAAAATCTTTTAATAATACCAATCACATATTAACCCATGTTATATGATGCAAACCTGACAATATATAGTTTTGAACTTAAAACTCGATAAACAATATATTGTAAAGTCCCAGAATTTACATCAATAGAAATAGGTTTTCACATTTGACAAAAGATTCCCCAGTTTCTTTGTACCTACTTTGTTGTGAATCTATGCGTGCTTTTTCCATGTGCTCCCTAAAAACCTAGCTAGAAGTATCAATACTAAATAAATTTGAAAAATGATAAATATTATATATAATATAAGATCGATTCATACGAAGGAAAAGAGGTGGTCAAACATATATAGACAATACAGTCAATAACTTTGGTTAAAATTTTGTTCAAGGAAGACATAAAAAAAACGAAGGTACAAAAATATTCAGAAAGATACGAACAAAAGGAAGATATCTTTAGGGGACAAGATGATGACATGAGGTAGCTTTGAAACTCTTAACACTTCTCCATATATTCTTCCATTAAGATTCTACAAACAGCTTCTCTTCACTGTCTTACGTCGTACGTTCACTTTATATTCACCATTTCATGCTTCTAAGTTTTTTGTGTACATTGATATATACAATATGTTTTGAAAGTCTTGTTTATCTATACAAGTACTTTACCCAATCACGTCTCTTTGTTAGATTCTTCTGCCTGTACAAATATTCCCACAGTCTAAAAACCTTCGTCATCAATCTACTTAACGTACTAGTAAAAATTGAATTTTTTTTGCCAGCTACTAAAAATTGAACCTTTAACTTGCACAAAATATATTTTTCCAGTTTTTTTTGTATTTTTCTTATAAAGAATAGAGAAAGAACACACCAACCCTACTTACGTACAACATATGTTTGCACTCATTACACAAACTTATAACTAAACCCATATAAAGTATTCTTTTTTGGAAAAAAAAACACAAAAGCTAAGGTCTGTGGTAATTATAACCAGGTTAATTATAGGTATGATAAAAATTAAACCCTAAATAATATAATGATCAAGTCTCATCAAAATCACACCATTATGATATGATCCAGCGCACGACGTCGTTTTAACCTTTCTCCCCCACCACCACCATGTCCCATCATAACCGACTTGCTTGACCGTTCGAGCAATGACTTGAGTGCGTTCTGTAGAAAATGCACCGACTCGACGCCGTGATGCTCTTTGTCGGCGGCCACAACGAGAACGTTTCTTGATCGACCACCGACTGTTGTCATATCAGCAAAGAGAGTTTCCATCTGAAGAGATTTGAGCGTCTCCATGAGATCTTGCAAGAGCTCTGGCCTGTCCTCGCAGCAAAACGATACCTTGAATACTATCCGACCGTCGTCGACGTTGGAACAGTCTTCAAAGTTGAGTACACAGATTTCGTCTGTCTCCGACGGTAATGTTTCGTCGGTGATTTCTAGGGTTTGTTGTTTCAGTTCTTTGACTCGTTGAACCACTTTTGCCAACAGTGTGGCTTTGTCTGTCTGTAAAAAAAAAAAAAAAAATTATATATTTTTATATATATATATGAAACAAGGAAAGAGAAAAGTTTCGATCATTAGAATTTGTCTTGATTCGAGGATTTTGTCTTGATGTTCAATTGTTTCAATAACTTTCCCGACAAAGTGGTTATCAGCTTCAGAGAAAAAAAGGACTTGTAAGCTTTTATTTTTCCTCAATTTTCTAGATATTCCCAGTACTTGCAGCTTTTTTATTATTCGAAAATATTACACTGGACTTATGTTAGTTTTAAAATGGTTCATTTTTCTGTAGGTGATATACTTCCAATATTCCACCTTTCTTACCAATAAATAAAATCCTTGACACTAGAATGAATCAACAAAAATTTATTTGTCATTTGGATATATAGGTTTAAATAAAAACACAAAATTTCAGTGAGATAAGATCCAAAACTCTAATCCTCATTTAAAAAAATCTTCTCCTAGATTCTATGTATAGACGAGTAAAGAAGATAAAAGGTGTAGAAGTTAATTTCATATCTTAACCCAAAAGAACTAATAATTACTCCATCACGCTTAATCTTCAATTCTTAATCTTTTCTGCTTTTTATGATTTTCCGGTTCAAGTCTCTAGCTATCAAAGTTTCATTTTAATTAAGTTTAGACTAGATACAGTAATAAAAAAGTTTGTACCTTGGAGTTACAAGAGAGTAAGTTCCGGAGATTGTTGAGATGGGAATTGATTCTTTCTCTTCTCCTTCGTTCAGCTTCTTTATGGTTCCTCAGAGAAGCAAGAGCTTTGTCTTGAGAAATCGTGTCTTCGATGGCAAAAGGGTAAAACGAAGACGTTATGGTGGTGGAAGTCGACGAGGCACATAATCCTCCGGTGAGGAAGGAATAGAATACATGATCTGAAATCTCTGGCTGCATTTTTTTCGTTGCTGTTGTTTGCTTCTCCGCCGCCTTCTTTTTTGTTGGGTTTGGAGCTTTCGGTGGGTTCTGTCCTAAAAGGAAGATTATGTATTTATACAAAAATGAGGTTGGAGAGAGAGAGAGAGAGAGATGTATATACATACATATATTTATATACTATTCCTAGGTGTTTGCAAGAATAATAATTTTTTAAAAAGTAAAATAATGATTTTCATTATCCTCCCACAAACAAACCATTGCCATTGCACGCGTTTGACCCACATATTATGAAAACTGCTTTGTATGTTAAATAACGTTTTAAAGGGCTCTAGATAAGAGTATTGCAAAGAAGGAACTAATTGGCCTTTAAGACTCTGTTAGCTCTATTCAGCCCAAATAGTCAAATACACAAAAGAGGGATATGATTGAACCAAATCGGTTTAGGGCACTGATTTTATCTTCTGTAGTTGAAGAAGTCGAGAAGTTGTGAGATCTCATCCCAAAAGAGAATTTGGTGCCCTGTCGATCTGAATCCCCAGACCTAAAGGAGTTCTGGTGAATCCTCTTCGTCCAGATCTTTAGAATCTACCTCGCACGAAAACTCGTAAGAATTAGTTTGGAAATTATATTTGATATGACAATTTATTAGTTATTCGATAAACTTGATAAGCAATAAAAGAGTCTCTTTTTACGTAGGCTCGCGGAAGAGAAATCGAATTAAACATCTGTAATTAGGGTTTTAACATAGTCTAATGTTTTTTTGACCTAAACAGAGACAACGACAAAGAAGGTTTGTTCAAGTATCAGCGAGTTGCCTGACGATTTGATCTTGACGATATTGTCATTCCTTTCTACAAAACATGTTGTAGTGACAAGTCTTTTGTCAAAAAAATGGAAATTTCTATGGACAAGGGTGCCTATACTCAAGTACGATGTTCAGGATCACACTAGATTTGAACTATTTATCGACAAGTCACTGTTTTCACACCAGTCTCATGTTCTAGAAAGCCTACATGTCAAATTAAGTGTATTCCGGTGGATTAGAACCGCTCTTCATCATCATCATTCCCACCTCCGTGAGCTCGAGATGGATGCTTGTCTTGTCCATACGCTATTACCTCCTGAATTGTTTACCTGCAAAACACTTGTTGTCTTGAAACTCGAAGGTACAGTGATCGATGTGGAAGCTCCTCTTACAACGGTCTGTCTCCCATCCCTAAAAACTCTGCACATTGTCCACTCGAGTTTATTCGACTTTGGATCCCTTCAAACGCTTTTGTCCAATTGCAATGGTCTTACTGACCTAATGGTCATAAGGGAATCTAAATTCTTTTTTGCTGAGCTCGACGTTTCTTGGTGTAAAACACTTGTGGCCTTGAAACTCGAAGGTTTGAAGGATGTGATAAGCATTGCTTCTTCCGCGGTATGTCTCCCATTCCTCAAAACTCTGCATGTTGCCCGCATGGTGGACTTTAACGATGATTCCTTTTGTCGGCTTTTATCCAATTGCCCTGTTCTTTCTGACCTAACATTGGAAGAAAAAACCAGTCATCTTATTCTGAAAAAACCAGTGAAGTTCTTGTAGATTTGCCTTACTTACAAAGATTGTCCATTATGACAAGAGCCCTTGATTCCACACACTTGTGTAGTTTACTAAAAAATTACATTCGAAAGCTTGCGATTATCGCACCTTCTTTCAAGTACTTCAGCATTCAGAAGTGGTTGTATTCCCGCTACTTCTGTATTGTGAGGATTACACTCGGAGATCCATCGGAATTAGCAGTAAGCTTTTGCATTCCATGTGGTTTCTTTTTCATGTTATATCTATCTTTGTTGGAACCATCACATAAATGAAAAATCGCGTTTTTTTCTTTCTAGGATGCAAGTATCTTCAGTCGAATCGTACATCTGGAACTGAGCATATGTAGTGAAATAACTGGTGAAGTTCTTGTAGATTTGCTCCTATATTCCATTAAATTGGTGGTTCTTAAGCTTAAAAATGTTATTCAGTTTCTCCTCTTTTCCCTTAACTTTTTTTTTTTTTAATTTATAGTGTTTAATTTTCGAGCTCAATGATGTTATTACATTGTCCTCACCTTTTTTTCCTCATGGTCGCAGGTTTACACACGAACTCATTTGGATCGCTGGGATCCGCCGAGTTTTGTCCCTGAATGTTTGTTGTCCAGTTTTGAAGCTTTAGAGTGGAGAGGATACACAGGGAGAGACGGAGATAAGAATCTGGTAAGTTATCTTCTAAATCATGCGTTATGATTGAAAACGGCGAAAATTTTCTCCGAGTCATATCCATGTATCGTGGAAGAGAAGCAACGGATTGAGGAGGACTTAGCCTCTATGCCAAGAGGTTCCAAGTCATGTGAACTTGTGTTGAAGTAATGAAGTTGTATGAAACATAGCAACTTGTTAATTGATTGCTAATATTTGGTAGAAAACTCAGGACATATTTTATGATCTGATGCTTCTCTGTCTCTCTGTTTCACTATGGACTTAAACAGATGCTCATTGATAGGATCTAATTTGCATTTCACAAAACCATGATACAATGCTTTACTAGAGACCATTAGTTAAAAACCACGAACTAGACCAAGTTACAACTTACAAAGAGCAAGAAGAACAAAAAATAACAAGACTTGAAATGTTGAGACGCAAAATAGAGCATAAAAGGGATATAACATTCGCGTCTTAAACAACCAGAAAACAGACCTTGAGTCGTCCCATGAATACAAATTTTTAGAACATAACATAAGAATTATATGTAAGAGAGATGCAAACCATGTTTGGAGCCAAGTTTTTGGTCCAAAACCGCATCACTTAGCCATCATGACCTTGACAAACTCTTCATAGTTAATCTGACCATCACCATCAACATCAGCTTCCTTGATCATCTCATCAACTTCTTCGTCAGTGAGCTTCTCGCCAAGGTTTGTCATCACATGGCGAAGCTCAGCGGCTGAGATGAAACCGTTCTGGTCCTTGTCGAAAACCCGGAATGCTTCCTTGAGCTCTTCCTCGGAGTCAGTGTCCTTCATCTTACGAGCCATGAGATTCAAGAACTCAGGGAAATCAATGGTACCATTACCATCAGCGTCCACTTCGTTGATCATGTCTTGAAGCTCTGCCTCGGTTGGGTTTTGTCCAAGGGAGCGCATCACAGTCCCCAGCTCCTTGGTGGTAATGCAACCTACAAGTTGGAAAAAATGAGTCAAATCAATGTCGCTTTATAAATCTTGAATATAACAATTCAATCGAATTATCTTCAATTACGAAACACAAAGCAAACAACAAGCAGGTCTCTGTAGAGAAGCATCTTAAGCTAGATCTCCAAATTCCTCTATTAACAGTTTATTGTCATGAGCTATGAACAAAAGGCAAATCTAAACTGAGATAATCCTAACAAAATTTGAAGAATATGGAATCTCCAAGGACCAAATCGTCAAGTTCCGCGCCGACTCAAACGTCGTCGTCGTCATCCAAACTTCACACGATTTAATCAAATCCAGAAACCAAACAAACAAACAAACAAAAAAACAAGGACGGGACTAGAGATCACGAATTACAGATCCGTTACGATCTTACATCGGCATAGATTAATTTAATCAACGAGACGAACATCAATCAAACCAGAAGAAGCTAAGACACCAAGATCCAATAATGCAAAATCGTATACATTCACAAAACATTTGAAGGAGTAAAAAACAACGTACCGTCACCATCCTTGTCGAATAAGCTGAAGGCCTCCTTAAACTCAGAGATCTGATCGTCGGTGAGCTGATCCGCCATTGTAGTAGATTCGTTTTTTTTTTTGTTTTGTTTTCTGAGAATCGAGAGAAGAAGAAGAAGAGAGAATTAGGAAAAAAAAAATCGTCGTCTGCTGAGAAAAACGAGAGAGAAACCGTATTTATCGGGTACGGAGCTATTAACGACTTTTGATCCGACCCGGATTCGAAAGCCTTCTTTATTAACCCGTACCGGATTCTGAAATCTCTATTATAACCTCAGTTTATGACTTTAATTACGGTTAAATTGCCATCAATAATGATTTTTTTTTTCTTTCTTAAAAACCGCCAGAGTGGACAATAAACGGATCACACGTTCACGCGGTCTGTACGCGGAGCGTTGACTTGACTGTCACGTCAGCATTCTCGCTGGGTCCTCTCGATCTCTCTCACTCCAGATGTCTGTTTATGATTGGCTTGTTTTATTTCTTAAATAGTCCTCGTCACCAATGAAAACAAAATAATTTATTTATTTACTACATTATCACCGGCAAGTTAGTTGGATTAGATTTCGTTTTCAAAAAATTTATTGGATTAGAACCAAAGGTTTGATTCACCTAATCAATTGCTTAATAAATTCAATGATGAAGATAAAGTGATTAAGAAAAGTATCTCTACATAAAAAGAAAAAATATATATCGAGTTATAAAATTATACTCATTTACGTAGATGAGTTTTCAAAAACAGTATTATCTGACTCTAGATGAATATTTCGTTTCAAATTTAGTTAATTTATTTCCTTTTTTTTTTCTGCAGGCATACTGTATCACTTAATAGTAAATCCTAAACAAACCAATTGCACTCTATTCAAATAGATATGTCTGATCAATTAAAAAAGAAAGACATAGATATGTCTTAGTTTCTTAGTTAAAAAATATGATAAAATAAACTACAACGCGTGTCATAGGTGAAAACTGTCGCGACTATGACATCCATATCCGTTACAAAGTGCCTAGGAGAACAATCACATCAAAACACTAATCTTCTTCGACACGCGTCGAGCGGTAGAGAGTTGCTGCTGCCACGTCGGATGTGTCGGCGTTCACCTCCACCGCTGTAACAAACAGAAGAATCCACCGCCGATTTATAAAACTCGTCGTCGTCGTAGTCGGCAAAGGAGAGCTCACGAACGGTCTCTGCGATTAGGTCGCGGCATATGTGATCATGAAGAGCCAAACCGATTTTAGCGACCTCTCTTCGTTGACCAGATGCCACGTCATCACAAACCTGGTTAACGCTCTCCATCAAGCTCCGTCTTACTCTCCGCACCACCAGGGGCAACGTGTCAAGTGTGTCTGTTGTCGGCGTTGACGTTGCTCTCTTGGAAATGACGTCATGTATGGCGTAATGATCGGGTAGATTTATGTTGTTGACTTTGTAGGTTTTGTTGTCTTTGCAGCAATATTCGTGATGGTTCGACAACATCGTGTCTGCAGTGTCTGGTTCGTGTTGTGTCGTCTTCGTGTTCTTCGGCGGCTGCGTCCCCACGATGACATCTCCTGCCACTGTTTTATTTTGTTTAATGAGAAGAAAATAATATATCAGACAACTGGTGTTTAGTAGTATATTATTATTATTATCGTTGTCACAGAAAAGAGTAAACTATAGTATTGTCGATTCATCTATATATCAGATCGTCATTAGATTTCTTTCTTTAAAATTAAAATAAGACCAGGCATATATCAAGTTTAAACAGTTGGATTTTAACCATTCTCGCTCAATTTTTCGTTTTTCCTGAATACAAACATAATTTAAAAAGGAATTTCCAAAAATTAACACCACATTTTTGTTTTCTAAAAATACTACAAACAAATTTAGTGAGTTTAACTAAAAAGGAATTGAGGTGTGTTTATAACAATTTTTGTTTTCTATGTTGTGTATTGTCCGAAGCAATAATAATTTTAATTATAGTACTAAAATGTTATTTATATAAATGAAGTGCTAGAATCATTTTTCCTTAAAAGTGATATTCTTGATTTGGAAGCATAAAACAGTTGGTGGGTCAGAATCAGGAATAAATTAAATAATGGGTGGGGGTCCAAATGATGAGAAAAGTTAAAGTGGGCTTCATGACTAAAGGAATAAAGGCCCCTAAAAGCTGTGTCTTCCTTCATCATTTGTCTAACATGCCTCTTTCTCCTCACACTTTCTTGACCCTCTTCTACACTTAAATTTTATTCTATTAGAGATTAGACTAGACCTCATTAGTAATCCTCCCCACAGAAACTTAATTGGGGTCCATATTATCTTGACTTTAATATAATTTTGAACAGTATCCCCAATGACAACAAATAGGTAGTGAACCAGTAGTAAGAGCAATTAGATGTGACATCAAATCAAATAACACAGTTTATGCATGCATGAAATTGTTAGAGCAATGAGATGTCTTTATCAATATACCATTATTTATATAATAAATTGATGAGACTGTCTTCCACTATTGGACACACTCATGATTTCAACACCACCAAAGAGACAACTCTTTGGCCTTCCCATTCTATCTTCACTGTTTATTGCCACTTTAGTTGACACACTGTTCTCCTACTTTCTTTAATTTGAACAACAAAATATTCATTCAAATTCCCTAATAATTTGCTAAGTTACTAATTTGATATGAAATTTTCTTGCTTGATTTATATTAATTTATTTATCGGACCATAATATAAGAGAAGTTTATAAATATGAAAAACCCAAAAACGTGAGTTCGGCATGTTTGTATTAAGTGTTGTTGATACGTCATGACTTAGATTTAATGAATAAGAAGACCAAAACAGAAACAAAAACGGAGAAACGTACCGGTGCCGGAGAATTTAAAATTTTCACGTGTTGTCGGCGGAGAAACCTCAAGTTTCTTGTGAAGAATGTAAGTGGTTTTGATGACGTCGATAGTTCTCCGGAGCTCCTCTAAATCCCGATCGCATTTCTCTAGTGCTCCGACCAGACTCACCCTAGCCGCATCTCCCTCTTCTTCGTTGCGCTGAAGCGGTGGCTCGACGATTCCTCCGCCGTCTCCGTTTGATGAATCTTGCGGAGGAGAAGCGTAAACGACGGTTCTCTGTTCTCGCTTTTTAGATCCCAAGGTGATGGATTTGCGGCGGTTGGAGGAAAAGTTGAAGGTGGAGAGGAAGAGGTTGAAGAATCCGGGGAGGCAGCCGGAGGAGACGGCGGATGAGTTTGAATTTCTCCGGGGAGGATTATGGTTTTCCCGCCACGATGATGAAGGAGAAAGCAAGTTCTCTCGTTTACTCTTCTTCATATTTCCCCTTGCCCTCTCTCTTTTTGTTTTTCTCACCTCTTTCTTTTTCACTATCTAAAACCTTAAATTCCCATTTAGTCAATTCCAACGGTAAAATTATAATATTATGCCCTTTTTTGTGATTTAGGTTTTGCTTTATTTTTATTTTCTTTTCTTTTTCTCTTTTGTTTTACCTTTTTTTACTTTAAGGTTGGTCCATTTGCACATGGCAAAACTCCAATGCATTGACTGACACTTGCGATATATCATTAGCTATAAACATTATAATGTCTTTTTTTTTTTGTTTTGCTATACATTATAATGTCTTTTATGTTTTGCTCCTTATTTTGAACTTTTTAATTAGTGGTTTGCAAAGTTAATTATCCCTCAACTCTAGATAAACTTAAACTAGACCTTTGAATACAACTTTTAGTTGATACATATAATAATAATGTTATACTTATATAATGGTCTAAGATTTCAAGCTAGACTCGAATTCAGATAATATTTTATTTTGTGTGGAGCTGATAATATTTGCATGAACATAATTTAGAAGCCTAATCAAATAGGCATTAGGAGTTTTTAGCACAACGCTCTATGAGACACAAAGGGCATGATTACGAGTGTTCTTTAAGATTCATGTCCTTGTGCATGCTGGACAGAGAACACTTTTAAAGCCTTTTGTTCTACCATCCTATAAGAAGAATTAAATATTTTTGTATGACTAAGTGATTACATCATTAATGGCAGACTGTTTTGAGACCATAAATCAATTTACACGTTTGAAGAAAACAACTTATGCTTTACTCGGTAGTTAATATATACAACCTAGAATACCTTAAACTAACAATTTTCGTTTTAAGTAGAAAACCAACAGTTGCTCACACATAATTTTACATGGATATATTTCAAATCTATCAAATATAATTACAATACGGAATATTTTGATCATAAATTATAAAACTTCGTAGTTGATTGATTACAGTGCTAATTTGGCAAATTGCAATAAGATTTTTTCAGAAATACTTGCATTGCAAATTCAACTGTGAAGAAACAACAAACTCTACATACGAAATGATTCTTACTGATCAGACTAATCCTATCATCACATCGATGAACCCAAAACATTGGAAGTTACAAGCCTATTCTATACAAATAAGAGCTCGAAAGAAAGAAGGCCAATGAAAATCTGAGTGAAGAAGAGAAACTAAACTAACCCATTTTGGTTTATAGATCTTTCCATACTTTGTAGTCGCTAGTGGAGCTGTTGTTCTGCATATCACTGTCTTGGCAGCCTATGAAGAAAGTAGACCGCACAGGATCAACATTTACTAGAGCATGAGCCGTGCCACTTGGACTAACCGCTACAGCTACTTCATCCTCTCCAATTATCACTTCAGCGTAACCTTTTTCGACTTTGTGGTTCTCCAGCTGCACGCATTTATATAGATTTATCCATAAACAATGTCAGATTGATAGGTTTGGTTCACTTTGACCTGAGAGTAGTAAGGGAATGGAAACGTGAGGTATAATCATCACCGGAAAAGGATTAGAATAAGTAAGATAAGCCCATTTTTCACTAAACATCTATAGGTAGTAATACTTTTTCTCAATCTTAGCTGGTGATAAGTAGTCCAGTGATCAGCGAGCAATTGACTGATGATATTTGTTCAATAGTCAAAAACATTTGTATGATAGATTCAGAAGTGATTCTCTCGTTTAACCCTCAAAATAAAAGTGATATAGTGGAGAATCAAAGACGAAATCAGCAAATCAAATCAAAGAAACTGTAATCTAAGGTTTGTTCTAGAGACCCTAAACACTCACAAACCACAAACCAACCAAATACCATCCTACTCCTGCATCTGTTCAATGCTCCACTAGTACACATCAAGACCAACTAATATGTTAACACACGTTTAGTTAAGTTGGTATGGCATTAGGCAAATTCTGAAGTCTCTTTTACCTTCTTTACCAAGACCTATCACTTAACTATTCAATGAAGCATCAGATACTTGGATAAACAAAGAACAGATATTCCATCCTACCGAGGTATTCAACAGACTATAACTCTTCCATTATGCACTATCAATGAGATGGATGATGAGACTTTACCCTGAATTGTGTCTTGGCTCCCCATATGACGAATGTCTCATTACAGGTATGGTGTCTGTGGTTTCCCCTCAATCCACCAGGTCGGATTTCACCAACATGAATAGAAACACATGAGGCGGCTCCACCTGCAGACGAGCGAAAAAAAGAAGAGAAAACATGAAATGTAAGGCAGGTCACTCCTAAGATTATCATTCACAGAAATAAGCAAAGCCATACATATCTTCTCTTTATTAACCAACATGCTAAACCATCACAACATCTTCATCAACCAACATGATTCTAAGATTATTTCATCAATGTTTTACTTTCCTTCAATACATTTACCTTAGCAAGAATTTTGAGAACGCCTAGGTTTCATAACAAAGCTACAAAATTAATCAGTTTCAATATACGAATTGCTGTGTAGCAACTTCCTAAGTAATATTTGTAAGAAAACAGATTCGGAATCGATCAGAAGAACCTTTGAGCTGAGAATCACGAGCAAGGATAATGGGATCAAGCAACCATCCACGGTCGTCTTTCCGGACAGGAGAAAGCGACGCCAAATCGAACCGGACCAGATTAACCTTATCGTCTTCATCGAGGTTTTTCCAATCGGGATTACTCTTTAGCGTCGATGTCGGATGTGAAGAGGACGAAGAGACGTGAGAGGAGTGCTGTAACCTGAGGGTGATCCATGTGAGGAAGAGGAAGAAAGAGAGAAGCAGAGGAAACGCTTGAGGCTTCTTCAGTAGGTTGATTAAAGGTGACAATCTCTGGTTCTCGATCAGTACTCTCCTAGGGTTCGCCATGTTCAAAGCTTCCTCTATCCTCTATTTAGTGACTAATATGTGAAATAATTTGGTTTACCCAGTTTTAATTACGATTTATTTAAATTCAGATATGAGAATATAAAATTGAGTGATATAATTTGGTGGGTTGAGCCAAGCCCGTGCAGTAGTGCAACGCATGGGCGACTCATGAAAGCCCAGATAGCAAGCTATCTTAGTGGGCTTTCTCCCTAAAAAAATAGAGTTAATATCGTGTGGGCCGATGGCCCACATATCAGATATTAAACTGATAAGAACAGATACTACACTTGATCTTAGCCAAAAGGCCGAGAAAGGTATGATTTAGCAGTAGGGCTTAGCTTCTTTTTTATACTACAAAGCTTATGACCAACGCTCTCTAACTTGTCGATGTGGGACTTTAGAAAAATAGACTCTTTTACGCAATTATGAGCAAACGCGAACAATCAATAAGACGTAAGACATCTGGTTCAGTATTTGACAGCATCGTCTGGGTTTGCACCTGTATTGCTTCTGCCTCTGAATGTTCTTTCACGTCAATTACAGCACTATGAAAGCCCATAAGAAATTGTGAGCTGGTGATACTTGAAGCTCAGTGCTCTGTGAGCACGGAGGAAGATTGGAATTTGATGAGTGCTTTTCTTATGCAAAATCTGGGGTGTTTAAAAATCATATCTTTGTTAAACTTAGGGTATTTCAAAAACAAAATCGAAGAGGTTAAAGCTGTATACTCTATCCTCCCAAACAATAAAGGTGGAAGTTTTCGAAGTTTCTTCAAAAGTCAGCAGAATAATGGAAGAAGATGTTTCAGGGAATCAATGCTATTATAAACTTATCGATCTGCAATCCAATGACTTTTCGACTCAGAATCAAATACAAGGCCTTTACAGACAAGTCTCGAGTATTGTTTGCTGGTCAATGGCTTTTAGTATGTTCGAAGGTTTGGTCCCATGTCTTCTAACTTGTGATTTGAAAAGCTGAAACCTAAGATTTGTCTTCAACGAACGTGAAAGCCTTCACAACCCTCATGTATTGGTTTCAGGCATAAAGGAGACAGAGCTTGTCAAAATTTTGCTGATCACTCTCCATTGCCAGGTTTCGCGGTCTTTCTTGTTGCTTCCGAGGTCTGAGCTAAAACCTGTGTTCAGCCAAAAGAGTTTTCACACTTTTCATTAACTGGAACCAGCACAAGAGCCTAAAGATAAAAAAAATGTTGATTCTTTTTGTCTAAACTTCATACTTGAATGAGTCTAGGAACAGTCCAAGGGCGAGTCCGGTCTTCCAATAATTAAACATGGTGATTGTGCTCCGCATCTTGTTGATTAATGGAATAGAAGCTCTGTACATTAAAGCTCCGATGCCTTCAACTACAAGCACAGCCAATCCAGCAGATAGAACATCCCAGTCTCCTGTTTGTCCTATGAATGTAGAGAAAGCAGTTGCAGAGTAGAATCCCACCAATAGAAAGAACAGTTTCTTGGGGAGATCTTTCTTTATCTCCTGAATTTTCACCAGAAGCTTATTTCTGAGAACTTGTATGGCTTTGATTAGCCGTAGACCTCTGGAGCTATTATTACTTGAAGAACCGGATGCTGGATCGAATCGGTCCCCACCAACTGAGCTTTTGATTGTTGTCCTTGACATCCTCCTGCAAAATTGCAAAGACCCACTTAAACTTGGATACCGGAAAGATGAGTTCAACATAAGATCTTTTTAAGACACATATCTCACAAGAATCGACAAGCCTATGCATACTTGATGTCTTAGGACTTCATTACTCCATATTAAGTCCAATAAAGCACAAAAAATCCATGAGTTAGAACATGGTTACTTTATATATATGTAACCATGGATTTTACTGGTTGGTTATAGTCTCTGCCTTCATAGACAAAAATACAGAAAATTGCAAGAGATATTCAGGTTTTGCCAAAATCCTCAAACATTATATTTCCAGCAGATCATTACATACAAAGCCACATCAGGAATTCTAAATTCTATGCCACACACTAATGCTTCGAAAAGTTAGAAACTTGCCTTTGATGTCTGACCAACAGAGGCTGCACAGGATGAAGGAGATGACAGAAAGAACAAAACTCCAAGCAAATGGCAAGAGACAAAGCACTTTTGTCTCTGAAACTCCTCTTTGGCAAGAACTTACTTCCACAGTTAGGTAATGTCACCGTGATGGCAAATCCCATGAAACGGCTAGAAGAAATGTTGGTCTTCTGACCCAGATGAAGCTACTTCCTAGACCAAAAAAGTTTTCAGCATATCAATTTCACAGTCCAATGTAACATCAAACAGCAACTTTCTTGAGAGAACAAACAACCAATGTGTCTGGTTCAAACTACAAGCTGATAATCAAATAGCTAGCTTTACAATTCAAGTAATTGGAGTTCCATTAAGAAATTCGCAGAAAGAAGGTCAAAACTATAGATGGAGAAAGAACAAGAAACGCGAAACGCGAAACTTGAAAATATATTACACACAGAGTCACTCGGCATATACTTTTATAACTCGATAAGGCATTTCCACGAATACCTTGTAGACGATAACTCAAGAAAAACCTAATTTTGCCAAGTTTCCTAAGTTGCTTCAAGCCCATTAGTCTAAATCAAGCCAAAAAAATCGACCCTTACGACTGTCTACAGGTAAAGGAATCAAAATTCAAAACCAATTACGATTGAAAACATTAGTATAGAAGCCAGAGAAAAAAAGGCACCACAAGCTGGGTGAAGAAGAAAGCATAAAACGCGAAGAAGAAGCAGCAGAACCGGAAACGGCGTCGTTTAGCTTGACTCTGCTCAATTCAAAGTTTCAGACAAATAACAGGTTGGGCTACAAAATGCAAAGCCTGTAATGTCAGTAAGGGAGACAAATAAATAAATAAACCCATTTAGTGGTGCTGAGCAATCGCGTTGAAAACTATTTCTGCAATTCGTTGGAGTCTAAATATTTTACTTCATCTTTGATATAAGAAGAAGATGTTCGCTTTCGGAAGAAAATGGATGAGATTGTCAACGAGGAATCTAAAACCAACCTGGAGATTCGTAAGAGGAGTAAGCGGTGGAGCGGAAACGATAGCTAAAGAGAGAGTTGACACCGTCGTGATCGGTGCCGGAGTCGTGGGTTTAGCGGTTGCGCGTGAGCTCAGTCGCCGCGGCAGAGAAGTGCTGATCCTCGACGCCGCCTCATCGTTCGGTACCGTGACGAGTTCCCGCAACAGTGAGGTCGTCCACGCCGGAATCTATTATCCACCAAACTCTCTAAAGGTACAACCTTTCTCTCTTGAGGATCGAATAAAATCTCCTGATTTTTGGTATGTTCATAGTGAATTTTGTTGGATTTTGATCAGGCTAAGTTTTGTGTAAGAGGGAGGGAATTGCTGTATAGGTACTGCTCAGAATATGAAATCCCTCACAAGAAGATTGGTAAGCTTATCGTTGCTACGGGATCCTCTGAGATACCCAAGTTGGATCTATTGATGCATCTTGGAACTCAGAATGGAGTCTCGGGTTTAAGGATGTTGGAAGGTTTTGAAGCAATGAGAATGGAGCCACAGCTTCGTTGTGTTAAAGCATTGCTATCTCCTCAATCTGGGATTCTTGATACTCATTCCTTCATGCTATCTTTAGTGGTATAAAAACAAACTTTCTCTCAGCTCTCTATAGGATCTTCGTTGTTCTTTTCTTTAGAAAAGGAGTTTTGATTTCATGTTTTTCAGGGATAACAACAACCCGAGACTATCTACAGGGAGAAGCAGAGAACAATCACACAACTTTCTCGTACAATACAGTGGTTTTAAACGGTCGTGTTGAAGAAAAGAAGATGCATTTGTTTGTTGCGGAAACCGGACTGTGTGAGGCAGATGCACAGCTTGAGCTAATCCCTAATCTTGTTGTTAATTCTGCGGGATTAGGTGCTCAAGCTCTAGCAAAGAGATTCCATGGCTTAGATCATCGATTTGTTCCTTCGTCTCACTATGCTCGTGGATGCTACTTTACACTATCGGGCACAAAGTCTCCGCCTTTCAATAAACTTGTGTATCCTATACCTGAGGAAGGAGGTCTCGGTGTCCATGTCACATTAGATTTGAACGGACTTGTCAAGTTTGGACCCGATGTAGAATGGATTGAATGCACAGACGATCAATCAAGCTTCCTCAACAAGTAAATACTTGCATCTGTTCTTGAAATACTCATTCCTCTCTTGTCCATTTTGAAGTAACTCAAGATCTTCATGTTGTTTGAATTCAGATTCGATTATCGTGTAAACCCACAACGAGCGGAGAAATTCTACCCCGAGATCAGAAAATATTATCCGGATCTCAAAGATGGATCATTGGAACCTGGTTATTCAGGCATCCGTCCTAAGCTTTCTGGACCAAAACAGCCTCCCGCAGATTTTGTCATACAGGTAATCTTATGTTTTCAAAATCATCGTGTGAAATCTTCGGTTTTGGTACGAAAGCATTTCTCGAGTCTCTTGTGTGTTCTTCTTGATGCAGGGAGAGGATACTCATGGAGTTCCTGGTCTTGTTAATCTCTTTGGCATCGAATCGCCTGGTTTAACTTCAAGCTTGGCTATTGCAGAACATATAGCAAACAAGTTCTTGAGATGAATTTGAAATAAATGTCTACTTTTTGACAACAAAGTTGGCCCAAAAGAAGAAGGCTTGGCAGGTTTAAATAGTTTTCTTTTCTATGTAATTCCATATACAAACTTTGTCTATAAATCTTTACGCTTTGTATTCAAATCTTATAAACCCAAGTTTTCTTCTGTTTAAACTTCTGAATGTGAGCCAGACTCATGAAAACCATCAATGCTTCTACTGAAATAACTCAAGAGAATGTTTAAAGAAAGTTAACAGAATTGCTCCAACTCAAGAAAGTCTACGGAATGTACAAAGAAACAAAGCTGTTTTCCTCTTTTATAAGCGAACCGACACAGAAGAGAAAAAGAAAAGACTTCAAAGATCAGAAAGGAGCTGAGCTTGTTCGCCGGAGCTGCCGCTTGGGATCAGGCGGTGGTGCACTTGGGAGGATCTTCTCCACCTCCTGCAAAGTAATGTAAGGATTAGCTTTGGCCACATATACACAGACAAAATTGAAGAACATAAAGTTCATGGCGAATCTAAACCAGCAAATCCAACTTTTTCCTAAGTAAAAGAAGACTATGTCTGTTATATGTTCTTCCTAATGAGCCAAACAATCCTTACAAGAAGCAATGAAACAACAAAGACTTAACCTTTTAGAGGTTTGGTCTAAACCTCTATTCATCCTCTCTCTTGTTCTTGGTTACATTTTCTATCAGTTATAGTCTACTATCCTTGTGCCCTTTTTCTATACTTTTTTTTTTTTTTGAATGAATGCTAAATTTTATTCATCAAAAAAACCATTGGTACAACAAGTGTGTCCTTACATTGAGATAATATTCAACTGACAAGATCCATTATACATGGGTACTAAACCATATCTGAAGGCAGTCGTCTAACTTAGAAGGCTTTGTGTTTACCACATCTTCTATCATCTATCGTAACCTCTAATACGAATCCAGAACTAATTAATGATCACACCTTACAAGTTTATAACAATCACAAAGTTGATCAATGCATGTATAATTCAAAGGGGGAAACCCCTCCAATGCATTACCTTTTGCCTCCTGAGTCTTTCGTTTTCTTCTTCTAACCGTGAAACTTTGATCTCTAGCTCATGAGTGTAAGCCTGCTCATAAATATCCAATGTTGGAACCCAAAGAGAAAAATAGAAAACGAACATGACTTGACAAGAATAATAACAACAAGAAGTTTACAGTTACAGAAGTTGTATCTCACCTGTTTCCTAGCTCGGGAACGAGCAGCAGACTCTCTGTTCTTTATCATTCTCTTCTGTCTCCTCTCTACAGTCTTCTCTACAACTTCTCCAGAAGCTACCCTCTTCCTTCCTGGAGTTTGTGTATCTGACAAACCACCCATCAAAGAAGAGTGTGATACCATTGCTTGCATATCTGAAACCGGATAGGGCATAAATGCTTGAGGCTGTGGCATTGATGGGAGCTGATGATATTGAACCCATGGGCCAACTTGAGTTATGTTTTCCCCTAAACCAGCACCTGAACCAGCACTACCACCACCGCCAGCAGGAACACCAGGACCATCATGGATCGAACCAGGGATTGTCTCAGTCACCACTCCAGCTTTCAACAACAAGTCTTCAAGCGTCATTTCACCGAGTGTAGGCTGCTTATCTCTCCTCTCATGTGCATTACCTCCATTCTTGTTCTGCTGAATGTCTTTCCAGACCTCATCAACAGTCTTTTTGCTAAGATCCCGTGGCAAAGTCAAACTCCCCTGCCGAGAAAGACCCTCCTGAGCTGCTGCCGCACCATTCATAGCCATGGACGATGGCTGATTAGCTTCAACAGAACATACACTCTTAAGCAGCTCATCCAGGTTCATACTTCCCAGAGCTTTACCAGAACTCCCCAAGTGGTTCTGAACCTCATCAAGTGTTAAACTGTAGAGAGAGCCTTGCCTATTCAAGGACTGAGATCTAGCTTCTTCAACAATACCCCTCTGAGAATCCATAAGCTTTGTAGGGGAAAAAACCAACACAGATAGATAAAAACAATTCAGAGCCCGCAAATCGGAAACCCTAATCTAACCTCAACAACAACCCAGAAATGCTCAATTTGATAAATGGCTACACCACGAAGATGAATTCATCAAATCGAGCCTAAATCGGAGGCGAAAGTAACCTTTTTTCTAAGGTCGAGTGGCGAAACATGCAGCAGAGAGACGAGAACAACAAAACCCAGAAATAAAATCGGAAGGGAATGACCGAGAAATCACCGCGTCGTAGCAATCTGAAAGAGTATTGGGAATTGCATGCAGCATCGAAGGCAATCAAATGCAGATACTAAACATGGAAATCGCAAAAGGAGAAGGAATCAAAACGCTTGCGAGGAAGAGATTTTTTTCGAAGAAGGAGAAAACTAATAAGCAAAAAAGAAACAATCTTTGACAAAAGGTGGAGCTTGAAAAAGGACCAGATCTAGAACAAGGTAACTTTGGGTTTTTCTTTCTCAAAAGAGAAACGAAACTATGATATAAGTGCAGAGACAGAGAGAGAGAGAGATTTACATAGCAAACATAAACTCTTGGGTCTCTGTGTGTGTGTGTCTCTCTCTCTCTCTATTCTTATTTTCTCGTTTTGTTTTCGCGCAGGAGAGAAAAAGGAGAAGAGAGAGAAAACCTTTTGATTGAGAAAGTGACACTCTCGATACTGTGTCTGTGGCAATGCCCCACCACCCCCTCAAGCCTCCCGTAGAATTTTCAATGCGTTTCTTTTTTTACTACACCCAAAAATGGTTTCTAAAAACTTTCGATCACAATACGAAAGAGAGATTTGTTTGATAATTGTGATTAGTGATTACTTTAATGAAGGTGAATATCGAGTTTGGAATAAACACTACATGTGCTCCAAGACCCTTCTTCGATCAATTAGCTTTCTATGGGCATTTCGATAGATTGCAAGGTTTGATCAAGTCTTTCCGTAATCTAAAAGATATGACCAAAAGGACCAAATCATTGAAGGTTATATATATATATACATACATCATGTTTATGTTCTCTAGATTCATGATTATAACGCTCTGCATACTAATCCTTATCACTATATTTTTTGATTTAAATGGTAATAGTGATTACTGTAAATTAAACCATTTTTTAGGCAATACTCAATTAAGTTTTGCTACAATTATATGTGTAGGAAACAAAGTCGAACCATGGTTCAAGAAAATTAAGCCCGTAACAAATTTTAATCTATTTTTGCAAAATCGAAACCTTTATTTATGTACATATACTTTCTAGTTTCCAATCTCAGATCGGGTTTTAAAAACATTGAATGTGGGTTGAAGAATATTGCACTTGGATTCGCTTCATCGATGAACGACCTTTTTCCCCCTTTTAGAAACTTGACATAACAATTGAGAAATTGTGACAGTGAGATCGAAAACACACAACCCTTCTACTTGCTTCCCACTTCCACTTCAGCTTCTGCTTCTCTTCTTCATCATAACTTTATCTTTGAAACTGCACTTTTCCAGAAAAAGATTTGACCATCAAAGTGATCATCACCAACAAACTTTTTGCATGAAGGAAAAGAATCTATCACCTAATACTCCTGCAACTTTCGGTTAATCCCTGAAGCTTGTCCACAAGGACCTGAAGGTACATACTTTCTAGACCAAAACCAACTTTTAACACTTCAAAGAGGGGATAGGACCAATAAACAGGTGCATATATAGGCAAGAGATTCGTGCTGAGAGATATACTTTTAACACTTTTGATTACTTACCACCCTCAACTGGAAGTTTGTTGTGGATAGCCATAGAAGATAACCTTTAACTGGAAACACGTTGTGAAGATCCAAAGACTTAACTGCAGGAAACCAACAAGTTCACCTGTTGTCGAGAAACACTATTCGAAAGCTTCCACTTTTCAAGTAGTGTAATTGCCTATCAGACAGATCATTCCTCAGCTGTGTCGTTGAGAAGCTTCCACCACTTCCTGCCAAGTTTGACTGTTTCAAGTAGTCCACAACTCGGTAATTTTATGGCAAATAAGTTTGGAAACAAAGTGCTAACTTGAAAATGTCGCTGTAAAAGCTTTTGAAACTTGTCATAGAAAAACCAAAAACTCCAATGAAAGCTCTTGCTGGGTTTTAAAATTTCCATGTTTTGAGTCATTTTAGAAACCATTTAAATTGAGATTAGTCTATGTTTTGCTATAGAAAATTTGTTGAGTTAGGGTATATAAGCTGGCCGGCAGTCGCACTACCTGCACGAGGAATAAAGGATCGAACAAACATAATATCAGGATAATACATAAAGCCAGGTTAATCAAGATAACTTAAAACAGATTACAAAATATGCGATACTGATATACTGCAGGCAGAAAAAAACCAAGAAATCGTGAAACAAAGAGATCGAAAAACTATTTTGGAAAAACTAGAGTTCGATAAGCAAGGACCCACATGGTACGTAGTTGCGTTTTTAGTTTTACAAATGAAAGTTCTAGGGGGATGTTCAGAAAACTGAAAAATAGAGACATAAACTCTGAAAATAGTAGTACAATGTTTTTTTAGGAATATCATAAAGAGAGTTTGGGGTAAAAAACAAGTGGACGAAAACTAAAACTCCTTAAAAGGTTTTATGAGTCTGGCCTTAGGAGCGACCAAAGTAAAGAGTAACATTTCATAAAGACTTCATTTGCATCAGCTCCTTATAAACTTCAGAAGAATCACCAGGCCAATTTTAAAACACTGATTTCTGATATCTGCACAATGAATTTAAGAAAATAAGAGAAGCAACAAGCTGTAACAACCACTGAAAAACCCCCAAAACTCCGATGCAAACCAAAACCATGTGGGTCAGAACACAGAAAGTTTTTGTCTTTAGACATTAGTAAGTCAGTTGCAGAAAAAATATATACTGAAAAAAGACAATAAAACTATTTAGACATTAGTAGTAAGTCAGTGCTCTACCTGAGTGGATTCATGATACATCTGATCTAGTGGCCCATGTAAGGAGCACCGTATGGCCCGACACCATGTTGCCCTCTGCCTGTACCGCCTTGACCAGGTTGCGGAGTCTGATAGCCACCTTGCAACCCAGGTTGTGTACCGTACCCAGGAATTGTCCCCGGTGCCATAGCTTGAGGAGTACCATAACCAGTTGGCATTCCAGCACCATTTCCTGGGTTTACGCCTGTAGCTGTCCCCAAGGAACCCAACAAAGCCTGTCCAATTGCCGGATTATAAACCAAACCAGCTCCCTGCGATGCCAGCAAAGCTGTCAAGGCCTGTTCAATGGCCGGGTTTAGCACCTGCGCTGCTGGACCACCCATCCCAGCTTGGTTACCAGCCATAAGATGTCCATGACCTACAGGCGCACCGTAACCATTGTTATCATTTCTTTGGTACCGCGGATTGTTGTGGCTATGTGGGTTATGGTGATGCTGCTGCTTGCCCGGTTTGGGACCATCGATTGCTTTTTGGCAATGCAAGACGTGGCCTTCAAAAGTCTTGTGTGGCTCCTCCAAAGCCCTCTTGGCGCTTTCAGCCGACTTATAAACAAAGAGACAGAAACCTTTAGGTCTCCCAGTAAACTTATCAAGACCCAAAGGACCTTCTTCAATCTCTCCAAACCTTGAGAAAAAGGCCAACAATTTCTGGGGATCAAGCTCAGCTCCGACATTACTAACATAAATCTTCTTCTGCGTGTGCTCCGAATTCGAATGCTGAGCAGGCGCTGAGACAGCTGCAGCAGCTATAGGAGCTCCACCAAAGACAGGTCCTTTAGAAGCCAATTGACACGCCGTCATACGACTACCAATCTTCTTCTGAGGCTGCTTAAGTGCGTTGCGAGCACCTGAGCGAGACTTGTACAGAATAAAGCCATACCCTTTAGATTTCCCTGAGATCTTATCAAATACAGCCTTGCAGTCTTCAATCTCTCCGTACTGCTTAAAAGCTTCAATAAGCGTCTCTGTTTTGGTATCCCAACCAAGACCGTGCACAAAGATCTTCCGATGAACAGGATCCTCATCAGCTACTTCCCGGATTCGATTCGCTATATCAAGATGCTTATCCGCCGCTTCTTTAAGAAGATTCAAAAGCTGTTCTTTCGAAAACGGTTCCAACAGATCCTGAATCGGCTCATCGTCATCATCACCTCCATCCCCTTGATTACCAGATCCAGATGTCGCCGCCGCCTCCTTACGAGTACCCGCTGTCTGATTATTCGCATCCCCATCATCATCGTCTTCTTCGTCATCATCATCATCTTCAACTTCTTCTTCGTGCTCTTCCTCTACTTCCTCGTATTCAACTTCTTCGACGTCAGCTTGATTTTTAATTCCGAGCTGCTGGTCCTCCTCCTCCTCCGTCGTCTGCTTCTGCTTCTGCGCCGGTTCTGCCGCCTCGCTAGATTGAGCTTCGAGCTTTCTCTTCTTTGTCATGGCGGAAATTAGCAGGCCTTTAAGGTCTAATTGAAGTTTTAGGGTTTCACAAAATGTTCTTTGGTTTCTTCTCCAAAAAGCTGAAATTCCCCTCCCTTATCTAAAATACGCCGCTATGTGGTATTGACGTATATTAACCTCAAGTTCTAGCTCAGTTTATTTTTACACATATACCCCCAGACCATTTTATATGTAAGGCCCATTTATTATTATTGGGCTTTAGGTTCGAAGACCCATTTACGAAAAGTTAAAAGTTCCCGCCATGTATTTCCCGCGAGACTTGAGACTGCTCATAAAGTATGTCAGTCTTCTCTGATTATCACAAAAGTTATAGTCTTGTCTCATCTCTCTCTCGTCCTCCCTTCTTACATAGAGCTCTTAAGTTTCCCTCTCTTCTTCTTCTTTTTTTTTCTTTCTAAATTACTCTCTATCTCTAGTAAACCCTAGATCCACAAGTTGCGAGTTTGGAGCCCCCAGGATTCGGCTTTCATTTGTTCCTTCTCAATCTAATTGAGCGTCGATGAAGTTTTAAGGTAAAATTCCATGTTCATATTTTACTGTCTAGATTCAATTCCTCTTTGATTCATTTCATCTGCTTTACCCAGATCTGCTCTTTACCATTCTCGAATTGATGCTGCTACACGATTCTTGATTGCTGATTCCTTTATAGGTTAAATTATTATATAATCTTTTAGGGGGTCAGATTTCGGTAATTAATTTTCCAAGAAATGAGTATTGGTTTCAATTTGTTACTTATAATCACATTGAACACTGTTGTGTAATTATTTTGACAACCACCTGTGTTTAGTTCCTAATTGATGTTCGTTTCTCTGATTGTCTTGGTGAAATTTAGCGTTCTGGACATTCTTGATTATTACATTATCCATACATTCACTCAGGTTATTGTTGTTAGCAGTATCCTTACCGACAATTCCTTTGTTTGTTCTCCAATTCAGGAGCTTGATTTGGTGTAGATTTCCGGGTTTTCGAGCATTTTCGGTTGTTAGGAAGTAATTATCTGTTCGTTACAATGGTGGAGTTAAGAAGTCGCACCCATTTGAACTCCCATATGCATTATATTCGAGCCATTAAAGACGGATCAATCCAAATAGTGATGAATAAGGATGCAACAAGGAAATCAGAGCTCAAGTTTAGACAGCTGGTGGATGTATACAATCGGGAACTCGGTAAAGATGAGGAGTTCATTCTAAGAGTAGTCAGGGATTTGGACAATGTTTCTGATATTACACAAGGTTCGTGTCTTTTTGGTGCTGAGCCAGACGATTTTAGCATGATAACACTGGACAAGATTTGGAAACAATGCAAAGCAAAGAAAAGAAAACTTAGAAACCTCAGAGGTACTGAGCCAGCTTCAAACGTTGAAGTTAAAAAAGAGTACTTGACTCTAGATGAAGGATGTGATATTGAGGAGCCTCTTAGCAGTTGGGAGACGAAATTCTCCAAGAGAAGAAAGAAAAAGCAGGAGCGTAAAGCAAAGTGTGGTACTTCTACTTCCTCTCCATCTGTGGAAAAAGTGCCTGTGGTCTTTGATGTCGTCAAGTCTGAAGCTTGGGATGATAGCTATTCAGTTTCTGAAGCCATGGATTTTATTCCCACTGATCTTATACTAGATTGTAGTAACAAAGAGTCAGAATCTCCTATAAATACAGTGTTGGTGGATGAAATAATGCTTGATTCGTCCAGGGACATGGGGCTGGTTCCATATTGCAGTGCAGAGCCAAAATTTCCCAGAATGGTAGCCATTGAAGAGGAAGCTTTTGAAGATGCATCAGAAGAGTTTAATGATGCTAGGAAGGCGCAATGCTGTCTTGCTGATAATATTGCTCTTGAGGATAAGCAAATTGTTTTGTACGGTAGTGTGTCTAGAGAGGAGATGGAATTGGATGTTCCACAACATTCAGAATCTGAGAACATTGGTTGTGTCGAGAACCTCATTTCTTCTTACACGAGCTCGAGGTGTGAAGAAGTTAAAGAGGATGAGGAGAACAATGATTTAAAGCCTAACTTAGACATGAGCGTTATTGGTTTGGAGATCGTGAAGATAGAAGCTCCAGAAATACTTGCTATTGATTACTCGGGTCTGCCCATCATCAATTTTTGTGTAGAAAATACCGAGATTGAGTGGGAAACTGAAGACATTACTAAGGATGATTTTCCTGAAGCAACTGATATTCTCCAGCTGACCAGCTGTTGTAATTCACTGGATAGTTTGCAACCAGCTCCTGATGACAGCACAATTTCAATAGAAGAAGATCATTTGCCAGAAAGATTACAACAATCTTTATACTCCAAACATGCAGATGAAGCAGGAGACCACGAACAATCACAACTCTATAAGGAACCTGATGAGGTTCAAAAAGTTGCAGAGACTGACAGTATCCAGCAACAACAGCCACACCACCAACCAGAAAAACTACTCTCAGGGAGAAAGGTTTGTCCTCTGCATGATTTACTCAAACCACATTCTATTCTTAATGCAGTTCCTCACTAGATACATTTTGGTTTTCAGGCTTTATCTCCCACCTCTCAAGCAAAACTTCGCAAGGCAATGGAGCACCCCGTTTCACCTGAGAAAAGGAGTAAGTCAATGAAAAAAGAAATTGAAGTCTTTTTGTATGCTTTGCATTGTAACACTTTAGATTCTCATCCATGTTACCAACTATAATCCAGAATCCAGAGGGAAACTCTACTTCAGTAGCCAAAACTCACATAGGATCCTTAAGGCTCAAGGGCTGGATAACATCGACCGAGTGGAAATCATTCCAAGCTCAAAGCAAGCCATTCAAAAAGCAAATAATAATACTCGGCAAACGAAGTATCAAAGAGCCACACACAAGTTTCCACGTCGAGATACTCAAGCAGCAAAAGCACAGCCTTTTAGCACTGGATGCACTTCTTTACAAGGATGCTCACAGAAAGCTATTGCCTTCTCGCAAGGACAAATGCGTGATTTCCAGTGTGTTGCAGCTAGGCTCACAAAAGAGCTGAAATCGATGAGACAAATTACAAAGAGATGTCTGCTCGCTGAAAGCAACAACTCCAACATGTCTGAGTGTAACTTAGATGAGGTACTTTTGTCTCTTATAAGCAATTGAAATTTGGTTTTCAATGCTAAATCTTGGCTTTCTCTTTTCAGGTGAAAACTTCGATTGGAAATGCAGAAAAAACTGAAGAGAGTTGTAAGAAATGGCTTTCGATGATAGAGCGTGACTGTAATCGGTTTTGCAAACTCATGGTTTGTTTACACTCTTAACATTCACAAACACTCTTAACATTCGCAAACTCATGGTTTTTTTTTTTACGTCAAAAAAAAAAAACACGACTAAGAGATCTTTGTCTTCATTCAATCTCTAACTCTTCTCCATTCCCTTCCTTTACAGGGTATGGTCAGAGGAGATTCTCCAGCTACTGAAAACATTGTTCAGAAGAAAAAGAAGATTAAATTTGCAGATGATGCAGGAGGAGATCTTTGCCATGTCAAGGTTTTTGAGATTGATTTGGAATCTGAATCATAAACAAAGTGTGTAAAATTAGTGTACTGTAAACTCTTCTCACCATTTGTACATTCATGTCTTGAGATTTCACGAGATATAAAGATTTTAGTCCAAAAACAAGATGACTTTACTTAATTCTCACATAACAACGTTTATTGCAGCAACTTCAACCAACCTCGTCAGATTGGTCTGGTGATTAACAGAAATAACTATGCGAACGATTGTAAAACATATCTAATAGCTTTCAAATTTTGCAATACCTTTTGCATATTTTATGACTTTGATTTAAAAATCTTCTAATTGTTAGCCAACTGGTACAAAATACAAAAGATATCATTTTTATAGTGTTAGCTTCCAGTGGAATCGTTATTAAACACTTCCCCTGCGGTCTCTCAAGCATTCTGTGGGATTTGCTTAGGTGGGAAAGGCTTAATCCACTTCGTTTCCCTTTCTCACTTCCTAGTTGTGTTTGCCTTCCAAACAAAATATATCTGATATCAAATTTGAACCATGTTATCTTTTTCCACATTTGGTTGTTCTCAATTTAGGGAATTAAGCTTATGCCTCTAAACATAAAGAAAGACTTGGAGATGACCACGACAAGAAAATAACTCAATTTATGACCACCATTTCCGAAATCGTTGGTCGCAAAAGTACCGATGAATTTCCAACAAATTTTCAACTAATTTTCAATGAAAAAATATAAGTCGGAAATTGTCAAAAATTCCAACCAAATAAAACTAGTCGGAAATTAGTCGAAAAAATTGGTCTAAAACTCCGTGGTTGTCAGAAGTTCGTCGAAATTTTTAATTATCTAATTTTTGGATTTAAAAAACAAAACCAAAAAAAATTGGTCGGAAATTCGTCAAAAATTTCCGATGACTATTTAGTGATTTATTTTTTTCATTTAAAAAATAATATTTTGTCAGAAATTTCCGACGAATTTCCGACAACTATTTAATTATTGAATTATTTTATTTAAAAATAGTATTTCGCTGGAAATTCGTCGGAAATTTCCGACGAATTTTTGACCACTATTTAATTATTTATATTTGATTTAAAATATAATATTTATGTCGAAAATTTCGTAAGATCATCGGAAATTCGTCGAAAATTTTATGGTTTTTATGTTTCCGCGGTTGTAAATTCAAATCAATTGAATTTACCACGTTTTGCGGTTTTCGACGAATTTCCGACGAAAATTTCGTCAGAATTGTTTTCTATATATACTTAATGAGTATTCACCCATTTCACAATTCAAAACACAACACTCAATTTCATATAACATCTTCTTCTCTACTTCGAAAATTATTTCCAATTTTCAAAATTTCATCATTTATCTCATTTTTTTCAATTAGTAATTTTCATTCATGTATATATATTAATTCATCTTTACTCATTGAATTTTAATTTTCATTTGAAGATAATAAATATTTGGTAATATAAAAATTTAATTTTTTACTATTAAATAATTATTTTAGTTTTAATACTTTTAACTTTTTGATTTTTTAAAAAATATATATAAATCGTCCAAAATTCGTCGGATATATATATATATATTTTTTGAATATATAAATGGTCGAAAATTCGTCGGAAACTACTATATGAAAATTCGTCGGAAATTTATCGGAAAAATTCGTCAGAAATTTATCGGAAAATTTCCAATGAAATTCCGACAAATATTTCCAACGAGTTTCCGATGATATCTTTCGTCAATAATTTCTGATGATTTTTCGACGAATGTTGGTTTTCGACCAAAAAAATTTGACTATTTTAATTTTGTCGGAAATTCACCGAAGTATGCTATTTCCGACCAGTACCGTCGTCGGAAATTGAAGTGTTTTTTTGTTGTGGACGAATACGGTTTTTGAAGCTGGAGTTGAAGAATAAAGAGGACTATAAAGAAGAATTTTGGCCCATGGGGTGTAGTTGTTCTTCTCTAAGGCATTTCATATGGTGTATGATTTGTTCAAGCTAGATAGCAATTGTGTTCGTTTTAAAGTCTCTTTTTTTTTTTTTCAAGTTAACTAATACTTGTTATCAAAATCTTATTAAATTCATTTATATTTTTATATATGAAGATCGGATATAGTAACGGGATAGTATGTTCGATTAGGGTTTTTTTCTTTTTTTTTCTTTTAGGGTCTTTTATGTTCGATTAGGGTCTTTTATTGGTCACCAAATCATAATGTGACATTTTTATGGACTGGTGATAAATTAAAGTGGTACAGCCAAGAATCATAAAAATGATAAGGAAAATGATTTCTGAGATGACACAAGGTTCTTGTATGTTTGGTGCTGAGATGGATATAAAAACTGATCCAGAAGATTATAACATGCACTAAAGAAAAAAGATTCAGAAAAAAATGCAAAGAAAAAGAAAAGGAAACTTAACCTCAAACGTTGAAGTTAAAAAAGAGTACTTGATTCTTCATACTGAAGATGAAAGATGTGATCAACAGAATTAAAATATGAACTCTTTTTCTAGATTCAATCCAACCTTGAAACTAAAACCAAGAAGCTGATTCAGTTTCCGTAATGAGTCTAATCCTGATTAGGCCCAGTTTTATAAGGCCCATACATTTGAAAGATACTCAAATCAATTGGTCCTATTATATCCTATCCAGACCATATAAGGAGGAGGCATAAACTCGTAAATAACTTCATTTTTGTTTTACAAGAAAACACTATTTATTCACAGTTTACTTCGTTATATGGTAGAGAAGCCAAATAAAATTAAAGTAAACCAAAAAAAAAAAACGAAGAATGGAATCTTTTTAATCTGAGAAAGAAAGGAAAAAAGAGAGAGGAGAAGGAAGCTTGGGCGACAAGAGTGGGCAGTGTATTGGGAATGATGAAGAAACTTTGGGCGCAATGCATTTGACACACACGAGTCACGACCGTTTCTTCAAGTCAACATTCTCACGTGCCTCTCTCTTTTTTTTTCTACTTTACTTTACTTCTTTTTTTTAATCACTTTTAATAAATAAATAAAAATCATAAAACTATATTTATACTAATAGTCTAATACTACTATGTAGAAAAAAATAATATGACGCGGTATCGTCATGATACTGTCATGATTACATCGTCTTAAAAGATGACGACATCGCTGGCTTCTCTTGACTTTGTTCCTCCTCCGATTAGATCCTTTTTCTTTTTTTTTTGTCAGGATCCCCTCTGATTAGATCAATGCTTTTACATTTTTCTAATGACTAAATCAGAAAGAGTACTTTCTCCTTTAATTTTTTTCTGTATTTATTTGCAAGCTGATTATTTTTTGTAGGAATATTATATCCATTACACTAATTAGTTTGACTACAAACAACTGGAGAATGCTTAATTACTTATTTGTTAGTTTTTGAAAAGAAAATTAGTTAAATCTTTAGTTTTTTTGTAGAATCTTTTTACTTGTAACCATTTAAACCGAATCTTTTATAATTGATACACAAAATAGGGTTTTGAAAACTCATTTTGTTTTCAAAATGAAACTCGTTTCACATTGCAACTTCAATGGAATCTGGATTAGGAAGATACTATAACTTTCTTAAGTCTGAAGTTTGGACCTCTTGAACGCACGTGAATCGTCTCACTCATCAATCTGCCATATAGAATATATATAGTGCTACCAAATCGAATATATATGAAGACCGTGATAATTTATACAGTGGACTATTATTTACTTGACATCAACCTGATTAATGGAAGGTCAAATAAATAAATTCTATCTATATTCAAATGCTGATATTGATAAGTTCGCAGCTACTCATTATTGTCAATTGTCAATGATCGGGACTTTACAAGTGTTGTACAACTAATCTGAAGACTAGCCAAAGTATTGTGTGCTGACTCGTTATATATTTTATAGAATATTTCCAAAAAATATCTACTTATTATTATTCGATTAATCAAATATTTTTTTTTTCACTTTTTGAATATAACATATGGTCCTTTAAAAATTAACTATACTTTTTTGTAATTTCTAATGTGTTAATTAAGTAATATAATCGGAAAAAGGACAAAATAAGTGGAATATTTCAAAATTTTGTATGGTTTTGTGTGATATTTATTAAATTGTTTATTGTTTTGTATATAAAGATAGTAAACTTTAATCAAGCATGTTGAAGGAACAATGCCGACGTCATCCAATTTGTATGTCTCCAATAATTGACCACTAAAATCAAACGACTAACTAATGAAGAGAGTTATGTAAAAGATTGGTCCATCTGTTTTTTACGGGTCCATATGTTTTTTACGGGTCCATCTTATTCGCTTTATATTATCATAAAAACAAAATACTGTACTCTCTTTTATTTTTAATATTAAGTACTCTTTAGTATTCTGAATTTAATTTCCAACCCATATCATATATCTCTGTGTATACACACATATGTATCTTAGATTCTTAATCAACCAATCCAATCAAGATAGCTTTCTTGACGCAATCAGCTTCGTCCCACATATATATCACGCAATATATATATATATATATATATATATATATATATATATATATTAAAAGGAAAATTAGTTTTATATATATATATATATATATGTCTCGTAGAAATATTAATTTTAGTGGGCTTAAGAATCACGTCTCGCGTAAGTTAGGACTCTTCTTATCAACAATCCAATAATTTTATAAAAATTATTGATAACAATTAGTCACTTACAAGTATCACTGTACCATACCATCTGTGTACCTTTTTTTGATAATGTCATGTGACTTGCATAAGAATAGCATATGTCTCGTATTCATTTCAATTGAGATATTCACGTAGTAAGGTTCAATTAACATACGTTTTTACGCGGTATAAATGTGAATTTTATTGATGTACGTAAACAAATTAAGTAGAACTTAGTATTTTTTTGACATCACAAGACCAAGATTCCGCGCTTGATAATACTGGGAACTTGCGTTAAAAGAGGCAGGCGACAGGACAAGTTGAAAGAAACAATATCGAAAATCACGACAAAGGATTTTTTTTTCAAATTGACATAAATAAACATTAATTATATATGCTAAACTATACGTAGGTGAAAACAACAAGCTGATATAAATTAAGAAAATACGGGCAATTAAATAATCTGTTACTGGCTTCTATATTAGTGAACTTGACACTCCGATAGTTGATAATACTATAAGAAAACATTCCAATTTCCGACGATAGTGTTGGTTGAAAATTCGTCATAAATAGCATATTTCAACGAATTTCTAACAAAATCAAATTCGTCGAAATTTTTTGGTCGAAAACCAACAGTCGTCGAAAATTTGACATAAATTAATGACGAAAAATATTGCTTGAAAATTCATCAGAAATATTTGTCGGAATTTCATCGGAAATTTCCAACGAATTTCCGATGAAAATTCATATAGTGGTCGGAAGACCACAATTATAATGAAAATAAAAAATAAAATAAATATTTCTGACGAATTTCCAATGACTTTTATATATTTCTTTTAATAAACAAAAATAATCAAAAAGTATTAAAATAAAAATAAAATAATTATAGTTAAAAATTAAAAATATTTTTTATCTACAAATTAGAATTAAAATTAAATTAGTTAAAAATAAATTAATATATATTCATAAATGAAGATTATTAATTGAAAAGAGAATGAAAATGATGAACTGTTGGAAATTGAAAATGATTTTCGAAGTAGAGAGAAGAAGATGTTATTAGAAATTGAGTTTGTTGTGTTTTGAATTGTGAAATGGGTGAATACTCATTTGGTATATATAAAAAATATTTTCGATAAAGTTTCGTCGAAAATTCGTCGCAAACCGTAAAACGCGGTAATTTCAAACGGGAAACATTCAAACCCATAAAATTTCTGACGAATTTTGGACGTCGGAAATTAGTCGAAAATTTGTCGGTATTTTTCTGACCACTGATTTCGTCAGAAATTATGGTCGGAAATTGACATGTTTTCTTGTAGTGTAAGAGGTTAGCAAAATTCAATCGATCTATTTTAGTTAGAAGACTAGCTAGTTAATGTTGGGGAATGGGAAGTCCACTAGTTTTTGGTTTGACAATTGGATCCCTCTAGATTCTTTTATCCAGCATATAGGCGTAGATGGTCTACGGACCACTCGGATATCCTTAGATGTTGCTGATGTTGGTGATGACTATGGCTGCAAATTAACAGCTCCAAGATCTGATCCCACTCTTGCGCTCCATGCTTATCTAACCACAGTCCATCTCCCAAATTCCTTTAGTTGTTGATGATACAATAAATTGGGTTGTTGATGGTGTTAATTGCAGGGGTTATTCATCTCAGAGGACTTGGAATGCCGTCAGACCGAAAAGTGATGAGAAAATATGGTTCAAGTCTGGTTTAAAGGAGCCACACCGAAAAACGCTTTTAACATGTGGGTCTCTCAGTTGGATAGGCTCCCAACGAGAGTTCGACTTGCTTCATGAGTATATATGTTCCTACTTCATGTTGTTTGTTTCTGTAGCAGACGAAAGCAGAAATCATCTTTTGCTCAGTTGCGATTATAGTGAAGAGCTATGGTCTCTTCTTCAGACTAGGTTGAGGCTCCCTTCTGTCATCTTCCTCTTATGGTCAGACCTCACAGCTTGGTTATCTTCTACTTCTCCTACTGCTTCTAGCTTACTAAGGAAACTAGCAGTTCAAGCGACTATCTACTATATATGGAAGCAACAAAACAATGTCTTTCACAACCTTCAAAGCATTCTTCCTTCGATAATTTTTAAAGACATTGATAGGGAGATTGGCAATTCTATATCTGCAAGAATACGAAGTCGACATTTTGGTAATTTAATGTTTTTTTAGATTCGTTGATTGTAGTCTCAAACTTTTTAAGTTAAAATTTTACTATTTTTTTAGATTCGTGGATTCGTTAATTTAATGTTTTTTTGAATTCGTGGATTCGTTAATGGTTTTTTTTTATCCAACTTTCTATTAATACGAATATTTACAGTTTAACCAAAAAAAGAAGATTAGCTAGACCTACATAGATGTGCAATCACACATAAAGTAAAGATATTTGGAAAATAAAAAAGTACAGACTATTCGATGGTGCTATTAAAATACAGTATAGAATAAAAGAACATAGACATGAGCAAATGAATTAGATTTTGATATTTAGAAAAGAAAAAGAAAAAAAAAAAAGAATGGGCCGGAGGGGACAGTGCAAAGGGAAGTGAGGAGGAAGAGGCATTGGGATACGTGAAAACGCGTTTTTAGAAAAGATTGATGACGTGGTTGGTAGATAATCATTTCAGATCGTTCATGCATGCATGATTCATGCAAAAGCCTCACACTCGCTTCCGATTCCCACGTTACAGCTTCATTTTACTTACATATAATACAAACCATACTTATCTCGCTTTATACACTTGTTTGCTTCAGACTTTTCAGTTACATACTAATTAAGTTAATTTGCATGTATGTGCTGAGAAAGGACAGATATCCAATTTAGGTTCATAAGAAACTTATAAAGCAAATTTCATTACTAATTAAATGTCTTTGGGATACAAGTTTATAAACTGTCACATGGTATATAACATTGGAAGATCATGTTATAAATCAAAGCCCAAGAAAGGTAAAAAGAATCTAGCTAGCTAGCTAGTGGACATGAAACCAATGTCTCTGTCTCTCTGAGCTAAAACATAATCCAGTTCAAATAGTCTAATGATAAAAATTAAACCGTCTTGAAAACTTTCATTCGATAAACTACACATCAAGATAAACTGATAGTAGAAGATAACATGTTACAAACAGATTAAATTTTAAATAAATAAAAAGATAAATTACTCTGTTTATTGCTACTCATTGCTATTTTTATTTTTTTCTCAAAATTATCACCAGTCCTTTAAATAGGTGAAACAATTGATATGTAGATGTATAATAGGTGAAACAATTGATATGTAGACGTATATCCACAAGAAAATGACATAATCAAAAATAAATATGTATATAGTTGTAGAATCGGTCAACCATGGTCGGATTTATCACGTATGTACTTCCTTGCAATTTACGATATATATATGTCGTCTGTTTTTATTGTTTGTAGGTTGGTTATGGATTTAGACAGATAAGATAATTCATACATTTAATTGTCCCACTAGAATAAAAAGGGAAACAAAAAATTGAATACGATGCCTATCTCTGGCGATAATTTTGAAGCTATACGAAATCAACAGAAAAACAGACTCACTTAAATACTGTGATTAATACATGTTTGACCCAACACCAAATATCTAAATAATACATATGCATATATTAAAAAACAAATAGAGCTACTAATATTGGTGACGGCCTCACGTACGATCCTACCTTCATTTATGTAAACCCAGCGTTTCCCTTTTTTGTTATTTTGATTTGTTTGAAATGTTTAAAGTTTGCTTTTTATTTTACTTATAAAAAACCTAACATAGGATGTCCAATAAAACGTAAACTAAGGGATGTCCAACAATTAGGACTACAAAAGTTTAGTTTTATATTTTCACATGGACTAATTTTTCAAAAAAAGTTCAGTAAGAGATTAGCGACGTCACGATCCTTAATTTAATACGATGGGTAAAATTAATAAGACCGGAGACGAAAACAAAACAGAGCTGAGTCAGAGTTCCGTACAAAGATGCTGACGCGTGTCTTCCCTTCTCTGTCATCTCCACGCGGTTTCTCTCATTCTCTCTCTACGCCGTCCTATTATTTATAATTATCTCTCACCTTCATCATCATCATCACATTTTTATTCACTCTCTCTTATAAAAAAAAAAAAACCAGAGAGCTCCACAAAATGATCCACTAAAAGATTCTCTCTTACTCTCTCCGATTTCGAATTATTCCGGTGATTACTTATACTTACTTACTTAAAATTCATGGCGTCGTCGGAGGGACTAACGAGCGTTGATCCTTGGTCATACCGTCAAAACTTCAACATAGATTCATGGCTAATCTCTGATTCCTTCTCTCACGATAGTGATATTCTCGCTAAAGCTCTTCACAGATCCATCTCCACTTCCACCGATTCTCCTCTTTCTCCTTCATCTTTCTTCGATTCTTCAACCGCCGCCGTCTTAGTCTCCGCCGATCTTTCTCCTCCTCAAACTCTCTCCACCGTCTCCTTCGGCTCAGATCCGGAACTCGCCGGCGCCGGTGTTGGTGCTGGAGGAGCGAAACGAAAACGTGGTCCTGGTGTTTCCGGTGCTAAACCAACCAAACGCCGATCTCGAGTTTCCTCGAAGAAATCTCAGACTACATTTATAACGGCCGACGCTGCTAATTTCCGGCAGATGGTTCAGCAAGTCACCGGAGCCAAGTTTCTCGGTTCTTCTTCCAACGGCATTTTCGCGCCGATTGTGAAGCCGGAGCCGCATAGGTTAGCTAGTAGACTACCACCGTCGTGCGGGAACTTGGATCGATCCTCGGCCGTTCCGACGCTAGATACGTCGTCGTTTTTGTCTAATCATCACCAAGAGAACATCGTCACAGATTTGGGTTCTGTTTCAGCTCCGATCGGGTCGTTTCATCATCAGTCCAGTGCCGCGACGACGACGGCTAACGTTGGTGGTGGTGGCTCCGCCGTGGAATTGGATAGTTACCCGAGCTTCCCTACACTTGAATCATGGACAGTTATGTGATCGATCTGATTTAATAATATTAGTGTTTTGTAGATGTAATCAATCTCTTTTAATTTGTTTTTAGATCTTTTTTTTTTCCTTGTATCTCTTTTTTTTTTATATGAACATGTTTGTTTAGCTTCTTCTTGTTCATACTTTTTGGAGGAATCAGATGGTTAATGGTTCCGTTTTCATTAAATATGTATCTTTTATAGCAGCATCACTGATCGATTTTAGACTGCAAAGTTCTTTAATCTACCTATTTTGAAATAGCATTTATGTCATTTTACAAGGATACACCTTAACGATTTGAAAAGTCAACAAAGAGGTCAGCTTTATTTTTCTTCAACAACAATTAATAAAAATGTGTGAAAACTCAGATCATAAGACACGAGATTACTAACTAACCATTTATTTATAGTTGCAATTTTAGTTTTCGTTTTGACGAGCAAAATAAATCTTACTTTTTAACTGTCTTTAAGGATAAAAAAAGTTCCTCTTCTGATGCACATGAATATGGCCGTAAAGAAAGAAAAGGTAAGGTAAGATAGATTTTTCTTCTCAGAAACTAGGGAATATCTTTATGGTCCCATGTAAAATACATGATGTCAATATCACATATAAGACAATCAAATCATATACGTTACCACCACTACAATAATGTCTCCATTACTGATACAAATCCATTTAAGTTTTCTTTTATCCAAAGTTTCCTATTTTTCCCAATTTAGCTTTTAACAAAATAAAGCTTATAGTGTAACAACAACAACAACAACAACAATAAGTTACACAAAAGAGAAAATTACCTTTCAACAACTACTGCAAAAGCATGTCAAAGTAAACGATAGTGCGACAACAAACCAGGTCAAAAAGATTACATCGTTAAAAGAAAAGTTAAAACACTCTCATAATGGGTTTGGTGATCAGAAAAAAACAAAAGTTAAAAGAGTAGTATATTTATTTATAAAATAGTTATATGAGAAAAGTCGCAAGCAGTTTGAAGTTTATTCCAAATTCAATTTTTTTTTTCAACACCTCCTTATATCAGTTTTAAAGTGAGTCAACGTCAATGCCACAAAAGAGGAAGCATTGATCATCATCATCATCAGTCGTGTTCTTAGTTTGACTGTAGAACGTCATTATGCGTTGATTCTTGATTCCTGAATTACACGACACACCAAAGTCCCGTTGAGATTAAACTTGCCCATTATAAACAAACGTAAACTTCAAAACAACACTTTACTTAAGATTCCGAAACGTTTAATCAAGGTTGACGCTAGATTTGGATGCTTTTCACATTTTGTTGGATCTATTCACTTAAACTCAATTTTGTAAATATCGGTATTTGGTAACATGTGGACGGTGGAAGAGACTAACCGAGCAATAAAGATAAAGAAGGACCATAGATTGACCAAAGCGATAATATAAAATATATAGTCAGAACAAAGACTAATGCAAAGGCGACAAATATAGAAGTGGTTGTTGGTGGTTGCACCTGAGATGGGTTTATGAGGAATACTATCATCTACTTTGTCTCAATCAGATTCAGACACTTACCTATCATCTCATGTGGGTCGGTCTTTGGACCTATAATTACGAGGACGACACAAAAATGAATATTTTTATGTGTTAGCTAGGTTTACTTCAAACTGAGTATTTATCCGTGGGTAGAATATAAACAATCTTATAAGCAAGAGCTATAGAGTAAGTATTACCTTTGGTTCTTTGGTTTAACCCTTCATCCTAGCTTTTGTGACAGATTACATCGCTTCTTCAAATGATTTCTGAAAAATAATTGACAGTGCGTTCTCAGATTATCACCAATGGTAGAAGTAAACAAAACAGAGAAAATAAACAAGCATTTGTGTATTTCACATCTTCCACAAGTTGATCTCTACTTCATCTTTCAAAATCATCTGTTGATATTTATTTTTTATCCTGCACTACACTGGTGAAGCAGCTAGAAATGTGTGTTTGAGATTTGCAAACACTCGGGAAAAATATGAAATCTAGCTCTACCAGCTCACCTCTGTTTCTCATTTGTTTTTGAGTTATAACGCTTTAATCAAGAAGCCTTCCTAAGTAACTCAGGTTCTGCATATGTTTCAAATAGCTGGACCTTATAGTTGATACAATAAGTAATCAATCCAGAAGTTCCAAATAGTGAAAATTGAAAATGCAGATTACAATAACTCAGTACACAATTTTACAAAGTCCAAGCTTCTACAAAAGTATGAATCCCTTGTCCTCCTACAAATAACTAATCTGAATAGGTAAGTTTACGACCAACATTACACCTATAGCCTAAAGACTTAAATGTGCAGACAAGGAAACTTCAAAATATGGATCTAACAACAAATAAAGATAACGAATTGTAAGGCAAACACTTGTCAACAAGTTGTAGAATATAAACAAAAATCATTAAAACAAGTCAATACAGGTTTGACAAGTATGATCACAACTACTGTTCCTATACTGAAGTTTAATTAAGGCTAATGTGAATTATAGACTTATGGAAATTACGGAAGCTGCTCACGTTTGAGTTTCTGCGAACTAGAGCCACATAGCATAGACTTTCATCAAGAAGTAACAGGGCATAATGGTGGAGACATATGCTTTAGTGGAAATCTATCAATGATAATTTCCATATTATTCAAAGCCAAATGTCTAATTCTCCAACTATAGCAGAGTTTTAGGTAACGAATCCAAAAGGAATACCAATCTGAATAATAGAATCAGAGTATAGTTCCTCAAATTGGATAGCAGGATTCAGGAATCACTCACTCACACATGAGATCGATGTATATTATACACTCGTGTATATAGTATACACATAAATGTGTGTGTGTATATATATATATATATAGCACCATCGTTGAATATATCTGCGCCTGTGCTCGCGTTGCATTGAAGTGAATTGGATTCTTAAAAAAGAATCTTCTCGCTTTTGAAGAAAGGAGAGAGAATCCGTGGCGCTTCAATGGCCGCTCCTCCCTCCTAGATGAACAACTTCAATCGTTCTGCAAATCACGAGGAGAGACCTTTACTGGGCCTATACTTCAATATGAGGGCCTATGCTTTAATATTAGGGCCCAATAAAGGTTGCTAAAAAATGTAGCCGATTGTTAGTAATTTATTTGGCTTCACAATTCAACATTGAAGCTTCTTCTTATCTATCTTCCATTTCTAAAGAAAAGGATGACAAAACTATTTGTTTTCTCATAAAAATTCTAAAACGACATTTCTGGAAACGAAAAATTAGCTTAAAACGAAGTTTAAGATGAAACAGATGAATTCTATCAAACAAACTGACATTTTAGAGAAAGAAAATATATATTTTTTGGTTACACTTTAAGAAATGAATAAACGAATGATCTTTAACAAAAAAGAAAAAGAATAAACGAATGAAAGAATATATAATACAAACGCCACGTTAGAAATAAATACAAAATCACATGACACTACAAGCATGTACATTATCATCGCTAAAAAGATGAAGAGCATTTTCATCGATAGTAGGTTGAACTTTTTGTGCTGGACGAGGATAATAACCGTTGATGGAAGACTTGTCTATATTTTGAAATTTGTCATAGAAATCATACTTTCCACTATATGAAGAATTATTCTCTGCCTGATATATCTTCTGATCTGGTTGTTCCAAATATTGAGATGGATATGTATAATAATCACCATAATATCCATTATAAGGAAAAGGCCAGAATTCCGCTGTTCGTCCCGTTCGTTTCACCATCTTAAGAACATCTTCCCGATCGACGTATCCCGTGACCGTCACTTTTTGTCGATCCACGTCTATCTCTACCGTATCCACACCTACACAAATTGATTATTAGGCTGTTAATTATCAATATGCGTTAAGACGATACAAATCAAATCAATCTAGCTATTCTTATTTTTATATCTATCTTACCATCGAGTTTGGAAATGGCTCTTCGAACCTTCTTTTCACATCCTTGGCAATCCATATCTACCAAAAGCTCCACAATCTTTATAACAAAAGAAGAAAAATTGTACATTAGAAAATGAGGAAAAAATAAACGACGTGGAGAAGGACATCGAGCAAAGAAATAGATGGCAACGTACAGATAGGGCGACTGGTAACCGAGATTGTCCATGAATCCAATCGAACATTGTCTTAATTATGTTTTCCGAGCCTCACGTTTTGTGTCTTAAAAATCTATTTGCTTTCAGTATGATCTTTTGATTGTGTAATGTACAATGTGTGTGTGTTTGATATATATAGGTGTAAATGTCTGCGCGTGTTGGGAAAACTTGGTGTATGGTTCCAAGTAACCGCGTTTGCGTCTTGTGAGATGCAAAAAGCTTATGTCCTAAGTCTTACATTATATATTTTGTATTTCGGTGTCGCCAGAGTTTTACATATTTTTATATTTCAGTTTAATTATTGTCTTATTAATAGAGTAAGGGATTACCAAAAATAAAATATTATTGTATCCAAAGAATTAAGAGATTAACTTAAAAATTAAAAGATGATATAGAAGCATATCACTTGTATTTTTAACTTTTTTCCCGTAGAGTTAAGAAATTCGAGAAGATTCAAACAAAAATTAAAATTTACTTTAGGTTTTCATCTTTAATTTAGATTCGTTGGATAGTGAAAATAAGACCGACCAATCTAATTTATAAATAGGTTTGATTTTTTGGTAACCCGAACCGAACCGAAGTGGCGTCCATTATTCAAAAATCAAGATCTCCTGCCTACCATATGATGAATATATACAAAATTACAGACATATATTAGCTGATTAATGTATATATGTTGATAGAATGCAAGTCGTGTGAATAGCCAAAAATTGTATAAATACATGCTGGAATTGTCGTCTGCCAGAATCTCATACTGTTCAGAATCAACTTTTTGGCTTTTGGTGCTTATAAAATATAAAACTATATTTATTTTTGGAGAAAAATAGTAGATAGAACGAAAATTCACACAAATGAGGTTGCAAAAAATCTTTTGATTTTGTGAGTTTGAAATCTAAACGCGGAAACGAAATAACTCGCTTTACTAATAATGAAAACAAAATCAAAAGGGCAATACAACACATTATGATGCAACTTGTCACTTGTGTACTCTATAAGTTACACTCGCAGAAAGAACAAGAAGAAGAGAAAGCCTTTTGATTTGTGTTACGTAAATTACTGAGAAGAAGCACATAAGCAAAATCATTTCTTGAACCTAAAAATAGTTTTGATTTTTTTTCCTTAGTTTTTGTGTGACTAAAATAATGCAAGAAACTAGTATGCACTAATCCGGTCCGGTCCGGCTCTAACGTAATTCATCCTTGATTTGAAAAATTAATGCCCGGTTAAGTCCCCGGTCCAGCAGTAAGATCAATCCGGGAATGAAAAAAGTGAAAATAAAATTTTACCGAGTTAACTATAAAGTTTATTTTACATATCGAACCCCTAATTCTTCAAAATCAAAACCCCTCAGTCCACTCCAATCCTCTCTCTCCGTTTCTCCGGTCAGAGTCTGCGCGTATCGTTTAATTTCGAGCCTAATCCAAACTTGGGCAGAGAAGTGATTGCTGTAAATTTGAACACCTTGGAAGTCACTGTTTCAATTTGAATTGCGGATTCTACAACACTCTAGGAAAGGGAGAATGGCATCTTTTCCTCATCTCGGTTCCGTCACCGTCTGCGAGATCAACAGAGACTTGAGTAAAGCTTTTCCCCTTCCAGTTTCTCTTACCCATCTTCTTTAGGGATTTCGAAACTTATACTGAGCTAATGGTTTGATTTACGGAATGCAGTTACGGCTCAGAGCTTGTCTGACGATCGAGCTCAGGAGACCTATGGAAAACTTCTCGTACGTATGCGTCCTTTTTCGTTTCTGATTTCATATCAGGTTGAAACCATACTTGTAGGTAGCAAAAAGGCTTTGTCTTGACAATTTTCCATGTTTTCCGGATTTGGGGGTTTTGTTTGATCACAGGGAATGGTGTTTAGCCCTGTTTCGTTCCACTCTACACCTTCCTCTCTTCAGGAAAATGAAGAACAAGAGAATGGAGATAGGGGAAGTGTTGAGAGAAAAGGACTGGTGACGACACTTCAGATGAAGGTTGCAGATTCTTTGAAACAGATTTTACGACCCGCTGATGTAAGGATTTCGACTATCGATCTGTTAGTTTGGCCTAGCATTTTTCTGATGGATAGTTACAATACTTTCATCATAGCTGTTATGTACAACCACAGCGTTTATTTCACGCACAACGTTTTGTAGGTAGCACTTCTGTCAGAGATTGGTCTTGAAGGAGTGAGTTGGCATCAAGGGAAGCATATTATTGCCTTTATATCCGGTTCAAATCAAGTTACAATTCGTGATTATGAGGACAAAGGTCTGTTTTCTAATTCAATTCCAGATTCCTAGTGCACATTTACCGGACCGAGTGTGATACAGTTTCATATTCTTCTTTTGAACAGATGAGAAAGAACCTTGCATTTTGACAAGTGATTCACAGAGAAGTGTTAAAGCCCTTGAGTGGAGACCAAATGGTGGAAAATCCCTATCCGTAGCTTGTAGGTGCGTTTATTCGCCTCCTGATACTGTATACTTTTTAGAATTGCTAGTTTCATAGATGACTAAGTTTGATTTTACTGCAACTGTTCCATTGAAACAGGGGAGGAATATGCATATGGGCTGCTTCGTATCCAGGTAACATGGCATTGGTTAGATCTGGTGGTTCTGCGTTGAGGGGAAGTCTCTCTCGAGGATCTGGAACTCGCTGGATTTTGGTGGACTTTCTTCGGTGTCAAAATGATGGGCAGATTAGTGCTCTCTCATGGAGCCCCTGTGGAAGATATCCTAAGAAATTTTTCTGCTATATTATAGTGTTGTTAGTTAACTGCACACGTTTTCAAGATCATTTGAATCACTCTAGTTGTTTATCGAGCTGAATCTCATGATAGGCATTTGTTGGGAAAGTATTTGGATATGTTGGATCGTTTCTAATCTTTGCATCACATGGATCCCTAACTTTGTCCATCCTGTTATTCCTTGACCTATGTTCACATATTTAGCATCAGCCTCATATGACAGCTCATCTTTCACCATATGGGATGTTTCTCAAGGTAATGGAAGGCCAATTTAGAACACTTTCTTAATGCACAACATCGTGCAGATGTTTGAAAATTTATCCTGCTTGCGATGTATCAGTAAATCAAGTCCAAACAGTTGATTGGATAGAATTTGTTGTCTTGCTCTTATTTAACATCCTATTTCTTGAGTTGAGATGAGACGATACACCTTGCTTAACTGGATTGAATTCCTTATTTCTGAAAATGATCTGTATACATTTTTCAGGGGCGGGGACACCTATTCGACGGGGGCTAGGTGGCATATCAATGCTTAAATGGTCACCTACAGGAGACTACTTCTTTGCAGCAAGATTGTAGGAGATCAACTCTCTTTCTTTTTTACAGATGTGGAAAGTAGCGTCCTGTTTGATGTGTTCGCTGATAAAATGTTTTTCTGTCGCAGTGATGGGACCTTTTGCCTATGGGAAACAAACACATGGACATCTGAGCCCTGGTCTTTGTCTACTGGATCTGGATCCGTCACGGTAAATTCAATCATGAACCCATACATAGGATATTGAGATATGCTATAGAGTAATGTTAAAAGCGGTTTAGTTGGATGAGGTCAACGTCGCTAGTGTTGTATGCATAGCTAGTGTTTACTAAGCATTCCTTTTTCTTCTTTTAAGTATAAAATTGCAACTGCGTTCCATCTTCTTAAAAGGGCTAAGCTATAATACTTCTTGATAGGGAGCAATATGGGATCCCGAAGGACGATTTATCTTGATTTCGTTTTCGAAATCTTCAACACTAGGCTCTGTTCATTTCTCATCCAAGCCACCATCCTTGGGTATGTAGAAACTTTGAAGTCGTTTTGCCTATACTACTAGAAATACTTGCAAGTTAGCATACTGAACCTTTGTTTCGGTTTACTTTCAGATGCCCATCTATTACCAGTTGAATTGCCAGAGATGGCTTCTCTGACTGGCAGGTGAACTATTTGATGGTTGTTAAATAAACCCGCAAAGGCCTTTCATTAATTATGTCCTGATATTGTGGTTTTCATAACTGAATAACCAGCGAGGGCATCGAGAAGATAGCATGGGATGCATCTGGGGAACGATTGGCTGTGTCATATAAAGGAGGCGATGACAATTACAAAGGATTGATTGCCATCTACGACACTCGAAGGACACCTATTGTATCAACATCACTTGTGTAAGTAATTTCTCCTATTATCCATTCCACTGGTCTTGACCTCCTTTGTATATCTTTGCATTGTCTAAATCGATTAATAAATCTTAATGCTTTTATGATTACAGCGGTTTCATCAGAGGACCTGGAGAAAACCCGAAAGCTCTCTCCTTTACATTCCATGACAAGTTCAAGCAAGGTCCACTTCTTTCTGTGGTAAGCCATATACCTAATTAAGTCTAATCGGTTACAAAAGTATTTGGATACATATAATCGGTTAGTTAATCAATCTTTCAAATAAATCTTATTGCAGTGTTGGAGCACCGGATTCTGTTGCACCTATCCTCTCATCTTCCGCTCACATGTTCTTCCTTGATAGCCAAATGGTTCAAATTCAATGCAAGTTTCAAACTTTTTGGTTCTATTGATAGACTGCTGCTCACTCTTTGTATACGAATGGCTTCTTTAAAGAACTCAGCTTGAAGTTAAATCCAAAAACATGGTTGCATTTGAAGAACATTAATGGTCCTTGAACCCAAGAAGAACATTACAAAAAGCGAATAAGAAAAATAGCAAACAGTTCAGTCACTTAGACATTCTTGTTTTTCTTCATCTTTGAAGGTGGCCATCGACCCTTCTTCCTCATCTTACGCTTACGAACCAGTCGTTTCCTACGTAGCCTCACCTTCTTGGCCAGCTTCATCTTCAGCCTCAGTTCCAAGAGCAGTTTCTCTTTAGCTTCTTTTGATTCCAATGGTAGTTTATCCACAGGAACAGAAGCAACAACAGTCTTTGGTTCCTCATTGCTCTCGGACTCGGTCCCGTCCATTCCAGAAGCAGCCGCCTTCACCACAATTGATGCAGCTCTTCCATGGCTACTGCTCAAGTTGTAAGCACTGAGAGAGACTCGGTTTTTGGACTCGACAGCGTTGGGTTTAAGGCTCAATACTGACATTTATACAATGAAGAAACACAAAAGATTAGAGCACTACAAGTAAACCAAGTGTTCGATGAAATGCTTCAATTAAAGCCTAGTTCGATCTCTTCAGTTTAAGACCTCACTGCCCTAAAACAAAAGTTCTCTTTTTTCGATAACCCAGAATTGAATTAGCCCAGGAACTTAAATTTGGTTTCTTGGGTCTCTAATGGAGGTTTTTTTGTCTCTAACGAAGCAAAAGCGAAATGTCAAGACTAGAAACGAGCATAAAAGGCGTTACCTGGTGAAGCGAACGAAGGTTGAAGAAGACGCGAAGAAGGTGAAGAAGAGAGAGAAGGGAGAGAATTGAAGCAGAGAAGAGCCATCTTCTTCTAATTGAAGATTTTGCCTTCAGACTTTCATTTGAAGTTTTTAGCTTCTGGATAAGCTTTTTCTCCTTCCTCTCTCTGCGTCTTCTTAACGAACGGATTGGATTGATCCGGTTCAATCCGGTTTTTAGTTTGGTTTCAATTTAATTCTTAAATTTTTAGATAAACCGGAGTATGTACCTTTTATAGAATGTGACCTCCTGACACGTGGCTGTCCCAGTGTGTAATGGGTTGGGTGTTCCAGAGAATGATGTTGAGGAACTTCCAATGGCGGAGGACAATTCTATGGAGGGAGGGAGAGAGAAACACATCTCTCAAACAGAAACCATAATCAGAAGAAGAAGGAAGGAGAGGATCGGAGGGAACAAAAGTCAAACCATTGGCGGCAGGGTTTTGGAAATCGCCGGTTCGATTCGCTCGCCGTGAGATCGCGAACACGGAAAGAGGAACATTTGGAGATGAAGTTGTAGGCTTTTGGTCGAGACTGGACAAAGCGAAGAATATTTGTCAGTTTCATTCCCCAAACGTTAATAAAGCCATGTCTTCTCAGAATCCTGAACGAAAAAGGATCTATCAACTCTGGCCCGGCAAAAATGTAAGATTTTTTGTGATGATCTGACACGACGTTTACATTATTATGCCACATTGTGGATTCTTAGAGGAATTTTTAGCAATGGAAGCTAAGAATCGTGAATGAGGAGGAACATTCTTCAAAATGCTCGGAATTGCTCTGCTGCCAAATATAAATATGCTTCTGCAGCTTTTTCTGTGCTAGAGTTTAAAGAACATAAGCTTCTAAGATTCTCTCCATTAAGTTTTAGCCTTTTACTTTAGATTCTGTCTTATATGAAATCATAGTCTGAAGTGGATTTTCTGGTGTTTCAGAAATTTTACTGTGGGGGAAGACTAGTGTTTGGTCCAGATGCGTCTTCGCTTCTTTTGACCATATGCATGATTGGAGGGCCAGCTATCACTTTCTGCATCAGGATGGCTTTTTTGATCAGACATCGCCACCCTTTCTTTCATTCTCTTATTTTGGTGGGTGCAATTCTTCTCACATTCATGGTATAAAGCATTTTTACTGTTTACTTACTTTGTAAGACAGATCATGCCAAACTCCTGCATCTCTTACGTTTTCCTTTTATGCAGGATTTCACTTTTCTCTTCTTGACGTCATCGAGAGACCCCGGGATTATCCCAAGGAACAAAGAAGTGCCTGAGGCAGAGATTCCTGATGTTATCACCCAATCGACAGAATGGGTGAGTAACAAATTAGGAAATGTGAAATTACCTCGGACGAAAGATGTGATGGTGAATGGCTTCACCGTCAAAGTGAAATTCTGTGATACCTGTCAGCTATACCGTCCTCCTCGTGCCTTTCACTGCTCAATCTGCAACAACTGTGTCCAAAGATTTGATCATCACTGTCCATGGGTAGGTCAGTGTATCGCCTTGGTAAGTCTTACTGGAACTCAATTTTCACTTCCTAGACAATTAGCTGAGTAAGATCTATGAGTTAATATGATATCTACGGGATTTTTTGCAGCGTAACTATCCATTCTTCGTCTGTTTCTTATCATGTTCAACCCTCCTCTGCATCTACGTCTTTGTCTTCTCATGGGTCAGCATGCTTAAAGTCCATGGGGAATTCTATGCTGTCCTCGCTGATGACTTAATATTAGGCGTTCTTGGTCTCTACTGCTTTGTTTCTGTCTGGTTTGTCGGTGGACTTAGTGTCTTCCACTTCTACCTAATCTGCACCAACCAGGCAAGATTCTTTAGCTTTAAGCAACAAGTGAATGGGGTTTTGTTGTTTCCAAGTAGCTATCGCCGTTGATCTGATTCTTTTGTTATGTTTGCAGACGACATGTGAGAATTTTCGGTACCATTACGACAAGAAGGAAAACCCTTACCGAAAGGGGATCTTAGAGAACTTCAAGGAGCTGTTCTTTGCAAGAATTCCACCACCTTTGATCAATTTCAGAGACTGGGCGCCAGAAGAAGAAGACGATGTGGAGGTCGGATCCATAGCCTCTGAGCTAGGCAGAGACTTTGGTCCCCAAGACACGAAAATGAGCAGTGGCAAGTCTCATTCCGAAGCTAGAGTATGGTAACAGCAGTTGTCAAGAGATAAGTGTGGATGAAGGCGCCACAGCGATTGGTTTGGTTGACCAAGAGCCAGCAAATTTAAGGAGAAGCTCGAGCGTGGATGCGAGATCAAGATGGGCCAAAGAAAAGGACAAACAGGTGTAAATTTACTTCTTTAATTCAAAGCCATGTAGCCCTCTCTGTCTTTACTCGTCGAAGTGACTTTCTTAACTTTTTCGCATTAAGAATAGGAATGAGGAGAATTGGTGTATATGTATATATAGTTGTTTCTTGCGTTACGGGTGATTCATTTGGTGTGTATTTCATTGTCTCCATCTTACTTTTAGGGTTTATATAATGTATAGTGTTTCTTTGGTCTAACGCTAAGGGTTTATAAGAAAAGAAGAAAATTTTGCCAATATGCCACTTAGAAGCTTTTTATTAAAGTAAAGAAAAAAGCAAAGAGAAAGAGGGATGTGAAAAGATGATGATGATTCGTTGAAATGTTAATAATTCTATGGGTTGACAAATAACATGGTAAAAGAACTCAATCAAAATACTTAACAGATTGAGCAAAAGCTATATAACTAATATCTCACTAGTCACTATAATAATTTAATTATATTGATTTCTTACAACTTCTTTTGAAAGCATTCATTTTAATGCCGCAGAAGTGAAGCATTTATAAAATGAAAATAATGAAAAGAAGAGAGAAGAAGAATTACAAAACGATGGAAAGAAATCAATGTGTGAAGCACGTTTAATTGAGGGATGATTTGACTTGCCTTCACCAGCTCATTGTTGCATCATTCTATTTAATATTTTTAAGATATAGTTGGCCGACCATGAAATAACAATATATAAATAATAAAATCTAAGATAAACAAGAAATGATTCCTTGTTAGTTAGTTCTTACAAACAAACATCCTTATTCGCATAATCACTTTTCCTAATTACATACAATGTCCCCATTAACTCCTGTCTAATTATTCGGTAATGACAAGAGAATAAAAAATATTTTATTACCCCAAAAAAAACAGAGAAAAAGGAAAGAAAAAAGAGAAAAAGGGATCGGCAATTTGCAAAGCAGCGAAATAATTTTATTGTGATTCGAGTGAGAGAGAGGACAGCTTCCCTTTTCTCTCCTGTCTCTCTCCCTCTCGAACTACAATCCAATTCGAGTGTTTTTCAAATTGTGGATCTTTTTGTCGGAGGAAAAAAGAGATTTTTATTTCCGTTTTTGGGGTTTTCTTGATTTTGATATTTTCTCTGATCTGATCATCATTGTGTATGGTATCTCAGATGGGTTTCTGATTCTGGGTTCTTTGAAAATTTTCTTCACTTTTGGAGTTGTTCTTCGTGTTTTTTTTTTCCACCTCAGTTATGGCTTGGAATGAGACCAAACTCAAGAGGCTTTATCAAGTTTGGAGGGGAAGCAATGTAAGTTCTGAGTTATTTACTTTGCTTTTGATCTTTTCAATTTCTTGTCTGGAGAAGATTGATCACATAATTTTCGGGCATTACTGAAATCGCACTTCCATTTGATTCAATTGGATTCCTTTGAGTCCAAGTCATAGCATTTCAGATTCTTGAGTCTTGATTTTGCCACTTTGGTAATTCGATAAAAAAAAACGAGAAAGAACCAGAACATTTGTGTTTCCAATTTGTCACCTTCCGTGGACTCAGTTTAGCTGTTGTGTTTAGATCATTTTCAGACCCTTGAGTCTTATTCATTCTCTGATTAGTTGTACTAGTTAGTATCTTGAGTCTTGATTGTTCATATATGGAAGCTTTCTGGCCATGGTTACTGCATGCCATGTTCATGCTTTTTGGATTTGAAAATGACTTTGTTTTTCCCTCTTTCTTTTCAGAAATTTCTATGTGGCGGGAGGTTAATCTTTGGTCCAGATGCATCATCTCTATATCTATCAACAATCTTGATCCTAGGTCCCGCTGTAATGTTCTTTGTCAAAATGTACATGAAAATGGCTGATCCTCTTACCAAGAATCCAAATCTTTGTATTCCAATTCTCTCCGTGTCTTGGATACTCACCCTTTTGGTATGTCTTCTGCTTTCAAACTCTGCAGATGAAATTTATGACTTTATGTGTAAAAAGTGCTTTTCGAAACTAAAGTGTCAATAGTTTTTTTTCAGGATATATTTTTCCTCTTAATGACATCTAGTAGAGATCCCGGGATTGTGCCAAGAAGTTTAAGGCCTCCGGAATCAGATGATGCACCGGATTCAACCACTCCATCGATGGAATGGGTTAGCGGTAGAACCCCAAATATAAGATTACCGAGGGTCAAAGATGTAACCGTCAATGGACATACCGTAAAAGTGAAATTCTGTGACACTTGTTTGCTTTACCGTCCACCTCGAGCTTCTCATTGTTCCATCTGCAACAACTGTGTCCAGAGATTTGATCATCACTGTCCTTGGGTTGGCCAATGCATTGGAGTGGTAAGTTTACTAAATGACTTTTGCTCTGAATTCCAGAGAATTTATATAGACTCTGTGTTTTGATTCTTTTGCAGCGAAATTACCGGTTCTTCTTCATGTTCATATCAACATCAACCACTCTGTGCATATATGTGTTTGTGTTTTCTTGGTTGAACATATTTCAAAGACATATGGATGAGAAGATTAGCATCTGGAAAGCTATATCCAAAGATGTTCTATCGGATATTCTCATAGTTTACTGCTTCATTACCGTTTGGTTTGTCGGGGGACTCACAATATTTCATTCCTATCTCATCTGCACTAACCAGGTGATTAGAAAGATCTATGCTTTATTCTCATCTTTCAAGTCTTTTTCTTTCTCTGTTTTGTTTTAATGGTGAATCTGTTTTGTGCAGACTACTTATGAGAATTTCCGATACAGATATGATAAGAAAGAGAATCCATACAACAAGGGAGTTTTGGGGAATATATGGGAAATATTTTTGTCTAAGATTCCTCCATCAATGAACAAGTTTAGATCATTTGTGAAGGAAGAAGATTATATGATGATGGTTGAAACTCCTACTTCAAATCTAGGTGAAAGTCTAGTTAGCTCCAAGGAGAAGATCGATATCGAAATGGGAGGAGGAAGGATTGTTGATGAGAGTGGAAAGAGCTACTCTCTGCCTGAGATACTCCGGAATCTAAACTATGAAGATCTCGAGGATGATTGTGATGAAGATGACTTGAAGGCTAAGGATCATCACCACCACCATCACCATCAACATAATCATAATGAGGGAATTATCCCTTCTTTTGACCCTTTTTTTACTAATGAGAATGGTAGTAACAAGGATGAGAGAAATGAAGAAGAATCAGGAGGATCTTCAAGTGATGATGAAGATAATGGAGATGCAGGTAAACGCGTTCGGGTCTCCGGTGAAGATGAAGAGAAAGTTGAAGGGTATGAACGAAATTGGAATACCGATAAAGGTATGAATATAAACGCAGGATCTGAAGACGGAACAAGTTCTCCTCAATCCACTTCCCCAATGCTTCGTAAATAGAGGTAATTAAGCTTTACCTTTGTGTTTCGGTGTTGTTAAAGCTTGTTGCTTGTTTTAGAAGACACTGTTCTCAGCCCTAAAACTATCCTTTCTTGACTCTTTTTTTCTTACTTGCTAGAGAAGGGACTTGAAGCTGAAGAAATGGAGATTGTTCTTTATCATTCTTTTAACTGTGTTTCATATAATTGTGGGAAAAAAAAAAATCCAGAGAAAGAATAATCATTTAGGATTTGTGAGTTTGAGCTCTAGATTTTTTTGATTATTAATTTCTTCCTCTTTCTTTTCTGTAGTTGTATTTATATATATATACCAGAATGGCTCATCTGGATATAACCAGCATCACATATTTTTATCTCTTTTTTTTCTTTTTTCTTTTTGTTATAAAAATGATTTGGACCACGAATTGTAATGTATACTGTTGTCGGAATTATTTTCTCTTATTTATTTATCGGCTGATTTTCGTATTCTATTTGTTCTAAACTTCTTATCACATATTTTTTTTTCTATATTTTTATCTCAAAATTGTTGTCTTAAATAACGAAATCACAAAAAACAAAACGATGAATATTATCAAGAAGACAATGCAAAAATCAAGAGAAACCAATAAATTTTCGCCACGCGTCAGGCTCCCACATCAGAATTCAGATTTTCATTGGATGAGATTTTCACAATTATAAATCACCACACAGCCTCATCTTCTTCCTCTAGCTGGTTTGCTCTATCTCACTCTCTCTCTTGCTTCCGCAACTCACATCAATGGCAGCTGAAATGGCGTTAGTGAAACCCATCTCCAAATTCACATCCCCAAAGCTCTCAAACCCGAGCAAATACCTCTCAGGGCGACGTTTCTCCACCGTGATCAGAATGTCAGCCACTTCCTCACCGCCTCCTCCGGCCACCGCCACCTCGAAATCCAAGAAGGGGACGAAGAAAGAGATTCAGGAGTCGCTTTTGACTCCGAGGTTCTACACTACGGATTTCGAGGAGATGGAACAGCTTTTCAACACGGAGATCAACAAGAACCTTAACCAGGAAGAGTTCGTTGCTCTGCTTCAAGAGTTCAAGACCGATTACAATCAGACACATTTCGTGAGGAACAAGGAGTTTAAAGAAGCTGCTGACAAATTGCAGGGACCTCTCCGACAGATCTTTGTTGAGTTCCTTGAGCGGTCTTGTACTGCCGAGTTCTCTGGTTTCCTTCTCTACAAGGAGCTTGGTAGAAGACTCAAGGTGAGATTTTTAAGATTATATATATGGATTTAAAATAGAACTAATGTAATCTTACTTGGGCAATTATATAATGATAACTAAAGGCTATATTAGACATTTTAAGTTTCAATTGTTCTGAGTTTTCAAGAGTTGTTCTTGGTTTGGGGTTTCTTGTCTACATTAGATGGGACTTGATGTTGTTTCATTGAATCAATTGATTGGTTTGATGTTAATCTTTTGATCGGATGGACATCGCAGAAAACAAACCCTGTTGTGGCTGAGATCTTCTCTCTTATGTCCAGAGATGAAGCAAGACATGCCGGGTAAAATCTCTTAACCAAGAACCTCTCTTCTTCAGTTTTGTTTATCTGATTGTTTGTTCTTGAATTGGTTATTTGTATGACAAACTTTTGTTGCAGGTTCTTGAACAAGGGTTTGTCTGATTTCAACTTGGCTCTTGATTTGGGTTTCCTGACAAAGGCAAGGAAGTACACTTTCTTCAAACCAAAATTCATCTTCTACGCGACTTACTTATCTGAGAAAATCGGGTACTGGAGATACATCACAATCTACAGACACCTCAAGGCAAACCCTGAGTTCCAATGTTACCCAATCTTCAAGTACTTTGAGAACTGGTGTCAAGACGAGAACCGTCACGGAGATTTCTTCTCTGCTTTGATGAAAGCTCAGCCTCAGTTCCTCAATGACTGGCAAGCCAAGCTCTGGTCTCGCTTCTTCTGCCTCTCGGTAATTAAACTAAACTCTTTTTTATAATTCTCAACTTCACATGTGTTTTGCACATTGGCCTAACCGGTAAGAGGGTTGGCTTTGCAGGTTTATGTGACAATGTACCTCAACGACTGTCAAAGAACTGATTTCTACGAGGGTATCGGGTTAAACACAAAGGAGTTCGATATGCATGTCATCATTGAGGTAAAAGAACTTGAAACAAGAAGATTTATATTAAGCTGTGTTATGTTCCTTTTTCTGAAAATGTTGAGATTTGTTTCAGACAAACCGAACCACGGCAAGAATATTCCCGGCGGTGCTGGATGTTGAGAATCCTGAGTTCAAGAGGAAACTGGATAGAATGGTTGTGAGCTATGAGAAGCTGCTGGCTATAGGACAAACCGATGATGCTTCCTTCATCAAGACCCTCAAGCGTATTCCTTTGGTTGCTTCTTTAGCCTCTGAGATCTTGGCTGCTTATCTCATGCCTCCTGTTGAGTCTGGCTCTGTCGATTTCGCCGATTTTGAGCCTAATCTTGTCTATTAGTAGCTGCAATGTCAAGTCTTGAGTTTACGGCTGGTTCTTGATTTCTTGTAATTGAATGATCGAAACTGAGGAACATCGTTTTTTTTGCAATAAACCAAATATTTTACTGCATATATTTGATCAAATTGCACATTGGATTCACTAAACTCAGTTTTTATTGAACTGGTTGATACAGTTGAGTTTGCTACATAAAAAAACACATTACAAAATCTAAGAAAATATCCCCGGATAACAGTGGAAACAATCTCACCCTCTCTGTGTCTTGTGTGGAGGAGATTTATCCAGAGAGGATTAAATATGAAAGCTGAGCTCATTCCTCATTCAGATTTAGCCTTAGGTTTCTCTTGTTCTTCGGTCAGGGGCTTAAACACAACTTTGAAAAACCAAACTGCAAGCAACGTAGCCTTCACAGGTCCAAGCCAATACACAAGTAAATGCTCTTTTGTTATATGTTCACCGCGTGCATAAGCCCATCCCATAACCTGAAAAGATTCACACAAAAGCACACAATCAACCAAGGATCTTTTTTTGATGAAGTCACAATCACAAGACACTTTTGTTTTTGGTACATACAGATGCAGGGTTCATGCACCCGCCGGTAAGATCAGAGCCAAGAATATGAAGAGTTAACTTAGCAAGACTACCAATCCAAGTCTTCATGAAGAAACTTCCAGGGATTTTTCTTGTTAGTCCCATTGAGAGCATTACAATGAAAAATGTTAGTATCCCTTCTGTTAAAGCACCGTGATGGATTGCTACGTTTAATTTAGGTCCTTTCCCAATCTCAGGGAAAATGTGAATGGCATGCTTAACCGCAAGGATTGATCCTATTACCTGGAAAAAAATTACAGAAAATTGAAAAAAGGATATGATCTTTTATTACACAACATAATGTGGACATCTGCAGCAAAAATCTCCAAGATGAAGTCTTTATGAAACATTAAAGCAAAACATGATTTTCTCAGTAGAACCCAGATAGATCCATTCACCAAAATTCCTGTAATTTTGACATTTTACAGCAACTCACCAACCCTAATTTCATGTCAGCAGTATAATGAGGAATTGAGGATCATCATTGAGTTAAAAATCCTGAGACTTCTCTCACTAACGAAGAGTCAATTTTAATTCACCTAAAAAAAGTCAACGAAACAAACCTCGGCGGGGATTCGAACGACGACGGAGAAGATGAAACTGCTGAAGCCACCGGAGACACCAGAAGCCAAAGCGGTCAAAGGGTTGTACAGTCCGCCTTTGGTGACTTTCTGAAGGAAAGCGAAGATGAACATGGAGATGATAGAGAAGAAATATCGAACGATCTCACCGGTCGCATCGCTCCGGCTAAATCCGAGAACTCCATGGACTAAAATGTTGACCAGAACTCCAGCCCATATCCACATGAACGACAATACCAGATCAGACACCACTAAACCAATCCGACCCATTTTTACGAATTCAACGATGAGAAACAATCTCTCAGAAAGAAATGAAAAGTAAGCTTTTTTATGACCTCTGAGTTAGGATTTTGGGTGAATTGAGGACCGTTGAAGAGAAAAAAGGGTATCGAGATTATATATGATTGGCTCTAAGCGGCTGATGGATTTAGCATAGGATTGACGCTAGAGACATTGTTTTGTGTTGGGTAATAGTAATACGGATGAGTCAGCTTCCGACAATAAAGGTTTTGGCTTTGTCGTGATGAGATTAAAGGATTCTCCATTTTGGAAACGATGACATAGCTTTGGCTATTGACCAATAGACATGAAGTAGAGCGCAAGTTGATACGTTACTACTGGATAAAGTATTTAACTTACACCGTAAATAACATTACATATAAATTAATACAATTAGTCTTCTAAGTGCGTATTATAGAATTGATTACAAAAAAGCCCTCCACTTTGATTGAGTTCACCTGCTGCGACGGAAGTTTCTACTCTTCCTTCTTCGGATTTCCGGCGATTGTTGTCTTCCTCGAGTGCCCTATAGCCGTTCCTGAACACTACTAACCGTCGCGTCATCCTCCTCGCCAGGAAAAGATATGACCTTTTGATCCTTCAAGCTTTGGGTTGTAACTTTTGTCTCTCTTCTATCGTTTAAGGTGTTTGAAGCTTCAAGGGTATGGATCTCATTCCTTTTGAGAATGAGTTATGAAATATACGGTAAATGGTTTTTTTTTTGTTAGAGGAGAAGCAATGAGCTTAAACTGTTCGACAGAATGCCTCAGTGAGTTGGAGTTTCAGTTATCTCTGTTTCTGATAATAGCTCTTAGTGATTACAATTTGGAGACGCCATCAGTCTTAGCTAAATTGATTAATTATTACATTGTTTTAACATTCAGTTATATTTTTGAAGAAAATATGTTTGTTTATGAGAGGAAAGCTCGGAAATGCTAAGAATAGAAAAAAATTGGGTCTTGCTTGTTTCTCTAAATTTGAAGGCTTTCAGTGGTTTGAGGAGATGGAACGGTTTCTTCTCTGAACGACATAATTAGTTAAGAGGAATTGACAAGAAAAGATGAAATGTCGGAGATATGTTTTGATTCCTTAACTCTTTTTTGGCCATTGGTTTTTCTCTCTCTCTCATTCTTTGTTAGGTTTCGAACTTTCGATGATCGTTCAGAGCAGTATTCACTCCGAAAATGTTGCAATCTAAAAGACAAAATAAACATCTCTTTTTTCATATGACTCAATGACATGGAGACAGTAAGTCAGAGAGTAATGAACATTGCAGATTTCTTCATGCTGCTTTTGATTGAATGGTTTTAGGTTTACAGTTTGTTTGTTTTTCCGCACAGAGTTCATGATTTTCTCTTGTGTATGTGTACATCGATAGGATTGTTGTGTAGGCAAGAAAAATATGTTTTCTGAGGGCATGTTCTAGGATATACATATAGGTATTTAGAAAACAAGTGTTTTTAGTTTTAAAAAATGAGCAAGGAACAAAGTTGTGTTCTAAAGGCTTGGGAGGTGACCGTAAGAAAGACCCAACAAGCGAAGAAGCGTGCAAACAGCATTTTTGGGACGGTATCTGTAGCTCCACAGACAGATGATGATACTACTACGACGACTGAGGAGAATGATGATGAGACCAGCACTAACAGAAGTAGCATAGGGGAATTGTACCATGCAGAGCGTATACTTCCTAATGGAGACTATTATACAGGGCAATGGTATGATAGTTTTCCTCACGGGCACGGGAAGTATCTTTGGACAGATGGTTGCATGTACATTGGTGACTGGTATAACGGGAAGACTATGGGAAGAGGGAAGTTCGGGTGGCCTTCTGGTGCCACATATGAAGGCGAATTCAAAAGCGGATACATGGATGGTGTTGGCCTTTACACAGGTCCTAGTGGAGATACTTATAAAGGTCAGTGGGTGATGAACCTGAAACATGGACATGGAATCAAGCTTTTCGCGAACGGAGATGTGTATGATGGTGAATGGAGGAGGGGTTTGCAAGAGGCCCACGGAAAGTATCAGTGGAGAGATGGAAGCTATTACATTGGGGAATGGAAGAACGGTATGATCTGTGGCAAAGGTACTTTTATTTGGACGGATGGGAATAGATACGACGGATTTTGGGATGACGGTTTTCCTAGAGGAAACGGGACTTTCAAATGGGCAGATGGGAGTTTCTACGTTGGTCATTGGTCTAATGATCCGGAAGAAATGAACGGTACTTATTATCCATCGGGAGACGAAGGGAATCTTGAATGGGATCCTAAAGACGTGTTTGATAATCTGAGTGAGTACAAGATCTGCAGCGGAGAGAGAGTTCCTGTGTTGCCTTCACAGAAAAAGCTATCTGTTTGGAACTCTTCCAAACGTGTCGAGAAACCGAGGAGGATGTCTGTTGACGGGAGGGTAAGTGTGGGTGTAGATAGAGCGTTTGAGAAGATGAATATGTGGGGAAGCGAAAGCGGAGAAGGCGCTGCTGATATCGATTCCACCACGAGGAGGGACTTGGATGCTGAAATGATGAGACTAGAGGCCGAAGGCTTCATTCAGAGCCTGACACCGAGCCCTGCTCCTATGAGATTGCCAAGGGCAGGGAGGAAGCAAGGCGAGACAATATCTAAAGGCCACCGGAATTACGAGCTTATGCTTAATCTACAGCTTGGAATCAGGTAAATATCCCAGTTTGCCACCTCAGTTATACAATTTGAAGTTTTGTTGATGTATAAACGCTCATGTTTAATGGATTTGCTTACGCAGACATGCTGTTGGAAAACAGGCTCCGGTTGTGTCTCTTGATCTTAAGCATTCGGCTTTTGATCCAAAGGAGAAGGTATGGACAAGATTTCCACCAGAAGGAACCAAATACACACCTCCTCATCAATCTAGTGAATTCAAATGGAAAGACTATTGCCCATTAGTTTTTAGGTGAGATACAATAACACTAGGCTCTTCTTATTTCTCATCAGTATTTATTCTCTTAATGTGTTACGCTAACTTATCTATCTTCAGGAGCTTGAGGAAGCTATTCAAGGTAGACCCAGCTGATTACATGTTATCGATCTGCGGGAATGATGCCCTTCGGGAGCTATCATCCCCTGGTAAAAGTGGAAGCTTTTTCTACTTGACAAACGATGATCGTTACATGATAAAGACAATGAAGAAGTCTGAAACTAAAGTGAGTTTGTTTTATTTCTAAAGTTACCAGATGAAAAGTATGGGGCTGCTATTAACAATATCTTGGAATTATATAATGCAGGTGCTTCTGAGGATGCTTGCAGCATATTACAACCATGTTCGAGCATTTGAGAACACTTTGGTCATTAGATTCTACGGTCTCCACTGTGTGAAGTTGACTAGACCTATCCAAAAGAAGGTAAGAATTGAGAACAATGCTAAATAGAAAAAAAAACTGTGACTTGGATTTTGATTGAATTCATCTCCTTTCTGCAAAAATTTGCAGGTGCGGTTTGTCATTATGGGAAATCTATTTTGTTCCGAGTACTCCATCCACAGACGCTTTGATTTGAAAGGATCTTCTCTTGGCCGTACAACCGATAAACCTGAATCAGAAATCAATTCAAATACGATCTTGAAAGATCTTGATCTGAATTTCATTTTTAGACTACAGAAAGCTTGGTACCAAGAATTCATCAGGTTAGAGATTCATCAATCAATCTCTTTCCATTGACCTTTTTCATTGTTATTTATTATGCTGATTGTGTTTTTGTTCAGGCAAGTCGACAAAGACTGCGAGTTTCTAGAACAGGAGAGAATAATGGATTACAGTCTTTTGGTTGGGATTCATTTCAGAGAAGCATCCGTCGCTGGAGAACTGATTCCTTCTGGTGCTCGCACGCCTATTGGTTCGCATTCCTAACAAAATCAAACATCATCTCTCCATTAGAAACCATGACGCAAATAATTGCAATTGCAGGTGAATTTGAAGACGAAACAGCACCTCGTCTCTCTAGAGCAGACGTGGATCAGCTTCTGTCTGATCCTACAAGGTAAACACAAAAACGAATTAAACTCAATACTTGGAAAGCAATTTTATCGATTTCGGGTGCAATAATAAATTCAGTTTGTTGTTGCAGATGGGCTAGTATCAGACTTGGAGGCAACATGCCGGCTCGAGCAGAAAGGACAATGAGGAGAAGCGACTGTGAGTTCCAGCTAGTTGGTGAACCGACAGGAGAGTACTACGAGGTTGTCATGATCTTTGGAATCATAGACATTCTTCAAGACTATGACATCAGCAAGAAACTCGAACACGCTTACAAGAGCATCCACTACGATCCTACTTCAATCTCAGCCGTCGATCCGAGGCTGTACTCGAGACGTTTCCGTGATTTCATCTTCAAGGTCTTCACTGAGGATAACTGAAACAAGTCTCTTCTATTTCTGGGCTTCTCTTGTTGCTCAAGAAAAAGGGGCTTAGGTATATATATATACACTATTTTTTTTTTTCTAAGTTATAAAATGTTCTGATTTTATAATAAACTATGTAACAACAGTTGACATCTGTAGCAGTGAATATATTTTTTTCCTGTTTATATGGTTTTGTTCTGATTCGTTATTTCACGAATATTAACTTCAATCAAGAAACCAAAACAACTCGACTACGTTAATGATTTGGTCAAGATCAGTGTTAGATTTTCAAGAGAAAAGGACACAACTAAAAAGAAACGAGAACAAATAGATAAATACACCATATGAATTGATAACCTAATCAAACGAGTTTTCACATTTCTCGTACAAATACAACATCCTTTCACTTAACTCTTCGCAATTAGTCTTGTAATAATCATCCATATTCTCCACTTGAAGATGCAGCGTGTAGAAGAGCCTCTCTCCTTGAGACATTGAAGATGAAACATCCACAAGAACAAATCCATCTTCTTCTAAACCACTCAAAACATTAGATATCGAAAAGTTATGAATCTTGGACGATGAGATTTGGACCATCACTTCATTTTCTCCAAGCCTAGTCGCGGAAACCGTTGAGAGATAACTCGCGACCGCCTTTGGTTGCTGCTTATCGTAATGTTCAAAGTCTCTTCGACCCGATACTTGTACCAAAAGTTCTTCCTTCTTTTGTATTAGCTTCTTCACTTGCTGTTGCAGCTCTGGTATGTACTTCAAGCTCCTCGAAACCGTTTCAGGAATACTTAGCTTCTTCTGCAAGAAAATGAAAAATAAGAGAAAAGGGTTAACTCAGTATTCTATTTCTAAATTGTATAGATGCATAGACGAGCGTATTAAAAAATTTATATCAAAACAATGCAAAGGATCTAATCGAATGAGAGTAATTATTGTCAATTGGTTTTGAGATAAAACAGATTCATATGACTTATCAGAGTAGCTACTTGTTACTTACCGATTGATCGGAAGCTGGAAGACATGAACGGAGAGATGAGAACAAAGAGTTAATCTTCTTGCGACGGTCACGCTCACTAGCATTGTGATTAAGCTTCTTGACCACGACCGGATTGTTGTCTATCTCATTTCCTTCTGACGAAACAGATACTCCCAAGCTGTTCTGATGATGAGCCACTCCATAAGTCTGTGGTACCGGAAAATCAAGAAATGTGGCGTTATTGAGGTTATCTCCGGCACCGTAATAGCTTTCGTACTGTCCCGTCGACGGCCAACCGAAGTTTGGGAACAATGGAGGGACTAATGCACACATTTTTTGCTTAATCAAGGACAAGTATATAGATTCTGTTTTCTCTTGAAGTTGTTTTGGTCGGAATATTATTGTCTCCTGATTATATATACGGATGAAGGACTAAAGAAACAAATCTCGGTTGTTAAATATTGATCAACAAACTATATAATAAGTATTTTTATTCGCTGGGACTATATGATTATGTGTTATACGACTTACATACTATAAAGAGAAATATTTAGGTCTCTATAGGGCATAAGTTGGCACGTGCCAGAGCCTATGTTCCACGCATGAACTAGGTCTTGTCACAAGTTGGACATATTGTATAAGAATCAAAAACGAACATTACATGTATTAATACTATAATAAGATTATTGTTTACATTGAAAGATGACTCAACCGAGTAAGAATGTTGAGAGCTCGTGGTAATCAGGTGGAAGATGCTTTTGGCGTCTTTACTTCCTCGTCCCATACATTTTTATGTTGTAAGCATACACATAAGCATTTCCATGTTGTAAGCATATACATAAGCATTTCAAATTTAATATCTTTATCTTAAATATATGTAGCCTGGTTATTTAATCCCACAACGACGATAAAGTTTTACTAATGTCAACTTGATCCCATTTATGTATAAACTAAAATACGTTCTGATTATAGTTATTCTTTCAAGAAGGGATCAAAAATATTCCAAAATTGTAAATGTGAATCAATGAGGTTTCCAAGATTCGTTTCGTGACCCACATTTCTAAGCGAATATGATAATCTCCGAAAGCTACAGTTATCATCCTCTAAATTTCATATCTTATTTGATCTCCTATATATATATATATATATATATTTGTTAACCAAGCAAAATAAACCAATACATTCTTTTGTACTAAACCAAATCCAAAATCAATGGATAACCATGGCCTCTCTCATTTATCGTGTATTCTAATGATTCTTACTTAACTCTTTTGATGTGAGGACCATCTATTAGTTAATGAGTGCAACTTGGCTCACTTGCACAATCTTTTATATTAGAGCCCAAAATTTAGTATATAATATAATTTTAGACTCTTTCCTATAATGTTGCCCACAATTCATGATATCGTAGTTGTAATAAAATACCCTACTTTGTCTTTTCTCATTTTATTGATACACCAAAACACCACTAACTCTTTAACTGTACATTTATAACAAAGTATACATATACAATAGTAGAAGGCAAAATGTTAAGGAACCAAAAATATATGTATACTAGTAACTGGTATTCTTGAATAGAGTAGACAAAAATTAAAATTTACAGCTGTCACATGAATCGTAGTAATCAGTCTACTCAATAGCATGTCACAATCGATCATTGACTTCGACCAAAAGAAAAAAAAACGAAACAACTCGACTACAACGCGTTGACGTCAAGAATGTTAGATTTTCAAGAGAAAAGGACGACATAACTAAAAAGAAACAAGAACAAATTATCATCTAAATGAGTTTCCACATTCCTCATACAAGTACGACATCCTCTGACTTAACTCTTCGCAATTCAGCTTGTAATCTTCAATCTTCTCCACTTGTAAATGCAAAGTGTAGAAAAGTCTTTCTCCTTGAGACCTTGAAGATGAAATATCCAAAATAACAAACCCATCTTCTTCTAATCCACTTAAAACATTAGACATAGAAAAGTTATGTATCTTGGACGATGAGATTTGGACCATCACTTCGTTGTCTCCGAGCCTAGTCGCAGAAACGGTCGAGACATAACTCGCGACCGCCTTTGGTTGCGGCTTAACGTAATGTTCAATGTTTCTTTGACCTGATACTTGCACCAAGAGCTCTTCCTTCTTTTTAATTAGTTTCTTCACTTGCTCTTGCAGCTCCGGAATGTACTTCAAGCTTCGAGAAACCGTCGCAGGAATGCTTAGCTTCTTCTGCAAGAAAGTAAAGAAAAAAGGGTTATTAACTCGGTATGGTCTAATCAATGAGTTAGACTAAATATTTTCAATCGGTTTTGAGATGGAACTGATTCACATAAGACAAATCAGAGTAGCCTCTTACCGATTGATCGGAGGCTGGAAGACATGAACGGAGAGATGAGAACAAAGAGTTGATCTTCTTGCGACGGTCACGCTCACTAGCATTGTGATTAAGCTTCTTGATCACGACCAGATTTTTGCCTATTTCATTTCCCTCCGACGAAACAGAACCCCCAAAGCTGTTCTGATTATGAGCCACGGCCGTAACCGCTCCATAAATCTCCTCCGGTACCGGAAAATCAAGAAACGTACCGTTGTTGAGGTTATCTCCGGCGAGGTAGTAGCTGTCGTACTCTCCCGTTGACGGCCACCCAAAGTTTGGGAACAATGGAGGTACTAATGCACACATTTTTGCTTATTAAGGACACGTTTTATAGATTCTGTTTTCTCTTGAAGCTTGGAAGCTCTTTTGGTTGGGATTGTTCTGAACTTAAGTAGGATATTGTTGTCCAGCGTATATATAATGCGGATAATACAATCAAAGAAATCAATCTCTGTTGTCAAGTATAAATTATACAACAAAACTTTTAAAATTAGCGAACTATATTATAAGTGTTATACGACTAATTATACTATAAAGAGAAATATTTGGATCTGAGGACGTAGGTCGACACATGCCAAAGCCTATGTCCCACGGGTGAACTAGGTCCAAGTCACCAGTAAACATAACATTAAGAATTAAGGAAGCATTTTAAAAAGACACTCAAATATAATAAAGATTAGAGTTTACATAATGTAAGATGACTCAGCCGGACGAAATTGTGGGAGGCGCGTGGAAATCAGCTTCAGGCGTCTTCCTAGTCCCAAACACTTGGATGTTGTAAGCATATACATAAGCAATTCTCATGTTGTAAGCATATACATAAGCAATTCTCATGTTGTAAGCATATACATAAGCAATTCTAAGCATTTTATTTATTTGTTGACCTCCCAAAAAAAAAGCATCTTCCTTGATTACTATATTAAATAAATGTTAGCCTCGTTAGTTTAACTCAATTAACAACGGTCGGTGATCTATCATGTAAAGGCACTATCGAACTAGGGTCAACTTTAGGTCATCTCTATCCAATCATTACCTTTAGACTCGAGTAAGCAAATTCTGTTCTTATGGTTGAAGACTAATGCACTTTGAGATTAGGTCAAAAATATTCCAAAATTGTATATGTGAATCAATCAAGTTTCAAAGATTCTCAAAAGTAGGTGACACACTTTCCAAAACTAGTATTAAAAATCCCCTGAAAACATACATTTATCATCGCCGGCCTCTTCCACCACCACGACGCCCGCCTCTTCCCCGGGAACCACCGCCACCTCCTCTTCCCCGGGAACCGCCACCTCCTCTCCCTCTGAAACCGCCACCTCCTCTACCTTTGAAACCGCCTCTAATATTATCTGATTTCAGTCCAAGAGACTGAACTCCTCTCCTTTTGTTTCTTTGACCATCTTCATCCTCATCATCTCTATCTTCTCTGTCTTCTTTGTATTTCGAAGAGCTTCTCGCCTTGAAAGAAATCTCCCGGGATCCTCCAGGACCGAATTTGATATCTTTCGAGCCTCCAAAGTTGCCACGCCGGTTCTCTATAGCCTCGACACGCTCACCCATAGGAAGACGGTCTTCTTTAGCCAGTGAAGTGCGATTGTAAAATGCTTCTGCGTGCCGCTCATCTTTCACTTCAAACAACCTGACACCAAATCATCCACATCAGAAAAGAATAGAAGCAAGATAGTGTGTATCACATGAAGATCCTGGAATGCAGTCAAAGGTACTAACTTCAGAGTTTTTGCTTTCTTGCTTGGTCTAGTTGCGTCTCCATTGTCGGCTTCGTCATCTGAAGATTGTGATGCATCAGAATCACTGTTCTCGTCATCATCCGATACAGCTTCAAAGTGTTCTTCTAACAAAGAAGGTTGCTTTTTAGAAGAAGCAACAGGGTGTAGGACATTATATTCATATGATTCCGTATCAACTTGGAAGTCCTAAAAACCAAAAGGAGATTCCAAGACACGGTTTAATACGATGTGAAGTAGTGCAACAAAAAAACAAACAAACACGTTGAAAATATTTATGTTATTACCGGATTTTCGAACATCGCACTAAACCGACCATCTTTGAAATTCTCGCTACTAAGTATGGGTTTCTTCTTCTTCGACACTTTCTTGGCGGCCTCCTCATCTTCGGCAGTTTTCTTTTCCTCCTCTGCATCGTCCACAGGAAGCCTTGCTGCGAGATCTCGGTTAACCTTTGGCAACCTTCTCTTCTTCTAAAGGAAGCACAAGTGAAACAGAGATGTATGTAAGTAGCCAATAAACAAACAATGGTGAATCTACAGATGCTAAGTTTTTAAATACTAACTGTGATCCTCTGCGTACGGGCCGCTTCTAACTTCTCTTGCTTCTTACGTTCTAAGTAAGCATCATATGCAAAAGGTTCAGCCACCGCTAAAGCCTGTAAAGCAAAAGAAAAAAAGTTATAAGGAAGAAGCATTATAGAGACTATTCCGATGCTATAAGTGTTATGAAAATGTCAGGGACTCACCTTTTTGTACAAATTGTGATTCATAAAAAAACCATGCAATTGTGCTTTCAAAATATCTGTTCCAATCAAATGAGTTAGCTGCAATTTCTCCAGATCTTCCTTTGTAACGAATTTGTAATTATCGTAAATAGTTGTCTGTCCACTTTCCTCCAGCTCTTCCTGAGAACAATATTTTTTAAAAAAATGTGTTTGTGATAATGGTGGCATCAGTGGAATGGTAAACCCATAAAGGATAGGGAGATTTTTCAAATTAGTTAAATACCGTAAGATTTTCAAGAGGAGAACACCATTTGGGGGCAGGACCGAGTTCAGGTATGAAGTAAGATGGGATTAGGCTAGAGTCTAAAGCCAGAAGCATAAGTCCGCTTCCACGGAACACACAAATGTCGTTTATTCCTCCTTGAGTCGGTTCAATGCTGGTCATACCTTCTCCCTGACAAACACAAATTGGAGATAACAAAACAGAATATGGTGAATCAAAAGCTTTATCTAGCCACATTTATTGTTTTTTCAAGAAAAACTCTTGAGGTAAAACCGTTCTTATCTGATGCTTACCGTGTTTGGATCCCATATTCTAACAACGTGCTTGTCAGTAGTTATCAACTTAGGCTGTTGAGTATTAAGAGTCCTTTGCCACTTAATACTCAAAATTGGACTCTCGTACCTGCAAATTTTGCAGAAAAAACAATGAACACCGAGGAAACAAACCTAAAGTTATAGCATATACGATGAATTTTGAGTTAATACAAACACAGTAATACTTACATGTGATCCTTCACTCTGATGGGAGTTGAAGTACGCAAATCGTATATGAATACCTGCACATATAGAACAACACAATCAGCACAACATAGCGATATAGTCAAATCGACCAACCATTGTTTATAACCTTGCAGATAAAACAATGAAATATAGCATCAAACCTTTCCCGCACTACTCCCGACAGCTACTTGAAGACCTTCACTGTCATCAAACTCTATAGCAGTAACCTCCTATTAGTCAATTAGAAGCACAAGATTATTAGAAAGATCGATGCAATTTTCGCCAATCACGTCTAAGCTCAGAAAGTCTGTTTATATGGAACATAAGTGAGGAAGAATCACCGCAGCAGCATCACCACCATGTGTAACCGCGTTAATTCTAGCAGCAGATGATTTCATTCTCATATCAAAAAATTCCACAGCACCATCCTCCCCACCACAAGCGACTAATCCATGGAGGTTGCTGGAAAATAATAGAGCTCAAACATAAACAACAATGATATGGAGCACCACAATCGAATCTTCTCCTATATCAAATCAAGAAACATAATAAAAGAAATGACATTTAGGTATACAGACCTTCGAGAAACAACATTAAGTGCTGGGGATTGAGTGCTGAGAGGAGAGAGAAATCTTCCCTAAAGATAAAGACGGGAAAACTCACAAATCATTCTCCAACAAAGACTGAGGTAGGTCACAAGAATAAAAACAACAACAATTCATTGAAAAGTACCTGCTCCAAATTGATTCTGTATAGATCAGGTGAGGAAGCAGCACAAAGCAGATCACAAGACCAGCTATCATATGTCATATCTCTCCCCATCCTGCAAATATGTGTGTGCTTTAGACCAAGGTTTCAGCCAAAAAAAAAAAAAGCACGAAATATATCTCATATACCAAAAAAGCGTAAATACCTTGGAATCCGTAAAGTGTGGTGTTTCCCGTATTTGGCGTGTAGATTAATAGAACGATCAGCGCATAAGAAGGCAAGCTTTGAGTAGTCATCATCCAATATCTGTAAGAGCCAACATACGCATTATTGAACCAGAAACAAGAAAGGTTTAAACACAACTCATGGAGCAGTAAAGAAGTTACCTCGAAATCAACTATCTCCGAGTCCAAATGCCTCTCAAACTTCAAAGCAAGCTGACTTAGCTCATAAACTTTGACCTGTGGTGGATATATGCCTGATTCAGCAACAAATCAGTGAAAAGGCACACGAGAACCCATACAAATTCACAAAGAAAGAAAAAACGCACCAGAAGCAATCAGATACTCTCCGTCTGGAGTCGCTTTGATTCTAGTAGTGGCAGTCTCAAACTTCAACTCCTGAATCAGCTCCACTCTTTGCATATAATCTTAACAGGAAATAGCCACAAAACAAGCTCGTGTAAATACTTCATCAACAAAAAGGCATCAAAGATATCACTAAGCTGCGATTCTAATTACAGAGAAGAAGAAGAAATAGGGATTTAACGATTCAGAGCACTAGATAAACTCTCAGACAGAAACAATTGGTGAATACTTACGAGGGTTTTTGCGGAGAGCTCGTTGCTTCTTGGGATTAAGCCAAGTCGCAACATTGGGTGCAGAAGAAACATGGTATAACTTAACTCCATTAATGGAGGTCGACTTCAGTCTGTCTCCATAAGACGTCATCTTCAAACTAGGTTAAGAAGGTAAAACCTCAATCCCCTCCACTTCGCTTCTTTCCCTTGACGGCGAGTTGCAGAGAAAACCCAAAAATTGAAGGAAAATAAAAATGGGAAAAACAACCACTTGTTGTTAATACATATACAGAAGAAGGCGGTCGTGCTCCGGCAGAACAAAAGGTCGACGTCGACGGCCATAATATTAGGTCTGTGGTCTCTTTCTCTTTATTGGGCCTTTTTAAAACCCTAAATCGTTAATGGGCTTATTTTAATACAATGGGCCCTTAAACAAAATTATATAATCTGTGTGCACAAAAAAGAAAAAGAAGAAAAAAAAAAGGGGAATGCGCCTTTAACTTCGAATTAGGGTTTATCAAAGATTCAGTCGCCTGCTCACTTGAAATTTCTTTGCAAGCTCAAAAGTTTCGGTAAGCGATGAACTTTTCTCTTAATTTAGCTGTTTTTCATCAAAAGGGTTTGATTTAATTTCGAATTTAAGCTACACGGAACTGTGATTGTTTGCATAGATTCTCTATAGTTTTTGTAGCGATAAGCTTATAGGTGTTTGATTACTTTCTGTATGAATTCATCTTCACCGTAGTATATTCCTGTTTTATGTCTATGATTTCTGTAAAAAAAGATTAGTACTTGAACATCTGATTCTATAGCTCTGCGGTGTTGTGGTTGACTTAAAATTTGTGTGTAGAAATTTTGAAGGAAGATGGTGAGGCCGTATGGGATTAAAGTGAACAAGAGAAAGGAGAGACCAGAGAGGTATGATAAGGAAGAAGATGAAGAAGAGGAACAACCAAAGTTTGAGCAAAAACAACAACCAGGAGAAAGTTCGAAGAAAGCTAAGAAAGAAAGCACCTCGATAGCAGAGGAAGATAATGAAGAGAAGGAAATAACTGAGGAAGCAGCAGCAGCGGAGGATATTGTGGGAGGGATACCTATTGTCCTTACTGATCGTAGCACAGAAAAGCCCGGCGTTGTTTTCGTGCTTGAGAAGGCCTCTCTTGAAGTTGCCAAAGTTGGAAAGGTATGTGGCAGTAATGTTGGCATTACACGAAGCCATGGATTTGCACATAGTTTCTTCAAGCCTTGTTGTGCTAATATATATGTTATTCTTGTGTGCAGACTTACCAGCTACTAAACTCGGATGATCATGCTAATTTCTTGAGAAAAAATAACAGAAATCCGGCTGATTACCGACCAGATATCACTCATCAGGTCAGGGTCTTAAAACTTTTAAGTCATTTCTAGGTAGCTTATGACAAATTGTGACTCATCTTTAGTGAATCTCCCTCTTCAGGCTCTTCTTATGATTCTGGATAGTCCGGTTAATAAGGCTGGGAGGTTGAAAGCGGTATATGTTAGAACAGAAAAAGGTGTCCTTTTTGAAGTTAAGCCACATGTTCGTATACCAAGAACTTTCAAACGATTTGCCGGAATCATGTGTGAGTTGTCCGATTTTCCTCTCATCCTTGGTGATATTTTGTTACATTAACCACATCAGTTTCTCTTGTTTCTTATCCAATTTGTTGGTCTTGCAGTGCAATTGCTACAAAAACTGAGCATTACTGCAGTTGGCAACCGTGAGAAACTTTTACGGTGTATCAAGAACCCTGTTAAAAAATATCTACCAGTTAACTCCCGAAAAATAGGTAAAGAAAAGCCTCTAGTTTCCTCCTACATTTTGTTATTTATCTGTATTATGTGAGCTAAAAAAAGAAAGGAATTGTGTCTTTCTTATATCAGGATTTTCGCATAGCTCTGAAAAGCTCGTCAATATGCAGAAACACCTAACTACTGTCTGTAATGATACAGACACAGTTTTTGTGGTTAGTGAGCTCCAAATATTTCTCTCTCTTTTTCACAAAGTCCGTTTCATTTGCTTTTAGTGATAGGCGTTAGCTTTTAGCTTCCATATAGCCATCTTATGTTAACCAATTCCTTATCTGCTTTACCATTTCAGCTCGGCGCAATGGCACACGGGAAAATAGACTGTGACTATATAGATGATTTTGTTTCGAGTAAGTCTTCTTCCTCCGTCCTTTTGTTAATGAAGAGCTTTTTTAAATGATGGAAACATATAATCTGTAAGATGTTTCTTTATTTCTGCAGTTTCAGGGTATCCTTTGAGCGCAGCCTACTGTATCTCAAGAATCTGCGAGGCATTATCAACAAATTGGGATATTATATAAACAATATAAGTTCTTTCGTTTTCCTCTCTAGTGTTGTGATGGTGGAACTACTTTTTAAGTTATGTTGATACACATTGTTCATCTACTATCAAGTTTAAAAGTTTATAACTTTTGATTAGAAATTGTGACGCCACTATTTTATTCAAACGTAATATTAAAGTAAAAGAAAGAGATAGTTCCTGTGATTAAGAATCAAAAGCACAGTAGGGGTAGCTTATAATCACTTGAGACCAAAATAATAGGGGAACTAAAGCAAAGAATCTGTAAGACCCTTCATTTCTTAAGTAGAATGTTAAATAGGAGAACCTTAAAATTGTACTAATCTTCATTGTTTTGTTTTGTACGAATTTAATTAAATATGCGTCTTTTTCTATGTACCTCACTTATGGATCTCCATTTATTTTTATTTTTTATTTTTTTTTGTTTTATCTCCCTTTATTTCCACTTTACCCTCGCTCAATGTCACGGTCGTGCCGTTGTACTTGGACCAGAACGATAGGATCTAGGTCCAGTCCATGGGCAGATAAGGTAATCACCGTTTTAGCTTAGAACGAGGCCGTTTGCGAAAAGAGTTCGTACAAGAGTCGTCACTTATTTTAGAGGTTCGTACTACAACAGCATGCCAGTCTTGTCCCCACTCAATCAAATTCTTGTTAAACCTAACAAATATGACGAAATCAAGAGTTGTTAATCATAAGATTTTGATATATGTAAAGTCCAAATGATGACCGAATTAATTAAAATTAAATTGTTACACTAAAATTTAAATAATTATATGTTTAGCATTCTACTGTCTACGATACATATTGATTTATATAGGTTTTTATATATCCATGAATTGGGACATCTTATGTCACATGAAAACATGATGAAAAGTTTATTTCGGAACTATAAAAAAAAAGAGAGATTTCTGAAACTATCAGCATCGCAAATTCTAGAGGTCAAACCCATACATAATATAGAAATCCTTTTCTTATTGGCCGATCACTCGCTCAAAATATATTCAAAAGAATCACATGACATAACTTCGATAATTCAGTTGATTAGTTTTTCTTTCTGTTTTTAATAAATATTTTGTTTTTCTTTACACCTAGTTTTGTTTTGTTCATTTAAGTCAATTAGGTTTTTCAATTTTTTTTATTTATTTATTTATTCTTATATATTCTTATATAAGTACTTTTTATTATTCAACTTTTATTTTGTCCTACTTTTATAAACTCTTAATTATTGTAGTAATGACCAATCGATCGCACCTAAAACATATCTTTAATTGTGATTTGTTCTCAGAAAAGAAAGCATGTGATTGTCTGCCATATAATTTATATAAAGTATATTAATTAACAGTACCATATTAAAAAAATGGACTATATAAAAGTATTATACAGTATAAGGAAAAGTAATAAACATTTATAGTTAACTCAATAAAGAAAATAAATATGCTTATGTATTGTATATACCATCTCTCATATCAATTCTCATATGTAATTAGTAGATCCCTAGAAATACAAAATAAGATATCTTGATCTACAAATGTGATTAGTCAGAATTCGATAATGCATATTAGTTATCAAAACATGTGATTAGTCAGAAATCTATAATGCATACATATAAGTTATCAACATTTTTGAGAAAAAAAATCAAGCAAAAGAATATCCACATCCATCGGACATCTTTTGACGACAAGAATCAAATCAAATTAAGAAAGAATCATTCTGCACTACAAAGTCCACGTATGCTCTTTTATGATGATATTATATTACTTTTCCCGTTTTATATCAAGTGTCGTTTTAAATTTAAAATTTTTGTAACAAATATTGTTTTATATTTTTAATATAAATATTTAGTTAAAATTTCAATTTTATTTTTATTATTTGATTGTATTAATTAATAAAAAATTATATAATATATTAATAAAAAATAAAATAGAAAATTTAATTATTTTTAATATATATGTAAAAATTTAAACAATATTTATTGTGAGTATTTGCTACTATCGTTAATATATTAATAGAGTCCATTCAACGCACGGTTTATGGAAAAAGATAACTTAGACAGGTATTTGTTTATGTTAAAAAAAAAAGACAGATATTTCTTTTGTTTGTTTTGTCTTTTCTTTAAAGTACTATTACTTCAAACATAATTTGTTTGATAGTTCAGAATTCAGATAAATAAGTTTAAAATTTTTAAATAATTTGTCAGAATCTCGCCAACCCCCAATTCTAGTTACGACACAAATTTCATTTTCTTCTGATAATAACAAATTTTATTTTCAACCACACTGACAATCACAAATACCCACAAAACTAAAAAGATTTGCAAAATACAAGCTCAAAGTTTACTCGCAACAGAGAACGAGAAGATACAAAACAAGATGCATTCCCGCTAACAAAACAAATCACACGACTAAGTGATTTTTATTTTTATTTTGGCGTTTGGTTACTCTTCCCACTCTCTCACCGGATATAGACACGTAGAATACTTCCCTATCCAACAAAACAAACATCACACATTTACAAGTCAATTCCACAAATCTATATATAAATATATGAGCATAATATAAGATATGAATCGCCGTCGGTAATCTACGGAATGAGTCGAATGACACGAAAGAGTAGGATGACTAGACGGATTTACAAATTACACACACTATAATATCACATTTTTGTCCTCTGAGCTAATCAAAAGGTCCAAGACCAATGGATTTCTGTTGGTGGACGCGGGAACCGTGGTCGTAGAGGTCGTCGTGGTCGAGGAACACACAACTAGGGACTTTATTGAGCTATTTCTTCTCTAGCTTCTACCCTAATCTATTTAGTTTTTGATGAGCTCAAAAGCTAGCAAATTGTGTGCTTAAGCTACTCTCTCAAACTACTTTATCAATCTCTATGACCCTTAAAGTCATAGCCTTGTAATCTCTTTGCATTTAAAAGAATATACCCTTTAACAAAAAAAACATCACATTTTTGTTCCAAGTCACGTTTTAGATTCATTCATTATGCGATTCTACAAAAGTAACAGTCACATTAATCGCTCCGCCATTCTATTCCATATAAATTTTCATTTTCCACGATTTCATCAATAAGAGAAAATATATAAAAATTGCAACCGTAATTGTAAATAAGGGAAAATGAAAACAGTTTTATTTTCTTTTAATGATTATTAAAAATGAAAATTTTTAAGGAAAAATTTTAATTACCCGAAATGGTATATATCGCTGTTATCATTGAAGTAGAAGATATCATCCTCTTCATCTATATCCCCTTGGTTGGCTAACATTACATTACGACCTTCGACATCACCAAGAAGTAACTCGGCTAAGCCTCCCTCTGGTCCGACCTTCATGAACCCAAAGTAACCATCACATATGTATAAATCTCCTGTTTTCCTATTAAAGGTAAGTCCCAATGGTCTCTAATACAGAAAACTCAACAATTCCACAATCAACAAAGAACCAAACGATATAATGAATCAATGTTCATGAAACAAGGATTCACTTCTCAAATTGCTAGAGCATAGCAGAAGAAACAGCTCAAGCTACAATGAGGAACAAACCTAAAACTCACAGAACAGACTCGAAGAAGAAGAAGTTTTACAAATTGATTTCTCTGGTTATTTTCTGCAACTGATCTCGAGCCTCTTTATATCTTGCTCTTGCTCTCATCTTCCTGCCAATTAACTTCTGCCAACGCATCATTCACGCCTCCACCAATCATTTTCCTTCATTCTTCCACGTCAGCCACTCTTCTATTTTCCTGTATCACTCTCCCACAACTTGGTACTACTTCATCCCTCGAACAATTATCTCTTCAAAAAAAAAATATATATCAAATTATATTGAATAAAATCCTATAAATCTAATTAAAAAGATTCACATCTAATCTAACTGTTTTTTATAAAGGCCAACTGAAACGCATTTTGATAACAGAGGAAATAATAATAAAAAACAAAGGAAGGGTAATTTGTATAATACAAGCACAATAATGTTTCGTGTAGTTGACGACAAAAAACTATTAACGTTTCGTCGCGTAACAATTCGTTAAGCATTACCTACCTACTATTACAGTAGAACTAATGTTGCAATATCAACTCTGAATTATAAATGTTGCAATATCAAATTTGACTTGCAAAAAATTAATATTTTCTAACTAGTCTCTCTATATACAGTGTGATTTTAGTAACAATAAAGATGTCAACAGTAGAAAACAGCCGTCATTTTGTATTTCTAAGTTAGCATAGACTTATTCGCGTCTTCTATCATTATCAATTAAAATCATTCTGAGAAGATTTGGGGTTTTACGATCTTAGTGTTTGGACTCTGGAAGGAAATTAAACGACTGAAAATTACATCTACTCACCTTGCTCTCTATTACATATCTATACATATAAGACGTATAGGTCTAATAGGCCAACTTTTACTAATAAGGTGAATAAGCTATACAGTAAAAATGAATTAACAGAAGAATCTCCTCGTAAGACAACGTCCAAACTCTTCTAAAAGTTGTACGCATCTTCCATAGAATAGATATTGATTCATCTGGCAAAATAATTTCATAATGTTAAGAAAATTAAAACATTCGTATAAATTTCATAAACTCTATATTCAAGAAATAGATCTCCAAGCTTAGAAAAAACATCAAAATAAATACTTTTTCGGTTTTACTATTGAATGGAAAAAAGTAAAGAACAAAAGAAGCGACCATTAAGGAGAAAAGCCTGAAGACAAGGGAAAGAGAGAGAGGGGCCATATTGTGCATGTTTATAAACCAAAGAGTGCCCTGCCCCTTCACATCACTTCTATTTCACTATTTATTTATTTTTTGCCTGCCATTGCATTTTTTTTTTTATATATATATATCCATTTATCCTATGACTCTAAAATATCATATTAATTTAACTTATATACTCTTCACCCAAAACATCAATTTTCAAATGCATTGTAATTAAAAAAAGTTAACTCTATCCACTATTTTTACTAAAGAAATTACGGTGTCGAATTTTATTTTATTTTAAATATAGTGTTGTATTCAAACTTAAATTTGATAAATCCAAGTTAAATTAAACACATTTAGTTTAAAAGAAAAGCAACTCTACCGACCACTTCTGCCACATTTATGTTTAGCCAATATTAATTACTGCTTACAAATAATTCGATGAAAAAAAATATATATATATATATATATATGTATATATATTATTCGATTTTTCTACTTTACTTTTTTCTATTTTGGTAAATTGCTAATACTTTCTTACTATTTATATATATATATAGATGTACATGGCACATAATTGTTATATAGACCTAAATGAATTTAGTATACGGAATATTTCAATATCAAAGATAAGATTATCATCGAGCAAACAACCCCCAAATGAATACTACAAATATCAAAGATAATATTATGTCGAGAAGCAAACCGGCTCGATGATAAAAACTTTTCGTACCGATAGAGGAGGAGAGTTTAACTCAACGGATTTCAATTTATTCTGCGAAAAGAATGGAATCTCAAGGCATCTAACGGCACCCTACACACCACAACAGAACGGTGTAGTAGAAAGAAGAAACAGAACTTTGATGGAGATGACAAGAAGCATACTTAAGGGGATGAAGATTCCGAACATGTTGTGGGGAGAAACCATACGTTACTCTACCTACATAATAAACAGAGTTGCAACAAAGGCATTGGAGAAACAAACCCCTTATGAGAGCTTCACGGGAAAGAAACCCAACATCGAGCATTTGAGGGTTTTTGGTTGTGTCGCTTATACAAAGGTTAATGGTCATTATCTCAAGAAGCTAGAAGAGAGATCAAGGAGCGTAATTAACCTTGGAACTGAGCCGAGTTCCAAAGCTTATAGGCTCTACGATCCAGTTTCAAGAAAGGTCATGGTAAGTAGAGACGTAGTGTTTGATGAGAAAAAGGCATGGGACTGGTCGAATACAACGAAAGAAGCTGATGGAGAACCAGGGATGTTCACCTTACCGCACTACGAACCAGAAGATGAAGGTGAACATGAACAGGAGCAAGCGCATGAGGAAAAAAACAATCAAGATCATATAAACCAAGACGAGGAAGAAGAAACCAACGACACTCAGGTTGCAAATCAAGACGAAGCAGAGCCTCAACATATGGTGACTAGACATGGTCGCATAATATCTAAGCCGAGATATCTTGATGACTATGTTCTCTTAGCTGATCTTGAAAGCGAGAGGTTACTACTCACAGTAGATGGCGAACCAGAAAGCTACTATGAAGCTGCAAGCACAAAAGAATGGGTTGATACAATGGAAAGCGAACTAGACTCTATTGTAAGAAACAAGACTTGGCAACTCATTGAAAAACCAGTTGGTGTGAAAACAATAAGGCTAAAATGGATATTAAAGCTCAAGAAGACAGCAGATGGCAAGGTGAATAAGCATAAAGCAAGGCTTGTGGCAAAAGGTTATGTGCAACAACAAGGAGTGGATTTTGAAGATGTGTATGCACCAGTCGCAAGAATCGAAACCATACGACCACTCATAGCTTTTGCGACATCAAGAGGCTAGGAGATTCATCACCTAGACGCCAAGACAACGTTCTTGAATGATGACCTGAACGAAGAGGTCTATGTGACCCAACCTGAAGGTTTCGTGAAGAAAGGAAAAGAGAGTTGCATGTATAGACTTTATAAAGCCCTATATGGTCTACGCCAAGCACCTAGAGCATGGAATCTGAAGCTTGATCATGTTCTAAAAGGGATGAACTTTGAGAGATGCTTAAAGGAAACCTCTGTTTATCTCAAGAAAGACGAAAATAATTTCTTGATAATTGCAATCTATGTTGATGATCTTTTCGTAACAGGATCCTCGCGGAAAAACATCGACCAATTCAAAGAAGATATGTCAAAGAAGTTCGAGATGTCTGATCTTGGGAAACTAACGTACTATCTTGGTATAGAAGTAATTCAAGGAGACGATGGGATCAAGATTAAGCAAGAGAGGTATGCTAAAAGAATACTCTTGGATACTAAGATGGATACGTGCAATTCAACTCACACACCAATGGAGTCGAATTTGAAGATATCAAAAGCAGAAGACGAACAAGAGATCAATGCAACGGAGTATAGAAGGACAATAGGCTGCTTAAGGTATCTTGTTCACACAATACCAGACTTAGCGTTCTCAGTGGGAGTCCTAAGTCGTTATATGCAGAGTCCAAGAGAGTCGCATGGTCAAGGTATTAAACATGTACTAAGATACGCTAGAGGAACAACAAACATGGGTTTGTTTTTCAAGAAAAACGGATCGGAAAAGATCATTGGTTATTGTGATAGCAGCCATAACATTGATGTTGATGATGGAAGAAGCACGTCAGGACATGTGTTTTGCTTAGGGTCATCACCGATCACTTGGACGTCGCAGAAACAGCCTACGGTCGCTCTCTCCTCATGTGAAGCCGAATTTATGGCGGCCATGGAAGCTGCAAAACAAGCGATATGGCTTAAGGAGTTGATGAAAGAAATTCAGAGTGTGGATGAGAAGATCACGCTAAGAATTGACAACAAGTCAGCCATAGCCTTGACCAAGAATCCGGTTTTCCATGGAAGGAGTAAACACATTCTCAAGAAGTACCACTTCATTCGTGAATGCGTAGAGAATGAGCAGATTGAAGTAGAGCATATACCAGGTACGGAACAGAAGGCGGGCATCCTCACAAAACCGTTGGCTAGGATCAAATTCAAGGAAATGAGAGATCTCATTGGAGTTCAAGTGATCGAGTATCCCGGAGTTCAAGTTGGAATTACGGAGGTAAATGTTGGATAATTCCAATTGCTTAAGCAAGAAGCAATCTCTAAGAAGAAGAAACTTCTAGAGATAAAGATGATATATACAAATAAGATTTAGATAAGATTATAAGATCTAGATAAATTTTGTATTTATCATAATCCATATCCATATAGAATTAGGAGTAGCTAATGTCTATATATAAAGAGTTTGTGGAGATATGTTCCACAAGACTAAAAAAAAGATTTAATTTGAGAGAGTTCTAAATCAATAAAAAAAAGTTGTTCTTAAAATTATTTGAGCATTCAAACTTTTAATATATACTTTACACATGAAAATGGATCACATATCTTAACGAGGGATCTAAGCCACTCAACTACCTCACTTCGACCCGAATACTTCTCGGATTACGTTCATTGCATGTGGTCCCAATTCACATGTCACTATGACACACATCCACCAAATATGACATTCTCAATTCACCTCTCTGTACATAAAAACCAATTATATATGTAAGATTGTTGAAGGGTTTTATTATCTTTTGTACCTAATAATGATTACATAAACATGATAAATTATTGTGTTTATCTAATAAAAATAAAGTTTTTTTAACAAATTTGTATTTATCTTTAATATAAACACATTTGAACTAATAAATTCAAATACAAACACAGTTAATGTGTTGGAAACAATCGAATAATAGCATGGTCTAGAGATGGAAATGTGAATAATTTTGGTTCTTCTTTGGGTTTTAGGTCAGCAAATGCTATTACACCCTTTTTCCAACTGAATATCATTGTTAATCAGATTCGAACCCAAATACTTAAATAATACAGCCAGTCTATAAAAGACGAGTGTCTCGAACGTAATGTTTTATTTAGGGTCAAAAGCTGTGGTGATGAAGGTGGTGTTTTGTGTTAGAGAGAAGAAGAGGAGAGAGGGTCTTCATATAAAAGGAAAAAAATGGATGGTTGTGACGAAGAGAGAGAGATACATAGAGGATCTGTAATTAACTGAAAAAAATTATTCGACTATTGTGGATTAAAAGCATGTCTTCCCGACACTGTGGATTACAACCAAATAGACCACTCGATCGAACCATATCTTTTTGGTCAATTCCACCATCCTTTGATTCCTTTTCTCATTTCTTCTTCACCTTCTTTGAATTACTTGAGTGCCTAACTCTTTCATGTCTATTATTTGGTCCATTTGGGTTAAACAAAACAAAAAAGTCGATTATATATATATATGACTTGTACTGGACTCATCATGTTAAATTACGATTGATTTGGACCGGTAGTATTTCGGATTAAGAGAAGATTTCATTTTGGCTAACTAAAAAATCCATCAATAAAAATTAAAGATGGATTGTCTCAGCTTCCATGGAACTCATTAGTTTGACTTTGGGGCATGAATGTATGATTATAAAACCCTACGGATTTGAAACTAGGATTTTTTTATATTTCTTTTTAAAACTAGGAACATAAAACAGATTATATGAGTTTTGGTATATAACTGACGTTTATAAAATGTATAAAATGTTTATACGTTTGGTTTCATTGGAGGGACTTTGACGTGTGGCCCCTAAAGTTGGACACATATCAGATATATACACTACAAAAAAACATGTCAATTTTCGATCACTATTTTCGACTAAATTAGTGGTCGGAAAAATACCGACAAATTTTCAACAAATTTCCGACGAAAAATTATTAGTCGAAAATTAATCAGAAATTGTCAAAAATTTCCGACTAAATAAAGTTGGTCGGAAATTAATCAGAATATTTCGTCGGAAACTCCAAAGTCGTCGGAAATTCGTCAAATATTTTTTTTTTCATTTTTGGATTTTTTTTTATTTTATTTTAAAAAGCTGGTCGGAAATTCGTCGGAAATTTTCGACGAATTTTCGACAAATATTTAAATAATATTTTTGTAATTTAATTTTATTTTAGTTTTTTAAATATCGTCGGAAATTCGTCGGAAAATATATTTTTTTTAATATCGTCGGAAATTCATCAGAAATTTTATACGATCGTCGAAAATTCGTCAAAAATTTTATGTGGTTTTATGTTCCCGCGTTTGTAAATTCCAATCAACCGTGTTTTGTGGTTTGTGACAAATTTCCGACGAAGCTTTTGTCGGAAATATTTTCTATAAATGCCAAATGAGTATTCACCCATTTCACAATTCAAAACTCAACAAACTCAATTTCTAATAACATCTTCTTCTTCTCTCTACTTCAAAACACAAAAAACTCAATTTTCCTTATATTTTTCAATTAATAATCTTTATTTATGAATATATATTAATTCATTTTTCACTAATTGAATTTGAATTCTAATTTGTAAATAATAAATATTTTAATTTTTAACTTTAATTATTTATTTTAATTTTAATATTTTTAATTTATTTTTGATTTTTTATAAAAAATATATAAAATTCATCGGAAATTCGTCGAAAATATTTATTTTAATTATAATTGTGGTCAGAAATTTGTCGGAAATTTCCAACGAATTTCCGACGAAATTTCGACAAATATTTCCGACGATCTGACCAATATTTTTTGTCATTAATTTCTGATTACTATTGATTTCCGACCAAAGAATTCCGACAAATTTGATTTTGTCGAAAATTCGTCGGAATATGCTATTTCCGATGAATTTCTGATCAATACCGTCGTCGAAAATTGGCATGTTTTCTTGTAGTGATAGTAAATGAACAATGTTGATAATGGCAAATCATGATGATGATTGATGGGCATGACCATGGGAAACAAATCTTTGCAAGAGAATCGATTAAATATTGCCATGTCGTTGCCACCACAAACCCAACTGCTCATCATTTCACGTTTTGCTGAATATTAGTTTATTTATTTATTTATTTTGTTGAATATTTATTTTTCTTTTTAAAACTAGGAACATAGTTTCACGTATTGCTGAATATTAGTTTTTTTCCAATCAAACCATAAAATCATATTTTTTCACCAAAACCGTAAAATTATATTTTCCAACCAAAATCGTAAATTCATATTTTTCTGCTAAAACCGTAAAATCGAATTTTTCTGCTAAAACCGCAAAATCATATTTTCCCATCAAAACTGCAAAATCAAATTTTTCCGTCAAATCATATTTTTCCGTCAAACCCGCAAAATCGTATTTTCTCGTCAAACCCACAAAATCATGTTTTTCCGCCAAAACCGTAAATTTATGTTTTTCGTCAAAACAAAAAAATCACGTTTTTCCGTCCAAATAGTTAAGTTCCATTTTTTTGTCAAAATTGAACACATTTTTTCCATTATAACCGAGGAATTATGTTTTTCCGTCAAACTGTAAAATCTCGTTTTCACGTCAAAAACCACGAAATTATATTTTCCCGCCAGAACCGTAAAATTATATTTGAATATCAATTTATGAATTTATGAGACAAGAAAAGTTTTCATGTAATAGGGCCGGCCCTGTTTAGTCTAAAACTTTTTACCAAAACTCTATATTAGCCCAAAGTTCTTCACGTTCAGTTATTCAGGGTCAGGACTTACATTAATTTTAACAGACCCGGATCGGGCCTAAATTCTGAGTCCTATATAACATCTCTATTTGTATTACTGTTGAACCTGTGATGAGAAGTGTAGGCGAATCGACCCAGCCTAGTTCTTCATTGCTCCATTTGAGAACACAACCATCAGTGACTCCGACGTAAGGACCTCCACCTTGTGGGTCGAACTCTAAGCCCTCTGGTCCATGGCCGTTGGGAATAGGAATGGTCTTAGCCACGTGGAGGACGTGTTTGGAGTCTTTTAAACTGTCAGGCTCGATGATCGTTGCCCAGAAAAAATAGCCGGCTAAGATAACCAGAACAACGACGATCAGCGTCAGAGCTCTCTGGCTAATCGGCATCTTTATCTCTCTATGTCTCTAGAGAAAAAATATAATGTGAATGATGATGGGAGTGAAATAAATTACTATAAATAACAAAAGTTTGGGGAATCAAAAATATTTATTTATTTTTCACGTAGAAACAGGTGAAAATTCGGACACAACACATGTTGTACACGTGGATAGCTATCGAAGAGATGATAAGTTTGAAAAAAAAAGGGTTGTCGAGTTGTAGCCCCATGGAAAGTTTAGCTTCTTGCCCAGCCCCATTAAAGTTGAAACTCAATATGTTCTTACATATTGGAAATTTTGTCAATGTTTAACCCCACCGAATTTGAATTTCGAGTTATAACCTTTTTCTGTTAAACATAAGCGATTTCCATCTAATCTTGTATTAAACCAAATTAAAATCATGATTAAACCGATAATCCCACAAAACACAATTTTACACACGATTCAGACCTGATTTCTTCACTAACCAGTTATCAAACCTTCTAAAACATAAGGAGGGTTTTAAAATTGAAAGTATATAAGGTTTGGGTTATCGATTCCTGAAATCGAAGGAACATAAACACGAGGAAGGAGAAATCGATCCGAAGATTGCAATGAGGTAAGAGATTCAAACCCTAAATTGTGTTGATTTAAAACCCAAAATTTCGATTTTAATCCCGAATTCATGTTTGTTTAAATTCTGAAATTTCCCTTATTACAGTGACGAAGACTAAGAACATGCCCCTGGGAGAGAGCGAATTCAAAAGATGTTGGAAGATGAGAGTGATCCAAGTGACCCAGACTTTGAGAGTCCTGTTGAAGATGAAAGCGAATCTAGTAAAAGTGAATCTGATGCTGAAGGTGATGAAGAGTTGATGGAAAAGTTTGAGTTAGAAATTGAAAATTATGTAGCACAGTTTAGAGATGAGCTTCCGATGTACCATAATGTATATACAGGTAGTGACAGTGATTCTGAAGATGTTGAGGTGGTTCCTGCAAATAAAAGACAACATATCAGTCGAAGAGTAGATGAGAATTTACACTTCCAACAAGTGTTTTATAGTGGTGTTGCGTTTAAAGAAGTTGTGTTGGACTATGCTCTGAAATCAGGCCGCAATATAAGACAATATAGGTGGGATCAAACGAAACTTGGATACAAATGTGCTATGGCTGGTTGTAATTGGAGAATATATTGCTCACTAAGTCGAAGAAAAAATAGGTGGGAGGTCACAATTTATAAGACTCTTCATGCTTGCTCTCGAAATGGAGAATGTTTGATGTTGACTGATCTCGTGATTGCGCGTTTATTTTTGGACAAGATAAGACAAGATCCGTTGTTAATGATGCCTATGAAGATTCAGGAGATGATTAAGGATCAATGGAAGCTCACTGTTACAAGGAATCAATGTCAAGAAGCTAGAAAAAAGCATTAAGGTGGATTAAGAAATAACATGAAGATCAATTTGCTCATATCAGAGGCTATTGCAAAGAGATCACTACTTCAAACCCGGAATCCACTGTGCAAGTTGAAACTGTTCTTGGGCCAAATGGTAAAGATTTATTTGATCAATTTTATGTTTGCTTCAATATTCTTAAAAGACAATGGAAAGTAACATGTCGTCCAATTATAGAGTGGATGGTACTTTTCTTAGAGGTGTAATGAAAGGTCAACTATTAGTTGTTATTGTTCGAGATGCATGTAACAAAATCTATCCAATAGCTTGGACTGTTGTACAAGTAGAGAATGAGAAGAATTGGTTGTGGTTTATCAACTTGCTCAAGACTGACTTGGATATTAAAAATGATGATGGGTGTATCTTAGTCTCAGATCGGCAAAAGGTATGTCATTTTGTTGTTTTGATTGCATTATTAGTGTAATGTGATGGTCCAGGTTTGATGCTTCTTATATGTCAAAAAGTTCACTTATGTTTGTTTCTTTCAGGGATTAATCAAGGCAGTTGCAAAAGAGTTACCAAATATTGAGCATAGAAAATGTGTTCAACACATTTATGGTAACTTGAAAGCAGGACATGGAAAAAGATGGAGATGAAACCATTGATTTGGAATTTGGCATGGAGCTATAATGAAGAGCAATTTGAAAAAAAATGTGGAAAGGGTTAGAGACTATGATTTGAGTGTCTACGATGATGTGATGAAATCAAATCCCAAGAGTTGGTGTCATGCTTTCTACAAGATTGAAGGAAACTGTTGTGAGGACGTAGAAGACAACTCATCTGAAACATATAACAATACCATTGTTAAAACAAGAGAGAAACCAATGCTATCAATGTTGGAGACAATTAGGAGAATAACAATGGTGCGGAATTCTACAAGATCTACCATTGCAAATGCTCACTCAGGGAAATTCACACCATATGTCTAGAAGTTTCTTGATGAAGAGCATGAGGATGCTGCTAAGGCCTTTGTATTTTCTTGCACTAGTTGGGTCTATGAGGTTGAAATTAATGGTCATTCAGAGAGGGTAGACATGAGAAGCAGGACATGCACTTATTATAAGTGGGATATATGTGGGATCCCTTGTCAGCATGCTTATGGAGTTATATTGAAGAAAAAACTGGATGATTACGTTTCTGATTGGTTTCTCACATCCCGCTGGAGAGAGTTATATGCTGACAACATGAAACCACTAAGAGGTTCAGGTCATTGGACTCGAGGTGATATCTCATTGGTGAGTGAATTAACAACCTGAACCGCCACAACCTGGAAGGAAGAAGAAGAGTAAGAAGCAGAAAAGGAAAAAAGGAATTAATGAGTCCCCATCCAAGAAGAAGAAAAAGAAACAGACAAAGACAAAAGAAGTTTCCATATCTCCATCGAATACACTAACCAAGCGGACAATTCACTGCAAGAATTGTGGACAAGCTGGTCACAATTCTCGTTCTTGTGCTAAAAGAGCCAAACGGGTAAGTTTTTATTGATACTCACAACTGGTTTCACTTATTGTTGGTAGTTATTGTCATGTGTTAATGCTTTTTGAATATTGATTTAGGGTCATGATGAAGCTTCTTCCAGTCAATTTACATAACCCATTTCACAAGTGGATGACGCGTAGAATAAGATACTCGGATTAGTTAGATGGATCTTTGTTTTTTTTTTGGCGCTCTAAGAAGATGAATCTCTTTTTTTTTTGCATTTTAAGAAGATGAATCTCTGGGTTTTTTTTTCCTTATCATCATGTGATAGTCTCTGATTTATCATCATGAAGATAATCTACATGTCATTTTGGTACTAACTTCTATAAATTGTTATGGATGATTGTTGTCGATCGGTGCAAGTTGAGGTTCTAACTTGGATTACTCAATTTGGCATCAAAATTGCTCTTCTACCTCAAATTCTAACTTCTCAAACTCAAATTCAAAATTACAAACCCAGAAATTGGTTCAAAAACTCAAATTCAAACTTACAAACCCAAAAGCTTTTTTCATTCAATTTCGGACCAGAAACTCCAGTTCCAACCAAACAAAATTTTGAAAACACAAAATTTTTAAGATTCTGGGAAAGAATCTCAAGCCTCGTGGATCCATTTTCTCAAATCGTGTATCGTCAAACTATAATTCTTAAGATTTTTCGTTGGAAGATAAAAGTTTTGAGGTTCTGAACCTTCTTTCCCAGCTAGAAGGTTTAATTTGGGTCTAAATTATATTTTGTCAGATTATCAGTTTTAATCCGGTTTAATATGAGCTTAGACGGAAATCGTTTATCATTAACAGAAAGGGAGTTATAACTCGAAATTCAAATTCAGTGGGGTTAAACATTGACAAAGTTTCAAATGTGTAGTTATATATCGAGTCTCAATTTTGATGGGCTGAGGCAAGAAACGAAACTTTCTGTGGGGATACAACTCGACAACCCAAAAAAAATCAGCGACGAAAGTGATCAGTTGGTCGAACGAAAATGTAGATTGAAAAAAAAATAGTTAGAAGAAAAAAAAATTCTAATTCTTTAGTAAATATTATTTTTTCGGTGGTGGAAAAAGTTTTACTCTTGTTTTCTTCTGTTTTTATTTAGCAAAAATATAGCTGATTAATTTGTTCTTTTCCTTTTCATTACTGGAGCAAAATAAGTTTCTCCTTCTATATCTCTCACCAGTTCAACCACTCAGGTAATCAAAATTAGTAATAGGTTATCTTAAATTTTAAGTAATAAATTAGTTTTATGTTTCAAAACTATGTGTTGTTTTGATATTTTGCACGTGAATTACCAAAAACCATATAAGCCCGTAACTTTCTTAAAGAGAAAAGTGAAAAAGATGAATTCTTCGTAGGACCCTTGTTTCTGAAACTTTTTTCAGAAAACAATATACAAACTATTATTTATTCCGATGCAGGTCCAAATCCATGTTGCTATTTCAAGTGACTTTTATTTTCGACCATAAGAAGTTGCAAAGGTTAAAAAGTCGGTACCGACCGACATAATGATAAGATGTTCAATCTAATATTGAATCATGTGAAGCTTTAATACCCGGTGGAGTTAGTAGAGTGAAGGGATGGAACAAATTTTGGAAATGTTAATACAGAATAAATAGAACGGAGAGAAAAAAATGCGGTAAAATAAACAGATTAATAGTACTTATAAAAGGAATAACTAAAAACCATTATATCCGGCTTCGACCTTATCTTGAGACCATTTCCCAATGGCGGCAAAGGTTTACAGTTTTAAGCATAGGGAGCGTAATACTTGTGCAGATCTTTTAGCCAAGAAGGCTATTACTAGTTCTAATCACTGGTTTTTGTATCACTTTTGCCCTGCTTTTTTAAAGTCTCTTGTAAACTATGACACCGATTCTGGGAATTAATAAAGTTTTTAGCAGGCAAAAAAAAAAATGTAATTAGATAGAAACCCTATATAGCAAAGTAAAATATCTTGATCTACACGTATGATTAGTCAGAATTCTATAATTCATATGTTATATTATAATATTTTGAGAAGCAATCATGCTAAAGAAAATCCAGTTGAGAAAAGGCTGGTGGATCTCCCTCATTCACATTAGTCGGGCCTCTTTTAGCGACAAGAATCAAATTAAACTAAGGAAAGATCATTCCAGGACAAGTACACGTACACTCTCTTTGGGAGTGATTATTCGTTACCATCACTAATATTATATTAGCAAATATATATATAGAGACCATTCAACGCACGGCTTATGGAAAAGACATAAACAAACATTTCTTCTGTTTGTCAATTTATTTTTTGTTATCAATTGTTGCTACCTTTTATCTTTTATCATTATTACCATCATCATCCCTCTCGTGGAGTGGATTTAAGACCGAAGAAGATGAATCTCCCATGGCTCAACTTTGCTCTGATACCATGAAAGCAGAGAATTAGAGATTAAGAATGTTTTAGCTAGCACCAGAGAAAAATGAAATCAAGGTTATAAAGAAAAAAAAGAAAGACGAGACGAAGAACAATTGAAACAAAATTTTGCAGAAACAAAGTTCTCATCAGAATTCACTCACACAAGATGCGTTCCCGCCGATAAACAAATCACACAACTAAGTGATAATTTGTTTTACTCATTTGGAATCATAAACAGATGTATCAAGAACCCAAACGGCCGGCCAATATACAGACCCGATCCATAACTTTCCATCTTTAGTCTCATAAGCCTCACTAGCATACTTCATCACCTTCCCTTCGCTGTCCTCAAGTATCTCAAGAATCTCTCCTGTCTCTCCAGAGAGTTTCACGACAATTCCATGAGGTTTTCCTCCGTTCATGAGATGAATCACAGTCTCCATCTTCATCGCATTCATGAAAAACCTTCCGACCCAAGGGTGAAACAGAAACACACGAATGAAGAAACTGTTTTTGCAATGTAATGCGACCCAGAAATCGCCCGTTGGCGTACGCCGGATATTGTCAGGGGAACCCGGGAGCCTCGCGAAAATCTCGTTGGTCCCGGATTTGGGACCTTTGACCCATATCCTACGGCAAGTGTTCAAACTGCTCTCGCATGTAACTACAAACGATCCGTTTTTGTTTAGAGCTAGACCATTAGGTAAACGAAGATTTTCCGCAATAACTTTGGCCACTTTCGTCTTCATATCGTATCTAATTACTCTTCCCACCTTTGTCCCGGACATAGACACGTAGAATACTTCCCTATCCAACAAAACATAAACATAACACATTTACAAGTTAATTTCGCAATCAAGAATGTTTTAGCAATACATATATAGGATCTGATTGGTAATATGTTGAACATAAACGTCTCAAACTATTTTTAGGTCCTGTGAATTTTTTAGATAAGAAATATATGTATTTTTTGTAACCAAAAAAAGATATGTTGATGTCTTAAGGTAAGGCGAGTTTTATAAAATTACCTGAAATGGTATATATCGCTGCTATCGTTGAAGTAGAAGATATCTTCCTCTTCGTCTATATCCCCTTGGTTCGCAAACATAACTTTACGACCTTCGACTTCATCAACAACTAACTCAGCCAAGCCTCCCTCTGGTCCGACCTTCATGACCCCAAAGTAACCATCGCATATGTACAAATCTCCTGTTTTCCTATCGAAGCTAAGTCCCAATGGCCTTCCACAACTTGGTACAACCTCATGCCTCGAACAGTTCTCTCTTCATTCACCAAAAAAAAAAAAATATATATATATATAAAATAAAATTAAAAAATCCAATAATTGGGAACATTGAATAAAATCCAAAAATTCAATAACACAGAAAATAATAAAACAGAGGAAGGGTAATTTGGTAATTATGGGTTACGATTGAACCTGTGAGGAGAAGTATAGGCGAAATCAACCCAGCCGAGTTCTTCACCGCGCCATTTGAGGATACGACCGTCGGTGACGCCGACGTAAGGGCCTTCACCATGCGAATCGAACTCTAAGCTCTCTGGTCCATCGGCGGGAAGAGGAATGGTCTTAGCATCTTGGAGGACATGTTTAGTGCCCTTTATGCTGTCCGGCTGGATGATTGATGCCCAGAAGAAAAAGCAAAGGACGGCTAAAATAACCGGAGCGGCGGCGACCGGCGTCAGAACTCTCCGGCTTATCGGCATTTTTCTCTCTCTCTTTGTGGAGATAATGTGTCTGGAATGATGTACCGAAAGACAAGACTATATATAGAGACGTGAGGCTTTTTTTAGTGACAGAAAACACGTTACACACGTGAATAGCACCACGTATTTATCAGATATATAAAAAGCTTGAAAAAATATCAACCACGACAAAGATCAAATATTTGGGGAGCTGGAACTTAAAAATAGAATATTCAAAAGTTGTATAAAAGAATTATTTGAAGAGAATATTTTTGTCATGATCCCGAATCTTCTTTTTCGCAAATTTGTCATTATAATTTGTGAAAAGTATAAAACTAGTACACCGACTAATTATTTTGTATTTTTATACATATAGATATATATTAAAAATTTAAAATAGAGTGAAAATGTTTACACTAGTACAAGTTAATTTAATGTGACATATAAAGTTAATATAATATTTAAATGATGTTTATGTAATTTAAAACATAAATACTTAGAGGGTTATATAAATTTGTTTCACGATAAGAGATTTATATTTAACACTCAAATGTTTATACGTTAATATTAACTTCTAATTCTGAAAAATAAAAATACTTATTAGAAAAGTACAAATGCGTAATATATCTTTTCAATTAATGTATTTTTCAATTCTGAAATTTGCAAAATTAGAAATGTGAAAATGGTGTGTTAGATTTACAAAAACAATTTACTATTTTGAAGATTTTTCTAAATATGATTGTCATGTGATGCTATAACATACATTACATTAAAGTATATTAAAAAGATTCTGAAAAACAATAAATTCACTAGATTTTATGTACAGTACACTATGTTATTACATTATTCACCAGGTTCAATATTTACCTTCTTCAAGAGAACAAAAAGAAAACTCTAATCCTCTCAAATGATTCAACACGATGGCGTTTTCTGGTTGTGTTTTACTACTGTTTGAGTTCACAATATTTCGCGGTTTTCTGGGGTTCTTACCAAAACCATTAAGCACATGGTCTTACGACGAGTTCTTCGTACGTAGGACCCTTTGTTTTCTTTTTCAGAAAACACATTATACAAACTGTTATTTATTTATTTGCTCACAAAATTAAATCGAATGCAAAGCTAAACATATGATACATGTAAGGTTTCTCTTAGAGAAGAGTTTCATGATCCTGGCTTAATAAAATGAGTTTTGGTCGACAAAAAAACGAAGATAACACAGAAGGAAATTTTAAATAGTAACTACAAAAATTAATAATCCAAAAACCTTTATTGTTTAATCTTAATACTATTAAAAGAGAAGTACAAAAAAAAATTTATCCGAAAATATCAGCAAAATTACGAGAAATGCCACTAAACCGAAGTGTTGAGAATATGATTCATTAAGGGTGTTTTGGAATTATCATTAAAATTTTCTTTCCTGGATCGGTTCAAAATTAGCATAAATTACCCGAATTAATGCAATCGGATAGTAACCAATAACGAGATCCATTTACTTAGATTTGACCGAACAAAATTCCAAAAATCTTACGATGTTGCCTAATCAAAAATGATCTAAACAATAATAGAAATTTTAGGAACAGTTTTAACACACAATTCCATAAACATCGCATACTAATCCTCCGAAACATTGCAAATCGGAATTAATTGCCAAATAATTAAAATATCCTATATCTAATACAATCTAATATACCATATTCAATCTTAATAAATTCCAAAAATTTTAATTAATTCCCAAATCTCAACTAAAATAGCAATTAATATATGAATTACCTTAAAATAAAATCTATTCTTATATATGTGTTCCTATATTAATTCCAAAATGATTATAAATGTGAATTAATTGTCAAATAATTAAAAGATCCTAAATCACAACTAAAACAGCAATTAACTTAACAACTATAACTCACAACTTCCATATACTTCGGATATTTATACGATCCAGTATACCAAATTCAGTTTTAAGAAATTCAGAAATCTCTTAAAACTATAAAAATCTGTTTAATATTGTTACCCTAATCTTATTCGCCTATATATAAAGCTTCACACTATTACGGTTCCATACAAACACATCAAATCCACCTTTCTCAAAACTATTTTTAATAACAATATGACTTCTTCTTTGTCTTACCTTCATGATCTGAGGCCGTACAAGACGTATTGGCGCATCCAGGTTAAGATTCTTCATACATGGAAGCAGTACACTCAGCAATCTGGTGAAAGTTTCGAAATGGTTTTAGCAGATGAAAGAGTACGTTATTCAATATAGTTTTATTATATGCTAATTTGATTTAAGAAAGAATAATAATATCAATTTTAATTTTTGTTGAATAGGGTACTAAGATCCATGCTTCGGTAAGAAGAGATAACGTTGTGCGTTTTGCAAATCAATTAACACAAGGTGAATGGAGGTTCATCGAGAATGTTAGTGTCACTAATGCAGTTGGCCAGTTCAGACCTACTAATCATTTTTATAAAATTGGTTTCATAAACCAAACTTCTGTGTTAAGAAGTGAAATCATGAGTGATTCTGAATTCCTAAGTTTCGTGAAATTTTCATCCATCATAAGCGGGAATCTTAAGCAATACCATTTGATTGGTAATAATTGCTCAACAAATTTTCTGCATTCACTATTTTGATTTACGTAATATATGTTTTAATGTTTCTCTTATTACTGTAGATGTTATTGGTCAAATAATCAACGTTGGTGAGTTGGATATTATTGAAAGTAATAATAAGCCCAAAAAGAAGCTCAAATTCAAGCTACGTGATGAAAGGTAATTATTAGATTGATGTAAACTTCATAAGTGAAAAATAGTTTTTTTTTTTTAAATATAACTATTCGTTATTGGACTCTTAATAATAAATAATGGTATAATTTAGTGACAATTGGTTGGCATGTACTGTATGGGGTATGTTTGCTGACCAAGTTTTCAAAGTCACTCAAGAAGCTGCTAATATTGTTGTCGTTTGTGTACTGAGGTTTGCTAAAATCCAACAATATAAAGGTTTGTCTCACTACTTCTCTTTCGTTTTGGACATTATTTAGTTCCTGATCAATATTAGCAATTTAATACTTTAATGTTTCATTTCATCTATAGATGTAATAAGCATTTCTAATCCTTTTGATTGTTCACAACTTCGAATTAATCCATCAATACCAGAGGTTGATGCATTCACCCGATTGTAAGTTTTCTATAATTAATATATATTACATCTTAAAAGTTTTATTTGTAAAAAAAAGTGTCACTCATAATTTGAATTTTTCAAGGTTACCACATGATGGTCTTGCTCTTACATTTCTTGAGAGCAAACCGCGATTTCAAATGGTTGTAAAAGATGATGACGATTGTCTTCAATATCCTATGAAGACCATTTCAGAACTCATTGATTCCATTGAGGTGTATTCTTAAAACATTCTTAAATTATTTTACGTTTTAGATCTGCACACTGAATGAGATTTTTTATAAGACGAATTCCAATAATATTTTTTCTAACAAATTCTATATTATATTTATGCATTAGGCTGTCAAAGCTAGGATCGTGTGTACTATCTACGCTATAGATACAGATTGGGGCTGGTACTATTTCAGTCATTTGAAATGTAACAAAAAGGTGACAAAGGTGCATAACAATGGGAAAAACATTGTTTCAAGTGCTACTAAGCCAAAGTTCTGGTGTGATGTTTGCAGGGCTAATGTCACAAATGTCGTACCAAAGTATGAAAGTTTCGCTTATTATTTTACCTAATTTGCAATTGTACATTATATTGTTAACAATCAGATTTTTAATATTATGAATATACATAGGTTCAATCTTCATTTGAAAGTGATGGATAATTCTGGTCAAACAAAGTTGTTGTTATTTGATAGCTTGGCTAAGGAAATTGTAACCCAGCAGGTTGCAGTTGTCCTTGACGGTCATTTTGATGAGGTAATATTATAAGTAATCATTTTATATTTTTAATATACATTTGACTTCATAACCAAATTTTAACTTTCTTTAACTATTTTCTGTTCTTAGAGATTGATGATCCTGAAGTTTTGCCCGAATCAATCAATAATTTAATTGGAAAAACATTCCAGTTTTGTGTCTTTGTGGATAAAGAGAATATATGTGATGGATTGGATACTTTTTAGGTTTACAAAGTTCTTTCAAAGCATGGAATGATGGAATGATCAAAGAAGATGCCGCATATGAGTCGGATAGTTTACTAAGCCAAGGGATTATTGTTTCATTTGATCATATATGATATAAACATATTATAGTTAATTAGTTCATCAAACTAAAGTTAGTATATAGATATTAATTTTGATATACACTCATATCATTTTAAAATGTTATAGATAGGTTTAATTCCCGAAAACAGTGAAGAATCTTCTGCCTCTACAACTCCATCTTCTAAGAGGAGTTCAGATGAGAATAATGACCTATCTGATCATTCTTCTACTACCAAAAGATTGTGTTTGGAAGCTATCGAATTAGAAGATGAAAAACATGGTATTGCTGAGGAAAGTGGAGATCAGAAAAAGAAGGTCATGATTAAGAAAGTTGTTTCCAGTAGAGTGAATGATGTGAAAATAAAGATCGAGAGAAACAAAAAGTGATATACTCTTATTATTTTATTATTCATGTTTGCTTTAAAATATCGTTGTATTAGTACCTTCTTATTTTAATTTCCAGACTGCTGAGTATTTTAATATGAATTCTTAATATTTTAAAATATTAAGGATCTAATAAAAATAAAGTGAAATTTTAACTCTTCTACTATGATTTTACATTATTTATACCCAGTATTTTTAATAAGTTTTGTAGTATCTACAATGAATCTTGGTTTTCATTATTTTCATATTTTGTTAAATAAAATATAATTTTCAATTTAGCCATACGTCTATTGAGTAAGCAAGAGTAAAAAAAACTAAATGATACTACTATGCATGTTTATCGTTTCTAGGAATGATCAGAAAGAGATTTTTCCAAATTCAAAAAGAAACAAGTAATAAATATGAAAGTTATTATCAAATAACAATTTGTAATTTCCGAAGAATGTGCAGAGAATTTCTCATAATATAATATTTAGATTTCACAATTAAAACTATTCTTACCATATATTTTACCCTAACCAATATTTTTTTTTTAATTGTAGTATCTACAATTAATTTTGGGTGAGATTATTTTTATATTTGGTTCAATAAAATATGATTTTGAATTTAGCCATACGTGTATTGAGTAAGCAAGATAAAAAAAAATCTAATTGATTCTACTATGCGTGTTTATTGTTTCTAGAAATGATCAGAAAAATCTGTTTTCCAAATATAATATAGAAATAAGTAATAAATACGAAAATTGCTATCTCAAACAATTACCAAATTCCGAAGAAGGTGCAGAGAGTGTCTAATAATATAATATTTAGATTTGACAACTAAAACTATCCTTACCATATATTTTACCCTTACCTTCTTCTCTTATCTATATTTACTTCTATGTAAAACCTAGAACTCCCTTTCATCGCCAAACATACACTACAAGTTTTACACCATGTTTGAAATTTCTAATATTGTTGATCTTACTCCTGGCTTCACACACAAAATGGTTTGTGTGAAGATTCTCAGTCTCTGGAAAGATAACAATAATAGGGTTGGTCAAAAGAATAAGATGGTTCTGGTGGACACCACGGTGAGTAGCATGTTTTTAATCTTAAATCTTTAATCGTTCTTTGCTAAGTAAGGTTTCATCAATATGGTTTTACTAATAAGATACAAATATTCTGATTTTGTTTATAGGGTGTTAAAATTGAAGCTACCATTCCATGAGACTGTTACAAATCGGAAACTTTTTCACATATTCAAGAGAGTCAATGTTACTTCCTAAAAGATTTTATGGTGCTCAGTCTCCAACCATGGCAAACAAATAATATACACCCTCTTTCCATAAAGTTCCATCCTCTTACCAAACTTTTGGTAACAGAAGACATAACCGGTCGTGGTTTATTTGTCTTCTAAAAATATAGACTCATAAAATCTATAATGGTTGACACTGAACGTCCTCTTGGTAATCTTTGTGATATTTGTTTTTTTTGAATTTTCAGTTCCTATGATTTATTCATTATTATTTCCTATGAGTTTGACTTCTAAAATGTTGTTCTAATGTCTATGCTAACAGATATATGTGGCGTGGTTGTAAATATTGGTAAGGTTAAGCAGATGCCTTATGTTCCTCATAAATTTGAAGTTGATAGTTCTCCCAACTATCTTTATTTCCGCATGATGGATCAGAAGTAAGGAGACATAATTTTATAAGTTTTTATGAACCATCGAACTTAGTTATTATCTAATTACTGGATTTGGGAGATATACAGGGGCAGAAAACTTGTATGTTGCGCAAGAGGGGATTACGCTTTTGAGTTCAAGAATGCTTGAAAAAACGCTGGATACAATCGTGATTACAGAGTTAGTCATGTGTTTTGTGTTCTACGTTTTTGGAAAATATCAGAATATAAAGGTTTTTCTATTAAAACTTTTTGTAAATTAGTATAAATATTATGTCTTATATAAATATGTACTATCAATATGTTTTAAACTATTCTCAATATTTGTTTTAGGTAAACCTACTCTAATTACCGGACAAGGCTGTTCTAAGTTTTATCTCAATGCTGATTTTCCAGAGCTTAAAGAGCTCAAGACCTGGTAAGTGTTTAGCTATTTATATACTTGCCAAATATGTGTATGGTCATTGAAATTTTTGTATTAAAGTTTGGAACATTATTCTATGTTTGTAACAGGTCAGAGTTTATGGCAAGAATCAAATGGGTAAATCTTCCAGAAACCGATGACGAAGAAAGTCAGGTTGAAGACGAAGAAGATGATAACGAAAGTTTGGGACAAAATTTTTAGTTCTTCGATTTGACTTTTGGAAATCAATCTCTTTCTGTAAGACTTGTGGTATCTGTTGGATGCGAGTTATATATGTTTTAATTGTGGTATTTTATAGTATGTTTCTTATTATTTTCTTATGGGACAAAACTTTTAATTCAAAGAATTGACTAATCATAATCAATCTCTTTGTGCCTGTTTTATATGTATTAAAAGTCTCAAGGTGAAAATAGTATTTTTCACCTATGTAACTGTTTTAAATTATTCTTATTAAATTTTAAAATTATAGAAAACAATCATTTTAAATGAGTGGTTTGTAGTTACATAAACCTGTATTATTTGTTTGGGATTTAAATTAAAACGTTAACTGATATTTTTCTGAAAAAGCTAAGATTTTACAGCATATAAACTAAAAATTAATCATAAGGAATATGTTTACCGTTTACTCAATTTATTAGGATTATTATAAATTTTTGTTGGATAATTTTACTAAGTTTTTTCTTCTTTATTTGGTAGAGATAATTACGCTTATATTCTACAATTAAAAATTACTTACTTGATAATTTGATGATTCTGCGCTGAAGATGTTAATCCTATCTTTTCCTAAAATGAATAATCATATTTATTATCAGAAAATATGAGTAAAACGTATCCGGTATGTAAATCTTAACAATATATTTTGTTACTATGATAAACGGATCCAATTGACTTCAAATTGCCTATTATGCTTTAATCAAATTAAAAGTTCACCATAGTCTTTTATAAAGACTATATTTGTTGACATAGTATAGGCAGAGCAAAGATCGAAAAATCAGACGTATGTGATAATCAATCTACTATTTCAAAGCTTACTTCTAAGAGAAAAAGAGATATATCAGTTTATAAATCCCAGAGTCATATTACGCAAGAAAAGTAACCAAATCGTATTGGGGAAGTTTCTCTACAATCAGTTTTCCGCAGGGTTTTAACAGACATTACCAATTCTACGAAAAGGATAAGAGAAGTATTCAACACAAATCCGGACTAAAGACCATGGTCAAATGCAAACTTGACTTCGACTCACATTGGTAAGTATGATTGTCAATGATAAATCGAATGAATTATACATTTCACTGACCATCTGTATTAATTATAGCTCATGATCTTCTATTTCACAACCATGTTTTTCTACTTTATACAGTGTTTACTAATGAAACCCTTAACGGATATACCTATATGCATACAAGACAAGCTGCACTATTTTCATTCTATTTACTATTTATAATATTTTGTGTTATATTAAGAGCTTGATGATATTACTCAAAAATTAATGTAAAAAATATATACAAATATTCAGAATAATAATTAATCAACTTCTTTTCTTTATACAGTGCTTACCAATGAATCAGGCAGAGGATATACCAATAAGTATAGAAGTAAAGGTGCACTATTTCACAATACATAACTATTTCTAAACGTACTGTATAAATAAATATATAGTATCGATTGTACTACTATTATTTTACATGCTTGATGATTTATTCTAACATTCAGAGAACATACCTCCTTCCGAGAACTCCAAGGAGTTTTCCAGTTCAAGAGTTTTAGAACAGAGATCCACTTGCGTATTTGAGAATTTTGTCAAAAAAACAACAACGTTTAGGAAACAATTATCGACTCCAAGTAAACCAACTTTTTCAGTAAAAGAAGCTTACCAAGGTGAGATTGTCGTCTATGTTATTTTCTCACATTTAGAAAATATATAAGTCCATCACCATATAAAACGAGTTTGTAAATGTGATCTGGACGTATGCAGTTTCGACGACAATTTCTCAAACATCGGGCTCAAACCATGAACAAAGAGTAAGCCTATCCACGAAAACATCTGCTACTGTGCTTGAAGACATTACAAATGTCTCCCAACCACATCAGCGCCAGAACAATTTATCTACTATCATTCCTATTTCTGAAAGTGAAAAGGAAAGATGTTAGTTTTTTTAATAACAGAATTTAAAAATTGTGAACTTAGATTTAAAGATATTGTTCATATCAGTTGAATTAATGTTTAAAAATAATATTTCAGGTGATAACTTTGAAATAAAGCACAGGCGTAGAGGTAAACATACTGAACATGCTAATAAACCGCAGGCACGTAACTTAAAAGAAGAATTTGATGAGGCTATTTGGACACAATCATCAGAAGGTAATTCATATATTTGTTCATATTTTACAAATATAATATTTTATTTATACATGGAATGATTATTTCGTTTTTCGGATACATGGAGCACAGAAGAAGATGAAATTGTATTGGAACAAACCTATTTAGATAGTAGTTCTGAAGACGATATTCCTGCCTATCATCAAGAAGAATGTGAAGGAGCAAAGTCATCTTACCAAATTATGGATGGATCTGGAAAAGGAAAGACAAAATGCATAAATATCATGACAGACTCATCATTTGGCAAAAAAACAGGTTCTGATAGCAAATAGTTTATTCTCATCATTAATTGAAATTTATCAAGATTTTCGCGAAATGTGGTTTATAAGTTACTTAGTGTGTCATTCAAAATTTGCAGATTATTTAGATCACGGTGATCCGGTATATAAGTGTCGTTTTTGTGGTGCATTGATGTGGTACGATGAGCGTATTTATAAGAGAAGGAATGCCAAAAATCCAACGTTTTCACTGTGTTGTCTCCAAGGCACAGTGAAATTGCCTTTTCTCAAACAGTCACCTGAGTTTCTTACTAAGTTGCTTACGTCTAATGATCCGATTAGTAGACATTTCCGAGAGAACCTAAGACCTTACAATATGGTTTTTGCAATGACTTCTTTTGGTGGTAAATTACACAAGTCTGTTCTTAAAGAAAATGGACCAAATATGTTTCAATTACACGGAGCTAACTATCATCTTATTGGAAGTATGAAGCCAAAAGAAGGTGATTTTGCAAAGTACAGCCAGCTATACATAGTTGATACGGAGAATGAAGTAACAAATAGAGAAACTGTTATTAGGTAAAATACAAAATTTTACCCATAGATATTGCACAGAATTATATATATATATCTTTCAAACTAACGTTGTTCTATTTTTGATTAGTATTTTTACGCTACTAGCAAGGGCAAAGATGCTGCACCTAAAGGAGGCAAAAAGAATCTAAAAAGAGAAATTATACAACAGCTCATAGAAATGTTGAACAATGTCAACCCTTATGTCAAGAACTTCAAGGCAGCAAGAGATAGGTTTTAAAGTAGTTCAGATGAGACTTTTCATATGAGGATTGTTAGTGATCGTGTAGGTAAAGATGGAAGGAACTATAGTAATCCGACGGCTTCTGAAGTTGCAGCATTGATTCCGGATGATTTTGTGAAACAAATGCTAGAACGAGATATTATCATTCAAGAAAAGACAACAGGAAGACTTCAAAGGATTAGTGAGATATATCCTTCATATCTAGCATTACAATATCCTCTAATTTTATGTTATGGTGAAGATGGTTTCAGACCTAGAATTCAGAAAGCATACACAGGGCTCAACAACAAAAAGATGAATAAAACTATAAGTATGAGGCAATGGTTTTCATTCCGTATTCAAGAGAGGGAGAATGAGTGTCATACTCTTTTGCGTTGTAAAAGATTGTTCCAGCAGTTCTTAGTTGACGCATACTCAGCTATAGAATATAATAGACTGTCTTATATCAAGTTCAATCAATCAAAACTTCGGTGTAAAAATTTTAACAACATCAAAGAGGCTGCTAAAGTAGGAAACAAACAAATGAACCAACAAGGGAGACCTCTACTCATTCCCGCGTCGTTTACTGGTGGCCCTAGGTATATGGTGCAAAGTTATTATGATGCTATGGCTATATGTAAGCATTATGGTTTTCCAGACTTGTTCATCACCTTTACATGTAATCCTAAGTGGCCAGAGATAACTAGGTATGTCAAAGCTCGAGGTTTAAACCCTGATGACAGACCTGACATAATTTGTCTCTTATTCAAGATCAAGCTTGAATCCTTAATGAGAGATTTGACTGAAAAACATATTCTTAGGAAAACATTAGCTGGTAAGCTTTATATACTTCTTTTAATCAACACATGAGGGGTATTCTTCCAAACCTCATTGCTTTGAACCAGTCTGCATTTGTAAAAGACAGGCTGTTAATTGAGAACCTACTACTGGCAACGGAACTTATCAAAGACTATCATCGAGACTCAAGACCGGCTAGATGTGCAATAAAAATCGATATCGCTAAAGCCTTTGATTCAGTACAATGGCCTTTCCTGCTGAAAACTCTAGACGCAATGAACTTCCCGGATCAGTTCATACATTGGATTGCCCTATGCATCACTTCACCTTCGTTCTCGCTACAGGTTAATGGTTAGCTAGCGGGCTATTTCCAAAGTAAACGAGGGCTAAGGCAAGGTTGCTCGCTATCCCCTATCTATTTGTTATTGCAATGAATGTGCTGTCAAAATTGCTCGATAAAGTGGCTAGCGACAGGCATATTGGTTATCACCCAAAGTGTAAGACTTTGAGCCTCACTCATTTGAGTTTCGCAGATGATATCCTTGTGTTTTCAGATGGAACGGTAAGATCGATAGAGGAGATAGTCACTACTTTCACAGATTTTGGAAGGCTCTCAGGGCTGCACATAAGTATGGAGAAATCAACTCTTTATCTTGCAGGAGTCTCCAATTCTATGAGAGAAGCAATCTTGGCCAACTTTCCTTTCTCGGTGGGACAACTTCCGGTGAAATACTTGGGACTCCCACTGAAATCTAAAAGAATGGTATATTCGGATTTCCTCTCTCTTTTGGAAATGATTAGAAGTCGTATTAGTTCTTGGACAACACGATTCTTATCCATCGCAGGCCGCCTGCAGCTTATTAGCTCCGTCTTAATGAGCATATCAAATTTCTGGTTATCAGCCTTTCGCCTACCTCAAGCTTGTCTTGTAGAGTTAGAAAAATTATTCTCAACTTTTCTTTGGTCAGGTCCTGAATTAAACCCAAAGAAAACAAAGATGGCATGGTCTGAAATATGTAAACCAAAGAAGGAGGGTGGGTTTGGGCTACGATCTTTAAAGGAGATAAATAAGGTTTGTTGTCTAAAACTGGTTTGGCGTCTTGCCTCGTCTCAAGATTCGATGTGGATAAGATGGATGCACAATTATCTGCTCAAAAACGAATCTCTGTGGTCAGTAAAGGAGTCAACTACTATTGGATCCTGGTTGTGGAGAAAGATCCTTAAATACAGATCCTTGGCAAGAAACTTTCATAGGAAAGAAATTAGAAATGGAGATACCACATCTTTTTGGTTTGATCATTGGTCGGAGTTGGGTTGTCTATTTGAGATATTGGGACAGAGAGGAGTAGTTGATATGGGTATCCCGCTCTCAGCCTCAGTGGCCGAGGCCTGGTCTTCTAGACGATGAAGACACCACATAACAACTCTTCTCCAACGGGCTGAGGAAGCTTTAGAAAATCAAAGGCAACGTAGAGTGGAACAAGCAAATAACATCTCCCTTTGGCGATATAAAGGTGATCGTTTTAAACCTGGTTTCAACTCAAAGACCACATGGCTCCTTCTACGAGATCCCTCACCGATTGTTCCATGGCACACTGGAGTTTGGTTTCAACACTCTACCCCTCAGTTTGCTGTTTTCACTTGTCTGGTAATTCACAACAGGTTGGCCACAGGTGATCGAATGGAAAAATGGAATGTAGGTGCCAACACTACTTGTGTCTTCTGCAATGCAACATTGGAAACAAAACACCACTTGTTCTTCTTTTGTGTTTACTCAGCTAAGATTTGGAAAAAATTAGCCCACGGCTTGCTTCAAACCAGATTCAGTCTTGATTGGGATCAGCTATTGCTTCGTCTTGCGGACACAGGTCAGTCTCGACAACATCTCTTCCTATTAAGATATGTCTTCCAAGCATCCATCCACTACCTTGGGCGAGAACGAAACAATCGTCGCCATGGAAGTATCTTCAACACACACTCTACTCTCGTCAAAAATATAGATAAGCACGTCCGCAACAACTTATCTTTGATCAAAACTGGTGGACTCAAAAATTCCCTCCAAGTTTGGTTCGCTTCTACAAACACACAAGACCATCTCTAAATCGAGTTTTAATCTCAATATGTCTTATCTTTTAATTAAAAAGTTGCATCTGATGTAAACAAACGTCTTTTTACATCAATTTAACAATCAATTCAAAAAAAAAATCAACACATGCTTTTATTATTGTAATTGTTAACTATATAATTTCTCATTATTTTCCAGCTATGTATACTGTTGAATTCCAAAATAGAAATCTACCCCATGCTCACATACTATTGTTCATGGATCCCAAAAGTAAGTTACCAACTACTGATGACATTAATAAGTTTATATGTGCTGAGATTCCAGACAAAGAAAAACAACCTGAGCTATACGAAGTTATCAAAAATTCTATGATACACGGGCCATGTGGTTCAGCTAATCTAAATTCTCCATGTATGATTGATGGTAAATATTCAAAGTTGTATCCTAAGGCTTTTGCAGATGTTACAAAAGTTGGTAAAGATGGTTATCCTATATATAGAAGGCGTCCCTCTGCTCATTTTATTGAAAAGAATGGAATTAAGTGCGACAATAGATATGTAGTGCCTTACAATGAGAAGTTATCACTTCGTTATAGAGCTCATATAAATGTGGAATGGTGCAATCAATCAGGGTCTATCAAGTATTTGTTTAAGTACATCAACAAAGGACCTAACCATGTTACAATAGTTGTTGAGCCAGTGAACAAGAGTTCAAGACTCAAATTCCAATACAAATCAGAAGAATGAAATCAAAGATTACTTTGATTGCAGGTTTGTTTTATTTTTTTTTGGTAACTTTAAGCTATTTTGAAAGTATTTTAAGATTTAGAATTACGTATTTATAATCTATGCAACTTTATACTTTGTAGGTATGTTTCAGCTTCGGAAGCTATATGGAGAATTTTCAAATTTCTCATTCAATTTAGACCAACACCAGTTCAAAAGCTTTCTTTTCACATAGAAAGAAACCAGCCCTGTTATTTTGATGAAAATGACGACATAGATCAAGTGTTGGAAAAAAAGCTAATGAAGATTCTCAGTTAACTGTTTGGTTTGCTTTGAATAAGAGAAGTGAGGCCTCAAAGAAGTTAACTTATGCAGAAATTCCGGCTCATTATACTTGGGATGGAAAAAATAAACAGTTTAAAAAAAGACAAAGAGGTTTTTCATTAGGAAGGATAAACTATGTTCCCCGTAGAATGGAAGCTAAATATTTTATGAGAATCCTACTTAACATAGTAACTGGTCCAACTTCGTTTGAGGATATCAGAACATACCAAGAAGTTGTTTATGAAACATATAAAGAGGTATGTTTTTCCCGTGGTATTCTAGATGATGATCAAATATATATTGATAGTCTCGTGGATGCAAGCCAATGGTGTTTTGGAGATCATCTTCGTATTTTTTTTGCTAACATGATTCTATCTGATTCATTATCAAGACTGGAACATGTTTGGGACCAGACATGGCTTTTATTATCCGTAGATATTCAGAACAAGAAGCGAAAAGAATTTAACAATACAAGTTTGTTTTATTTGTTATTTGATATATCTTTTTTCCATTACTTCTACAAAATAGAGAAATTTGTGTTAAGGTTTAATATTTGCTTCAATCTATTTTATTATATTCATATTTGAATTTAAGTGAAGAAGACATACGAAACTATACTCTTTAAGAGATAGAGAAAATAATGTTGTCGAATGGAGTTTCTCTTGCAAACATTGAAAAGATGCTCCAACCGTCTAGAGAAGGTATAGATAACTCAAACCGGGTAATTGTTGATGAGATGAGATACGACCGCCGTGATGAACAAGAACAACATGATCCATGGATAAAGATGCTAACATTAGAGCAAAAAGCTATTTATGATGAGATAATGAGCGTTGTTTTGAATAAGACTGGTGGAGTTTTCTTTGTTTATGGATTTGGCGGAACAGGGAAAACTTTTATGTGGAAGACTTTGTCCTCTGCAATCAGAAGCAGATGAATGATTGTTCTTAATGCTGCATCCAGTGGCATTGCATCTCTTTTATTACCATGTGGCAGGACTGCTCATTCGAGGTTTGGCATTCCTATAAACCCTGATGACACTACTACATGTAATATGATGCCTACGTCAGATCTTGGAAATTTAGTTAAAGAAGCTTCTCTAATAATATGGGATGAAGCACCAATGATGAACAAGTATTGTTTTGAATCTTTGGATAGAAGTTTGGCTGATGTTATTGGAAATGTAGAAGACAAGCCTTTTGGTGGAAAGGTGGTTGTATTTGGAGGGGATTTCAGGCAAATTTTTCCTGTTATAAATTGTGCAGGAAGAGCAGAAATTATCTTGGCATCACTTAATGCCTCTTATCTTTGGGAACATTGCAAAGTTCTAAAGTTAACTAAGAATATGCGGCTTCTGAGCGGTGATTTAACTATTGAAGAGGCAAAAGATGTCCAAAAATTCTCTGAGTGGATTTTAGCTATTGGTGATGGGAAGATTGCTGAACCTAATGATGGTGAGGCATTAATTAATATTCCTGAAGAGTTCCTAATTACAGAGGCATACGATCCTATTGAAGCTATTAGCAGAGAAATTTATGGAGATCCAGAACTTTTGCATACTGAAACTGATCCCAAGTTCTTCCAAGAGAGAGCTATATTATAACCAACTAATGACGACGTCAATACAATAAATCAGCGCATGATTGAGAAGTTATCTGGTAAGTTAACAATTATACTTAATAACATTTAGTCTCTTTATTATTAATCTTCCCAATTGTTAACACCGCATCAATTATTTACTCTATGAATTAATATATAAATCATTTTGACACATGTGAAGAAATGATCTATCAAAGTACTGATAGTATAGATCTCATAGATACAAGTTCACTTGACAATCCGGTCTTCACACCAGATTTTTTTACAGTATCAAACTTTCATGATTGCCAAACTATAGTTTACGTCTAAAAATAGGTGCTCCTGTTATGCTACTAATAAATATATATCCTAAAGGTGGGTTATGCAATGGAACAAGGCTTCAAATCACTCAAATAGCGGCTCATGTTTTAGAAGCTTTGTTATTACCGGAGACAGGATCGGGGATAAAGTTTTGATTCCTAAGATTCTTATAACACCGTCAGACACAAAATTTCCTTTCAAAATGCGTCGACGACAGTTTCCTCTATATGTTGCATTTGCTATGACAATTAACAAGAGCCAGGGCCAATCACTAAAGGAAGTTGGATTATTCTTACCAAGACCAGTATTTTCACACGGACAGCTTTATGTTGTTTTGTCTAGAGTTACTTCAAAGAAAGGTTTAAAAGTGCTTATTGTAGACAAAGAAGGAAAGATTCAAAGGCAAACAATGAATGTGGTGTTCAAAGAGGTATTTCATAATTTATAGTAATCATTCATATAGTAGATGTTATGATTTAGTAATGTTATATGAATTTTCAATTTATTTTCTTGGGATTATTTTCCTGGAATTATTTTCCTGGAATATGTTCAAAACAAAATGAACATATTCATTTTCCAACATATTCGGTTATTATTTCTTAACATATTTTTAAAAAAACCAAATTCAAAATTACTAATTAAAAATATATTCTAATATTATCCTATCTAACTACGAATATTTAGATTTGTAAGTAATATATTAAATACCCCGCATAGTACACCTTTTGTTAACAAATATATTATTTCCTTAGAATTGAAATAAATTAAGCATTTTTCCTGATTTTAATATATATTGTTAGGATTTAGAATCTGCAATCCTAATTTCTCATAGGCTATATATAACTCTATATATTGTGTTCTGCTCTTCCTAATTACTCTCTAATTGACTTCATATTCACCGTTCCATAAGAGTAAACAGAAAAATGCAACTTAAAAAAGTTTCCACAACAGTCCAAGAATCCATGTTTCAGAGTTGGTTCAATCTCAACAAGGTAAGTATTTTTGCTAGACAACTCAAGTTCCATCAAATTCCAGAATTTTACACTTGGGATAAAAAGGCAAAAAACTGGAAAGTCAGGCAAAGAGCATGTAACAGTGGAAGATTGAATTATGTTTCCCCTAAAATGGAAGAAACTTTTTATTTGCAAATTCTTCTAGATATTATCATAGGTCCAACAAGCGATGAGGAAATTAGAACATTTGAAGGAGTGGTTTATGAAACATACGAAGACGTATGTACGGCTCGTGGGATATTTCAACAATAAGAAGTCTATGTAGTCTTCTCATTTTATTTATTTTTTGAATAAGCTATAAGTTTATATTATTTTATTAGTTTTAAAATTAGTTGTGTTTTATTGATTTTATTTTATATTAATAATATGAAACATTTTTGTGTTCCTGATTTATAAGATTACTTTGTAATTTTTATTGTCATTTTGATCCTCATATCAAACACACTTTTACTATGTTTGCATAAACTATTTTTTGGGTATGTTTTACTTTATTTTAACTTATTTGATAACTCATAAGAAGCGTAATTTATCCAAAATTACTTATTATCTATAACATCTTTAACATTTTATTCATAATATCATTATAAATAATACATTACAAATGAACTAACCTTTAACAAGTTGAGCAATCGTTGCTGCATAAATTTATATCACTGGTAGTGAATATGATCTTCGATTTCTTTTAAATTATACAGTTAACCTTGCAAATTAAAAAAAAAATTAATTACACGATTATAAATTTTACTAAATAGACAAATAAAATAAAAAGATAGATTTGCTTGCCTTTCAAGGAGACATGTATTTCTGATATTTCAACAATCTATTTGATTGCCCAGACTTTGAAATAAATCGTCCTGTATATACCAAAAAATTAAATCAAATACATTTTTACAATTATCGGTTAAATATGAATCGGAAACTATTTGACTAATATACCTGATTTTGACTTCAATTTGTTTTCGTTGTCTTCTTCATCTTCTCCACTGTAAAGTTTATAAAAATTGTCAGTTTTTCAATACTTTTCATATATCAAATAAGGGGATCTATGAACTATCTACCCAGAACTTTAATTTCCTTAATTGAAAGATGAAAACAACGGTATTTCGAGAGATAGATTTGTTCGTAAAGCTGTGATTCACTACTTTGATTACTCGAATTACCAAAGAGACATGAGATCGATTACCTGTTGATCGTGTACTGCAATCTTCACTTCCATAATTAGCGGACAAAAGTTGAATTCTTTGGAGAAGATGAGGAAAATCGCTTTCTGTTCTTCGATATTTTCGAAGGGACATATGACGATTAGGTTTCGTTTTCGTTTCATTTTTCATGTCGGTTTGTGTTTCTTTCCGTTTGTCTCGTCGGTTTGTGTCTATGAGAAACGTTTGTAAAACGACAGTGTATTACACTAATTGTATCTTGAGAAACCAAAATACTTAGTTTGTATTATAAGCCCAACCAATTTATATTACACGATGGCCCATTAATAACCATTTTGTAGACATTTCAAAACATACATAATTTTAAAAAATTAGTTCTACATTCTTTATAACATCTGTAATTTTCATTTTGTTAACTTTAGTTGTCATTTTGTTCAATTATTTTAATAATATCATCTAAAGAGTATACCACCCAAATGATCTATACTCTTACTGATTATGATACAACAAAATATTCTACTAAATTAAACGAAACACAAATTAACCTGCGGTCCATGAATCAATTAACATTTCTACAAACTTCAAACAATAAATATAAATTCGTTCAAACAAATTATAAAAAACCTGTACAATCAATACAAACGTCTATTTTTTAAATTAACCCACAGATGTTATATTTACTCATATTCGTAATATAATTCCGCGCTGTAGCGCGGGTCTCATCCTAGTTATTTTTTAAAATATAAACTTCCAGTTGTATTTGTTTCCACGCACATTAATGTGTTTGGATAGAAGTTGTCATATGAAGAAATCATTCCAAAACCGAAAAATTTACATGGAAAAAAATTGATCTCGTGCTTTTAATTTTTAATACATTCCGCATAAGTATTATTACAACATGGAATAAAGCAATATAGTAGAAGAAAAAGAAAGTTTAATTTGAGGCTCCTAATCATCTAACTTCGTAGCAAAATAGGCAATCTTCTAGATTATTTATCAAATTTTGATTTCACTTTGAGTGTTTCTTTATTGTCTTGTCTAGACATCTTTAGTAATGTATGTATGGATGTACATATTGTAGTTTCCTTCATGTTTTCACATGCGATAAGTATAACGGTAAATGGTTACAACGGTTACTTAAAACACATAATACGTAATATGTGGATATTCACTTGCGATCAAGAACCCATACTGCAGGTGCGAAAACGGACCCGAACCATATTTTTCCATCATCTCTCTCATAAGCCTCACTTACATGACGCATCGTCTTCCCTTGTCTATCCTCAAGAATCTCAAGGATCTCCCCCGTCTCCCCAGAGATTTTCACGGCGATTCCATGCGGCTTAAATCCGTTAATCAACCCAGTCAAAAGGTCCAAATTCACCGTCTTTTCAACCAACTTCCCTATCCATTTATTATTCACCATCAATCTCCCTATCAAATTTTTCTTACAATGTATGCCAAGCCAAAAATCACCGGTTGGTGTCAGACGGATGTTGTCAGGATAACCCGGAACCTTCGCAAAGATATCGCGGGTCCCGGCTTTAGGACCTTTGATCCAATATCGATGGACAAGGCCCGTGGGGGATTCACAAGAGATTAAGAAAGACCGATCTTTGTTTAGAGCCAAACCGTTGTTACAACGGAGATTGTTCATGACAACTTTGGCCTTTTTTGTCTTCTTGTCGTATTTAATCACTCTTCCCGACCGTTCGCCATTGACACTCACGTAGAATACCTCTCTAGTCGACAGAAATAACGTACAGATTTACAAAGTCATTTCTTCAAAACGTGGATCTTTTAGTATATATATAATTTTAGGTTAAAGCCTAATTAGTAAATACCTGAAATGATACTTGTCGCTACTATCATTGAAGTAGTAGACATCGTCCTCTTCGTCGATGTCCCCTTGGTTGGCAAACATAACTTTACGGCCTTCGGCTTCCCCAACAACTAACTCGGCCAAGCCTCCCTCTGGTCCAACCTTCATGACCCCGAAGTAACCATCGCATATGTACAAGTCTCCCGTTTTCTTCTCGAATTTAAGTCCCAGTGGTCTTCCACAGGAAGGTACTACTTTATGTCTTGAACAATTACCTCTTCATACAACAAGGATAATATATTATCTTTATATATAGTTTGAGAAGTCACAAGAGAAACTGTTAATAAATGTGATATAAATTATAGTAATTTATGTGCATCATATTTCTATTAATTTATTTAACATATAATCATTATAATAGTTTTAAGATCTATAAATTTATTTTACTAAAATGATATTTTCATGAAAAGTCTAGCTGATTCACACAACAGATCCAAACGGCTCCTAGTCCTAATTAAGTCATTAAAATCCGACGCTTAGATTTTTTCTCCCAAAATATATATATATATAAACTAAGAATAAATATATTTAAAAAAAAAAAGAACAGTAACAAAAGGGTTTTTTGGGGTTTTAACAAAGGGTTATTTGCTTATGCATGTGTTGTTGTGTTCCAATATATATAGTCTTATAGCTAGATCATCACAAAATAAGAATAAAAACCTGAGAGGAGATGTGTAGGCGAACTCGACCCAGCCGAGATCATCGCCACGCCACTTAAGAATACGACCGTCGATGAGGGCTACATAAGGGCCTTCTCCTTGTGGATCCCAGTCCATGCTCTCCGGTGCATCAATAGGGAGGGGAATGGTCTTAGCCATTGACAGTATATTTTTGGAGCCTTTTAAATGATCCGGCGCCAGGAATATCTGATACGTAAGTACGGCCAAGACGGCCAAAAGAGCCGGAGCGGCGATCCAACTCGGGATCTTTTGGCTAGCTGGCATGTTTTCACTCTCTAGATAACAGAATCACTGTTGCAAATACGTGTGTAACGCTAATATTTTAATTTGTTAGGTGAAACTCTAAAGATATAACTATTATATATATAATATTTTCTCAAACGGAGATTTTTGAGTGGATGCAGAGAATACACGTTCATATTTAGGATTACAATTCATTGTAACTAATGAAAGGGACTCTAGTATTGAAATGTTCTTTTCTTTTGGGACCAAGGTTTGTTGAAAACTTAAATAAAAGAAAAGAGAAGAAGATGTTACGTCCACGAATCTTTTCATAAATTATTGGTAAGGTGGAATGTATCTACCGCATGTTATCTTTTTTTTTTTTTTTCATGCCCAAATTTTATCTGAAAAAAATAACGCTCCATAAAATCCGTCCAAGTAAAAATAGACATTTAAAAAATCTTCTAGATAATGCTGAAATAACATATTGTTATGTAAAATATATTTTTAAGATGTAAAGAAACATGCCAAAACACAAAATGTGACATTTTAGCACGGTTAGAATCATATTTTTTACATCTTTTTAAATGCAAATGCATAAAACTAATACTGTGTATTGTTTACACTATGAACAGTTGAAACTTTGAATATTGTAAATTTATACCATTTATATACTATTATTTAAGTGGAATTCCTTAACAAATTATTCAAAAACTCTTGAAAAAGTATGGTTCAAATTTTTTTCTCGCAAAAACAAGTGATGATTTAAAATAAATATACATTTTTTTTTTGTGCACAAATAAACATTTTTTTTTTTTTTTTTTGGTTTTAATGTGAAGACAAATAAACATTTATTAATATTCAAACACAACATGATCTCTCATTTACGATCAAGAACCCAAACGGCTGGCCAGTAAACAGACCCAAACCATAACTTTCCATCATCTCTCTCATAAGCCTCGCTTACATACTTCATCGTCTTTCCTTCTTTGTCCTCAAGTACCTCAAGGACCTCTCCCGTCTCCCCGGAGATTTTCACGGCGACCCCTTGCGGCTTAAATCCGTTAATAAAAGCAATCACGAACTCCAGTTTTATTGTCTTTTCAACCAATTTCCCAAGCCATTTATACCTCACAACCAATCGCCCTATCAGGTTTTTCTTGCAGTGTATACCAATCCAAAAGTCTCCCGTCGGTGTGAGCCGGATGTTGTCGGGGTAACCCGGGACCTTGGCAAAGATATCACGAGTCCCGGCTTTGGGACCTTTGATCCAGTATCGGTGGACAAGACTCGTGCCGGACTCGCATGTAATTAGAAAAGACCGGTCTTTGTTTAGAGCCAAACCGTTGTTGCAACGGAGATTGTCCATGACAACTTTGGCCTCTTTCGTCTTCTTATCGTATCTGATCACTCTTCCCGACCGCTCGCCATTGATAGCCACGAAAAATACGTCCCTGACCGACAAACATCACATAAAGTTTGAATTATTTCTAACGCTAATGTTTGCTCAAAAAAAAACAAAACAAATATCAAAGTCTTATAAATCTTTTTCGCAAATGCTTGAATCTTAAGTACATGAACAAAGCCTAATGAATACCGGAAATGATATTTGTCACTACTATCATTGAAGTAGAAGACATCTTCCTCTTCGTCCATATCCCCTTGGTTGGCAAACATAATCTTACGACCTTCGGCTTCATCGACAACTAACTCGGCCAAGCCTCCCTCTGGTCCAACCTTCATGACGCCCAAGTAACCATCGCAGATGTACAAATCTCCCGTTTTCTTCTCGAAAGTAAGTCCCAATGGCCTTCCACAAGTAGGCACTACTTCATGTCTTGAACAGTTCCCTCTTCATACAACAAGGTTATAAAGTATCATTATTTAGTTTAATAGTAATATTTGATTTATTCAGAAAAGCCTACATTATCAAAATATATATTTTTATCCAGTGACCAGTTGACAACCCGCATAGATTTGGCTAACACAAATCTGTAGCCTCATGAGTTTGGATCTAGTTTCAAAATACTTCTAAGCTAATTAAATGATTTCCCTATTTCATTGAATTGAACCAAAAGAAATCTAAGTTACTTTTTTGCCAATAAGCAAAAAAAAAGATTTAAACTATAAAATATTGGGACAGATCCAAAGGAATGTTTGCACAAGAATATTAAAAGCTCTTCTTTTTTTTTTTTGTCGAAACAATATTAAGATCAAACCTTGAAATCTAATTATAAAACTTCAGCTGATTCACAACAAAACTCTGACAACAGATCTCAAGTCTTCGTAAACAGTAACTAAAGTTATAAAACAGGAAAAAAAAAATTATTTGTTCTTTCTTCTCCTCAAAAAGAAACGACGCACGAGTGAAATTTTCCTCAACTTTTTTGGTACTTCCTGTTTCTTATTTATATATATAATGCATGTGTTGTCGGTGTGTTCTAATAAACGACGTTGTAATTAAAAAAAAAATCAAATAAAAACCTGTGAGGAGATGTGTAGGCAAACTCAACCCAGCCAAGATCATCGCCGCGCCACTTGAGAATACGGCCGTCCACGACCGCAGCATAAGGACCTTCTCCTTGTGGGTCAAACTCAATGCTCTCTGGTCCATCAACAGGAATTGGAATGGTCTTAGCCATTGTCAATACATTTTTGGTGCCCTCTAAATTTTCCGGCACAATTAAGACCTGATACGAGATGACAGACAAGACGGCCAACACAGCCGGAACGGCGAACCAAGTTGGAACTTTCTGATTAACCGGCATTTTTCCCCGGATGCAAAAATGTTGTTGAAGAGACGTATGTAACTAACACCAAATGTTGTTAGCTCAAATACAGGTGAAATAATTATATAGAACCCCAAAAAAGAGGTGAGTTTCGTTTTTTATCATTGTTGTGTGGATGCATAGACATACACGTATCGCCATTTCGCTTGAAGGGACAGTTGTCTAATAAAGAGTAAATGCTGTGAAAAGTCCATGCGTTGATTCAACGAAGCCGACGATGTTAGTTTTTAAAATTGAAACTCATCGAAACGTGAAGGAAAATGACGGAAAAATGTTACGTACATTACATACGTTTGTAGCTGATCTAGAAAATATTTTTACCGGGGCCAAAATACTATACTAATTTTTAAGGATAACAAATAATTTTATATATATTTTTAATATTGTTATATTATTATTGTTTATATTTTTAATTATTTCTAAATAGTAAAGAATAATAATATGTACTACATTTCATAATAGCTAAGTATAATTTTATTTTTAGTTATCATCACAAACCATAATATTTCATATTTTTGAAAAATACATTAATTTTGAGAAAATATATTATTTTGTTAGAGAATATGTATAACTTTTTGAATAACAAGAAAAATAAAATACAAATATTTTTTTAGAAATAAACTAATAAAAATGTTATATTAAAAATATATTAAAGAGAAAGCTATATCAGAAAAGAAAAAACTTATCTAAGCAAAATAAAAATAATATTGATTTAAGAAATGCTACGTCTAAAATAAAATAAAAAAGAAGGGAGCAACGTAGAATTTGTTCATGAGTTTAGGATGGACAAATTATTTCAATTTATCATTTGACCTTATAAATTTTTATTAAATTAACTAAAATAAAATAAAAAATTAATATTTTACCTAGAGCAGCAGCCCCCTCTTCCACTACATAAATTTACCTCTGGTTTGTAGTATTTGCACAACAATTTATTGTTATCGTTACAAAGGTTGAACGTATTTAACAATATTTTGATTTACACCAATTTCTCATCAGAAAATAAAATAAATGACAGTCAAATTAAAAAAGAAATATGGATTAACTGTGTTTTGAAATGTATTATTTTACTTGAAATGTATTATATTACGTCGTAATTGGTATTTTATAGACTGTTTTAAAGAGAAACATGAGTAGGAAGCGAATTATCTAACGCAAATACGAGTGCGACGATTCGATTGCGCTTCCCGTACCCAACCTTTCTTTCGCTTCTACTTTGAAGAGTAAACCATAATTGAAGCCGGCTAAATGTATGTGTATATATTTAAATCAAATGGATTCGTTGCCGACTAATTAAAATTAAAGTCAAACCCCACATGACATCGAAGTGAAGATACAGTTTCACGTGACTTCATTTTCGACCACATAAATCACAGTTGTGTGTCCACTTCTGACATAGCCACGAGTAGTACTTTCTTCTCACGTCAGATATCGGTGATATGGCAAGAAAAACGTTTTAATCCTAAACAAACAAGCAAAAAAACTTTATCATTGGATATTTGAATCTTTCATATTGCAAATAATTATCTATCAACAGATTAATCGGATTTAATCATACACACTCGATTAAGGTGGATTGTTTTATGGATGACTACAACATGTATTTTTTCTGATTAAGGTGGATTGTTTTATGGATGACTACAAGTTACAACATGTATTTTTTCTGAATATGCAGATTCTGGAACAGCTCATTGATGGAAGTCAGGAAACTGCATCAAATCTCACAGACAGTTGAGTTGCTGACAAGAATGCGAGAGCTAATTTGGCAAAGTTGGAGTAAATGACGAGCTAAGGAGATATGAGACGTGGACTATTGTGGAGATATGGTGAATATTCTCTACAACAAATATGGAAGAAATAAATTTGGCCAACAAAAAAGATTCCAAAGAATTGATTCTCAGAGATCCTAGATCTAGGATTTCGGATAAGGCATATATATATATACTAGTATTTTGGTCCGTGCATAGCACGGACGGTATCATTTTATATATTAAAATTACTTCTAAATTTGATTAAAATTAAAAACTTAAGTGTTCGTCGGAAAAATGTAATTTAATTGATAGGAATAAAAGTTATGGAAAACACTTACGTGTGGTTGTTAATGAAAAGTCAAAATATACTTAATGTGTGAACGCAGAAAGAATTTTGATATTTTCATTGTTTATTAAAAAAAAAGAGCTGTAAAATTTTATTTAACAGCACCGCCTCCTTCTCTCTTTCTTCGCTCAAAAACAAAACCCAATTTCTCTTTCCCTTCTTTCCCTTTTTACATCTTTACAATATCGTTCTCAGCTTAGGGTGAAAGCTCAATTTTTGGCCAGTGATATCTATTATCTACACCATATTCTCAATCACCAAATCTGATTTAGGTAATGTTCAATATATCAAAGTTCTCTGATTTTGTCTCTCCAACACAAAATGATAGAAAAAAAAAAAGCTCTGTTCTTTGAGCTTCCTTTGAGCTCACACGAGCGGCTTCATTTGTCATTCCACCTTTTTTCGTTTTTCTTCCTTCAATTTCTATTTTCACAGATCTTTTTCTCAGATTTTGAACCTTATTTGGTTTTGTTCTCTCTCGTAAAGTGGAAGAACATCACAAAACATTTTGTGATATAATTGCATGAGCCTAATGAAAATAGATGAACTATTTTCACCAGGTAAACCAAGTGAGAAACATCCAGCTCCATAATTTTTTTCCATGTAGGCATCATTGATCTGAAAAGAAAAAGAATTGAACATCACCAGAAATTGCCAGGTATAAAATACAATATAGATTTGCTAAAGTGACGGGAAAACACAACCATCAAGACTAAAGTAGAAAAGTGTCATACCACGTTGCTAGTGACTTCTGTGGAGTTTGAGAATTGCGGATCAATAGCAGCAGAATTAGCCTACATGGAAATTTTATAAAATATTTACGACAAACTTAAAAAATGTAGAAGTTCTAGAAAAAAACAGAAATTTTATTATCTATACCGTGTTGATAGTGTCACCACGGAACATTAAAACTTTTGCAGGGTCATCCGTGATTTTAACAACTTTAAAGCGTTCGGTTTATAATTTTTGGTTGTCAAAGGTTTGTAGACTGTGAAGACGAACTGGCGACCATTTAAAGATAGGAGTTCTGGAGGAAATTTAGTTCCACGGTTGAACTGCAATAATGATGAAAATATAATTTAAAATAGGATGTAAAAGATGAATATAGATGATGAAGTTTACCTGAACTTGTTGCTCTAGCAACTCATACGCAGATTTGTGAATCAGTTGAATGACATCCTTGTCAAACATAAGGAAAGAAGTGGTTCCTGTATCATCGACTGCTTTAACATGAACCTGGTACCTGTGAAAAAAACCTCTAATTTATCACAAGTATAATGGTAAAAATATGCAGCAAAAATAAATACATATCTTTTTTGACAAACCTTGTGACAGTGGAACTAACAACTTTTTGGCAGATGTCACATGTAAATTTATCAGCCTCTATTTCTTCAGTATCCGGATTCAAGTATTGGTTTACTTTTTTGAAACATGTTGGACAACCGATGTAGAACCAAGGAAGCTCAGTTTTAAGTGCACATATTGTTGCATATATAGAACACGTCATTTCCTAAGATAAAGATGAATACAAAACGAAATAGCAGTGTAATTAGTAAAATATATATGACATTAAAGAATATAGCTAACCTCATGTGAAGTAAGCAGCTCAGAAATAGTTTTGTGAGAAACTAATGAATATTCATCCGAGGAAACTTGTTTAGAATTTGACAAAGTCAAAAGGGAGCAACCACTGGATGTGGTAGTGACAACATCTTTCGGCATCCTGTTATACATATTAAAAAAATGTTATACCTAAACTAAAAGAAATATAACACCAACAAAATGCAAACGATTGTGGTTACCTTTCTTTGAATTCGTTTATCTCAGCAACGTCAGAATTAATGAAGAGCTTTGTAGCTGATTTGGCACTTTGGACTGTGAATTTTCCTAGAAAGCAATAAAGAGAAAAGACACTAAGATTGATAGGTTTTGAAAGAAAAAATATTAACAAAAAATCAATTGAGATCTACCATTATAAACATTAATCCTCATGAGACTACAAAGCATAACAATAGGTCCACCGGAAAAGGATTGAACATAGGAATGTATGTCCTCAGCAAATTTTTCCCAAAATACACAGTCAATTATTGAACCACTGCAAAACATAAGAACACTATTTAAAAGAGAGATACATAATAGATTAATAATAATGACTACCAAGTTCGATGCTACTAACCCAAGGCTCTTGAGTTGAAGATTCAACAATTTACATGGAGCATTGCGAACAATAATTTCCTTAAGATCTTTCATACCAACAATTTCACCAATCACATCTGCATTTAAAAGAAAAATTTCATAAGAATATGAAAAAGATGTTTAACTTTTTTAAAAAAATATACATTGATGGTGATAACACGTACCAAGGAAAACGTTTTCATCATGTGTGTGAATTTCATCGAAAGGGATGAAATTAAAACGAAGTGAGTGGTTTGGGATTTCCTCACAAGACTTCACATGTGTTGACCAAGTGAGAAAGATTTTGAACGAATGTCCAGTTCCCCTGTAACTCCCAAGATTTGGAGACAACTTAAAATTCATCAGTATACAACATTCTCCTTCTTGAAGATTGTTTTCGAACTTTTGCATTAATTTTCCTCTGATGCATGTTTGTATACGATCTCCCTGTCATTAAAAAGAAAAAAGTTAGATTACAAAATAATGAAGTATCTAAACCAAATAAACATAAACTATTAGAATTTGCTTTCCACCTTATCATCCATAAGTATTAAATCAAGTCCACCAGATTCTCCAGGTTTATCATTATTTTGGAATTGCCAAGCACAGGCAATTCGTGCTTTAATTTTCCAAATTTCATTATCACTCACAGATTCTAGTTGAGCAATCGGTGTGAAATCAAGTTTCATGTTGCATTGAACGAACTATGAGGATGAAACTGTTGGTGTTGACGGATCGAGCTCCGCTTTCAGAGTAAGAATGAAGATTTCATAAAAGTAGGTTTAGGTTAGTTCTTAATTGGGATCAATCCTATTGAGCTAAATAGGTTAAGTAATAGCCGAGATAAATTAGATCATTTTAAAAGATCGATATTATCAATAAAAACTAATATACAAACGTTGGATTTGGTGCGTTCTAAATCAAAAACCTGTGTTTATATCCCTCTATACCTTAACAATTTCTACAATACAAATATCGACAAATTTGGATTTTGTTTGCGCTACATTCACAATAAACTATGATGATGCATGGTTCTATTTACTGCGTTAAGATATTTGATAAACTTTGCGTGCATATTTTGGAAGATTACGTTTTCTCTGAAAATCGAACTTCATGTTTGATATAGAAACATGCAATTTTTGATTAACCACTAGATCAGAAGATTTTCACAACAAAAATGTGTTACAAAATAAAATAAAATGAAACATACTATTTATGTAGATGTAAGAGAAACTACAGAAATAGAAACAACGAAAGATTCTTATATAATTTGGTAAGTTTTACCATATTTGTCAAGGATTTATAACCAAATACAATTTACCAAATTATATGTTTGACATTTTAGATTAGATGATTTGACACCTTTTAAGATGTCACCATATGATTACGATATATATAACAAACACTATTAAAACTTAAAAGTACATGAACGTCAAAAACAAACAACAAAGAGAGAGTTAACGTGCACATAGTTGTGACGATGTGATACACATTTAAACTTAATTATAACAATGCAAAGACAATTAAGTCTGAGCAATGCAGAAAATTACAAATCATAAACACCAAGAAAAGGCACGAGAACAGAACCAATCCAAAGCTTGCCATCTTTCTCTTCCACTTCACTTATAAACCTTAATCTCTTTCCTTCCTTATCCTCAAGTACCTCCAAAACCTCTCCTGATTCACTCAGCTTCACGGCTGTAGCATGAGGTCTTCCTCCAGTGAACAGCGTGTGCAGGCGCGGGCCACTGATTGGAAGTCTAAGCACCAAATCTTTGAACCAAGTTTGAGAGAGCGAGAGTTTAGCAAAAAGACCTTTCTTTGAGTGTAAAGCGACCCAGAATTCTCCATTCGAGTTTCTTCGGATGTTGTCAGGGAAACCCGGAAGCTCAGCAAACACTTCGTGTGTTCCTGCGTTTGGACCAGAGAGCCAAAGCCTTAGGATCTTGCAAGTGGTTGTTTCGACTACCAATACAAAAGACCGGTCTTTGCTTAGTGCAACGCCGTTTGCAAATGCAAGTCCTTGTAATAAGACCGTCGTTTTCTTGCTGGATCTGTCATACTTGATAAACCTTCCAGTCTTATCAACGTTCAAAACAGCAGCCAAGAATTGCCTGAACATGACAACGCTTGGGAGTTAAATCATCATCACCAAAAGAAAGGATAAACCAAGACTCAGACATCAAAATAAGAAAGTTCATAGTTTTGTAAAACATGGATACTGAACCAACACAGTGCTTTGATTATACATACTTAGTATCAATAACTAAACCAAACTTTTAGGTAGTTAGTTTACAATGCGCATGATAAGAAAGATGAGATTTTAGGGTGCATCTATTCATGTTACCTTCTCTGGAATCTGGCACTAGTATCCGTGAAGTAAATCACATCTCTCTGCTCGTCAATGTCCAAATCATTAGTGAAACGAAACGGCTGCCCCTCGGCTTCTGTAACCACAGGTGTGGCTAAACCACCAGCAGGACCAACGATAAGAAGGCCAAAGTAAGCATCCGCTATATAGAGATCTCCGGTTTTCTTATCGAACCGCAATCCTAATGGCCTTCCACACACATGCTCCAACTCTGGTGCAAATGGGCGAACACACACCTGCCTAAAAACCATTTTCACAAGTTGTAACAGATGAGAGTAATAATCTAACAAAGAGCAATAAAAAAATGCTGAAACATAACTATATAAATATCTCACTAAATCCTAAGGCTATGTTACCTCTAAGGCTCTAATCAAATCCAATGAAAATTATCCACAATTCATACAAGAAGATAACAATATGACAAATCCTGAGCAATCAACCAAATTCTAGGGCAAAATTCAGAATCACTCGATCGAAAGTTGTCAAATTTGCTTTGAAAATGTACCTATTAGTCGATGTGTGAGCAAAATCTGACCATCCAAGCGATTCACCGCGCCATTTCAAGACTCGACCGTCGGAGACACCAACGTACGGACCCTCACCTGCTGGATCGAAAGCTATACTCTCCGGACCGGTGGCTCCGGTTAAGTTAACCACTTTCGCCGAAGGGAAAACATCACGCGAACCGGCGATTTTAGGCGGTGCGAAGATGCCGTAACCGGTTTGAGTAGTCGAGAAGATGATCGCGAGAATTGTTACAATCACTGTCAAGAATACTGTAACGAGCATCGTGGTCATGGTGAGATTTTTGCACTCTTCTGTTTCGCTTACAAATCACACTGTTATGAGTGCTTCTTCTTTACTTCTTGTCTCCCTCTATGAGAAGGAGAATTTTTAGAAACCCCTTGTAATTGTTGTTTAATTCGGATTTAGCCTAATTATAGTTGTTAATGATCTATTTATCTCCACCGAAAATTGAAATGATTAAATACGTGTCAATGGACTTTAACGAAGCCCATTATTTGGCCCAATATAGAAAAGAAATGGCTCAAGATTACAACAAATGCCAAACACACAAATTACTGATTGGAATATGTATCGAGTCGTCGACAATCAAAACATTTTGTTTTATTAACTCGCTGATGGTGTGCCGCTATTTTCTTAAAATATGAAAAGTGAAGTCTTATTTTAAAAAAATATATCGTAAATTTTTATGATACATTATATAATCAATTAGGGAAAATTCTTTTTTTTTAGTGGCATTTGTTGATTTTTTCTTATAAATTTTAGATTTGTCATTTTTAAAAATTTAAAAACACTATTTTACACAATATGGTTGGGTTTATTTGATTTTTTTTTTTTAGGATTTAGTGTTTGTTATTAAAAATGTATTTTATAAAAAAAATTCATAAATATATTGGTTTTGAAGTGACCAAAAATAACAAATCTACAAAGTTCTTAATAAATGTAAAATATTTGAGTGGCAAAATGACATTTTCAAAAATAATCCCAGATTACAAAGTTACAAAAGCTGTAGTTGAATAGTTGTTTATGTAATGGGTGATACGTGCATCATGGCAATTGGATAATTCAGCAATATAATTTTATATTGCTAACCTCTTTTCAAAATACTTCGTACTAATGTCAAGGTTTTAAATAAACCCAACCATATGGTTGGGTTTTAAATAAACCCAACCATATGGTTGATTTTTAAATAAACACAATTTTTAGTGGCATTTTTGAAAATATTTCGTATTAAAAATGGAAAATTTAAAATTTTAAAAAATGCTTCATTAAAAACATTATTAAATGGTTAAAATAAGGAAAATTAAAAATAATATTGACGTCAAAAACAAAATTTTGTAACTAACACTATAAAAAATATTATTCGATGTAGTTAATTTTATCAATTTTATGATTAGTTTTTTTTTAGTATTTTACTATTTTTGTTATAAAAATTCTAAAACGAATAAATTCAATGGTACTTATGTAACATTTTGTATGAACATAAGCAAATTTAATAGATTTTACGAAAATGAGAAGTAGGAGAACAAATAAAAAACGATACACTGACTTTCTTTTTTCATATCATAATCGATGTTTCTAAAAACCAAGAGAAATGTCACTATAAGGGTTTGAAATGAGTTTACTGGCTTTATATATAAACGAACTTATAGGAACACAATCACACTTTATGTATTAAATGATACGTGATATGAAATATAAACTCACGCGATAGATAAAATAATAAAAGATTTGCTGGCAAATATGGCAAAGAAATGAAAAAAAAAGCAAAAGGGATTTGGTGTCTCAATAATGTGGCTCTGTGTTCCATCGGAGGGACACTTCCCGTATCTTGAATGTGGCCTAGCAGCCATTGTAAGGGCATTTTAAGTTTTAAGTTGATATTATTTTATAGTATTGAATATTTAATCATGTAATTATTGGCACAAACCTCGGAAGCAAAAATGAACAAATTCGTTACATTTTTGAAGTTTAATGAAGTAATTTTGTTTATTTATACAATATCTTTTTATCTAACTGTAATTGTATACTTAAGAAACGTTATTTGCTTAGTGAAACATGTAAATATTGATTAAATATGAACCAAATTATATAGTTTAATAGTTTGTGTTAGTAACGTCGTTTCGTCACCACTTATATTCGAACTCATCGTATATTATATAATAATAAATCTAATTGGTAACAGTACAAAAATTTTAGTTGTAAACTGTAGTGGTAAACTATTACGGAATATTGTAAAACTGTAAGAAAAAACAGTATACGAAAACTGTACAAAAAAACTGAGTCACGTTTTTAGTAACTCTTTTGATATCAGTTTTGTGATTGGTGACTGTCAAAACGGTATACCCCGTGCTGCCGTACCGCTGCAATACAGGGCTACCACTGTTCTAAAAATTCCTGCCTACTAGTCGTTAGGTCTACCTTTCCTGCCACGATTAATGACTAATCCTTTTAAAAAAATCAATCACCCGATTATTTTCCTTCTAATCCGATTACCCCTCGCCTAATCATGTATATTCCGATTATTTTTAAATTGCAAGTATAAAATAATTTTTTTTTGTTATTCAGATATATAGATTGAGAGTTTGTGATGTTCTACAATAATTTATGTTCAAATCTTAAAAATATGTTTTCATGTATTTACTGCCATTTTGAAAACAATATTATAAAAAAAAAATTATAATGGATTAATATGTTTTTAAAACATTAAAACAGCCCTAAAATAGTCTTCGGTTAATCTTTGATTTAATTCGATTTTTTGATTAATTGGTAGACCCAGACCGAACGTCTGACTAGCGCCTATCGATTTTTCGAACAAATGGGTTACCATTCAAAATCAATATTAGGACTGGGCTAAAATATCGGACCCAGAAACCCAACCCGGAACTGATCCAAAAAACCGGGTGGGATAGGGTATTAGGTATGACCAATTACTCTATTAGGTCCTATGTAGTCATACTCGTGGGTATCCGGTAATACTCGAAACCGATTCGATACCAAACGGATACCCGAATACCCGAACATATAGTTAAATATCTAAAATATTAATTATATTTAATTTTAATATAATCTAGTTACCCAAAATTACAATTATAAATCTAAATATATCGATTAGTTTTACACCTAAATACCCAAAACAACCGAAAATATTCAAAAATTATTTGTTATATTTGTCAAAATTTAGCCAAGTTTAAATATAACCAAATTGATTTAAATTTAACCAATTTTTAAGATTTTTCGGATACTCGTTATTTTGGATACAAAATACCCAAATGGATGGAGTATTCTTTTTTTTTTATATTTATAGAGTTCTGAAATTTGTCACCTGAACCGACTCGAATCCGATAAGACCCAAATCTAACCGGAACCGAATATTTATAATTAACCTATTGGATATGAAATTCATAAATCCAAAAACTCGAACCCAATCGGATTCTATCCAAAACCGGACCCATTACCCATATGCCAAAATCGGATTCTAATCAATTTGGTAAAATTCAATGAGGGGTTTATGTAATTATGTGTATTGCTAATACATATATTAACCGTAAAAGAAAGCTATGCATTAAAGTAGTTTTAACCAGCTGAAGGCAGGTTTTAGACATCTAAATTGAAGAAGCGAGTAGTTTGAATGCTAAAGTCAACCGATCAGATGACTGAACAAAAACAACGTTGTTTTGGGCAATATCTAAATGCTGCCTAATATGCTGAGATGGCCGTAGGCTAGCAAATTTAGAATCTATATATCTAATTAATTTATATTTGCATGCAAGATATATAAAAATGGAACCGAGGGTTGGCAACTTCTCTTGTATTTTTGCTTGTAATGTATAGTTAGTTGAAGTTCTAACTAAATATTGAACGTACTCATCACTTTTAAAAAATACAAGTTAAGCATATTATTATTGTTATCCTAACTCTCTCTAATTAGTATATTGGAAAATATATCATAAAATAAAAATAATTAACATTGATGTAAATGAGAATAATCTTTTATATCAACCACATTTACATTTAATCGATAATATTATTAAAGTATTGACCTTCTATATAAAGTTATCTACATATTTTTCAGTTTGTTTTCTTATTATTGGTCTAACACAAGAATGGTAATATATCGACGACAAGAAAAACAGAGGAAGGCTAATCAGATAGCTAGGGAACCTGCTACCTGATATTATGAGAAAAAGTTGTAGCTCTAGCTAGTAAGCTAGTAAGCTAGTAAGCTAGTAAGCATAGCCTTTCCAGAAAAGAATGCAAACATCAATAATGGACTTTTTTTTCTTATAAATACCAATAATGGAAACTAAAAAGGGTGCAAGATAAGGATCGAACTCGATTATTGTTTGAATCTCTATAAGTAATCACTGGTGTTCTTCTTTTTTCGTTGTGAATATATCAAGCAAAACAAACCTTTGCAAACCTACCACATAACATTAATTCCATGTGATCCAGGATGATGTTTTCATCTGTAAGAGAATCCGAATTTATGGTTGTATCGTAAGTCTATCTTTGAATTTAGCTAATTTATCTAAAAGCGTTTTTCTTTTACATTTACATGCATATCCATCTCCATATATTGTTCTAAAATATTCAATTCAAATAACGAGAGCGTACTAACCTAAAAAAAAAAAAAAATGCACTCTCTTCCGATGACCCGACAAGAGGAACTAATTATGAATTTTGTTTTCCTCTCAAATCCCTTTATAAACATACATATTATTTGATTCTCTCTGTTCCATTTTAATTGATTTTTTAGATTTTGGCACACAAATTAATAAAATTGATCAAATACCTTTTATAACATTTGTATCATAATTGACAGAAAATTTTGACCAAAATTGATTTGAATAATAAAAGGATAAAATAGTAAACTTGTGACATTTTTTGCATAGAATTCTGAAAAAATCACTTAATTTGGAACAAAAAAATTCTCTTAAAAATCAATTAAAGTGAAACAGAAGAAGTAACATTTTCCGTCCATTTTAAATGCTTTTTTATCCGATAACGAAATACACATGTGAATTTTTAATTAATGTTAATGCGTTGTCAAGAGTCCAAAACAAATGACTACAATTTCTAGATGCTCATCTATCTTTTATAATTAAAAGAAAAGTACAAATAAAAGAATAAATAAAAAAACGTCAAAAATTGTTTTAGTTATTACTTAAATTGCCACTGAATTATGGCATTAGTAGTCACTTAATTAAAATTGAGAAGGTTATAACAGAGATAGCAAATTACCAATTAAAAAATTCGATTAATTATACCAAAATCCACGCGTTTAGTATATTGATTTTTAATTAGATCTTAATCTTATTCGGTTTAAAAAATGATCACGTAAAATCCAGTACAAATATAATTGGTCCAAATATTAAGGGAAGCAATATAATTGGTACGATTCTAGCAATGCAAACCAATCAATAGAATTGTTATCTAATTAAATGCATATTGACTACATATATTCTCTATTATTCTAGGATTTCAAGATTTCCTAAACAATAATTTATAATCTTCACTCATATGGAAATTGTATCTATATTCTAATTTAAAAAATTTTACCCTTGAATTTTTAGTTTAAATTATTTTCTAAATCACGAAATTGTAAGAATTAATTTAGAATATATATAGATATATAATATACAATATACAAATAATCTTATAAATATTCTTAAGATTCAATTTTGTTATAGTTATTCCGCAACAAAATCGCGTCATACTTATTGTTTTCCTAAATCATTGATGATATTCCTAATATTTTGTTAATTTAAATGCCAAATAAATCATAACAGCATAACTAGAATATTTTACACGATATTAGCATAACCTTTATACAAAAATTTCTCCACAAGTTCAACAATATATATAATATTCTATAAGCATATCAAACAAAATATTAATGATTCTATATATGGGTTCTTATTTTCTATTTTTTAATTTTAATTTTATTATGAAATTTGTTATCTTAAATTATTAGAGATACAGTGAACATTCTTATTTAGACGATGCTACACGATTTGATAATTTGATAACTAACCCTAGGGAAAATCTGTGGTGAACACTATCACCTCATTATATAATAGAAACCCCTACCGTTAAATATTTTACGAAATATCATTTTATTCTCTTTTTCTACTAATTTTGTTTTCAATCTTTGCAAATTGCAGATTTTTGCTTCTGCTTCGGTTTTGTTCATCATCGTTGTTTCAATGTTCAGCAAATTCTACATCTCATATCTCCACACCAACGATTCATCACTTTTTAAAATGACTAAAGTTAGACTTTGGGAAGATAATAACTTATAATATAATTGTTGGATTAATCTATAGTGTTTATTACTTTGTTTCGAATTTTATGAATCACCCTTATATTTTTTTTTCTATTTTGGTGGAATTCAAGGTAAGATTGATTGTGTTAATTATTCGATTTATTTATTCTCACTCAAGTGATATATGTATCTTAACATACGAAGTGGCGTTTTGTAGATCAATTGTTCTTCTTGCAATGAAGGATATTTCATATACAAGAAAACGTATTTCAATCCATTATTATATTGGTTAATTTAATTCTGATTCCAAATTTCTTCTCTTTCATTTGTTTTTTTGTTTTTTTTTTGCAGATTTAACTTGCTGGAATATAAGCAATCTAATCTCAGTTTCCAAAATCTTGAAAGTTATTCAAGTGCTATCAATGCTTTTGATTTTTTAACTTTGTTTATAAATAATGTTGACGACAATTCTCATATTAAATATCAAGATAATTTTTTTTTATTCTGATGGTTTGTTTTATATTCATGTTTATTCGTTAATCTTAATAACTATTGATTGTTGTAAACACAACTATTTTTAAAAAAATATTTAAAATTTCATCAAAAATAAAAAATCTTCCGAGAGCTCACATACGGGTTATATTTGACGTTAGTACAATTATATTTGTTTACGGGTTGATCTATCAAAACATGTAAAATATATTATTATGATATAGAACATGTTACATATAATATATTTACATATGATAGGCTGGTTAACCTACATTTTTAGTTCATATGTTTAAATATATATTATGTTTCTTTAAACAAAATTATGCGGATTCGTAAAACTATAATATGTGTTAATCTCTCACCATTAAACTATAACAACTACTACTTTAAATGATCAAATTTCACATAATAACAATGCTAATATGACAAACAAACAATATAATTTTTAATACTCTAACTGATTATTTTATATTTTGTATAAAATGATGTATTATAATCATATAAATTTTATAACAAACTGGCAAAAAATATATAACAAATTGGGAATAAAATAAATTAAAACATTTTTAAATAAAAAATAAAAAAAATTAGGATTAAAACCTAGTTTATTTTATTTGGGTATATATTCATGATCAGGTAGTCACATAAAGTTCTTAGAGAGCCAAAAAGAAAATAATAAATTGAAGCATTTTTTCGTCTACAAATAGTTTACATGCACACTACTATATTTAAACCTAGACTACAATACGAGGATGATTCTAGTATATATTGTTCAACTATAAACCCGATCTAAAATAAATTGAAGTGGTATAATTTCATATATATGGTTAAATGAAATCATATCGATAATGTGGGTCAACGGGAACATGGAAATATGTATGTTGTTGTTGATCTATAACTTGATCTCGTCTAAATTGATCTCATTAACGTTAAAAAGATAAAAAGATTAAAATTCTCAAAACATGTGAAGTTATATCCCTGCTGTATCTTTTAAAATAATGGCTGAGGTTTGGTTCACCGTATTAAGACCATAAAGCTCATCAAGCTTAAAATAGTAATATTGACCTAACGTAGTCGTGTGGTTCATATATACACACACCGACGACTATATAATGCGAGTGTAACTATATATAAAGAAATTTTATTTTGTCAATTACAAGACCGATTGGGTACAACCGCTTAATGCACGCCGCGGTTTGATTTCTATAATTTAATAGTTGGTTGATTTTGGTTACATCAATAATACATATCTTCCAAATAATGTTTCGTGTAGTTGACGACAAAAAACTATTAACGTTTCGTCGCGTAACAATTCGTTAAGCATTACCTACCTACTATTACAGTAGAACTAATGTTGCAATATCAACTCTGAATTATAAATGTTGCAATATCAAATTTGACTTGCAAAAAATTAATATTTTCTAACTAGTCTCTCTATATACAGTGTGATTTTAGTAACAATAAAGATGTCAACAGTAGAAAACAGCCGTCATTTTGTATTTCTAAGTTAGCATAGACTTATTCGCGTCTTCTATCATTATCAATTAAAATCATTCTGAGAAGATTTGGGGTTTTACGATCTTAGTGTTTGGACTCTGGAAGGAAATTAAACGACTGAAAATTACATCTACTCACCTTGCTCTCTATTACATATCTATACATATAAGACGTATAGGTCTAATAGGCCAACTTTTACTAATAAGGTGAATAAGCTATACAGTAAAAATGAATTAACAGAAGAATCTCCTCGTAAGACAACGTCCAAACTCTTCTAAAAGTTGTACGCATCTTCCATAGAATAGATATTGATTCATCTGGCAAAATAATTTCATAATGTTAAGAAAATTAAAACATTCGTATAAATTTCATAAACTCTATATTCAAGAAATAGATCTCCAAGCTTAGAAAAAACATCAAAATAAATACTTTTTCGGTTTTACTATTGAATGGAAAAAAGTAAAGAACAAAAGAAGCGACCATTAAGGAGAAAAGCCTGAAGACAAGGGAAAGAGAGAGAGGGGCCATATTGTGCATGTTTATAAACCAAAGAGTGCCCTGCCCCTTCACATCACTTCTATTTCACTATTTATTTATTTTTTGCCTGCCATTGCACTTTTTTTTTTTTATATATATATCCATTTATCCTATGACTCTAAAATATCATATTAATTTAACTTATATACTCTTCATCCAAAACATCAATTTTCAAATGCATTGTAATTAAAAAAAGTTAACTCTATCCACTATTTTTACTAAAGAAATTACGGTGTCGAATTTTATTTTATTTTAAATATAGTGTTGTATTCAAACTTAAATTTGATAAATCCAAGTTAAATTAAACACATTTAGTTTAAAAGAAAAGCAACTCTACCGACCACTTCTGCCACATTTATGTTTAGCCAATATTAATTACTGCTTACAAATAATTCGATGTAAAAAATATATATATATATATATATGTATATATATTATTCGATTTTTCTACTTTACTTTTTTCTATTTTGGTAAATTGCTAATACTTTCTTACTATTTATATATATATATATAGATGTACATGGCAGATAATTGTTATATAGACCTAAATGAATTTAGTATACGGAATATTTCAATATCAAAGATAAGATTATCATCGAGCAAACAACCCCCAAATGAATACTACAAATACAAAAAGAAATCATATATACTTTACACATGAAAATGGATCACATATCTTAACGAGGGATCTAAGCCACTCAACTACCTCACTTCGACCCGAATACTTCTCAGATTACGTTCATTGCATGTGGTCCCAATTCACATGTCACTATGACACACATCCACCAAATATGACATTCTCAATTCACCTCTCTGTACATAAAAACCAATTATATACGTAAGATTGTTGAAGGGTTTTATTATCTTTTGTACCTAATAATGATTACATAAACATGTTAAATTATTGTGTTTATATATTAAAAATAAAGTTTTTTTTAACAAATTTGTATTTATCTTTAATATAAACACATTTGAACTAATAAATTCAAATACAAACACAAATAATATGTTGGAAACAATGGTCTAGAGATGGAAATGTGAATAATTTTGATTCTTCTTTGGGTTTTAGGTCAGCAAATGCTATTACACCTTTTTCCAACTGAATATCATTGTTGATTGGTATATCATGGTTTTTACGGTTTTTAACTATGATATTAGTCTTGTTTTAGAGTACTTTTGGTATTTTTCGAGTCTTTTCGAGTCATTGCAGGTCTAGGTACGTTTTGGACTAGTTTGGAGCATTTTGAAGTTTTTCTGGAGCAGCGGGCGTTCTGTAGCTGAGAAGAGCAATTCGGAGACCACAATGGTGTTGGTGTCGATCGACACCGGTCGCGACCACTTGTTGCACACGAGTTTTAAAGACTTTTGAAGAATTGCAGATTTGCCCAAAAGTCTTCCCTAATTGCAAGACAAATCATTTTCGTATTTTAGAGTATAATTAAGTTTTTTTAGATTCATTGTAGGGGGAATCATTCATTCTAGTTTTCAGAGAGCTTTGGGAGAGAGATCAAAACCCACTATAGAGAGAAGATTTTGAACTCCCTTTGTTTCTTTATTTATTTCTTAATGCAACTTATTTTATTCATGATTTGTGTTTCATTGATCATATCTGAGTAATCCACCTGTTAGATTTAGGGTTTTTCTAGGTTTAAGATGAATTGTTGAATTGGATAGATCTGTTTGGGTAATCATATAATTCTTCATCTAGGTTGAGATTAATGCTAGTTCTAGATTGATCACCTGAAATTTAGATCATAAGATAATTGGTAGACACGAAAGTGTAATTGATTTCCTTAATTAAACCTTGATGAGCAAAATACCTATTTGCAAAGACATTTGATTTAGGAATTTTGTGAACATATCAAACTTGAATTTAATGCATGTTTTGATTGTTGAATTCGCAAATAAATTTGGAATTCACTGTTTTAGACATAGATAATTTCTGCAACGAAAGTTGATTGATTTGAATTTTGTGATTTGAGTTCAAGAACTGTTCTTAATAAAACTCATAATTGTTTATCTTTTCAATAATTATGAATAACCGAAAAATTTCCGTAAGTTTAGCTTTTTCCTCATTGAATTTACAACTTTTACTTTTACTTTGTTAGTTTTACATTATATCTTTTGTCATTTAGCTATATTTCCAAACTGTTAATTTATTGCGTGAATTTTAGTCCTCGTAGATTCGACCCTTAAGTACTACATTGCTCTCTTAATTTGAGAGAGTAGTTTTAAAGATAATTTGAACATATTATAGATCAGATTCGAACCCAAATACTTAAATAATACAGCCAGTCTATAAAAGACGAGTGTCTCGAACGTAATGTTTTATTTAGGGTCAAAAGCTGTGGTGATGAAGGTGGTGTTTTGTGTTAGAGAGAAGAAGAGGAGAGAGGGTCTTCATATAAAAGGAAAAAAATGGATGGTTGTGACGAAGAGAGAGAGATACATAGAGGATCTGTAATTAACTGAAAAAAATTATTCGACTATTGTGGATTAAAAGCATGTCTTCCCGACACTGTGGATTACAACCAAATAGACCACTCGATCGAACCATATCTTTTTGGTCAATTCCACCATCCTTTGATTCCTTTTCTCATTTCTTCTTCACCTTCTTTGAATTACTTGAGTGCCTAACTCTTTCATGTCTATTATTTGGTCCATTTGGGTTAAACAAAACAAAAAAGTCGATTATATATATATATGACTTGTACTGGACTCATCATGTTAAATTACGATTGATTTGGACCGGTAGTATTTCGGATTAAGAGAAGATTTCATTTTGGCTAACTAAAAAATCCATCAATAAAATTAAAGATGGATTGTCTCAGCTTCCATGGAACTCATTAGTTTGACTTTGGGGCATGAATGTATGATTATAAAACCCTACGGATTTGAAACTAGGATTGTTTTATATTTCTTTTTAAAACTAGAAACATAAAACAGATTATATGAGTTTTGATATATAAACTGACGTTTATAAAATGTATGAAATGTTTATACGTTTGGTTCCATTGGAGGGACTTTGACGTGTGGCCCCTAAAGTTGGACACGTATCAGATATATAGTAGAAGATGAACCATGTTGATAATGGCAAATCATGATGATGATTGATGGGGCATGACCATGGGAAACAAATCTTTGCAAGAGAATCGATTAAAAATTGCCAATGTCGTTGCCACCACAAACCCAACTGCTCATCATTTCACGTTTTGCTGAATATTAGTTTTCTTATAGTAGTATATATGTGTCGAATTTAATTGGAACAAAAAACAAGTAAAATAATTTAATGATAATTAACAAAACAAAAAAGGCATCTTTGATGACGTCACCTGTATCTCTCAAGATTTTGGCGGGTCCCGTTTCTGCATTTTATCTCTCAAAGACTTGAAGTTTTGGAAAAATCAATATATTTATTTATTGAGGATGACAGACTTACGAAGTAAACTAGGAGAAAAATAAAATACATCAATTATCAATATAAGATACCACATACATTCGATGAAGTTAGATTACTAGAAGCTTTAAATGGTAAATTAAAGACTAAAAGTAGAAGAACATGGAGGTAAAAATGATTAATATGTATAAAAATAAAAATATTTAATCAACAAAATCGTCTAAAAATGATACAAAACTGGATTTGTCATCTTTTTATAAATTGGAACAGTAAAGATTAATTTTCAACTGGTGATCAACAATTGTGATTAAAATTTTCTCCACACAAAATATCAACCACCAAAAAAATATGTTCTAGGTCCAATCATCCATTTTGGTTTCATGTCTTGCATATACGATTGTTCACTGAATGTATACGGATATGTTGCTATTCATGTGTTACATTCAAGATTATGCGTTTGATTTTTGTAAAATATGATGTTCTATAATGTGTTAAGGAATATATTAAATGATGATGTGATATATTATAAAAAGTTTTTTTTTTAATAAAATCTACCAACTCTATACAAAGACTTAGATTTTTGTAAGTAATGATGTTTTTATATATATTGTTGGACATGAGTTTTGCCCCGTTACACTTCCGCTCGGTCTAAGAAGAAGAGTCATTTTATTTGGTCAACGAGGACCGGCAACGATCAACCCAACAAAAGACCAACCCAATAACAGTCGGTCCATCCATATAAGGAAGTTGCCGCTATCGAACGAGGGCAAAAGAAGGATTCTACATTGATCCCCAGAGAGGTCCGGACAACGTATCATATTAAGCTATAAAGACGAAGCATCTGATATCAGTAAAGAGCAAGAGAAAACTGGAGTTGGAATCAAAAATATTACCTAATTTTAACTAAAAGATTAAAGTTTGACACATCGACTAGTCTATTCATATTTTCTTATTTATATTTAACCGATCAGTGGATTTCAATCTTTGCTGTAATTTACTAATCCTTGATTAATTCAATAAAAAAATGTTTGTTTCTATTTTTTTATTTCTGTTATTTATTTTTTTCAAATTTGGTGTAAAAATTCAAGCGGTTGTGCTAGTATATAAAGCAAAGCCCACCTCTTATCTAAATCATCCAAAAGATTTGTTTTGATTATTTTATTTTATTTATAACCTTTGTCTTTTTTTCCTCCGCGCTGTCTTCTGAAATAAACAAAAATATTATTTTTTTTCTTCTATCAAACTCTTTGCTTTCTCCACAATTCAAAGCTATTTAGTTTTATTCATCTTTCCCTCTCTCTCTCTCTCTCTTTTGCAAGATTTGGTAGAAGAAAAAAAGAGTTATATAATCAGATCTTGTTTTAAGTGCAAACCCTTTATTTCTTCTCTTCCTCGCCTCAGCTTCAGCATGGTAAACTAAAATCTAAATCGCATCAAATCCCGGAGAAAGAAAGAAAAGAAAAAAAATTGATACTTTCTAGTGAAGATAAAAAAAAAAAGTCGAAGACTTTACATCTGGGTTCATCGATTTGAGATTAGATCTTCTTGAGATTATTCTTTTACATCTGCAATGGGTATGGCAGCGGAATCGCAGTTTCATGTGTTAGCTGTTGATGATAGTCTCTTCGATCGGAAACTTATAGAAAGATTGCTTCAAAAGTCTTCGTGTCAAGGTGATAATGAGTGTTTTAAGAAAAAGTCTTAATCTTTGTTTTGGTAAAATCGAAGAAAGATCTAAGCTTTGCTATGTTTTGGTATTTGTAGTGACTACTGTTGATTCAGGCTCAAAAGCTTTAGAGTTTCTGGGTTTAAGACAAGGTATTGAGAGTAACGACCCAAATGCGGTTTCCACGGCTCCTGTAAATCACCAGGTTCGAAAATTTTAACCACTTCAATGTTTAGTTTATCTTCGAATCTAAGTTACTATTTTCGTTTGACAAAATATGTAAAATTTGGTTCTGAGTGTTTCTTCTTCTGTTTGATTGTGACTTTCAACAGGAAGTTGAAGTGAATCTTATAATTACAGATTATTGTATGCCAGGCATGACTGGTTATGATTTACTCAAGAAAGTCAAGGTACTTGTTTTGTTTTTGAATGCTTCCTTATTTATTCGATTCGATCTCTCTGGATATTTGTTTTAGACAAAAAAACTGAGAAAGATTTTGTGTTGTCAATCAAGAAATTGACAATGTCAATAGGAGATCTCTTGTGATTTGTTTATTTCCTTCTCCTTTATGCTATTTGATGTGTACAGGAAATTAATATATATATAGATAAACGTGTTTTCAATTTTGCAGGAATCATCAGCTTTCAAGAACATACCAGTAGTTATAATGTCATCTGAGAACGTTCCTGCAAGAATCAGCAGGTAAAGGAACAATGAAAGTTTTAGTTCGAGTTTGATCCTCTTTAGATTGTTTCATCATAATTTTCCCGGGGAAGTAATGGCAAATTCTTAAGTAATTGTGTCATAACCTGAACAGATGTTTGGAAGAAGGAGCTGAAGAGTTTTTCTTGAAACCAGTAAGATTGGCTGATCTCAATAAGTTGAAACCTCATATGATGAAAACAAAGTTGAAGAACCAGAAGCTGGAGGAGATTAAGAAACCTTCAAAACAAGAAAATGGAACTGTGGCAGCAGCAGTTGAACCAGAGATCAAAGATTCAACTAAAATCGAAATCGAAATCTTGCCTCTGCAACAAGATCTGCTATTAGTACACCATGAGGAGCAAACATTGAGTACCAACAACAAGAGGAAGTCAATGGATGAGGGTATCTCAACAGATAGAGCACGTCCTAGATTTGACGGTATCACAACTGCTGTCTGATCTATCGCTATGATGCTTCTTTTTTGGGTTTCTGATTTTAGAGTTTTGTAGATTGTCGTAGGAATGTTTCTGCTGGTACAATACATGGTTTCATTAAGGAATGCAGAAAGGGGGGGTATGATGATGATGATGTATGGGGATAATGTTTATATGTACATCAGTAAATTTTGTTTCAATCCATTTTTTTACTTTTGCTTTTAAGAAACTCAACTTGACTATCTGAAAATGGTATGAAGGATCTGTAAATATGTCACTCTATTTGCCAGCTGTAGTTTCAATGATATTCACAATATTACTTTGTTATGTATAGATAGGTACCTGTCCTAGTGAACAAAAAGGTATAAATCTGGTAAATTCTGGTGCAGGTCACGGTTTGTTCCATGTTCTTGTTTCTTACCTAACCTGAAACAGAACATCAGGACAAGTTGCTCACAGTGTCCTCTCTATTATCACTTCACAGATCATTGATGGATCCACAATTTCACTGTCTGAAACATCTGAGAAAAAACAAAAAACAGTACTTTAAAAAAACTAAAGAGACTATCCGATGTTTAGAAAGATTGTCGTTAAGTGGCATTTGATTATCGTAAGTCTGGTACAGTGAACTTTGCTTTAGCCAAGAGTCGGAAAACTACTAACCTTCACCTTCATCATATTCTTCTACAGGTTCTTCTTTCACTTTGCTGAGGACAGCAAGAGATTCCACGGTCTTGGTTTTCTCTCTATGAACCTCTGCATTTCTTGCGGTTTCTTCTTGTTCTTTCTTCTCCACGTGGAACTTGTTAATCTTCTCTTCAAACTCTTCGATGCACGCTTTGAGTTCTGGTTTCGCAAACTTTTTTCCCTGTTCAAATTCACAACCAGCTGTCAAACTCACATATAGCACGAAGAGAATGGCACGGGTGACGAAAACATGTTTTTTCTAACAAATTCACAACTTGAATTTAAGTTTTGGATTTCTTCCGATTCCAAGTTAAAACTACCCTTTTCCTCCGCCGTCTTCTGCATCTTTGATGATACGTCTTGGTACAACGGTAAGATCTAAGATCTATCTCTATCTCTGGAGATTTATATGATTAAAAGCTAGAGTCGATCTGATGATGGTCTCGATGGTAAGGCTGTTCAGAATAATATTATAATGGCGCTTAAGGACAAGGGTTATCATGGCAGTATCTCATCAATCTCCGCTTTTGGTGATATACATCATATTAGCGATGACTTTGCTGGATTTGATACCAATAACTACCCCAATAGTAAATTCCCTAACCTATCTCTAATTACACTCTTTTCTTTTTCTTTCACTCATATGCCTGTATCATGATCTACGTTGGTATATGTCTTTCAGGAGATGAGAGACGAACGATGATGTTGGTGGAATTTCTCCACTGTGCAATTGGCAGGAATCAGGCACCATTGAATTTAATGCTAATCCTGGGAGACATCTCAGGAGACATGTGGTTCATCAGTGCTATTCGGGCACTGAAAATGAATGGAAATTGCAATGTTCTCTTCTCACAGCCTCAAAACGCATCAGGGGTGCCAGTTTCTGGTGTAAGTACAGAATGGCTTTGGAAAAGCCTAGCTACTGGAGAAGACCCTATCCACAAAAGCCCTGATGTGTCTTGATTACTAACTGAAGGGGTCGAAGCCAAGAAAAGAGTTTAGAAGGTGAGTGTTGTTTCTTATTCTCTTTGTTCTTTACGGGTGGGTGATTAGATAGAAAAGGGAATTAAGCTTAGGTTATTTTTTAGTCAGGTTTAATCCTATTGAGCGGAATAGGTTGAGTAAGGACCAAAATAATATAGATCCTTGTAAAAGATCGTTTTACCAATAAGAACTAATATACAAGCGTTGGATTTGGCGCTTTCCAAATCAGAGATCTGTGTATGTGCCCCTCTATACCTTAACATTGTGTGCCGACACACTTATGTTGAGCTCGTCGGAATCATATCTCAATTAACGTAGCAGCTTGTCACTGCATAAGCAAAGAAACATAAACATGATCAGTTTGCAATCCATTTCTATCAAACACCAGCTTTGTAACTTTTTTAAAACTTTTTCTCCCGGCAAAGAACCTTGGTTTGGCGCTTAAACCTGTAGTTTATATGATCAAAGGAAATGAGTGTTTTAACATAAAGTTGTACACTTCCGTTGCATTCTACCAAATCAATTTGTAAAATGTGAGTTAGTTATCAGTATGAAAGCCTGTTATAACCAGATCTAAAAATGAGAGGTTGGTCTTACAGAAAGTAAATTCTTAAATGTTACATATGCCTTCAACGAATTGATACATATATATAATTATAAAGAATTATTACCATCGATGATCCTGAAGAGTTGCTTGATTAGTTTCATATCTTCATAGCCATTTTCTATTTTATTTCGTGCAGTCTCATTAATCTTAAGTGAAATATGTATGAGTCTTGTTTCAATAGAAACGAAGATCTAGAATGTTGAATGATGTATACTCAAATTTAGAATTAGAAACGAACATGGCAATATGTTTTATCGGTAAGTCATCTAATTTTTGAAATGTTTGCGATTTATTTTATCCGTCTAGATATTTTTTTGTATCAGCGTCGGTAACAATTTTCTTGTCTTCAGCAATTCTAGGTACTTGCATGAAGTTGATTTTTAAATTTTTAAGTAGAATAATAATAATACTAAAAAAAAGATTAAAAGAAAGAAGAGCCAAATCACAGTCAAAGGACAATAGCATTTAAGATTGAAAAAATAAATTTGAAAACTAGAGCAAAATATAAGTAATATAGAAAAGTTATTGCTAGCTCAATCCTGAATTAAACAAGAATAAAAAAATAAGTATATTTATCTGCAATGCTTCCATCACTTATACAGTGAGTAAACTTGGGAAATAAGCGATAAAACCCCCCTATGCTTAGATCTGAAAGCTAAAACATAAGAATTTTGTTCCGGATCATGTTCCAGTAAGGTTTGGCCAGGTATCTTCCACCTATGAAGCACAATCGTATTTTTCTGATATGTTGTGATTGTTTGTGTTGGCAAAATGGGTTGGCGGCCAAACCACAGGGAAGTTATATTCAAATCTATCGAATACGTCTTCTCCCATTTTTTGCCTGAATTTAATGACCATATCTCTTGTTTCATGTCCTTCCCCTCTGATATACACAAACGGTCATTCATGTTGCTTATAGCAACAAGACCAACAGTGGTAAATGGTGTTTTCAGACTCACATCAAAAGTTTCACTGTAAAGATCAAAAGACACTATATGCCTTTTTGAATTGTATACTTTGCTTAACCAATGAAGTGATCCATCTACGTATGTTGGATTATCGCAATAACTGACTTCATAGGGACATCCAGTAACGTTCCTCCAAGTGTTTGTGTTAAAAGAGAAAACCTCGCATGTAGTTATGTTGTCTAAACCCAACGCTTTCGAATTATATAACCATACCAACTTATATACTCCATTGATATTGTCTCTACCCAGTCCGAGCAAGGGAAAGATTTACGCCTACATTCTGCTATACAAACAAAGCAAGAGTCTTCATTTAAAAAAAAGAGAAATTTGGTTTGAATGATAATTACCTAAACCAATTCTTGATGTAAAAAAAAAAAAAGTACCTAAATCAATTCAAAACCAACAAAAACTAAAAGTTGAAAAAGAAAATAATTTATACAAGAAAAAACTAAAAAACAAAATCTTAACATGGATCAGTTGGATGTTCGATTAAAACACACTGAGTTCCATGAACATATATATATATATATATATAGTATTCTTAAATCGATTAAGTGAACTTACCACGTCGATTGTCCATATCTTGAAGAAGATTTTGAAACCTTGACACGGGAAGACTCCGATACCATTTTATCGAAGGATTGATCACATAAACACATCCCATGAAACAGTAAATGCATATTAGACCATCGCAACTCTTAGTGGCAGCAATTAACAATTTGTCGCAGAAAGGGTAATAAGAGCGACTATCGAAGAAACCCGTTGACCTCAACGTCAAAGTGTTTACACAAATTTCAGTGCGTGGGTTCAAATAGTCACGTATACTCCGGACAAAGAGGATATTCGGATCATGAGATCGCTGACTAATCATATGACTCTCCTTAAAATATTGAGACATAGTCGTTAATTTCCATTCTTTTGATACACATTTTAACTTGATGAGAGATTTAACCGGAAGCTTTTCTAGAACCTTTTCCACAAGATGGTGAGGTAACATTATAGTTGGACTTTTTACCCTCTTTACTTCTCTCTTCCACGCCCCAAGTTTTAGGTTTAGGGTTTCCTCTCTCTTGATCGTCCATTGGTATCGTTTATTTGTTTTGTTATGCGCCTAATGAAATTGATGTATGAGTTTTTTGGTTTAAGTCAAGCTTATGCTTGAGTTTATATATACAACATACATTATTTTAGAAATAAATTTAGGAGTGTTTATCTTCTATGCATATCTTTATATATACTATTAAATGAGAAAGATTATATAATTTTCCAATCAACTAATACCATGTTATTTCTTAACTACTTTAGAAAAAAAAATCTAAATTTCAATTCTTAAATGGAAAACTAAATAAAACAGAATAATTTTATATTACCTAACGTTTTATGGGATATAAATTGTGTATAAGCTTTCTTGTGTTCCTTCTAGTTTTGAAAGGAAAAAAAACATAAATTTATATTCCTTATATATATATATGTATGTATATATACATACATACTTTGCACAAAAAGAAATTATATATATACATACTTAGTTTCTTAGTTAAAACTAACAATTAGTGACAAGTTTTGAAGAAAGAACAAAGAAATTGTGATTTTAAATCATTACACTAATTTAATCTAATAAATAAAATTTCTATATTAAATTCATAAGTTAGAAATTTAAAGTTAAGGTAAAAATCTAGTTCTAAGAATTATTTAATTTATTTCATTTGACAAACACACAAATTATAATTAAGGGATCTTCCTCATTGGTTGCCCAATTCGTAGAAACCACTCTCTCTTTCATTTAAATCGTTTGATTAATCTTTTATTTTATTTTTTTAAAGAAGCCAATGATTATGGATAATGTTTGGTTGAATATCGTCTGTAATACTTAGGCGAATCATTTAACGTTGTGTATGTAATATCTATCTCATTTCTTGGGCTCTTGAGCTGATTCTAATGGAGCCGATTAGTTTCATGGATAAAACCACCTGATCTACTTGACCCTTTGACATTGTCCACGCTACCCGTTATAAAAAGTAAACTAAATGCTTTTCGTAGTAAAAAAAAATCTTTTTTTCTTAAATATATATAAAATCTAGAGACAATGATTAAAATATTTAAGATACGAAATCGTTCTAAATTTAAAATATAAATTAAAAATGCTAAACTATAAATCCTAGAAACTAAAATACTAAACCTTAACTTTAAAAACTTATATTAGTAACCATCAATTCTAATAAATGACCTATTTTTAATATGATATTTTTCCTAAATATTCCCAAAATCTTTGTGCAATTATATATCTTGCATTTTCATAATGATAAGTACATAGAGCTTTGACCAAAAAAAAAAAAAAAAAAAAAAAAAGATGGTACATATAGCTTTCAAATTTTAGCTTACATTTTTGTTTTGGTAAATAAGATTACAAAATTTAATTTGAAAGTATAATTTTAATTTTGCAGTTTTCTTTTATTTCGGTTTGACAATTGATGTCGTATTATGTCTATAATGTGTCGTATTGTAGTGTTATATCGAAAAGCTTATATAATTCATTCTAAAGTCTCTTATTGCACAAGAACATATGTAATGATTATTAAAGCTCTGATTGGTAACATTGCATAATCGTATTTGAAAACTCTACTGATTGGTATCATATTACGTATTACTAATCAGAACTTTAGTGTAATAAATTTGAAATGGAATCAGAGGCATTTCATATGAAAAATGAAACAGAAATTTGGGATGAAAAATACCTAGTGCTAGAAGCCTAGAACTAGTGACATATGTGCTAACTAGACTAGACTTGCTCGGCCCAGTAAAAACAAAAAGTGAACTAAGCCAATGAATGGCTTAATTAAGATTCCCTTTCGTTTAACCGAGTAAAAAAAAAAAAAACATCTAATATCACTTTCACTTCGGAAGCCCAATTGAAAGCCTAACGGTGATCGGAGCCTAAACAAATCGTTTACTTTCACTTCGTAATGTTTGTTACTTTCTAATTTCTATTACAATGATCCCTTTTTAACCCTGAAAAAAAATCTAATTTTTTCAAATGAAAGATACTTATAAAAACCAAAAAAATTAACAAATTCATAAAAGAAGGAACAAAAAAACGTGTTAGAAGACAAAAAGGAAGTATCTCTGCCTCATTCGTGAGCTCAAGGTGTTAATTAAAGCAAGATTTCTATATCTTAAAATGATCAAAGGAAACAAATGTAAGCAGAGAAGAAGATGAGCTTGGCGTCTATCATCACCATTCCTTGAGGAAGAAACAAAATTGTCAAAAGATTATAATTCTGAACTAAAATATTAAAGGCCCAAACAGGCCCAGTTTCTGGTACCGAGTTTTCACACTTGCAAGTCATATATCTTACACGTAAATTCATACAAAACAACATCGCAAATTGTAAGAGAGAAGAATTTGTGATTTTTCCTTCGCTTCCTTCCTTATCTATGAAGATCGCTCCAGATGGAAAGTAAATTTCGAATCAGTTTTAAGAAAAAGTAGGAAACGCCACATCTTTACAAGTCGGAGGTTAATAAATGTGTGTAGAAGATAATTTAACACGCCTTTCTTAGTGGAGAAATACCCAGCATATTGTCAAAAAAACTTTTCCGAAACCCTTAAACCCTTAAATACCCATCTAGGCATCCTCTGAACAAGCCCTTGTCCGAAATGATTATTAAACGCAATCGTCAGTACTCGTATCAGCCGCGTAGTTTGAGGAGAAGACGATCCAGAGTGGCTTTTCTTGACTTGTTGGGTTTTATTGGATTCTTGTTGGTGAGGGAGAGTGAGAATTAGGGATTTAGTGGCTTCGAAAAGTGTGAAGAAGAGGCAGAATAGGAAAATAATGTTCGAGAACTTAGGAAGAAGCATCTTTCATGGCAGATTTTGACTTGGTCTGGGAGAGAGCTTTCAAGAAGAAGAAAAAGAATCTGCTCTCTCTCTCTCTCCCCCTCTACCCTCAACTTTTAAGAGATCCATCTAATATAATAATTAGGTACTAATCCGTGTTCAATACGGATGTTAAAAATATATATTTTTGGTATGAATTATATGGATTAATAGTGAGAGTAGTGCGGGGTTGTTTTGTTGGATATCAGATTAGTACAAATTAATATAGTTTCTTTTTCTTGAAGTAATTATTTAAAGTGTAATTTGGAATAATTTTATAATTAATGTGTATGGTGTGTATTTGTGTAAAAGTGGTTTCAAGTTTCCTCGATCGTGTTATCAAGTTTGATTCCGGTTTCCAAGCTCAATCTTTCCCGATGATATTAAAGGTATATCTTCTAAATTTTTCAAAACGGCCGGTAAAAAAAAAAAAAAAAATTTTAAACTTTCTAATCTTGTGGTTAATGATGTTCAAATCCTGCTTTGATTCGATTTCGGTTCAAATTGGTTAGTTTTTTTGGATTTTTGGTTTATGAATTAAGGTATCCAATCTATAATGATGGTTTCGTACGTTTTCTGTTTAAATTCGGATATTAATCAGATATATCCTTAATTTTTTTAAAAAAATTTGGTTTTAGATTGGTTTGGTATATCCGAGTCAAACAGCCCTACTCATGATTATAAGTGTAAAAATAACCAATTTGTTCTAAGTTTTTTTTTGTGAAATGGTTGAACAATAAAATTTTAATCGTAATAAAAATTATTTAATAATCTTGGTCTTAATTATTTAACTGACGTATCTTATTAAATTAACAATTTTAAATTTGATAAGTTATAAAAAGTTAAAATAAATATTTTTATAATTATTTATTTAAATAGTTGTAAATTTAATTTTAATGGCAATTCTCACAAATATCACAAAATTTCTAAAATTAACACACATGCTCTAATTTACAACTAAAAACACTAAATTTATTAATTAATTTTTTTAATAAAACTAATTGCTATTTTCACCTCTCTTTCTCTCTGCGACTAGTAGTTTATTCGATCTCGGTTCTAAAGCTCAAGGTAAGCTAGTCTCTTCACTGTGGTAGTTCATGTTTGAGGAATTGGCCTTACTCGTTTGTCTTGTTCACTGGTTTCTCGGATTCGCTTAAGGAGTTATTGGGGATAGTCTCGTTTTCGCTCATTTGATTGTTCTTATAAATATTTTTACTTTAATAATCCTGGATATATATATATGCTCACTATTGTTCTATCCGAAAGCTTAGAGACCATTCTCAAAGTTCTTTTATCTGAGTTATAAGTTGTGGAATCAAATTGATGCTCCTAAATGTCTTGGTTATGTTCATTTAATCTTCATAGATCGTTCATAATCACACGTTTTACTTGATTTGATGTCATTCTTTTGACTTGTTCATTTATGTTCATGTAGACCTTGAACCTTAATTTTGAACTAGATTTACATATGTAGGTTTGTCCAAGGTATGCAATTGCTCACAATGATAATTTTAAGGGTTTTTGTTTTGTCCGATTGAAACCTAGGCATGTTACTTTCAAAAGTTTCAGATTTTCAGTAGATTGACTGATTTCTTATATTTCTCTACTTTTGTTCTTCTAGAGTAATAATTGAAGTTGTTCTTAGGGTCATTCCATGATAATTTAGAGAAATTTAAGATGAATGGTTGTATCATTTTTATTGGCTTAATTGGTGGAGTTACATGCTTGATTTGAAAAATCAAGAACTCCATACAACTTTATATCTATCTTTATAATTCTACCGTTTATATTTTGCAAAATTTTAATAGAATATAATAGATTAGAATTTTAAAATATCAATTCTTCTAAATTCTCTGTTTTGTTCCCACTACGTTAAAAACAAACCAAGGTGTATCTATCAGTTCAAAGGTCGCCTCGTCTACTTAAGTTCGTCGTCCCCAAACGCTACGATCTCCGCCTCAATCCCGATCTCATCGCCTGCGCCTTTGCCGGAACAGTAGCCATCGACCTTGACATAGTCGCCGATACTCATTGCTAACAGTGTCCTCTCTATTCTCACTTCACAGATCAAGAATCTTACTGAGAATTGTCACTTTTAAGAAAAATCTGTACTTGTTACTAAATGTTACATAGTAATGATGCTTTTACTGCTTATGTTGGTTTTGAAGTCTATTATAAGCTCTAATACATTAACCCTAAACAAGTAACATAACAAATCCAACAATGATGAATTTATTGCTTTATGTGTTTCAAACACCAAATTATGTCTTTATGATTTGTTACATAGATTCTTACTTCAAGAACCTACAAAAGCTGAGACAAGAATAACAGTGTTTTCTCAAACCAAAGCTAGAGAGGACAGGTTTTAAAGGCAATGTCTAGATCAGAGATCAAATCATCAGCATCTTCAATGCCTGCAGAGATACGGACAAGATCTTCCGTCAAGCCTCTAGCCTCACGCACTTCTGAAGGTATGCTTGCATGCGACATGAAGCATGGCATGCTTATAAGTGACTTAACACTCCCTGTTGCCAAAGATAAAAAATGGAAGAGATCAAAATCCAAAACTTCCCAATGTTTAATAGAGCTTCTTCAGATGAAACAAAAGATAAGTACTTCCAACTCTCACCAAAACTGACAGCTATGCTGAAGTATTTGGTGGTTTCTACAAGATGCTTAGATAGCGCAACCGATCCTGTTATAAAGCTAAAAACTGATCCTGCACCTTTTGCCTGCATATTTGAAAAGAGTTAATCTTGTGTTGAGATCTTAAACTCTCTCTTCTTTTTTCCCTATATCAGTTAATGCATTTTAGTACCTGAGAGAAGTGGAGATGGTGTCCAGGATGATCTGGTAGACCAGCATAGTACACTTTCTTTACTCTTGGATGAGAAGACAAGAACATTGCGATTTTCCGTGCGTTTTCCTGAAAATTTAGGTTATAAACAGCATTTCAAGGTAAACTACAAGTATCCTAGATGCAATCAGAGTGGTTAAAGTCAAGACCTGTTGCTTTTCTATACGCAAAGCCATTGTCTTGATTCCTCGTAGGCAAAGCCAACAATCAAACGGAGCTAATCCAGAACCTTCTGAGTTTTGGAGGAAATACAACTCCTTTGCCAATCTGGAAATTTGTACACCATTATATATAAGAAAAGCAGACATTTCAAAGAAATGTCTCAGATACTTGAAAGCAGAAAATAGAAAAGAGTAGAGGCAACATACTTTTCGCCTTTTACAGCGAGCACACCCGCCATCACATCACTGTGTCCGGCTATAAACTTAGTAGCCGAGTGCATCACGATGTCTAGAAAGCCAGACATGTTGACATATGAGTATTAAGAAGTAAATCTGAGGATTAAAACAAAACTTTTAGCCAATAGAAAGCGAGTCTAGGTTGTTTTACACACCAGCTCCTAGTTCTAATGGCCGAGAGAGCACCGGTGACATAATACTGTTGTCCACCAACACAAGCGCACCTTGAGCATGAGCCATCTCAGCTATTTTCTACAAACACAGCAAACCATAGAACCAATTTAATATTACAGCAAACTAAGTCGATTTCCGCCATGTGGTTTCTGGCTCCAAACTTAGTAGAAACAGAGAATTTACTCGTATATCAGAAATTTGTTGTCTGGGGTTTGTTGGAGACTCAAGCCACACAAGCTTTGTCCGGGGACCAATTGCAGCAGCTACCTCGTCTAATTTAGTTGTGTTTACTCGTCTACAAGATATCAAATGGAATCATAAAGTTATCTTAGTTTTTAAGAATAAGTAATTATAAAATTTCGAATCATAGGTCACAATACTAACTTTACCACAACGCCAGATCTTGGTACTACTTGGGATAGTAATCTGTCTGACCCACCGTATACATCATCTCCAGCAACAATTTCTTCGCCTACGGAAACAAATCAAATATAATATAATGAGACCAAGCCTATGCTACCAATCTAAAGGAAAGACATCAGAATTCAGGAGAAGTCAATATTGGAAATTACCATTTTTGATAAGGTGCGTAACAGCACTAAGAGCAGCCATTCCACTAGTAAAGCAAAATGCTCTATCTGCCTTGTCAAGCTTCGTAAGGAGACTAACAAAAGAAGAAAACTTTTATAAGAAATGAAGCAAAACACATACAAATATAGCTAAATCACCTAGGAATCGAGAAGATGCTAAGAAACAATTACCTTTCCAATGCATCCCGTGTAGGATTTCCACTTCTTGTATAATCATATGGTCCATTTTCAATAGCAGAAGGCTAAAAATAAGCAAAAAAATAGCATCAAGTGACAAAATCTTCACATAATAAACGGATTTAAGTCTCAGTACCTGCTTAAAGGTAGCTGTTTGGTACAGTGGAGTGCTCATTGCATCAAAGGGATCAAATTTATTATCCAAGTTAACCAATAATGTAGAGACGCTAGCTTCTTCTTTGATATTCATAGCTGCAAAAACATGGAAACACCCATCAATAAACAAAAAAAAGCAAACTTTATGATTATCATCAATACGATCCAATCAAATAAAAAAGGTAATATAAGCTTTACGAACCATTTAAGCTATCTGCAGTATTGTTAACCGTAGAATGAGTGTGTCCATCGACACTCTTCTCCATTACGCAATTAAGCTTGAAAAGGTTACGATTTGAGATCTGCTTCTTCTCCCAAGTTGGAACCTTGGAAATGGAAACACTGGTCGGAGAGTTCTTATTGAGCAAACCCTTCAGAGAAACAACACCCAGAGACGAAGAGGATCAAATATCACTGAAATTGGTAGAGAGACCAAAAGCAATAGAAGAAATTGGGGAGAAAAGGGATTAAATTTATTTAAGAGGTCAATAAAATAATATTAAAATAAAGGGGCTTACTCGGTCGGGGAGATCAGCGAAGGAAGGTACGAAGGAGGAGCGAAGTGATAGAGAAGAAGATGCCATTCTTTTGTAGATGAGAGAGATTAGATACTTCTTCTCCGGCGTCGATTCCTCGTCTGAGATATTAGCCGACGAGATAATGGCGGCGACGGAGACAATTCTCGTGCTCAAGTGAAGAGTGTGGAGACGAGAACGAAGAGAAACTGAAGGTATCGGCTTTAACTTTTAAGTCTCGGTTTGGTTTGTTTCGGTTTATTTAGATAAGAAAAGTTCAAAACCGAAATTTCTTTGGTCTAATTGTCAATTTTAGCTAATTAAACTAACTGAAAAATACAAAATTATGTGTTTTGGTTTTTTTTTTGTAAAAATTTGAAGAGTGAAAACACGTGGGAAAAGTAGGTAAACACCTACTCCATGTACTCCCCCACAAGGCCATAGCACACTAATATATTCGTCGGTGCCAAGAAAAAAGTACTAACAAAAAGAAGCGCTTGCTCTTGTTGTGTCCTAGAGATTTGGCTAGCATTAGACAAATAAATATGGTCGAGTCTTCAATATCTAAGCATCAAAGAGAGAAGCCAACAAGTAGTTACCAAAACATACGTAGTTTATAAGATAGCTCTCGAGATGTTGAGCTCTCTGCAACTACACAATGTTTCTTTAACTTCTACTTCCAGACCTCAGGTTTCTCCTGATGCTGCTTGATGATTCTGTACTCTTGCTTTCTGATTCGTCTTCTTCCCCTGAAAACCTTATAACTTTACTCAACTGTTTCTAAAATGGATTCCAGGAGCTAAAGTTGTGTGAGATTGTTAAAGATACATATGGAAGTTTTCACATACCGCCACTCGTCTTTTGGTTTAAGGAACGAGGATTAGTGGTACCACATTGCTCAGAATCTGGCTCTTCCTCCGAGTCAGATGGCTCTTCCTCCGAGTCAGATGGCTCTTCCTCTGAGCCAGATTGCTCTACCTCCGACTCAGTTGCAATCAAATTATCGCCTGATTCTTCCATTGATGGATCCACAATTTCACTGTCTGATACAACTGAGAAAAAACACAAAACAGTACTTTAAAAAAACTAAAGAGACTATCCGATGTTTAGAAAGATTGTCGTTAACTGGCATTTGATTATCGTAAGTCTGGTACAGTGAACTTTGCTTTAGCCAAGAGTCGGAAAACTACTAACCTTCACCTTCATCATATTCTTCTACAGGTTCTTCTTTCACTTTGCTGAGGACAGCAAGAGATTCCACGGTCTTGGTTTTCTCTCTATGAACCTCTGCATTTCTTGCGGTTTCTTCTTGTTCTTTCTTCTCCACGTGGAACTTGTTAATCTTCTCTTCAAACTCTTCGATGCACGCTTTGAGTTCTGGTTTCGCAAACTTTTTTCCCTGTTCAAATTCACAACCAGCTGTCAAACTCACATATAGCACGAAAAGAATGGCACGGGTGACGAAAACTAGAGAAACCGGACCTTATTGATTATGCTTCTAAAGTTCTCTGTAACCAAATCCTCTGCCAAAGCATGCTCGTAAGACTTGAATGACTCTATAAGCTTTTTGATTCCTTTTTCTGTGAATGTCAGCAGCGAAAGAGAATACGAAATGTATTCCCACTGTTTTCCATCTGCAAGTTTAGGTATAGACGTCAAAGGGATATTGTTTCTATTAAACCCAAAACAGTTGTAAGGATGTAGCATCAATACAAGCATACCTGTGACTCCACTAAACCTATTGCAAAGCTTCTCAACCAGAGCCTCCATCTGTTTGTCCTGGAGATTGTTGAAGATACAGATGAGTGATCAGATAAGAACAAATACAGGTCATACTAAATTCAATATTGAAAAGCTATATATACCTTTTTGATAGAGCCGATCAAAAATTGCATGACATTACAGAATGACACCCTCTCTAAATTCCGGTTGGATAACTGCCCAAGTATATCAGGAAGCAGATTGTATACGGGATTCGATCCTGGATTTGTTTGGAAGAAAAGAGGCTCAAGTGTTAAATTTGATTCAAAGGTGGAAGTTGCTATGTCATGTAAAGTAGATATTGCAACTGACCTTTCTTAGACAGTTCATGGAAAAACAGTTTTGCGAGACTAGAGATCCTCTCCACATCATCTTCTATACATATAGCCATTTCATTAATATGCCCTTTCACCTGAAATTAGGATTCACAAAATGAAACGTCAAACTATAATTGCAGATATTTAAAGAGAGGAAGGTGAGAAAAGTAAGGAGCCTTACCTTCATCATATCATTCAATATAAGATGTGAAAGGACCAGGACAGCATTTTTCCTGACAGAAACTGAAGCATCCCGTAATCTGGCATACATATTTTCTGTCCAAGGTTCTAAAAGATTTGGAAAACGAACGGCCAAGTCTCCAAGGGAAAGGGTGCAATTTGACCGGACAACTTCAGACGGTGCATTTTCAACAACTGTGAAGAGAAGCTGAAGATTGGATTCGCTGGCATACGTTGAGTTTAATGCATCAATTTGACTATAAATTCAGTTTTGTAAAGGATAAAGAGAATATATGACAAAGATTTTATCTCACCAGAAACTTGCATCAATAATCATAAACCTGCATAATGCAAGCATTGCGGAAGCTTGTAGTTCAGGATGCTGTAAGAATGGAAAGGCAAAATTTTATTTGTCATGTATATCACAAAATAAATGTGAGACCAAAAGAAGGACATAAAACACAAGCATATAACTTCATCACACGCCATGAAACAGAATAAATGAATGAAAAACTAACTACCTTTTGCAGCAGAGAAAAATTTCTGCAAAGCTTTGAGAGAAAAGTTGCACACTCCCCAATCAGATTCTTCTCGCCAGAACCACCAGAAACAATTTCTCTCTCTGCTCTTTCAGCGAGTGTATCAAGCAGTGCATCATCAGAGGCAGCAAGTCCTAGCTCAGCATTTATGCTATTGTTCTATAAAACAAACAAAACATCGCATGAGATTGCACTGGTAAGCAAAAATAACCCATTGGGGTTGCAACATTTGTGCCACCAGCTGCGCTTTACGAAAATCGGTCTTTACCTCTTGCGTGGCCCCAAGGTCTTCGTCTGTATTCTGACTTTCAGCAGCCACTTTGTCCTTTTTGGTCTTCTGTCTTCGGATCTTCTGGATACAGGATTCTATATACACCAACTGGTTCATGGCAATGTGACTGATAGCAAACAAGAATCTACTGAGTTTTGCTACTTCAATTGGAGTCAGAATATCAACTTTATTATTGTCCGTATCAGTCTGTGCTTCATCTTGTCCAACTACATCAAACACAGTGCTCAGGGACTTTTTAATAATAATAGAAGCCAAGGTTTCTGGAGTTGGGTGGATCATGTATATGGCACTTATGGCTTTATCAGCAGTAGCATAATATATGTTTTCTGGAAGCCAGTTCCCAGTGATCAAGCTTTCAAAAATACCAAACAATCGGCTGCCACTGCTGAGCAATAGCTTTATCCTATCTTCCTCGGAAAGCCGCTGAATAGCAGTGCATGCAGTTCTGGCAAGTAGAGGTTCCACTTTTGCCCAACGGCCAAACCCAATATCAATAATATCCTGTATGTGTGATCCAAAAATCCTAGGAGACGACTTTGCAGCCATGCAAAGGATAGATAGAGCCCCACGACTTTGCTCTGCAGTTGTCCCATTGATGTTAAAGCAAAAGAAGTCCCATAGCGCCGATGTCTGCAAAGAAAAAAATGATAGAAGCACTAATTAGCCTCTAGCAGGTGAATCAATAACAACGCTCATTATTTGTTCTTCTTGACCGTGCATAAGCAGACGACACATATCAAGTGACCATAATTCATAGCATACTCATACGCTGGAGTCACAGAAGGAACCTACCGTGCTGCTAGATATTTCACCTTTTGACACTAAAGCATTAACAATAAACTCTAGTGCTGCCTGATCTCCTATATTCGACTCTATGGCAAGGTTCAACAGCTGTTTCGCCGTGTCAACTGGATTTTTCCTTATGTAGATTGAGATGAAGGCATTCTCTACTGCCTCATAGATAGACTTATCCTGAGAAAAGGCCTGCAGAGACAACAAAAAAAACAAGGTTTTTAGCACAACGTATTAAGGGGATGTTAACTTAAAAATGTCAGAACTCAGAAGAAATGGATTCTTATGAGTTATGACACATGATGAGCGACCATACCAGAGGCAGAATTTTACGGAGACAAGCTTCTGCACCATCAATTTGGAACTGCTTACACCTCATCAACAAGAGAATAGCATTCTCAACATCAGTAGCAGAAGATGAAGCCATTAATTGAACAAGGATCGGCATACTAGCTGACATGCACTTCGAGAACCTCAATCCAGCCTCAAGGGAAGCAATCAAGGCCTTGGTTTGCTCAAGGTTACCAATATCTGGAACAGAAACATCCTTCTCACTGATTTCTTCTCCATTATCTGGCTGACAGCTATCAGATAGACTATCTTGATGCATCTTATTTGTAGCTTCAAGATGCAAGTCATCGATTTCACCATCTCCACTACAGGAGTCACCATCTGAAGTTGACTCTTTTGATGCATCCTCAGTAGGGAGGCTTGGTTCAAGTTCGTTCAGTTTTCTTTTATACTGCTCCAGGGTTGCTTCAAATGAAGCTATCCGAAGCTGTGGACCAAAGGGGTTATGTTGCAACATCGTGATCAGTAAATTCAATGCTGATTTTCTAACAATTGCACTCTTATCTTCCAGTCTTCCAGCAGATATTGATGCAACCTCGTTCCATAGGCCAATTGAAACAGAATGCTCTTCACACAGTTCAGCCCACACCTGAAGAACTCGGCTCCTTGTATAGGCTGAAACATCTCTACATCGTTCGAGCAAAATTTCCAACATAGCTTGCTTAGTTCGCAGGCGAAGGGACTTGGAACTCATATCTCCCTCGACATCATTAAATGCCTTTACAACTAATTTTCCAAGAACACCAACTAGTGCGTTTCTTATCTTGTATGATTCACCACCAAAATGAGGGACCAAAACTCCAACATTTGTCGACATTAGTTTAGGCAAACGATCAGCAAGTTCGACCAAGAAACGTCCCACATTATCAGCCCCAACTGTATCTTTAACGTAGGATTTTGGGTCAGTCCTCCCAATATCTCTAATGATTGTCACAGCCAACGTACCATCTGAATACTTACTTTCAGCTCTAGCAACTGCATCAGCAACGTGTACAACAGCAAAATCATATTTGTGTATCAAGTGCATGATTGAGGCACATGACTGCACAATGTAATGGTATTTTGTGGCAGATGCTCCAATGATGCGGCACAGTGCATCTTTTGCATCAGCATCTTTTAAGATTGTGGCATTCTCAAAAAGAGTGAACGAGTTTCTACAAGGAAATAATATGAAAAAGTTGTGAGAATCTACCTCTAACATGGAATATGCAAGATAAACCAGATTCATTAGGTCACAAAAATTACTTGACAATGAAAGAGAGGTAGTTTTCGTCTAGGTCTGATGATCCAAAAAGCAAGGATAGGTTGATCTCAAGAGAATTTGCAATCAAATTGAGCATCCTACCCCTCTGAGGTTCCCAGTTCCATGACTGAACAATTTGCTTTTTCCTCCCTCGTGTTGCGACCTGTTCATCCACAACATCACTATCATACAGGCAACAATAAAGAGATGAATTTTATACTGTGTGATATCACATTATCAGCTGGAAAAAGAGAAAAATACCTTTGTGCTGTCGATTGAGCTGATGTGTGATTCTTCAGTCATAATAATAGTGAGGAGAAAGAAAGTATATATTTTCAAGGCATTGCGATGTGATGTGATCCTATCAATGATTGGAACTTCATCCTCCTGATCTTGGACCGAACGGGAGATTGAATCGACATTGGGAAGAAGAACACTTAGATTGGACCGGAGGCTTTCTACAAGATTACATTTGCAAGATGGAGGAAGACTAAAGAAGCTCCTGACTAAAGAGTAGACACGATCAAAAACATCTTGATCTTCAATACAGAAGAGTTCCCTATCAGATAGGTCAAATGATACACCTGTTACACAAGAAGAAGACAGTCAACAAAATACCTCACATGTGAATCAACAAGAGTCATACTACTCATTAAATCCCTTGTTTTGGTACAAAATCTCCTCCTATCGACAAATAGATACTCTAATCTGTAAACACCAAGTTTTGAATGGTGTCATTAATTTCAATTTCGATTTGCTTCCCCGTCTGAAGCAATAACGACGAAAGAATCCAACATATAACAATTGGACTATTTAACATCAAAGTATGATACTGAACATCGTCATGAACATACTCAGAATTCGTACCAATTTCCAACATAGCTAGAGAAGAAATTTGAGCTTCCACACATTTCCAGATACGCACAAATTAAAATTTCTGTCGACTTGAATTCATCAATCTCATATCTTTCAGCTTCACTTGAATACACGAATTCCCACTAACCCACTTGTCGACACGAGTGACTAATGACTATCTTCACAATCCAATTACCCTCTCAAATTTCAATTGGAAATCAAATCTAAAGCCCTCGAAATGAACTAAAGGCTGTAGTCTCTCGAAGATAACCGAGAAAAGTATATTACCTTTGACGAATTCTTCAAGGTCGGAAGGGCGAAGAGAGGTCACATCGACGATATTCTGAGCGAACAAACGATGATTGTCTTCCGGATCTTCTTCTAGGGCTCGCAGGATTTGAGGGAAAACAAAGGGAGGAGCCATTTCTCTAGAGAGAGACGTTGCTCAGAGAGAGAGAGAGAGAGAGAGAGATATAGAAATCGACTTTTGGGGGAGATGCAAATTTCAAAATGAAATTGAAAACGACATCGGAGCGGGAATTAATGGATCATCATATCGGGTCGGGTTCCGGATACAAATCCGGGTCGGATCCTAATTATTTATTTTTTGTTTTTTAAAGTTATGAATTAATAATTCGAGCATTGATGACGATGCGTTTCCCGTCGACTTGATTGGCCCAGACAAGGACGTAGCTGGTAAATCAATAAATCAAATTCGAACACGTGGCGAAATCTAAATGGTTGGAAGATCCTTGAACGTACCGAATCATCTTTGCTTTTTATTATTTCTTTCCTAAGCTTTTTTTGGCCACTCCAATGGCTTCTCTAGCCAATCATTTGATCTAACAAAAGAGAGAGAGAGAAGTAGAAAAGCTCTGTGATGGCGATGCCGCTGGGCATGGCGATGTATCTGATGAGAATGGTTTGGTTTTCTCTGAGTGGTTGGATCTTCACTTGCGTAGCTATCGCTGACGAGATCGCTGGTTCTATTAGAAACGGAGATATTGGTCCTTTCCATGTCGGGTGATATAATTCGTGATCTTTACCTATCCTTCTGTGCGTATATGTTCTTCTCTTCCCCAAATTTCACGTTTTTGTTTTTTGTTTTTTTTTGCTCTGTTGTTTCGATTAGAGTCGCTTCAAATTCCCCGTGAAACCCTGAAACTTAAAATAGTTTGGGTTAATAGAAGACAAAGATACGCTCGAAAAGGAACATTTTTGGAAGTGATTGATTTATGTATCAGCCACTCAGTGTGTGTGTGTGTCTGTGTAACTAATGTTCTGCTTCGTATATGAGACTGTATATCTTATGGATTCCATTTCCATGGATATTGATAATGCTTGTTAATGGACCATCTACAAAATTTTAGATTTTCGCAACTCCAATTTTGGCATCTCAAAATCAAGATTTTCTCAACTCAGCAAAATCTAGACGTGTACTGCTGGTTATTGTGCTCTTGTGTTAATAGAAAGTATGCTCTGGATAATAAACATGCTCAGAAAATTTCTCTCTTTTCTACATGTGACAGAAAAAAAAGTAACTCAGCTTTGGTAATATGATCCATAGGCTTTAACTGATTGTCCTGGAAAACAGTTCTAGGAAGCATAGAGTTTCTAAAATTATAATAATAATGACATAACTGGTAGCTTCAGTACCAAAACTTTCCTGAGATCATGTTTTGTAATCCCAATATGCATATGTTTTTGTTATCCTTTTGCTGATTTTCTCCTTAGCTTACTAGCATTGTTTTCGCACTCAGGAAGGGCACATACTGCAGTAATTGTGCAGAGGACACGAGCGCACGTCATTTGACTTTGCTATCAAATCTTCTCATGGTCGCAGGCAAAGTTCTACACTATGATACTTATCTATTACTGCTTGTTGCTCTAATGTATCAAACATTTTGACAGAGATAAGAGAGAGAGAGATAGACAGAGAGTGCAGAGCATTATTAGGTGTATAGTATCAGTATGTAGAGTTCCAGAACATAAGTGACCTCATACTTGTGAAAAATTGTTGTTGTAAACAATTGAGTTCTATTATTTCACGAATCATTTTGCCTCTTCTGTTTAGAAAACCACAAAAAGGGATTATTTTCCTTTGAATTCCCTAGTATTTCTTTAGCTCATTGACATCAAAGAAATCTAGTTCATTCAATGGAGAACCAAACTTTTTTTGTCTGCCAAGATCCACCTCTAAACTAAAACTATTGAGCTTTCCTCCTTTAGTAGCATTTTGTCTTATGCAGAGCATATATTTAGTTGTAGTGTTGTGTTTTGAATGTTGAATCTTTCCCTTCCCTTAGTGAAAAGAGTAAAAGACAAAGAGCAAAGTACCAAAAGAAATAAAGAATCGTCAAGGAGTTTGCCTTGCGCAATTCAATTTCTTCCTTTATTTCTCCTCGATGTCATTGTGTTGTTTATGTGTCTAATTAAACTTAGATATTTTAAATTAAAATGTGGTCCCATTAGTTTAAAAAAAAATTAAGATGTGGTCCAATTAGTTTTCTTTTTCTAAATCATTTTTGCAACACGATTTCGATCTGATATAACTAAACCGTACTAAACATCACATATCCCGAATACATTAACATAATGCAATATGTAACAGCAAAGCACCATACTTTCTCGTGAGGATTAGAATCTACAGCTTCATCATCGTTCTCAAAAATTATTACAACGACTAGTCAACGAAATAGTACCAGCTAGCAAAACATCATCTTAGGAAAATGAAAAATGATATTCATTCTGAATCAACTATGAAATAAGTTCAATAAGACATTAAATTATGGTCGAAGATTTAAGAACAGGTCAGATATAGAAACTTTCCCTAAAGTCAAGGATTAAATTATTCACGTGAATACTCTGTCTAGGTCCTATCTTGAAATTTATTATTACAACCTTTATTTTTAATCTATACAATTATATATATATATATATATATATATATATTTATATCTATAGAGAGATATTATATCTTTTTGCTGTATATTTTATCAAAAGATAAGTTTTTTGAATAATTCTTTCTATGATTTAAAATAAAAAGTAATCTTGAAAGTATTAAATTGCAAAAAAAGAAGAAAATGCTAAAAATATAACTAAAACATTATATTAAATGTAAATTGTGAACAGAAAGTTATAATAAAATATTTTGAAAATGACATGTCAATATTTATTTGACTAATTTGATCAATTTTTTTTCCTCCTATCTTGGTTTAGTACTAATAAAAAAAGGTAAAATAAAGAAAGATTGCAGTTATGTAGATGATGACATTTTTATTTAAAAACACTTTATTTTTTCCTTTTTTCTGTCGCATCTAATTTAATTATATTATAAATGTTGGCCCAATTTATAGACAGAAATGAAAGTTCTTGGAATTGATTCTTCTATACATACATTAGCCTTTCGTTACACAATCAAAATCAAATCGAAGTCCGGAAATCAACATCACCATCGTCTTTGCCATTAAATTTCACCATCTTCCACCTTCAACTGCCTTAGACAGCTATCTTCCACCTCTCTCTCTCTCTCTCTCTCTCTCTCTCTCTGTCTTTTCTAGATTTCTCTTTCTATTCTCTGTCATTCCCAGAAACAAAATCTCAGAAGAAACCAGAAACTTAAACCTATTTTTCAAAGTCAGTGGTTTTTTAATGGGTTCTTCTGCTTCAAAGACCGCTTCTTCCGTTTCTTCTACTTCTTCATCTTCTGCGTTTTCTCCACCGCCGACCAAATTCGGCTCCGATATATCTTCTCCGGCGGTTCAGAGAGCTTTCTCGTTTCCGACGCCGTTAGTTCACCATCCTCCGGCTAGAAAAGGCGACACTCATCACCTCGTTTCCCTTACATCTACCTCGTACGGTTCTCTTCTCCATATCGATCTCGATGGATCCAAAAACTCCTCCGACAAACAGACGCTACCTCGTATCTCAATATCCGGGAAGAACACACCAGATCCGGTCTCACCTGACTCAGTCATAAACACGTGGGAGCTTATGGATGGCTTAGACGACGAATTCGAATTCGAAATTCCTAAACCCGGTAAGCGTGATTCCAGTCTAAATTCGGATTTGTGCTCTAAACCCGACCCGAATCGGAATGTGGTTCTAAGTGGGTCTGCGTTGAAATTGGACGAATCTTACGAGTTTGTGAGAATCGAAGAAGACGATGGAGATTGGGTTCCGTTGTCTTATAAACCTAAGCAGCCTCTTTGGAAGCATTTGTCTGAAGAATCGTTTCTCTCTGATTTAGATCCCAGCATTGTCTCATCTTACAAGAAAGCTTTGTCTTCTAAACAATTAAGCAATCATAGTAACACTAGAAACCCTCTTAGACCCACAAAATCCCTCTCTTGTAGCCCATCATCAAATCCATCCATCTTAATCAGCGAAGAACCAAAATCTGTATCCTCTAGTCAACTGATTCCATCACAGGTTACACCGAGATTACCCGGAACAGAAAACCAGATTGTGCTCTACTTCACATCCCTCCGAGGTATTCGAAAGACATACGAGGATTGCTGTTGCGTTAGAGCGATATTGAGAGGGCTTCAAGTGACGGTAGACGAACGTGACATCTCTATGGATTCCAAATACAGGAAAGAGCTTCAAAGCATGCTTGGCGCCGCAGAGAAACCGGTTTGTTTGCCTCAGGTGTTTATCGGAGAAACTCACATTGGTGGCATAGAGGAGATTATGCAGCTAAATGATGGTGGTGAATTAGCAGAGATGTTGAAAGACTTCCCTGCTTGTGAACGCTTGGGGACATGCCGGAGCTGTGGGGATGCAAGGTTTGTGCCTTGTACTAACTGCGACGGAAGCACCAAAGTGTTTGAAGAACAGGACGAACGGTTCAAGCGATGTCCTAAGTGCAATGAAAATGGATTAGTGCGTTGTCGTGAGTGTTGTCTCTAAGTGATCTGTCTGATCAGAGAGCTGTGTGGGTGAGAGGGGATTTAGATTGATTGATGATGTGAAATTGTGAAGAGAAGAAGAGAAAAGAGTTGATGATTCTTGACTAAAGATGGTATTTGGTTAGTATTGTATATTGAAATAAGAAGTGGCTCAAGCCAATGATTATTATTACTCTCTCTTGTGAGTTGTGTTCTTTTGTTCCATATTTGTTCTTGCTGTTGACCCTTTTGACATTCTAAACTAAACGATTGTTACTATTATTATAAGTACATAAAATGTTAGATAATGATTGATAACTCGCATAACGGCGAAATGATTTGTTTTGTTTGCAAGGTTAAATCAATGAAAAATATGTGCATTTAACAATTTTTATTCATTGGTTAATACAATTGCAAATTGACAATTTCACAATTGTATTATCAAGTATTCTTTCCTCTAATAAACTGCTAATTTATAGTTTATAGTTTATAGTTGTACCAAGAATTTTAATAAACTCCATTAATGAAAACTTAGGAGAAAACCTACCGAGAAACCCCAAATTCAGGTTGTTAGTAATTAACTAATTTTTCACTAACCAGAACTAGAGTGGAATATCCAAAAAAAAAAAAAATCCATTAAGGTGGGATGTATAGTAAAAGATAAAAACCTTGAGAGCTGCAATTCTTGAGAATTCTCCACAAAACTTGTATTCCTATCGATCAATAAAATAAATGAAAGACTAAGGTTCTGAATGGTAACAGTGGATCGGGTGATACGGGACAAGCAAATTAAATAGTGCGGTACGGTTTAGTGTGATTTATTGGAGAAAAACGCATTATGTGGAACAAGTGCGGTTAATACATAATAAACGGTGCAAAGTAATGTATGAATGGTAAATATCACAAATGTCGTTCAGGTATGATAATAATAATCGAATTTAACCAATTCTTTTAAACACTTTGTATAATCAAAACAATATTTTCTAATAAAATAATATTAGTAATAAAATTGATTTGTAGAAAACAAATTAAAATTTTTTTGACTAAAACAATATATAAAAATCAAATTTTGGTTCTGAATGGTAACATGTAGAACATCTGCAGGAAAAGTGTGGTGCGGTTCTAATAATAAAAAAAATATATACATATATATATATATATATATATATATATATTTTTGTTACTATTAGAACCGTACCGCACCGTGCGGTTCCATCACCATTCGGAACTTAACCATAAAAAAAAATGTAACTATGAGTGTGGTGCGGTTTATCATTATTACACATGCACAATTTCCAAAATTATACAAATAATATTTCTGACTTTTTTATTTATGATTTAACCACATTTCAATTAATGTGATAACTAGTGTTGAATGGAAACAAATTACCATCCACCACAAAAACCGCACGTAAACGTGCTTTCCATTCAAACCCTAAAGTTACCACAAAATGTAGTTTGATTGCTGGTCACCTGCTCGCTCATTGGCCATTTCTGGTGAAACAGCCGTCACGGTGAAATTTTGTTTCCTTCCTTCTGCCTTCTGTTGTTTATCTAACCACAAATAAAAACTCATACAAACGACATCGTTTCAACCGCTTTAAATCCCATCACTGTACTCGACTTTGCTCAGATGAGGAGGGGAGACAAAATGGAAGTGAAAGTGAAAGGGAAGGAGACAGCTTCGCGTCCGTGTCTGAGCAAATACGTGGATCCATCGAGTGAAGAGAGTCATAGATACTATCTTGCGCGGCGAAATGCCTTGGAGATGCTCCGAGACAGAGGCTACGAAATCTCCGCCGAAGATATCAATCTCTCCCTCCACGATTTTCGAGCTGTTTACGGCGAACGTCCTGATGTTGATCGTCTCCGTATCTCCGCTCAACATCGTTCCGATTCTACCAAAAAGGTATATCAAAGTATATCGCATTTGCTGTGATTTTTCGATTTCTAGAGGTTTTTGCCTTTGCATGTTGTGGGGGTTTACTGTTTGGCTGTGAAGAAGATGATAGAATATAAAATTTGGAATCTTTTCATTGCTTATCTTCGAATTGAAGTTTGAATTGCTACTTTGGTGGTTTCAGATGACTAAAGTTTACTACCTTATGGTCCTTATCAAGTAGTATCCCTCATCTGTTTGACCTGTGAAACTTTGTAATGTGAAATGTTTCTGGTAAAAACTTAACAAGTGAATGAAATGATTCTTTTATCTCTGCTTCTGCCTATGAACATTCTGTCAATTATATTGTGACGGAGTGCTTGAGTGAATCTCTCCGCTCTTTAGAGCATCGTCAAATGTGCTAGCTAGAAGTCCCTATGTTTGATTGTAGTATGAGATCAAACTGCAATACAACGGTTAAGTTGATTTTTTTGAAAGTCTTACCCTTTTTTCTCTGTTGGTTGGTTCGTTTCATGTTGCCACTGATTTTGGGATGCTCATAGGCATGTTTGTCCTGTTTTTATAACTAGTCCGATTTCATATATATAAGTTTGATGTTACTTATGAATGTCCTCTATTTTCAACTCATGTTGCTTCTTGTCTTATGGCATATAGACAGATATCTCATAGTGATCCTCTGGATATAATAAGAGTGTGTTATTGGTTTAAAGGGTCTGGTTCAAGAAGTTTTGTGATTTTGTTTTTTCAGGTCAAGGTTGTCTTTTGTGGTACTGGTATGGTTAAAGTCAATGCAATCCGCCGTATTGCAGCAGATGTGATTAGCCAAGAAACCATAACCGGGCTGATATTGGTTCTGCAAAACCATGTAACCAATCAAGCCTTGAAAGCCATCGAACTTTTTTCATTCAAGGTTGAGATATTCCAGGTTTATATCTCTTCCTAATCTAATTTATCTTGGTACAACTTCAAATCTGTAACATCTAGCTTCCTCGTTGCTGTCTTTTCAAGATAACCGATCTGCTAGTCAACATAACGAAACATACTCTGAAGCCACGACATCGAGTTCTGGATGATAAAGAGAAGTCAACACTTCTCAAGAAGTTCAGTATTGAGGAAAAACAGGTACATTATCCATTGCTTGGAGCCTTGGAGCTTAATAAAAATTAATCTTCTCACCTTTCTAACCGTTCACTCTAAAATTAATTTTTAATAGCTTCCTCGGGTTTCAAAGAAAGATGCGATCGTCCGGTACTACGGATTAGAGAAAGGGCAAGTTGTGAAGGTGAATTACAGAGGTGAACTCACGGAATCGCATGTTGCCTACCGATGTGTGTGGTGAAGAAACTAATAAAAAAAAAACATCTCGTGTACTTATTTTCAGAAAAAAAAAACTTCCATGTTTCTAAGGTTTTGTTTTTCATCCTAGAAGATCCTTTGCTTTGAACACAAGAAAAATAAGATAAAAAATGAAAGATCCGTTGCTTGTTCTTGACAACATTTCCACTTATGCCTTCCGTACAAAGAGCAGTCACTACACGGTATAGAAACACAAAAAGCAATGGAGACTCCACTATTTCTTCAGAGGTTTGAGGACAGTCACAGCTCGTTGATGGATCGGTTCGAGCGGTTATCTTTCGAGGCTCACCTCAGCAATGCCTTGCTTGGTCGGAGCCTATCCGCATCGGGCTTCTCTTTGATGTACAGTGCTGACTTCAATGATTCCCCAATAGGTACGACCGATCCGGTGTGCCAAGGCCGACGAGGATCATGTCTGAATAAGCTATTAAAAAATCTGATGAAACCAATTAGATACTGTAGCAGAAGAATCGGCAGAGGAAGAAAACAAGAAGCTCATGATTTCGATCCCAAGAGTTTGAAGAAGTGGCAAACTTTCAGCAAATCTGTCCGATTATTTTGAAGTTTTTATAAGTCTATTGTATTTTCTAGTGACATGATGTATTTATAACTACCACTATTATAGTTTCTTCTAAAAAAAAAAAAAAAGTTAAAACAAAATATAACCTCAAATATTGGTGACAAAAAATGCTATGACCTAGAATATGATATTTGTTGCCTAAAAGATACTTTCAAATATTTTAACAAATCACCAATAGTAATATGATCCAATAACATGAAATTTGCAAATTAAACATATGTTATCTGAATTGCTTGATGGAGTCCAACAGAGTAATTCACAATCGCATCGGTTAAGATTTTGTTCCATAGGGGTTTTAAGAGAAGATATGGGATAAATTTGGGTAGATCGAAAAATAGAGGGGTCTTGTTGATAAGTTCAAGAGATAAATATTCGTCTATTTACCTGAGCTTGGGCTGCAAGTCCACTTTCCCCGAAGAAAACTCTCCTTAAGAATTAAGAAAGAGAGAGACCAGAAACGAAGACCAACATTAATCAAAGCTCAAATCGCCTTCAATGGATGCTAAGATCGGACAGTTCTTTGACTCCGTCGGTTCCTTCTTCAGCGGCAGCGATAAGATCCCATGGTGCGACGGAGATGTCATCGCTGTAAGTTTTCTCTAACCCTTCATGTGTTCGCTTTTTCGCCTCTGTTTCCGAAGACGAGGAACCATCTCTTGTAGGCAAATGAAATCACGAACTGTTTGCGGAAGTTTAGAACTGTTTTCGTGTTTTTGTTTGGCAATTTCTGTTGAGATTTCTGAAATCGGATTTGCTTTCTCGGAGACTAGTCCATCTTTGATTTTAATTTTTTTCTGGATTCGAAAGAACTCTGAATCGAGCTTTAGAAGTTTTATGAGTAGTGAAATTTGTCTTCAAGTGAGCGTGATTACTGATTTTTGCACCTCACGTTTGATCCGAGTTTGGTAACTGTAGAACTTTACTAAATGTCACAGCGTCATGGTTTTTTGTTTGATAGCTTTGTATTTTCTTCTATCTTCTAGCCACACCAGCTAAGGCTCTGTTGTTTTGATGTGCAGGGATGTGAAAGAGAGGTTCGAGAGGCCACGGATTCTGGCTCTGAAGATCTTAAGAAAGAGTGCTTGATGCGATTGTCGTGGGCTCTTGTTCATTCCCGCCAAACCGAAGATGTGCAACGCGGAATAGCCATGCTTGAAGGTAGTAATAGTCCCATCTTGTTCTGTGCAAACCATCGCCTGAAAGATTGGTTTGGCTGCAAAACTTAGCAACGTTTTTGACACAAGAAAGCTGAAGCTTTTTCTTCTGCATCATGTAAACACGAGATTGATAAATTTGTTGTTGTTGCTGTTGCAGCATCTCTGGAAAACAGTGCCTTTCCTTTACAGGACCGAGAGAAGCTCTATCTTCTTGCTGTTGGATATTACAGAAGTGGGGATTACTCAAAGAGCAGGCAGCTCGTGGACCGTTGTATCGAGGTTTTACCCACTTCCTAACCCTTTCCTTTATAGGCAGCTCGTGCTTGTTATATATATATATATATATATATATATATATATATATATATATATATCTTTGATGGATGGTTTGGTTTCATAGATGCAAGCTGAATGGAGACAAGCTTTGGTCCTAAAGAAGACCATTGAAGACAAAATCACAAAGGGTAAGCCACTTGTCAAACTTATACACATGAAATGATAGTTCTGGAGACTGCAAATGTTAGTAACAAAATCTGAGTTGAATAACATATTTACTAAATGGTATTTATTTTATTCTCAGATGGTGTTATAGGGATTGGCATCACAGCTACAGCCTTTGGAGCCGTAGGTCTCATAGCTGGTGGTATCGTAGCGGCGATGTCTCGCAAGAAATGAACACCACAATCATGACTTCTTCTCTGTGCATACAATGGCAGCTTACTTTTTTACAAGTTTTTTTCCACTGCTTGCTTGACAATTTGAATAACTCTTCAGAGTTTTATAATATGTAGAAGCCTGAGTTGGATATTTCACCTTTCCTTCAATGGGATATTTACCATTGCTACCCAGAAACATAATGCTAATTACCCCTCCCCCCCCTCCCCCCCCCCGAGCTCAAATGGAGAACTAAAATTAAACATTTGAGTTTTTTTTTTTTTTTTATTATTCCCGCATTTCTTTTCTCGACTGCAACGCCCGTTTGCAAATGCAAGACCATGTAATAAGACCGCCACTTTCTTGCTTGATTTGTCAGTCTTATCTACGTTTGAAACAACAGCCAAGAATTGCCTGAACATGACAGCGTCGTTGGGGTTAAATCATCATCACCAAGAGAAAAGGATAAACCAAGATTCATGCATCAATATATAAGAAAGTTCATTGTTTTGTAAACAGGGAACTGAAAACCGAAGTCTTAGATAGGTAGATTACCACCTTCTGGATACGTATTTTACATCTACGTTGAAGCAAGAATATCACACATTTTTAAAAAAAAAAAAAAAGGCGAATGATAAGAAAGCTGATTAGCTGAGATTTAGGGTGTTTCTATTCATGATTACCGCAGTAAAGTAAATTGTAAATCACATCTTGATGTCCAAATCATTAGTGAGTGAAACTAGGGATGCTAAAATAGATTAAGCCCACAGACTTATTTTTTTGTAACATGGTCTGAAAACGGTTGGGCTTTATATAGTTGTTGGCTTAATTAATCCCAAATACTATTGAAGGGACGTCATTTTGAAACCTTTTTGTTTTGTTTTCCCCTGAACACTATTGAAACGACATCGAAGACTCGAAACAGTAACGAAGACGGAGGCAGAAAACCAGGTAGGTGTGTTCATCTTCTCGCCAGTGAATGCTTTCGCTTTAGGTTCGATTGTGTGATCCGTGAGCATTAGATTTGAGTGGGTAAAAGTATGGTATTTGAGCTAATTGTTTTGTCACATTCCCACTTAATCAATTCAAGACTTTCCCAATAAATTATGGAAGGTTTAAGAACCCTAAATATGTCTTCTTCTTCTTCACGGCTCCGATAGTTTAATTGAGATTGAGTTTGCTTCGTTGTCGTCGTTGTCTGGATAGCCATTTAGCTAAGCTTTCCTGGTTTTGTTGAATTCAATTCTGTATTGTGATTCCTCTGCAAGTGATGATTTTCGATGTTTTTGACCGAGTTGGTATCTGATTTTTGCTCAGAGATGGAGGCGGGAAAGATAGAGTTGAGATTGCACAACACGATGACGCAACAGAAGGAAGTGTTGATTCCAATCAACCCTGGAAAAATCGGAATGTATGTCTGCGGCATTACCGCGTATGACTTCAGCCATATCGGCCATGCTCGCGCCGCCGTTGCCTTTGACGTCCTCTACAGGTTCTTTTCTTCCTCCGTTAGGCTTGAACTCTGTCAAGTTTGTTTATTCGATTTTGCTGTACGGTATTTTGTTTTGAATTGAATCTGTCTAGATTGCTGAGGTTAAACATGGCTTTCTTAAATCTGACCTTAATGCTTTTTATCAACTTGACAGAGAATTGTTAGTTTGCCTATGGTTAGATTCGTCTCTGATATCATAAAACTGAACCACGATGGAGATTTGGATCATTAGAGTTGGTATTTATCTTTGTAGCTCTTACTGGTTGTGCAGATACTTAAGGCATTTGGGTTATGAAGTTACTTATGTACGGAAATTTACTGATGTTGATGACAATATATGAGACTTTTTTGTCTTATGATTTTTCGAACCTTGGGCACCTCACGACTGCACTGAACACCTTGAATATAACAAGAATCCTCTTGTTTATATGGTTTTTAAGTTGTAAATGCTCTTCTGATTTTCCAGTGTTTTGCAGTGAACATTGGTCTATTCTCTTTTCCCTTTCCTTCTTCTCTTTGTTGGCATATGCCCCTTGTAGATTCACAGCATTCTAAAGTCTTAAGTACTTACCTGCGCAGGTAATTAACAAGGCTAACGAGTGTGGGGAGAACCCGTTAGATGTTAGTAATCGTTATTGCGAGGAGTATCTTGTAGATATGGCTGCTCTTCAGTGCCTCCTTCCCACCCATCAGCCTCGTGTCAGTGACCATATGGAGCACATAATAAAGATGATTGAAAAGGTCTGCTGTCTTCTTTCTTCTTATTTGGTTTCCTTCAATACTGTTGGTTGACTGATGTGATATAAGGATGAAGCGATAATTCTCTCAGTAAGGTTTATGATCCATATTTGTCATTGTTACAGATTCTTGAGAAAGATCGTGGGTATGAAGTGGGTGGTGATGTGTTCTTCTAGTCGATAAATCACCGAATTACGGTCGATTATCTGGGCAACTGCTGGATCATACTCGCGCTGGTGAGCGTGTTGCTGTTGATCCAAGGAAGCGCAATCCAGCTGACTTTGCGTTATGGAAGGTTTGACAAGTAAAATCGTTTTGTTGAACTTTGTCACTGAGTCAGTAAAATAGAGTTTTTAAAGTTTATGCTGAAATATATGCTGGCTGCAAAACCTGGTGAACCAAGTTGGGAGAGCCCATGGGGTCCAGGAAGACCAGGATGGCACATCGAGTGCAGTGCAATGAGTGATCATTATCTGTCTCCGAGATTTTACATTCATGGTGGTGGTATAGATCTGAAATTCCCGCATCATGAAAATGATATCGCCCAGACATGTGCAGCTTGTGAAAATAGTGGTGTGAATTTCTGGTTGCATAATGGGCATGTCACCAACAACGACGTGAAGATGGCTAAAGCACTGAAGAACTTTTTTACAATTAGAGATGTATGTTTCTTACTTGTTCTAATATCATAAATTGAGTCTTCTTTGAGTGTGTGATTTTCTTATGGCTAGTGCAGAATTGTTGAATCTGTGTAGGTCACGGCCGAGTATCATCCACTGGCTCTGAGACACTTCTTGATGACTGCACATTATCGGTCTCCTCTGAACTATTCCAAATCACAGCTAGAAAGTTCGTCTGATTCTTTATATTATGTGTATCAGGTACAGTGCTTCACAACTCGATTACCGTCTAATGGATGCAATCTTTCTAATTGAATAACGATTGTCATCTTTTGTTTATTTTAGACATTACAAGATCTTGTTGAAGCTCTGTTTCCATATCAAGAAGCACTAAAAGAAGACAATGGAAAGGCTGAACGGACTTCAGAAGCCAAAGACATGATCAAAAAAGTGAAAAGCGAGTTTGAAGCGAAAATGTCAGATGACTTGAACACATCCCCTATATGTTAAGATTTCAAATCGCCAAACCTCAACTCAATATTCAATTAGCTATATAATCAATTGAATACAAAGTCTGTAAACAATCAAATGCGAGATATAGATCGATTACCCAGAGTATGAACATCGATTCCACAAGAACTCAACATAGAGCTCTCTTCTAGCACATCGCTAGACTAAAATCTCACATAAAAAGCATAAAGAAAACAGAATTCCGCTACAACGGCCTTAATCCCTCGACTCAACGGCAAAGCCTCTCTTGCCTTCAGAGTCTTTGCCCTCATTCGTCTCTCTTTCCACGTCACCATCTTCTTCATTCCCCACTTGCTGACGTGGCACTCTTCTCTTCCGAACGTACGATTGATGAATCGTATCACTATACTCACAGGGGCGTTCCAAGACACGATGAAATTCATCAACGTTTCAATCACCAAGCTCAAGAAAATGCAGAAGCAGCAGCAGATGTCGCTGGTTGTATCGCTTCTCGAGGTCGAGAAAGCAGTGAGGGAAGTTCTTGATTTACTTGGTTTGCTCTCTACACTGAGCTACGCTGAGTTTTTGAAAGAGATGAAACAAAAGGCATTAGCTAAAGCAAATATGCGAGAAGAGGAGATTTTGCAGAAGATTGAAGAAAGAAGAATCGCAAGAACGAATAAAGACTGAGAAAGGGGATGAGATTAGAAACACATTGACAATTAAGGGGATCTCCCTCATGGATATTCCTGGAAAAGAGACAGTGTGGAGACCGTGCATACCTCAGTCTCAGAGTGACTCAGCCGAAGTCGACGCTACACAACAGTCAACACCTCCTTGATTTCTCTTTATTGCTTTTGTTTCTCTTCTTTTTAAGTCTTCAGTACTTCTCTAAACCCTGATTTTTTTACAAACTCAATCAAAGTTGAGCTCTTTAGGATTTCACTGGCATCTGTACTTCTTAATTCCTCGCACTGGAACAATCAAATTTGAGACTTTTGGGGATTTAATTGAATTTGTAATTCCTAATTTCATGCACATAAGCAATTGAAATTGAGATACATGAGAAACATACATATAATGAATGATATCGATACTGTAAAATCAACTATTTCGAGCTCTCTCGCCACGAGAAAGAAACTCAGTAATCTTCTCCAGAGCCACCGTACGACCAAACTGAGCAAAACCATCGCACCGTCCGGTCTCTCTGTCTAGGTCAACGAGAGTTGACTTCAACCTCTTCCGTTCCTCCCCCACCTCTCCCATAGCCACAATCACAGAAGACCTTTTCTTAACAGCAAACTCCGTCGTGACTCGAATCGATCTCTCCAGAGTCTCCAATCGACTCACGAGTTTACTAATTTTCTCCACTTCTTTGAGAGCCACCATCGTTCCTCTTTCCATTGAACTCATCGCCGTCTTCTCTCGTTTCAAAGCTTCGGTTGATTTTCTCCATCTTGAAGCTACGAATGCAGTCAACGCCTCCATCGGAACTAATCCGCCGAAGATTCCGGCGACGATTTTGCTTACGAAAATTGCAGCAATTACCGGAGCTAATAAGGCCGCAGTAACAATAGCTCTTCGTCCTCGAACACGTCTCAGCTTTTTGTCGATTTCTTTCATCGTCTTCTCCAGTTTAACGATCATCTTCGCCAGCTCTTCATGACAGGTCTGAAATTTTCTGAGAAATTCACAATAATCGAAGCCGTCGTCGCTGGAATTTGTATAAAAGTCATTGAAGTTCCTTAGATCTTGGAAGGTTTTTCTGAAACTAGCTTCGAGTAACCCGCCATAGCCCAATTTTTCTTGCTCAAAATCACGTAGTGCTTCATCAATCAAGAGACACTCGTTGTTCTCGGCTCTCTCTAAGCACGTTCTAAGAGACTCGCAGAGCTGGGAAACACCTTTGCTGGTGGTGAAGTAATGGTTGAGAAGACGGAGCAACTGGGGATCTTCACGGAGATCAGTCTGTTGAAACTCGATGAAGAGTTTAGAGACGTCTTCATCCATATTTTCCATACAGTCGCCAAGTTTCTTAAGATTATCTTCTGATCGCGATCGCAGCATCATGCCGCCGATGGACGAAGAGCTAGGTGGCGATAGGAAAAACATCGTTGGAGAAATCATGGAGATCGGTTTACGCCTGAGAATGAGTGTCAAGAATGGATTGCAAAATCTAATCCTCATCTTCTTAAACCAAAAGAAATTTCAATAGGAGTTTTACAGAACAGAGTACACAAATATACGATTTTAACAACAGATTCAGAAAGTTTCACACTTTTCACATGAATAAGAATGAATATAGAAATATTTGGCATCATCGAATATATATATATTAATAAACTTGTAAACATTTTCCTTCTTTTTGCTAAGAAATATTTCCTTATTTTTTGCCAAGTAAACATTTCCTTTTTTCTTACTTCTTTTCTACAAAAAAGGAAATATATTTTTAAACTGATGCAACGGTCAGTTCCTAATTAGTTGTATATATATATGAATAAAGTTATGCAGATTAAAGAAAACTGTGTAATTTAAGGCCCAATTGGAGCCCAAAACACCAAGGCTCATAAGATTTCTTGATGATTCTAAAACAATTATAGCCAAATTGGTAGGATAGATCTCTATTCTTTGTTTGTGATTTTTCTTATATATTTATATATATTATTTTTTTGAGGTTTGGCATTAACTATTTCTTTTTCAAATTAACTAAAACTATTTTTTGTTTCAAAATGTATATATATCTATATTAACATTTTTTAAGTACATTTGGGAAAAATCTTTGGTTTTCGAAACTATTTACAAAAATTGTCATTATTGGGTCGGGTCAATTTTGAAATTGGGTCACAAAATATTCGAAAATCTTTAATGGATATTAACACCAACAATTACCATAACAAATTTGAGCTAATTTCCTAAAATATCTCTACCTAATTCAAACATAAATATATGATTCTACTTTCACTTTTATTTAATCTTATATTTAAATTATTTTAAATTATTATATAATACATTTAGTTAATAAAATCTAATTTTTTTTTTTGCATATGATGTGATTAAAATTTTTTAAAACGGACATATATTATTCAATAAATGAATAAAAAAAAATATGTGTACAATGTCCAACATCGCTTGAAAAATTGAAAAATAGTTCAGAGTCATATTATAAAATAGACCAAAATGATTCCGAATACAAATGAACAGAAAGTTTGACTAATCATGCGTCCAAATATAAAAGTTTTATTCGGTTTATTCTGGTTTTTTATTTCAAAGAATTTAAACTTTTAAAAAGTTTTAAAATATCATAAATATTTATACTTTATATAAAGTTTAAATATTATAAATATTTAAACTTTACTAAAATTTAAATTTTTAATAAGTTAAACTTTATAAAATGTTTAAAATATTTATAATATTAAAACTTTTATGAAGTTTTAAATATTATAAATACTTTAACTTTATAAGAATTTTAAATATTATAAATATATAAACTTTGTAATAAGTTTAAATATTATAAATATTTAAACTTTATAAAACGTTTAAAGTATAATATTTAATCTTTTAGAAAAATTAAAATATCACGGGACGGAGTTATATGACGGGACAGGTTTGGATCGATATTAATACGAGATGATATACCGCGGGTGAAATCTTAGAATTAACAAGCCAAATACAATTATACAATCTTAAACACTAAACAAAACAAACAATATTAACAAAACAAATACAACTTAAAATTTAAATTTTTTAGTTAAAAAAACAATCGATCCGCGGTGTACCGCGGGGTAAAATCTAGTTTAAGATAAAAAAAATACATAAATACATTAAAAATTGTATTTAAAACAATCAAGGTATAAATGGTTTTTGAGCTAAACTTAAAAAATAAAGCATTGTAGTACTCGCATGCTAAGACAAGTATTTCATCTACTAGTTGCAGAATACCTAATTTTTTCACTAGTGTTTCAAGATTTATAATATGATGAGTCTCCATCACTTCCTTGACCTTTTTCTTTAGGTAGCACCACCACCAAAACATCTCCATCAATATATCTTGTTTTGCTTGTTTGCTACCAAAAACTCTTAACAATACAGTATCGACTAGATATTCCCTTCAATTTTTTTATTTGTTTTTACTAAATTCTAGAGAATCTTTCAAAATATCTAACAAACGGAAACAATGAATCAAACATTTGTATTGCATTCTCTAAATTCTATATCTCTTGGCTTTGTACTAAACTAATTTAGTTTGTGCCAGTTAGATCCCCAAAAACTAATGTCCGAGGTTCTCTGGAAACAAACCCAATTAACAGCATTAGATAACATGAGGTAGGTTAGAAACACAAGTATTTGGGGTTGACTTTCATGTGACCGTATTCGTTGGATGATCATATGATTTCATATGGAGACAACTATTGTAGACTATATAAGGCATTCCTTTTGTTGTACCTTCAATATTATATTGATCAAGTTTATGTTTGTCTATTGTTGTTTGGCGGCTTGAGTTTGTTTTGTTTATCTTGGATTTATATAAACGTGTGGTCGGCTAAAACCCTGCATGTCGAATCTAGCCAAGCTTTATCAAAAACCAGACTAAACTAATGTTTAGGTTTTGAAATAATGTCAGAAAATTAACCAGATCCAATCATGTCCATATAGAAAGCAAATTAAGCTGTGCAAAATCACACTTCCACTATTTTTTGGTTAAATTCACTTCCACTTTCTATTTTTTTTTTGTATCGAAACGAAGATAACACGAATGTATGTTTATAAATTATGGGTTTCATTTTAAATTATGACATGGATTATGGATCGTGAGACTTTGTCCTCATATTCCTATACAGCATAATCACATATTCGGTTCTCATTGTCCCCATACTTATAATACAGTTTATTTTTAAGTATCATAATCTTATACAAATCACAGTTGTATATTTCTAAAATTATGTGTACAATCGATACTACGAAGAACATTCTCTATGGCGACACACTGGTTGTAGTTGTAATTATTAATGAGAAAGGAATACTAGTCAAAGAATCAATTAGGGAATTACATTACAATAACCGAATCTCATGAATGGATAAATTATAGATAAATTGCACATAGTAGCACTTTTTTGTGCTTAAGTTAGGAAAGTAACATGTGCAAATATTTATTCAGAGACAACGTGAACGAATGGTTCAATTCAAAGTGACGAACACCAAGGTTGAACTTGAAGGACAGTGTTGAATCAACAAATGTTTAACTAATCCGGCTAATGCGCAGTAAATAAAATCTTCTATTTTGTTTTCAGTTCTTCCAATATATATATGCTAATATCACCCATGAAAGATGTTACTATAGTAGATAAACACTAAATTATACTATACAATCTTTTGTATCATTTTTTTTTTTGGTCGGCATGTATCAATTATTTAAAATAACTAAAATTCTAAAGATGTTAGAAAAAGGTAAAATCGCATAAAGCGATGTCATCTTTCACGTCACCTTTTTTGGAAAATATTTTTGCAATTGCAACATTTTCTAGTTTCTATTGTGGTTGGTGTTCACATCATGATGGTCTCGTGGCCGCTTTGTCCTCCGTTTATCCGATCTGTTAAAGTAGATTTGTCTCCTAATTCCCTTTGTTCTCCTTGTAACTTATTAGACTATTATTTTTGTTCGTATTTGGTTTGTTTTCCAAAACATTTTTGTTTTGTATATGCTCTAGTTTTTGTTTTTTCCACAGCAACAAATTCAATCTAAAAATTTATAACAAATTTGTACAATAATAACAAATCTACATCACTAACCAATCGTGTTATTTATCTCACCTGTGCCAAGGCCAACTCAAAAGTTCGTACCAGGGATATATATTAAAATTTAGTTGTATTTTAAAGTCAGAGTTTCTTTAGATATTCAATGGAAGGTCGCCGCCTTTTCTCATAGATTCGACCTGGAAAATTAGACAAATTATGCAATTTCGAGTTTTTAAAATCCAAATTAATCTTTTAATAACGAGAAAGCAAAAGACCCTCTAATATAAATATATCTGCCAAAAACCAAACCGATAGAGTATAGAGTATAGAGAGAAACAAAAGAAGAGAAGACTTTCCATCTGCCGCTTATAATGCGCCAGTCTCCGCGTCCGCTATAATGCGCCGGTCTCCGTCTCAGCCTCTCTTCGCCGTCGAATGTCTGATCTTGTAGGTCTCCTCTGCAAATTCCAACAAGAATTTGTCTTAATGTGCAAAACCAAAATGGGAGTCAATGCTTCAGAGCCAAAACGAACACGATCGCGACCGAGTCAATCACAGGGGAGGCATCACCAAGCTCCGTTGACGAGACGATCTCCGTTAACGAGCACCACCGGCACAACAACAACCACGACGACCTCGAATTCTAACAGAACTGGCAAAACTGGTGCCTCCTCTTCCTCCTCCGGTGCGGCTTCTTCCTCAGTCGCTAGTCGAACATCTCTCGCTAGTCTCCGAGAATCTTTACCGGAGAATCCTCACATATACAACGTCTCCGAGATCCGTGCCGCCACCAACAATTTCCTCGCTCATCGCTTATCTTCTTCCTCCTCTAAAGCCTCGTGGCGTTGCAATTTAAGAGGGAAAGAAGTAGTTGTGTTTCAGAGAAAGTTTAGACGAAGAATCGCCATGGATGAGCTTAGAGATCGTCTTTCCGATATCTGCCGGAGCCACCACGGAAGCATCATCAATCTACTCGGCGCTTCTGTTTCCGGCGGTGGAGGAAGAAGAGGAGGAGGAGGAGGCGATCATATCTACCTAGTTTACGAATACGTCAACGGAGCGTCTCTAGCTGATTGTTTGAGAAACCCTAAGAACCCTAATTTCACAGTTTTATCGAATTGGACCTCACGGATTCAAATTGCAACAGATCTAGCTCACGGGCTCGATTACATCCACAACAAAACCGGATTAAAGGTCGAAAACTTGGTTCACAATCACATCAAAAGCTCGGCGGTGATCGTGACGGAGCCAGATTTCAACGCTAAGATCTGTCACTTCGGAACCGCGCAGCTCTGTGGTGAAACAGATGAAATGTCACCGGAGAGAGACGAATCGAGAAATTCAAGGCGATCTGATAGCAGACCGATCAGATTCGAAGGAGCTAGAGGTTACATGTCGCCGGAATTTCAAACTTCGGGAATCGCTACTCAGAAATCAGATGTGTACGCTTTCGGAGTCATGATGTTGGAGCTTCTCTCCGGTGAGGAGCCGTTGAAGTATAGGTATGATAAATCTACTGGAGATTTTGAGAGGACGTCGTTGATTGAAACGGCGGGAGCGGCGCTCGACGACGGAGATGGTGATAGAGAGGGGAGATTGAGGAGGTGGATGGATCGGAGATTGGGGGATTCGTTTCCTGTTACGGTGGTGGATAAATTAACGCGGTTGGCGTTGGATTGTGTTCAGGAGGATCCGGTGAATAGGCCGGAGATGGGAAGAGTCGCCGGAAAAATATCTCAGCTGTATTTAGAATCTGAGAAATGGTCGGCGAATATGAAACGGCCGACGGATATCACCGTCTCCTTCGCTCCCAGATGAGGGTATCTTCTTATTCCAATTTTTATTTTTATTTGTTTTTTTCTTCAAAATTTGTATATTCGTTAAGTAGGCTTTTTTCCCCCCAAATTAATGATTGATTTGGTTGTAATTACGACATCTCTTCGTTTGAAGATTGTTGAAAGAGCAGTAGCTTCTATTATTTTTGGACTACGTCTACCTCTATAAGATGTTCAATAGATTTATCATCTACTTTCACCCTCTATTCAATTCACTATGTATTAGTTATAATTTTTCTGATTCTCATAATCTATTAAAAAATATTCAATTAATTATTTTAATTGCAATTTAAAATTGTAAAATCGCATTTATGTTTCGCGATTAAAGTAAAATTTTCTAAATTGATATTAATTTTGAGGAAATCGAAACTTTTATGTCAATGAGAGATTTTCAATTCGGATTTAAAATTAGCTTCGGATCAACAATTTAAATTCAGATTTACTCTAATCGCGAAACTGTAAACGTGATTTTAAGATTTTAAATCGCAATTAAAAATATAATTGAATTTGGTTAATTGAGAAGAATTTTGTAGATTATGTGGGATTATGAAGTTTATAACTAATACATGGTGAATTGGGTAAAAACTGAAAGTATATGGTGTACTTAGTTGAACGCCTATAGTATAGAAATCTCATTATTTTTATTCATGTTCGTGGAGACATGAAGATTAGTAGATTACGGTATGAGCAACTAAAAAATTATTTGGATTTAAATTCATGTCAGGTTTCGAACGTCAAAACAATGAAGAAAAGAGTAAAGGTTGGTAATGGAATCTGATTTAGAGTCATGGGGATAAGGTTTTAAGTCACACTTATGGGGGATCAATCTCACATTAATGCTTATTTTGTAAACGAAGACGTGAGGTTGAATTAGAGAAAACTTTTGACTGATAAAAGTACAAATGTACAAAGTCTGTAGACTACATAAGTTTTCAGAATCAAGCTTTTCTATTTCGTCATTTTCAGATAAGTCATTTTGGGGTGAGTTAATGTTGTGGATTCGCTTTCTATGCTTCAGAATCATGTCTAAGCTTACTTCTTCTCCTACTATTAAACATTTGAGATTGCTCTCACGACATAGGCGAACTAAGAAGTAAAGATCTGGCTCAATCAAACAAATATGGGCTATTGAATAGGTCTTGACACTGGGCTTAATTCTCTTCGTGGCCCAATGACTTTTCATTGTTTAAGCTACTCGACTCACATTAGCCTCTTCTGTAAAAAAACATGCTTGGCAGGGTACTATGTTTCCTGTCTAACCACGTTTACAAGAGAAGTCTTAAGAAAACAATGTTATGTTGATTGGCCGAAATTGTCAGCTCTTTGTTCAACGAAGAAGAAAAATAAAACAGGTGGAAGAAAATATTTTGGTTGAAGATGTTGCATGATGCATTCTCCTACAAACAAATGTATGATTTACAAGCAAACTCTCTCATAACAATATATTGTTTTTCTAACGAATAAAAAGTACTCATGCGTGCCACGCAGGTTCTAAAAGACCATATGTCACACTATCGATTGATTCAACATTTAATTAACATCATGTGAGGTAATATAGAGCATCGAAAGATGAGTTTTGTTAGATTAGCGGTCAAATAGTAACCGGCAAATTATAAATTTATTGGGTAGAGAAAAGAAGGTAATTCATGAAAACAAAAGGAGGAGGAAAAGGAAGAGAATGAGAGGTCAAGTCAACACAAGTCAACATCACACATCACTTCACACACAAAAGCATACAAACTGTCTTGTCTTGTCAAATCATCTTGCATCTCGACAAAATCTTACTCCCATACATATATACACTTAAACATATATATGCACTGAGTGTAAAATTTTAGAGCTGTTTTGGTAAACAAGACGACGCTTCTCTGATGTAAATTAAGCAAATACTAATATTCTTAATCAGTTTTAGTTAATAATAACTCTTTGAAGTTGTACGTAAATACGGCTGTAAACGTGGTTAGACAGGAAGACGAATTCGCTCGGTAGTGTTGGGGCTGCGTTTTTAAGGACACATGTAATGATTCCGGGAAGTTTTAGGACCATTATAGGTAAACATAACGATATTCATTTTTATAAAGTATTATGGTGTTTTGTAAAAAAATGTAATTTATCAGAATTGCGTGAAATTCTGATAAATTATAATGTGATTTACGAAACGCAAGAAATTCTAAAACTAAAGTGTATATTTTCAACAGATTATTCGCCTTTATACATATTCCATTTCAGTTCTATTTCGTGGAAAGCGTTTACCTTATGAGTTATGAGTATGATAGGAAGCAAAAACGACGTTTTGGAGATATAGAATTAAAGGTTTTGCTGGATAATTGACAGCGATGGAGGAAAAAGGAATTTAGCTGCAATGCCAAATCAATCGTCTTACTGTTTTAGATATCTAAATCGTTAATCAACATTTACTATTTTTTTGAAGTTGTTTCGATTGAAATGAATCGTTTTAGTAATAGTTGGATGGATAGTTCGCAATTTTCTGGATAAACAGCTTGGTGAAACGGTGATAAAATAATACTACGTTCTATTAAATTTTAAAACAACCGTTTCAGATAGAAATAAATGATAGTTCTTCTCTACATAAATGAGGTAAGACTATGAACAGCGATCTATGGAATTTCAAAAACCAAATAATAGACAAACAGAAGTAAAAAGACAAGTAGACATATATTGAGAAATAATCTACTAATATATATATGCATGTTCACGTTTTTGTTTGTTGCATGCAATTGATTAGAAAGTTGAGAGAAGCTTTGATCGAGAAAGTAGGTGCCATGGGGTGCAGATAGGGTAATAACAGCCTTTGGAAACAAGAACATTATTATACATGACCACACTAAAAGATTTTGTTCTATGTTTTAACTTTTAACTGTTGGAAGTAAATCTTCTTCTTTCTCCAAACAAACAGCAGTTACGATTTACTGTTTCACCGCCTGTCTTCTTTTTATTCTTTCCTTCTTATAATTACATTTGTTTTATTTTATCATATACAATCCTTAACAGCCACTTCTTCTGTCTTATGCCACAATACTTAGCGGCAGAACTGGAAGCTCCAGCTTTTCTTGTCTCTTTCTTTCCACACAGAAACTTATAAATATATAATACTTATTCGAGCATTCTAAAAATATAATGATGGTTATTACGTTTGATGGTTTTTTTTAATTTATTTTTCATTTATTGTCATTTGACCACACTCTATAAATTTAATAAGCACGAGTAATTTATTTGTATCTCTACTCTCTGTCAGTCAATATGCCTCTGGTTCTTCTGTATTAACAAAGATTTCCCTTCTCGGTGATTCGGTTTCAAGACAGTAGAACAGAAGTTATGTTTGTATAATGTATATACATGTTTTTTTGTTTTTTTTCAGTTTCCTATTTGATTTTATACTATACTATTAATTTTGCAAATTATTAATTATATTGGATGACCCATATATGGCCCAAATCGTTGACTAAATGAACAAAAAAGTAGTCTCCATTTGACCCCTATAATAGCATTATGGCAGATGACAAATTCTTTCCAAAAAAAAAAAACTTATAACTTTCCTTTTAACTAAAAAAATTCTGACTTATTGAACCATTATATTTCTTGAATTCAGGATCCATCGTTTTAGTTGTAGAGGATATTATGATATATATATCCTTAGCATTTATATCTAATATTTGTTGACATGTATTCAGTTTAATCTTACTTGTAGAAATGTATTGATCTAATCTAGGTTGATCTCTTGTGTGTATATATAGAGGCGTTAAGCGTACTGATGAATATATGTCAACAAAAAATGGGAAAAGACATATTGAAAGGTATTACTACTAATTTAATGAAATATGAGACATAACAACATGTAGTTATATGCATTAATGTGTGTGGCATGTGTGAAAGAGATAATACATTCAAAGGAGGACATGTCCATATTCTTTATTAGTTCATACCCATTCGTTAGTTATGAACTGTTCAAGAACAGTAAAGTTTACAAATCAAGTGCAATTTTAAATAAATTAGTTAAGTGGATAATATTATCACTTGGCTATACTTACAAAATGTATATGTTTAATTTTAGGGATTAGGTGCTATACATTTAACCTTTCGGGAAATTGTGGATAATTCCCTTGATCTTGTAAGGTAATATAAAATTTAAAATTATCAGTAAATTGACGATAAATTTTAGCTGGTCACAACAAAATTAAAATAAATAAAAGCAAGAAAACAACAAAAAGTATTAGTTCTTTTTCTTTTAGGAAGTAAATAATATTAGCGTATGATTGATAGTCTAATATATGTGTGGCGATTTGTAAAATCAGTTAATAACTTATTACGAACTGTTTCAAATAGAAAACTTAAATGATTTATAAGTAATTTATATTTCTCTACACTTATAATAGTAATTCATCAATCATCGTTTTGTTGCCTAGATCGTGAATTGATTTCTATTGGTTTGATGGACATATCTCTTTTTACACACCAACAAAAAAAAGTCTATATTTTCACTTGTTAACTTTTTATTCACATGATTGTTGTAGATAGTAGAAATTAGTATAAGTTAATTTGATAGGAGATATTCGGTTAAAAAATGAATAGCATTATCAAGTAATAAAATTGTCATACATGAAAATAGTCATGTCGGTACGACGTGTAGTTTGATATCCGGCAATGAGTAATTAATTAGAACGTTCTATTTTTTATTGATTTATGATCTATCATTAACTAATTGTAATTTAGCTGTCCGTACTGATTGATCTAATGGGCAAAAATCATCTGAAATGTCAATGTTTAAAAAGGTTCACTAATCTTTTTTTTTTTTGTCGTTAAAAGGTTCGAGATGATTCTCTATTGACAAAGAAAAAAATCACAAAAATTAATGTATCATAAAATATTGATTACAAAAGTGTAAAAAAAAATCCAGTAAAGATATGAGAAAGCAAACCCTAGGATCCGGTCATCCGAGGGTTCCACTGAAAGTAAATCTTTATAATAAAGGAAATTAAACTATATTATATGTATTAGTGTGACATATGTATTGATCTTATAGATTTTTATAATTTTGTTTAATATTTTTATTTTTATGCACGAAAAAACATTTCCATGCCAAAGGTGGGTAGAAGAAAACAACAAGAAAATGGAAATTTAGAGAGAGAGAGAGAGAGAGACTGAAAAGACAAGACAAACGTCAAATCGGATCTCTTTCTTATCATACGACTGCCAGTGCCTTCTTGTGTTGTCATCCTTTTTTCACTAATATTTCCCACTTTACTCAACCATAGCACAAATTAAAACCAATTTGTATATTACAAATATAAATAGATAGATAGATTTGGAAAAAAGAACAGTTTCTTTCTTTATTTATTTTTCTGTCAAAGCAAAATATGGAGATCAAAAGGAAATAAATATCATCCCGCACGTGTGTTCCTGACTGACCTCATAGTGTACCATTTGAAGAATATATCAGTCGAGGACTAACATTAACGGTCCATCGGATGGGAAAACCATCGTAACAAAATATAATTAAGTTTCAGCCAACGGTCCAAAACAAACAAAAATATAAGTATGTTATTAGACATCCTCACATGATAAACCAAAAATGGTAAACAGATGTCATTTTCAACATATATACTTTAATACTATTTTTCTGCTTCATAGAGGTAGTTTTTTTTTTTTTGCTTGATTCAGATATAGACAGTTTAATGTCCTTTATGTAATTAACAAAGTAACATTACTAATGATGCAGGAAACTGAATGTTATAATTTAATAGATATTTTTCATCTATTGAACTCTAATTTTTTTTTTTTACCGTATATCCATTTGGAGTGGAATCATATATAATTATAGTTTGTATAAATATTAAAATTATAAATTATATATTTTATTCTGCCTTCATCAAGGAAACATGCTTACGAATTTTAATCATCTATACCTTCGTTAGAACAACTTTTCTAATCGAAGTGGTTTATTAAATTTGAAATTAGATTGATGTTTTGTATTCTTGAATAAATGTTTTCAAAAGATTAGATAGAGAAAACAACTAGAAATATTATAGCGGGCCGACAGAAGGGCCCGATCAACCCGGCTGACACGCATCCCCATGCCCTTCAACTCTCCTCCACCAATTTCTTAAATTTACATTATTTATTGTTATTACTCTTTTGTTTTTCCTATCTCATCTGTATTATTATTAGTGCTGCCCCTATTAATTTGCAAACTAGTAATTGATTAATTCAAACTCTACCACTGTTTCTGAGCTGAAGCAGATACCACCGCGCGCTTAGAACCAAACTCCAAAGTGCTCCAACGAAGCAGCTCTTTAGTTTCATAAAATTTGTTTAGTTTATGTCAATAACTCTGTGGAGTAAAAATTCATTCAAAATGAAAAAGAAAAGAAATATGTGGATTGGCAATAAATTTAATTTAACAAAAAAATGTACATGATAAAGTTCTTTTGTATTGGTCGCTAATTTGTAGTTTGTGTTACTGTGTTAGTGTACTGCCATTGTTTCATCTTTCGGATTCAACATGTATATTTATGTTGTTGACGGAAAAACTTTGATACTATAATAATTTCAGAAAAAAAAACTTAATTAACAATTTTTAGATGATTTTTTCACGTCCTTTGTAACATAATCATATATCATCATGGACATGAGGACTTTTTCTTTGTTTCGGTTAGAGAAAACTTGTAATCTAATGAATCACTGAATAAATCAACGTACTTCCAAATCAGAATCTCATCATCTACGTTCTTTTCAAAATCCTAATTTATTATCTTGCGGAAAAAATAAGAGATTATTATGTAGGATAAAAAAGTGGGGAAACAAGAGAAGAGACGGTCAAAAACGGACCAACGGTCAAACACCAAACCATCAAATCACATTCACTAACTTAGTACAGTCGCGACTTCCAGTGGTTTTGCCTTAACGAATTAGGCCAATGTTCTTATCCATCACCGTCCTGTCCAGTTTACCATTTTATGCCATCTTTACATAATTTACATATTAACAATTTAATACGCATTCATAAGGGCTCGAATAGTTATCATGGTTGGTCTGTTTTTTCTGCGATAAATGTGGTGAATATTTTTCTAAAATAAAATTTTATAAACGTGTCGTGTCTAAAAGTGTCAAAATAAGCCGTCAGCTTATAAGGTGGTTAAGCTCAATTTAATTTTTCATGAACCCGATCTATGGTTTTAGGTTTATTTAAATAAATGAGTTATGTGATCGAGCTTTATTTAGAACGCGAGTTATATGAACGGGCTTTAATGAATATGAAATAGCTCGTGAGTTATAAGTTAAGTTTTTTTAAAACTAAAAAAAATTATATATATATATATATACAACTAAATACAACAGCCAAACCATATATATATATATATTCTATAATTTTAACAAAAATAGAAATATTCTTTTAGAAAACTTGTGTTCTACATTATAATTTTATAAGACTAATATAAGTAATATAATAGAAATAATCCTTTAAAAAAATTAAAATTTTCAGAAGAAGAAATCATCCTATTTATAGATTATTTTATTTAGTATTTCAAATTAATTTTAGTTGGATTTGTTTTCGTTATTTTAAGTTTTAATTTTAAGAATAATTGGTCGAAATTAATAAGTACGTGATTATGTATACGACTAAGTGTTACGTATGGAAATTAATCCAGGGTCTTAGTTAGTCGGCAGCTAATGATATTTCCATATCTAATCATATTATTAAATACTTGATGTCTCACTCTCTTTCTTTATCATTTTATATTCACAAAACTAATCATTTCTCCTCTTTCCATATTCGATTGCCGCCCCCAAATGGATTCGGCCCATACTTCTATGTTTAACAAACGCTTTTCTCAATTTGTCATCTTCGTGTATTAGTAACAAATGAAATCATTAAATTTTCTGTAAACTCTAATTTGCTGATTTGCTTCTGATGACAAAATTATCAAATACTACAAAACTCCAATTGCTCCTAGCCAATTAATAAAAGCACACACGTCGACGTTAATCATTTTAATATAAATGAATTCGAGACCCCCGGTCCGCCCATTCAGATCTCTGTCTCTTTCTCTCTCTATATCTATACTACACCCACAAACCAATCTTCCAAACACTATAGTCTCTCTCTCTCTCTCTTCTTCATCTTCTCCATGAGCTTCTAAAGATAAAAGCTTGTGACCTTTCTTCACTTGTAAATCTTTACTTAAGAAAGAAAACTCTTTTCTTCATCTTTTATAGCATAATAACATCAAAGGATACGACCTTTCTTCATTGTTCCTTTTAAAACCCTAATTTGTTTTCCGAGAAGAATCCAAGAAGTAAACAAGGAGCCATGAGCAGTTCTTTCGAAGAATCTCTGAAATCTATGTCGTTGGATTACCTAAACCTCTTAATCAACGGTCAAGCTTTCTCCGATGTCACTTTCAGCGTCGAAGGCCGTCTAGTCCACGCTCACCGTTGCATCCTCGCCGCTCGTAGCCTCTTCTTCCGCAAATTCTTCTGTGAATCTGATCCTTCGCAAACCGGAGCTGAACCGGCTAGCCAAACCGGATCAGGAGCCAGAGCAGCCGCAGTGGGAGGAGTCATACCGGTTAACTCAGTCGGTTACGAAGTTTTCTTACTTCTACTTCAGTTCTTATACAGTGGTCAAGTCTCAATTGTACCGCATAAGCACGAGCCAAGATCGAATTGTGGAGATAGAGGATGCTGGCACACGCATTGCACTGCTGCCGTCGATCTCTCCTTAGATATCTTAGCCGCCGCTCGTTATTTTGGCGTCGAGCAGCTCGCGTTGCTTACTCAGGTTCTAATTCTCATTACTACATCAAGTCTCTTTAGATTAATGATTCTTGTTCTTTAATCTTGGTAAAGTACTGTTACCGGTTTGGTTTGGTTTGGTTTAGTTCGGTTGAGAAGAATTCTGAAACCCTATTCATGATAAACATGTGAATACAGATAAGATTTGATCTAGTCTTGATTTCATGTGTAACTAAGCTTAAAGATTGCTTGCATTGCACGTCCTGCAACTTCCTTTCCGGATTTAGACGGCGATGGATTGATGTGTTGTGTTGCACACCGAGAAATTTCCTAAAAATGGAAACTTTTAATGGTTTTCTCTTTTTTCAATTAACAAACTCTTTATTTAATAGGAAATACCTTTGAAAATAGTAACTTGGAATAATAACAGTGATTTTATTAGAAGTCCCAAAAATTGAGACATGTCATAATCATTTTGCAATTTTGCATGATTTCTACTAATCACATGTTTGTGAGGATCGCGATTTACGTTCAGCATTCCCAGAATTCCGGAAAATGCAATGACCAAATTTAAAAGAATTTTTATATTCCATAGGCATTTAGTTTAACTAGAATTTTGTATTTTAAGAAATTTTGCCATTTCATTTCGAATTCTTTTTATTTCCATTATGTCCCAATTATACGGTCTGATCTTAGTTTCCTCATTGGGGTTTGTATATAATGAAATCCCTTTGTGAAACATGGATTCTTTTGAGTATGATCCTTTGCAAATAACATGATATTCATCCCATGAAAAGAAAATGGTGGATAGGGTATTTGAATGCAACATTTTGTCTTTAAAGCCAGCGGTGTTTTTTTCTTCCCTCACAGAAACACTTGACAAGTATGGTGGAGAAAGCCTCCGTTGAAGATGTGATGAAAGTGCTAATAGCTTCAAGAAAACAAGACATGCATCAACTATGGACCACTTGCTCTTACCTAATAGCTAAATCTGGTCTTCCACAAGAGATTCTAGCCAAACATCTCCCAATGGAACTCGTAGCCAAGGTTGAAGAGCTCCGTCTCAAATCTTCAATGCCTCTCCGTTCCCTAATGCCTCACCACCATGACCTAACATCCGCTTTAGATATCGAGGACCATAAGATCAGGAGGATGAGACGTGCATTGGACTCCTCCGATGTCGAGCTTGTGAAGCTAATGGTGATGGGAGAAGGACTCAATCTAGATGAGTCCTTAGCTTTGGTTTACGCGGTTGAGAATTGTAGTAGAGAGGTTGTGAAGGCACTTCTTGAGCTTGGAGCAGCCGATGTGAACTATCCGGCAGGTCCCACAGGGAAAACCGCTCTTCATATAGCGGCCGAAATGGTCTCTCCAGACATGGTGGCCGTCTTACTCGACCACCACGCCGACCCAAACGTCCAGACAGTGGATGGAATCACTCCTCTCGACATCCTTAGAACCCTAACATCAGATTTTTTGTTTAAAGGGGCAATTCCTGGATTGACTCACATTGAGCCCAATAAGCTCAGGCTTTGTCTCGAGCTAGTCCAGTCAGCGGCATTGGTTATATCACGCGAAGAAGGGAACAATAACAGTAACGATAACAACACAGTGATCTACCCTAGGATGAAAGACGAACACGCGAGCGGAAGTAGTTTGGATTCAAGATTGGTTTATCTGAATCTTGGTGCTACAAATCGTGATCTTGGGGACGACAATAGCAATCAAAGGGAAGTAATGAGTCTGCATCATCATCATGACCCGTCAACGATGTATCATCATCACCACCACCATCATTTCTAGGTCTTTATAGTCCATCATCCTTTTTTGATAACCATCATCCTTTAATCAAGATAAACATATTCAATATCTAATTAATTTGTTGTTATGGTCTTTTTTTCTCTGTGTATATTGCTATGTTAAACGTTAATTCCATGGAGAGTGGAAGGAGATGAGAAGTGAAGGAGGAACAAAAAACAAAAAGGTCATATAGATGGAGAAAGATCTTGAGTTATAAGTTGACATGTATAAGCTTAGTTAATATGGGCTTTTTAATAGCAGTACGGTTTTTGCTGCATCCACATAACTAATCAAAAGTCTGTCGTTGGATTTACATTTATCATTTTCCTTATAATTAAACAATGCATTTTATCGATCTTGACCATAGCATTTCGTTTTATTTTGGCTACAATATATTATAATGGTTAACAAAAAGAAAAGCCCAAAAGAAAAAAGGGAAAACGAAAAAAAAAGCCGATATTTATGGAAGTGTCAATGTCATCACCTCTACCACAATGTTGACATTAGTGTATTCAAAAGACAAACGGACAGATGATGATCAGAACTTGTAACTTTGTAGCCATTATGAAAATTATAAATTCTTACGCTAGTTGGTTTTTTTTTTTTTGGGATGAAATTACAAAAATAAACAAAAGAAGTTTTGGTGAAATTTGAAATCTCGAAGAAGCTTCGAGGCTAAATTGAGATTTTCTCAAATTTAGAGTACTACTCTACAAAATTTTGAAGCATTGTGTAGGTTTTGCAACCTAGTCCTTCTCTTGACTTGGTCAGTCAAAACGTCTACTAGCTATACAGAGTCACTCGTGGATTAGATTCGCCTGAGCGTCTCCATCTTCCGACGCCGAGCTATCTCCGTCAATAATATCCTTCTCCGGCGAATCGAGTTGCACGCTTTCCGGAGTTTCACCGTCGTTTTGGCTATCTTCCAGATCTTGGTTCATCCTCAGATTCTCTCCTCTAACGAGATTCAACACGAAGCCGTTATGTGTTCTCCCCGTTTGAAGATAATCGCCTTCTGTAACCGTGATGCTGCAAGAAGAAGAAGAAGAAGCAGCCGCGTTCAATTCGATCTCCGGAGCTCTATCGCAGTCTCCAATCGTCGTCGATTCAGGATCAACGGCGTCGAGATTTTGGACGTAGTCTGTGAACATCTGAGCTGACGATGTCCTCATCAATGGTCCACCAGATCTCGTCCAGTCTTCAGCTTCTGGAGAATCTCCTTCGCTTCCTGCGTCATACGAATGGCTTAAGTTGCTGGTTCGGTTATTATTCCTCCCGGATGATCCAACCACGATATGCTGGTACAACCGTGATGCTTCGGCGAGCACATCATCATCGACGGATCCGGATGAGTTCTGACGAGCTATACAGTTCCAGGAAGGGATTCTTTTGGAGGCGTTGAATTTATTGGTTCCGGCGGCTAAAAGATGTTTAGATGGTGGGGAGGAAGAGATGGCGGAGAAAGCAGCGGCTCTCTCAGCGCTGCGTTTAAGGCGGCGCATGTGGTTGAGAACGGCGACGCACTCGTCCAGTGCTAGTTCGATCCCGAAGTTTGCTTTGATGACAGCGAGTTTCTCCCAGGTGCATCTCCTTCCTTGATTTGCCGCTTTTTGAATCTCTACATTGCTTGGGTTCTGTATGATCTTCAAGTACTGTGAACCCGGAAACACACAGAACAAGGACATAGAAACTCAATACCAAGACAACAAAAAATCTTCCCTCGAGTAGGTCCGTGCGCCCGATCAATAGTTCAAGTCACAACAAGAATTGAATTAGAGTGAAATGTTCTTGGCATTTTCTAGTTGGAATCATTGATACATTGTTGCAGCGATTAGGCTTTGCTTACCTGAGAAAAAGTAGCTGGCATGACGATAGTGACATCACCTTCCCATTCTTGAGCAAATAGGGAAGTTACTTCTCTCAGAGGAAGCCCGAGTTCTAGTACTTGATTACATCTATGCTTCACTTCCATCTCCGCGAGTTGCGCGAGCTTTGGAAAGATCAAGAGATCGAATTAGGGATACGTATGTCTGTTACTTGTGGATCAACTAGATAGATAAATGAATCATACCTTTGCCGCGAATCGACCTCCACAAGCTCTCACAAACTCCTTCATCCTCAAGAAGGGTGCTATGTGAGGGTTGGCTTGACTGACAATGAAATGGTTGACATTGAAAAGCTCTTTGAGTTGTATCATCGGTAAGTCCATCTCCAAACTACCGTCCCTCCAGCGCCGAATTGATGCTCCTGAGCCCTCTTCAGGATCTAAGTTAAAAGGTGGGTGATAAGGAACAATCTCTCCAGTTCTATCTTTGGCCATGAGTTCTTGAGCCTCGAAAAGACCTGGGAAAGCACAAGATGCAGTCACTGCACTCCATATCACAACATGAGGCGAAGTCAAATAATTGAGACATCTTGGCGGCTCGTGTTTCCTCAGGGAACAAACTGTTATCCCTAGTATCCGTCCTGTTATGTCGTAAGCTTCTTGGAATGTGAGATTGTTGGTGAGATTCCTCAACTTCCATTGCAAATGCCGGATCTCATGGACTGCACCTTGAGTCATAACCCGTTTCACAGTAGTGAAAATCCCTCCCATCTGATCAAAGAACTGCAAAGCATGCCAAGAGCCTTCAAAGAAGCTCTGTAACTCAGGCCATGACCTTGTCCCCACAACCGCACACATTACGGACCCCACACTTGAACCGGCTATAATTCTCGGCAAGAGCTTATGTTCCACAAGCGTCTTGACCACACCAAGATGGAAAGCCCCTAGAGAAGCTCCTCCGCTCAGAAGCAGAGCCGTTCTTCCATACGCGTGTCTAGTCTCGTGCATAAAAGAGAGTTTCTCCTCCAGAGAAAGCTCTTCAGTGTCCGTGTCACAAACCATCCTGAGCTGTGTAGAGACCTCATCGATATACTCTTTGATTAGTCTCGGCATTTGAAGCCTTCCCTTGTGAAGCTCAGGGTTACACATGTTACCGAGATTCCTAACAAGATCAGCTCTCATACAGAAGATAATGTCTTTGAGAGACCCCTCGTGACGTCTATGCTTAAGCTCCTCAAGCTTATTCCTCACGAGCTCCACATCGAAGAGATCTGTCTCGTTCATCTTCGGAGTCTCTTTATCTAGCATCTTTGCGGCGTGAGACCATTCCTCGTATGTCAATGCAGCTCTCATCATGTTCCTCCAGAATTTCCTCCTGTAAGCCATCTCAGCCTTTGCTTTTAAGCTTGTGTAGCGATTCAACAGAAAGGTCATCGTCATCACCATTGCTAATATCCCTTGTGGATTCCTGGGATGTAGTAAGGACACAAATGGTGATAAAAGAACCCTACCTCCTCTGAGCAAAAACTTGAGAAATCTGAAGAGTTTGTGTCGGAATATAGACACTGAGTTGCAGAACAAGATCCTGTAGGCAATTGTTCTTCCGATTGTAGTCGTGGGTCCTATAATTGAGAACGCATCAACGCCTGCTTCGTTGCTTATATCCATTGTCTCTGACTCGAACCTAATCACTTGTTTTTTACGATGGACACAAAGAAACGAACCCAGGTGCCAATTTTATCTGTAAGACCAGAATCAGATGAAACAAAAGATCGTTTTTTTCTGGCGGATCATACTCGTTAAAGAACAGAATGAGAGATCGTTAATTCACCGAGAAATGAAATTGAGAAAGACGAGACAGCAAGTGATGGGAGGCATAGGGATCTGCGAGATAACTTTGAAAAAGAAAAGATTCCGATGTATAATGGAGGCCTCCAAGATTTCGTTACAGCGAAGAACAGAGAGAATTAAAATTTAAATGAAACCTTCAGATTCATTTTTGCTAAGAGACAAAAATGGCGATCTAAGACCCAACCTAATCTTTAGACTTTCTAATTTTGGGAACCTAAACACGCGAACACGACAAATTGAAAAAGGAAAAAGATTTGTTCTTTTGCACAAATAGTCTCTGTTTTTGAAACTCGCGAGTAGCGACGAATATACACAGCCGTTGAATTCAAACATCTCTGGTTCGTATTAAATAAGTTCGATATTATCCGAGTTATCTCATCTTTAGAGCAGACAATAACGGAGGGATTTCTCGTAATCAGCCCAATTTATATAGTCAGGACTAAGGCCCGTTTGTTAGGAGTTTAAAACCTGTAACCAACCAGACTGAATCTTAACCTCATTGCCAAACAGACAAACACTACGGGCAAGCACCAGAAACAGAGAGACCAGAGTCATATAACTAAGGGAGAATCTGCTTAAAACTGAAACTAACCTTACAAAATAAAGAAGAAACATAAAAACTGATAAAGTAAACGGAAGTGAGACTTAGAATACAAGCATATAATGCCTTTTGTCTCACTTTTTTCCTCAGTAGATACCACAAAATCAAGACTTCAAAACTTAAAGAGTACCATAACACAAACGCATCTCATTCCTCATCATCCTCACCGTCTTTGTTCTTCTTCTTCTTATCCTTCTTTTTCTTTTTCTTCTCGCTCTTCTCCGCTGCTGATTCATCTTCACCATCAATAGCAGCTGCAGCTTCCTCTGTGTCTTTGCTCTTCTTTTTCTTCTTCTTCTCAGACTTTTCCGACTTTGGTGAAGCTAACTCTTCTTTATCCTCTTCCTTCTTATCTTTCTTCTTCTTCTTCTTCTTTTCCTTCTTCTCAGACCCAGCTTCTTCTTCTTTCTCCTCTCCCTTATCCTTCTTCTTCTTTGAAGACTTCACCTTCTCTTCAGCCTCACCTCCTTCAACTTCTTTGGTTTTAGATTTCTTGGTTGAAACAGGAGCAGGGCTACCACTGCTATCATCATGCTTACGCTTACGCACTTCCCCTGCTTCTCCATTCTCAGCCTCAGCCTTGACAGCTGCATTATCAGGAGCAGCAGCAGCACCAGCAATCATAGCATCTCCACCAGTAGGCAAAACCACGTTCCTGCTCCACTCAACTGGAGTTTTCTCATTAGGCTTCCCATGCTTATCCAACTTGCCATCAGCAATAAGCTTCTTCTTCATTGAAGCCCTAGGTCCCAATCCCCATTTCCTCGGGTATGTGTCTCTATCCATCACCACACGCTTGATCTTAGCTACCACACCGTGATCACAAGTAGCCATCACAGATGTTGTCATCTCAGCAATACCAACAGCAATCGCCTCACCCTTAGTTGTCATAAGAACGACTTCAGTGCCAACATCAATATCATTCTCGAATCTCAACAACCCGGGAATCATCAACTTAGCACCATAACAGATTGCATTCACAGCGGAATCCTTGACAACAAGCCTCTTGTAGCTCGTCAATATCACCTCAAGAGGCATAATCACCCTCCTAAGATAAGACTCATCCCTGGAATTGTCATACACATATTGGGCATCCATCACATCATGCATTGTAACCATGTTATCATTCTCACCCAAAATCCCAGACCTAACCCTCCTAAGCTCCTGCATATGACCACCAACACCAAGAAGCAAACCCAAGTGAACACACATAGTCCTAATGTAAGTACCCGCCTCACAAGAAACCCAGAAAACAACCAAATGCCTATCAGCATCGTACTCAAGCAGCTTGCTTTCATAGATTGTCCTGATCCTAAGCTGTCTTTTAACAGCAGAGATCAAAGGCGGCCTCTGAAACACAGCTCCAGTGAGCGATTCAAGAGCTCTAGCCACTTTAGCCACATCAGGGACAGCCGAGTGAAGCCGAGCTACACAAACGTACTCTTTACCCGCACCTTGCTGCGATTTCACAAGCCGTGTGGCTCGGTCGATACAGACAATTAGATTCCCCGTAACTTTAGGGTCAAGAGTTCCACTGTGACCCGTTTTCTCAACACGGAGGATACGCTTAATCCAAGCAACGACCTCGTGAGAAGAAGGGTTCGCGGGTTTATCAAGGTTGATAACACCGTACCTGATATACTCTTGAAGAGGACGTTTGAGAGGAGAGTAACCGGCGCTGATTGGAGTGTAGTGACCGGTACGGACGTTGAGGCGGTCGTAGTTCTTGAGGAGGATGGGCCACTGAGAAGTGTCGATGGCTGGAGTGAAGCTCTGTGGCTTGATCATGTAGTCTCCGGTGTCGGCATCGTTCTCCTCCTTCTTGACGTGCTTCTTCTTCTCCGAGTGTGAAATTTCGACCTCCGTCATGGCTCCGGCTGGATTAGGGCTTTGAGAAATGGAAGAGGAGGCGTAGGAGTTAGAAGCAGAGGTAGACGACGACTGATTTGTAATTTATAAAGGACTAGGGTTTTTTAGGGTTTTAGGTGACAAGAGAGTGATGACATTCGAAGCTTGAAGGTAATCTCTTATTGGGCTTGACTTGGGTTTCTTTAATTTTTAATTGGGCTTTCCATACAAGTTTAATTCATTTAATGTCCAAATAAGCAAGGTCCATATGTACGGATAAAAGTAAGGGAGACGTATTGGATTAGGGATTTTAGAAGTGTTTGAACTTTTTTATAAATCACCTGTTATTCAACTAATGATTTTTAAATGTATTTATGTAAAATCATTGAAAATCATTTGTTATTCAATCAATGATTTATAAAACTCATATCAAAATCCATCGTTATTCAAATTTTTTAAGAAAGGATTTTGAGAAAGATTTTAGGAGACTTTGAATACACTTTTAGTTGAAAATAGAGGCAAAGAAAATCATACATCTAGAGGAGATGCCAAAATATTGATATATATGGTTGAACAACCTCGATCGGAAAGATGCCAAAATATTGCATGCCACAGATTCTTCACAGGAACATCGACGTCGAGCATTAAAAAGAGGGATGAGCTCATTCCAGCATTATGGTGGTCATGTAGCTAAAGCTTCACTATGAGATGGAACTACGAGCACAACATGACATATACAAACTTGAATTCACAGCGGAAGTGCTGTTCTCATTCAGTAATCCATAATGCTTCATCCCCACTAATGCTTTTGGAGCTTTTTGTTTACATATTTTTAGTATAGCTTGTACTCGTGTAATTAGCAAAAATCCTTATCTAAAAGGCATCAAAGCCAAGAGATGAAAAATCTGTTATAATTATACACTTACGAGAACTAACAATTTATTTCTATAATCAAGAGATGTGTAATTGTTTATGCAAAGGAAGTGCATCGGAGAATCTTGAGATTGATTGTGGATTTTCTTATTTCTCTCTCAAGTCTTTGACGCCTGCAGTTTAGTTACTACTAGCTATAAGCGTGGGTTTGGATGCTTCCCTTAGGCCAAGATATTGTAATAAAGTTTTACGTGCTGCTTGACCTTTGCTATTTTTGATGGAATTTTGGATATTAGCCCTATCTCTGTTCAAACTTTCCAATAAAATTATTATAAGTCATGAGATAGTGGCAACCATGTAAACCGGCACGAAGGAGGACTTGAGTTTTTGGAGGTTACGAGAGCAATATTAAAAAATTATCACACAACACTCCAGAATCATATAAAGGTTAACTATAAATCTTACCAAATCACTAGGATCTTGTTTTTGTAATTATAGAAAATCCTATAAATCACCTAAATATCCTTAAATCCTACTAAAATCCCTCCAAATCTAAATTCCACTAAATCATACAAAATGTTTAGTCCAATTCACCTTTTTAAGTAAAATGACCAATTGTAACATTCCGATTTAAAAAAATATAGTGGTATATATACTGAAAGCTTGAAAATAATTGATTTAACTATTTATGTCATTAAATGCATTTATTTTTTTGGTCAAATGACTTAAGAGAACTCCACAGTTAAGCGTGTTTGAGCTGGAAAAATTTCAGGATAGGTGACCTACCGGAAAATAATTGTCGGTTCCGTGCGAGTGAGAACAAAACACAAGGAAAGATCACGTGGTAATTTTTAGAGTCGGTAAATAAGTCTTTCGAGCCTCCCAAACGTAGCGTACCGACCGTTGGATAATGGTGGGTTCACCGGGCGAGAGAGGATGTGGGGTCCACTAAGAGATGGTGGTCAGGACATTACATTTGATATCAGAACCGAACGACGAATGTGGAGTCAAAAAGGCTCACACCGTCGGGGGTGACGGTTTAGGTGCGCAACGAGGACGTTGCGATCTGTTAGTGGGGGTGAATTATAACATCTCGGTTTTAGGAAATATGGTGGTGCATGTGGAGAACTTTAAAAAAATTGATTTGGTCCTCTATGTAACCATAATGCACTTATTTTTTCGGTCAAACGTTTTGAAAGAACTCTACAGTTAATCGTGCTTGAGCTGGGAAATTTTCAGGATGGGTGATCTATTGAGAAATAATTGTCGGTACCGTGCGAGTGAGGACAAAACACCGAAAAAATCACGTGGTGATTTGTAGAATGCATAAACAAATTTTTTAATTCTCTCAGACGTAGTATACCGACCATCGAATAAGGATGAGTTCACATATCCAAAAAAAAATGTAGAGCCCACTAAAAAATAACAGTCAAGACGTTACACCAATTTAAGGACTTAATACTTTAAAATAAAAACTTTTCATAGTAGGGTTAAAATTTTGAAACCTCCGCAAGTGAAAACTTGAGGGGGTTCTCTTTGATATGAGACAATTAAATGTTAATGTTTTTCTTTTTATGGTTTAAAATGTTATGTTGTTTTGGTTAAAATTTTCACAGTCGCATGATTCATGAGGAAAGGTTTATGTATAAATATATATATAAATATGATCGTATCTAGTATTTAAAAATCCAAAAACATACGTATCAAATTTTTTACATATAATTAAAGTCTATATTTTAAAAATTGAACATAAACTATATGTTTTTTTGCTATTTTAAGCAATATATATACGTTGATCTTGCAAGTTTATTATCGCGGTCTCGTATTAACAATACTGCTTATATGATCAGATATTGATTTGGCAGAAAGCTAATGAGGCATGAATAACGCCTCGTGCTTATATTAAGAGTCGCACATCTGTCTCTTTTAAGTAACAAGAAAGACATTCGCTATATTATTAAAAAACCACGAGTGTGCGTGAGTTTTGACCACATAAAAATTAAATATGGAAGGATATATATATAGTCAGTGTATACTCTATTTTTCCACATATGTAATACCATTAAAAAATTCATGTGGCCATTCAAACACATGAAACATTATCACATTTTATAAATGTTTTGAGTGATGTGTTGCGAATTTGATTCTATAAAACTTTAACAAATCAACCACCGCCCTAGATTTTGTGATATTATTATTCGAATATCCTGATTTACGCTAACTGATTCGCATAACGAACAAAAAGAACCCCAAGCTTATCAAGAAAATAGACCCCATTGTTTTAAACTTTTTACATTTTACACCCCTAAGTTTTCTCATTGGGTAAAAGTCAGCTCTCTGTCTCTCTCTCTCTCTCACTCTTTTTGCCATTAAATAGTCTCTTGACAAACGAACAATTTCCTACAAACCTAAAACTCACAAAAGAGAAGCGTTTTAAGAAATGGCCGGACTTCAATACAGTTTCTTCCCGACCGACTTCTTCTACCCACGAGCTTCTCCTCCGGCTACAAGCGTTGTCGCTGCTAATCCAAAATTGGACAAGACCCAAAAGAGAGATGGTTTAGTAGTGATTGATGAAACTCGTGCTTCTTTGTCTCTGCAGCTTATACGTGAAACGACGACTAATCAGTCACAAACATGGAAGCAGAAGCCACTTTGGATCGAAGATGACATGTGATATTTTTGTTACGGCTTTTAAGATATAATCCTCCTTCAGTCTTTCCTTGCGTCGACTCTTATACATCAATAAGGTCATTGTCTACTATACTCTGCTTAAATGGATTCACGTTTTGAGTAGAGTTAATCTTTCAAGGGTATCAGTTTTGGCTGTTATTTAGGGCTGATCTTAAACCCCCAAAGAAGAGTGTTTTCTAGATTTCTAAATAGCCTACTTGCTTGTGTGAATCGGATGTGTTCTTAAGTAGAGCTGCGAATTGGTTATCATTTCTCACAAATTGTTAATTTTGGTATTTAAAATTATCATCTACTTATTAATACTACGCAACATTAGATGAAGCAGAATACTTTGCAATATTAACCATTTACATGCATGCCCATTGGCAAAATCCAAATAATCTATTAACTAATAAGAGAAACTTAAGGCGGAAGAAAGTCGATGAGATCATTAATTTCGCAGCTCCAAGCAGAGACTCCACTCAGAAGCAAGCGTCCAAGACACAGCAACAACACAGAGCAGCAAGACTGCAAAAGCAAATCACCATCATTTCACATCTTTTCGAATAGTCCTAGAGACTGCAAATGCCTTACAATCAAATCAAAGCAAAAATCTACTAGATTCTAGTCATATCTTACACTCAATTGGTATAGAATTGCAATGTAGATGCAAAGTCACTCAAGTTAACACTATCAGATCCTTCCTATGCATTACCATTAAGTGAGGACCAAATCCAAATGAAAACAAACTTATGAACAAAGGAGACATGACAAAAGAGCTAAAAATCAAATCAAAGGATCTAATACTATGGAACCAAAAAATGAAAAGAAAAAACATGGTAGAACAATTTGAATTGGAGCAAATTACTTACCATCCTTCAAGCATGCCAGGACTGTGTTGCTGCTGTTGTTGTTGCTGAGGCGGTGGGTATTGTGGTGCGTAAGGAGGAGGATAACCTTGCTGAGGATAGCCATGCTGAGAATAGTCCTGCGGAGGATATCCTTGCTGAGGATAGGGTTGTCCCGGAGGTGGATAAGCGTCCTTGGGTGGTCCCTCCGGCGGATGACCTGATCAGATCCAGAAATAGGTAAGGGACTCAGATCCATCGAAAGCAGAAACAGTCAGATCTAAACATCACTTGAAATCACAAATTTTGAAAGTGGTTGTAATAAACTCAAATCTTAAGCAAAAACGAAGAGAAGTGAGATCAAAATCAAAAACAGAAGAATCTGGAGTGACCTTGAGAAGGAGGAACTGGAGGAGGTTGACTCATCGTAGTTATTTCTTCTTCGCTACCTTTGTTTTTTCTTTCTGGGAAAGATGATGATGAGCAGAGAAAGTGAGAGAAGAAGAGGAAAAGCGCTTCTTATTTATTCATGAATTTAGGTTTCATCTTTTCAAAAGGAATTTTCTAACGGTTATCCTATCAATAATAGACACGCTCTAATGTATCCTTTAATTTAGGTTTTCAAAGTATATCCAAATCATTTTGGAAGATTTTTTTCTTTTTTTTCTTTTTGGGAAGGCAATCTAAAATTCAATTTGCCTATATAATTTTCTTACATTGATCTTTCACTATTAAATGTTACATTTATCTACTTTTAATATTTTCTCATGCTGATTCAAATAGAAAACATGAATTTAGGTTTTAGATATTAGTTACTTTAATTTAGTTTTGTTCAAAATTTTTATATATTTTTTTTTTCATTTTCCTTATATTCTACCTAATTTAATTTTTGTTAAGTTGTCAAAGAAATTTAGTTGTATTCCATAAATTCACTAAAAATATATATTTTAAAAAACTTACCATATGGTTGACAAAAAAAAAAAAAAAAAAAACTTACCATATTTTTTTTAGAATTTATTAGAAGATTTCGAAAGGTGGAAACAATTCATCAACATTTTCTGATTTGCTTAATATTTATTAATTATTTTATATTTTTGACATGCAACCAAATTTTATTAGCAATATAATTTTATATAATTTATTTTGCAGCATTAATATATTTTTCGTAGATCACACCAAAAAATTTACATAGTTTTACTTTAACCAGAGATGAAGCTCATACACAAATCAAGGAAAGAAGGCCAAAATTTATAACGAAGGACTCCATGTTCTCCAATGTTAATGATTCACACCCCCTAATTTTTGATTCGTTAAAATCTCCAAAAAGGGTCGATGATGATGATGACCATCTCTCTCCTTTCCGATGAAGCTAATAAATACTGATTCAAATCATAACAACAATAATAACTACCAAAGCAAAAAAAAAAGAATATACTAATGGACCATCTGAAATCCTAAGCCTTGTTAAAACTATCAACGATCAGACATCAGTACAACTTCTTCTATCCTCGAGCTGCTGCTCCCTCTACATGCCTTGCCTCTGCTAATCACATTCTGATTGTTTCATTGCAGCATTACCCAGAAGAGAGGATCATTTGAAGATCATGATTTGTCTGTCATCATAAGTATAACATCAGTATGTTTCAGTTGAGTAACAAGGCATAACAAAGTGTGATGCTATATAATTTATGAGGTCAAACTAACAATGGTGATGTACTAATTGTAAGGACTAAAAAAATGAAATTTCTCTCAGGTTGATGGTCAATCATAATCAATTGGGACATCAATTGGGAACCCTACACTCTATATATGTGGAGGAACATGATTAACAGGTAGAATTAACTGTTAACTAAATTAAGTAACAAGGATCACAGTCTATGAAGTTAAAACGCTAGAAGATCAATTGGAGAATTCACCATTTTCCACAGATGAGATGATGGAGTTATGGCATAGAATCCAGTACTGTCTCAATGGCATGTGCATCAATGGCCTTGGAGGAGGGAGATCAAGCCCCAGTTTTGATGGCATTCTGGAAAGACGACAAAGGTACAGAAATCAAAAAGAGAGGAAGAGAGACGGGCTAAAATTTGTGATCAAGATCGTATAAATTCACCTTCTCCCACTGAGGACTCCGCGAGCTGATGTAATCAGAGAAGAAGCTGATATCCCTGAAAATATTGTTGTATAGTGGGGCAAAAGAATCTGTCCTGCAATATGTTCATATAATGTCAGCAAAAAAATTAAACACAAACACAAGTATAACAGAGCATCCAGATTAACTTGTCATTTGACTTATAAACAGCCAGAACTTCACCTATGCTTAAAAAATTGCTGCGCAGATTAGAAACCATTAGAGATGATTTCTTCTCAGGAATATTATGTTCTTTTGGTACACTTTCGGATTCTATAGTGCTTTTTTCTTCAAAAGCATCATTTGAGGATTCGAGGATATGCCTTATTTCAAACCAAACACCAGACGGGAATCTTTTACGTCTGACAAGCCAAATCATAATCTCTGCATATGGTGTTGCATGGATGACAGAGATGGCTAATTCAATCAACATACATATGGAGTTGATTGTAGTGCTCGTAATGGTTAAAAAGATGTAGAAAACTGAAGTTGTTGGCAAGAGAAGCAGAAGAGGAGTGAATAGAAGAGATCCCACTACATGTTGCTTCACAGTGTAACCATAGCTGTCCAACCTTTGACGTAGAGGATTCAATTTTCGCCCTCTGGAAGAACAAAGAAGAAGTCAAGATAAGGTTTAAGGAATTGAGATGAACAAAAAATGGTTCACCAGATAAAACGATAAAAGAATACTTAGTATTTTTTTGGATTCAAGAACTTTAATTGGAAAATGGAAAACTATTGCATGTCTCCTGCTTCTACTAATGAAAGAACTCAGCGAATTTAATACCCAAATTACCTGAAAAGTCTCCACAATGCTGCTAAAGCTTGAATTTGGTGAGAGTACACAAGCGTGATTGTCCAATGAAGAGCCATTATATGAAGTGTTGCAAAAGTAATGGCATCTATGACAAATGCGGCAGATACTGTTGCACCAAAAGTAATTCCCAGGATGGCAATTGCTCTTATCAAATAAAAGATGAACGAAGCCATGAAGACCCAGAGAGTAGACCATATCTGGATTACATTAAGAGATACCATGCCTAAAACTCCAGCCAATTCTGTGTTTAACTTAAAACCCGCTGGAACTCCCATCAACCACACACAACCAGACCGCAAAATACCATTTGTAAACTCCTTTGCAAAGTTGAATATCCATGAGCAGACAGATTCGGTATTAAACAATAGAGCTAGACCAATCAAGTTCCCCAATACAAGATCAACAGCCATGGCCGACCATGTAGAATGTCTTTGCAGTGCAGCTTTCTCTGCATGTTCCACACAGGATATGGACCTTGTGAAACCCAGAAGAATTGTCATAAATTTATAAGCATATGCACAAAATCATGACCAAATCAGAGAACATAAAATGCAGCGGTCTACGTAAGACGAGGGCAGAAAAGCTCAACAAATTTTAGCTCTACAATTGTGTGAAACTTCTCGGGAAAATGAGAAATGCATTGCATGAAGGTATCTGGAATTAAACTTTTTATTTCCAGAGATTAGTAGGTATGCAGTCGTTGTTAAGAGAATAATAGAAAGATACAATTTTGAGCCAAGGCCAAACAGAAAAAGTTTACTAATTTAACTAAAGAAGCAAGTTTGGGTATATAGTTGAGCTTACATCATGTCATTTTCTTCAAGGAAGATTGGCCAATATAAGATCTGAGAACTGCGTACTCTGAAATTGATCCATGTATTCTTGAGTACCCTCCTTAATGCGATATGCACCCATGAGAAAATCGGAAAACTTGAAAGTAAATAAAAGAATTGGGTAAGGCTATAATAAAGACTTGATAAAGAGCCTATAATTGTGGCAAGTAACCGCCATGTTAACGAAGATATCCTGAAAAGCAAGATGCAAGCAGTTAGAACAGCTAACAACAAAGAAAAAGAAGAACTCAACAGGGCAAATAAAATATCACGAGATCTTACAAGTAACTAATGGAAAATTTCCGAGAAGAAGTCTCCAGCTGCGTGGATATCTTCTTATAGGCAATCTTGGCAGCTGAGGCACAATTTATGGAAAGAATCACACTTTCCTGCTTACATAAGAAGAAGAGAATATTAGCAACAAGTCGAGAAAGAAACAGCACAACAAAGAGAAGCATTTGGAAACTTCTCAACCATTTCATTCAGAGGTTGCCTATTGTGAAAATCATCAACCCACTTGGGTTTCTTAAGAGGAGCTTTTGTCTGAAGAGAAGAGTTCCAAAAGCTTAACGAGAAATGGTGAGAACCAAACACTGGAATGTCATAGACTATAACCTGACATGTCGATGTTTAAAGGAGTCAAATACTGGCAGCGTGTAGGTTTAAAAACAATAACACAGGAGAAAGACATCATGACTTACATACGTGGACATCGCATTGAGATACAATCTCCCCATTCCAATGTATATGATGCAGTCTAGAACTTGAATGGAATTCCATACTTCTATGCTCCGAAGAATCACGCACCATATGAATCCAGTGACTGCTCACAGAATCTTTCCTGAAATCCTCTAATAAGCCATCAACCCTATGACAACCACAGCTTAGGCTACTAAATCTGCAAGGACTACCATAAGCTCCGGCCTTACTGCACACATCTTTGTCTGTTGTAATCTTGGATGAGTTCCCATTAGCATTAAGGCATATATCATAACGACCGAGGAGCGTAAACGCTGCCTTATCCCGTAAAGTTGAGGGCATCTTCTCATTTGTTTCATGGAGCACGTCCTGTTAGAAATCACAAAGGAAAAATGTCGCATACACTGTTTGTCAAAATGCTAGAGAAAAGGGTAGGTACAAATTCGTGAAACAAGATGGGAAAAAAAAGAAAATCTGAAGTGGAGTTATTACTTGGAGCTTAGATCCGCCATTGGACAAGGAGCTTTCATCAGAGATAAAGGCCACAACAACGTCAAGAAAAGAAGAGGAATGGCATACGAACCACCCAAACAATAGACTGTGACTCAAATCATCAGTTGATGCGAGCTGCTTAGGCAACCAAATCCTACATTTTCTCTTCATTTCAGCTCTCTGTCCACAATTTCCAAGATACAAAACAAAAGAGAACAACATATCAATAAGAATTGGAGACAAACAGTTCAAAATGTGAACACAATACAGGAGATAATTCCACAAGAAGAGAGTAAGTATATAGATCTAAGAACACAACTTCAATGTGAGTTAGAAGATTATGTAAAATAAAGAAAACCCCAGAAGAATACTCGCATCCTTACTAAATCGGAGAAGAGGCGATGAGGACTATCAACTACTACAGGGAAATTAACGATCGGAACGATGAACTGAGTGAGATTCGTAACACAAATCTGAGCCCTAGAAATTCTTCAATTCAACTTAGTTCGGATACTAGTCTAATCAAAGGAAAATGCTTTGTTAGACGGACCTTGGGTTTGAGGACAGAAGAGAGTCGAGAATTCGATGCTGGGATCAGCAACCGGAAGAAAGATACATTCCGGCGACGAGACGAACGGCGAGAAAGGGAAGTTAAATCGGCGGCAATAGATAGATATTTTCACAATGGGCTGCTCGGCCTACAAAATTTTATGCCGGGTTTTTTTTTATAAAGAGAGGTTCATTGGATTACAAATATTTTCCAATAAATTTGAATTTAACCAAAATTTTGTTCTTTGAGTTTAGTGGATTTATGATTTCTAATCCTAGCTAAAATCTGTGTATTCATTCAATTAATAGTGTTTAGAAATTAAAGCTAAGGATGTTAGTTAACAAATGTTTGAAGATTTCTTAGTTAAAACATACAAAGACACAAAATCTTAGATGTACTTTGCTTATTTGATGATAATCCATTTTAAAAATCATTTGACTTTTTAAATGAAAATATAAAAAAACTGAACCGATGTGGATTTAAAAATGTTTTAAAATACACAAACCAATATAAACCTTCCAAAATGACTACACTGATGAAAGCTAATCTGTATCTTGTATCAGCACTAGAACTTAATCTCTCTTATTTATGTCCATACAGGTTACTATGAAACAAAATCAGAGAGAAAATCTGTGCTGTCTTGTTGCTTCTTCCTCCTACGAGCATCATCAAGCTTACTTGAATGAGTTCCAAGCACTTCGGTGATGGCTTTTGGTAACCAGAAGCCAGGTCGCTCAAGAAATGGTGCGCGGTCAATGACCAACGGTTCTCTCAAGGTTACATCAATCCCCTGATACGTCCATAATGCTAATGTTGCTTCGCCTTTGAGACCAAGAGCTAACCAGCCAAGACCAGCCACTGAAATGTCGATGCTTTTCACCTCCCAACTACTTCCCGTCACCTGAATCTCCTTCTCTTCCCAGTTTCCCAATTCAGACGCTCTGTTCTCTCCAATTGGTGGCTATTTAATATTAAAAAAGGGTTTCCATTACATTCTGATGTTGCAAAAATGAGGAAATGAGCAAGAAACAAGCTTTACTTACCTGCAGGCGTAAACCGGAATGGCCCTTGAGTATTTCTTCGGCATTCTCTGTTTTTCCTAGATGCAATGAAACACTATGCGATGTCCATACTGTTATGTATATTGTTTGAACCGATGCACGAACGAGGTCTAGCCTGACCAGGCCACCAATGTGAACAGACTGTCCTGCCTGCAAATGAAAGATTCAGCAGAATCATGTTAGTTCTTGGAACAAGTTATTCTACTTGAATACTATGCCTTGAATTCTGTTAAACAGTTGTTACCTTAAATCTATCTAATGGTTTTCTACCTCATCAATTTTCGGTACTAGTTACAAGAAGCTCTTAGAGCTTTAGGTCATTCAACCCCGGGAGAGGACAAAAGGTTAGAAAAACTGTTTAGATATGAGTACGAGAAGGCTTGCCTTGACTCTGTAACTCCGAGGTTGAAGCTCCTTCCTTATCTCTACCATTTTCCGTTCCTCTGGATTCAATCTCAGGGACATAAGGTAGGGATGCAATAGGCCGGGAGTGTCATACATCTTCGCCTTTGCAGACAATATTCCACCAATTCTCAATATTCCAAGAGTTGTTCCAGGAACCGGAGCTTCCGTGAGCCTTGTGACCTTTGCACCATCTTTCTTAGATAAGGCATTAATCAAAGTAGATTTCCCGGCATTCTGAGCTCCAATAACCCACACTTTTCCTCTTGGACCAGCCAATTCTTTAATGTAAGCTAACAGATTCTTAACACCAAGATCTTTGCGGGCACTAACCATATAAACCCCACTTAGCTTAGGCGCTCCTCCAGCCTTGGCACGGTGGCGCACCCATCGGTCTAACCGAGCTGGTGAAATCTGTGTCGGGAGCAAGTCTACTTTTGTTGCAACAAGCACAAGTTTTGGTAGGTTTTTGCTACCCTTAGGATCATTTTCAGCTTTCTGAAGCACTTTAAACAGAGACTTGGCTGCTCGTTTGGGAAACGAACCATCAAAGTCGACACAATCAACAACCATGACTACAACTGTAGTGCTGGAATTACTCATCGGTTTGATCAGTCTAGTTGATATCAACCTATCAAAATCGAAATCTGGTAAGAGGTTCTCTGCAGCCTGATTCTTCACTTGGCCATAATTCCGAAGAGAATGGCAACGAGCACACACCGTCACATCATCAAAATTGTCTTTCTTTGCCTCCTCTCTAGCAATCTTCTTTCTCTCTGTTTTCGAAACCCGTTTTTTCTTTTCCCTCTCCTCTGTGACGTTACCATATCCAACACCAGCAGGAGCAAAACCATCCAATTCAACATCATTCACCTCCTCCTTGTCTTCCCACTCATCTGATTCCCAGTCAAACTCACTCTCACTTTCAGAGTTGCTACCCTCTATTGCATTCTTGATCTCATCATCCATTTCATCATCTCCCCCCTCCTCCTCCTCCTCATCATCATCAACCATTTCAAACCCATCAAGTTCATCATCTTCCTCCTCTTCATCAACTTCCAAGTTCTTTGCAATGAACTTTCTCTTCTGATAATATCCGGGTAAATCTGGATCATCGTCCTGCATAAAAATCCCACAACCTGGACAAATAAGCTTCCCACACTCCTCATCTTCATCTCTTCCTTCGCTCATGATAAGATTTTTCGCTTTCTTCCGAAAAATCGTTCCTTTAACTCTCTCGACGCTTTCAACAACTTGTTCTTTCTTCACAGCTAAACACTGAACCGATACTAAACATTTCTTCTTCTTCTTCTTCTCATCACTCAACCCTACTGAAAAGTTGAGTTCTTTCTCAGATACCCATCACGAGAACGAGAAAATTTATTCCACAACAGATAGAAGAAATTTACCTGAGAAAAATGGAACCTCGGGTCTGGGAATTAACCGGCTAACGCGAAAGCTTCCATCTTCAAGCTTTGGCTTTACTCTGCAAATCGTCACTGTACTTGAAATCAAAACCACCATTTTCTTCCAGCGTATCACTCTTCACTACTGATTAGGGATAAACCGAAAAATTGCCGGGATAAGCAACTCCGTCGAACGTATCGTCAGAAACAATTAAAACGCAGCGTATTGGCTCGAACCTGACTTTAAACCCTACAGATAACTACGTAAATGCCCTTCAAATCAGAAGAAAAGGTGAACACTGATTAGCCCAACAATTATTTCTCTAATGATCGTATCAAATTCGGTTTTGCTGTGTCTATGTGACCAAACTTTATGAGAATGAAGGAGAGTTACGCGTGGAAGACATTAGAGACTCAAATTTAAAAACAGTCTTTAGGGATAAGGTTGTGGAGAGTGGATACCCATAACGCGGACAAAGAAACGAGCTTAAACCCCATTTGATATTTTAGTCGGAGCTCCGGTGAAAAATAAATGGCGGCAAAGATTACAGGCGGAGGCTGCTCATGGCGACGCTTTTACAGGAAGAGAACACCATCTCGAGTTCTGCTTTTCTCTGTTCGAGCCTCTACTTCCATGGATGATATGGACACCGTCTACAAGCAATTGGGTATGTCTCTGATGAGTTTTTAGGTTAAGAAAAATAGTAAATTTGGAAATGGGTTTAGGGATATTGTTCTTTATACAGATTGAAAAGGTTTAGATTCAAGTTGGAAGCTTTATGGTTTTGAAAAGGTTTTTGTTTTGTGAGGTTTTTTTGTTTGGTGTGGCATTTTGTGTAAATTCTGGTTTAAAATTTTCCTCAGGATTGTTTTCACTAAAGAAGAAGATTAAAGATGTTGTTCTTAAGGCTGAGATGTTGGCACCGGATGCTCTTGAGCTTGAAGAAGAGCAGTGGATAAAGCAAGAAGAAACAATGCGTTACTATGATTTATGGGATGATCCAGCTAAATCTGATGAGATTCTTCTCAAATTGGCTGATCGAGAGAAAGCAGTTGATATCCTCAAAGACCTCAAATACAAGGTTCTTTTTAGTTTGCTCAAAACAAATCTTCTTGTTTTGTTTTTTGCAAGAAATTTAGTTTTTAATGTGTTGGTAATTAGGCTGAAGAAGCTAAGCTAATCATACAATTGGGTGAGATGGATGCTATAGATTACAGTCTCTTTGAGCAAGCCTACGATTCATCGCTCGATGTAAGCAGATCTTTGCATCACTATGAGATGTCTAAGCTTCTTACGGATCAATATGACGCTGAAGGCGCTTGTATGATTATCAAATCTGGATCTCAAGACACAAAATCTCAGGTTGATTTCACCATTCTTAATGCGCTTGCAGTTTCCAACTCTTTGCCTGTATCTTAGTTTCTGTATGTTCTTATACACATTTTGAAGATTTGCAGATATGGACAGAGCAAGTTGTAAGTATGTATATCAAATGGGCAGAGAAGCTGGGCCAAAACGCGAGGGTGGCTGAGAAATGTAGCTTCTTGAGCAATAGAAATGGCGTAAATTCAGCCACAATAGAGTTTGAATTCGAGTTTGCTTACGGTTATCTCTTAGGCGAGCGAGGCTTGCACCGCCTTATCACAAGTTCCACTTCTAATGAGGTATACATTATAAGTTATAACTCCTCTTTCTCATAATTAATCACTTTCTTGTCCATTTTCTTCCCCTACAAAGAATTTGAAAGATGTTTTCTTTGGGCCAGGAATGTTTTGCCATTGTTGATAGCATACCATTATTCTTGAGAGCATCTCCTGATTTTGACGTCAAGGACGAGGATTTGATTGTATCGTATCCTGCGAAAGAGAATAAAAAATTAGCTGAGCATATGGTTTGTATTCAACATATTCCGAGTGGAATAACTGTTGAATCTTCAGGTATGCTCGAGTATATTACACTTTGGTTTACTGCAATCGATGCAGATTATAATATAGGTTTTTGATGCAGGAGAAAGAAACCGGTTTGCAAACAGGATCAAAGCGCTAAACCGGTTAAAGGCGAAGTTGCTTGTGATAGCAAAAGAGCAAAAGATTTCGGATGTAAATAAAATCAACAGCAAGAACATTTTGGAAGAAACTAGGAGGTATGTCTCTAAGGGTCGCAAGATGGTGGTTGATACGAAAACAGGTTTAGAAATTCTGGACTTGAAATCGGTCTTGGATGGGAACATTGGACCACTTCTAGGAGCTCATATTGGCATGAGAAGATCAATTGATGCGATTTAGGCTTTACTCAATTGGTACTTTAGTTGTTTATTGTATCCAAAGCAACAAATGGTTGCTTTGCTTGTGTATATATATATATATAGCCTTCTACAATATTTTTTGTCAAGAACAATACATGATTCTAACAATGAAACAAAGTAAGAATTGGTGGTGACTGTGTCGATTGTCAAATCTGATTTGAGATCATTTTTTTTTTTTTTTTATATGTTTTCTATTTAGTTTGTTGTCTACAATATCACCACGAAAACTTCAAACTATAACTTTTTTCGATAAATTTCGAAACGGTTTTACCAATTAAACCAAAATCATGAAACTCTTGTTTTGTATACTTAAAATTGTCAGCTTCGAGGAAGTCATACAAAACAAGACATAGCTGATGCAATCTTGTCGGGCGGGTCACGTTGATTACATTCTGGAGTTATTGATTAGCCTATTGTTATGAACAGTAAATAAAATAAGGGTTTGGCAGCAAACTTTCCTCTATATACATCAACATGTAGTAGAGTTTGGCAGAAACTTTAATTATCAAATCTCGTAGATTAGTAAAAATCTAATTACTTTACGTTACCCGAAGACCGATTATATATCGTCAGTTTGCCCTAAAGTTAAATGCATTTTCTCAGCTTACTTTAGCAATAACTAAAAGCTCGTAGAATTTGTTTTCAATAGTTTAAAAAAAATCTAATTTATTGTTTACCAAAATTTTCTGTGGGCATTTAAGTATTTTGAATTTAAAGTTATCAACTTTTAGCTACATTATAATAGTCAATTAAAATAATAGAAAATGTTCAAAACAACATCCCTTACAAAATAACACAAATCACTAGACCAGTCAAAATTTTGACATGTAGCCTAAAACCATATACTTATACATAATACTCTAAGAATATATGAACTTAGTAAATTATTCAATGATTTAACGTGATTATTTGTCTAATTATATAGGTGAGTTAAATATCGTCTCTTATAATATAACACAAGTCACTCGATCAATCAAAATTTTGACACGTAGCCTAAAACTATATACTTATACATAATATTCTAAAAATATATGAACTCAGTAAATTATTCAACAATTTAACGTGATTATTTGTCTATTTATATAGGTGAGTTAAATCTCGTTTCAAAATTTGACATAACTTTTATTAAATATTAAATGAACTCAGTTTTAAGAATAAAAACTAATGAAAAATGAAATATTCATAGTACGTTAAATATTTTAGAGAAATACCTAGCACTAAAACAAGTTTTGTGGACAATTATAGTACACACTCCACAAATTTTCAAAATAGCACTAAAATAATTTAATATTTTGGGTTTGGGTTTAATATTCTGGGTTTAGAGTTTAGTTTTTAGAATTTAAAGTTTATTTTTTAGACAATTTTGACATTTTTTTAAATCGCTCCCAAAATTTTTGATATTTTATATATTAAATTTGTGTTATTTTTAAAATTTTGAAAATAATGTGATAAATTTGGAAACAAAACTTGCGAGGAGTATCATTTTAGTTTTAGTGGTGGTTTTTTTTAACATCTGCTTATATTAATTGTTAGGGTTATTTTGTTTACTTTATTTTTTTTATTCAACAACAAAAAAAAAGAGGGAAAAAGGAAATAGTTGACCAAAAAAAAAAAAGAAATATATTTGATTAAATACGGAGAAAATTGAGAAGAAAGATCAACTGACAAAACGGCTCCGTCACCAATTTTACGATTTAAGAGAGAGAATCCTTTCAAACTCTTTTCAGTTTTCAGTTTCAACTTCGTCTCCCTCCCTCACCACCTCTATATACACCTTTACATACGCACCATTGGATTCACAGTGTATATATATCTTCTTCTATGCCTCTGGCGTTTTTTTATCACATGGCAGGTCTCTCCTACTCGAAACCCACAGTGTCTTCTTCTTCAACAACATCACAATCATCTTACTCGCGTCTTTTCTTGCTCGTGACCCTTCTTCCTCTCTCCCTCGCTTGTTTTGCCTTCGTTCTCCAATGGCGCGGCGGACTCGACGATCCGGTTACACATTGGTCTACGGATCATCACGAGTTTCCCGGAATGGTTACAACCCAAGAGAAACGGTCCTTGCGTCGTTCAGGTTCTGATTCGGGCTGCGTTGATCTTTTAGGTCAGAGTCGTGCCCCTTCGTTTCCTTATTTCCGGGATTGGAAATTTGATTACGAATCGGATCTGAAACCTAGGGTGAGCCCTTTTGATCCAATTTTGGGTTTCATCTGATTTGATATCTTTGATTGCCATATATCGTTGATCCTTTGTTATGTGTTTCATTGTGATGGGCTTACTAATTCTGAATTTGATCGTAATTTATGAAATCGTTACAGGCAAACGAGTTTGATGAAATTATCCATAACTAGTTGCAATTAAGTTGTTTATGAATCTTCTCTAGCTAGACTGAAGTAAATCTCTGGTACTTGTCTCTGGCCTGAGATTTGATTTGAGTCCTGTGAGAAAACTTGTGATATATAATTAGTTTTTATGAAAAGGTTCTGACTTTGTGCAACTGTGTGTTTTTCTTTGTTTTGCGATTTATTTATGCTAGATATGTATTACAACAAGCACTTCTGCTGGCTTAGAGCAAACACTGCCATGGATTTTCTTTCATAAAGTTATTGGAGTTTCAACGTTTTATCTATTTGTTGAGGGGAAGGCTGCATCCCCAAACGTGTCTCGAGTTTTGGAGACCATCCCTGTAAGCTCTGAAACTTTTGTCTGATCCGTTGATTTGTTTTCTGTAACTGTGTTTCCTTTTCGTCTCCACTTATCGCCAATGTGATTCCTTTTGCAGGGTGTAAAAGTTATACACAGGACAAAAGAATTAGAAGAACAGCAGGCTAAAAGGTATTCTGGTCTGCATCTTTGTGAATATCTTCGGCTCTTTTTGGTGAAATGGTAGAAAAAAATTTCTAAAAAATCGAGCGAAGTTCTGATTTTGTGGGTAAGAGTGGTCTAGAATCCATGGATTTGATATCAAGTGTTTCAGTTAGAAAAGATTGGTAATGGATATGCTGTGCCTTTGTTATTATTTTCGTGTCACAACTGAAATGTTTGTTGGGACTTCTTTACCTTACTTTTAGATCTAAATCCACTAATGTGATATTTCATTGCCTTTTTGGTTTACAGCCGGATATGGAATGAGACTTGGCTGGCGAGCTTCTTCTACAAACCGTGTAACTATGAGTTATTCGTGAAACAGTCCTTGAACATGGAAATGGCAATCAAAATGGCTCAGGTATCTGTTACATTTTCCATAATTGAATACGGCATGTGGTATAACCAACTGTCTCTCACGCCACACGTTTCTGTGATGCGGTGTATTTAGGACACTGGTATGGAGTGGATAATACATCTTGACACCGACGAGCTTATACATCCTTCTGGAACCCATGAATATTCTTTACGGAAATTGCTGGGAAATGTATCTGCAAACGTGGATATAGTTATCTTTCCAAATTATGTGAGTCTTACAGAAGATAGGATTTTCATTTTTAGACTGTAATTAGCTTCTTCTGGCTTCATCAGCGTTGTTCTTGTTTCAGGAGAGCAGCGTTGAGCGAGATGATATCAAGGAACCTTTCAGTGAGGTATAGTAATTATCATCTTCTGTGTCTACTTGCTTCTTCGTTACCATCTAAAGCTATCTTGCCCCCATGAGAAATTGATTACATGATTGTCGGACCTACCATAGGTACATGATTATATCTTAATAGATCTAAACATACATTTTTTTTTTGTACTTTTATTTTATTAAAGGTATCAATGTTCAAGAAGAATTATGACCATCTTCTGAAAGATGTCTACTTTGGAAGCTATAAAGAGTCCACTCGTGGAAACCCAAACTATTTTCTAACCTATGGAAATGGGAAAGCTGCTGCCCGTGTTCAGGACCATCTTCGTCCCAATGGTGCTCATCGATGGCACAACTACAGAAAGAGTCCAAAGTATTTTCTTTTTTTGTTAACTTGTCTATCATTTGACTCTTTGTATCTGGCATCGTTTTCCCCTGTATATATTTGGCTAGATTCTAGTGTGGTTTATTCAATAGAAGCTTGTAGTGGGACATGGACGAGCCTGAGCCTGTCAATTTCAATTGTTTGTGGGTGCTGACTATTTTGTGGTTGATACAGTGAGGTCAAACTAGAAGAAGCTGCCGTGCTGCACTACACTTATCCCAGATTTTCAGATCTTACCTCAAGACGTGATCGTTGTGGCTGTAAGCCCACTAAAGTGGATGTCAAGAGATGTTTCATGCTGGAGTTTGACAGAGCTGTGAGTGGAGATTTATATTTTTTCCTTTCTATTTCCTGCATATTATTCAGAAATATAGAGTCACAGCTCTTGGCCATCACATGTAGGCATTTATTATTGCTTCAACCGTGAGTTCAGAGGAAATGCTGCAATGGTATCAATATAGATTTAAATATAATCACTGCGTTTCATCCCATTTTACCCTGCTGCAGTTTAATAAGCTTCACTAATACAGGTACAGAGAGCATGTCGTGTGGACAGATGAAAAATTGAAGTTGAAACTCCTTAGGAAGGGAATTCTGACCCGTATTTATGCTCCCATGGTTAGTTACAACAAACCGAAACCACGTTTCTTATTTGGCATGATCGATCAATGTTTGGTTTTCCACAAGCTATCATCTCTTACAGGTTATAATCCAAGAGCTAAGGGAAGCGGGTGTTTTCAGCTCCGTGGTAACCGCAGCTCACATGTCTCTCTCGAAAAACTCTTCAACTGCTGATTCGACATTAAGCATTACCCGAGAATCATCTCAGGCAACTGGTAGGAGGAAGGTGTTGGAATTCCATCTTGTTCTTGACGGTGAATCTCAAGCATCAGCGGTACCACCACTATCGCCTCCAGGCTTGGAAGCAACCCAGATGGAACGATAATCTGAAATCTGAAAAGTGATACAAAGAGTGGGATTTTTTAGAATGATTTATGAACAGTTTTTGAACCTGAGCTCTGGTGTACATTTAGGAAAGTTTTCGTTTAGGTTATACACACAGATGATTCTACAGATGAAGAGGAATATCATATAGCAGGCTTCTATCATATGTACCATGCAAAATACTTGATCATGTTGATGATTCTATAAATTCAAATACAAATTCATTGCCTTCCTGATCTGACTACTGGTTTTCTTTTGTGCTCTTTTATCTTCATCGTATCTCTAACATCCCTTATTCAGGTTTATAATTTTCTCGAAATGTGAAGTTTGGTTTCTGAACATCTTTAGCTTCTTATGGGTTCTGACTTCTGAGTAACCCAGCTGATGTTTCGAATGCCAATGTTTACAGCTTCATCTTGACTTAAACCTCACAGGAAATTAGTGTTTCACAGCGAGAACAGGAGCAACAATCTAGAAGAAGAGAACTTGAGTAAAATTAGTAGCAGCCAGCCACTTAGAGGAAGTGATAAGGTTGTAGTTGATCAGTTTCACTTGTTCTGGTTATTTGCGTGTGTTTAGTTTGGGTCTGAATCCTTTGATGGCTTTTTCCTTGTGTCAATGTTTTGGTCTGTGTTTTAAGATAGTGATGGTAATGGTGAAAGGGAATGATGTGGGAAGCTGTTGAAGATGATGATCATTTTCAGGAAGTTGAGGCAATGACAGATTCAAGAATGAGGAAATAAAGCTTTGATCTTTATTCGGCCTCTCAAGTTACACTCATCTCAGCTTAGTTTACATGGGAAAGTTGTTCTTCAGGTTTTGTCCAATAAGAACAACTTATCACTACTTAAGAATGAAATATTATTAGCTTGTACATGTTGGATCTGGCCAAATTATACGTATGATTTACTCTTACTGCATTGTTTATACTTTTCTTGTTAACTTCTTTCTTACACTTTGATACAAATGAAAAGATAGTAATTGACCATATTTCACATGAATCCCATAGTCATATTTCTTAAATACTTTTTACTTTTTGCCTTTTTCTTCTTCTTTTTCATGTGATAATTTCATAATTCTGATCTCTTTAGGGATGAAATCTAAAATAAATTCTTACAGCATTGGTACAAAAGAGATGTTGAAGAAGGCAATCTGCTGATTCTCAAATACGAATAATCTGCGGAGTGGATACAATCTGTCTGCAAGCTTAAAAAAGGTCCTAATCAAGTTTCTTCTCTTTTCAAGATATGTGAATGCTGTTGGGAATTTGTTTGTTATTGATTTGGTGGATATATTGCAGCTTCAAGTCTTGGAACAACACTGATGATCCCAACATTTGCTTCATTCACATCTGATGGGAAACACATTGTCTCAACTATAGAAGACTCAGGCATTCATGTTTGGGACTACTCTCAACCCAACAAAAAGGCATCTTCTCAGAAACAAAAAACCATCAAATCTTATGAGGGATTCCTCTCACAAAATGTGTCTGTGGCCATACCTTGGCTAGGCCAGGGGAAGGAGGACAATTTCATAGCAGATTTGGAAAAAAACTGTTTTCTCATTTCCTGGCTCCCATGGACTATTTCTCTCCAATGAAAGGAGCAACAACGTGGCCGGAAGAGAAGCTTGGAGTAGTAGCAGGTGCGGCTGCAGCAGCGGTTTCAGCTACAGTCAGCAGCAGATCCATGTATGTTGTGGCTCTTAAGGAGTGTGTGCCAGAACGTTAATGGCTCTTCGCCTTACCTGTGGGGGGCTTGTGATTGTGATTGTGACAGCAACTTGGGACGGTAGGATCAGAGTGTTCCATAACTACGTGTTACCAATTCGGGTCTAAAGACTGAAGCAGCTCGCGTAGATTTTAGAGTCTTGGCAGTGTCAGTGCAGCATTCTTTGATATGCACATAAGGATCTCTAGGTGTTTTTTTTGGGGTACTTGTATAGTGTGACATATATTGTGTGTGTGTGTGTGTGTGTAAAACACTGGTTATGAAAATACCACTCTGCACTCTGATTTGAATTTGTCAACATATGAGATGTAAGAAAGCGATTTACTCGAGCCCACCGTTGAACCAATCCACATATAAAACCACACAAATTGCACACAAAAACCAATCCACTTAACAATCCAAACGCACCAAATAACTTAGTCGACCATTAAACATTAGTATTTAATAATCAATGTTTGTGCACACATATGTTAAATTATTCAAGCTGAAGACATTTAGAAAACCACACAACACACAAATTTGCACAGAAACCAGTCCACTTAACAAATCCAACTGCACCAAATTAATAGTTAAATATTATCTAATCCAAATTTTCAAATGGATCATATTATGTGAAGACGACGAGCCAAGCCAACGCCATGGTTTGTGTAAGCCCAGCGCCGCCGCCATATCCGCCGTGATTTGTGAATTAAACGCCGTGACAGAAGTTTCCTACTCAGACTCGTACCCTTTTCTGGTATAATTTCTGAGCTCTGATTCCAACCGTCGAGACTGAAGCATCCCGTACGCTCATTGAAGGTTCTTCTAACTATAGCTATGCGATCAACGTTCTTACCACACCGAGCCTCACAAAAGTCCGTGTACCTTATGTAGAGAGTTGCATTTTTGGCAGTGAGAGAGAACTCATTCGGTGGCTCCATAGTTTCTATGGCCACTAACAAAATCTTCAAGTTGGAAAGATCATGATCCTTAGTGGTCCTATCAGATATGGCAACTGAAAGTTCCAAATATATAGACGAATCCAGTCATTGACTTGCAGCTCTGATTCATCCACCTGCAAAAGCAACATATATAATCACTAACTACTTGTTGTTGATTATATATGGGGGCAGAGTGAAGTCTAAATAATCTTACCAAGTAAAAGCGGTTTCTGTTTTCGAAAGGATTCTCCTGCGGGCACTCAGGCAAGTTACCCATGAGGTAGGATTCTCTTCCCAATCCTTTACCCTTAGTGATTGTCCCTAAATATACAATGATGAATTAGTTGTTGTAATAATGTATACAAAAATGAACCACAAGCAAGTAAGTCACATATCTATATATTTAATTACCTCGACGTCTAGCAATATAGGACGTCAAAACAAACATTCTTCATTAGCGACAGTCTGAAAAGTTAGTGCTAGATGGATCCATTGCAACCAAAGTAATGTAGAAAGAGGAAGCAGCAGCAGCCAGAGTCCTATTGTATTTCTTAACGCGAATGAGCTGTAAGTTTGTCCCCCTGATGATCATCAACAAAAGAAATTGAATAAGAGGAGGAGTGGATAAAGAAAGAGAAGAAAGGAAGACAAGAGTTTTGATTGTAACAACCTGAAGCAAATTGTAACGATGAAGGCCCATACAAGCATAAAGGCGTACTAAGCCAGAACAAGGTGACAACATCGCACGATTATAATCCTTCCTACCCATCTCGGTATTGAGAAACCGCCGCAACATCGTCTCTGGATCGAAATTTCGTCGGATGCTCTTTGTCGATTTAGGTTTTCTTGTGCCACACGATTGATTGATCATATATATCCCCTGGCCGACTCACTTCTGGGCTCCTGTTGGGCTTCACAACCCTTAATCCCCATTCCTTTTATTTTTGCAATCTTTGATTTCTTTCTTTTTTAACATCTTCCTCAACAACAAAAATACAACTATTGTAGGTCATACCCTCCTAGTCGTAAAAGTCCTCATGGAGGGAGAGATTCAATAATGAAATTGGGAACATCAATTATCAGGAAGTTAAGGCATTGCCAGATTCAAGAATGAGGAAATCAAGTTTTGATCTTTTACTCGGACCACTCAAGTTTCACTCATCTCAGCTGAGTTAATTACATGAGAAAGTTGTTCTTCAGGTTCTGTCCAGCATGCATTATCCTGAAGAACAACTTATCACTAGTTTAGAATAAAAATATCATTAGCTTATACAATTTGGATCTCGCCAAACTATACGTATGATTTACTCTTACTGCATTCTTTATACTAACCTTGTCAACTTCTTTCTTACACTTTGATAAAAAAAAAAAAGAAGATATTAGTAATTGAGCAATTTCACATGAATCCCAATAGTTATTTCTTTATACTTAACTTTTTTGGCCCTTTTTTTCTCTTCTTTTTCGTGTGACAATTCTGATTTCTTTAGGGATGAAATCGACAAAAAAATAATTCTTATAGTCAAGTGTGATACGGTGTCGTATTGTTCTAGTTGAATGCTATGCTACAAGACTTGAGCTTCAGCGAAAAGTCGAAGAAGCAAATCCAGAGGCGGGGAACCAAAATAGCCAACGGATCCGCCATGGCAGCTCGTAAGAGAGCTTCTTCACTGATTAATTCGGCGAAACCAGCTCCATCTGAACCAGCATCGTCCCCGACGGAGCAGAAGACTGCAGTTTCCGGAGAGGATTTCCGTCTCGCGCCGCCCAAATTGGGCGTGATCTTTGTGATCTCTTCGCTTCTGTGTTCGCTTTATCTTTACCTTCTCTGTTTCCACTACAATGTTGACAACGAGCTCAAGCGTCCGATTCTTATTAACGCTGGGCTTAGCTTGGTTGGGTTTTTTTTCACACTCAAATTGATTCCTGTGGCTGCTAGATACGTTCTGAGGCGTAATATGTTTGGTTTTGATATCAACAAAAGAGGCACGCCTCAAGGAGAAGTTAAAGTGTATGTTTTTCCTTCTTCGATTTGTCTCTTTTCTTGGTTAGGTTTCAAATTAGTATTAGTGTTCATTGTTTTTCTTGAAATGGATATGACTTTTAGATTTTATTTTTTTAGGGGGAGGAAACGTATGAGGTGTCTCATTTTCTAACTGATGTTCTATATACATGTTTAGGCTTGATTTGGTCTCTGGGACATCTGACTTCTGCGTGTGTCATTTTTAATTTTTGGTGTGCTTATTTTCTGCAATCTTATTTCTTTGTAGGCCTGAGTCATTGGGAATTGTTGTCGGTATTGTCTTCTTGATAGTGGCGATAGTATTTCAGTTCTTTAATTTCACAGAAGATTCGGTGGTAAGTGTGCTGATCTCAAAAGCTCAAGCTTGCTCATTCCTTTCTTTTGGCTTAGTGGGTCATTCTTTGTTTATGCAAATCTTATGTGATAATTCTTTTTTTACCAATTTTCAATCTTTCTTTCTTCTGCTTTGCATGTGTTAAACTCAGCTGTTATGTCAAATGTAATTTTTTTGTCGCTAGACGGATGTGAACTATGGACTTGGTAGCTCTTGGCTCATTTATTCCTTTGACGCATTTCATCAGTCTGGTTAATGACTTGGTGCAGTGGCTTGTGGAGTACAATGCAGCTCTGGCATCTATTTGCTTCATGATTTTGCTTGGATTTGTAGATGACGTCCTCGATGTGCCTTGGAGAGTGTAGGTGCAGTTCTTATTTTGTTGGATTAAATTCATTCGTTACTTTTGTTCACGCATTAATTCTTGTCAATTTGCAGGAAACTTCTTCTACCATCTTTTGCAACCCTTCCACTACTGATGGCATATGCTGGACATACAACTATCGTCATACCGAAACCTCTTGTTTCTTATGTTGGCTTGGAAGTGCTTGATCTAGGTACAATTCTTCTTGTATATAGTGTTGAACCATCAGTAGCTATTTTCAAACTGATTTCCTTAATTGTATTTTTGTCGTGGCAGGACGGATATATAAGTTATATATGGCGCTACTGGCTGTCTTTTGCACAAATTCTATAAACATCCATGCTGGTCTGAATGGCCTTGAGATCGGTCAAACCGTAGTTATTGCAGCTGCTGTAAGTTCTGCAGTCAAAATGTGTCAGAATGCTTAATTTTGTTGTCCCAATGTTCCTCCGGTTGGTTTCTCTTGGGTAAAGATATGATGCATTCTTAGTTACTTGTAGATCCTGATACATAATGTTATGCAAATCGGAGCATCTGTTGATACTGAGTATCATCAAGCTCATGCCTTCTCAATCTACCTTACTCAGCCGTTGATGGCAACATCTTTGGCTATGCTTGCCTACAATTGGTAATACTTTCAACTTTCAAGTCCTTTTCTCTTAAATCTATCAGGTAAACGAACAATGCGGATTGCTTTCTCTAACCACATTCATGTCGACTCTTTTGGTGTTGTTAGGTACCCGTCTGCAGTTTTTGTTGGAGACACTTACACAGTCTTTGCCGGAATGACTATGGCAGTTGTTGGCATTCTCGGTCACTTCAGGTGTACTTCCAACCATACCGTCCTTATTTCCCTGTACTGATAGATTCATTATTTGCAGTTGTGCATTTAACAAAAGTGTGAAGCCTGCAGCAAACTAACTCCATCTTTTGGAAATTCTCTTTTGCAGTGAAACCCTCCTAATCTTTTTTCTTCCACAAGTGTTGAACTTTCTACTGTCGCTTCCGCAGGTCTGATTGCCTTTCTCCATCTCGCACTTTCTGTTACTTTTCAATTTCATGTCAAAGCATCTAACTTGCTATAGTGTAACTCTTCAGCTTGCTGGCATTGTGAAATGTCCACGGCATCGTCTCCCCAAGTAAGCATTTTTTTGTCATTTACATAAAAGCGACGCCAACACATGTCTATTTGTTACATAAAAGCAACACATGACTATTTGTTCCTCTCTCTTTTGAACCAGGTTTGATCCTGCTACGGGACTGTTAACGGGAACAAAAGATGGGACACTCGTGAACGTTTACTTGAGGATTTTTGGTAGGAAATCAGAAAAGTCTCTTTGTATTCATCTTCTTGTTTTCCAGGTAAACTTTTTAATGCCCATATTATTCTCTAAATACAAGTTGGTTTGTTGTGTATATATATATATCACAAATGTGTTTTCTGTGTGTTCTATTGCAGGGTCTAGCTTGCGCCTTTTGTTTCATGCTTAGGCATTTCCTTGCTGGTTGGTACAAATAAAAATCTGCGACTTGAAGAATCTCTCTATACGTGTTCCTCGTTTCATCTCTCTGCCTTCACAAATCACACACAAAACCTGTTTTGTTTCTTATGTCCAATCTATTAGTATCATCATTTTAGTTCACTTACAAAGAGTTTTCCATCTAAGGCGAGTGTATCTCAACAATTATCAAACCAACAATTATCTCAACAATTCTGTCTTGGAATGTTGTTACACGTTATAATCACCCCATTCACTACAGCGAGAAAGATTCGTACACTGTTCATAAATTCCGAATTTTCAACGAAAAATAAAGAAATTTAGCTAAAATAGTATTTTCTCCTTAGCTTCGTGAATCTAAAACTTCTTTTTAGAACTTCATATCAGTTGAAGATATCATGCAGCACTTTTTAGAAACTATGATAAACTAAATAATTGAAATCTCTATAATATCCTTTTCTCGCACTATAGGCTACCTATAGTTACATTAAAGTAATCATATTTTGGACCAAAAAAAACGAAAAGAGAAGAAAGTGGTTTTTTATATTTGACAGATTAGTAGTAGTGTCGTACGACAATAAAGAATGATATATGGATATAAAAATAAAAATAGACTGGACCGGGTATCGAAGGGAGAAAAAGAAACCCTCTTATAGCATGCCATGTGTCAGTATGTAACAAGCGATCTATGTTTATATAGTAAGAAAAGCCTTTTAGCCCTAAATATCCCAAATTGTCATATGTTCTTTCCTTATGTGGCTCTCTCTCTCTCACCCTATATACTCTTTCGATCAACACAACCCAAATCTCTCGACTGAACCGTTTCTTTACCTCCTCCGGTTATCGGAAGAGCAGATCTCGTTTCCCGCGATCTGATTTTGTCTTTTGATTTTTCAAAAAGGTAATATAATGTTCGATTTTGAGTTTTATTGAATTCGGGAGATGATTTTGAATTGACGATGGATGATGTTTGTTTGTGGGTTAAATTGATAGCGGCAGTAGAAATGGGAAGGGGAAAGATCGCGATTAAGAGGATCAATAACTCTACCAGCCGTCAGGTTACGTTCTCTAAGCGAAGGAATGGTTTGTTGAAGAAAGCAAAGGAGCTTGCGATTCTTTGCGATGCAGAGGTTGGTGTTATCATCTTCTCCAGCACCGGTAGGCTCTACGATTTCTCCAGCTCCAGGTACCTTTTTTTTCTTCTTTTCTCTTTGGTTGACTTTTTTTTTTGTTGGTATCGGTTGGTCCATGTCCATGTGATTGATTAAATTATTGAACCAAATTCTAAATCTCGATTTTGTTTAATCGATTTCTTCTTAGTTGTTATCTTGAAGTTCAATTGGTGTAATGATTCGTTTTGAGAAAGAATCGTGTAGATCAACTTAGTCTGATGATTAGCAGAAATCACTTGATTGGTTGACTGTATGAATGGCCTGAAAAAATCAAAATCCGATACGGTTTCATTGAGATTCATAGATTGTAGGTTTTTGTAAGGAGATATGAGAGTGTGTGTTTTTTTAATGTTGTTTTCAGATGATTACGATATTTGTGTGGAGCTTAGATTGTGAGGGACTTGTGGTGTGTTTTTGAAACATACTAAATTTGGTAGAAACTTTGTCAGAAGAGGAAAGGGGGTGGGAGAGAAAGTGGTTAGTGGTTGAAGAAACTTAAGACTCTCTCTCTCTCTTTCTCTCGCTCGTCAAGTCATAAACCACTTTTTATTGTCTTCTTGGTTTGGTTAGAGAGGTTTTTTTAGAAAGAATCGTCCCTTTTCACTATTCCTTTTCTTTATTGGCAACTAGTTGGTGGGTTTGATGTACCTAATAAAATGAGCTGCATTATTATGTATTAAATATATTATTACACAAGTGGGGGAATCATTTCTAATTTCGTTGTCATCCATAATCAAGTTTTGCTATTTTATTATTCAACTTGGTTGTTTATTTAATTATATGTAGGAGTATAGTCTTTCTTTTTGGAAACATGTTGCGAATTGTTTCAAAAATATTATATCGTTAATCCCTTCTGATTTTCTACTTTAGGAGTTCGTTCAATTCTTTATTGGGTGAATATATCAATTATGTTTACATAATCATCTATTAAACAAAGTTCGACTAAAATCTGGCTCTTAGATCTGTTCTAGGGGGAGAAAGCTTCTATCTTTGTGTAGAGCTTCTGTTATTCTCTGTTTTTTTTGTTCAAGTTTTCTCTGTTTTTAGAACAGCAAAAGTAAAGAATTTGTAGCATCCATCAGAAGCGTTACAGAAAGAAAAAAAAAAGTATTAAGTAGAAAAGATCGTCAGAAATAAATGTAATGGTTCCAAGAGATTGGGGCATTAGATAAGAAACATGTTGGAAGCAATGTTGTTAAAGGGTCTTCATGTTTATGTCTCATTAATCCATATCTATACTCTGGTTTTCTGATTAGAGTTGGCCATATCTACATCAAGTTTGTCTTCACTTCTCTCATTCTCTGCTGAAGCTTAATACATCATATTACATTTTGATTTTAGCGAATCTGTATTTGGGGTGCAGAGAATCCCATTCCATTTAGGCAAAGAGGGCTTAGGGTAGACTAAATCTATTTAAGTAAAAATTTTGACACTGAAAGATGTTAAGGAGAAATGTTGCTTGGGTTACCTTACCTACCAACCACACTCTGCAACTATGCAACAACCTTTTTTTTGGCAGCATGAAATCGGTCATAGAGAGATACAGCGATGCCAAAGGGGAAACCAGTTCAGAAAATGACCCCGCTTCAGAAATTCAGGTATTCCTTTTTTATTACTCCTCCCTATGGATTTCGACGAGTAAATTCAGAGACTCAATTCTATAATTGAGTAACGAATAGACAAAACAAGTAACATACTACAACAGAGAGACTGTTACTCAGTGCTTTTGCTAATGTTATAGCCTATTACAACTTCACTAGCATTTCTCAACTTTTAATTCCTCTCAAGCTGATCCTGATTTCATATCGCACTTGCAGACCATAAATAACACATCATATGTTGAAGTAGGGTTTGCTATAAAACAAAATTCATGCCACGTGACCATCAGACTACATACATAATGTTGCATTTTCTTTTTCAAGATTCCATTCTAGACTAGATAACATTAATCCAAAAACAAAATACTTGTTTTCTCAGTTTCAATCACCTGAAAATCATTTCTACTATATTCTAGTTCTGGCAAAAGGAGGCTGCGATTCTAAAGCGACAGCTACATAACTTGCAAGAAAACCACCGGTATGTTTTGCATCCTCTGTGTTTGTCAAACACTCTCGATAGTAGTAGCAACTAGAAACAGGGAATGATGTACTAAAATGCAAAATGATAACATATATGTAGTCCAAGGCTAGAAGATTTTGCAGAACCCAACAGTATCCTAACCATTTGCATAGGGATGGTCGATATTAAGAATAAAAAGCCAAATGGATTAAGAATGTTTTTCAACCTCTTTAGGTTTTACCAGGATGCTGGATGTTTTCCCCAAAATCACCATTGTATCTCTACCACCTCCAGAGTTATATACCTTCACACATCTAGAAAGGAGATAACCAAACACTTCCACACGCCCCATCTTTTTTGTTTTGGTTAATTAGGAAACGTATATATTAACTCTGGAAAAGTATGCATATTCAAAAGAGCTTGTACTTGACAGGCAAATGATGGGGGAGGAGCTCTCTGGACTAAGTGTAGACGATTTACAGAATTTGGAAAATCAGCTTGAATTGAGCCTTCGTGGCGTTCGAATGAAAAAGGTTTTGATGCTGTGATAAATAAGTCAAATTTTGGAACCATTTAGAAGAAGTAATGGCTATACTCTATCTACTCTCTTCTTGCCTTTTGCAGGATCAAATGTTAATCGAAGAAATACAAGTACTCAACCGAGAGGTGGGACTATGGTTACCGTAATAATAGGTTTAGACATTTTCCAGAGTGTTGGTAAGCACAATGCTAATTCTTATTTATTCGGTTGCAGGGGAATCTCGTGCACCAAGAGAATTTAGACCTCCACAAGAAAGTAAACCAAATGCACCAACAGAATATGGAATTACATGAAAAGGTACTTTTGGGTTTTGGGAAGTATCTGGGAGTCAAGATTATCTTTAAAATGCTAGAACAATTTTTTCTTCTCTGAGGGTAATATGTGCTTATTCCAGGTTTCAGAGGTTGAGGGTTTGAAAATAGCAAACAAAAATTCTCTTCTCACAAATGGTCTAGACATGAGAGATAACTCGAGCGAACATGTCCATCTTCAGCTCAGCCAACCGCATCATGATGAGACGCATGCAAAAGCTATCCAACTCAACTATTTTTCTTTCATTGCATGATATATTCCCTGTGCCGACACACTTATGTTGAACTCGTCGGAATCATTTCTCAATTAACTGTAGCAGCTTGCCACTGCATCAGCAAAGAAACATAAACATGATGAGTTTGCAATCCGTTTCTATCAAACACCACCTTTGTACCTTTTTAACTTTTTTCTCTGCAAAGAACCTTGGTTTGGCGTTTAAGCATGTACTTTGATGATCAAGGAAAATAGTGTTATAATAACATTATGTTGTACCCTTCGACTTCATTCACAGTTAGCTGGAAATCTAATTATACTTAAAAAGTTTAAATGTGAGTTACATATTTAGCAGTTATAAATAGGCATGACCAAAATCAAACTATAACCGTATTTCGGTCTGTAACCGGACCATTTTCAAACCGTAAAGTTCGTAAGTGTATAAAATGGTTAAAAACTGTAACCGTAACTGTAAAAATATATTAGTTTTGGTTAGTAAAATTATTAACCGTAATCGTATCAAAATCGTCAGTTAACTGCAAGGTTACGACCTTAAATTTTAATCGGTAACCGTATTTAAAATAAAATAAAAATATTAATAATTTATATTATGTATAAAGTATATCTAATCTGACAGAGAAAATGATGTATAATCAGTTATTAGTTTATTACTAATCCAAAAATATTTACAACTAATAAAATTATATTAATTAAAAGTGAACGTGCTAAAAATAGTGATTTAAATAGTTCAATGTTCTCACAATACCACTCCATCCACGACCACTAGACACAACCATTTTTCTTATTAACCAAATAATTCTTAGTTTGCATAATGTAATAGAATTAATGGTTATTTATCTAATTCACCACATAAAATTTTGAATCATATAATCACATTAATTTTATATTACATTTTTAGCTTTATAGATTGGTCCATCGTTTAAATTTTGGTCGATATACTATCGTCTAAATGTTTTTATGGAAATTGTATACTAGTTAATATATCATCTTTTAAAGTTTTTTTTAATGGAATTAAATAAATTTATGGATAGATTACAGATATTAATCGTATCATAATTATCAAATAACCATAACAATATTTAACTGTAACCGTAATACCGTACCAACCATAACCGTTTTAACCGTATATTAAATAATTAAGGTCAATATTAAAAATAATTTATAACCATAACTGTAATAACAGTAACCGTGGTCATGCCTAATTATAAGTTATAAAGCCTACAAAACCATGTTATTAAGAGTTTTACATTATTATTGAGTCTAATGTAACTATATATCTTACTTTGACTATTCTCTTTTTAAATATTTTAGACAAACGATTATGTTAAGAAACTTTTCAACGTCAAGAAAAAACCTTAGGATAAACTGAATAGAAAAACTGGAGAAGGCATATCAAGCCGATCTCCTTGCATCAACACTGAATTACACTTCCTCATCCGATTCCTCCAATGCTGTGTTCGCTATTTTGAGGTGTGATCTTCGCAATCTCCGAGTGTTTTTGCCTGGAATGCGAGAACCGAGTAAGGAACAAAGCGATTATTTTTTACACATTTTTAACAATATTTAATTGTTAAATCATATAGTTACACACTACAAGATACAACAATACAACAAACAAACTACTAAAGCATACACTAGAAAGAAAAAAAGAATATAACTTAAACAAATTGACAAAAATGTGCAAAACATATGGTAAATATAAGCAAAGAATAACAAAAAATGACAAAAGTTAGTTATTAAATCAAGACAAAATTTTGATCAACATAAATGTTTTTTTATCTATAGTTTGATATGCACTCTTTTTTTTTTTCGCATTTCAAATCTTTAACAATGGCCGATGATATAGTATTTATAGACAGTCTTATGCATGTGTGAATATACCAATCTTATTACACACCCACTCATATTTTGACGTTTCTTTACAGTCTTACAGATCAAGTCAAAAGCACGTACAAAGAAAAATTGATCTTCAGATTGTGAATGGTTACATATACCAACTTTTTAAATACTGAAGCTTTTAATAATCAACTTCTCATGTGAGTAGATATCGATTCCTCAGATGTATAGGAACATAAATATTGGACACTCATTTGCCATGACTGTAGAATGTAATGTCGTTGCTAAATATGATTTTTAGCAAAGTGGGACTTAGTGTATTGCCCTTTGCCAAGACAAAGTCTGTCCATATAAAATTAACAAGAGTGGAAAGATTGGAGCCGTTTTGTAAAGTATCAAACGCGGTGTTGTAGCCATTTATATAAGGAAAAATGGTTTTGTTACGATTCATTCCACATGAAGAAAGCGCTCCAAATTCCTAGAAAATGAATACAACACTATATAATAATTGTGAGTACATGAAAAATGTGTTGTGATTATAAGAGCTATTTGAATATCTTTATGCTAGTTCTAGCTACATATATTTTTCCTTCCCTTAGCTGTCGTTTTTTTTCCTAAGTTTTTCTAGAATATGAAAAATGGACTACTTAAAAAAAATTGTTGTTTCCATTATCTCTATTTTTTGGACTATTTGACAAATTTGCTTCTTTTAATCTAAAAAATTTAAAACACATTTTTTGATTAATTGTAAAAGCCAAAAAAAAAAAAATGTTTTCTGGTTATTAACGCCGTTAGATATTTTTGAATTTTGATTTACATCATTAAAATAAATTGTGTTTTAGATAAACATCTCAAATTTTCTCTTTTTTTGTTTCTTGCTAAATTAAAGTAAAACTGCCATATTATTATTCCTTTTCGTATCCATTCCTTTTGGTCCCCAGGTAAACTACTAGAGTAAGAGACATAGATTTCTTCTTCTCGATTTGGCTACGTTCATGCCCAATACTGTACTTGTTATATTTTTCTGATTGCTGCCAAAAAGTTATGACCCTGATTGATTTTAAGTCTTACTACTCGACATTAGCTTATGTTTCCTCAAATTGGTTTTTCTTGGGACTTGAATTTGCTTCCCTCTTCTCTGGCTGCTTTGGTAGGGAATCATGTATGATTTCACTTTGTGTAACAGTGATACGATTAACAGAGCATGTATAGGAGGAAGAAGGATGAAGTGGAAGCTGAGGTGGCACAGTTGGCGCATGAAAAAGAAGACTTGGCAATCGTTTTGGGGATGCTTTGATTGTTGATGTTTCCAGACGCTATGAGTCTGAGGCTACGATCGTAACGAGTCTCTTTGCAATCGCCATAAGAGTGTAGAGAGATTGAGTTTAGGGTTTATCTTCTTGTAATCGAGTTACAGAGAGCAATACAGAGGTTAAGGTTCATAAACTTAACAAACAAATTCATTTCCTTTTTTGTTTTTCTTACATTTTCTGATCAAGTGTTGCATAGTTTGAAACAGTGTTCTTTGGTTGTATCTGTGTGCTTTGAATCCTTTGTTGAGCTCTATTCTAGATTTTTCTGGGACTTTTAGTGTCAGTAGTGGCTAATACGCTTAGAATGCTGCAGTCTTTTGTAGTTAGAAGCGCTGATGGGCACAGCTCTGAAACACTAGCTTTCTCCAAGCTATATAATACAGCTGAGGTTTGTTGAGAAAACATCTGACACCACTGTCGATGAAACTGCTACCAATAAAGTGATTATCACAGAGCCAGTAGAGGAACACGTTGCCACACAACCTATAAGAGCACCAAATATCCACGACTTCTGTTTTGGCGTTCCTTCTGGTACTACTTTGTGACTCACAAACATAATTTCAATATGAGAGTATTTATTGTCAGTGTAACTCGATTGGTGTTAATTCTACTTCATATAAATGACACTTTCTCAGGTGGTCTCCTTATAAGTGAAGGGCATAAGAGACTCGGTCACATGAGTGAGAAGGGAATGTCTGCGTTGTCTAAGAAGGAGGTCATTCTAGGTATCTCCGGTTTGCATTTACAAAAGTGTGCACATTGTTTGTAGGGAAAACAACACAGGGTCTCTTTCAAGTCTTCTACACCTTCTAGGAAACCTTAGGTACTTGATTTAGTGCATTCAGATATGTGTGGTCCAATAAAGACAAAAACTCTAGGTGGCGCATAATATTTTGTCACATTCATTGATGATCATTCTAAGAAGTTGTGGGCTTTCACTATGAAGACTAAAGATCAGGTTCTAGGATATTTCAAGCATTTTGTGGCATTGGTTGAGAGACAGACGGGAAAGAAGCTGAAGTGTATCCGCATTGATAATGGTGGTGAGTATTCTAGACCATTTATTGTTTATTGCAAGGAACATGGTATTAGACATCAGTTCACGCCGCCTAAGACTCCACAGTTGAATGGGTTGGCTGAGAGGGTGAACATAACTATTGTCGAGAGAATGAGATGTTTGATTTCACAATCAGGTTTGGCGATGACTTTCTGGGGTGAGGCTTTGAGCTCAGTTGTTCACGTGTTGAATCTATCACCGAGTGCTCCATTGGAGGGTGATATTCCAGAGAGGGTTTGGACTGGTAAAGATGTTTCTTATGGTCATTTGAGGGTCTTTAGGTGTAAGGCATTTTTTCATATTCCCAAGGATGAGAGGTCGAAGCTTGAGATGAAGTCGCGGCAATATGTGTTCATCGGTTATGGTCAAGATAAGTTTGGATACAAATTTTATGATCCCGTTGAGAAGAAGCTCATTAGGAGCAGAGATGTTGTGTTCATGGAGGATCAAACGATTAAGGACATTGACAAGTCCGGAAATCCAACTCAAAATTATGAGAGTTTGATCGATTTAGAGGTTGCTCCTTCTACATCAGTCCACGGTCAGGTCGAAGATGAGGTTCAAGTTGATACACCCGGTGCAGATGCTCCCGCACATGATGATGATGGTATTGGTGATCATGATAACGATCATGGTGAGACACCAACTACCGAGAACTCTCCTATTATTGAAGATCTGAGAGAGTTCTAAAACCGTCGACAAGGTATGATCCTAGTGAGTATGTATTACTTATTGATGGGGGAGAGCCTGAAAGCTATAATGAAGCTTTGGAGGATGAACACAAAGATGAATGGCATAATGCCATGGGTGACGAGATGAATTCTTTTGAAGAAAACCATACGTTTGAGTTGGTGGAGTTGGCTAAGGATAAAAAGGTGTTGCTTAATAAGTGGGTGTACAAGATTAAGCATGAGGAGACCAGTTTGTCACCTCGATACAAGGCTAGATTGGTTGTGAAAGGATACAACCAAAAGAAGGGGATTGATTATGATGAAATCTTTTCTCCTGTTGTGAAGATGTCATCCATTCGGGTCGTACTTGGATTGGCAGCGAGTCTTGATCTAGAGGTTGATAAAATGGATGTGAAAACTGCTTTTTTTCATGGTGATTTGGAGGAAGAGATTTACATGGTACAACCGGAAGACTTTGTGAAAAAGGGTGAGGAGGATTTAGTATGTCGTTTGAAGAAAAGCCTGTATGGATTGAAGCAGGCACCGAGGCAGTGGTACATGAAGTTCAAATCCGTTATGGGGGAGCATGGTTACAAATAGACTATTTATGATCATTGTGTATTTGTGCAGAAGTTTGGTGGTGATGATTTTATCATCTTGTTGTTATATGTTGATGATATGTTGATTGTGGGCAGGAACTTGAGCAAAATTGAGGAGATGAAAAAGCAGCTTAGTGAGTCATTTGCCATGAAAGATTTGGGTCCATCGAAACAGATTCTTGGTATAAAAATTGTTAGAGGAAGAGATGAGAGGCTGATTCACTTGTCTCAAGAGAAGTACATCGAGAAAGTACTTAAAAGGTTTCATATGGACAAATCTAAAGTGGTAAACACTCCTCTTGCTACACACTTTAGATTGAGCAATCAACAAAGTCCGAAAACAAAGTTGGAGAAGGAAGATATGGCACGGGTTCCATGTACTTCTGCAGTTGGTAGTTTGATGTATGTCATGGTCTGTACAAGACCAGATTAGCTTTCGCCGTTGGTACAGTGAGTCGTTTTCTTTCCAATCCTGGAAGAGAACACTGGAATGCTGTGAAGTGGATTTTAAGATATTTTCGAGGGACTTCTACTTTGATGCTTACTTTTGGAGGTAATAAGCCATTGATTGTCAGTTATACTGATTCTGATATGTCTGGGGATGTTGATTCCAGGAAGTCTACTTCAGGTTATTTGGTAACATTTGTGGGTGGAGCTGTTGCATGACAGTCAAGGTTGCAAAAATGTGTTGCACTTTCTACCACTGAAGCTGAGTTCATAGCTGCAACTGAAGCTTGTAAGGAGTTGTTGTGGATGAAAATTTTTTGTGAAGATATCGGTCTCAAGCAGGATAAGTATGTGTTGCTTTGTGATAGTCAAAGCGTAATTTGTCTCCGGAAAAACTCTACATTTCATTCGCGTTCTAAGCACATTGATAGGAGGTATCATTGGATAGGTGATGTGGTTGCTTCTAAGGAAATGGAACTTGTAAAGGTTCATACGGATTGTAATGAAGCTGATATGATGACAAAATCATTGCCGAGGGGAAAGCTTGAAGTATGTCGTGAGATAGCCGGGATGGCTGTTTCCTCCACCTAGTCGGAGGGGGAGTTTGTTGGTGTTCCTCCTTAGTGGGGGGAACCCATTGGGTTTTGGTTAAGACCAAAACTTGGAGTTGGGCTAATTATATTGATTCATGAGGTTAATATTGGGCTTAGGGTTATGAGATAATATATAACCTCTCTTAACGCACACAAGAAGAAAAACTTAAGAGAAGAGAAGTGATTTTCGGAGAGAGAGGAGAAGAGAAAAACAGAACAGTTAGAGTTTGTTGTGTTGAACGTTCGGACAATCAAACGAGCTCCGATCTGGCTGATTTTTGGAGGATAGCTTCGTGACTCAGTGGTATTCAGATTTAACGGTGAAGATTGTGTTTCAACAGTTGGTTTATGAGAAATCATAGTTTTAGCGTGGCTGGTCGTGTCTGGAATTTCCAGATTTCTCTACAGCATATGTCGTGAGTGTTTGGGTAATCCAACGATGAGATCTTCTCTGTTTGAGCTGAAATTTTACAGAGTTGTTCCTGACCTGTTTATTTAGGATTTGTATGGTGGAGATATGAATAGGTTTCCGGAATCTTAGTAAACCTAGGGTCGTTTGGAACTGCATATTTATATGCTCTTGTATTATTCTCTTGTTGAGTTTTTTTGTGTTGGAGATTGCTCTTTTGGAGTCTTAGTCTCTGCATCTGTTCTGTTGGAACAGGGAGGACGTGGTTGTACTCATATACATTGGTGATAGTGGAATTTTGAGTGGACTACGATCCCATGGTTTTTACTCCTCACATTGAGGAGGTTTTCCACGTATAATTTTGGTGTGTCATTTACATTACGTTTTGAAGTTCATTTCTGCTATAGTCCAAGTATTTTTCTCACAGACTCATACAAAAGGGAGGAACTATAGTCTGCTGTGCAATTGTGTATTGTTTTCCCCAACACTTCTAGCCCTTAGTACATTGAGCTCAAAGATTTGGCGACAGGGAAAATCTAGTTTCCATTATATACTAGGACAAGCAGGTAATCTTCATTTGTTGTCTGCAGAAACACTTAACTGGTGTTAAAAGATAGATTTCATCAATTAATTACTGGTATCTTACAATTGATAAGTGGATATATGAAAATCCATACAAGTATAGTGTGTAATACTAAGAAACGGTCATCTCTGAACCGAGATCATTATGTGCACATGAATGTCTATTAAAATGTTTCTGTTATCTATGAAAGCTTATGTGCTTACTCATTCTTTTAAACCCTGATATTGCAGTGACTTTCTGTCCGGGCTTTTTGTTGTTGTCAGGTAAGACATCCTTTGTGATATGATGATTTTTAGTGGATTCATGTAACCCTGTGTTTATGTCTTTTACATTGCAGTGCTTGCATGTTGTGTTTCTATTCGTATGTGGTGCTCTCTGAAGAAAATCCACCTCCAAAGAAATTGAAACCATCTGCTAGTCCTTCATACTTAAGAGACATCACATAGGTTAGATAACAAAAATGGGCATCTTCTCTCTTTTGATGACTCTGGTGTGTTGGATTCCTGGTGTTATTTTCTGTACTTCTACGAGTTGATAACTATACTTGTTTGTCACCTGTTCTTTCCAGTGTCTATCATTATCTTTACTCTCAAGTCTTAAGCGAATTAGAAATGTTCAATGTTCATTTTATTAATTTTCTTGTCTCATTATTCCTTAATATTACAACAAGTTCCCACTCTTTGGAAACCTTTACAATACAAGCCATTTATCTCATACCACTTCATTGTAAAGTGTTCAAGGATATTAGTTGAAATTGACACCATACTTAGGCTGTAAGTTCGGTAGAAACAGTCCCCAAAACTTCTCAATCTCGGGACCCTGCTTCAAATTCTCATCGAACATAGCAAATATGTAAGTCTCTATGGCTTTCCCTGGCCTCCTCGGAGATCCATTCTTCACAGTTTGAATCAAATTGTTCACATAAGTCCTCGCATTGTCCACACCCGTCGCGGCTCCTCCCGCGGTCGGCCAACCGCTCTCGGACACCACGATCTCCAACGATCCACCTCCAGCTTTCTCTAGTGATGCGTAAACAGTGTCTAAGATTGCGTGGAAGAGGTTTCGGTATTGGTTTTGTCCGTCAGTGACTACAGGGGACGGTGCGGTGAAGAGAGTGTAGTCTAGACGGATGTCTCTCATGTTTCCCGTGTAGCTGAAGTAAGGGTAGAGATTCACGAGCAGAGGAGATTGCTTGCTTGCCAAGAAACCTATCACCGGAGCGATAAAGTTTCTAAATTCCGGTGTGAACGTCCCACTTGATGGTGGAAACCCGGAAATGCCTCTGGTGTCGATAGCTGTGGAGACCTTGATCCCCAGGCTTGAAACAGCTCTCTCGATATTCTGCATCGCGGGGAGGACAAACCTCGCGGCTGGGTCCGAGGGTTGTACCTCGTTCCCAACCGAGATGTAGCGGAATCTGACACCGTTTGCGTAGTTGCGGACGTTGTTGCGGACCCATGTGTCGGCTTCCGCTTGGCTGGAGGCGACACGCTGGAGATCAGGGTTTGGAACATCGAGCAGGAGCTCGATGTTGGAGTTTCGGAGAGCGTTGAGAGCCTCCTGGTTGGGGTCGTACAGCCGCATCCGCCGGATGTTCCGTTGTCGGTAAAGCGCCACGACTTCTGAGGCAGGTCGCAAGTTGTTTCCATTTCTCCCGTAGCACACTCCGATTTGCCCAACTTCATTTGCAAATTAATAATCATTAGTGAAAAGAATAAATTTTAATCAAATTCTGAAAACAATTTCTAAAGAGAGTAGTGTGACAATAATTAATAAATTAAAAGAAGATTGAACCTGCGGTGTCGAAGAAGGAAGCCATTATGAAGCTGAGAAGAATCAGCAACAGTGGCTGTGAGGCTAAGAAACTCAATCCATTACACATCTTCATGAAATAACAATTAAAGATGATGTTAAGAGAATGATTATTGTTATGCTTGCAACTTTATGTATTTAAAATCGTAGCATTTTGCGCCCAATTTATAGAGGAAATGGAGGATTCAAGTCAATGAAATGAAACAAAGTCATCGCGTCATATCATCACTAGTTTTGGAATGTTATACATTAAATCACCGTTCATGAATATCTCTCTAAACCTATTGCTTTGGCCTTTGAAAAGTCTAAAATGTGAGATTTCAATACACGTAGCTTTCAATAGGCCTAACTAGCTAGACACTAAAATTTTCATGTTCATTGGAACGAATCCTCCATAGCCCCAAAATCAAATACCCAATCTCAAATATTCAATGAATACAATAACTTATTTTCGAAAAATAGGCCGGATCAAACTATCTTAAGATATTGGATTTTCTTTTATAATCAGAATTACGAATCACTAATCTTTCAGACCAAATGCGGGTTATGAATTAATTTTTTTGTTAACCATCTATTAATAGTTTAGATATCGAAGTAGCTAAAAGTTTCCGAATAGTTGATCCCTACACACCTCAATAAAGTCAAGATTAAATGCGATGAGGACTCGCATTTTGGAATCATGGTACAAGCCGTTAATCACACGTCGATCGTGGACCATTAAAATTGTATCCTTACGTCATTAGGCCAACTTGCCAACATCAATTATGGTTAGATGACTTACGTTACTAATTGTTTTTTAACCTGCGATGAGTGAATTCTAACATATTCCCTGAGATGATAGTTCTTCCGGTCTATCTCAAACCGAATCTCACTATACAGTTAACAATATATACCCTACTTACCCGCATGTCTATGGTCAAGTGGTAGGTGAGACCTGAAAATGTGTTAAAACACTCTCTCTCAGGGTTCGAGCTTCCCTTAAAACAATAATCACATTCATGTGGAAAATATGGACTTGAATTTCGGCGCAGGCAGTTTACCTGTTTGTCCGGTAACAACCGATCTAGCTACTCCCAGGTATTAGTCGGAAAGTATTCCAAATTTGGGATAGATAGTGTGGTGGCCCTTCGGAGAGAAGTCCACTCTGTAGCACTTCGGTACATTCCTACCGAAACTGACCGGATTAACCGATAGAATTTATAAAAATATATATATACCTTGAATCAAAATGATAGCATACTAAATTTCATAGACTTTCAGATTAAAACTAATTAATAGTGATTGAAATGATATGTCTCTTGTATATTACTTAAAATCCTTTACAAACTTCCGATGGAGATCCTAACGTAGTTCGTGAAACCATCAGTGACACTTTAAATTACGTTAATCAATTGCTAAACTGTAAAACCTAAAGTTAATTGAAACATTCTTAAGATAAAAAAGGTAAAAATACGATTTTTCTCTGTGTACTTTAGGTATAATTCCCTAACAAAAATTTTATTCACAACAATGTGTTTGGTCTTCCTACAATAAATTTTGCGACGGGTTTAAAATCTTAAAATTCATAGCCAATTTTTCAATACGATTTCAGCTATGTGCAACTACTAGTTTATTTCCAAAAAAAAAATATTTGCGGAAAATTTTCTCTCGAATGTCGCTCACTTCTTCTTTTGATTAATAAGATATATTAATACTGTAGAAAATTTAATGGATTGGCCATTATATGATATTGTAGAAAATATAATGGACTGGCCATTAAAAAGGTAGTGGCTATAAGCCTAAAACTTGACCGAAAATTTTCTTGCTACATCAAAACTGATACCCATTTATCTTTTGACAGCCAGCTGATACCCATTTACAAGTATGATTACATAGTAACACTGCTTTCTTAAACCGTTTACAAGCCAACAGTTGAAGCGAATATTCCTATATACATAATTACCTCGTCGTCTTAAATAATATTCTTCTGCATGTGTGAGATACAATGTGTTCTCAATATCAACTATCAAGTCGTAGTTATCTCATAGCTGCCTAGAAAATCAATATATAAGAAAACAAAAATGTTTAAATTAGTATAAAACTCAGACCACAAGATTGAGTTTGGGACTATAGACCTAATTAAGATCACAATCATGAAGGGACGTGTCTTGTGTAGAACAGTAGAAGCGTTGTGTAGTGATATACTAATAGCCAAAGAAAATTATCGGTGTCGAGTTCAGTTGGACGACAAAAATAGAAACCGACAAAATAGACCAATGGTGGTGGCTTTTTGGGTATAATGTTGGTGATGGCTATGATCATGCATATGTAATTTGGACCCTATCCGTTCCCGATTTGAATTATCAGATTTTTAGGTATAAGAATAACATAAATTACATGTTTGGATCAAATAATTTATTTCAGTGAGTAACAGTACATGTTAGGTAATTTATTAGGATATCCGAAATATCATAAAATTTAAAATTTATAAGTCCAGGTTTGAAATTTAAAACTACCGACTTATAAACAAGATTGTAGGTGTTAGATGTTATGTTTGCCTCAAGATAAACACAAAAAGAATAATAGGTTTTGATTGATTAATTGGCTAAAAAAGTTTAATCTAACGATGCATTTGCTAGTAAAAAAGTTTTTTCGAATAAATTTTACATTTTATTTAAAAAAAAAGAAAGATGTTAAGTCTAAATGTGTCATCAAACTCAACATCTAGATATATATCACATTAATATGAATATGGTACATGCATTTAAAAAATATTCTTAATATGAACCAACAAGTTTCATATCGACTTTATCAATTAATTAAAAAATCGATTTCATATTGTATATTTTAAAACTTCTCTCATTATATCGAAATCGATGGAGTAAAACATAGTTGTGGCTCATTATTCCTTATTATTACAACAAGTTCCCATAAGTCTCTGATCCCTTTCTTCTTCAAGAAGTCTTTCCAAGGATTAGTTGAAATTAAATTCATACTTAGGCCGTCGATCCGGATGAAACAGTCCCCAAAACTTCTCATACGCAGGTTCCTTCTTATTCTCATCGAACATAGCGAATATATAAGTCTCTATAGCTTTACCTGGCCTTCTCGGTGATCCACTCTTCACATGTTGTATCAAATTGTTAACATAAGTCTTCGCGTTTTCCACACTGGTCCCGACTCCTCCCTCCGTGGGCCAACCAGTCTCCGACACCACGATTTCCAATGATCCGCCGCCTGATTTCTCCAATGCCGCATAAACCGAGTCAAGATTTGCGTCGAAGAGGTTTTGGTATGAGTACTGGTCGTCAGTGAACACAGTGGACTGGGCGGTGAACAGGGCGTAGTCTAGATGGATGCTGGTCGTGTCTCCCATGTAGCTGAAGTAAGGGTAGAGATTCACGAGAAAAGGAGATTGCTTGCTCATCAAGAAACCTATCACCGGTTCGAGAAAGCTATTATACTCATCCCTGAACCTTCCGTGAGACGGAGGATACGTATCCGTGGTGGTGTCAGTGGCTATAGCTGTCGAGACCTTGACTCCAAGCCCTGCTCCAGAAACTGCTTTCTCGATGTTCTGCATCGCTTGTAAGAGAACCCCCCCAGCTGAGGGTTTCACCTCATTTCCGACGTTAATGTACCGGAATATGACACCGTCGGTGTAGCTCTGAACGTTTTCTTGGACCCACTTGTCGGCCTCCGTTTGGCTGGAGGCGAGACGTTCAAGATCTGAATTGGGAACATCGAGGATGAGCTCGATGTTAGAGCCACGGAGAGCGGCAAGAGCGCCTGGGTCAGGGCCGTAGAGCCGCATTCGCTGGATGTTCTGTTGCTTGTAAAGAGCCACAACGTCCGATGGACTTGGCAAGGTTTCGCCAAGCATCCCATAGCATACTCCGATTTGTCCAGCTTCATATTTCAAAAAAAAAGAAATCAGTAGTAAAAATAAATTGAATCAATTTCTGTAGATGGAGATGATTAATAGATGTTACAGTAGCAATTAAAAGATGATTGAACCTGTGGTGCTGAAGAAGGAAGCTGTTACAAGGCTGAGAAGAATCATCAACATTGGTGATGAGGCTAACATCCTAAATTCAGACATTTTCAATAATTTTTCTATGATACTGGGAAATATTATATGTTTAAATCATACCATTTACCGCCTAATTTATAGAGCTAAGTATGGGGTTCACGTCAGTCAATGAATGAAACCAAATTAAGTCATCTATCATTATCATCTGTTTTTTTATGTTTCAACTTAATCACCATTCGCAAATATCTCTCTAAATCTACGCTTTGAAAAGTCTAACAATATGAGTTTTCTACACAAGTAGCTTTTAAGAGGGTCGTCAAACAAGGTCGAGAGACGAGTGTTTTTTAGTGGGACGACTAATCGCCCACAACAAAAATATTCGCTTTTTCAATATTCAAGTTTAAAATAAAATTTTAATGATTTTTTTGGGTAATAGGTTGGAATTGGATCATTGTAATGTAAGCCGTTGATCATACGCCAATCGTGGACCATTAAATACGTCGTTAGACCCAGAGGGTCAGATGCCATGACTTGCGTTCACAATGGTTGTTGGAAACATCAATGATACCTTAAACACGTTAGACACTAGGGTCATTATCATTTACACTTTCGATCCCCGGAACACTCTAAAAAAAAAAAGTTGAAGCTCGGGTAAATACCCAAACAAGAAATTATCCACAACAAGGATTTAGCCGCTAATGTGTCTGTCAAAGTATTTTAAAATCTGTGAAGTTTAAATTCATAGCCAAATTTCAACAATATATAACAAATCACACCAAAAATCATATCGTAGCAAAATATACTAATTTTCAAAAATATCAAAGGCTTCTAAAATTTTAGGCAGTAGTTTTAGATGTAGTAATAACATATACTACTAAATTTTTAGAAACCAATGCGTGAACCTAAATTATGTGCAATACCCCGTTGTATTATAGGAAATTTTCCAAGTATTGATATTTGTAGAACTAATTTTTTTTTTAGTGGTATTTATAAAGGTAGTTTCTAGAAAAGATAATAGATTGGGAATTAAAAAATATAGTGGCCATAAGTAGCGCGATAATTTGATGACCGAAAAATCTGTTTCTACATAAAGAAAATTCATCATCACTTCGAAGGTACGTACATATTACATGCTTGTGAGTTTTGTTACTTGTCCGAATCAAAGACTTATATATATTTTTTTTAATACTTAAAAAGTTCTGGATCTAGAGCCGTTCATCCTCTCGAACCGAAAATCAAAATATTTTATATGATTTATTCACAAGTATCATTCAAACCGGTGATTTCTAGGTTTTGTATAAGATAATTTACAAAGACTTATTATTAGTATAAATAAAATTATTCTTCAAATATTTAAAAACAAAATCGTATTTGTTATTTTTAAAATTTACACCAAATAACTTATCTACATAAATTCTAAATAGTTACTTACAGTATAGTAGGTTAGAAAAGTACGAAAAAAAAAGAAAAAAAAAAGAATAGTATAAGAAATTCAGACCACGTGAGTTGGGTACTAGACCATAGGATCACAATCATGAAGGGACGTGTTTTTAGTAGTTGTGTAGTGATATTAAAAACCGAGGAAATTTCTTCTAAAGTTCTATTTCAGTTGGACGACAAAAATAAACGCCGTGTTGTTAATGGACTTGATGTCAGATATTTTCTATATATTTCCAAGGCTACAACAATTTTATTTCACAAGCTAACATTATACTAGGTTTTAACATGTGGTACACCACAGAATAAAATTTTAGTTATTGTATTTTAGATAATAATTTTCAGTTTATTTGATTTTTTATTTTTTAATTATTTTATTTTAGTGTCTAATTAATTTATCATTTTGTTTGGTCCCGTGCTACGAAACACATGTTTTTTCTTCTTATGTTTTATATTTATAGTTTATAACTTAAAATGTGTTTCTTTATCTATTAAATTTGTTATTGGATAATATATAAATTTTTAGATTTGTTTTGTATTGTAGAACAATATAGAGATATATGGTAGGTTAGTGTATTTTTGTTTGTTTGATGTATATACAAATTAAATATTTTTGTTTAGAAGTTTATCAATTAAAATTAGTTTTTAATATGTGTAATATTTTCTTGTTCATATAATAAATACGGATATAATTTGTAACTTAATTAACTCCACACTATGATTACAAATCTATAATATATGAAATAAGTTAATAGTTTTAGTGTTGGTTGTTCAAACCCGCCATGCTAGATCCGTCCCATAACGGGTTTAAAGACTTTTAACCTGTAAAAACTATCCTACGAAACCCGCGGAGTATATAATATGCCCGTATCCGCCCTGCTTGAGTTCACATGACTTGCAGACATTTTACTAAATCACTCTTTTAATTTATAAAATTTATTTAAAGCAAAAAGCAAACTCATATTAATAATATTAGTTTTGATAATATAATAACTATTAATAATATTAATAAAAAATAATATTTCTAATAAAAACTAATATTAATAAAAAAAACTTAAGTTTTGATAAATAATTTATATATATTATAAAATATTTTAAGATTTTAATACTATATATGAGATAAAAATATAATTATATTTTTTTTTCAAAGTATGCGAATAACCCATGCATAAATCCATAAGATTTACTGAAAATCCTTATGATTTATGAACCCCGTCTTGCGAAATCTGTTTTTTTTTTTTCTGATTAAAATATGTAGACCCGCATTCACATCCGCCCTGCGAACTTTGGTTATATTGACAAGCCTAAATGTGGATAATAATTAACATCTGTTGGTTAAAAACATAAGATTTTTTAAAAGATAAACGGTTATACAAAAATTGGTTTGTATATTGCCAAAACTACGATTTCATAAATTTCGCATAGTATACATGCATAATTTTAGATTTGATTTTAATAACTAAACATTATCTTTAAATTTTGATTATTGAAAAATCTAATTGTACTGATTACTTTTGTTTGTTAAAGAAAAAATCTTTTGAATCCACCAGCAGTTGGAATATTCGCGTGCTCCAAAATTTCTACACTCTTATAGATTTTTTTTTTTATGTGAAAAATGTGAAATATGATTTATTGGAAATTTTTATTTAATTCTAATATATACACAACTAAGTCTTATATACACAACTAAGTCTTTGAGATTTGTTTTATTTTTGACATTGAGAATTGATTTAAATGAGAAACCAAAGTTCCAAACCATATTAAATCAGATTTCACGTTTGCTTAATTATTTACTTACATAAACTCCTTTAAAGAACAAAATCCAAGTAACAAAATTGAAAATCAACAAAGCTATACCACGTAGAAAGAAGCCATGAGAGATGTACTTGTTTATTTCTTTCAGTTTTTCAACCCCTACCATCCTTTTTAGCCACATATGTATTGTGATCAACAATAAGTCGAGAGAAAAATAAAATTGTGTTCAAACTGATTTCTTCTTCATTGCAATCTTCAAAGTTATTCATCTGGTTTTTAAGAGACCAATATCAAAATTCCTAAAACAAATAAGAGAAGATGATTAGACGTATTAAAACATATCGAAAAAGAAGACTAAAACACTTATATTCGGGATAAACTATTGAATTTGACTAACACGCTTCCTCAAACAAAAAATACAATACATGAATAGAGAAAACCCGAAAAAAGTTACTAATTAAATGTAAAGACACCAAAGCATAAATAAAAACCATTAAAGAAAACAGAAGAACACATTAGAATGTACTCATAATGGTTTGATAGCTTTAATATGTTCTTGTGACTTGTGAGGAATATAGAATTATTCTAAATTGTATGGTATATATATAGTCTTAAGGTCTAATTCTAGGGTTTATTATGGAGTCGCAAGACAAATCTTTTATTTATATACATGTTATTTGTTTATTAAATTTTAAAAGAATAACAAATCCTTTAAATTAGATATTAACTAAAATGAATGTACCCGAATTACTTATTAGGTAACAACCAATAAATTTCACCCAAAAAAAAGTAATAACCAATAAATTCTAAACGTAGTAATTTTAGAAATGAGATATTGAAACGAATATCCATTAAGATATACGAATCTTAAAATAATTGAATATCTAAATAGTTTAATTGTTAGTGTCGAATCTTTAATGCTTTCCTTAATGAGGAATTTTTTGTTTGCAGAGAAATTTATTCCTATAAACTCATTCTTTTTTTTTCAAGTTTTTTGTGTTTCCACTTCTGACTACATGCTTCAAAATATTAAAACATAAGTAAATCTATATTAGTATTCTCATCAAGTAATCAAAAATTTCATTCTTATAAATTCGGCATTAAAATCACTATGAATAACGTTCATAGTGTAAATATGCGAGTATAATAAATGTATGTTGAATTTTATTGAAACTATTTGATTTTTAAGTAGTATCTCGCATATTGATTTTAGATTTTATTTGGTAAATGTTTTTAAAACTGGATTTAAATTTCATGCACTTCATTTGGCAATACAATTATATATGTTTGTTTTGCTTTCATCTGGTGTTTTTTTTTTTGTGTTTTCACATACGAATAAAAAACACTATATTACTTCGATAAATACATTTATATCTAGTTAAATTAATGTTAAATAACTTATATCATTATTGTGAACTTCAAAATTCATTGTTTATTGGTTAATATCGATGATAAATGAACAAAAAAAGTTTGATATATGTCAAAATCTAATTGACCAATAATACGCGTAGAATTAGTATTAAATTATTATTTTTTTGTTAATTTTCTTTTTTGGTTAAGGAAAAGAAAAGTTAAAAAAATAGATATAGACATGTAAATTAGTATATGTAAATATATTTTTAGTTAGTTTTCCTAAACTTAGATTTTTTTGACACGTGTCAATATCTGATCGATAGATTTGACACGTGTTGCGATCACCATAATTACTAACTTTTAGTATATGTAAATTAGTTTTCTATTTCGTTAAGAAAAAAAAAGTTATAAAATTTTTTGACACGTGTCAAGATCTGATCGATAGACATAACACGTATCGCGATCATGTTAATGACTAACTTTGAAAACTAAGGGGTATTATTGGTTTGTGATTTAAATAGTTTTAATGACTTTTAAAACAAATAATTAAAAGTAAAAATTTTTGATTTTAAATGATAGCCAAAGAGTTTCGTATATTCTCCAGAAAATTCTTGCATATTCTTCAAATAACTTTTGCATATTCTCAAAGATTCTAATCATTTCCATTAAATTTCACCATCTTCCACCTTTAGTTGTCTTCTTCATCTGCTTTAACTAAATGAAATGATGAAAATTAGTGTCGTCTGTCTAGAATTTTTTGTATGAACATCTCCGACTTCTCTGCCTCTCACGTCGTTGGAATTTTTCTCACCGGAAAACGTCTTCGTGGCTATATATATCTCCTCAGAGTTTGGCTCCTTGTCTATCTACGCCGTCTTAACCTCCATGACAATGAGGTTTACGAAAACTTACAATCTTACAATCTCTCTATTTTGATGATACTTTTCATGATTTTATTTTATGAAAAAATGTATAAAATCATAAACCAATAACATAATAATTTAATTCATTAACAATCAGAGATTCTTTTGTTTTTGTTGAATAACACAAAACTTTTATTGACTTTATAAAAGTATGAATCCAATAACTCCAGATTTATGAAGATTTTAGATTACTTTTTACAAATCAAAAACTAATAACACCAAACTTTAGAGTCAAAAAATCTTAATTGAATAGCAAAAAAAAAATTCATAACATTTTAAGTCATTAAAACTCTATTTAAACCACAAACCAATAACATCCCCTAAGCTTTATATAATTAGATTTTCTTCTATATAAGGGTAAAAAAAAAACACATCCTCTCATTTTAATGTAAGGAGAAAATCACATTCATCGTGGATCTATATGCACCTTACAATTTACCGAATCTAATTTAATTGTTAACAAAAAGTATTACAATTCATCTTCTTCTTCTTTTGGTTTAATGGTTAATATATAAATTCTAAAATGTCAAATAAAATGATCACAATTCTTGAGTAGACGATAAACCTAATAAACATGTTTAGTTAGACCCACTCAGGTTACTATAATTCCTTACATTGATAATGAAGAACAAGATCAACGTTATAAAATCACAATCTTAGGGTAGAAATAAATTAAGTCGTTACAATCTCTCCAACTTTATTAATTCCTTGTATGATATACCAGTATATATATATTTGTCTTTAGATATAAAATATACCATTTCTCGATAGACAATTGGTTCGGCTCAACCAAAGATAACATCATACTTAGGCTGCTTGTTCGGATGAAACAATCCCCAAAACTTTTCAACGTCAGGAGGAGTTGGCTTCACATTCTCGTCATACATCGCAAATATATAAGTCTCAATTTCCTTCCTTGGTCTCTTCGGTGTCCCATTCTTCACATGATTAATCAAATTATTGTTATAAATTCTCGCATTCTTCATATTTGTCTCGATACCTCCTTCCGTTGGCCATCCAGTCTCCGACACAACTACGTCCAACGATTCACCACCGGATCTCTCTAAAGCCGAGTGCACCGCATCGAGCATCGCATCGAAAAGGTTTTGGTAAGATCTTGGAGGGTCCGAGACTGTCCCTGGAGAAGCCGTGAAGAGAGCGTAATCGAGCCGGATTTTGTCTGTATTGCCCGCGTAGCTGAAGTAACTGTAGAGGTTTAAGTATAAAGGAGATTTCTTGTTTAACAAGAAACGTATGATTGGTTTCATTAGCACCATAACTTCTCCTTTAAACGAACCTTTCGAAGGTGGGTAAGACTCTCCGAGTACTCCCATGTCTACCGCCGTGGATACCTGTTAAGAATTCGTACATTTAAAATAAAACAGAGTTTAAAATTCGATTGTTGTACAAAGAATAAAAGGGAAAGAAAGATTCATTTGTTTCAAACGCAATTAAGTTCTTAATACAAAATTTACATTAAAAATAGAATATTTCCATTTTCAATAAGATAATTTTGCAGAATGTAAAGTTGGAAAGAAATTTTAATTGTTGACAACAACAACAACAAAATTGATTGTTGTCGCCAAAAAAAAGGGAAAAAGAATGATCCTTTTGATTAAATTGCTAAAAAAAGCGCTATGTTTTTATTGTAATAATATGTAAATTGATATATATGAGTATTGAAAATACCTTGATACGACCACCGAGTCGGGCTGCTAAAACCGCCCGGTCGATGTTTTCCATGGCCGGGACTAGGAACCGTGAGTAAGAGTCGGAGATCTTAACTTCGTTTCCAACAGATATGTAACGGAACTTGACGTCATTCACGTAGTTCTTGACGTTGGTTTGTACCCACACATTAGCTTCTGACTGGCTCGAGGCCACACGCTGTAGGTCCGGATTGGGAAGGCCCAGCATTACCTCGATGCCGGAGCCACGTAGGGCGGCTAGAACGTCGTGGTCCGGACTGTATAGCCTAACTCGCCGGATGTTTTTCTGTCTGAAGAGCTCAACGGTTTCTGCCGGTGACGGGAGGTTGTTGCCGTATCTTCCGTAGCAAACGCCGACTTGTCCAGCTGTTAAAATATTAATCCAACATACAATACATCATCATATATATATGTCGCATAATATATACCCTCAACTCTTGTATAACAGTCTAAATTTCCCTCAAGTGTACATGTTACTAGATTAGTGCCTCTAAATTTTATAGATTTGTTATTAATATATTAAAAAACAACTTTTGTCAAATTTCTTTTTTATTAAATGCTTGATATACTGAAATTTTAATATTTTTTAAATCTTTAATCGGATATATATAATTATATAATTAGTAGTAAAATAGTCTCATAAAGCTCAAAATCTCGAACTGGTCTGATTACTTTATGGCAGAGTGATATAGTAAAATAAAATCATATGTTATATTTCCTATATACACAGACCTGCGGTATAACTATTGACGAAGAATAAACCGAAGAGAAGGGTTAACGACGCCAAGAAACGGAGATCCATTGTTAGGTTAGGGAGCCTAATATTTCTTTGGGAATTAAGAGAAGTCGAAATCGTTAATTGTGATTACGTTGATCATAACATGCACATATATATACCCAAATTAAATGGCAATATGAAAAAAATTACCGGATAAGCAATAAGGAAAAATACGTGTAGGTATATCTTAATAACTAATATAATGGTATCAGATACGGTATCTACACATAAGAGACTGAGAGAGAGACATTTGTCTCTTCATAAGTCCACTTGGTGCAACTTGCAAGTCAAGCAACGTGTGGAATTTTAGGGTTTAAGATTGTTGAAAGCAAGTAGGGAAAATACAGGAACGTTTCAAAGAAAAAACGAAATTTGGCAAGCAAAGAGTGGAATTTATTAGGGTTTAGGGCTGTTGAAATCAAGTAGGGAATAGGGATCGAAACGATTGGAATTTATTAGGGTTCAGGGTTTTTAAAATTTAGTAGGAATTAGGGTTGTCTATTTCAGAAAAGTTGATTATAACCTAAATTCGTTAGAAAAAAACATTTCAACTAAGAATACAGTTAAACATTGCAACCGAATAGAACCGAACACATGAAGATTGTAAAAAGTTAAGTATGAGCTTCAATCCTTGGTAAAAAATCACATCATTTGGGTGTGTACATTTGTAAGAATGAGTTCTTTAGTTAGCTCTATGTTCTTTTATTGTCGTGAGTCTTGACTCCTGAGTCGTCGTACCGTACGGTCTTTTGTCAACAGTACCGTACGGTTTGTTGAACATTTAAATGTGCGGAGAAGTCTTTCCTTTTTTCTCTCCGATATTTACGGCAATATTTACATGTATCAACTGTACAAACTTACAGCTAATGATAATGGGCCTTAAACGAAATGAGCCCAACAAAGAACCTGACTAATCTGAGCCCGACGGAAATCGAAGCTTGAGACAAAATATCTGATCCGAAATATCCGAAGTGGAACCGAACCGAAAAAATCCGGTTCGGATCGGTTCCGGTTCCTTCAAAATATACTAATTGGATCTTAGCTTCAAATACTTTCGAGTATCGGTTCGGTTCGGATAATACCCGAAAAACCATTAGTACCCGGATATATCCGAACATGTACATATTTCTCCCCTTTAGTAACCTAAGTAACCTAGCTCTACCGGTTCATCTTCCCTCCCTTCCCTTCTGCGATAATCGAGAGAAAAAAAACTTAAAACTATATAACCCTAATCCCTAATCTCACAATCTGGATTCTCTAAATTTATTCCCTTCTTCGTCTCCTCTTTCAGAGACATCCAAGAAACAATCGCAAGTAAGTCTGATTCTTCATCTAGTTTATCGCCAATTTCTTTATGTGTTTGTATGTTTCAAAGTTCAAACTTTCAATTTGTCTATCTCTTTCGAATTTAGAGGAAGAAACAGAGAGATTCAATATGTTTTTGTCAGTCTTCTAGACTTCTAGTCTCAAATTCGATTATAAGTGTAACACCCGTGTTCCGAAAAGTACTGTTGTGTGGAGTACTAGTCTTGTTTTGGGACCGGGGAGCCATTTGCAGGGTAAATGGTGGAGGAGACCGATTGATCCGGGGTGTGGACCGATCGATCCTGGAGGTGTTCGTCGAGTGGTTGTGGCTTGGAGGCTCGGATGTCGAGCGACACCAAGGCGTGGTGTCGATCGACGAGGCTCGGTGTCGAGCGACACCAGCGTGTTGTGTTCAGCAGCCTTGGCTCGTGGAGGAGGTGTCAAGCGACACCAAGGCATGGTGTCGATCGACACCAGTGTCGGCAGAATGTGGTTGGTGGTTTTCTTCCACTTAAAACCCGTTTTCTTCTTCTTCTTTCTTCGTTTCGGAGGGTGGTCGTCTCTGTGAGCTATGGAAGAGCTGGAGAGAGTTGGAGAAAGGAGAGAAGTGAGGAAGAAAGAGTTGGGTTTGATCCTTGCTGGATTAAGGTGGAAGGAAAGAAGCGTGAGCTTCGGGAAAAGAGGGAGATCGGTTGCGGTCGTGGAGAGAGGGCTCGTTGTTAAGCTCAGGTGTTGGCCTTGTGGTGCCGTTTCCAGTCCGTAATCTTTCCGATTTCCAGGTGAGTGCGTGACCATTGAGTTTATCTAAGATTTTGAGATGGTTTGGCTTGTTTGAGGTGGTGTGGCTTGATTTGTGGTTGTGTGGTTCGGATTGGGAAAAATCCGTGGTTTGCGTTGCTTGGGTTGCTTCCTTGTTGTGCTGTGTGTGCAGGGAAGTGATCAATTTTGGGAAGCGAGGAAGCCAAGGAAGGTTGGCTGTGGTTGTTCGACAAGGTTGTGTTGCTGGGTTCGTGTTACAAAGCTCGGTGTCGATCGACACAAGCACTTCACCGGTTGTGGGTGAGGCTCGGTGTCGAGCGACATAGGTGGTGGGTGTCGACCGACACCAGGACCTGCGGGTTATTGCTCAGTTAGAGCGTGTGCTCGTGTCGAGCGACACCAAGGGCTGGTGTCGATCGACACCAGCAGTTGCGGAGTGATCGTTCCACTGTTTGTTTGTTCGATGGTTGTTTGGCTTGCCCATGGTTGTTTGGGTTTACCCATGGTTGCATTGCGTGAGTTGGCGCGTGGTTGCGTGGTTTGGTGATCGTATCTCTTGCTTGTGTGTATAGCTCGTAGATGGGAGAATCGTCTCACTAAGTATTTGTGTTAATACTTACGCAACTCTTTCTTTGTGTTGTTGCAGGAAAGAAAAGCGAGAACGTGGAATCGAGGCGATGAGGAGGAGGATGATCAAGGATGGTTGTTGAACAGGTATTAATTGATTCATTGGCGTGTTGTTGAATTAATTGAAATTGAATGGGTATGCGGGAGAATAATTAGTATTTATGAGAATATTAATTATTTTATACTTATTTAATGTTTAATATACCCGGGTTGGGGTGTCTCAATTAGTGTTTATGTCTATATCGATTCTTAGTCTCCTCGTTCAGAGACATCGATTCTTAGACATTGTTGAGAGTACGCTGAGAGGTTACAGTCTCTGACTCTCTGTTTAGTCTATGTTTAGTCTCTGTTTAGTCTATATCGATGCTTAGACATTATTGATAGATTTAGTTTCAATTTTTAGTTGATAATTTTAGAATTATAGTATCTGTTTAGTCTCTGTTTTCACATCCCACTATTTCTTATTCTTATTTTGTAGATGGATTATTCACCATTGCCAAACAACGTTGATGTCAACAATGAAAGTGAAACACATGAAGAAACTGAAGAAGAGTTGATATCACCTGCTACTAATCGAGGCAAAAGAAAAGATGTTCCACGAGGAACTGGAGCAACTTCTCAACCATCTAAATGTAAGGCAAAAAAGGAACCAGTAGAAAGATCGGAGGTCTGGAAACATTTCACAAGACTAAAGGACAATAAGGACAGATGCAAGTGTCATTATTGTCAAAGAACATTGGGTTGTGCAACATCGTCTGAGACTTCAAACTTGAAGAAACATCTGGATTTGTCTTGCAAGCAATATAAGGCATGGGAACAAAGGCAAGCTCAACATGTTATTAAGAAAGATGGAAATCATGACAAAGGGAAAGTTTCTAAGGAAGTTTTCAAAGAGGCTTCTAATGAGCTACTTGTGTTGGCGGAATTGCCACTTGCATTCATTGAATGTTAAGCTTGGAGACACTTCTGCAACAGAGTTAATCTTTTTGAGCCTCATTCAAGAAGAACGGTGACTAGAGACATTGTTGAAATGTATGTGAGAAAGAAAGCAGCTCTCAAGATGTGGATTGGAGGTAATAAACAAATAGTGTCTCTGACAACTGATATTTGGGTTGCAACTGTTACTGGTTCGAGCTATATGGTGATCACGCTTCATTTTGTTGATGCAAATTGGGACTTAAAGAAACTGATTATTGGTTTTAAGTATGTTACGGATCACAAAGGCAAGACAATAGCATATGTTCTTCTGGAATGTTTAGCTGAATGGGGAATAGAGAAAATCTTCACGATCACAGTGGATAATGCAACTGCAAACACTAATGCACTCCAAAGGTTTCAGAGGCAATTCAAGTTAGTGAATAATGATGCACTAGTGATGGATGTCGAGTTTATGCATTTGAGGTGTTGCGCTCACATTATAAATTTGATTGTCAGGGACGGTTTGGAAGAAGTGAATGATAATGTGACAACCATTCGTAATGCAATACAGTACGTGATGTCTTCTAGTAAAAGATGTGACTCATTTGAGCAGAAGGTAGTCACGGGTAAGATGAGTAGGGGGAGTTTGCCTTTGGACATCAAAACAAGGTGGAACTCAACTTGATATGTACAGAGCAGTGGTTGAAGTGTGATATGAGTTCAAGTGACAAAACTGTTGTTACAAATGCACAACTACTCGCTGATGTTGAAATGTTTGATAAACTTCAGAGATATAATTTCTTTTCTTATGTTCTTTCTTGTCAGTTTTGAGTTTTTAAAATTTGTTTCTGTTATTAACTTACAATCTTTCAGAGTTTGATATTGAACTTAACTCCGACTAGAAGACTACTCATGGTGAACTTAACTCCGAATATAAGGTAATCTCATGGTATTTTGTTGCTTGTTAGTACACTTAGACTTAGTATCTAATCTGATTTGCTTTTGAAACATGGACATGGTGAAGACTGTCTACGACGTGGTGAAGTCGTTGTGAGCCAATCTCTTCTTTGTATGCTACTTCGAAGTGGATCTATTAGTGTTTCATAATAACTACTTCTAGCTTTTTTTAAACATTTGAATCTGATTTTGGATGTTACTACTTCATATTTTTTCTCGTTCATACTTTCTTGCTTGTTTTACTTGTTTATACTCTCTTACTTTTGTTTTTTTGTTTTGCTATGTTTTTTTTAGATATAACTTCATTTAGTTTAGAATTAGGTATTCAACTTGTTTTTCGGGTATTAACGGGTATTTCGGTTCTGATTGGATAAAAAATACTAATACCGAATCGTATCCAAAAAATATCTGGTATATTTCGGTATATCAATCTAATATCCGAACCGACCCAAACCCGAAAGAAACCAATCTAAAACCGAACCAAATTTTTCTACTATCCGAATGGATCCTAAAATTCTAGTACCGAAATATCCAAAACCCGAATTACCCGAACCGAGATCCGAGTGTCCAGGCCTACTTGAACCAACTAAACCGAAAAAATTAAATGGATTCGTTTTTTCCATCTCCCAAAAGTTAAAACTCAATGCGAAACACAAAAAAGTCAAAGCTTAAACCATCTAAACCGAAATTGCCATATGCGCGTAATTTCTTCGCCACACTTTGACCGAACAACTTCAAAATCAACGAACGGACGGTCAGGATTGTCCGATCAGCATCGTCTTCTTCTCAGCAAAGAGTCCTCAACGCCGGCTGGATCAAAAAAATCAACCACTCCATCTCTCGTGCTGACCACGCTCCACTACCTCTAATTCGAGTCTCCATTTCTTTTCACTTCAATTTTTCAGTCTCAGATCTCGACGATGGCTACACAAATCTCCCAACTTGCTTGTTTCTCATCCACCAATCGCCAATTTCACTTCCAGACCCGATCGTTTCCATGCCCTAGGCTTCGTCCTCAGGTGAACTGCTCGCGTATTGCCTGAAAAAGACATAGATTTCTTCATCTCGATTTGGTTACGTTGATGCCCAATACTGTATTTGTTATACTTTTCTGATTGCTGTCAAAAAGTTATGAGCTTGATTGATCTTAAGTCGTACTCGACATTAGCTTTTGTTTCCTAGAACTGGTTCTTCTTGGGTCTTGAATTGCTTCCCTCTTCTCTGGCTAAATCGTTAGGGAACCTTGAATGGTTTGACCTTGTGTAATAAAATCATTCCCTTTTTGTTTTTCTTACATATGTCTGATAAAGTATTGGATAGTTTGATCATACCCACTTCTTTGGTTCTCTGTTTGCTTAGAATCCTTTGTTGAGCTCTCTTCTAGATTTTTCTGGGACTGATAGTGTCACTACTAGTGGCTAATTCGCTTTAAATTCTGCAGTCTTTTGTAGTTAGAAGCGTTGATGGGAATAGCTCAGAAACACCAGCTTCTCTTAGCTATACAGCTGAGGTTTCAAAGCCTATTGTTGAGAAAACATCGACACCTTTTTCCACAGTGGATGAAACTGCTACCAGTAAAGAGATTATCACAGAACCAGCAGAGGAACATATTGCCACACAACCAATAAGAGCAGCAAAGATCCACGACTTTTGTTTTGGCATCCCTTATGGTACTGTGTGACCCTCCAAATTAATTTCATATCTTAACATTTCTGAGTTGCCTAATAAAGTGTTTTTTGGAACTTTTCAAGTTCTTCATCTGCCATTTTCTTATAATATGAGCAAGTATTTATTGTCTGGGTAACGCGTGGGTGTTGATTCTGTTTCATAAACGACACTTTGTCAGGTGGTCTCGTTATGAGTGGAGGGCTTCTTGGATTTGCGTTTTCACGAAATCTTACAAGTTTAAGTACTGGTGTCCTCTATGGTGGTGGCCTTCTAGCCCTTAGTACATTGAGCTTAAAGATTTGGCGACAGGGAAAATCAAGTTTCCCTTATATATTAGGACAAGCAGGTAAGCTTCATTTACTGTCTACAGGAACAATTAACGGGTGTTTTGTACTCACTACTTTCAGTCTGTAATTCAAGAAATTACTGGCATTTAACAAATGATAAGAAGATTTATGAAAATCCATATAAGTATAATGTGTGATACTAAGAAGTGGTCATCACTGAACCAAGATCATTATGTGCACATGAATGTCTATCAAAATGTTTCTGTTATCTATGAAAGCTTTTGTGCTTACTCATTCTTCGAACCCTGAAATTGCAGTGCTTTCAGCTGTCGTCTTCTGGAAGAATTTCACAGCTTATTCTATGGTATTCATCATCTTTGTTATCAAAATGTTTCTTATTTTTTTTGCGTACTTGACTCCAACTACTTATCTTGTACTTATGCAGACTAAGAAGCTGATTCCGTTCGCGCTTTTTGCTGTCGTCAGGTAAGAAATCCTTTTGTGATCTACAAACAGAGTTTGATGTGTGACCGTGTGTTTATGCCTTTTGTGATCTAGTGGATACATGTAACCATGTGATTACGTCTTTTTCATTGCAGTGCTTGCATGTTGTGTTTCTATTCGTATGTGGTGCTCTCTGGAGGAAACCCACCTCCAAAGAAATTGAAACCATCTGCTAGTCCTTCATACTGAAGGGACGTCACATAGGTTAGATTGGAAAAGTGGAGATCTTCTCTCTTTGATGATTATGTGTGCGATTCCTGGTGTAATTTTATACTTTTACGAGTTGATAACTTTACTTGTTTTTGACCTTTTCCAGTGTCATAATCTAAAGTTTTGTTTTCCTATTTGTGACATATGTTATGATTGCCCATACTCTTACCTCTTAAACGAGGTGTCATATTCTAAAGTTTTGTTTTTCTTACTTGAGAGTTGTGACATATGCTATGATTGTCCTCACTCCCAAGCGAATCAGAAATGCCCAATGTAAGCAGAAACTTATGTTGGCTTAATCAGTCAAAAACCTTCAAACGCATTGATTGGAATCACACTTCAGGAGGTTAAACAAAGGGCTAATCTCGTTGGTTTCCAACGTGTGTATCCAACATTTCAAATAGAACAACTCGATAATAAACTTTTTCAAAGTAAAGGTGAATTCAGAGCAAAATAAGAGAATAATTCCAGTTAAGCAAAGCTGAGTTTTATCAAAGAAAGGTTCCCACGGCAAAATTTGGATTAGCGAGTAGCTTGTGCCTGTGTGTGTTCCAAGAGCTGATTCACTAATTTGTAAGTCCGTCCTGATAGGCCTTTGGTGTGGTTTATCAACTGCTCATGCCTGCATCAAGCGGAAACGAGATTATATTGTAAAAGTTTCAGACACAAGGGATTAGGATAAGAACGATGTTGCAGAAACGAGATTAGATTGTAGAATTTCAGACATAGGGGATTAGGATAAGAATGATGTTAAGTATAAAGCTGTATTCTTCTTACACGTTGGGCTGAGTAGGCTCCATGATTACAGTTCCTGACTCGGAATCAATCTTGGCATCAAGCTTTGAGGTGCGGATTAGGTTCACAATCCATCTCTCGGCCTCCTCATAGTTCAGATTCAATTTTTCAGCAAGCACCCTAACAAGGCCATGATAGATATGAGTACAAAGCTAAACCACAAGATCGCAACAGTTTCTCTTAACTTAATTAGCTGGATATGGCATAAAATTTCAATGTGTGGAGTACGATTAAGAAGGAATAGAAAAGTAGCAAAAAGTGAGCAAACCTACGTGCATAGTTAAGTGGAGACATATACAATTAACCGAATGTGAGAACTTACCCCATGTCAATTCTCTGATGAATTTTGCAATAGGTTTCAAAGATAAATAGGCGGGCATTTTCAAGAAACTCATCTCTCATTGGTACCGTTGAAAAGTTCCCATCCTCAACCCGCTTGCCAAGGAATGGATCATTCACAATGACCTACAATATTAAAATGTCAGCGTGTACTGTTCCACACCATTCCCCACACACAAAAAAATATACATGTGAGCTGCGTTACCTCTTCACACTCTTTCATCTTCTTTTGAGCCCCATCAAAGTCATAATTGACAAACACACATGCCAGGAACTCGATAATAGGATCTTTGTAGGAGTAGTGCTCTTGCTGAATGACCTTAATGAATTCTTTCAGTTGAGGTCTTCTCCTTTTGTTGACAATGAAAGCAGTGGCCAAGTAACGCAGCAAGTGTGGAGCACTAGTTTGTATGGCATTCAGATACCTGAAAAAAGTATATCAGATTAGTATACAGCACTGCAGCATGGAAAACAAAGCAAATTAATTTTCAGCAAATGCCCATACACAAAGCACAATCCTAAGAGAAGGTCTGGATATAAAAAAGAGAAAACTCTCCAACTAGTAACTACTAATCACTTGTAAGCATATCAGGACTAACTTTGACTCTAAACATTGTTTCACACACAAACACCGCCTATGCATAACTTCATCGCATCCAGATCATGCTTATCTTATGGAAAAGGTATTACCACGTAAGGAAATAGAGGGAGGTGCAAGTTATAAAGAAGTAATGCAGATGACAGAAAGGTTTAAACTTACTTGTCTTGGTTAAAAAGATCAATGATCTGTGTCCTTCCATTATCATGGTTAAAAAAGATATAGAGACCCCAATGCATCAACCAAATCCTGTTCTGCACCTGGTTTAACGGCGATGCAAAACTCTGAAAAACCAAATGCTAGTTAGCATATATACTCACATCTATATCGATCACAAAGGTCGCAAGCTAGAAGAAGTTTTAAATGCGAACCTTTGAGTCAATAATCTCTTTGAGACGGTTGAGCTCTTCAAGAGCAATGTCCCAGTTTTGCATCAGTATTTCAGATGCGAGCTTTCCCCACAAGGCACTCAAACTTCTCTCAAGGTTAGAGCACAGGGTCCTGTACTGGTAAAGATAATCAGCAGCACCAGAATAGTTCCCACATTCAAACTGAAACTTGGCGTACTGATACAACGCCTCAATCTGGTCTGGACCAATCTGATAAAACATGCCATGTAAGATTTGCGTTCCTCAATACCAAACAAATGCAAATCTGGATAACATTTTACAAAATTAGACAACTTTATAATCCAAATCACAACCTGGTAGCGTTCCTTGAGCATCTGGAGATTGTACTGCTTGTCAGCTCTTAGCTCCTGCACAGCGCTAGGGTTCAAAAGAAAAGACACAAGTGGTGCAGCCGCCTCCTCCAAAGATTTGAGCCTAGCCACTACCTCTGCTCTTCTCTCCACCATATCTATCACCACAAATTTCCACATTCAATCATCAAACAAAGAAACTATGTAATTTCACAGATATTTCCAGAGAGGAATACACAAGGATACCTTGAGGAGCGTCTTCAGTGTGGTAGAGATTCTTGTGAATATCCATGGCGTAATCGACCATGTTCGTCTTGTTCAAAAGCTCGATCTTAAACTTCAGGATTTGCTCATCAGGGTAAAGCTGAAGCTCTTGAAGGAACTCAAGCAAAGGAAACACCAAGTGTCTGTCCAGGTTAGGCGCTATTCGTGGTGTCAGGTCATAGTTCTTTTTGGTTTCCTCCATCGTCGCGAATCTCTCAATCTCCGCCGCTTCCCACTGGCAAAAATCTTCTTAAGACGGCAGAGATGGAGTCTCGAAGACGATGAGGTAAATCTTGTATATTGAAATTAGGGTTTTCTCGAATAAGAATTTTCAAAATTTCTAAATTTGCCCCTTTACTTCTTATATATTATTTTTTTTACCCCACAACTTTTGTTTCTCCAAAAATATATTTAGCCGTCGTTATCTGATCGGTCCGGTACCGGAGGGGTTAAGAAAAAATAATAAAAAAAGGAAATTAAATGATTTTTGTGGAAGGGCGCACGGTAAGAAGCTTTATTTGTATGGCGTATGTTAGTAGTCTCGACATCTTCCCGTACCGCCTGTGTCCACTAACTTGCGCATGTTCTTCTTTAACCTTTCGTTCTCTTCCTCTATCATACTGGATTAGGGTTCTTCCTCGAGACGAACTCCTTTTCTTTCTCGTGACGAATGTTTCCGTACTATTAGCAGCTTTTAAGGGTTAAACTCTCCAAATTTTGGCGCCGTGTCATTCTCTTCTGTCTCTCATGGATCCTTCAAGACGACCACCGAAGGACTCGACTTACGCGAATCTCTTCGATCTCGAGGTCTGTGTGGTCTCAAAAAATTTTTGTGATTTCCTTGAAAATTGTAACTTTATGCTGTGTTCTCTCATGGTTTGTACTTGTTGGGTGATGATCATGTGACTCTGATGAATGTAGTTTTGTTGATTGGAAATTTTGCAATTGTATAGCTTGTCCTTTTTTCTATAGTGGGTTTTTGTTTAACTATTAAAATTCAGTGGGGTTTTCTGGCTAAATTCTTCACTCTTGCAGCCGTTGATGAAGTTCAGAATTCCGAAACCTGAAGATGAAGTTGATTATTATGGGAGTAGTAGCCAAGATGAAAGTAGAAGCACTCAAGGTACAGTTTTTTATTGGTTTATGGAATTACTTTTGCCACCAACTGTGACTGTTTTGAGTGACGTTTATCTGTGATCTGTCTATATGGTTGGTAATGGTCAAAGGTGGGGTAGTGGCAAACTACATCAATGGGTCTAAATCGGGAATGAATGTCAGCTCCAAGAAAAGAAGGCGGTGGACAGAAGCTGATGATGCAGAGGATGATGATGACCTCTACAATCAACATGTTACTGAGGAGCACTACCGATCAATGCTCGGGGAGCATGTACAAAAATTCAAAAGTAGGTCCAAGGAGTCTCAAGGGAATCCTCCACATCTGATGGGTGTTCCAGTGCTAAAGAGCAATTTGGGCAGTTACAGAGGTAGGAAACCAGGGAATGATCACTATGGGAGATTCTATGACGTGGACGGCTCTCCAAATTTTGCAGCTGATGTGATCCCACATAGGCGAGGAAGCTACCACGATTCTGATATTACGCCCAAGTATGTTGATCATATGTCTTTCATGTTCCATAGAGAGTGTGTAACCCTGTGTAATCCGTTTAGTTATCTAATGGTGTTGGATTTCCTAGTTTGACACGTTGAATTTTGCGTCATTTGCAGAATAGTATATGAACCTTCGTATTTGGACATTGGTGATGGTGTCATCTACAAAATCCCCCCTAGTTATGACAAGCTGGTGGCATCATTAAACTTGCCAAGCTTTTCAGACATTCATGTGGAAGAATTTTACTTGAAAGGAACTCTGGATCTGAGATCATTAGCAGAACTGATGGCTAGTGATAAAAGGTCCGGAGTAAGAAGCCGTAATGGAATGGGTGAGCCTCGGCCTCAATATGAATCTCTACAAGCAAGAGTGAAGGCCCTGTCACCTTCAAACTCCACCCCAAATTTTAGCCTCAAGGTGTCAGAAGCTGCAATGAATTCTGCCATTCCAGAAGGAGCTGCTGGAAGTACTGCACGGACAATTCTGTCAGAGGGTGGTGTTTTACAGGTCCATTATGTGAAGGTTCTGGAGAAGGGGGATACATACGAGGTTGGGACCCTGTGGCAGTATTTTGAATCATAATTTTGAATCCTTCACGGCTCTCGCAACATTATCTATTTGTTCCAACATTGTTTTATGTATCCTTTCTTCAGATTGTTAGACGAAGTCTACCAAAGAAGCTGAAGGCGAAGAATGATCCTGCAGTCATTGAGAAGGCAGAAAGGGACAAAATTAGAAAAGCCTGGATCAACATAGTCAGAAGAGATATAGCAAAACACCATCGAATTTTCACTACTTTTCATCGTAAACAATCAATTGATGCCAAGAGGTTTGCAGATGGTTGCCAAAGAGAGGTAATTGAAATTGGCTCCCATATTAGTTTTTAGTATATTTGCTTTTCTACACGGCTATTCTCTTGCATTTGATTTTAGAGTAAATCTCTCATTTGATGTTACTTTTGAGTTCACAGGTGAGAATGAAGGTGGCTAGATCATACAAAATCCCAAGGACTGCACCAATTCGCACCAGGAAGATATCCAGAGACATGCTGCTATTCTGGAAGCGATATGACAAGCAGATGGTACAATTTCTATTCTCCTTTGACTTTGTAATACACTTTCAGGCTTCCAACTATATCGGGTTACAGATTCTGCTGCCCATTTGTTTTTATAATCATACATGCTTTTTGCGGGTTTATTTGCCCTTTCTCGTAGAATAAGGACTTGAGCAGTACTCACAACTCTATAAACTTGGCTATAGAAATGGATGAAGTTATGTAGTAGATTTGGAATTTTTTAATATCATTCTTCAGCTGGAACTCTTTTGAATGGTGTACTTGGAATAATTTGACGATGTTGACAGGCAGAAGAGAGGAAAAAGCAAGAAAAGGAAGCTGCAGAGGCTTTTAAACGTGAACAGGAGCTTCGAGAGGCAAAAAGGCAGCAACAAAGCCTCAATTTTCTTATTAGACAGACTGAGCTTTACAGTCACTTCATGCAAAACAAGACCGATTCAAATCCTTCTGAAGCCTTGCCAATAGGAGATGAAAATCCGATTGATGAAGAGCTCCCAGAAACTTCAGCTGCAGGACCTTCTGAGGTGGAGGATCCTGAAGAAGCTGAAATGAAGGAAAAAGTCTTGAGAGCTGCCCAAGATGCGGTGTCTAAGCAGAAGCAAATTACAGATGCATTTGACTCTGAATATATGAAGCTACGGCAAACTTCTGAAACGGAAGGTCCTTCAAATGATATGTCAGTTTGTGGCTCGAGCAATATAGATTTGCATAACCCGTGAGTTTGTGTTCTTGTTATTTCCATACTTATGTCTTTGCGATTTTAGTCTATCAAGCCAATTAAATCTCTCTACTTGCAGATCTACAATGCCTGTTACATCAACAGTTCAGACTCCAGAGTTATTCAAAGGAACCCTTAAAGAATACCAAATGAAAGGCCTTCAGTGGCTAGTCAATTGTTATGAGCAGGTTCACTCAATCTCTATTTACAGTTGTTATTTTGCCGTGTGGGACTTAATGAATGAAAATCTTCCCCTCAGGAATCCTCTTTCAGAATGGGTCTGTACTAACATTATTGTTTGATATACTCCAGGGTTTGAATGGCATACTTGCTGATGAAATGGGCTTGGGTAAGACTATTCAAGCTATGGCGTTCTTGGCACACTTGGCTGAGGTAAATAGTGTTGTTGGCCCTTTATATTTGTTATGATTTGGTTATGTAAAACTCATCAGTTCTCTCACACAGGAAAAGAACATTTGGGGTCCATTTCTGGTTGTTGCCCCTGCCTCTGTTCTTAACAATTGGGCTGATGAAATCAGTCGTTTCTGCCCTGACTTGAAAACTCTTCCATATTGGGGAGGATTACAAGAACGAACAATTTTAAGAAAGAATATCAATCCCAAGCGTATGTACCGAAGGTAACGGCTATGTGATATTTTTGAGGTGACAAAGTTTGTTTCTCAATGCTGTTTGCATATAGTGTAATTAGGTGTAATGTTTGTTTCCACTTGGATCACCTCTCTCGGTCTTAGAGCTGTACGTCATATATGCATTTTCAAAAGAGCTAAGCATGCAATGTTGTTGGGTTTCAGACATTAAGTGATATGTACTGCCAGTATTGTACCATCCGTGTCTAATTTTACATGTTATCGCTCTAAAGGAAACCATGTCTATTGTTAGAATTCACGTTATAAATTGATGGTTCTTCGTGCTTTTCTAAAGTTTCTCTGTTGACTCCCCTCTTTTATTTCAGGGATGCTGGCTTTCATATTTTGATTACTAGCTATCAGCTATTAGTCACCGATGAAAAGTATTTTCGCCGGGTGAAGTGGCAATATATGGTGCTAGATGAGGCTCAAGCAATCAAAAGTTCCACCAGGTTCGTACTTTTCTCTTGAGACAGTTGAATTCCCAGTGCTTGATGGTGCCATTCATGAGAATGTTTTTTTTTTTTTTTGAATGAAAATTCATGAGAATGTTACTTTTGTGAATTTCCTAGTAGATCACTTGAAATGCTAAATTCTCATGCAAGTCCCATTTCCTTTTTTTTTTTACAGTATAAGATGGAAAACCCTTCTTAGTTTCAACTGTCGGAACAGATTGCTTCTGACTGGTACTCCAATTCAGAACAACATGGCAGAGTTATGGGCCCTGCTGCATTTCATCATGCCAATGTTGTTTGACAGCCATGATCAATTTAATGAGTGGTTCTCAAAAGGGTTAGTACTATTTTTCTGCTTTGATTGTCATGTAAAAGTATGTAGTGAATAATCTAGGAAATTGTTTCTGATACATGATCCATGTTGATTAACAGAATCGAGAATCATGCTGAACACGGAGGCACTTTAAATGAGCACCAGCTTAACAGACTGGTGAGACTTCATTTTCTGATTGCAGCATTATTGTGGCGGCACTTAAAATTCTTTTAGTTTCTGTCTGGTTCTTATTTTTAGTTTGCTAGGCTCCTTGAGTAGGATCTCGCATTACTTTCCATTTCCAGTGCATGATTCCGTCTTTAGAAAATGACATTCATGTATATGCATATGTCATGAACGAGAAGCTCCCAAGTTAAATGGTAACTCCTAGTCCTGGGGTTCTTGTTTTTTTGTTTCTGACTGCCAATCTTCCCCCTCTTCCTTTGCGATTAGAAGGATTTGTTAATTCCAATTAGTCATTCCTGGTTCTCCAGGAATTCTTCAAATTTCTACTGCATATGCATCTTTTTACCAGTTAAAGTTGTTTAGTCACTCACATTTTGTTTCTTTTCCCAAACAGCATGCGATCTTGAAACCATTCATGCTTCGACGGGTAAAAAAGGATGTTGTTTCTGAGCTTACTACAAAGACGGAAGTTACAGTACACTGCAAGCTCAGTTCTCGACAACAAGCTTTTTATCAGGCTATTAAGAACAAAATTTCTCTGGCTGAGTTGTTTGATAGCAACCGTGGACAATTCAATGAAAAGAAAGTATTGAATTTAATGAATATTGTCATTCAACTTAGGAAGGTAAGCTCTAGCTTCCCTGCTTTCTTCTAACGTCTTGTCCTGCTTTTTCATATATCATACAACATGAAGGTGTATCTACCTTTCAAACAACGTATATGAAAAGACATCCAGCGGTTCTGGTGTCAGGTTTGACAAGACTATGGCTTATGCTAGTACATGTTTGTGTTTCTGATGTCAGGTTTGCAACCATCCAGAGTTGTTCGAAAGGAATGAAGGGAGCTCGTATCTCTACTTTGGAGTGATTTCCAATTCTCTTTTGCCCCATCCCTTTGGTGAGCTAGAGGATGTTCATTATTCTGGTGGTCAAAATCCGATACTATATAAGGTGCTTATATTAAAAAAATAATTAAGTAGAGAATATCCTCTAGTCTTTCACTAAATCCTGCCTTTGGGTTTGATCTTTTGGTTCTCTTTCAGATACCTAAACTACTACACCAAGAGGTGCTCCAAAATTCTGAAACATTTTGTTCTTCTGTCGGGCGTGGCATATCAAGAGAATCCTTTCTGAAGCATTTTAATATATATTCACCTGAGTATATTCTTAGGTCAATATTCCCATCTGATAGTGGGGTAGATCAAGTGGTTAGTGGAAGTGGAGCATTTGGCTTTTCACGCTTGATGGATCTATCACCATCAGAAGTTGGATATCTGGCTCTGTGCTCTGTTGCAGAAAGGCTATTATTCTCTATACTGAGATGGGAGCGGCAATTTTTGGATGAATTAGTGAACTCTCTTATGGAATCCAAGGATGATGATCTTAGTGACAATAACATCGAGAGAGTCAAAACCAAAGCTGTCACAAGAATGTTGCTGATGCCATCAAAAGTTGAAACAAATTTTCAGAAAAGGAGACTAAGCACAGGGCCTACCCCTCCTTCATTTGAAGCGCTAGTGATCACTCATCAGGATAGGCTTCTTTCAAATATCAAACTCCTACATTCTGCATATACTTATATCCCAAAAGCCAGAGCTCCACCGGTATGATTTCTTTGAATTGTTAAGTTGTTGACTAATAACCTGGGTAGTTCCTTACCAAGTCTTCTTAACCATGCTCTATTTAAACTTGTTTGTGTCAGGTAAGCATTCATTGCTCGGACAGAAATTCTGCATACAGAGTTACAGAAGAATTACATCAACCATGGCTTAAGAGACTATTAATCGGTTTTGCACGAACATCAGAAGCTAATGGACCCAGGAAGCCGAACAGCTGTCCACATCCTTTAATCCAAGAAATTGATTCAGAACTTCCAGTTGTGCAGCCTGCGCTTCAACTGACGCACAGAATATTTGGTTCTTGCCCTCCAATGCAAAGTTTTGACCCAGCAAAGTTGCTCACGGTAGTTTCTTTTCTGTTGCAACTTCCTTTTACATTTAGCGGCTTTACTATGAGCTCTTTTTTGTAATCACAAAATTGGATCGTAGGACTCTGGGAAGCTGCAGACACTTGATATATTATTGAAGCGGCTTCGAGCTGGAAATCACAGGGTGCTCCTGTTTGCACAAATGACAAAGATGCTGAACATTCTCGAGGTAGTATCTAGACACAAGCCTTTGACCTCACTTTACAAATGATTTGTGCTTTTTACATACAACAAGCATCCATATCTACACCTTTGCTTTACATTTTTGATTTAATGCAGGATTACATGAACTATAGAAAGTACAAGTACCTCAGGCTTGATGGATCCTCCACCATCATGGATCGCCGAGATATGGTTAGGGATTTTCAGCATAGGTAGGACTTAACTTTCTCAAGCCTTTCTTTTGATGTTATCATGAGGCTTTCTGTGCACAAGTGTAAACCATACATGGTTGCAGGAGCGATATTTTTGTATTCTTGCTGAGCACCAGAGCTGGAGGACTTGGTATCAACTTGACGGCTGCAGACACTGTCATTTTCTACGAAAGTGATTGGAATCCCACCTTGGATTTACAAGCTATGGACAGAGCTCATCGTCTTGGTCAGACAAAAGATGTCAGTGATTATTCTCTGCTTTTATTCTTCTATTCTCATTCATTCCCCAAAAAAAAACTGTGAATTGACAACCAATTTCTTTGTTGCTTCTTAATATAAACAAAGCTTCATGCAAGTGAACAAGCATCTGCCAATTGGATTATTTTCTGTGTCGCCTGATCTCTTTTTCTGAAATGAAAACCTCTTATAGGTTACTGTTTATCGGCTCATCTGCAAGGAGACGGTGGAAGAGAAAATTTTGCACAGGGCAAGTCAGAAAAATACAGTTCAACAGCTTGTTATGACTGGAGGGCATGTTCAGGGTGATGATGTTTTTGGAACTGCTGATGTGGTATCGCTGCTAATGGATGATGTAGAGGCAGCACAACTGGAGCAGAAATTCAGAGAACTACCATTACAGGTTGGGACAACATTCTTATTACATATAATATTTCAGGAACTTAGAATTCTGCCACTCATAACTTCATTACGTCTTCCAGGTAAAGGACAGGCAGAAGAAAAAACAGCCAACAAAATGTATCAGAATAGATGCTGAAGGAGATGCAACTTTGGAAGAGTTAGAAGATGCTGAACGACAGGATAACGGACAGGAACCTTCCAAAGAACCAGAAAAGACAAAATCCAGTAATAAAAAGGTATATATGCTACAAACTCACTCTTTCTTTTACCTTTCTCATTACCAAGTCCGTATCTATTTCGTTCAGTTCATCATCTATCACTATACAAGGCCTAGCTGCAAATGAAACATGAGTTGGTCTACTTATGGAGCTTGTCTTGGTGCTATGTTGATAACTTCGGCTTGAGTATATATATGTATACTAAAAGCAAATGGTTGGTTATGTGTGGTGATTTGCAGAGGAAAGCTGCTTCAACTCCGAAATCTAGAGTACCTCAGAAAGCAAAGGAAGAAGCAAATGGTGAAGATACTCCTCAGAGGACAAAAAGGGTAAAGAGACAAACAAAGAGCATAAACGAGAGTCTTGAACCTGTCTTCTCTGTCTCTGTTCCAGAAACAAATAGAGGATTCGATCCAAGTAGCTCCGCTAACTAATCTGAAGATGATTGAAGCTTCAATAGATATGTTAACTTCAGGCAGGTTTTTAGCAAATGGTTCCTAGTTTTTGAGCCAAGTGTACAGATTTGAATCATTTGATTCAAGTTTTACTCTTTAATGATTCAAGTTTTACTCTTTAACGCACATCATTCTTAAGTAGAGAACTTAATAGTACATATATGTATAAATATTATTATTAAATATAACTATAATCGTTAATCATTCATCACCATCTTATTTAGTGGATGTTAAATCTTAGTATATGATATAACCTTATCCGTTATTCTTATAAACTTGTTTTCGTGAACTTCATGCCTATGGTTTTTCTCTCTAATTGAATTTATTTATAAGAATATTTGAGGTTTTGATCTTGAAATTTTTAAGGATAATAATACATACTATCACGTGTATAGTTCTTTTAACTGGTGTTGACAAGATGTCAAAAAAAAAAAAAGGTGTTGACAAATTCTTTACAAATAAAAGAATAGTTAGAAAAGAATTGAAGATATTGAATTAGAAACAAATTAAATGATATACTAAACGTGTATATCAAAGAATTAAAATATGAATAAAAAGATTTGGTATTAAAAGAATAATGGAAATTGTGAATTCTATGTAAAGAGCTACAAAATAGGAAGGAAAAACAAAATGTACGTATCAAAGAAAACTAAAAGGTTTTCAAATATTCAAGATGTGGAACATAAAAGATGGTGAATAATGAGGCTTGTTGTGAATAGGATATGTATTGTAAAAAGAGGAATAAAAGATTCAGCGTTGAAAGAGGAACAAATAAAGAAACGAATGGAAGAGGGAATCATAAACGAGAGTCTTGAACTTGTTTTCTCTGCATTAGTTACAACAACAAATAGGGAGTTCGATCAAATTATAATTAAAAATGCATAACTTGAAGTATTTGTTACTAATGAATCCTTGATTTTATAATTCGTTCCTCATCCATTGTTTAATATATTTTTTGGACATATTTTAAACTGTTGAAAGTTTTTGTGGAGTAATGGAGAAAACGTTTACGAAGATGAAATGTATGAAAATATACAACACTTAATTGACACACTTTCTTAGACAAACGCTAGTAAACTTGTATTTGTATATCTTTACCTGAAACGATATGATCAGTAGATGGAATCAGCTTGAACCATGACCTAATAAACGTGATTGACAAGGAAACAAACATGTATGAAAATAGAAAACACTTCATTTACCGATTTACGCATTTTCTTTTATAAACGCTACTAAGATTTGTATGTGTCGTTAATTGTAATATGATTTGCTTTTCTAAAACGACCAATATATAGAATCAGCTTGAACCATGACATAATAAACTTCAATCATCATCATGACATAACTAACTTCAATTGTCATCATTGTAACAAAAGAGTTTTACAAAGATATGAAAAGAAAATAAAAAAACACGATGATTTACGCATTTTCTTTTATAAACGCTACTAAAATTTTATGTGTTATTAATTATCATATGGTTTGCTTTTCTAAAACGACCAATATTAGAGAATCAGCTTGAACCATGACAATAATAAAACTCAATCATCATCACTGTATCTTACAAATATTTGGATTTTTAACAAAGAGGAAGAGGAATAGCACAAGTCGTTATCGTTTTGCGAACATGATGGGAGTTAAAAGCGTGATAAAACGGAGGATATAAATAAAAACAAAGACATTGTGACCTTTTCAACGTTCTGCAACAATGTGCCGATGGCTGCTTTCCCGCATGAAACGCAGGCCGGCATGAGTTGAGCACTCCTAGACACTTTGGTAAATCTCTACCCGACACGATTGCTCTGGTCGGAGTTAGAGATGACAGGATAACCGTCATGAATGCGATGAACACTAATGATGTGAACTTCATGTCTTGAAACCCTAACGACGTCTTCTCCAATTTCAGTTCTTTCAAAGAATATTTGAGATTTTGATTTAAGAGTTTTTAGGGATGGTAAAGCTAATTTATCATAAATAGATGGGGTTTACGAGAGTTGTAAGGAACAAATGTGAGTTTTGGGCAGTGTATCAGTAGGTATTATTTCGCTATTGACTAAAATTTAATTCAAAAAAAATGATACTATACTATATATTTTGACCAATGACTTTAGGACTTGGAAGCTTCCATGGCCTGAAAGAAAAAAAAGAAAAACAAAATTGTGTTAAAAAAATAAAACTGATTAGGGAAGAGAGGTTTATAATTTTGGCTTCAGAGAGGAAAATCATGGAGGATCATCATCTTCCCGAGACTTTGAAACCCTTCTTTCACAGAGCCACTGAAGCCCAGGTTCGAGATCTTATTCTCTGATATCATTCGAACACAATATCCATTGATCCAAAGTTAGGGTTTTTAGTGGAGTTATCGCCAAATCTTGGATTAATCTCATCTCATTCAATGATATTACGTTAATCTCTCAATTCATGTGTTTTTTTTTTTTTTTGGCAGGAGCGATTGGCTAAACTTGAAGCTGTTCTTGCGTCCACTAAGACAGGTTCTTTTTGTTCTTACAGAAATTGTTCCCAATAATCTCTGATTACTGAAACGAGTGATCTTCAGACATTAGTCCTGAAGTTATTTTATATATTCTTTGTTCTCAGGCATTCCGGATGCTAAACTTGTGGAGGAAACTGCTCAAATTCAGTTAAAGCTGGAAGAAGCTAACGCCACGGTGAAGCAAGAACAGATGAAGGTAATCAATCATCTTATGTTCACACTGTTTTATCACCTTAGTTTTTATGTGTTGGTTTTGGAGTTTTGACTATGGATTCTGCTACTAGGTGAAGGAATTGACCATTGAAAACGATAAGCAAAGGTACCGTATATTGCATCTTGTGCAGGCGCTAAAGGCTGCTGATGAGAAGCTTGAGAAACTCCTCTTAAAATGATTTCATTCTTCTCTCTCTCTTATTGTGATTCGTTTTCTTTAACATCCTGAGGAAACGATACTGTACTCAGTAATATTATTTGACTCGCAAGATATCATAAAGGATTGATTTTTGCTACTCTTATCTTGCTCTGTGTGTGTCTGTGTGCGTATGTCATTAGCGAATCTGCAATTTCTCGCTTAGCAATGTCCGTTGGTGATTCACTGAAGCTAGTAACTACACATGTGTTCCCTGAGAAGAGAAGATAGATTACTCCACATTTGAAATGAGGTTGCTGTTTTTCTGTTAGGAACATGTAGCATTTGATGCCTACACTCTGTAAAAATCAAAGTCTAGCTATTCAAGCATAGATCATCTTTCTTGAGCTTACAGTAATTGCGCATTTTCAGTGCCATTGGTCATTTGAGTCACTTTGCTGATATCTCTGAGTTGCTCAGAATCTGGCAACCATCATCAGGCCTAGATTTTATAGCTGCCTCTTCTTTATTGGGTTTTGCACAGTTGGTAGATTTAGCAAGGCATTGATTAGTAGCCATTCGCCATGCTTGGCTCTGAGAAGCAAGGTCTAAAATCATCTCCATGGAAAAAATGTTCATATGCTTTGATCCTTCAGTCTTTCTCAATATTCTTTTGTGACCAAAATCATAAGAGCCTCTCTTTACAGGTATTGAGCATTTGCATGATGCGCAACACAATGGACAATTTGATGAAAGATTCCTGTATTGCTCTTGTTTTCGACTCATGTTTCTGAAGCTTTACTGAATGTTACCCTGAGAAGTTACCCGAGATCGGCTAGTTTGATTGAATTGATCAAACATTTGATTTGTATTCAACTCCAGAATTCGATTATAAGATGTTTCAGAAACCAAAAGATTGGGTCAAGTGGAAACTCAAAAGACCAAAAAAAAAAAAAAAAAAAAAAAAAAAAAAAAAAAAAATCAATCCCACACCCAAAATAGAAAAAATCCAGCAACGATTTTATACAAATTGAGATCAGATCATTAGCCCGGAACTGAAAAATAAAATGGACGTAGCAATTACTAGAAAGTAGGTTAGGCGGAGTCAGATGGACCAGAAGGAAGCAGCTCATAGCCATCGTGATGACGGTTAGACTCAACCGGTATGCACTTCAGACCAACGGCTAGAATCATGCTTACGGAACCAATCAAAATGCAGAGTAGCCAATGTTGCCAGCTCAAAGGAACAGTGCTTGCAAATGCTCCAAGGAACTCGACAATGATCACTTGGAATCCAACTGTTGCAGTCATTACAGCAACAAACACCCAACTGTTGAACATTCCTTTAAACACGTTTATCTTCTCTATCTCTCGGCTGTTTACCTCGTTAAACACCTGTTTTGTGCAAACCATTAGTGTTAAATAGTTTCAGAAACACTATTTTTTATTGGTTTTTATGGTGAATTTTGTTAACCTGGCAAAAGACGAAGGAGTTGAAGATGATGGTGTTAAGAACAGATGTTGAGTCTGGGCCATTGAGATTGAGTATTTGTTTGCCAGCAAAGTTGAGAATGCCGAGGACGATCAATTGATAAATGCTTTGACCAATGATGTTTCTCCACATCGCTCTGGTGATGAAGCTAGCGGTTCTAGCTATTGGTTGACGTTTCATTAAACCTTCATTGGGAGGTTCGGTTGCTAGAGCCAATGCACCGAGTGTGTCCATGATCATGTTGACCCAAAGTAGCTGCACCGCAGTGAGTGGTGCAGATCCTGAAAAGGCGTAAAACAATCATAGGTGAAATTGTTCCTCATTGGTGGAAATTGTGTATGTGTTTGATTTTACTTACCGGTGATGCAAGCAGAGACAAAGTTGATTATCAGAGCAACAACATTAACAGTTAGCTGGAACTGAACAAACTTCTGGATGTTGATATAAACAGCACGTCCCCATTTCGCCACATTCACTATCGTTGCAAAGTTGTCGTCCATTATGATTACATCAGCATTCTCTTTCGCAACCTGTGTATACCCAGGAGTTTAACTTATAGAACATTAAAATTTATCAATTTACCAATGATATAATAACTCAGTAACAGAGAAGAACCAAAGGCTAACCTCCGTTCCAGCTATTCCCATGGCAAGTCCAATGTCAGCCTCATGCAATGCAGGAGCATCATTTGTTCCATCCCCAGTAACTGCAACTACCTCTCCCATTTTCCTCAAGTTGTTGACTAATGTATGTTTGTCCAATGGCAAAGACCGAGCCATAACCTGAAATCAGTTAGAAAGAATATTATAAAATGCTTTAAAAAATTTCAAGAGACAGATGGGAGAGTTAAGAATTCATTATATTAATCTAAATCAGAACCTGAATTTTGGGTAAAATGGCCCTCATTTCATGTGGAGGCAAATTGCGGAATTCTGAACCTTCTATAGCTACACCTCCCGCTGTAAGTATACCACATTCCTTTGCAATCGCTTTGGCCGTGCTTATGTTATCACCAGTGACCATACGAACAGTGATTCCAGCAGCTTGACAAGTCTGAACGGCTTCCCTAACACCAGGGCGAACCGGGTCCTTGATTCCAACAACTGCAACCAATGTGTAGCCACCAGCAGGAAGATCCCCACTGGGAGCTTCATCAAGATCCGTGTAAACTAAGCAGAGAGTCCTCAGAGCCTCTGAAGCAAATCCCTCTATGACATCAGAGATACTTGCAATCTTTTCTTCAGATAAAGGAACAGATTCTCCGTTTGTATCCACAACCTTCTCGCACATTTTCAAGACTATTTCAGATGCACCTTTGCAGAAAGCACGTACTTTACCACCAGAATGAGATGTAAGAACAGACATTTTCTTCTTGTCTGAGTTGAAAGGCTCGATCTTGAGTATCTTATGTTCTCGGCGTTGAATGTCAACATCACCACCCAAAAGCAAACCAAATTCCAGTATCGCCCTTTCTGTAGGTGAACCCAGGATCTGAGTTTTTCCTTCCTTATCCTTAACGACTTCAGAACCAGTGTTCTGAAATATGGCCTGTATAAGGATATTCTGAACTTGTTCGGATAGGTTCAACTGGAAGTTTTCCTCTTGCCTCTCCTTAATATTTTCACATATCCAAACTTTGTTGACTACCATATGGTTAGTGGTTAAGGTACCTGTTTTATCCGTGCAGATGCAGGTAGAAGAACCCATCGTCTCACATGCAGCCAGATGCCTCACAAGTGCCCGGTCACTCATTAACTTTTTCATAGCAAATGCTAGACTTAAGGTCACAGCCAAAGGTAACCCTTCAGGTACAGCAACGACTATAATGGTAACAGCAATTGCAAAGTAGTCAAGCAATGTTAGTGCATCTTCAGAAGACCACTCAGCGATGCTACCAGCCGTGGCTTTCTCCAAAACAAACCTTATGCACAACACCACAAACGTAAGCACTGCAAAGCCTAAACCAATCTTACCTATGATTGTTGCAACCCCGTTTAGTTTCACCTGCAGAGGGGTTTCATCCTCTCCACCCTCACTCAAAGTATCCATCAACTTTCCCCACTCAGTCCTCATACCAACGGTTGTAACCAGCATTTTTGCAGAGCCGTTTTGAACTTTGGTTCCTGAAAGCAGAAACGGCTTCTCTTTATTCACATGTGATGGTTCACTCTCGCCAGATAAGCTTGACTCGTCTATCTCTAGATTGTATCCGGATATAAAAATTCCATCAGCTGGAACTTGATCCCCAATAGATAAATGAACCACATCTCCAACAACCAATTCATGGATGGAGATCTCTTGTCTGCTCCCATCCCTTGTGACTTGAATAATAATCTTCTTTTTCTCTCGATCCAAATCTCTGAACTGCAAAGATTGCTTGTAGTCACTGATAGCAGTAACCATGACCACCAATATTATACTTAGCAAGATCCCTGTCCCATCATACATGCCCTTTGGAAATCCTTCTGTGGCAACTCCCACTCCTATCGATACTACAGCGCAGACCATAAGGATGATAAGGGTTATGTCTTGAAGCGCCTCCCAAACAAACATTAAAAATGATCTGGCTGGTTTCTCAGTATAACGGTTTTCTCCATAGATTTTCTCTCTGATGTGTAATTCACTCGAACGGACACCTTCAGTGAGAGATACAGAAACTTTCTGAGCAATTCCTTCAGGTCCTCCGCTGTTCGTAAGGCTCTTTGTGTCATGATTGCGAACCATAGAAGCAAGCTCATCTGCTTCGACATAAAATCCCGCTTGTTTGACCTCATCAGTGAGTTTATATTCACGGCGGGCACCAGCTGAAGAAATACACAATGAAAAGATTAAAAATTGAAACCCAGTCGCCCACCAATGTGGCAAATCATGCATCTCTGAAACTCAACAATGAATATCTTACCATCAATGAACTGAAGAGCTGCCTTTTGAACATAGAAGGCAACCCGTATCTTTTCCTGGTTATGAAATAAGGAAAAAGTGAGCTTATAGAAGAACACTACAACAACCAAATCGTTAGTCACTACAAGAAAGAATTAACAGCCATTGATCTTTTCCAGACTAAATAACAGCAACAAAACATGCCAACCGCTACAAAATTTTGATTTGTTCATTTCTTTGTATTATACTTTTTATGCAGAAGAGGGTATAACTTTTCTGCAACACCAGCTAATTGTTGTTGGATGTCAAAGTTTCAGTGATCCAACAAAGATACATAACGTAACTAAAGTTGTTTTTTTCCTTTAAAGCTAAATCTCAATGAAATTGGTAATGTCTTTGCCTCACAAAATCACGTTTTGAAATTCAAGTTAAAACGGGTAAGATCTGATATAATTATGTTTAAAAGTCATTTGTCAGTCATAATAGTCAACCAGCCTACTGTATTATTGTTTAATAGGAAAGGAAAAAATAAAGGACCAAAACAGAGAAGAAAAGGACCAAAGGACTTAAATTCAAAGAGATTCCCAAACCGGTATATATTTTATTCACGCAAGTGGACAAATAAAAGTCGATGTCTGTTTCAGAATGGTACGCTCCACGAAATTTCCAGGTAACTTCCTAAAAGTTAAGGTAAGTGCACAACAAGTCAAAAATAATGCTCTATACCCGAAAAGTCAACAACTATATGAAAATTAGAGACCAGATCTTTCTTAATTAGACTTAACGTCCAGAAAATGGATAATTAACTATCCTTGAGCTTAGAAAGAAACGTGTAACGGTGGTACGCTAAAGGTACAGTAAATTTGTTTGATTCAATTGGAGACACGAAAGCATGACATAAAAATGATGTCATTCTACTCTCTAGTGTGTTGGCAAATGAATGAACAGCCGTAATAAATAACTCAATCCGTTACACATTCGATCATAATCAGTACTAGTTCGATATTCCAAAATCAACCTTAAAGATCCATAGTTTACGCGTCATTTTGTGTTTGGTTGACTGAAAATTAGAGAAATTAAATGTATTATGTGGGTTTGAAATGAGCGAACTATAATTTATCGGTTCACAATCAAAAAGCATTGAAAAAAAAAGAGAGGACAATTTCACAATATCAGAGAATGAAATTAGAACGAGTCTTTTTGGATCGTTTAGGCTAATCGCGAAAAATAATGAAGTAAAAAAATGCTAATTATACAAGATCATCAATGGCAAAAAAAATTCCTAAACCGAAGGGTCGTATAGTTTTAGTTAACTTTTTTTTTTGAAAAAATAGTTTTAGTTAACTCATTCATTTGTTATATCTAACGCAGATCGTGATCTGATAGCGTAAAAGGAAACATCGAAAACTGTATTTGAAGACATTTTCTCGGAAACCAAACATTCTCCAGAAATCCAGATCATGGAAAAATCAGGAAGCGCCACAGAAATTTTAAAAAAAAAAAAGAAACTGAGAACAGAGTAAACAAAAACCATGAAATCGGAGGGAGAAAGAGAACAGACCTGGATCTGGCATCTCTTCTTCTCATTCTCAGCGAGTTTCTCGAGATTGCTGATCATGCGGAAACGACGAGCCCGATTTTTTACGAGTCCGACGGAGGACCTCCATCGCTGCCGAGCTTCCAGCGAGGGATTCTTAGCTTCGACCTCGAAATCCTTCAAGAGATTAGACATTTTTTACAAAAAAACAAAATCTGTATGCGTCTTCTCTCTCCGTTTACTTTCTCTAAACAGAGAGTAATCTTCGCCGGCGCGAAGGAAGGTGAAGAGAGAGAGGAGAGTGAAGGCTCCTTCTTCCCCTATTCTTTATGCTAAATCGCTCTCTGGCAACGTGGGAGTTTGTTGCGAGTGTAGAGCAGCAATTTTATGTAGTGTCGAACGGGTTATCGGGTCGGGCCGCCTTTTCGTATCCATTGGATCGTTTTTTAATTTATTTGACGCAATCCAACCTTGACGGAAAGTCTTGCGTTTTTTTTTTTGTGATGAAGAGAATTAAATAAATATCCATATTCAAGATCCGACCCGATAAATCAGCCGAATATTAATAGGTTTTGTTGTATCAAGTTTTCTATAAATATACATTTATAAACTTTTCTCGACAATTTTTTCTCCGGTCTCTGTTTCCACTATATCGATAAGAACATGTGACATTAATTGCAAGATTATAAATACTGTAGCAGAATCGCATAATTGCACAAATATTTCAATGAAACGCTATTTTTAGCATGTTGATTAATGTTTTCGCTACTTTTCTGTACATGATATTGTCTTCTTTTTATCTAAGTTTATGTTCTCTTAATTTCCATGCCAATGTTACATGTTATTTATGATTGTTTTACAATTAGTATTAGTCATTAGATGACTGTTAATGTTATAGTTGTTTTTGTAATGTTAATCAAATTAGCATATATAGCAATGTTATGCAAATCAAGGCGCTATCATGTAGAAAATGTAGAGGTAGAATAGAACGAATTCTTAATTCAAATTGTAGGACAACAAGGTTGATTAAATCTTAGTCTGATCTCTATTCTGAAAAGATAATAAATCTCATACCTTTAACGAACAAAAAAACACTAACTAATACGTACAGTATAAACTATAAAGTAAATAGATCGTTGCTTTGAAGGTGCGTGGACACTAATAGCATATGCCATCCAAGTTGCTCTGTTTTAAGGTATCGCCACTTTATGAGGCTGCGCTGCCTTCTAATATTATTGTTTTTTTTCTTTTTTTTTTCTCTTACCCCTTTTCAGTTCTTTACAATATTAATTTGTACACCTTTGTTCACCAAATATTCAAGACTTTTTGTTTCTTTGTGCGCAAATTCATAAATAAAAATTGACTATAGCTAGTATTAAACAAATACGAAAGACGGCCAATAAACATGGTTGAGAGCCTTTTTAATCTATTGGTTAAATATTCGGAAAAGTTTAAACCTAGCTTTATGTTTAAACGTGGTTTAAACAAATTGAACAAAAAAGAAACCTAGCTTTATGTTTAAATTTGGTTTAAACAAATAGAACAACATGTTGATCACAAATCTGGTGCCTTTATAGAATTCACATTAAGAAGAATGATAGATCCAGACAGACACATCTTTAGACCTGCGAACAATCATGCTCTTATAAAAACTATAAAGAAGTCAGAAAGCTGGTCAATTATATCACAGATATATGACGTTATATGTTGTGAACTTAAATTATTAATGTAATAAAAGATTAGCTCCATAGTCAGAAAAATACATTTAATATATTAATAGGGATTTTCTAGCTGTCCATTGGCTTGTCAGCCATGTTTGACCCAGTTTCTCTTAATGAGCAAAGTCTTTATTTACCAACAAGAAAAACAGTTTCAAGTCTTATAGTTAACACACAAATTGTAACAAGTCCTTAAAATTTTTATTTATATATAGTATGATATTAGGACTGCCCCTGCCCATAAATAAAATAAAACCCCCTCCCCACTATACATATTTCATACCATGATATATTTTGTTTGTTAAGTCTTTTAGCAAACTGGTCACCAACAATTGACATTTGACACAATCAAGAAGCACAATCAAGAAGCACAACATAGACAATATTAAAAAAAAAAAAATTGTCACATTGAGAACCATATGAGAATACCAGAATTTATCAAAAAAACGTGAATTTCGAGAATGAAATATGAAGATATCAGATCAGATGTTACCACACAAACTAATCAAAGATTATGCAATCTTACTAATCTAATCTGAGTCATGGCAGTAAATTCTCCCACCAGATTAATGATCATTTGAACCCATTATGATTACAGAAAACAAAAACAAAAAAGACTGAGAAGAACATAAGAGCACATGGAGTGATTAACTCACAGCTTTAAAAACTGTCAAGCTTGTGTAGTACTGATCTTGCTCCTTGTTGTTACAGTAGTACAAAAAGAAGTTGGTTAGGCCTTTTATAGTCCCACTTGGTATTTAAGTATTACTTCAATGCATCATCTTGTAGTTATGGATCCATAGATCGGAGAAAGAAGAAACAAAATGATTGTGTAGAATAAGAATTTTTAATCAGAACAACTATAGAATGTGAATTTTAAGGGATACATTTTGCTAATGAGTTGGATATTTGGAAGATGCGTTAGGATGAAGAAAATAGACATTGGCTCTAAAATCTTTTTAATAGTTTGAGCAGTAATTAGCCTGAGCAAACACTATCCTACAGAACCGAATCGGTTTTGAGAACCCGGACCGGTTCAAATTTACACATAATAACCGGAACAAAGCCAGACCAAAGTGTTCGTAACCGGAACTGATATTAATCGGGGGTACCTTGTACCGACATTGGTAGGTACGCGAATTTCAGATTCAGTTTGGGATTGTGTTTTATCTCACAGCAGCAAATTGTTGCCCTCCGTGTATAGTCAGTCGTCTTGTAAATTCTTCCACATTTTCCCAAATCTGAAAATCCGATTGGTGAGGAGAAACCCTAACTTTGAGAAGGGGTTCACTTTTATCTCTCTCGCACAGTCTCATGATCGAGATTTGCTTCTTCAACACTCGGTATTTTCACTCCTCCTGATTCTTCTCTCAATCTCTTGTTTTCTAGGACTCGCTTCTTTTGATTTCCTTTGAGGGGAAACATGGATGGAAACAAAGACGATGCGTTGAAGTGCTTGAAAATCTGCAAAAATGCTATGGAAGCTGGAGATCGACCTCGCGCTTTGAAATTCCTGGCTAAAGCTCGTCGTCTTGATCCGAATCTCCCGATCGATGATCTCGTATCTGAGCTTAACAACAAATCAGACGAACCAGGATCTGAAAAGTCGCCTGGATCTGCAACGGCCAAGGATTCGCCTAATTCTTCAGATCGGCCTTCTTTACGTCAACGTGGTTCATCAACGACGTCATCGTCTTCTTCGATGTCCTACTCTGAAGAACAGATCTCGATCGTGAGAAAGATAAAATCTAAAAAGGATTATTACGAGATCTTAGGTCTGGAATCCAACTGTTCAGTGGATGATGTGAGGAAAGCGTATCGGAAACTCTCTTTGAAAGTTCATCCTGATAAGAATCAAGCTCCTGGTTCAGAAGAAGCTTTCAAATCCGTCTCAAAGGCGTTTCAATGCTTAAGCAATGAGGAAGCTAGGAAAAAATACGATGTTAGTGGTTCCGATGAACCAATCTATCAACCACGTCGATCTGCTAGAAGTAACGGATTCAATGGTGGATACTACTACGAAGACGAATTCGATCCGAACGAGATTTTCCGAAGCTTCTTCGGTGGTGGAGGAATGCCTCCTGCTACTGCTCAGTTCCGATCGTTCAATTTCGGAGCTACTCGTCAAAGAACAGCTAATAATAATCAAGCTCCTGATGCAGGTTTCAATGCTCGTATACTTCTCCAGCTTCTTCCTGTTGTGTTCATACTTCTGCTCAACTTCATGCCTTCTTCTCAACCAGTTTACTCCCTCTCTGCAACTTATCCTTACCATTACAAGTTCACTACAGAGAAAGGTGTCAATTACTTTGTGAGATCGTCTAAATTCGAGCAGGATTACCCACGGGATAGCAACGATCGACAGTTACTGGAAGAACAAGTTGAGAGAGATTATGTGTCTATACTTAGTCAGCATTGTAGGTATGAGATGCAGAGGAAACAATGGGGATTTGTTCGTGAAACGCCTCATTGTGAAATGATGAGGAGATTTGAGACGGCTGCTGCTTAAAACCACTGAAGCTAGCACCAAGAACGAGGCACAAATGGGTCAGCTTATAAACATTTTCATGTCTATGCCTTCACGAGTCAGAACTGATATATGTTTTTGTTATTGTTTTGGATTATTATATAATGCTTTAGAACCTAACATACGATCCTTGGATTTTGTGTGATTATATCTCTGAATTAAGTTTTTGTTTTGAATAACAATGCCTGTTACAACCAAGAAAAAGTATCCTCGTTCTAAGGTAAAGTAACAAAACTGGGACCTTCCTACGAATATTTTTGTTCTTTCTTAGATTCAAAAGCTTCGAGCAACCTTCTCGTACAAGTCTCGGGGCCAGTTCCGCTGTGTGTTGCTTGCAAGAAACCCAGCAATCTGCGGAAGAAATTCATAATTTATATCCGTGTCATGATCTCTCCTGGTCATACAAATGCCTTATTAAGAATTTTGTTAATGTGTACCTTAGATCTCATGCCCCTGATCAATCCATCAGTGTCAACTACGTTATCCATACAGGTCAGAGCAACCTTAAGTAAATCAGGGACACAAGTCTGAAAGTAAGAGGATGCTCTCTGGAACTCGTCCGGGGTTGTGTCGGGTAATCTCGGATCGAGATGAAGGAACGGAAGTTTTGCGACTTCTCTTATGGCATTTAGATGACTGCCTAGTCTGGCTAACTTGTGGATTGACAGTATTGCCTCAAGCTCTCTTAGTATTGTTTCTTGTTCCATGACTCGATCTCTTTCCTGGACACTGTAGTACACAAGGTGTGATACTTCTAGTAAGAAACTCCCTATTCAACAACTACAAAACTTAAGACAAGTAGATGAAAGTATTCATTAGAGTCTGCAATTTACCTGACTTCAGGGTGATATTTGTAAGTATTGAGAATATCGTTGCCTGAGACAACAAGCCCTGCTGTTCGGCTTTCACCATCTGACCTTCCACGGACAAGGGAGCAAATGGCTTCAGATAGACACTTGTTTATCGTTTCCAATGCAGACGAATACGCACCAACACTCTTCTGTATTTCTATCGACTGCATTAGATAACAAACAGTTAGGAAACTGAAACATGGTAATAGAAATAAATGGTTTGTATGTGAAATCACTCCAATTGAACAATGAACCAATGGGCAGTTTGCTAAAGCATGTTTTAAGTTGTTAGTATATGATCAAAAAGCACAAAAGCTACTTACTGTGTCATATAATCCAGCTTCATGACATTGATGCGCAGCTTCGATCAAGAACTGCTGCCTCAATTTTATATCAGGCAGAAATCTTCCAAGCTCGCCTTCTTCACCGGAACCTCTAGCACCAAGCAGAAAGCAAATACCACCCTCTCGTAACAAAATCTCAGTCAGTAGTTGCTTCAACATCAAGTTCCTTTGCCTTTGTTGATCAACATTACTTCTTCCAGACCAAGCTTGTCGCCCCCCACCTACTGCAATAGCAGCTTGTGCATAGTATTCCAGCGTCATTTGCAGATCACCATGATGCAAATACATCGACCCATATTGCCTAATCATGCTAGATGCCTCAGCATTAGCATCCATCACACTTAGTTTGTGCCCAGTCCCAGATCCTTCAGATAGAACGGAATGGTCCACTAGCGAAATAGCTATATGGACAGCATCAATGTGGTACCCTTCATCTCCAGCTTCTTTGGACATGTGCATGATCGCCGGTAGTAACTGAATGCTAAGAAGCAAAACATATGGGTATACCAGAGGGTCTTTGCCATTCTTAGTGTAATAAGATGGCTCAAATTTGTTAAGATAAGCCTGAAGATCATCTAAACTGTAAGGCACTAGCCCATCATTCAAGACCACAGATGAAGATCCACCAGTTACGTCACGTACGCATGATAGTTTGAACCAGAGGAAATCTTCTATTGTGTTAAAGAGCGTCGAAAAATCCCTCAAGATGTGATCAATTTGCCTTCGGGAACCAGATATGATAGTGTAGAGTAGGAGCTTCTTCTTGTCATATGTTGTTTGGCCCAACCGATCACCCATCCTTAACAATTTCTCACATTCTTCAGAAGCAATAGCGGCGGTATGTGCTGCCACAGTACCACCTGTGGTAATCCACTCTGTAAGCTGCCAAACAAAATGGGAAATCAAAAAGGCAACTCCAAAAACTTTAATGTATGTTATTAACCAAAAAATATACCAGAGGAGCAAACTGTTGTTGAGATGACCGAGATGATTGGGCAATTTCTCTAGCCTCCTCATAGTAACCAGTTCTCAAGCAAAAATATATCTGTAATCAAAGAGGTAAATTTAATCAATCTATTATGTTAAGAAACTTGGGGAACAGCAATAAAAAGATTCTGCAGTTCAACTTAATTGTCGAGGACAATGTGAAAATTTATAGCATGAGTGAAAAAATATGAGAAACCTGCTGCCAAGTAGTATCAACTGGAGGCTGCCTACGGGCATCGCCTGAATCAAAATCTAAAAGCCCACAATCTCTCAGACGAATCTGCACAGTATTGAAAAAGAATCAAGAAATGCAAACAACCCGATGTATATGATTGCCACAAAATAATATTCCTGTGTATATATGCTTCGTATTAAGCTTTATTAGATCTGTGGCACTAACCCGAAGAAAAGCACGAATTCTTTGCAAATTTCCAACAGATCCACCAAGAGCAGCCTAGAACAAGATTGGAAAAATGGGATAGAAAAATGTGATGATTATTAACGCACTTGAACTCAGCGAAAGATCAAGGGCATATTTTCAAGAAAGCATCATTGAAGTTAAGAAAGTAACTACAAAGATGCATCAAGACACATGTAGCATGCCTTAAATGGCAGTTACAAGCAAAATTAATGCAAGATAGAAAAGAGTACTTGTGTAGGATGACTTTGAATTGTATCCATTATATGTTTCTCGTGCCCACATTCCAAGTGGCTTCTTGCACCTATGACGAGGGCCATCCTCTTGGAAACACCATGTTGTACTGCTGAATCTTCACCTGTCATTGCCTGTTTTATAGATTGTTAAAGGCCTTGGAAATGTAAGAACAGTACTTTAAAGAAACTTCCACTCAAAAGATCACCTGAATAAGTTGCCATATTTTCTGCATGTTGACTGATTTTCCACGAGTCAAATCAGTTCCTAGACTTTCATATGCACCATTGAACGATGTTGCAAGCTATACAAACGCATGAATAAGAAATTAGAAGGAAACAGAGCTAAACAAATGAGTACAAGGTCAACTAGTTAGAAGTAATGCTGAACAAAAGGTAATCATCCGCAAAAGGTGAAGGGTATACAGATTCTTTTTTAAATTTAGCTTGACTTCTAAGAGCAGTAACAAAAAATGCACAATTATTAAACAGGACGACATTCAAAATGCATCAACATTATAGAATTTACAAGGAGGTTTGGGAAGACCATACTTTAAATGGCAAGCCTCGTTCTCTTGCATAGTTTAGTTTCTTCACAACCTCGGCATAGACATATGCCTTTTTCTCATGAATGGGTTTGTTAGTCATAGACACGAGTTCCGTTCCAGGTTTTGAAGATACTTGAGGACTCAAAGCCACTAGTGAACCAGCACGAGTGCCTCTGCTTGAATCGATCATCTTGGTCTTAGGTAACATTGAAATTTTGCTAAGGCTATGAAGAAAGTCACGTTTTTCTTTTCTACAGTCCCCCTGCATAAACAGATTTCACACTGAAGTATATATGAGAAAGGACATGAAACTAATTTAGAATAAATATCCTTCTAATTAGCAATAAGCAACTCAGCCAGCTTTTAACTGATTCAACGCCAAGGATTTCCAAATTACAATGCCATAAATATGTAGGGATGAAGAACATGTTCCTCCGTTTAACAATTACGGTCTCATGCTAATATCATTTACCAGTCTTTGACTGTAATAGCATAATGAGAAGAAGCAAAAGGTGAGGAGGAAAAACTTTAAAACCATTAGAAACAGGAGAACAAAAGATGTGACAGATGAAACTAACATGGAAATTAATTCAAAACAATTTGTGATAGTCGCAATACTACCTCCAACACTTTCAACATGTAGGTGTTAAAGCTTCGAACATTATCTTTTTGAGCCTCCTGTATAGCCGATACCATTGCCATTTCATGAACCTAGAGATAAGAATAATGCATATAGAACGATCTGTAGTGTAATCTAAAACAGGGAATTTTCGAAGAGCATTTAGATTTAGAAAACCTGTTGCAGGTATTTTTCAACACCTGTTGCCTCGGCAGGGAATACATCCTCAAATGTCGTCTTTTAACAATCCAAAAAAAAATTAGGCAAAGGTTATTCAGTAGAACCAAGTATAATGAAATAACAAAAGTATGTGGCCAAACTATACATTGCTCCAAAGAAAACAATACCAGAACACAGAGCAGCATAAGCTAGGTGATAGAGACAGGAAATAGATAAAATGCTCACCTTCAACTCAAATGACTTTAGATCACGAGATAATTGATCTGCATTGATTCCCTCCCGTGCAAGTAGTCTGTGTATCCAGCAAAAAATAAAGAGTAACACGATCATCACTCAGTTGCATAGCTAGCTTCTCTCTTATGTAAGTTTTAACTACGGAAAACCCCCAATTTCTGAATATATCTACCAGAGGATTCTACTGTGTTAGGCTCGTCGGACGGCCTAACTTCAATCTCGCACCCAATACTCTTTAATGCCTAAATTGAGCCATCAAATTTATTTTCTCGGGGACTCAACTCTGTAAGAATTAAACGCAAGTGAAAAAGTACCTTGTGGCAGCAATAGACTGAGAAGGAGCTTCGTTTCTTAGGGTTTTAGCCTTGAGTTTCCTCGACAATGCTTCCAATTGATCCAAATTCCTCTATACACCAAACAGATATATCATTACGAATCAAGTCCATCGGGATAGGAGAAGCACATAAACCAGTTCTTCAATCCAAAGAAACCAACAGCGAATATTTCCTACAAACAAACAGAGAGTCGAAATCGAAAAGAGTGGTGGTTAGTAGAAGGACCTGAAGAGGAGGAAACTGAGACGAAGGAGCCGCTTGCTCCAGAAGCTTAGTCGAAGAATGGAGAAGATCAGTCCATCCACTCATCTCCTGGTCGTTCGCCATTGATACTGGGTTCAAGCTCTACAGAGGGGGAAAGAGAATGGGAAGGGTTTAGGATTTGAAACTTTTTAACTCATTTTTTCTCTCATTTACTCTGGAAAGACGAAATAAGGCTTTGCGGTCTAAACCGGTTCGGGTTTTGATTCTTTATTTCTCAATTCGGTACAATATAACTCAAACCAAAGAAAAGGAAAAAGAAACAACTCACACGACACAACACGACCTATAAGAGACAGATTTAGCTGGATACCAACTGTTCGACGAATTGCCTCAACATCTTCTTCGACGGAAGCGAGGGTTTATGCTTTAAGCTTATGGAGGAAAAAGACTGGGAAGCTTCCTCTTCGAGCGAAAACGAAGCTGGTTTTCCGAACGACGATGACGAAGAGTTTCATTCTGGTGGTTCAGGGCCCAAGTTACAGTTCAGGTGAGTAAAAATCCGTGACAAGTTTCTCGTTTTACTTGCCCGCATCATAAACTACTAAGTCAACTGTTCTTACACTCAGTTTCTCTTTTTATATGTGTCTGCAAATTGTAGAGTAGGATCTTCCAAGGCTCGTTGGATTGGCGAATTAGGAATGGCCGAAGTTGAGGTCAAAAGGGGGAAACTTTGGAAAACTACTAGAATCATTCGTAGTGGAAATACATATTGCTTCATTGAAGAGGCATTGTATGTGGCAAACAAGACATTACAAGTTTTTCAGATTGCAGTCTTTTACTCAAAAATCTGATGAAGTCTCTTCCTTTTTCGTATTTTCTTCTTCTCGTGGCAGGTATTTGAGTGAAATAGGAGAGTTGCAGATCTTAGGTAGTGAAGATGATGTTGTGATCCCATTGAAGGACTTGTATGAGAAAATTGCAGAGGAAAAATGCGGTTGCTGTTGGGAAAACTACGAGGTTTATAGATACTTAAAGGGTCTAGGTTACATCCTAGGCAGGCATGGAGTTTCTTGGACGTCAAAGAATGCTGCAATTACCACACCAAGTGGTGAAGAAGAGTCAGTTTGTGCTGGTGAATGTCCTGAAGACAAAGATACCATAAGTAAACTCTTGGGAGATATGCAGATCTGTGATGCAAGAGCGGTGTATGACGTGTATTTGCCAAATAGCCGGTTCAAGAAGTCTTCTCCTGGTGAACCGAGCTTTGTGGCTTGTTTCTCGGGGTAAGCGTTTTCGTTAGTTCAAAATATGAAAGCAAGTTTTTCATTACACATCTTACTCAATATACTCATCCTCTTTTACAGGGACTCTCCACCAAGCAAAGAAGATATTAAAGTCCTGCAAAAGCGCATAGCTGCACCATTAATGTTTTGTCATATCGCTCAGGGCCGTGCCAGTTTCTTTTCCTTCAGTTCCATAGACCTCCCTGTCTTACCGTAAAATGTAACAAAAGACGGAATGATCTTGTATTCTTTGGACAAAGTCACAAAACAAAGTAACTGAGAGTTTACATACACTCGGAGTAACTTTGATGATGCGTATTCATGAGCTGATATGTACGACTCTATGTTTTTCTACAAGGCATAGGAAGAATCTTGTAAAGGGCTTCAGAAAGAAAATGGGATTCTTTGAGCGAGATTGCTTGTATCCTCGTAGATAAATATCTAAGGGCTGCCAAGGTTTTTCAGGTCCTTTGGCTTGGCAAACCACTTGGGTGTTATTGTTGACAGATTCGGATACAAGTCCTTGTATGTTCCTTTTATCGTGGTTTCTGTAACTTCAGTGACTTTTATAATACATGCAACTCATTAAGTGTCAATATGTTAGAGAAGGAGAAGAGCTGATCAGACTTTGCTTTACGGCTAGCTTGCTATTTAGATGGAGATATGACCTTTGAGCAGCTTCTTCTCATAAGAAAGTCGAGCAATGGCATATACGACTCCTGCGGCAACTGATACAGGAGTCCTACTTCTGCAATAAGTAGAAATATTTTTTAAGTCTGCTGCATCATATATCTGCTTACTCATCCACTAAATTCTAATGAAACTGCTCAAATAGTGAAGGTACCTATCAGTAATCTTATCATAACTTTCCGCAGCTTCTTGAGCAGCTTTAACTGCTTCGCTATCCAATCCAAGTTCAGAACAAAACCGCTTCTACAGATGTATAATAATGTTAGTAAAGCAGAGCTATTTAACCACGTGGTCAATGCAACAAAAGCTTAATGCACAAACTCACTTCTTCTTTCAATTGAGTCGAGTGAAGAAGATTTCGAAAATAAAAAAGTGGGAGGGACTGAGCAGAGTTTAACGGTTGCTTCTCATTTTATAGACGACAAAAGAAGAAGACAAGGGTTTGAGAGTTCAGCTGTGATATGGGTGCACGTAAATGCAACAATCTGGAACGTCGATATGAGTTGGGATCCATTAATCTTTGATTGTACGGTCTATAATTGTTTCCAGATGTTTGAGCGTCGATTGATAGGAGAGGGAACTTCGTGCCGTTTCAAGGCCACGTCACTAAAACCAGTGCCGTTTTTTGGCTGTTTGCCTGAATCACACTCTCGCCGTCTCAAGTGACATCGTCCTCGTTGGCCTACTCTACCTTTGATTCCTAACTGGTCCATCTCTTTTTTCTTCTTTTCACCTCGAGTTATAATCCAAAATATAACTTCGTTTAGATTAACCGTGGTTGTTGCCTGTTGGTAAGTTGTCAATCTTCATTATGGATAATTATATCAGGTTTAAAAGAGTTATAATCCAAAATTGTGTTGTAATAGGCTCTTAAACAGGTTTATATTGAGTTTTTTTATTTTAAAATAATATTTTTCTGCAGTGAACAATTTTTATTTTGGGTTAGATATATATATCATTACACTAGAGGTCTTTTATTTTTTGCGTATTTTACAATTTCTTAACAACTTTAGAATTTACCAGAACACACATCACATGCAAATATGCAATCTAGTGCATTCTATTTTCAAGAAAGTGCTCTAATTGAATAATAAATTGTAGGTTTGATGGTAATACGTATCTTGGAACTTCTTATAATCAAATTGTTTCATAACCCGAAGAAAACTCTGGCATTGAATCTGATCATCCATTGCTATTGGTATTGAATCACTGAATTCGAAAATTTTACGCTGACCAATCATCCATCCATTGGTATTGATTCTGATCACAATAATGGTAACTGGTAACACATCCTCAATAGTAAATATATATACCCTTAATTAGGCGATGGTGACGGCCCACCAGCTGCCATTCTATTTCTCACCAATTTATATTCGTTTGCGGAAATCACGAATCTTTTTTCTTCATTTCAATTTAAGTTTTCCTTAATATCCGGTTCACAATACTTCAAATATATTTTTATCTTACAGTAACAAACAATTACCCAGGGAAAAACTACAATTAAAAATGTACTAATGATCCTACATCAACATCTTGTAACAAAGATGCATATAAACCAGTCCAACAGTTTTGAGAAAGAAAATTGCTGGGTCGAAGCAAAGATTCAAATATTTTCATTGCAATTTAATTATAATATCCATATAAAGGCTTTTAAAATAATAAGAAATCGATTTACTTTAGGTTTTATTTCAGTCCAGAATTAATAAAAAGTTTCCAAAATTAGGAAAATAAGAATAATAGTTTATATAAATAATAACAATTAAGGAAGTTAATCGATTAATCAGAGGAAGAAAAAAAAGAGTAAAGCCCTTCGTCTTCTTTGACACGTCTCTCATAGCTTGTTTCCATCAGCTGACGAAAGAAACTCGATGAAGGGGGCAAAACATAGAAAAATATGTATATATATTTAAAAGAAATTCATTGAAAAAAACCTTCAATTTGAAAAAACATCCTCTCTCAAAAGTCTCTTCTTCTCTGTTTCTCTCTTGATGTAAGAGAGAAAGCACCAAAACCCATATTAAAAAAGAAAAAAAGAACCCTTTTTTTATTCTGGGTTGCCTTATTCTTAGTCAGAACATCAAAAGTCGATCAGAAGCATCGTAAAAATCAAAACTTTGCTTGTGGGTTTTCGTTTTGTTCTACAGAAAATGGTTCAATACCAGAGACTGATCAAAAAAGGGGAAAAGGTTAGAGTTTCAGAGGAAGAAGGGGGTTCCGGTGCAACCGCCGTCGCCGTCTCCGGTGGTGGCTTCTCAAAGATAGCCAAAGAGAAGATTATCTTAATTATCTTTCTCTCTTTCCTCTCTTGCTGTTACATCTTCAGCTTCTCCTCTTTCTCTCTTCTAGGTATAATCACCTTTTTAATAATTTCTCTGGTTAATTTTGTCTAGATTTTCTCAGAATTTCTACTGTTTATTTTCGCTAATTTTCTTGTACAGATGCTTTTAGCAGAGAAAGTGAAGCATTTGGTCTTTATGAACAGTTCATTGCACCTCTATGTTCAGGAACCTCAAATGGTCATTTATCTTTACAAACCTCCTTAAATCTGCCTAATTACACTCTTGATACCGCAGAATTTGAGCATTTTTTATCGCTATCTGAATTGTTTATATCTTCGTCTAAAAACTGTGTTTAATTTAACTACCTCCGTTGATGATTACAGGAACAATTTGCTGTGACAGAACCGGTTTTAGATCCGACGTTTGTATCATGAAAGGAGATGTTAGAACACATTCTGCTTCTTCATCAGTGTTCCTCTTCACTTCCCTCAAAAACAAGACAAAGATCTCTCAAAAGATCAAACCTTACACAAGAAAATGGGAAACAAGTGTGATGCGAACAGTTCAAGAACTCAATCTCGTTCACAGAGATGAAAATAATTCTACAGTCTCTGATGATGAACATAATAACAACAACTGCGATGTGTTCTATAACGTTCCTGCTGTGTTTTTCTCTACTGGTGGCTATACCGGAAACGTTTACCACGAATTCAACGATGGAATCATCCCTTTGTTCATCACTTCACAGTATTTCAACAAGAAGGTTGTGTTTGTGATTGTTGAGTATCATAGTTGGTGGGTTATGAAATATGGAGATATCGTTTCTCAGCTATCCTACTATCCTCCCGTGGACTTCAATGGTGACCAAAGAACGCACTGTTTCAAGGTAGCTATTGTTGGATTGAAGATTCACGACGAGTTAACGGTTGATTCATCGTTGATGCTTGGGAATAAAACGATTCTTGATTTCCGAAATGTGTTGGATCGGGCTTATTGGCCGCGTATCCGTGGATTAATTCAAGAGGAAGAACTCGAGGCAGTGAACAAGACCGGTAAAAGGGTTGGAGAAGACGCTTTCAAGAAACCGAAATTGGTAATTCTGTCGAGAAACGGATCGAGGGAGATACTGAATGAGATTCTTTTGGTGGAATTAGCTGAGGAAATTGGATTCTTTGTCGAGGTTTTGAGACCGGATAAAACAACGGAGCTGGCAAAGATCTACAGATGTTTGAATTCTAGCGATGTGATGATCGGTGTCCACGGAGCTGCAATGACACATTTCCTTTTCTTGAAACCGAAAACAGTCTTTATACAGATTATACCAATAGGAACCGAGTGGGCTGCTGAGACTTACTATGGAAAACCAGCCAAGAAGATGAGATTGAAGTACATTGGTTACAAGATTAAACCGAAAGAGAGCTCTTTATATGATGAATATGGCAAAGATGATCCGATAATCCGAGATCCGAAAAGTTTTACTCGAAAAGGATGGGACTACACTAAGAAGATCTATCTTGAGCGCCAGAACGTGAAACTCGATTTGAAAAGATTCAGGAAACCGTTGTCCCGTGCTTATGATATCTCGATAAAGCGTATTGGACCGGTGTATAGCAGTCACAAACCGGATGTTACCAACTAAACCGGGTTTGAGATTGTATAAAATACTTTTGGAAATGTAAACATTTTGTAAAGAGAATGCATAAATAGAAAAAAAATGTTAGCTCTTTTCTTTTCTGTTTCAAATTTACAAGCTTTTGTTTCTGTGTAGAAAAATCACCAACCGGAGAATACCAAGTAAACTGAGTTTTTCACAAATTTTTTCACTGAGTTCATAATTCAACATCCAAATGGGTCTAAGGGCCCAAATGTTAGTTGCTTTATAGGCCCAAAGTCCGAACATGCTAAATCTGTCCATGATTCTTCCGTTCGTCTTTTTTTTTTTTTTTTGGTCACGGATTCTTCCATTCGTCTTTTTACAATTTTTTGTGTTTACAAAGTAAAACACCGATATTTGCGAAATAAGGTGAATAATGGATATGGCAGCAGTGTTTTTTTAGATTTTTTTTTCTCTGTGTGATAAGATTGATTTCAAACTTATAAGAATATTCTATTTTTAGTATATTGTACCTTGTTATGATAATTATTGAATTTATTGTTTTTTAAAAACATACTGTATATGATTAAAGCTCATCTAGAAGTCTGCACACAAATTGCATTTATTACGACAAGTGGCTCATTCCTTTTTTAGCATGTTACAGAAGTGTCTGGTTAATGGAAAAAACACAATAACTTTATTTATTTTTTAATTTTTTTTATACACAAGTAATATCCCAAAGCGGATCTTCAACCAAACAAAAACAAATCCAAAGCGGTTTCTTGTTATATATATTTTCGATTGAATTTCTATAACAAAATTTCACCACAAATAAATTTTGTTTCCTTTCGTAAAAGAAAACAATATCTTAAGAAATCACGTTATCTTCGTATTGGATGGTAGTTTATAAATTCCTAAAAGAAATACTCAACGCGTTAATGCTTTCCCATGTATAAACTTTAATGCATACTAGATGTTATTTTTTTGGCAACAACTACTAAAAATAGTAAGTGTTAAAAATGTGCAAAGTTTTTTTTTTTTTTTTTACATATATCTTGAATTGAAAATGTATGAATAAGATAACTTTGTTTCGAATACCGTTTGATTTGGTATGTAAAAACAACATCTGGGTAAATATTCAATTCGGTATAAACTGGTTTAAGTGGTTTAAAGCCGATCTAGATATTTTTAGCACATATTTCCTTTTCTCTAGTCTAGTATTAATTCAACTTTGGCAAAGCGAGAATATTGACCAAAAAACAAAAAGAGGCGTTGACAAAAAAAAAAAAACAAAAAGAGGCGCACCATTAAATGGCTTAAAAACTATTTTAGAAACGCGCATCTGAATTATTTTACACTGCAAAACAAAAGTGGGGAGCTGTATTAATATTTACTTAAATACTTCCATATTTATACAAAAATATTTGTTTACCAGAATTTCACGACCGAACTAATTAATTTCTATTTATCTAAAGTTTAGATAATTCCAAAATACAGTTTAAGTTCTCTAAATATAATATCGGTTACAAACTTACAATAAAAAGTCATCTTTAAAAAGGGATATTTTTCTTTTACTAAAAATACAACAAATTAACTCGGTTTGGATGGGAAAGTAATCTTCCTTGTGAGATTTTACTATATCTATAGAAGCGTTAAAGCCAACACCTTTTGCTTTTATTATCATGATTCTTCTTCAAATAAGGCCACGTTTGGCTATTCTACTAGATCTCTCAACAAAAAAAAACAAAAAGTTAAAGAAAAGAAAACATACAGTAGTTATTTTCGTATATTTTTTAAAAGATATGACTGTTAAGTATTAGTTATCATATAAAACGTGGTATAAAAAAATATATTTAAAAGATGGACACTAAAAAATTTATAGAAATATGAATGTTGTTCGTATGGTTGATCAAATATTTCCCTAAAATACGGTCAACTTTATTTGACTATATTAATTACATATCTTTTAACCAATAAAAAAAGTTAATTTTATTTAGAAACGTAATAAAAAGCATGACCTAAAAGAAAGCAAAGAAAAAAACAAAAGGAGAAAAACCCTAGAAATATTAAAAAAAAAAAAAAAAAGGAGGCGAGATTAAAAAAGAGAAGAGAGATCCGAAACCAAACAAGACGTTATAAAAGGGAAAGAAGTTCCAAAAGAAGAAAACAGCCACTCACACCAAAGCAAAGCCACCAAATATGGAAAATTGCTATTTATAGTAACTCCTTCTTTTTTATAAAATACCCTAATTTTGGTCCTAAATTTTCCTTCCTTAGCCCCTTTCCCAATTGTCACATTTGATCAATTTCTAAAGAAAACCCCCTTACTCCTATATATATACAAAATCTCTACATACATATACAAAAGGGTTCTCTCTACTTCCTCTTCTTTACCCTGTTTTTGATTTTTACAGAGCCCAGATTGATTTTGTTCAGAGAGATATGGGGAGAGGGAGGATTGAGATTAAGAAGATTGAGAATGTGAACAGTCGTCAAGTCACTTTCTCCAAGAGACGAAACGGGTTGATGAAGAAGGCCAAAGAGCTTTCGATTCTCTGTGACGCCGAGGTTGCTCTTATCATCTTCTCCAGCACCGGCAAGATTTACGATTTCTCCAGCGGCAGGTAAATTCATGATTTTGTGTTTTTTTCTTCCTTTGGGTTAATTTGCGATTACGGGAAATAAAAAAGGTTTACTTTTTTTTTTTGTGTCTAAAGCAATCGAAAACAGAGCAAAACCTGTTGTCTATAGTCGTCGAGATGCTAATCTGGCAAAATCTTAAGGTTGATGATGAAATATTTTTTGGTGGGTTTTGATTTAAGGTTTTGGGAATCGAGATTGTGTCTCTGTAATTAGGATTTTCGCAATCGGATTAGTTTGTGAGTTTTATAAACCCTAACTGTTGAAAAAATCTGAAAGATTTTTATAATTCCAGGTTGATTTGTTTTGAAAGTGGTGTGTTTATCTCATCTTTGTGAAGAAATTGAGAATGCACAAGTTGAGATTCATGGTTTTTCCTGTTAATGATCAAACCAAATTAATGGATTTTGCTAACGGAGAGTTTTTGTCCAATTTGTGAAGTATGGAGCAAATTCTTTCAAGATATGGATACACTACTGCGTCGACTGAGCATAAACAAAGAGAACAACAACTTCTGCTTTGTGCTTCACATGAAAATGAAGCTGTGGTATATCTATTTTATATTAGCAGAGATTCTCTACCAACTTACTTGTGTAATCCCTTTTTCTTGCTCATTTTTTGGGTTTCCTTACATGGTATCCTCCGTTGTTGCAGTTGCGAAATGATGATTCTATGAAGGAGGAGCTTGAAAGATTACAGCTTGCAATTGAGTATGTATCTCCCTGGAATTATATTGTGTTTGTTCTTTTGTAAAGTTTTGGTCTTTTATCCGTTTTTTCTTTTTCTATTTGTTCCTGAACAGGAGACTGAAGGGTAAGGAGCTTGATGGTATGAGTTTCTCGGATCTTATTTCTCTTGAAAACCAGTTGAACGAGAGCTTGCATAGTGTCAAGGATCAAAAGGTGAAGACAAAGTACTAATTTATTCAAACATCGAGAGATAATTTTTGATTCATTCCTGACTTGAAAAGTTTTGTTTTTGATTCAGACACAAATCCTGCTCAACCAGATTGAAAGATCCAGGTTACAGGTACGAACAGAGCTCTCAAATGTCAAAATCATCGTTATCATCAATTCTTATACAATGTTGAATCTCAATTTCCTTGTTTTTTTCCTTATAATTATTAGGAGAAAAGAGCATTGGAAGAAAACCAAATCTTGCGCAAACAGGTAAAGATTCATCAAACCCTTAAATTAGCTTGGTCTGGTCTTCACCATACATGACTGAGTTCAAATCTAATTTGCCCTTAGGTAGAGTTGTTGGGGAGAGGTTCAGGACCAAAAGTGTTGAGTGAAAGACCTCAAATTTCTAGCCCAGAAGCTGATCCCGAGAGCTCTTCATCAGATGATGATGAGAATGACAACGAGGAGCACCATTCCGACACTTCCTTGCAGTTGGGGTAAACTACAAACAAAACCCTAGCTTCTGTTACAAGCTTTATTGTTTTTGAGGTCTCTGAGATTTCTAAAAGCTTGTTGGTTTTGGCTTTCTTAGGCTGTCATCGTCGGGTTACTGTACAAAGAAAAAGAAGCCGAAGATCGAACTGGTCTGCGATAACTCTGGGAGTCAAGTGGCTTCTGATTGATGGAATCAATTATTCTTCTAATCCTGGTGTTTAGGGTTTTCTATGTATCTTCTTGTTCCTGGCTGTTCCTTTGCTTTAACTTCGTCTCATGTAGAGTTTTGCTTTTATGTTTAGGTGAACATTTTTCCTCAATCAAGAAGGATTTGATTAATCAATGATATTAGATTTTCTTAGTTAAAGTTCCCAACACACCACACGATATGTGTGATGAATTTACATTTTCTAACAAATTTACAGTGAAGTCAAGAAACATAACTCATCAAAGTCTCGACAACTACACAACACTGATAGCAATCGAAGATCAAAAATCAGTTAATAGAACAACAAATCAAATCGTGAAACCAATTATTGATTGACTAATTACTAATTCAATAGTTTTCATGATTCGACTTGGGAAAATACTTAATTCCACTTCATGAGGATGATTAATTATCCTTGAAATGATAAGTTTGGTGAATAGAGTTTAGGGTGAATGCTCCTAGACATGGTTACTCGATTGCAGATAATTCAGCTCAGCACGCACGAACTGTGACCACTTTGCTAACCTGAGCTGCATAAACTCGTAATGTAAATATGCTACGATGACAATAAACGAAAATGTCTCATCCCTTTTTCGCGGCCCATTTATTTTGTTGGGCCAAATAATGTTTTATTTTGGGCTTTTTTAAATAGATGATCTGAACTGTTTCCGGCATATAAGGCCGCGACAATTCAAAGGTCGCCGACGGCTTAGAAATAGGCTGCTCAGAATTAGACCCATACAATAAATATTCTGATATTTATGTTTAAGAAATAAATCACCAGAGCGTTGACAAGCGGCAGCTACTTTTTTGTCAGTAAGTACAACAGTACAAGTTTTTGATAGTGGACACTAAATTTGATTATTTAGTGATGCAGAAAAATCGTCATAAATATAATTCTTCACAGAATCTGAGAAATTATTTAGTAATGACTTGAGAGAAAATAAAGAAAGTATTAATTGTCTATTTTTAGTAATGATAGGAGTATTTTTTTTTTTAAAGTTCAATTGTCTTTCTTTTTTTTTTGGTAAAACCATATAGTTTAAGGCGTTTACAACTCTAATATACCAAACGTTTGTCTTTTAAGCATTTGTTTCAGCCTGCTTAGTTTAACTGGTAACTCGTTTCATAGTTACCAATTAAGTCCACAATTATATAATAATTTCAGAATACTAAATGGTGATGACTAGTCGACATAAAAATTGGTAATGAGTCTAAATGACGAAAGTATAATTCTAAAAAATGTGGGAAAGAAACAGAATAATAAGCACAAGTCCCGACCTAAAACGTAAAATCTGCAGGAGAAGAGACGCCACGTGTGCAGGAGCTTGATGAGAAGGTTCCAATGAGAATGAGATCCACCGTCATCAACACACACACTTGTCTCACGGAGTCCCAAACAAAAGTCAAATCACCGTTCATGGAGCCTACGTTATTTACATGGTTAATAGACCCATTATATTCATTATGACCCTTCCTCATGTCGCTACCGTCCGATCACGGATCCTCGCTGTAATCAAGGGGGCAGATTTAATGAAGTGGGCCTGTGAGTACTCTAACTAGTAACTGCCTTCATCACGTATCCTGACAATTATTGTTATCTTGTATTTTGCCATTTTTGGTTTATAATAGGGTGATTATGATCCGAAACTCCTTAATTACCAATTTAGGTTCGATTGCTTAGTTTGTTTTTAAGTCGTTGAAAAAGGTTTTAGAAACGACCAATGCCGGTTTGGAAAATAGTATTTGCATATTTAGTCAAAAAAAGCATGTAGGAATTTACATTTATTAGTCATGATCAGGAAAATTATAACTTCGATCAATTTATGTGTCAGCGTTTACACTATCTTTTCTTTGTTAACATATACTCCAAAGTCCAAACCATAACATTTTCGATTTTATATACAATATATTCATTCAATTCCGGAAATTACTCACCATTTATTAAGAGGATGTTGCTTAGAATTCAACCCCCATTTCAGTACTCAACTGCATTCAACTGAGTATTTTGGCCTCGATAACTAACAGCATTTACAATTGTCCAAATGTAGGTAGTTTTGATGAAAAACGATTTTACACGAAAATTAGGAAAGTGACATTGGAAAACGACATTTTATAATGATAAATCATGTTATTGGTTTTAGAAAATCATGTAATTGACATACCAATAATACTCCCATGTAAAAGCGCATCAGAAGAATGGTTAACCGGTCAAGGTAATTATTTACATACGGAAGAAAGTAGAAGGAGAACGGTCAAACTTTGTTTGTTTAAGAAAATTAGGCACATGCTTTAATCACGTTGAAAAAATCTGGTTTAATTACTAAACACATACAGTACTCTCTTTACAAGGCTCGATACACTGAATTTAATAAGGAAGGTTTTCATTAATAAGAATCATTTTTTTTTAATAAAACATGTGATCGTATTCATAACTAAAGTAAAGGCAACACACCATATACTAACATCTTCTTTTACTTTTTTTTTTTTTTTTTTTTACACGAGCTAAATATCCAATTATTTATGTAAATGTAAATGTTTGTTACTGTATATTTATTTTTGAATATCTTAGTTTATTTATCTTTCTCTATAGATATATTAATTTACATTTGTGTTTATCTTAATTTAACAAACTTAGATTCAGCTAAATCTTCTTTTTTTTTTTTTGTCAACATTCAGCTAAATCTTTATATTAGATTTATGTATCTAATAACTTTACTTCTAGGGACTCTTCTTGTATGAAAATTCTACTTTAATATTCTATCCTCATTAATTTATCAGCTAAAATTAAAATTGAGCAGCATCGGGTCGTTTAATTAACATCCCCTTCAATAAATCCATCCACCCATATTTGTTGTCGTTCCCAAAGAAGATGACCCGACCCGGCGGATCCTTTTCGTTGTTATCATCAATCCAATATATATAATAAATCATAACAGAAGAAAAAAATTTTGATGCAAAAAGGCAAAATTCGAGAAGAAAGCCAAAAAAAAAATGCTCTCATCAGTCTCAGCCTCTCTTCACCACTAACCTCCAGAAGAATCCACACCGAGAGAGAGAGAGAAGAAGAAGAAGAAGAAGAAGAAGATGGGTTTGATATCAGCGAAAGAGACGAAGAACAACAACAACAACACTAGAGGAATGGGTTTGCTCTTAGTCTTCTTCCCCGACCACCACAACAACGACGCCCCTCCTTCTTCTTCTTCTTCTCCGGCAACAACTCTCTTCCGCTCCAGATCTTCACGTCTTCTCCTCTCCAAAGCTCAATTCACAATCTCAATCTGCATCCTCCTCCTCTTCCTCACTCTCTTCCTCTTCACTCTCTCCACCTTCGAACCTTCCTCTGGTTTTCCCGCCGTTTCTTCCCGTCCTCACCGTCGATTCCTCCTCAACCGCGACATCGTCGGCTCTCAATCTCGTCGTCGTTACAACCGATTCGCTCTACAGGGAATGGGAACTCTGTTTCTCAGAGGAACCAAGAGCATGCACGGTTTAATCGTTGCTCATATCGCTTCCGATACGGCGGAGGACGATCTCCGTCTCTTCATGCGGTTGCTCCACCGCTCCGGAGTCACCTCCAAATCCGACGTCGTCCTTCTCTTCAATTCACCTTCGTCTTGTTCGAGATTCACCGAGTTGATCGAAGAAGAGAACGAATCGTTCTTAAAACTCGTCGATGTTCATAAAAATTCGAATTCGTCGAATCAGATCGACTCGGTTTGGGGATTTAATCTGACGAGATTCATGAAGAAGCAATCGAGCAAGAAGGAGACGACATCATCATCTGAGCCAATCTGGGGGAAGAAGAGCCATCGAGCTAATAATTTCAACGATTCGTCATCGGATAACTCGACCGAGTCAACCGAGTTGACTCATGGCTCGGTAGTGGGGTTCGACGTGACTGAGTTGGATCCTGAAAACTCGCTGTCCGGGTTCATGGACCACGTTCCGATAAGTTTGAGGAGATGGGCGTGTTACCCAATGCTGCTAGGTCGAGTAAGACGCAATTTCAAACACGTTATGCTTGTTGACGCTAAAACCTCCTTGTTCCTCGGTGACCCGTTGACCCGGATTCGTAACCGGAGCCCCGACTCGGTCCTCTTCTTCTCTTCTTCTTCAAAACACGGTAGCAAGAAAGGGTCCGAGGTTAATCCGGGGGTTTTGATCGGTGGAGCTAAAGGAATCAGGAGATTATCGAGCTCGATGCACACTGAGATTGTGAGAGCGACGATGCAGCAACACAAGAAGAAGAGCTCGGTTTCGGAATCGGTTGTGCTGAGTCAACTCGTTGGGAATGTTCATATGACGAAGAACTTCGAAGTGGTTACGAGTGAGTCGGTGGTACCAGAAGCGAGTTCGCTCGCTGAGTTGAGGACGAGAAACTCGGCGGCTTCGTCGATAAAGAATCATGATATAATACAACGCGGTAATGGTAATAGTAATCATATTACTGATATTATGGCCATTATTATGAAACGTATTTGTTCATGTGAATTAGATTCTTCTGTTTATAATTACTGTTAGCATTATAAAAAACAAAACAAAAACAATAGGGAAATTTTTATTTTATTTTTTCTGAAGATTTTTGTACACATTTGACATTTGTTATGTTCTTAGATTTTTTTTTTTAGGGATGTCTTATTTTATTAGTGTGTCCACGTTCTGTATTCGTTATTGTTTTGGTCTCCTTCGAAATAATCATTGATAAAATCAGGAAACTTTGATTATTTTGCATTTTTATATTTCAAAATGTCGGTAATGGACCATTTTTTGTAATTATTTTATTTTGCTGAAACTTCGAAATTATTATTTTAGGGGTTTTCTTTTTCTCAAACATGTATAATGTGCGCTCGGATATAATTGGTTCTCAATCTGTAGATAAACGCCACAGAATTTGATTCCTAACGATGTGGGATACACATTTCTGACTGTAACGAAATATCTATATTTTTAAAAATAAATAACCAATAGACTATTGTTTATATATAAATTTTTTTTTGGGATAACGTAATTTAAGAAAAAAATCGAAATACAGCACAACCAAAATTTAGGAAGGTTTTTAATTTTGTGATAAATAACATACCACGATATCATACGATTCGGCTAATTAATCAGTCTATGAAAAGGAGATCTTTACAAGACACTTATGATGATGGTATCACATGTTTCATAATTAGAAATTGTAATTACTATATTGATTTGTTTTTGTTGTTGTAAAGACACACGTCGCATGTGTTTATTTGGTCTTTTGAGCTGGTTAAAGTCAATTTGCCCCTACTTTTATTTTTGTCTAACACTAAAAGACTTTAGAAAACGTCTTTCTTCTCAATTATTGAAACCTATTACTTTAACAAAACAATAATGCCATCACGAGATTCATCGTTGGAATCGGATTCTCAATCTTCCCAATTATCTATCATAGAAGCCTCAAAGGGTGACATAAACTCACACAGAAAAAGTTCATCATCTGACATCTAATCACGTTATTCGGTTGAAAACTTTTTTTATCTCCACTCATTAGAGTCACTAGTTAATAGGTGTATATCATTTTCGTTGTTGTTGAAAACATTAGTTATTATACTTATTCATTGTAATGGTCAAAATTTCGTTTACTATTCTATATATATATGGTGTAAAACTTCATGGAATGCTTATAGAAAATATAAAACTATTCTTTTCGTTGAGTTTTTTTTATTTTATTTTTCCTTTCATATATTGTGTTTTCTATAGTAGTACAACTTTTTTGTCTATAAAAGACATAATGATGGTTTTAAAAGCTTATACATTTAGGAGGACTATGTTCAAATAAGATTAAGTTTATATCGAATCACACATTTTAGATTAAATATGATATTAGTTTTATAATGTGTCAATAATTGTTTTGGATATAGATGAAGTCAGTATCTTTGTATGTGTCCACACACACTAAAGGCGTGTGAGGTTGTGAAAAGATTATCAAACAACAAAAGAAAACAAAGGAGAAAAATATTTTAAAAAAATAAAAGTGGGGTTCTTTCAAGGAGTAGCAAGTTAACTGCTCTATAGTCTACTAAGAAGTGACTTCATTTAGAAGCCAAGAATCCCCATTTATCCAAACAAGCGTGCTTTGATTTGTTTTTCTTTATTTACCAATCTCAATTCTCAACGACGTTAAAGACTTTTCTATTTTACTCTTTAAAGTATATACTAATTCGTTAATCAAACATCGTATAGATCAATCCCTGTAAAAAAACATTATTTTATGTATTGAAAAACACTTTTAGTTGATAATGTTGGAGTTTTTATATTGAGCTGATATTGCAAGTTATGGAGCTTCTAACCTTGGCTATTTTTTTAATTTTTTTTTTTACGAAGAAGACGAGAAACTAACTTTAATTAAATTAAAGTTTCGAGCTTTAAAGCTCTCGCCTAGCCGCGCCTTTATTTCTTTAATAATAGAACACTGACAAGTGACAAAATGATACAAATTCACTTAATGAAATTTATGAAGTAGTTTGCCGGAAATAAAGTTTAAATTTCCTGAAAGAAATACTTTTATGGTAATGGAGGGTTATGTACTTATGTTATACGAATTAGGATGAAAACATTCTTTCCTACTAAATTAATAACACTATGTTATATAATAGGATATGCATGTTTATTTTATATGAGGAAATGAAAGATTACAAGAAATTTGAGATTTATATTAATTAATAAAGAACCATTTTTTTTTTTTTTTTTTGTCTTTCATTCAACTTCATAGTAACTTTAGAAAAGTATTTCCTTAAAAAAACAAAAGTATTAGTTTAATTCATCATAAAAAGAGTAAGACGGACAAAAAGGAACCGACACTCTTTCTTCCATACACGTGTCAATACACCATTGGTAATACAGGTTTCATATTTCTTTTGGAGTGTGGACCCTCTAGCTTAGACAGAGAGTTCGTGCAAAGACTATATGGCTGCCTGCTGATCTGTCTCGCTCAAAGCAATGTCGTCCGTTTATATTGCCCAGCCAAAATCCATACGTAAATTCCAAGCTTCTTTTTTATGTCGATTCTTTAGATCAATGTGACGATAGTAACGACGATTATATAGACTTTTTAAAATCAACATTTTACTAGTTACAAGAGAACATGGTTTTGGATCAAGACGTTTAATAGGTCAATGTTATCACTTGACTCCAACTCCCGCGTAAGTGTGTTGAAAAAAAAACACGATTTTGCTGACATTTCGCTAAACATAAACGAGGTTTAATGCGATTCTTACGTTGTTTATGGTTTAATTAGTTTGTTAAGCTTGTGTAACTAGTGACTATAAATGCAGTTCGTAATTTCGTATATGCAAAAGCTATAGTCTTAAGTATCCATGTAGGAAAAGTCACAACAAACATACGTAGAATGTGTAGGTGACAACCATTTTTTTTCCAAAAGAAGATTTAATACAGTGTAAGCACTTAGTTTGTTTGAGCCCAACGAATCTTGTGTGTGTGTGTTTTATTATCATTACCACCTTTGAAAACAATTCAAAATTGACGAAATCATTCTGATTCCCAACTAATTTTTTTCCTTGATTTGTTGCACAGTAAAAAAGAAATATAAGAAAATGATACCAAATTGGTGGAGACCAGGTCAGACATTAATGTGGGTGTTGTTCTTTAAATTCCTTTCTTTTCTGGCCACTTCATGATTCTGATAAATAATTTTACTGCATTTACTTCAACACACATTTCTGTCATGTACTATGACAGCTTTGCTAGCGATAGAAGTAGAACAACAAAATCAAATGGTGTCTCAATTGTCAAACGACTCTGAAACAACATACATTGACATTTCTTGAGTTTACAAGTAGACATTGTTCTTTAACAATCAAAATAATGTGAAATTCAAATTAAAGAATTTACTAACCACCACCACACAAGACACTAACTGTCCTGACCCAAAAGAAAAAACCCCCAAAAACTGAACACCTTCATGATGATATATCAATCATTACAATAACACATCATTTTGTGATAAGAATATGAAGGATCAAACCTCAAACCCCAAACCCACCCATGAGAAAGAAATATTTTGAAAAACCAAAACAATAATAGGAAAAATGAAGGAAGAAAAAAAAAAAAGAACTGTTCATTGTCTTCATATCTGCAGCACCGAGGTCACTACGTAACCAATAGCACAAAGGCAAATCGTGTCTTTGCTCTTAGTATATATCTGAATTGGAGGATCATGAGATTTAAGGCTGTTTGTGATGTTTCCACCTGCGGTTTTTCTTTTGGGAATTCTTAGAACAAGTCGAATTTCTTCTTCAGTAAATCTTGCTTCCATCTAGGCAATTTGTAGAATGCTTCTTTCTCCATCCCAAATACAGTCTTGAACTCTTCCTCAGACAGGTAAGCCTGATAGATTGATTTGAGGAATAAGATACCGACAATTTGTGGTCAAATTAAGACGAGGTATAAAAAAAGCTAATCCGGCTCAATTGATTCACCTCTCTGCGTTTGAAGTCAATTCCTGTCACTGGTTTCTCAGATTTGGCTTGTAGTCGTTTGTATGTAAAGGTTGCTCCAGTTGTTTCTGCTTCAGAATCATCCTGCTTTGGTTTTGCTTCCTCAGCACTCGCTTCTGCTGCAGGTGAAACTTCCTCTTCTTCCTTGGCTTCATCAGTAGCTTCTTCGGAAGCCTCCACTTCTGAGAAGGCTTTCTCATCTCTTGCTTCAGCTGTAACCACACATACTCACAGTGTTATCAGCACATTGAAACCAACGCCAAAAAAACGAAAAACATGCTCACGATATTATTTTAAGCAAAAGAAGAGTTCAAGGTATGCTGAGGTAAAGGACTAAGCTTGATGCATACAGTCTGTTTCTGCAGATAGCAAATTCTATACATTTTAACTTTTGTTTCTTCGAATATCATGTGTATGGTATGGTTTGTACTTACGGATATATAGCCTTTCACTCATCTGCAATAGATCAATACTGGTTAAGAACTTACCAGAAGGGCTGGTATCAGGTGATTTCTTCTTCTCAGCAGTGAGAACTTGTGAGAGAGCAGCCACTGCTGCTGCTCTTTGTGACGCCTGACTTGTCAATCCTGGTCGTTGTGGAGGTGACTTTGATGATGGTGAAGAATTGAATGCGGATGATAAGGCGGCTAAAGCTTCCGCCCTTTGTCTTGGACCCCCTTGACTTCCATTTGATCTGTCTCGGCTCTGCAGTTAAAGCAATGACCGTCTTCGTCAACAGATCAAGAACATGGGACACCAGTAACTGTGATTTGCTAAACATGTCACAGTTATGAAAAGCAACTAGAAAAGCCAGTTTCTAATTAGATTTATGTTCTGTGCCTAAGCTGAAAGGTAGTAAGTACAATCAGTTTCCAGCCACATATGTGCCTTAACGCCTAGTATATTATTTGAGGGCAAGTCAAATGTTTGCATAAGTTTGAGAAATCCATGACGGGGAACCTCATGGAAAATAAGATCCTGAGCTTTTCCTCGTCATGGAAGTTCACATGATATGCCAATATCTTCATATGTGTATCAGAAAAAATCTAGTAGAAACATATTAAATGAGCTTAGACTATTTACCGGAGAGCTTGTTCTCCCAGTAGAAGAATTAAATGCAGAAGTCAAGGCAGCTAGAGCAGCAGCCCTTTGCCTAGGTCCTTGATTCCCACTGCTAGACTGATCCTGCAGCAGAAGGGTAAAATTATAAACCAACGTTTCAGGAATGTAATATAATATATTACAAAGGAGAGGTATCAACAGCAGTTTTTCCATCGTCATATCTGTTCTTATCTGCTACTATTAGACACAAAAGCAAAGACACATAAAACACAGGCATGTAGTATCTCCAACTTTCCCCAGTAAGCATCTTAACTAAGTGTTTACCTCCACAACGTGGTGTGTACCAAGTAATATTGCTGCCTTCTTCTGGAAGGAATTTCCTTGCACCTGTATTACAGTTAAACATACCAAAGCTAAATTTAACGAGAAACAAAAGTGGAAGTTAACAAAAAAGTCAATGGCAATCACAGTTAATTTCGCGTGTTCTGGCAGCTTTTCCCTTAGTTAAAATGCATCACTTCCTCATTATTAATTAGTCTACTGGTCATTTTGACAAATGAGATGTGATCTCTAACTTAATTCCGTATAAGGATGCTGAAAACAGAATTGGCATTTGCATACAATGTTTCAAACTTAGTTGCTTTTAAGTGAGTATGTTCCCAAACCCTCTCTAACACAATCACATTAACTAGCACCCTATTAAAAATAGAACTCCTTCTCATGCTAATAACCCAAAAGATATCTGCGAACAAAAAACCTTACAGTAGCTTTAGTAGAATCCCATGAAAAATAAGTGGTGAAGAAGCACGGTTCATTTCCCTCAGTGATTTTGTATAATGGAACTTTTGGAGACAAGCCTTCCAGGGAACCAGCCAGATCTATGTATCTCTGCGAAAAACTGTACAATGAGCAAACAAGATAGGAAAGGAGGAGCAATAACTTATGCTGAGAAGCAAAATTGATGAAGCATATTACTTGGCCAATGTCAAAGGCAGTTTGTTTTTCCTTGGGGTCCACACATTGACCAACCCAGACAAAAACTTCAGCATGAGTATCTAGTAAATGCATTTCCTCCGTCAAGAGGTCATCTTGATCAAAGTTGTGAATCTCTTCAACCTGTGCAAGGTAATATTAAAACAACATGCACACATCTTGATAAAAAACACGTTGGATATTTTTTTCTAAATTCTTACCTGAAACTTTCCTGAGGATCCATGTAGACACATTGAAAAGAAGACGACAAAGTTAGAATATGCAAGTTTATCAACGACAAATATAACCCTATTAGAGATGCTTTGACCCTCATAATTGATGTCCCGATTTCAATTACCTCTGTTGAAGGAAAAGGAGAACAAGTGAGGATCCCTGACAGTCTCAGAGGAAACCTTCTTGCTGGTGAAGTTCTGTTTTCCCCCAAGTGCAAACCAAAAGGATGAGCTCTCTGTTCCCTCTTTTGCATGCTTGATAGTAATCCCAGGCTGACAGCAAGAAAGAAGATGATTTAATTTACCAGTTAAAGAACTGTGATAAGAAGTATAAGGGGGTTTTCGTTTAATAAGCTTTATAATTATTATACAGCCTCTACTTAGACAAATTTCAGCTAAACTAAAATCAAAGATAACACCATTATAAACTACCTTTAAGAATTCAGCAACTTTAGCAGCCAGTTCTTGCTGCTCATGCGTACTATGGTTTCCATGCCAAAGGAACATGGAAGTACCAGATTGCAGAAGGAAGCAGTCATAAGAGTTCAAAGAAGTTGCCACCTGCAGAAAGGATTGCACAAATGTCACAGACAATACGCGGCAGAATACTAAAACCAAAGTGTAATATGTGTCGTTCTTAATACAAACTAAACAACATCCAGGCATCCTTTTTCAAATTCTAACATTATTACACGAATAGGTAGCCAAGTTTTGCACAGTGTAAAGTAGAAAAAGTAGTTAGCAAGAGAGAAAGTAAGGTAGAAAAGTACTGCTTCAACTTGTAGTGCCTTATTATTGTGAACTCCAGTTCCAGATACTTGAATAAGTGCAATTGATTCAGGCGTGTAGGTTTCGTCTGATGAACCTTTCTCTGTCATACTATTTTTGTAACCAGAGCTTAAACCACCCTAAAAGTTAATGTAACTATATCAATTGCCACTATATTGTCTTGCAGCAACAACCAACTTGTATTAACAATCAAAAGATATACCTTAAGGACCACCATATGTTGAAAAAGTGCAACAAATTGTGGAGGCTCTTTACCCTCAAATATACGGGCCTGCAAGAAGATCAAGTTATCCAACAATCTTTTAGAGCCAGTGGCCATTACTTACAATAACAAAACATGGTACCTGCACTGGTCTTCCCTTCAACGAATTGGTCATTGTGCTTGCTAGACGAACTGCTGTTTCTTGATCCTCCTAAACTCGGGAGAAAACAAAATTTAGATGGCTAAATATTCAACATGTTCAAATATATATATAAAGCTATAAACTGTACAGATAAAATCCATCACTGTACCCAAACTTTGAGCGCTACCTCAAAATTCGAGAGGCAACAACGCATAACAATAAAATACAATACTAACAACATCCCCAGTAACTAAAGAGCAAAACTGCAGCACATTCACAAATATGAATTTTGCAACATCTTGCTCCTTAAGAGTGATACCCAAACAGAAGGTAAAATCATACAGACCCAACCAGGTTTCAAGCTTAGTTATAAAATGTCTTACAAGACAAAACCAGGAAGAAACTAAAATATGCCAGCTTAGTCAATTCATTATGTCTTATTATCCACTTATTAACGTAGGAGCTACAAATACTAATAGAAGAAATAGGGACTTCTCTTTTATTTAATAAAAATACTAAAGATGCACTTGTTCCCATGATTACCTGATTACTATTCTTTCCAAACCAACAGCACAAGAAGTAGTCTTCTTTCCTTTCACCAGTATGGTAGGTATAAAGGACCAAATAGCAGTCCCCGGAATAGAGTTTTCCGACATCATCTTTGGATAGAGGAGTCTTGGAGTTTCCATTAATGTACCAAACCTATTAGATGAGCTTAATGAGTTCGGATGAAACTAACCAAATTAGACTTAGCAAACAACAGCGTAACAAGTCATGAGACACAACCGACCTCCAACTTTCCACCTCCTTCAAGCAACGGTGGAATATCCTCATTCACTGGTGTGCTTTTTGACAGGCCCTTTAACCCAACACCTTGCTGCTTAAGTAATGCTAGACAATAACAAAGTACCAAAGTAAGTCAGGGCTAAGATATCACTGATTTTGTTTATTAATGATTAGAGTATCGAAGCAATCTTTACCAGCGACTTTTCCTCGTCCTTCTTCGTTAGCAGGAGTTGCCGAGCCTGATGGCCAAGAGTCAAAGTTAGACTTGAAAGAATGGGGTTCATAACCTTGAATAACACGGGTTATGCGTGTTGCCTTTGGCCTATTTTCACTAGCAACAAAATCCTGGAGAGGAAGGTAACAATGAGAACCAATGCTCAGATATCCTAAGGTTAAGCAAGTTTGACGATTCTAGTTTTACCTCAGCAGCTTGGATAGCAGTTTTCCTCTCTTCCACTTGAGTTACTCGGCCAACCCAGATAAATACCTCAGAACCACAATCCAAAAGGTAGCATTTATTGTTTTCCAGCATAGATTTGGATAAATCGCCGTCTATTAATTCCACCTGACCATCAGCGATACTAAAAAGGGCAACTACAAATCATCTTCCATAAAAAAGGCATAAAATAAGTAATACTGAAAAAAATGACTATTAAGCCATCAAGGGCAACGTTTACAACAGTGTTTAGAGCAAAAACCATCTGAAAACCAATTGAACAAATCAGAAGGGAGATAAGTACCTATAAAGCTTAGGCGGAGTTGTCTCCGGAATAATTTCATCCTCACTAGCAACTTTCCTTGCTATTGGAGCAAAACCCCCAAAGAGGACCCAGAACTCGCCAGAATCTGATTCTGTATCTAATTTTCCATCATCTGTTATGCAAGGAAATTATTATACATGCATGAGTACAACAATAAATTGTACCACATAAAAAACATAATTGAGCATCCAACTGCTGCTTGATTGACTGAGAAAAACGTGAAGAAGAATATATTCAAATATTAACTGTAAATGCGTCTAATACAACTTACCAACAATAGCAACGTCACAAGTTCCTTCATGAAATTTGTCTTTCAAATATTGAACGACTACCAACGCTTTAGCTCTTTCTTGGATATTTGAATTTGCACCATTAAACTGATAAATCTTTTCCTTGGTGTCCAAGATAAACACATCATCATGGTTCAGTGATGAGCGAGCAAAAGGAACCTACACAAGAAAACAGATAAGTACATACAAAGTAAACACTCATGCGACAAGAGTACAACACTTCCCAAAATCTGCAGAAAAAGAAACCTGCTTCAAGTGGACAGCACGTTTCCCTTTACAGGTATACAGCCGGGTTTCAAACTCCTCCTCCTCGGGTTTTCTAAATCCAGACGCAACACCACCTTCTAGTGGTATAATGCAAGGCTTGAAGTAAGACAAGAATTTGTCAGATTCATGACCTTGAATTTCACGGTATTGGACAGCTCGGCCTCCAAGAGCTGCATCAAGTTCAACTGTCTTGACAGCTGCTGTTCCAGCTTCATCCTGGAATCATCATTCGCAGATTAGTAATAATGACGATTCACCTTTGCTTGTCTCCAAACTACACAAAGTTAGAACATAATGATATTATGCCAAAAAATCCGAAAATGGATACCTGGCTTGTATCTTTACCAATCCAAAAATGTATATCAAATAGATAAGCGCCCCCTTTAGTCTGTGTTGTCTGCACATATAAATGTGAAAGATAATAAAGGAGCATATATTTTATACATATGATCAGACAACAAAGCATGTTTTCCTGTTCTGCAAGGTAATATCAAGGCATTATCTTATAATCTTCTCTTGATAAGTGTATGCAAAAAGGGGAGAAGAACAGTGGAAGAAATTCCAAACCTGCAAGACAATGTAAGTATCTCCCATATAGAACTTTCCATGTTCAGACTTTGGCACTGGGACTGGCTCAAAATTTTCGATTCTCCAGATTTCAGTACCTCTAAAAAATGTTAAGTTCAACATCTCAGACAGCAGTAAAACATTCAACAATACCAACAAACTAGTGCGTACAAAAGCAATACCCACAAGAAATTGCATTCTCCTCTCTGTACTTCCGTTTATCACCAGGAAACAATTATATTGACATCTAATAATCAAGCAAAGCGGAAAAATAAGAAGTGTGAAAGGATACGGTTTCTGCCCGACTCCTTGAAATGCAGGATCCAATACTTTTGTTGACCCAGACATTTTGTATATAATGGTCAATTTCTTCCTTTATGTGAAAATACTAAACTACCTGCCACGAACATAGAACAAGCAGAAAAAAATAAGAAGGTAAGAGATTGTTTTATATGCTAAACTGGCGATTCGAGATGATGCCATAAAAGCAACAATTTTCTTGGCATTGCATAAGATAAATCATGTAAAAAGGGGCAAATAGGAGCCTATAAAAAAAACTAAAGAGCAACAAAAACATCAACCTTCTATAATTCAATTTCTAAATGACAATCATATATGAGAATAAACAGTATTATGTAGAAGCAGGTTTGAGCTATATATTAACTCAACAACAATCTTGCAAAGAGTGCTCAGTTCTCTCCCACAATTCCTTATTGTCTCGAAATCAGTCAAAATATTGTGCTTCCTCAAGGAAAGTAATTCAGGGGTTCTAAACAGAGCCTGGTTATCACTCGGGGTTTCGTGTCTTGCTAAAAGCTCGGTAGTGAATGATACATATCTGAACATGAGCAAAGGGAATGCAGTGAACTCTTATGAGATTAGCTTGGACGAATATTGAATCAAACCTTCCTCCTGCCATACATATCCCCGCCACCAAATTATAGTAGCAATCCATTATAATACAGTGGCGAGGCTCTAAAACGTTTTAACACCTAACACTTAATTCCCATGTAGAGCTCGAGGATGTCATGTTATAGTGACCAGGAACCACTTGCTTCACAAGAAAACTCATGCGGTCCAGCTTTGAAGTAAACCAATTGACCAGACATGAAGCAGTGATCCAGCTTCGAAGTAATATTGATACACACTCACAAGTCCTGTGGTATGGTATCCATCCACCTCTTGTATTGGTTTCAAGATTTGGGTCAGCTAGAGATCGAGAAAATTTTCCAATGATCAGTGTATCGTGTACTTGATCAAACTGTTCCTTCCTGTTTCTGATCGCTATGGCTCTATAAGCCTTAATTCTGAGAAACTCTTAAGTTAAGCGATTTCATCAGAGATTAATTAGAAAAACCAAAAGGAAAAAGCAAACAATATAAGCATAGATCAAACAAGAAGCAGATCTAGAAACTTCGATTCAAATAAAACTCCGATAGGAACACTAATTGAATCGAAATCAGCTGATCAATAACAAACCCATCGTACCTGAAAAGACAGATCTTCGAGTAGTAGCACTGTGAAAAACAAAGAGATGGCAAAAAAAAGAAGAAATGGAGAGAGATCAGGAACAAAAAAAAGATGAAAAGGAAGAAGAAAAGAGAAAGGGAGAAGCAAAATTGAATTATTGAAAGGAGATGTGCGCTGTGTTATAGCGTCTCTCTCTCTCTCTCTACCTTTTTTTTTTTTCTTCTTTTGCTTTATTATCCAATCAGATTTATAGAATCGAGTTTCGTGGAGATTTATGATTTACAGTATGCGTAGACGAGACGAGGAAGACGAAGGAGACGAGAGGTTTGAGAGAAGGAGAGACTATGATGAAATATATTAAGGCGAGAATAAAAAGATCCGGTCGTGATGCTACCAGTAATTATGGCTTTTCCTTTTTTTTACCTTCGAATTATTTCCATTTTATATCTTGAGCAATGTCTTTTTTTTTTTATATTAAATCAAATATCGTGCTTAGTGATTTTGCGTTTTCAAATTAAAAAAAGAAAAGAAATTGTGAGCGTAGGTATTCAGATTATTCTAACATATTTTAATTTTTTTGGAAAATCGTTTTAATCTGTAATATACAAAATAAAATCTGACTATGTTTCTATTAGTATTATTGTTATGTTACTCTATGAATTCATATCCGCATCATATAAATTAATGACAAAAAAAAAAAATAGTTCAACCGGTCAACGAGAGGTGTATAACATTAATATACATACCGATTTTGGATCGCAAATCTTAGATAAATGGTTTCGAACGAATTTAAACTTTAAAAAAAAATGAAATGCTTCGAAGGAAAGAAAAAACATAATTAAACTGTAATAGTGCTTCGTCAATAATTTTGTGGAATCATAAAATGGCATAATATTCGAATTTCGCATAAATGTGTGATTGGTACAAACCGTCAATTTCGAGAATTTGGTTTGTTCATGGTCTCTTACTATTTACAATCAATATATGAAAATTCATGCTGAGTTTGAACTTGGCACACGATGTTAAAGTTCGAAGATGAACACAAAAGGAATGAAAGAAAAGTTTGAACCATATTATAAAATAATATATGCAATAACTATTAGGATTTAAAAACTCATCATTTCAAGACGACATTGGGTCCATTTCGCATGTGAATTGGCACAAACGAACTCTTTTAAAAGAATACATTATGCTTATATTTTATGCATATGAACTTTCCGAATCATCAAAGAAATACAATAATACTATTATCTTCCTTTTCAGGGCTCTACAATCATAATAAATCTTAAAAACGATCACATATATATATATATATATATATATATATATATATATGGAACACCATTATTTGATTATCTTAGGAGCAGACGACATATGTGGGCACTCGTTCCTGTATGTTTCTATCACCTTTCCCCTCTAATTCTCTCTATAGGAAATTCAAAGCATATATATTTTGGTATTTATTGTGTTATATATAGATATATTTGTTTTAGACTTTTATTACACCCTCTGTTTTTTAATAATGTATTTTTTAGAATTTTTTTTTTGTTTCAAAAAAATATATTTTTAGGTTTTTAATGTATTTTTAAATAAAAAATAATAAAAAATTGTAAACTTAAAAAATATTGATTGCAAATTTTAATTTATTGAATTACTATTGGTTTAGAATTATGAAGAATTGTTTAATACAAAAAATAATGTAATTATAATTAAATATATATATTTTTTTAATATGTGTGAAAAATCTTGTTTACTTAAAATCAAGAGAACAGAGGGAAGAAGTATTAAAAAACAAGAAATAGAGTCTTACGTGCAGAGATGATGGCGGTCACCAGATCTCCGCCGGTGCCGACCAATTAACCTCAACCAATATTATATACTTTTGGTAACCTCCGAGTGGTTTCATCAATAATTACGAAAATGCCTCTCTCGTTTTGTTTGTGAAAAAGACACCGTTAAAAATTTATAACTAAAAAAAATAAATGCGTGCTTAGAAAAGAAAAAAAAGTAACAACAAGAGGCAAAGCCAACTCATCATGAAGGCAATACAATGACAACTCAAAAGAAAAAATAGAAATTGGTCGTTTTCATTACTCATGCAGTCAAGATATCCATTCATATATACTTTGAATATATAATCTAATTATGTAAAATGTTAACGTTTGCCCTATTAAATTAAATTTTTTTTTTTGTTGCCGGGTCGAAGCAGATGACAACAATGTGAAAATTAAAAAAATGGATATTAAAATACTACTATTTATTCGTCATGGAAAGAAATTTATATTAGGATAAGGTCACTCGATTCACTTCAAGTGGATAATATTTTCTTTTGTCAACCTCAAACGGGATAAATTTAACATAAAATGTATTTCGTATACTGGAACCTTTATTGGGCGAAACGATGTTTTGCCGTTGCCGTTAGTGCAATGCGCATAACATGAGCGTCACAATAACACAGTCTTGTTCAAGTATATAAATCTTTCATCTTCACAACATTTTAAATGATAGAAGTTACAAACATCAAGAAAGGAAAATTATATGATTACATTGGAAAAATAAAATTACATCAAGAGAACCAAAAAAAAAAGAATCGATGAAGCGATTTTTGTATGACACAAATGGAAAATCTGTTTCTAAACATTCTTCATTGCTATAGCTACTATTCGTCTTTTGAATCATTATACCAGTTCCATCAAAAGAGGATCGCCTTCCGCCATCTCCCGAACCAATTTGATGAAATCTTGTTCACTCGATATGCTCCAAGGATGAACCGCAGGTGCTTCCGCAGAATACAAACTCACAGAAGAGTTTAACGAAGCTGGTTCCGACTTATATACCATCGACCCTAGAACCGGGTCAAAATTCTGAGGCGAATCCATCGATAGGAAGAACATAGGCACAGCCACTTTATAATGCAAATCCATATCGCCCACGAGATTAACAAGATCTGTAAAGTCTGAGACGAAACGTTTAGGGACATAGAACACTTCCGAGCTGCACATCGTTAAGGTTGTGTCATCGCTCTTCTTTGTGGCTTCCTTGTAATTGACTTGGAAATGAGCCGGCATTGTACCGACAATTTTCTTGACTAATTCCGCCTGAATCGAATACCAATCGGAATTCCCGGCTGGTCTCACCGTTGTCCATGACTCCGTTACCTATTAAAAGGACTCTTTGTTAAAACTGAATCCAAACAAAACTCCTCAAATCGAAACCCGAACATTTTTTAAAAACCAATTGGTAACATTATGTTCATACCGACCAGCTAGCAACTTGATGAGTACCTTGTCTGTGGTCCAGAGCTTAGTTTTGTCGGCTTGAAGTAAAGTCCAGTAATTAAGAATTGTATCATCTTCAACAAACAAAAACCCATCTGCGCTGCTGTACCGATCGAATATCTTCGGTAGCCGCCTGAAATATATTTAACAGAATACAGTGTTAGAAAGCTCATATCGTGAAGAAAATAGGTTGAAGCCAAGATTATAGAGAAGTTTCTTTAATTACTTGTAAATGTGATCGAGTTTAGCTTCTTGGACGTAAAGATCTGAGTCTTTCCGAGAGGACAAGATGACCACGGTTTTGAATATTCGCCCATAAAGTAATCTCCATTCAAGAGCGGTGCGTTCCACAGGTCCTTTACAGAACATTATAAGCACGACATTCCCGAAATTTTTCCTCCACTTAATCAAGTTCCCAATTTCAGAGCTCACTGTGCCTATCTCCTCGACTCCGAGGTGAACCGAAGGCAACTTCCTAGGAACAAACTCTTTTCTATCTCCATGACCGATGGTAGCTCTTGGGCGGTCCAACTCAAGTGACATTAACCGAGGCTGTTGGTATCCGACCATTAGCAAATCCTGGAGCCAAGCAGCTGTGAATTTCACATCGAGTTCTGTCCAAAACCCTTGTTCAGCCATAACAAAGCTCAAATCAAGAATCGTCTCAAAGAATCTATGCTCATCTGATCTCCAAGCAAGCAAGAATTTAATCAAACGACCGACATTGACATGGAGATCTTTCTCATCAGAGAAAGGATAAGCTTCAACTCGATCATATCGATGAACGGTTGGTGGATAAACAGCAACATAACCACCAAGCTCCCATAAAAGCCTTTGTCCCCAGTAACCTCTAATCACATCCGAAGCCATTGAACTAACCGAAACAGGAAGCATTAACCCCCAAAACGCTGAGGAATGGTACAACGTGTTAAACGAATTCACAGGCACCATCATACCTTGAGGCAACGCCACTTTAGGAGAATGCTCATCGAATCTGATATCAAACGGTTCGAAAGTCGTCTTCCTAGTGAAATAATACACAGAATCAACATCCGGTAAACCGTTTGAAATCCCTTGCTGTATAAACTGTTTACCACCAAAAACCTCAGTGTAATACTCTTCGTGATTAATCTCACCTACATTCTCTAATGGCAAACCTCTAGGCCAAACCGATCTTTGCCCGAAATGGATATACGGATTCACCACAGTTCGATTGGGGTTCTCGTGACTATACTGCAAGATTGGTTCTTGCCTAGCGTCTTCTCCAACTAACTCTACATCAAAATGTTTCCCAAGATCTCCATCAATCACTTCACCACGATCATCTGCATCGTAGATCTTCTTCGCACCGTGCTGGATCGCGAACAAGTAACCGACACTTTTGCGTACGAACGAATCGTAAGGCAAATGATCCAAAATCCGGTAACTCAGTTCAGCTTGAGCATCTAGAGATAGAAAAATCGCACCTTTAAGATTCCAATCTTTAGGAGTTAAAGAGTTTCCGATCGCTAGAACTTGCCATCCTTTAATCTTCACCAAACCCTTGAGCTCCTCTGTTGGGTACTTGGTCACCGACACAACGATCCATTTCTCCGTACGGAAACTAGCGTAAGGTGAGGTTTTGTCGGAGACGATTTGGATCGAGTTCCAGTTGATTTGAGGCCGAGTGAGTGATTGAATCGATTGAGTTGATTGGGATTGGAAGCAAAGGAGAGAAGCAGTGTCGGTGGTGTTGTAAAGGAAGAAGAAAGCAGCTACGGTGACGATGAAGAGGAAGAAGATTACGATTCTGAAGACATTGTCGGAAACCCACGACGAGAAATCTAGGTTTTTGGGTTCAACGAATCGGTGGCTAGGAAGTTCTCTGATCCGAGATTTTGGTGGCTTAGGAGCCACACGATCTTGAACCAACATCAGATTCCAAAACCCACAAAATAAGACTCCAATTCAAAGAGATACCAAATCAAATCACTCACAAAGATTGGAGGTTGTTTCCTTTTCAGACCAAACAAACAGAGACTCTCTGCAAATCGGTTGTTGTCGGAATTGGAGGTTGCTTATGCTTCAATTCAATGCAAACTGCGAAAGCGAAGTCGTACGTTGAGCTGTGAGGTCAATGTCTCCTCCTCCCCTTTTGGGAATTTCTTAGTATTTTTTCCTTTCCTTTGTTTGTTGTTTACGTTTTGATTACTGGAATTACAATGCCCACATCACTGATCTATCCTTCTGTGCACAAAGAGACAACAACTAAAGAGCTGATCTGTAGGACCAGACAAGCCATCACATGGAGCAAAAAGGTAAAACTTAATTCTCTAATTAATTTATTATATTATCTAATTAGTTCAATTAATCACAAAACGGTTGCTATTTTAAGATGTGGAAGAAAAAGAATAAACGTATTGAGACTTAGAGAGTATAGACTGTAGAGACCAACACTTGCAAGATATACAATGAAGAAAGAAGAGACACTTTTATGCAGCTCGTCTTTCACCAATAGTCTCCACAAGAGCAAATTCCATTCTTGAAATGATGAGACCTTCTAACATCTCTCAAGATGATTTCTCAGCCAACAATCTCTGAGATAATCTTTGTTGCAAGATGACAGTCATTACAAACCCTGAGGTTTTTAGCTACCCTAATAACTGACTCATCTTTGTTGCGGATGAGATGAGTCACCGGCTACAAATTTATGTACTTCATCACCATGCTCGATCCAGCTACATCCAGGTTCTTTTCTCACGCCTCTCTCTTTCATATCTCTTCTTACCTCTGTTGCTTTATCCCAGAGACCTGCTGATGAATATATATTGGCTAGTAGAACATAGTGACTAGCTACATTTGGTTCCAATTGAATGAGGTTCTGAGCAGCAATTTCTCCAATTTCTAGGTTATTGTGAATCCGACAAGCACCTAGGAGGCTACTCCAAGCTCCAGCTTTGTCGAAATCAAGAGGCATCATGTTCATGAGTTTATATGCTTCTTCAACTCTACCAGCCCTTCCAAGCAAATCTACAACACACGCATAATGATCTGAGCCAGGTTCAACCCCGTAGTCGTTTTTCATATTGTAGAATATCCGTAATCCTTCATCAACCATGCCTGAGTGACTACAAGCTGCAAATACTGAGATGAATGTAACCTCGTTTGGTTTTACTCCCTGAGCTGTCATCATTCTCAGCAGATCTATGGCGTCTTTCCCGTTTCCGTGCATCCCATTAGCCATTATAATTACATTCCAAGTAATAACATTTCTTATTGGAATCTGATCAAACACTCTTCTCGACATGTGTAGGCACCCACATTTTGCGTACATGTCAACTAAAGAGCTTCCTACGGCCACATCAGTGGCCAAATTGTTCTTGATGGCATAAGCATGAATTTCTTTTCCCTTGGCTAATGCTGATAGTGCAGCACAACTGGATAGGATTGTCATCAGAGTTATGGAATTAGGTTTCAGATCAACCTGGTTAGCTCCCTCGCTCGCTTTTATTTCAAGGTTTTGCATCCTGTGTAGCATAAGAAGCGCGTCCTCATGGCATTCTGAAAATACATAACCCGTAATCATCGTGTTCCATGTAACTAAATCTCTATCTTCCATTTTACCGAATATCAGATTGGCGATATCGATCTTTCCCAGCCTAGAATACATATCCATCAGTGCATTCTGCACAAATTTGTCTCTATCTAAACCTCTTTTCATGACAAATCCATGGATCGCCTCCTTTACGGAGAATGCATTAGAACGGACACAAGCAGGAACAACACCTGCCATTGTGGTAGTGTTAGCCAGAAGCCCAACACTTTCTTCCATTTCAATAAACAGCAACAACGCTTTCTCGTCATGCTCGTTCTGGGAATACCCAGTGATCATAGCATTCCACAGACCAATCTTTCTATCAAAGATTCCATCAAATACTCGACGAGCAATTGCAATACATGTCAACCAAAGCACTGCCAACAAAAGAATTCTCATCCAAAGATACCATGTTAAATATTAGAGATTGATGTTTTATAATTGCTAAGGTGTTTATAAAGAGGTTTTAACCGGTTAGATATCGCCACACCTAATGTAACTAATTATGGTTTAGCACACGTGCTTAGCCAACTAGTAGGTTGTTTAAATTTTAATTCCTTCTCAATGTAAGGGTTGCATCTAATGTACCAAATGTTTTTTTGATGAATAACAATTTTGCATTCATTCCAAAAAAAAAAAAAAAAACTAAAGAATTCTCTATCCAAAGATACCATGTTAAATATTAGAGATTGATGTTTTAATTACTGCTGACTGTGACACCCAAATAAACACCCTAATTAAGAGCTACGTAATCTTCTATTCTAAAAGTAATGATAACAGTTGTGCCCTCTTGTGAAATTAAGCAATCTTCCTAGTCAGCAATATAGTGGAACAACATCGAAGTAAAAAGAAAACCATGGTACCAACATTTTAATAGTCTACTCTTAACAACCAAATCGTCCCTATTTTAATAGTTTCCTTTTTCCTTCTACCAGCTGATCCCAATGCCACGTGAGAGTTACAGTTTCAGCAAGTTCTTAGCTGAACTTGCTCGGATGTGCCACGAGCATAGTGAAGCCTTTATCCTTCAAACCTCTGATCGAACTGGTAAAGTCTTTATTTATGGTATACGATATTACAAGTAAAAAAATACACAAAGATTTATCGAGAGACTTCTAGCGGCATCAAATAAACCATTAAAATTAAATTGTCAAATTTTGATAAAACAAAAATAAACTGAGCAAAGACTTCTTGACATAGAAAACAATATAAACAGAGAAAGCAATATAGCAATATCATAGACTTCTAGCGACATCCAACAAACCATTAAAATTAAATTGTCAAATTTTGATAAAATAAAAATAAACAGAGCAAATACTTCTTGACAGAGAAAGCAATATAAAACACCTAAGTAATATCAGATACTTTTAGCGGCATCAAATAAACCATTAAAATTAAATTGTCAAATTTTGATAAAACAAAAATAAACAGAGCAAAGAACTCTTGACAGAGAAAACAATATAAAAACTAATTGCAAACACTATACCTGGAAGAGTTGGAGCACATTTTGTGCAAAATCTGTCTATTGGAAAAAAAAAATTTTCCAGTTGAAACTTAGATTTCAGATAGATGAAAGTTTCCTCTGAAAATATTGCAGAAGGATTACCAAAACCGACAATTATATTGAGATATAACTTGGGGTGAAATTGTTTAAGCCCAGCATCGACACCTTCCGTAGTCTTTTTACATTGTAAATGGAGGGTAAATGGTTGTTCTCGAAATCCCAAATTTCATTTACCTTATAAAATCTTCTGAAGTTTCCTGGATTGCACACCTTGATAATTCTCTTTCGAAAACATGATTGTTCGTCAGTAATCATTTCATCAGGGACTTGAACTGGCGATGGATCTGAGGATCTTTGGAGCTTTAGCTGGCTTCTCTAAATATGTACCATCTGAAAAGAAAAACAGATAAAACTGTGAGACTTTTTGAGATATACAAGTAAAAAAAATACACAAAGACATATTGAGAGACTTCTAGCGGCATCCAATAAACCATTAAAATTAAATTGTCAAATTTTGATAAAACAAAAATAAACAGAGCAAATACTTCTTGACAGAGAAAGCAAATATAAACTGAGAAAGCAAATATATACTAAGAAAGCAATAGAAAACACCTTAGCAATATCAGAGACTTCTAGCGATATCATATAAAACACTAAAATTAAATTGTCAAATTTTGATAGAACAAAAATAAACAGAAGCAAAGACTTCTTGACAAAGAAAACAATATAAACAGATAAAACAATATAAAAACTAATTGCAAACACTATACCTGGAAGAGTTGGAGCACATTTTGTGCAAAATCTGTCTATTGGAAGAATTTTTTTCCAGTTGAAAATCATACTTCAGATAGAAGAAAGTTTCCTTTGAAAATACAGCAGAAGGATTACCAAAATCGACAACTTTATTGAGATATAACTTGGGGTGAAATTGTTTAAGTTCAGCGTCGATCATCTTCTATAGGCTTTTACATTGTAACCAGAGGATAAATGGGTGTTCTCGAAATCTCAAATTTCATCTACCCCATAAAATCTTCTGAAGTTCTCGGGATTGCGCAACTTGATAATTATCTTTCGAAACCCGTCTCTCAAAATCTTATCCGCATAATGTCCTATCACCGAGCATTTGGCACAAATACTTACGCTTCGATCTTTGTCTGATTTCTCCAATAGACGACGAAAATCATCAAGTCTCCTCCAAATTAATACCACTATGTCCGCTTGATTTGGAGACTCTTGGCCTCACTGCTTCCCAACATTTTCTTAATCCACACCAACAAATTCAAACAAACCAAAGGCAATGAACCATGGTCTACAAATGATTATCTGGAGGTTATGCAATCCACTACAAATATATGTATGAGTTTGGATTGGATTAAAGACTACAAAAACATTTAGTAGGATATGATTCAAAAGAGACCAACTTGGGCATTACCAGTCACTTCTTGCTCCAAAAGATAAGAATTTTTTGGTACCCATTTTCTCACTAAACAAATTTGACCAAATATCTTATGAAATTAAGCAATCTTCAAGAAATTAAAGAATTCAATAGGACGAGCAGAGCTTAAAACTGCAAATCATTTGTACCTAACGAAAGAGTGTAACAGAAGAAAGATGAAACAACAGATGTTTTCATATAGAAAACCAAAAACTTCAAAGAGATAAAAGACAGAAAACAAAGGATAATTTAAAATAAATAAAATGTTCAGGGAAACTGAAGAATGCATTAGGGCGAGCAGAGCATTTGAACCCAATACTGAGTTTATCAGAACTAGATGAAATGTCAATGTTTTTATACACAAGCCAAAAGGCTTCATAGAGGTAAAGACAAAAAAAAACAACGGATCATTTGAAAGTGAGATTGATAGAACATTATTGTTAGCTACTTCCATCCTTCCGCTTCTCCCTATTGTCAACACATTGTGAGCTATTGTCGTTTTTGTCGATAGGATTTCCTCCATTTAATAGGCTTGTCCAAAGCCATACTGAGATTACAAACTCAGGTTGCTTTACTGATGCGACATTATCAGAATCTGCTAAGAGAATGTTGTAACCTCGCCATTCTAAAATTTGAAGAATCCAGAGGAAATCCGTGTCTTGTGAGATGTTTTTTGAGATTACCATCACATTTGGAAGTAGTAGAGGATACTCTGAAGGATTGTCCAGTGCCCAGAAAAGAACGTCGTTCATCATCCTATTAACTCTCGCAAATTTATCTCCTGGAAACATAAACAAAAACGGAGAGGTCTCTTAAGATTACAGATCTCTAACTCAAAAAGAGAAAAAGCATGTTATAAGAGTGTTTACGAAAAAGGAAATCACCTTCCGGTACAAACGTGATCTCGGCGAGTAGAAACTCATCCCGGATCTTATTCTTCTCACCATAAGCCCAGATATCCACCTTCCCACGATAACCCTTATCCGCAAGAACTGATTTGATATTCTTATAAACTGAATCAGGATTGTGACCATCAGGGATTGGACAATCCTCGGCGTCCCAGAAGACGCCTATTTTAGCCCCTGCGAGGTTTCAAAAACCGGAAACGAAAAAAACAATTTAATTCACCATGACAGCTCGATCAGAAGAAATCTAAACAAGAGAGAGAGAGAGAGAGCTTACTGGAGAAACCACTGCTCATGATTTCGACGAAGATGGAGAGAAATTAGAGACTTTTCTTTCAGATCTGTGGGGCTGCCACCACAAAAAACGCCGAATGTAGTATACGACGTCGTTTCAATAATAACCGTCTATACACTAATCCACTCCTTATTCGCTCATGCTTTACACTAGTGCACGGGCTTGGCTCAACAGGCCAAGAAACTAGTACTTAAAAACTTTTAATTTCATTGTCACTCACTTAAAGTTAGTTTTTGTCTATAAGGAAGGACTAGACTAGAAGCAGCAAACAAAGTAGTAATGCAGAAAAAACAAGATCAGGTCATATGAGAAACAAAAGGTATTGAAAGAACTTCATTTTTTGTCCCCTATGTAGAAAATGAAAAATACAGATGCCTTTTCCATCACAACATTCAACCAGCTCTTTCAGAACAACCTCGCCACTCTCTTTGACATTTCTCTGCCGTGTCTTGGCTCCGATTGTTTTTGTTCTCAACCAATCCATCTTATAGACTCTAAAAGATTTATCCTTTAGAGCAGAAGAAGACAAAAGTTCATCGGTGTGAAAACTTCCCATAGAAACTCCATTGATCCACTCTCAACAGCTGAAGTAAAGAGAGAATAGTTAAAATCATTGGAATTGCAATTGAGAAAAGTAGATAATATTCTAGCAAATAAACCCAATCCCACCTTCTCCATCTCTAATGTCCACAGAACAAGACTGGCACTAAGAAAATTTTCAACATCTTTGATGAGTTTTATCGTAATCAATTGAACTAATGAACACCAAAGCTGAAAGGAAGATATGCTGACAATAACTAGAATTCAACCTTTAATAATGTCTACGATATTGAATTCAGACATAAGAGTGTTATAAACAAGAACTCGAACACATTAAGACATCACTAAAATTTCACACTTAGGAGAGCAAAGTTATTCTCTTTGGCTTGCCAAGATAATGTCTTTGTTCGATAATGGAATCGATCAAAAAAGATGATCTCAGTATTATTTTTTTGAGTTCTTGATAGAACAAGACAAAGACTAGTAACACAAGAACTCAAACACATTGAGACATCACTAAAACTTCTCAGAGGTTATCGTTCTTTCAAGAATAAAGAATCTAACAAAAGAAGGAAGACTAATTAAGAGAGTTTCTCAATCAGTTTGAGCTCTTTAGCAACTTCAAGCATACTACTCACTGGATCTTCTTTCTTGTATCTTACACACCTCAACGCTAATCTAAGAAAAGCTTCAACCTGTGACCGTCTCAGAACTAAATCATCATCACCTCCCAAAAATCATTCCATATCTCTTTATCAACAATCTCTTCAAACCCATTTTTCTCCATTACCTCAGACACATAGGAGTCTCACCAGGTCCATTAAAGACAGCAGCTCTTCCAGACAACAAAACCAACATCACAACACCAAGCTATAAATATCAACTTTCTCTGTAACTTTCATCGTCCGGTAATAATCTGGATCAACAAAACCAATCACACCTTTCACATCATCTTCAACATACAATTCGCCTTCTGGTATTGCAACACAGAACCAGAAATCAGAAAGCTTCGCCGTCCACTTCTTGTCAATGAAAATGTTAGTCGGATATATATTCCGATGGATTATAGTCTCTGGAAACGCCGTGTGGAGATAAGTCATTGAACTCGCTATTTCTTTCGCAATCTTCAATCTCACTCATTTCTATGGTAAAACTTCTCCACTAGAGATCAGAACTCCCACATATACCAACCGTTCGATCGGTTTCTATCTTTCTATTAGCAAATACGATTATACGACTAAATCCAAACAATCTTTGATGAAAATAAAAATGAAATGACGATAAAAACGAGCAATGCATCATAACGTTGAACAATTGCATTAAAAGAAGAATTGCATGTGGACGTTCTTACTACATAGAAATAGTCGAACTTAACAAACTTCACCTAAGATATTGAATATTCATCGTTCAACGTAATGATGCATTGCTCCTTTTTGGGAGCGTTAAATATTAAATGTTTTTACAACCATGTTAACATTGACAATCTATCAATTTTATTCTGATCATTAGCTAAACCAACTTACAAATAACGTTTTGACAACCATAATTGTTAAGCACTTTTAACTCTGACTTTACTATAAGGATCTCGTTTGCTCGGCAATTTGGGAATAACTCATAAGAGATAAATGTGTTGTTGTCTGGATCCCATGCATGTCAGGCTTGTAACAGCTGTCGAATAATGCAAGCTACATAGAAAAATAAAACTTTTTCATTAAAATACAAAAAGAAGAAGGAAGAGCTATTTTTTAAGGAATTACATTTATTTACTTCTTTGCTTCTAGTCTCCTCGTGACTTAATTTCCTGATTTTCTCTGTCAACCTGTTTAGCCAAAAACCATTGGGCCGAGTCGGCTTGGATTTTTTCCCAAGGTTTCCATAGCTAAATATTGCTTTCCTTCAATAGCAAACTTTTTTCTATTCTTCCACAAAATCCATATATAGAATCCAAGGCCAAGACTGGCGAATGAACAAAGCTAAGTTACAAGTTATATTTGCAATTTCGAAGTCCTCACATCTTTATCAGGTTTGTCCGTAAGCAAGTCACTTACAAGTTACAAGTCCTTTTCGTGTATTACTATAACAATAAATAGAGGAATAAGGATAGCATTACTAAAATCAAGAGGATGATAACAAATTTTTTTTTTTTAAACTACTAATAATAATTTCAAAAGCTAATCATTTCCCGATTGATGTTGATACTTATAATTTTAATTAAAAGTATATACTGTATTTTTTGCAAGCTTACACGCATTATAGATGTTTTAATGACTTTAATTATTCAAATAATTGATTGTGGGTCTTCGATAAATAAAATAAACCATGTTAGCATCTAGTATTATATCATCAATATTCATTGAACACTTAACAAATACTAGTATAGTCTATATGTTTACCGTCCATGATTGAAGCACGTTTAGTAATTGATAAAAGAAAACCAAAGAAAAAAAAGATTTTAACTAAATACAAACTCTTCATTTCACCCCATATTGACGTAACGTCTTGTTTTTTATACCAGCAATCCATTTCATTAGATAATACATTAGACGTTACAAGTTGTTCCAGAGTACAACGTAGTTTTAAGAATTTATTTTTGCACAAAAAAAAAAAAATAGAATTGCTTATAACATTTATCGCAACTATAGATCAACCACTTTGTTTGCTTCCCTTCTAATTTGCACAAAGTTAAAACTACATTACTTGGCTGAGCACGCATATGTATATCACTCACATATGTTGTAATAGGTGGATGTTTCCATTTATGGTGACTCCAAACTGAGCTGTCTTGAAGTGACTTATAACGAGCCTTCGAATCTTCACAAAGTGACTCATGTGAAGCCTAGCCTCTTTACTTGTTGCACTACCATCCGTAAAGCTTCAATTGCTTCAGTCTCAGTTTCCAACAGACCTGTTATTGGATTGATACCTGATGATCATTTTACAACTCGACTGCCACTCTTTACAATGAAGAGATCATTCAATTCTTGCTTGCTAATTTGCCGAAACCAAGATCCATCCACAAAGCAACAATAAATATTGGCTCTTTGACTCTTGGAGATAACTTCTAGAGAAGTTTCAAACAATAGTATATTTCATCATTGAAGTTTGAGAATTGAGATAGCTAGAAACATCTAAAACTTACTATGTTTGAACTCAAATTGTATTGTATTGTATATTTATTCCATGAACCATTTTTTCAAACTAATTACAAGAATAGTAATAGTGTGAAGGTCAACATAGTATCCCTTATGAGAAAAAGGTATATTTCAACCTAACTTTTTGCAGGATGCATTTTTTCTACCAATACAAAGTGTTAGTGCATTTTCCAACCTCAACTCATAAAACAAAAAAAAGAAAACAAAATTATTACCCAGACTAAGTGTTTTGAGCCGGAACCAACATTGATTTCAACAATTTTTGTTAACCGTTAAAAACCGATGACTCAAACAACACGTTTGCTAGTAGAAATGTCAAATGGACCTGATAACTATGGGATAGACCAATCCAAATTATAATGATCCGGTTATGGTCATGACCAAAATCAAAACGGTCTCTATAGGGTAAAGTCCAATTTAACCCGTAAACAAATGGGCAAATTCATCTGGACATGGCCGTCCAATAAACCTTAAAAAATAGAGTTTCTTAATTTGGGAGAAATTTTTAGCATTTACGAGTAAAAGTTTTGTTTCTGACAAGAAAATACATAATTACGTTTTTGGCGGGAAAACTTGGAATCACGTTTGGCGGGAAAACTTGGAATCACGTTTTGGCGAGAAAACTTGGAATCACGTTTTTGGCGGAAAAACTTGGAATCGTGGTTTTAGAATAAAAACGTGGAATTACTGTTTTGGCGAAAAAACGCGGAATTACGTTTTTAGCGGAAAAACTTGGTTTTAACAAAAAAACGGAAAATCACGTTTTTTTACCGAAAAACACGGAATTACGTTTTTGGTAAGAAAATGCGTAATTACGTTTTGGCGGAAACATTGGAATCATGTTTTAACAAGAAAACATAAAATAACGTTTTTGGCGGAAAATGTGAAATTACGTTTTTGGCGCAAAACCACAAAAAAACACAAAATCGCGTTTTTGGCGAGAAAATACGTCAAATAAATGAGTAAAACATTGAAGTTTAGTATGAAGTTTCTCATGTAAAGTGTAATTGTGTTCATATAGGCCATGTTCGTTTGCCAGTCGCTGGCGACAGAAACCAGCGACAATGACCAAATGATGTTCGTTCGTCTGTCACTAGATCTAGCGACTGTCGCCAGCGCTTAGCGATCGTAATTTTTAGTCGCAAAAATTTTCAGCAATCATCAGCGTTCAGTCGATGCGATTGGTTGTTGGATCCAGCGTGAGACAAACGAACAACATAGCGATTAAAATATATAAATTAAAAAAAACTAAATAAAAATAAATTAAATTAGATAAAATAAACTAAATTAAATATAAAAATCTAATTAAATAAAAATCTAACTAAATAAATTTATCAAAAAATAAATTAAATCTAACTAAATTTAATTAAATTATATTTATTTTATTTTATTAATGTTAATCTAATTAAATTAAATTATATTTATTTTATTTTATTATTGTTAATCTAATTAAATTAATTATAAATAAGATTTAATAAAATTATAGTAAATAAAAGAAAAAATAAAACATTAAATTAAATTATTTTTAAAAATATATTGTTAATTTAGTTTTCATAATGTATACGTAATTTATTTATCACAAATTAATATTTTAAAGTTTTTTGAATATACAGCGACTGGTCGCAACGACAGGAAAAATAATATACAGCGACTGGCAAACGAACATTACACACTGTCGCTGAAATATGTCGATGGTCCCCGGTTGTTGTCGTTGAATCCAACGACAAGCAAACGAACAGGACCGTAATATTTGGACCTCGCGGACAACTCACTTGGTCATGATCATATTTGGGTTTGGTCCGATTTGGACATGGTCCTATCTGAGCTTTGACTATCAATGCCCAGCAAACGAACATGTTTATTTGGACAAACCCATTTGGAATTAGACAGCTCAATTGACATCCCTACTTGCTAGGAGAACGTCGAGGTGCATAATTTAGCCTCTCCCAATCCTTTACTTCCAAATATTGCATATAGAAATGAAGACAAGATCCAACACTCAGAGTCCTTCTCTGGGACGATCACGAAATCAGAGTTGGGGACATTGCAATCACAAAAAGATCTGAACACTAAATTCAAAATTGCTTTCACGAAAGCCTTCCCCTTAATAATCTCCTATTTCACACTAGTTCTCGTTCAGATTTTTTTCTCTGTAGATTTATATAGTCAGTTACTAAGTCTAAATATTGACTTAAGAAGTTATTAAGTCTATATATTGACTTAAGAAGTCCAAGCTGCTCAACTTTTTGACAAAAAATTATTCAGATTTTTTTCTCTGTAGATTACGAATAACAGAAAAGAATAAGAACCTGATGTTAAAATCCCTAATTTTTGTCCCAATTTTAGATTTACGTCGTTTTCATTGTTTGGACTCTAAGAAGCAAAAGACGATGTAGTTTTGTTTAAACGGAATGACATCTCATCATTCTCCTTGTCACCGTGTTGTATGAGTCATTGATTTTTAACGGTTGACTAACATTGTTGAAATCAAAGTTGGTTTCAGCTCTAAACATAGAGAGTAATTTTGAATTTTTGATGAGTTGAGGTTAAAAAACGCACTAACACTTTGTATAAGTATGAAAAGACATCGTGCGAAAAGTTAAGGTTGAAGTACACTATTTTCTCGTCCCTCGCTTATATAATCTGAGTATATGAAGTGCAAAATCACTTGAATGCTTCCCATGTGATTCAATTACTGTGGAATATTGTAGTTTCACTTGCTAATTTTTATCCCCACAAAGTTACAAGTGCTTAGAAAAGAAAAATATATATATATTTTCCAAGGTGCCTATAACTCAATGAAGCAAGCGCTAAAAAAACGTCTAATTGAAAGTAATTTAGCGAGATGCTTTTTAGTATAAGCATAACCTTGTAGTTTTGTGAGAAGATAAATTTTGAAATTTCTTTTCTTTTTTTTTCTGAGAAAATTTTAAAGTTTCTAATATTAATTATAAGTTTAATTTATATTATTTTTAAATTGTTATAAAATTGAGTGCAGTTTTTAAATATCTTATAAAATTTAATGTATTTATAAAAATTTCTTTTTTATTTTCTTATCAAAATAAAGAGAAAAAGACTTATCACAAAAAAGAGACAAAAATTAGTTTCCAACACAATTAAGTGTAGGTTATTTTTCAATTTATAAACATAAATTGAATTGCACTTCTTGTTCATCGCACCTAACTACATACTATAAAGACTAATAAAAAAAGCAAAGTATAAATATGATCATCATCATTGTAAAAGAGTGGTTTAACATCCTCCGGTTAACTCGAATTAAATAAAAAATAAATCAAATAAGCTCGTGAATTTGGCCTACTAATAAGCCCGGCTCATAATAAGTCCGATTAAATCGGTATCGACCTATGAAATAAAAAAAGATAAGATCAAATCTACATAAATATGTAACAAATCGAAAAAGTGAAGATTTTCTTTCGAAAATTAAGAAAAAAGACATATCCAAAACCGACTACCCCTTGAGTATAAATAGCAAGCTCGACTATCGAGCAAAAGATCCGTAATTCGACAATAAGCTTGATTTTTTGCAAAAAAACTCTAATTTGTTTTCTAAACTAGTTAGAAATCTCTTGTATGATTATTAAGTTTGTTCTTGAATCAATAAAAAATCGCTTTCGAATATGTTCTTGTTCTTTTAGCGTCGTCGGTGGGGAGTCGAGCTCAGCTGAGACACAACCAATCATGATGATAAGAAGATGAATACCATAAAATCATGTCTGTTTATCGTCCACAAACATTCTGCTTTTAAATCTTGTATCGCCTTTTAATAATATTTCCTTACTTCAAAACATTTTATCCCACATTTCACCATCACAAATTCACAATGATAAACGATAAGCATATATTCACACATATGTCTAACATCCCCCTAACTTTCCTCATATTTTAGTATGATTATCGTTCTTTGCACATCTATGTCTATACACGTACTTCAAAGCTCAATCTAAAAGGTGGACGTATCAAAATAATTACGACTGAGATTGAACCCAGCACAGTTTATAAGAACAAGATGAGATGTTAATTTTTTAAACACAAAACCAAAAGACCTCAAGAGAGTTAAAAGACAGAAAACAAAGGACAATTTGAAAGTGAGATTGATAGAACATGATTGTAGCTACTTTCGTCTCCCTAGGGTTTTGCAAGGGCTACTTCCGTAGTCGTGTCCTTCCGCTACACCTTAGTATCAGCTTTGCTCATCCGACGTTTCTTCCGCTCCCGCTTATTGGCAACATCTTGTGAGCTTCCGCTTTGGTCGCTACAAGCGGAAGTATTGTCAGCACATTGTGAGCTACTGCTTTGGTCGATAGGCTTTTCTCTACCAAATAGGTTTTTCCAAAGCCATACTGAGCATACAAAAGGAAGTAGCAATTCTAATGAGAGTATATCAGGCTGTACTAAGAGAACATTGTGATCTCTCAATTTCAAAGCTTCAAGAACTCTGTGGATCTTCTTGTCTTCTGAGTTGTTTTCTGCGATTACCATCAAAATTGAAGGTTCAGGATGGTCTAATGCCCAGATAAGAATGTCCCTTAACATTTGATTAACTCTCGCACATGTACCCCCTGAAACTATATATAAAAGGAGATCTAGATTACAGACATATAAGCAAGGAAAACAACAACAACAAAAAAGAAAGAAAGGAGGAAAACGTGTTAAGTAGAGGAAATTCAAACCTTCGGGTAGGTAGTAGAGTCCGGCAGAAAGATATTCAAACCACAATTTTTCCGGAATCTCATTCTTCTTCCCACCATAAACCCTTATTTCCATGGTCTCATCACGATAACCCTCCTTCTTAAGAGTTGATTCGATAGTCTTATAAACCGAAAAAGGATTGTGACCATCAGGGATTGGACAATCCCCGACGTCCCAGAAGACGCCTATTTTAGCCCCTGCGAGGTTTCAAAAACCGGAAACGCACAAACAATTACGAAACGAACAATCAGATCGTGAATACAATTTGGTTAGATCCACTCAAATTTAGTAAAACAGATCGATTAGATCCGCTAATACACTAAGACAGATCGATCACATGAAATCTAAATAAACAATTCCAAAGGTGGAGATAAAAAGAGAGATCTTACTGGAGAAATCTCTGCTCATAGTTTCAACTGGAATTGGAATTGAATCTGGCGATGGCGATGGCACAAATGGCCGGAGAGTTTTGTGCGAGTCTTTTATAGGTTCGTATTAAAAGAACCGATTCTTAACCTCTCTTTTTTGTTTTTTTTTTATTTATTTTTATTATTTCATTCTTTAAATATTCTTTTTTTTTTGGTAGAAGATTCTTTAAATATTCTTTAAAAAACATGGAGATGCTCTAAAAAAATTCGGCTAATATTAAGAGAGATACTATTAATTAGGATAGACTCCAACTAAAAATAAATCAAAATTAATAAAACAATAATTTTTTAATCCAAAATGTTTAGAAATGAGAGATTCTCTATAGACACTCTCTTTCATATACATGCATTGGTTTAACATTTTCTTTTATAAATCAAATACTCTATAATTTATAATATTAAATAAATAGTTTATAAATTATTATTTTTTATTTTTATTTTTTTACGATTCATAAAATAAAATTATTTATATATCAAGTTCTATTACACAAAAGTTTAAATTATATATTAATATTATTTTTAATTAATATTAGTTAAAATTAATATAAAATAAAACTTAATATTTTAATATTAGTTAAAATTAATATAAAATAGAACTTAATATTTTTTAGTTAATACAATACTATAATATTAGAAAAAAAATTGAGATTTTAAAAATTAAAAATATATTTTTGTCAACATTTTGATATTTTGATAAAATAATGTGATATTTTGTTACTTTTGTTTACAAAATATCTAATGTAATTAAAATATATTTGATATTTTGATAAAATAATGTGTAATTTTTGTCATATTTTTTTACAAATGTCTAATGTAATTAAAATGCATTTGATATGTTTAAAAATATTATTTATTTATGAAGTTCAATATAAATTTTTTAATTAAAATAATATTTAAATATTACTATTATATTGATAAGAGATACATAAGATATATCACTAATGAAAGTATAATTTTAAGATAGGTCACTTTGAATAAAAAATACAAAAAAAAATTAATATTATATTAATGAAAGACCTGCTAATGAAGATTCTCCCATGGCGAAGGAATCAAACACCAAGCCAGGCCAAGCCTCATTCTGTTTTCCCGGGAAAGATGCCAATACCGAAGAACAGACGGCAGTGTTTTGCTGACGCCTCATATATTGTATGTATCGGCTTGGCTTCGTCCAAAACTAAAAACTTCATATAAATTTGATCTTAGATCTCTCCAACACAAACCCTGACGGCCTCACCTTAACATACACCGTCCTTTCAATAATAACTGTCTATACTCTAATCCACACCTTAATCGCCAAAATCAATATCAGAAAACCCACATATACCAACCGTTCGATCGGTTTTTACTAGCCACACGTCAGCGATGGGAAGTAGAGATTTTAGAGTTAGGGATAGATCGGTGGCTGCGGAGTAGCAAAGCTCCATATCTGCTAGGCTAATTCTCTCTGTTTTACATGGGCCAGACCCATATTTTGGTCAATAAGTCTAAATGCATTAAATCATGATGATTTATACTCTAATCCTATTTCACAGTCCTTGATCTTGTCGCAACTTGAATAATGTGGTTAGGTCATGGAAATAACATTTTATCACAAAACAGTTGCTATTTTAAGATGTGGAAGAAAAAAGAATAAACGTATAGAGAGTATAGACCATGGAGACCAAAAATTATTGCGTTTAATGATTACATGTTCTCTTACTAAGAAAGAGAGAATCTATATGTGATCATGTTTTCTCGGTGAATAAGTTTCAACTGTGTATTATACAAGAATCAACACTTACAAGATATACAATGAAGAAAGAAGAGACATTTTTATGCAGCTCGTCGTCTTTCACCAATAGTCTCTACAGGAGCAAATTCCATTCTTGAAATTATGAAACCTTCTAACATCCCTCAAGATGATTTCTCTGTCAACAATCTTTGAGATGAACTTTGTTGCAAGATGACAGTCATTACAAACCCTGAGGTTTTTAGCCACCCTAATAACTGACTCATCTTTGTTGCGGATGAGATGAGTCACCGGCTACAAATTTATGTACTTCATCACCATGCTCGATCCAGCTACATCCAGGTTCTTTTCTCACGCCTCTCTCTTTCATATCTCTCCTTACCTCTGTTGCTTTATCCCAGAGACCTGCTGATGAATATATATTGGCTAGTAGAACATAGTGACTAGCTACATTTGGTTCCAATTGAATGAGGTTCTGAGCAGCAATTTCTCCAATTTCTAGGTTATTGTGAATCCGACAAGCACCTAGGAGGCTACTCCAAGCTCCAGCTTTGTCGAAATCAAGAGGCATCATGTTCATGAGTTTATATGCTTCTTCAACTCTACCAGCCCTTCCAAGCAAATCTACAACACACGCATAATGATCTGAGCCAGGTTCAACCCCGTAGTTGTTTTTCATATTGTAGAATATCCGTAATCCTTCATCAACCATGCCTGAGTGACTACAAGCTGCAAATACTGAGATGAATGTAACCTCGTTTGGTTTTACTCCCTGAGCTGTCATCATTCAGCAGATCTATGGCGTCTTTCCCGTTTCCGTGCATCCCATTAGCCATTATAATTACATTCCAAGTAATAACATTTCTTATTGGAATCTGATCAAACACTCTTCTCGACATGTGTAGGCACCCACATTTTGCGTACATGTCAACTAAAGAGCTTCCTACGGCCACATCAGTGGCCAAATTGTTCTTGATGGCATAAGCATGAATTTCTTTTCCCTTGGCTAATGCTGATAGTGCAGCACAACTGGGTAGGATTGTCATCAGAGTTATGGAATTAGGTTTCAGATCAACCTGGTTAGCTCCCTCGCTCGCTTTTATTTCAAGGTTTTGCATCCTGTGTAGCATAAGAAGCGCGTCCTCATGGCATTCTGAAAATACATAACCCGTAATCATCGTGTTCCATGTAACTAAATCTCTATCTTCCATTTTACCGAATATCAGATTGGCGATATCGATCTTTCCCAGCCTAGAATACATATCCATCAGTGCATTCTGCACAAATTTGTCTCTATCTAAACCTCTTTTCATGACAAATCCATGGATCGCCTCCTTTACGGAGAATGCATTAGAACGGACACAAGCAGGAACAACACCTGCCATTGTGGTAGTGTTAGCCAGAAGCCCAACACTTTCTTCCATTTCAATAAACAGCAACAACGCTTTCTCGTCATGCTCGTTCTGGGAATACCCAGTGATCATAGCATTCCACAGACCAATCTTTCTATCAAAGATTCCATCAAATACTCGACGAGCAATTGCAATACATGTCAACCAAAGCACTGTCAACAAAAGAATTCTCATCCAAAGATACCATGTTAAATATTAGAGATTGATGTTTTATAATTGCTAAGGTGTTTATAAAGAGGTTTTAACCGGTTAGATATCGCCACACCTAATGTAACTAATTATGGTTTAGCACACGTGCTTAGCCAACTAGTAGGTTGTTTAAATTTTAATTCCTTCTCGATGTAAGGGTTGCATCTAATGTACCAAATGTTTTTTGATGAATAACAATTTTGCATTCATTCCAAAAAAAAAAAAAAAAACTAAAGAATTCTCTATCCAAAGATACCATATTAAATATTAGAGATTGATGTTTTAATTACTGCTGACTGTGACACCCAAATAAATACCCTAATTAAGAGCTACGTAATCTTCTATTCTAAAAGTAATGATAACAGTTGTGCCCTCTTGTGAAATTAAGCAATCTTCCTAGTCAGCAATATAGTGGAACAACATCGAAGTAAAAAGAAAACCATGGTACCAACATTTTAATAGTCTACTCTTAACAACCAAATCGTCCCTATTTTAATAGTTTCCTTTTTCCTTCTACCAGCTGATCCCAATGCCACGTGAGAGTTCCAGTTTCAGCAAGTTCTTAGCTGAACTTGCTCGGATGTGCCACAAGCATAGTGAAGCCTTTATCCTTCAAACCTCTGATCGAACTGGCAAAGTCTTTATTTCTGGTATACGATATTACAAGTAAAAAAAATATACAAAGATTTATCAAGAGACTTCTAGCGGCATTAAATAAACCATTAAAATTAAATTGTCAAATTTTGATAAAACAAAAATAAACTGAGCAAAGACTTCTTGACATAGAAAACAATATAAACAGAGAAAGCAATATAGCAATATCATAGACTTCTAGCGACATCCAACAAACCATTAAAATTAAATTGTCAAATTTTGATAAAATAAAAATAAACAGAGCAAATACTTCCTGACAGAGAAAGCAATATAAAACACCTAAGTAATATCAGATACTTTTAGCGGCATCAAATAAACCATTAAAATTAAATTGTCAAATTTTGATAAAACAAAAATAAACAGAGCAAAGAACTCTTGACAGAGAAAACAATATAAACAGAGAAAACAATATAAAAACTAATTGCAAACACTATACCTGGAAGAGTTGGAGCACATTTTGTGCAAAATCTGTCTATTGGAAGAATTTTTTTTTCCAGTTGAAACTTATATTTCAGATAGATGAAAGTTTCCTCTGAAAATACTGCAGAAGGATTACCAAAACCGACGATTATATTGAGATATAACTTGGGGTGAAATTGTTTAAGCCCAGCGTCGACATCTTTCGTAGTCTTTTTACATCCAAAGATACCATGTTGAATATCAGAGATTGATGTTTTATAATCGGGCTAAAGTGTTTATAAAGAGGTTTTAACCGGTTAGATATGCATTTGGGATCTAGGTTTGTTTGGGTATCACAGTCAGCAGTATTTGTTTCGATTTAATTAAGAGCTTCGTAATCTTCTATTATAAAAGTAATGATAACAGTTGTGCCCTGTTGTGAAATTAAGCAATCTTCCCAGTCAGCAATATAGTGGAACAACATCGAAGTAAATAGAAAACCATGATATCAACATTTTATAATATTCTACTCTTAAACCCTAACAGCCAAATCGTCCCTATTTTAATAGTTTCCTTTTCCTTCTACCAGCTGATCTCAATGCCACGTGAGAGTTCCAGCTTCAACAAGTTCTTCGCTAAACTTGCTCGGATGTGCCACGAGCATAGTGAAGCCTCTATCCTTCAAACCTCTGATCAAACTGACAAAGTCTTTATCCTCGGTAATAACTAAGATATTACCCGGGACTGAAAGTCAAAACCATAAAACAACATGTTTTGTATTAAAGCAGTATCACCCTGATAGGTTTTTCGTACGCTATCTTTTAAAAAGAAAAAAAGATAAAACAGTGAGATTTTTTTAGATATACAAGTAAAAAAATACACAAAGACTTATCGAGAGACTTCTAGCGATATCAAAATTAAATTGTCAAATTTTGATAAAACAAAAATAAACATAGCAAATACTTCTTGATAGAGAAAACAATATAGAAAGTAAGTGCAAACACTATACCTGGAAGAGTTGGAACATATTTTGTGCAAAATCTGTCTTTTGAAAGAATTTTTTTAAGTTGAAACTCAAATTTCATATAGATGAAAGTTTCCTCTGAAAATACAGCACAAGGATTATCAAAACCGATGATTTTATTGAGATATAACTTGGGATGAAATTGTTTAAGCTAAGCGTCGATCATCTTCCGTAGTTTTTTTAACATTGTAACTAGAGGGTAAATGAGTGTTTTCGAAATCCCAAAATTCCATCTACCCCATAAAATCTTTTGAAGTTCCTAGGATTGCGCAGCTTGGAAAAATATTACTAAAGAGGAGATTATATTTTGAAAACTACATCCTCTTTAATTTTCTTTGAAAACTATACATTTCTTACTAAATTAGTCTTTCTAATTAATGATGTATGTAAGCTCATGTCTTGTGACGTATGAGATGAACTTGTTATGTATGTATAATCAAATTAACTTATATGTTTATTTGCCAGGATATTCTAAAACAGATGTACTTATTTAGATTATCGCCACCATCGTCTCTATTGTTGCCTCTCTCTCACTCATGATTTCGACTGAGATGAGAATTAGACAAGAAAATTAGGGTTAGATCTGCGGCTGCGCGAATCTATTCATCTTTTAGATACTCTAAAAAGAGTAACTTAACAACAAAATATTATTATTTAATATAATTTAAATAAATAATTAAATTTTAGCTTTAAAAATTAAATTAAATTATTTAGAATGTGACAAATGGCCGGAGAGTTTCTTATGAATCTTTCATAGGATTTTATTATAATAAAAATATATTTTTAATCTCTCTCTTACTTTTTATTTTATTTTTTATATATCCTTTTAAAACTTACTGATAAAAATGTTCTAAGAAGCTCGACTAATATTAAGAAAGATACTGTAAAGATTATTAGAGCATTTTCATCGAGGATTCTTACTAAAGTAAATCAAAATTAAATAAAAAATAGGTTTTTTAATCCCAAATGTTTAGAACCATCTTTCATTTGAGAGACCTTCTAGAAATCCTCTATTTAATACACATATTACTCTAGGATTGGTTTAACATTTTTTTTATATATCAAATACTCTATGATTTATAATATTAATTAAATAGTTTATAGATTAATATTTTTTTATTTTCACCTTTTTTACGATTCATAAAATAAATTATCTATATATCAAGCTCCATTATACAAAAGTTTAAATTATATATTAATATTATTTTTAATTGATATTAGTTAAGATGAATGTAAAATAGAAATTAATATTTTTTAGTTAATACAATACTATAATATTAGAAAAAGATTTGAGATATTAAAAATATATTTTTGTGAACATTTTGATATTTTGATAAAATAATGTGATCTATTTTTGCTTTTTTTTTACAAAATGTATAATGTAAGTAAAATGTATTTGATATTTTGATAAAATAATGTGTAGTTTTTGTCTCATTTTTTTACAAAATGTCTAATGTAATTAAAATGTGTTTGATATGTTTAAAAATATTATTAATTTATGAAATTCAATATAAATTTTTAATTAAAATATTAATATTATATTAGTGAGAGATCTATAAAGTATCTCACTAATAAAAATATAATTTTAAGATGAGACTTTTTGAAAAAAAAATTATAAAAAAAATTAATATTATATTGATAAGATATTATATGGATCTCTTACCAAAGAATATGCTTTTAGATCTCTCCATCACAAACCCCGACGGCATGACCTTAACATAGATCCGCTAATACACTAAGACAGATCGATCACATGAAATCTAAATAAACAATTCCAAAGGTGGAGATAAAAAGAGAGATCTTACTGGAGAAATCTCTGCTCATAGTTTCAACTGGAATTGGAATTGAATCTGGCGATGGCGATGGCACAAATGGCCGGAGAGTTTTGTGCGAGTCTTTTATAGGTTCGTATTAAAAGAACCGATTCTTAACCTCTCTTTTTTGTTTTTTTTTTATTTATTTTTATTATTTCATTCTTTAAATATTCTTTTTTTTTTGGTAGAAGATTCTTTAAATATTCTTTAAAAAACATGGAGATGCTCTAAAAAAATTCGGCTAATATTAAGAGAGATACTATTAATTAGGATAGACTCCAACTAAAAATAAATCAAAATTAATAAAACAATAATTTTTTAATCCAAAATGTTTAGAAATGAGAGATTCTCTATAGACACTCTCTTTCATATACATGCATTGGTTTAACATTTTCTTTTATAAATCAAATACTCTATAATTTATAATATTAAATAAATAGTTTATAAATTATTATTTTTTATTTTTATTTTTTTACGATTCATAAAATAAAATTATTTATATATCAAGTTCTATTACACAAAAGTTTAAATTATATATTAATATTATTTTTAATTAATATTAGTTAAAATTAATATAAAATAAAACTTAATATTTTAATATTAGTTAAAATTAATATAAAATAGAACTTAATATTTTTTAGTTAATACAATACTATAATATTAGAAAAAAAATTGAGATTTTAAAAATTAAAAATATATTTTTGTCAACATTTTGATATTTTGATAAAATAATGTGATATTTTGTTACTTTTGTTTACAAAATATCTAATGTAATTAAAATATATTTGATATTTTGATAAAATAATGTGTAATTTTTGTCATATTTTTTTACAAATGTCTAATGTAATTAAAATGCATTTGATATGTTTAAAAATATTATTTATTTATGAAGTTCAATATAAATTTTTTAATTAAAATAATATTTAAATATTACTATTATATTGATAAGAGATACATAAGATATATCACTAATGAAAGTATAATTTTAAGATAGGTCACTTTGAATAAAAAATACAAAAAAAAATTAATATTATATTAATGAAAGACCTGCTAATGAAGATTCTCCCATGGCGAAGGAATCAAACACCAAGCCAGGCCAAGCCTCATTCTGTTTTCCCGGGAAAGATGCCAATACCGAAGAACAGACGGCAGTGTTTTGCTGACGCCTCATATATTGTATGTATCGGCTTGGCTTCGTCCAAAACTAAAAACTTCATATAAATTTGATCTTAGATCTCTCCAACACAAACCCTGACGGCCTCACCTTAACATACACCGTCCTTTCAATAATAACTGTCTATACTCTAATCCACACCTTAATCGGCAAAATCAAGATCAGAAAACCCACATATACCAACCGTTCGATCGGTTTTTATTAGCCACGCGTCAGCTATTGGAAGTAGAGACTTTAGAGTTAGGGATAGATCGGTGGCTGGGGAGTGGCAAAGCTCCACCTCTGCTAGGCTAATTCTCTCTGTTTGGGCCAGACCCATATTTTGGTCAATAAGTCAAAATGCATTAAATCTTGATGATTTAGATTATAATCCTATTTCACAGTCCTTGATCTAGTCGCAACTTGAATAATGTGGTTAGGTCATGGAAATAACATTTTATCACAAAACAATTGCTATTTTAAGATGTGGAAGAAAAAAGAATAAACGTATAGAGAGAATAGACCATATAGACCAAATATTATTGCATTTAATGATTATATTTAATATACTAATAATATTGTTAAGATCAGCGTGTTTGTTGGCCAGAAACATAATTTCTTTTAATAGTACGTTTTGTTCTGTTACTAAGAAAGAGAGTATCTATAGGTAATCATGTTTTCTCGGTGAAGAAGTTTCAACGGTGTATTATACCTCTATCCTTCAAACCTCTGATCAAACTAGCAAAGTCTTTATCTCAGATAATAACTAAGATATTACCTTGGGACTGAAAGTCAAAACCATAAAACAACATGTTTTGTATTAAAGCAGTATCAGTATGATCGGTCTTTCATACGCTATCTTCTGAAAAGAAAAACAGATAAAACATTGAGATTTTTTGAGATATACAAGTAAAAAAATACACAAAAACTTATTGAGAGACTTCTAGCGACATCAAAATTAAATTGTTAAATTTTGATAAAACAAAAATAAGCATAGCAAATATTTCTCGATAGAGAAAACAATATAAACATAGAAAAAAATATAGAAAGTAAGTGCAAACACTATACCTGGAAGAGTTGGAGCATATTTTGTGCAAAATCTGTCTTTTGGAAGAATTTTTTCTAATTGAAACTCAGACTTCATATAGATAAGCCAAGCGTCGATCATCTTCCGTAGTTTTTTAACATTGTAACTAGAGGGTAAATGAGTGTTTTCGAAATCCCAAAATTCCATCTACCCCATAAAATCTTTTGAAGTTCCTAGGATTGCGTACCTTGGAAAAATATACTAAAGAAGAGATTATATTTTGAAAACTACATCCTCTTTAATTTTATTTGAAAACTACACTTTTCTTACTAAATTAGTCTTTCTAATGATGTATGTAAGCTCATGTCTTGTGACGTATGAGATGAACTTGTTATGTATGTAGAATCAAATTAACTTATATGTTTATTTTGCCAGGAAATTCTAAAACTGATGTACTTCTTTATATTATCACCACCGTCGCCTCTATTGTTGCCTCTCTCGCTTATGTTTTCAGCTGAGAAGAGAATTTGACAAGAAAATTAGGGTTAGAATTGAGGCTGCGCGAATAAGAGCACCTCCATCCATCCTTTAGATACTCTAAAAAGAGTAACTTAACAACAAAATATTATTATTTAATATAATTTAAATAAATAATTAAATTTTAGCTTTAATAATTAAATTAAATTACTTGGAACGTGACAAATGGTTGGAGAATTTCTTATGAATCTTTCATAGGTTTTTATTATAATAAAAACATATTTTTAATCTCTCTCTTACTTTTTATTTTATTTTTTATATATCTTTTTAAAACTTACTGATAAAAATGTTCTAAGAAGCTTGGCTAATATTAAGAAAGATATTGTAAGGATTATTAGAGAATTTTCATTGAGGATTCTTACTAAAGTAAATCAAAATTAAATAAAAAAATAGGTTTTTTAATCCCAAATGTTTAGAACCATCTTTCATTTGAGAGACCTTCTAGAAATCCTCTATTTAATACACATATTACTCTAGGATTGGTTTAACATTTTTTTTATATATCAAATACTCTATGATTTATAATATTAATTAAATAGTTTATAGATTAATATTTTTTTATTTTTACTTTTTTACTATTCATAAAATAAAATTATCTATATATCAAGCTCCATTATACAAAAGTTTAAATTATATATTAATATTATTTTTAATTGATATTAGTTAAGATGAATGTAAAATAGAAATTAATATTTTTTAGTTAATACAATACTATAATATTAGAAAAAGATTTGAGATATTAAAAATATATTTTTGTCAACATTTTGATATTTTGATAAAATAATTTGATCTTTTGTTACTTTTTTTTTACAAAATGTATAATGTAAGTAAAATGTATTTGATATTTTGATAAAATAATGTGTAGTTTTTGTCTTTTTTACAAAATGTCTAATGTAATTAAAATGTATTTGATATGTTTAAAAATATTATTAATTTATGAAATTCAATATAAATGTTTTAATTAAAATATTAATATTATATTAGTGAGAGATCTATAAAGTATCTCACTAATAAAAATATAATTTTAAGATGAATCTTTTTGAACAAAAAATTATTAAAAAATTAATATTATATTGATAAGATATTATATGGATCTCTTACCAAAGAATATGCTTTTAGATCTCTCCATCACAAACCCTGACGGCATGACCTTAACATATGCCGTCGTTTTAATATAACTGTCTATACTCTAATCCACACCTTAATCGCCAAAATCAAGATCAGAAAACCCACATATACCAACCGTTCGATCGGTTTTTATTAACCACGCGTCAGCAATTGGAAGTAGAGACTTTAGAGTTAGGGATAGATCGGTGGCTGGGGAGTGGCAAAGCTCCATCTCTGCTAAGCTAATTCTCTCTGTTTTACATGGGCCAGACCCATATTTTGGTTAATAAGTCAAAATGCATTAAATCATTGATGATTTAGATTATAATCCTATTTCACTGTTCTTGATCTAGCCGCAACTTGAATAATATGGTTAGGACCGTTAGGTCATGGAAATAACATTTTATCACAAAACAGTTGCTATTTTAAGATGTGGAAGAAAAAAGAATAAACGTATAGAGAGAATAGACCATAGAGACCAAATATTATTGCGTTTAATAATTACATTTAGTGTACTAATAGTATTGTTAAGATCAGTGTGTTTGTTGGCCAGAAAGATAATTTGTTTTAATTGTACGTTATGTTCTATTACTAAGAAAGAGAGAATCTATAGATCGTGTTTTCTCGGTGAAGAAGTTTCAACTGTGTATTATACAAGAATCAACACTTACAAATATACAATGAAGAAAGAAGAGACATTTATGCAGCTCGTCGTCTTTCACCAATAGTCTCCACAGGAGCAAATTCCATTCTTGAAATGATGAAACCTTCTAACATCTCTCAAGATGATTTCTCTGTCAACAATCTTTGAGATAATTTTTGTTGCAAGATGACAGTCATTACAAACCCTGAGGTTTTTAGCCACCCTAATAACTGTACCCGGCGATGTGTTAAGTATCCCAAACGCAATTGCTAGCTTCTCACTGTGTCCACAAAGCAAAACCTCTTTTTCATCTTCTTCTACATTGTGAAGCACACAAGATGTGTCAGGTACATATCCTTCTTTTCTCATTTTCTCCCACAAGGTCTCTAGATATCCACGGAGCTTTTCACTTTGCGGATGAGATGAGTCACCGGCTACGAATTTATGTACTTCATCACCATGCTCGATCCAGCTACATCCAGGTTCTTTTCTCACGCCTCTCTCTTTCATATTTCTCCTTACCTCTGTTGCTTTATCCCAGAGACCTGCTGATGAATATATATTGGCTAGTAGAACATAGTGACTAGCTACATTTGGTTCCAATTGAATGAGGTTCTGAGCAGCAATTTCTCCAATTTCCAGGTTATTGTGAATCCGACAAGCACCTAGGAGGCTACTCCAAGCTCCAGCTTTGTCGAAATTAAGAGGCATCATATTCATGAGTTTATATGCTTCTTCAACTCTACCAGCCCTTCCAAGCAAATCTACAACACACGCATAATGATCTGAGCCAGGTTCAACCCCGTAGTCATTTTTCATATTGTAGAATATCCGTAATCCTTCATCAACCATGCCTGAGTGACTACAAGCTGCAAATACTGAGATGAATGTAACCTCGTTTGGTTTTATTCCCTGAGCTGTCATCATTCTCAGCAGATCTATGGCATCTTTCCCGTTTCCGTGCATCCCATTAGCCATTATAATTACATTCCAAGTAATAACATTTCTGATTGGAATCTGATCAAACACTCTTCTCGACATGTGTAGGCACCCACATTTTGCGTACATGTCAACTAAAGCGCTACCTACGGCCACATCAGTGGCCAAATTGTTTTTGATGGCATAAGCATGAATTTCTTTTCCCTTGGCTAATGCTGATAGTGCAGCACAACTGGGTAGGATTGTCATCAGAGTTATGGAATTAGGTTTCAGACCAACCTGGTTAGCTCCCTCGCTCGCTTTTATTTCAAGGTTTTGCATCCTGTGTAGCATAAGAAGCGCGTCCTCATGGCATTCTGAAAATACATAACCCGTAATCATCGTGTTCCATGTAACTAAATCTCTATCTTCCATTTTACCGAATATCAGATTGGCGATATCGATCTTTCCCAGCCTATAATACATATCCATCAGTGCATTCTGCACAAATTTGTCTCTATCTAATCCTCTTTTCATGACAAATCCATGGATCGCCTCCTTTACGGAGAATGAATTTGAACGGACACAAGCAGGAACAACACCTGCCATTGTGGTAGTGTTAGCCAGAAGCCCAGCACTTTCTTCCATTTCAATAAACAGCAACAACGCTTCCTCGTCATGCTCGTTCTGGGAATACCCAGTGATCATAGCATTCCACAGACCAATCTGTCTATCAAAGATTCCATCAAATACTCGACGACCACTCAACACTTGCTTGCAATTGCAATACATGTCAACCAAAGCACTGCCAACAAAGGAATTCTCATCCAAAGATCCATTTTTCAAAGCAAAGGCATGCAATTCTTTCCCTGTGCGAAGCATCTCCAAGTGTGAACAGGCAGGAAGAACACTTGAAATAGTGAAACCATCTGGTTCAACACCTTTGAGCACCATTTCACGCAAATACTGCAATGCTTCAAGAAACTGCTCGTTCTGACATAACGAGCTCAACACAGTGTTCCATGTGACTAAGTCACGACCTTCAAAAGAACCAAGTAAGACTTTGGAAGATGCTAATTTTCCCAGTTTACCATACATAGCCACCAATGTGTTGATAATAAAAGAATTCAAATCACCCTTTCTCAAACTATAGGCGTGAACCTGCTTACCCAGTCTCAATCCCTCGGGCACAGGCAAATTCGAGCAAGCAGTAGCCACACTCACCAAGGTAAACGAACTAGGCTCCACGTTTTCATCCAACATACACCGAAACGCTTCTAACGCCATTCCCCATTTCTCAAAACTGCACAAAGTAGAAATCATAGAATTCCAAGAGACTTGGTTTCTCTCAGATATTCTATCGAACACCTTATAGACAGCTCCGAAATCTCCGCACTTTCTATACAAATTCACAAGGGTATTAGCCACAGTCACAGAATCCACTCCGTACCCAAATTTATAAACATGGGCATGAATCTGTTTCCCCAAATCCATGTCCTGAAGATCGGCGACAGCCTTCAATAAAGCAGGGTACGCAAAAGTATCGGGTTTTATACCCAAAACAATCATGTCAATGTAAGTCAAAACAGCTTCGCGGAGCAAATTGGATCGAACTTTCAAGCGGAGGGAATCAATCCACCACTCCGGAGAGTGTGATTGAGAGATAAGTTTCGAAGGTACGCCATCAACGGCTATTGTTGCTGAGGTTGGTGTGGCGCGAAGAAGATAAGGAGTTTTGTGGCGGGAAAATGGAAACGGTTGAGAAGAAAACGGGAAAGAGAGAGTGAAGGCAAGAGGACATGACATCAAGATATTTCTCGGAAATGTCGTTATATATCCAGTTAAATATATAAAATCGAGCTTCGTGGAGATTTTTGATTTACAGTATGCGTAGACGAAAAGCGAGGAAGACGAAGAAGGAGATAGAGGGTGTAAATGGGCCATAAGGCCTTTAATGGGCCTAATATATGGGCTCATCAATTATTGTTCCTCTCTTGTCGCTGCAATATAACACAGTACGAATGAATTGTAGTGAGAGAGAGAGATAGAGAGGAATTCAAAAACAAACAAAATCAGATCATCGCGCCATTCGCAGAAGCTCAGAGAAAGCTTCATTCGGAAGAAGAAAAACTCAGAGATGGCGGAGTATCCTTCTGCGATTGAGAGAACGGTTGCTTCGTCTCTTCTTCTCCTTTCTTATGGACCAGTGTTCATCTCACCTACAAGGTTCGCACAACCCAATCTCGTTTCAATTTCTGTGCTAATTTTGAGGCTCGCGGTTTCAGATCTGTGTTATCTTCCTCGTTTGGTTACAACTATCGTCTTGGGAGATTATTAGGTCGGAATCTGTAGAGGAATCGAGCTATGTGAGGAAGTGGTGTGACGAAGGAAGCTCGAACCTGAGCTTGACGTTGGGATCTAGCGGATCGAGATCGTACCGCTCGGCTTTGTCCAGCGATGGTTCGTTTGGGAAGAGTGATGATCGTGGATTCAAAATCAATTACACTGGAGATCCGTTTCATCTTGTGAATTTCAAGGTGCGAAACTCTTCTTCGTCATCACGTCTCTGTTTCAGATTTTTCATTTAGCCGTTCTCTAGATCTGAATTTGTTCTTAAGAAATTCGAACTACTGAGAAATTTGATTGACTAGAAACTTCTGGATTTCATATGTTGATTTCTTCCGTTTGAGCTAGATTTTTGAAGTTACTGTTTCCTTCTCCACCTCCATGATGCTCGCTAGCTCTTAGATCTCCCAATTTTGTTCTTACGAATCTGGATTAATGCTTGTTTTACCAGAAACGGATCATTTCTGGAATTTGAAATTTGAAATTTCATGTCGTTGTGGTGCTCTAATTTTAGTAAGAAACGTATAGTTCAGAGAACATAGCTTTGTGTAGGGTGTGAAATTTGAATTTCCATTGACCGAATTATGCAGACAGCGAGAAAACGGAGATCTCAGGTCATTTGGGGATCTTTCAATTTTAAGCCAACACCTTTGATGATGAATCCGGCGTGTGATGTTCTCTCAACATTCTCTGTTGATTCCAAAGATGAGTCATGCCTGTCAACTGGTTCAAGCGAGGTTTCCAGCGTAGAAAGCAGAATCAAAGTCAGGAATCAGAAAAGCAATGAGAAGCTTAGAGGAGAAGGGAAGAAGATGAAAGAAAGTAGCAGGTCGAGTTCTATTCGCCGTAGAGCCAAAGACATTTTGGAGTTTCTATCCTCAGAATCTTCTTCCGAAGTTCATATCCGTCAGGTTCTTGGCGACAGCCCTGACACCAGCAAAGCTCTCAGAATGTAAACAATGCTTCTCTCTCACACAACACGCACACACAGAGACATACATACTTGTTACAAGTTTTATCCATTAATTAGGTTTCATTTCTTAGTTAAGCAATACATTTTCAAGCCTCTTACGCATGCTGTGTTTAATAGAAGATTGTTATAGACTCATAGTACTGATCATGTCCTGATGCAGGTTGTTGAAGATGGCAGAAGTGAAGAGGTTTGGCACAGGAGGAAGACTTGATCCTTTTATTTACAAGGTATGAAACTCAAATTTCACATCCTTCATTGTGATATATAGTAGCAATTGCAAAGTACCTTACATTGATCTTTGCCTCCTTATTTTTCTGTAGATTGCATGAAAGATTAAGACATTAATGCTGAAGGCAGGTAAGACTTATATCCCTTTTCCCACCATCTAGTTATATACAGTTTGGTTTGATCCTGATATGGGTTAGGAAAACGAAAACTATAACGGGATTACGGGAGTTTATATATATAGCTAAATATATATGGTCTAAAACGCTCGCTATAGAAGAAGTGGCTCTGTTACATACAGAGATATAACTGAAATAACTATAAAGTATAGAACAAGGTTAGTTATAGACATCATGTTTGTTTGCTTGTGTGAATTTCAGCCTTGGTTTGCCTTGTGAGCTGTTAAAGGATATGGGTTGATGACTTACTAATCTAATTATGTGATTTTGCAAAAAAATATTTTGAACCTCACTAATGAGACAGAAAAATATAATGAATAATTACTAATTTCGGATTAATCAAAATAATAAAAAATAGAGTAGACTAATCAATTTCTTTGTATTATCTTTAATATCCGGTGCATGATGTATTGGATATGACATGGCTTATTTTTATCTTACAAAGACTAAATCAGTTTTGGTTTATTTTAAAATCACAAACTTTTAAATCACTAACTAGGGAATAAATTTACTTATATATATATATATATAGTTCAATTAAAATGCTGTAAAAAAGTAGTTTCATCAAAGTTTTTTTTAGATCTATCATATATTTAAGCATATTAAATTTTTAAAGGTCTTAGTTTTATAATAAGGATCTACAAGTATATATTTATATATTAAAAAATATAATGAATAATTACTAATTTTGGATTAATCAAAATAATTAAAAAATAGAGTAAACTAACAATTTCATTGTATTATCTTCAACGAATATCCAGTGCATGATGTATTGCATATGACATGGCTTATTTTTATCTTACAAAGACTAAATCAGTTTTGTATTTAAAAATCACTAATTTAAATCACTAATTATGGAATAAATTTACTTTATTTTATATATATATATATATATTAGTTCAATTAAAGTGCTGTAAAAATCAGTTTTCATCAAAAAATTTAGATATATCATATATTTAAGCATATTAAATTTAAATTAGGCCTTAGTTTTATGATAAGGATATAACAGTATATCTTTCTATATTAAAAAAAAATAGATTAGTCTAAAATATTAGATTAAAATACTGATATAAAATTTAAAAGCTAGGTGACCTATATAAATCAAGTGACAATTGTAATTTGTTGTGACATCTGTAAGTTCATAATGGAACGCGTCATGTTGTGTTAATTACGTTTGAAATATTAGATGTAAGAAAAAAAGAGTTTCAAAAATTAAATTCTTTCGAGAAACATACGTTACAGTTAAAAGTCCAAAAGTCTTAAAACTAGTACTTTTTCCAAAAAAAAAAAAAAAAAAAGTCTTAAAACAAGTCCAAAAAAGTCGATGATAAATGTCCATCCATCGAGAAATATGCTTAAAGTAAACGCTTACTTTTCAAGCGACTTTCGCGGTATTGCCGCAGTCAAAACTACGCGGCGACTGTTTGGTATAGTGACGACCCACACTGACGCGCCTTCATTAATTTTTCGTATTAATTATTAGAATTTTTTTAAAAAGGAAACGTGAAATAAATTTGTTAATTAACAAAAAGAAAAAAAAAATTGGAAAGGAAACTGACAAGAAACGCTAAACTGATTCCTTCCTTGTACTAAAAAAACGCTTAATTTACAGCTCAGAATAAGTTGTCCAGTTTCCCCTAATTTCGACCCTATACTTATATAAAATAAACATTCAGTCCCAAAATCTTTTAATAAAATTGCAATTTATGCCCCCAATCTACTCTCTATAGCATCAATACTTCATAACTATATAGGTCAGGGAAATAATACTAATAACTCTAATGAATAGTAGTGTCATTCCTCATAAATGCTGATAAACTTATATCTTATGGTAAGATTACAAGGACCTTAATGCAATTAAAATAGAGATTGAGGAGCACATACGAAATAGAATAAAATACAAGGGAGCCAAAAGTGCAAGAAAAGCAAATTAAAATTATAAAACCCTCAAAAAGGAAGAAAGCGGAGACTCGTTCGCTTTTTCTTGCCTCCTATAAATTGAACGCGACTTTGCCAATCCTTCCTTCCTCATTCATTGCCCCTGTCTTCTCTCTCTCTTCACGAGGAAAGAGAAAGAGCAGAAAAAAAAAAAAAAATTTGAAGAAGAAGAAACAATAGATTCTTCAAGGAAATGGGGAAATACACGGAGATGTTGGACGCCGGCGTGAGAATCGCGGCGAGGTTTCATGCACACTGTCCTCAGACGGCTCGTCTTTATTACCATCCTCCATCCGACGGCCATCACCATCACGGTGTCACAGATTTAATCGGAGGTGGTGGGGTTTTTGGGTCGGGTCAAGATTCGACCGGTTTGGTTGGTGGTTTAGGATCCGGAACTACTGGAGTTGGTTGCGGTATCAAATCTTCTCAAGGATATGATGACGCTAGGGATCTCTTGTTATTCTCTGTTGTTTGATTTGATATCACCATAGAAACAAAAACAAAAAAATTACGAGATAATTTTTTGGTTGGTGTGGGAGAGAGATTTCATGAGTGTTTGGTTGATTTTTCTGTTGTTTTAATTATTATTGAGAAAACTGTGTGTTCTTGAGAGGATTTGTGATACTATTTAATTATCTCTGGATTTCAAAATTTTCTGGGGATTATTCGATGTTGTCGAGAATTAATTTCATTAATTTTGTTCAAATCTGTTCTTAATTTTACTTGTTTGACTCCGTTCGTTCGGTATTAGGTTGCCGCATCTTTGGGTTAACCTCTTAATTTATTGTCGAAGACTTTTTACCCTTTGGGGATATTTAAAGTTCCTTGCCTACGGCTGCAACTTGAGATTTGAGCAAAATCTTTTTAATTTATTTGCAATTTAGTAATTATTATATTGTGGGATTCTTAAGAACATATCAAACTTGTATCAAATTAAACTTTCTATCAAGTTATATTTTATACAATTTGCAAAATCCTTCCTCATTATATTTTATCAAATCAAATCAAATTATCTGCAAATCATTATTATACTGTGGGACTCTTAAGAACATATCAAACTTGTATCAAATTCATCATACGTTGAACCACACCCGAAGATTCTGGAGCTAACAATGATTCGCCCATTTTGGACAATAGTTTAAACAGCATCTTTGCTGTCCCAATGGTTGAAAAAATACGGAAGAACTTATTTGCTAGAATAGCAAAATTCCACAGTTCAACAACTGAACCAAATATTCGGTAGGTAGAGTCTTCATTCTTGCATTTGCTCGACAAAAGCAACAATCAACGTAGCTTAAACGGTAAAACTCTGTTTGGTAACAAACCAGGTGAATACAGATTCAAGTATAAAATGTCATTTTGGTATATGAGTGTTTTGTTTGTGTATATCCTTGAGAGGAGTTGGGATCTCCTCACAGTTTCAGCTGGCTACATCCTCTCAACGATCCGTAAAGAGGTCGAGACTTTCTGAAATCGACAACGTTTTCGATTTCTACGAGTGGTGATACAACTTTGTCTTTGTCAGATGTCATTTCCTTTGAATGTTGGTTTCCGTAAACACATACACTCAACGATTTCTTTTTTGGTGCATCAACCTTTATGTATTCGTCGAAGAAATCTATCAATTCTTCCTTCTTTAGCTCTCTCAGTGCAGCCACCTGACCATAAAGCAAACACAAAGGGCTGTGTTATTGGCTTCAACTATCCAAAAAGGAAGACTAACGAAATTTGCATTATGGAAATAAGAGGTTCTTGAGAGATAGGTAGGAAGAAATCGATATTCTCAGAGATTTTCTTTGCGGTTTGTCTATTTATTACCTCTGCATCTATGCGGTTAAATTTGAGTGTCCCGTCTTGAATCTCTCCCCAGTAAAACCAGGATTCCTCACTCAAGTTCTTGTGTTTTTCAAGCTTCATATCTATCAACGCTGTTACATTGCTCTGGGAAGAAAGTCATGTCAGTGTTATTGCATCAATGTTTAATCTCAAGCAAAGCAAATATCATCTAGAATATCTGGTTGTGTCATCTCACCTTGAATTCTTCATCGCTCATATTGTAAAGTTTACTCTCAAGGTCCTTGAGTAGTGACTCGACCCTCGAATCAATATGTCCAGGTCCCTATTAACGATAAACTCTAAGGCAATTAAAGAGATATGCATAAACTAGAAAGGGTTATGCAAAGTCCTGAGTGGCAAAGAGGCAAGAAAGATTGGTAGTTTGGTACCTTGACTGAAGACTGGATAATGAACTGTACACCATAGACGCCAGAGTCGTTTCTGTGTCGCAGAAAAGTGATTATGTCAACAAGAACTCAGTAGCATTCAAACGTATGAGAAATTCTTCTGTACCTTTGAGAAAGTGAAGTGATGTAACCAAGTTGCTCAATCGTTCTAAGTTGGTGAAAAGTGGCTTGCTTTGCAATAAGTTTAAAAATCTGAAGTTTAATATTCATGGAAAATTCATCTTGATGAACCTGTTCGTGGCAAACCGGTTCCGTTAACAAGAAAACCAAGGTCTAGAAGAAACCTTCTAAACTCACAATGAGTCTAAGTACCAAGATCTAAGAGAAAAGTTTTATAAGAAATGCAATAAACTGGTTGATGATACCACTAAGTTCGAATATACCTGAATATAATGCACTAGAGCAGAGTTTTCATCGCTGGGGTTTGAACCTTCCTGATGGTAAAAATATTTCATTCCTGTTCCGAGCTCTGTAACCCTATTTGTCAGGAACTGGGATGGAAATAACGGACGACAAATAGGTTTTGGGTCGTTAAAGAGAACATCTTCAATATGCTTGACCATTGACTCAGCTTCGTTCTTCTCAACATTTCCTGAAATGAGTGTCTTGTATTATATAATGATACCACAACGACTAGAACAGAAAAGAAAAAGGAGTAGAGACCAATGACTATCATACAACAGGGATAATGTTGATACCTGCTATATAGCACTCAACAAATGTGCTCGATAACAACATTGGAACGAAATTCGCCAAGTCTTCAGCTTCCAAATAAGAAAGTGCATCTAGTTCCTCTGTCCAAGGCCAAGTGTGATCTTGTAATACCATCGAGCAGTAACTCATTGCTTGATGATATGGTTGTCGGAATTTGTAATTTTGGTATGCCTTTGTGACCGTTTCCTATTTCAGGATAGGGAAGCAGAGAAACACGGATTCAATAAATCTGGTAACAAGGCTTATTGATGTAGTGATAAAGTCAATATCTACCCATGTACAAACCTTAAAAAGAAAAGTCATGCTAATTTAGAAAGAGGGACGAAATCTACTAACAAGGTTACCTTAATAACAGAGAACCTGTCAGGTTTTACTTCGAATTTTGCTATCTTTTGAATGACAGCTTCCAGCAAGATTCTCAATTTGTGATTAAAGCCAACAAGAGAGAGCTGGAAATGAGAATCAGTTAGTCAAACATGAAAATTCATTGAGCAAAAGACACAAGGAAACGTCAGAATTTTTATACAAACCCACCTCAAAACCATTGTCCGAGAGACTTATTCCATAGTGAAGACCAGCAATTTGAGCATAATAAGCTGAAACATAGAAGTACAGATTGATAGAAGAGATTTCTTGATGTAATAACAAACTAGGAATGCTTATCACCTGGTTTTAAATTGTTCTTCATTGTAACATATTCTAACTTGTCCTAAAAGAACTACATAAGATATGCAATATAAAGCAGCAGAACCCGTCATCTCGATAATCAAAATGAGTACTGATATCGTAAAAATGTTGTGTGATTTGAAGAGCTAGAAGGAATTCCCAGCAGAAATATCACATGGAATCAATTTACATGAGACAACTTTGGAAATTTACCTTGCCTTTCAGAAGCTTGGTTCCTTATACTTAGCATACAGTTCTATTGATTAATATATAAAGAACGCCATAGTTGAAGAAATAACCGAAAGATGTCTGTCTATCAAATCTTACCATATTCATTCAAATAGTCCACCAGCAACCAAACAAAAAAATTTGAAAGAACTACAGCATTGGGAGAGCTGACTGCAAGGGGGCAGTTAAAATCCATCTTAACATATGCCTTCGGTTTGAAGAACTTTGTATCAGGCTTATACCACAATCTTGAGAATGATGTCTTTCTCAACAAAACAGGAAAGATATCCTGTTCCAGAATTTGATTACGTGACATAAGACTACTGCTTCATACATCAAACTTTAAAAGACAGTTATACATTGTAACTTAAGTGACAGAACTGAACCTTATCCTTAAAATCCTTTAATGAAAAATCTGTGGGAATGAAGACATTATGTGTTGGTAGAAGCAGGTTTACATCAGGGGCAGACTGCACCCACTCCTGTAATTGTTAAACACAAACCAAAACTGAACTTCTTCCAGAGTTATAGGAAAATATTAAATCAATACAGAATATAAAAACAGAGGAAAATCAAACATGCAATTATAATAGGAACTTCAGGAAACTAATATATGAAAAGCCAGCTAACCTGAATGGTGAATTTGGTTATCTTCTCAAGAGAATAAGCAGTGTTATACCATGGCTCAACCTTGTCCGTTTGCCCTTCAAATTTATTTGATTCCCAAAAGATTCTACACATATAGTGGCATTAGATTCTGAAACACGACAAGCTTACTTGGCCGTAAGCAGTCAGGATTTTGATGCTTCATGTAAATTCTACAAACACATTATTGAACATACCGAACATTATTGGGAGAAAGCTCATCGAGAACCTTTTCCACACTAGCTGGATTAAATTTCCAAGGCAGTGATGATCCAACCAGCCAATGCTTGGTTGGGTACATCTGAAGCATAATTGCCAAAGGACACATAAGATTTTTCTTTAAAGTGAAATGTTTAGCAACGAAACCAAGTTTCCCAATTTCAGTCACAGAGATCAAACTTCGTATGGGTGATCTAGTAGTACTTGATGAGATTGTAAAGAGTAAGCACCAATTCTACTTTTGTTCATCGTAAAGGCCAAGTATAAACTGAACAGCTGAAAATAGTATTACCGTCATTCTTGGTGAAATACGCGTTGCATAAGAAATTGGGTGTATTTTGGCTTGATAATGAAATTCTGCCTCACATATAGCTGACAGCTGCAACAACAATAACAGATGTATCAAGCTCTTTAATAACACTGAATCAATAGGAATACTAGCCAGGTTAAAAGCAGACAACAACAGAAAAACTGGAAACATAGGTCCTAGAAATCGTACAACTTAATAATATTTATACCTCATCGAAGATCCATTGGGAAACACCAGACTGTTGTAAATGCTTAATGTGTCTGAACAACAATCCCAAAATATCTTCCATATGCTCTGTATACCAAGAAAATCCAGAAAATATCAGGTACCGACTACACATCATCAAGCACATCATTATCATCTATTCAACATAAAAGAGATTGTTGCGAGCTTCCATAGAATATTAAAACAAAACTAAGAAGAATACATAAACTCACCATGGCCAGCATCAGTAAGATCAATTGAAACATCGAAGAAAGAATACTCCATAGTCCACTCTGCTTCACCAGCATACAGTCCCGTTGCCCAACCTGTGGAATTAGTAAGAAGAATTAAGCAAGATTACTAAATGTAGAACTGCTGATACACAAAATTAAGTAAACATGCAGTTGAGAAAAAATTTTAAGGAAATAAAAAAATATATGGAACTCTCAGCTCCACAAAATCCTCCCATGTTATTCTCTTCGGAAAATAGTCAGGGCACCATATATTTTTTTAGTGCAGCCTATATGACACGCCAAGATAGCGCAAATTTTTTTTATAGCTACCATCTACAACTGAAACAACAAAGAACTGCAGTTTCTGAAGCACTTTTCTAAATATCTACTAGACAAGCGTTCTGTAATATTCAGAGTGGAAGAAGAATAAAGATCAAGACAGAAACACCTCGAAACTAATACAGGGGAAACAACAAATCTTTAAGATTTCTTTTTTTGAACGCGAAATAGAGAGCTGAAGACTACAATAACTTTTCAATTTTATTACCAGCCAAAACATCTATTAGTTTGGCCCCAGAGAAAACCTACCCAAGATTTTTAACGCATGAAACAAACTTCCTTCGCCTTCATGACCAAGTAGACGACCAATGTACCTGGTTGGTGCTTCTTCATAATGATGGATGCTAGGAGTTACAGGCCACGAAACAGTAAGCTTGTGACCCTGCCTTATGGGAACAGCCTTCACAAGAACCTAAAACCAATGAAAAACACCACCTTAGCAACATGTTAGCATTTCATATAAATGCTAAAGCTGAAATAAGAAACAAAACCTGCAAATGGTCAGGAGTACACGGCTGACCAGGAAACCTAGGGATATCCTTGTTGGTGTTTCGAATTTCCTGGAACAACTCTTCCACCAGGCCTTGAGTTTTATCAAGGTTTTCTGAAGACATCCAGAGCAAAGAGATGTACAAATGTTATATATGTTAATACTTTTGTTTTCTGAAATTAAAAGAAATTTGGGCTAGCTCCAAAACCTACCCTTGCCATACACAACCAGATGCATAACGTTGGCAGAATAGTGTTCATCATAGAAGTTAATAAGTTCACTCCTTGTATCTATTCCTTTTGCTTCGGGTCGTACATGAAGAGTATCCATGTTACCTGATAAAAATTACCACTTTCTTAGCATGAGAGAAAAAATTGGGAAGACAATGAACCTGTTATGGACGCCAGCCAGCACCAATTAGGGATAGGTCAAACATGAACCTGTGCTAAATTTGTGATATGGATGGTCTTCTCTACTTAGATGCTTTTGTAACTGTCTCAACAAAAAAGGAAGACAATGCTAAGTTAGATGCTAAATACACATTCTACAGGCTTGTGGACTTAGATATAAGTACTACAAGTTCAAAGAAAAACCTTATTTTTCATACTTAAAATGTACATTAATTACTTTTCATTAAAAATCAATGAAATAAACATCATTCAGTGCTAATAAATAAATGGATAGATAAAATACAATTAACTGTTCTTGAGAGCAAGGGAAAATACCTGGAGCATACGCCAATAATCAGACAACAAGTTTTTCTGATTCTCTGGATGAAAGAGAACTCATTAGAATTTGTTAGATATCAACAAATTTCAAAAGGAGAGAGCTATATATCAAGAAAGTCAAAAGCTAACCAGAGTCGACAGCCTTGATCTCTCTCATGGTGGCATCAGCTGACATCAGTGGTTTGATAAAGAACTGTGCAAACCTGGTTAGACAATCAAAAAAAAAATCCATCACTGTCAAAGGCAGATCAGATAACATTAGTAAGCGAGAGAGAAAAACAAAAAAACAAAAGCAAGTGTACCTGTCCAAAGCTTCATCAAAACAATCAGTGTTGATATCGAAATGGTAGTTTGTATTTTCGGTGGATGTATAAGCATTTGAGCTCCCTCCATGCTACCAAAAAAAAAAAAAAACAGAAATCCAATAAAGCACATCATCCTTTTCTCTTGATTAATTAAATTGCCTTAAAATTTATAGAAGAGCATCGATGCAAGAAGGAACATCGAATTATGTTTAAGTTTGTATTCCAGAGCAGGAGAAGAACATTACCTCGATGACATACTTGAACAAACCATTTTCCTCAGGGAATTTTTCACTTGCATAAAATAGCATATGCTCTGATCTCCCGAAAATAAAAGTAAAAACCAGATGTTATTTGTTATTATTCCCCATGCATGGCCATCAAAATGGACTTCAGTTTACATTATAAGGAAAGAGTTTATGAAGAAAGGAGTGGCTCTCATTAAACAAATATATGAATTCTTAGAAGATAATAAAACAAAAGTACCAAGGAAATGAGCTAGGCCTTCCAATCCTTCCGGGTCCGAGAACGATCCGACGCTAACGTTCATTGAAGCGGCACACTGAAAAAGCAAAAGACACATAGGAATCGTCATGAATTTATCATCAGTACAATTAGAACAGTTGAATCGAGGTTACCTTGTCAGTCTCTGCGTCGCTGATTAACAACACTTGGAGCGAATTCTTAAGTACAATCCTCCGATATTCTCTCTTGTCCGTACGCGGCTTCAGTATCTCGTCACCTCCATCCGCCGTCGCCGTCGCGTTCTCCGTTCCAACCGCCATCTCCGTTCGATTACTTTGGGATAGTTTTTAGTCTACGCTGAGTCTTCTTCGCTCTTATGAATGGCCTGTCTAACGACTTTCTTTTATCTCCGAGAAGAAGTTATCTACTGTGCTACAGTCTACGTATGATTAATATCAACGGTGTATGTTTTTCCAAGTATCTAGATCCAACGGCTAATCTAGTGTCATTATCAAACGGTGCATCTTTTCCCAATTAATAAAGATCCAACGGCTGTACCGCAGCTTCAACAAAACTTGCACACATGTGGATGTGGTCAATGCCAAGTTACCAACTCCACCATTCATTTCTTGTTAAAGTATATAGAATAAGGACCTAAAAAGACTGTTGAATATAATAACTATGAAAATTAAATATGCTAAACAATTTTATTGAATAACTATGCCATAAATTTCATCGAATAATTTTGTAGATTGTATATCTGATGCCAAGTTTAGTCTCTTATTATATTATTTTGAATTTTCCATGATTTTGTACCTAAATGTTAGCTATTTTAAATATGACCAAGTCTACTGATTCGCTTTGGCATATGTGTGTTTGTGTATATATCACTTGAAAGAGTCGGGGGACCTCCTCAAAGTTTCAACGACCCGTAAAGAGGTTGAGACTTTCTGAAACCAACAATGTCTTTGATTTTTACAAGTGGTGATACAACTTTGTCTTTGTTAGATGTCATTTCCTTCAAATACTGGTTTCCGTAAACGCATATGCTCAGCGATTTCTTTTTTGGTGCGTCTATCTTTATGTATTCGTCAAAAAAATCTAACAATTCTTCCTTCTTAAGCTCTCTCAGTGCAGCCACCTAACCACAAAATATACCACAATGAGCTATGTTATTGGCTTGAACTATACCCTAAAAGTTTTAAAACACTTGTCTGAGGAAGAGTAACAGACTGCATTGTGGAAGTCAAGAGGTTCTCTATTCAGAACCAGCTGCGAAGAAGCTAGCTTTAAAGCGATTTTTCTCTGATTGAAAGATGAGAAGAAGGTGTTCACATGGTACCTCTACATCTCTTCGGTTGAATTTGAGTGTCCTACTGTCCCGTTCTGAATTTCTCGCCAGTAAAACAAGGATTCCTCCTTTAAGTTCTTGTGCTTTTCAAGCTTCATGTCTATCAAAGCTGTTACATTGCTCTGAGCCTCTGAGGAGAAAGTCACGTCAGTGAGTCTGTAAACCACTTGGTATATATATGTAGAGAGAATTAATTGCCATGCAGGGGATGTTTCTTTGAACCTAAGTTATTTTCTCTCAAACAAAGTAAATGTGACCTATAACTAACTTAACCCATCTTACCTTGAATTCCTCATCGCTCAACTTGTAAAGATTACTCTCAAAGTTCTTCAGTAATGACTCGACTCTCGAATCAATATGTCCAGGATCCTATAAACGATATACCCAAGGCAGTTAAGGAGAGATGCATTAACTAGAAAAGGGGTTATGCAAAAGCCCCAATTTTCAGAGACGGCAGGCTGGTTCAGTACCTTAACTGAAGACTGGATAATGAACTGAACACCATAGACTCCAGAATCATTCCTATGTTTCAGAGAAGTGAACATTTATGTATTTACAACTCAGGAGGCATTCTAACATATGAGAAATTCCTATCTACCTCTGAGCAAGTGAAGTCATGTAACCAAGTTGCTCGACCGTTCTGAGCTGGTGAAAAGTGGCTTGCTTTGCAATAAGATGGAAAAGCTGAAGTTTAGTATTCATGGAAAATTCATCTTGAAGAACCTGTTTGTGGCAAACCAATTCCAATAGCAAGAAAAACGTGGCCATTTTTAGGTACCAAGATCTATAAAACATGGAAAACTGATACTTGATACCACTTAGTTTGAAGGTTATCGATAATCTGAACGCTGATATACCTGAATATAATGCACCAGAGCAGAATTTTCATCTCGAGGGTTTGAGCCTTCTTGATGGTAGAAGCATTTGATTCCTTTATGGAGTTCTACAATCCTTTTTGTCAGGTTCTGTGAAAGAAACAACGGTCTACACATAGATTTTGGGTCATTAAAAAGAGCATCTTCAATAAGCTTGACCACTGACTCAGCTTCACTATTCTCAACATTTCCTGATATGGATGGTATAGATAAGTAACCACCACAACAGTTTCCAACTTACAAAACAAAAGGACTAAGATAACATCACATCTACCAAAAACTATAAAGCAATATTGATAATGATACCTGCTATGTAGCATTCAAAATAAGTCCTCGATAACAGCACTGGAACAAACTTAGCTAAGTCTTTAGCTTCCAAATGAGAAAGAGCATCTAATTTCTCTGTCCGAGGCCAGGTCTGATCTTGTAATATCAGTACTAGTATTATCAAGCGTGTGGGAGATACAGGATTTGTAAGGGAAGATAGTGACTGTATTTTCGACGAGCTGAGTTCTGATGTTGTGAGGGGGCCTTTGTGGGTAGACGAGAGTGGAAAAGAGTACGTTGTGGTGTGGTTCTTCAACCTCCCTGGCCATGCTTATATAAGCTTTTGCAAGAAAGGGGATACTCATTACACTGACATTCCTTCACTCAGTCAGAGGAATTTCAGTGTAATGAGTAATGTCAGTGTGGTCAACAACAGTCCCTTCCGCATATTTACCTTTGAGTATTCTGCCCTTTTTTTACTGCTTCTTCCTGGGTTTTTCGGTTTTTTTCACTAGAGCCGGAAGGACTGGTTTCAGAGAAACTTATCCTGTAAACCGAAGAACTAACCTTAAATGGGACGATATCACTAGAAGATTCAGATTGAGAACCAGTAGGACTGTCAATGATCATAGACTCATTCCATCTTAACCTACTACCAATATGACAGTTTGTAACTATACCAGCAACCCAACATGTTGACTTTCTCTCCGAACACCAGCATCCGTGAGAGTAGGAATCATAACCAATTGGTCGCTCTGATGATCCAAAGCAGGTTGAGAGGGAGATTCATCTGAATCATAACCAAAGACTAACCCTTTACGATTATCCACATCATGTGAGATAAGGGAAATAGGTTCAAGACTAAGATTGGACTTCTGAGTAAACAGAGATTTCTCTGCTTCACCCACCGATTTTCTGACTCTTTCTTCTTTTACCAATCTCTCTTCCCCATTTGATATCAACAGGTAGTGACGCATACCTTCCAGAACCTCAAGAGCAATAAAGGGGTGCCCAGAGATGGGGTTTGTACCAACTTGGTCTTCCTTTAAAACAATGAAAAGAGGATCCGATTCTGATAGGATCGGATTAGCTTTAGGTTTTTGAGAAGCGTGCGCCGTGTCTTGACGATTCTTAACCAAGATTGGGCAAAAATCTTTTTCATGAGATAATATCTGGCAATTGTAACATCTCTTATGCACTCTCTCATAATTGAACAAGATTTCTACGGATTTGTTGTGAGGGAGACCAATAACTTTTGATTTCCTCAGCGGTTTAGAAACATCAAATCTGATTTGCACACTTACATAATCATTTCCTTGGGCTCTATCAGGATCAAAAGCCACTTGAATAACTTGCCCAACTAATTCTCTAATGGATGTAATTGAAGGGGCTGTGTAGTGATTGATAAGGATGTTACGGATTTGCACCACATCATCGCAAACTGGAGAGAATCAGCAGGCGGGAACTCAGACCACCTCTCCACCACTAAGCCCCCATTCATTGTGAGTATGAAAGCCTTTTTGTAGAACTTCAACTAGGTCAAGCTCGTTCTGAAAAATAAAATGGAACTTTCCTTCGACAAAGCTATACCTCGAACCCTGTCGTACTTCTGCCATTTACTTGGTATATCGAACACTACACCAGAAACTGATAGACAATCCGGATTTAGTATTCTTCCAACCAAGCTAAGTTCATTCCTTTCACACGAACTGAAATCAGGTAGATCCGGAAGGACAAACAAAACTTCTTCTTCATCAAGAGACATAGCCATGAGGGCTTTATACATTGTTGTCATCTTTCTATGACACAATTAACCAACCGATACTCCGAGAAGCTACAGACAGACCAGATCTACCAAATCAACCGAAGCAATCGTGATTATTTCGGAAAATCTCAAGCGAACCCAGATCTACTATTCATTCTGTGAAGAACAGTTGAAAACCTAAAAACTGTGGATTAGATCGAGCAAATAAGGTTACCAAAATGAATAAAACAGGATAAAGAAACTGATGGGAAAAAGTTTTTCCCAACAATAGCTCTATATTCTAGAAGAACGGAGACTCTTTTAGAATAAGAGTCTTGAGCCCAAATAATTTATATATAGAAAAAGTGAGTTCGTAATTTAGGGAAGATATATTAGGAATATATTTATTTTTGACCATTATCATCAATTTTTTTATTTAATAAGAATTTCAAAATAGCAAATGGGGCAATTAGAATGCACGATTCAAAAAACTTGTGTATATATAGTTATGTGGATAGCCAAATTGAGTTATCGATTAAATACAATTTTTTTTAATTAGGGTTATTAATTTTTGAAAATATTTATAAATAATCGGAAATTCCCATTAAAATTTTGTTATTATATTTTTTTTGAAATTTGTCTTCCGTCACTAATGAAAATATAATAGAGTAGTAAAGATAACTGTGATTCTTTTTATGTAACTTCCCCCGCGCATACTCCGTGAGGCGTGCTTCTATCTTTTCATGGGCATTTCGCACTAGATTTTCACAGGAAACAAAGAAATAAACGTGAAGGCTCGGTTTTGATGTCTTTGTTTATTTTTTTGTTTCCTGTGAAAATTTAGTGAGTTTAGAAAGCAAAAAAAACTCATAATTTCAGTCTCGGGAAAAGACATCAAAACCGAGCTTTTGATTTCGAAGGTGTGGAATTAGTCAGTTGCATAACAACTCAGTGTTATTTGGGATTTTCGGCTGCTTAGTGGCTCTATTTATTTGTTTACTGTTATTTGTGATTCTAGATTCTCGAATATGGAGAAAAATCGCGAAGTTGTCAAGATTTGGTAAGAAATGCTTATTTCTCTCTGAATTTCTACGAGAAAATGGTTTGGGATTGTGTTATTAATTTCAGAGGTTTTAAACCTAAAAGGTTTTCATTTTGCTTGTCTGTGTTTGTTCTTTTCCAGGAACAGTTGATAAAGTCTTAAATTGTGGAGATTTTCCCTACACTTGATAAGGTTCCAAAGGTCATTGCAACTAAGTTTCAAGATATTATTTATTGCTATCTACAAACTAAAAAGAAGTCTCCCATACTGAAGATACAAGGATGTTTTAGCCGCGTCGGAAAAGTCTTCGATGATCAAGACAGACTTGTTTATTTATTTAAGGATTGCAAAGAAGCAAAAAAAACATATGTCTATTTGTAGGATCACCCTCTTTCCTCACACTGTTCCACTTCTTCGGATCTCATTGTTTTTGGTGGTGCTTCACTAACTGTTTTTATCAGGACAAAGGAAATATCGGGTTGTTTGGTTTCGTTTGTTGAGAATGATGGTGTTGTTAGGGACTACACTCCATTCACATTCAAGACTGTCCCTCGAGAAATCAACAAGCTCTACGTTTTCCATATCCGCTTTGGAAGTGCGGATTGTCATAATCGAAACGCGGTCTCTAAGATAGATGCAGAAGGGATACACCGTTTAACTCCAATAGACCATGAAGAGTGCTTCAGTGCCAATGTAAGTTTGATTTTTTATGTTATAATCTCCATCTTAGATTCTTAGTCATACTATTGATGTTGGCATTAACAACAATCGATTGCTGCTCTTTGTGCAATACTTTCTTCGAAGAGTGTGGTGGGCAGGAAATAAGGAGGCAAATGAGGCTTTCACGCAGGAAATGGTGAACTATGTGGATAAACTCGACGTCGATCGTGATATTACGTTCTTGAAGACTTGTGGATGGGATGTGTCATCATAAATCACAGTCCCTTTAAAGATTTTTACGTTTTTTTCTGAAAAAAGCGGTTCAGCTTCACCTCACTACAAGCGAAATTGTGGTACTTGCGAAAAACTCTCACAGATCTCAGGCCTTCAACCTTTGTAACATGGTATTGGAAGGTAACGATGATAATTCACAGGGAGATGAAATCTTATGCGAAATGCCCATGAGAAGATATAAGCACGCCTCACGGAATATGCGGCGGGAAATTTACATAAAAAGAATCACGGATAGCTTTATTTCTTTATTATATTTCCATTAGTGACAGAAGACAATTTTCAAAAAAGTATCATAGTAAAATCTTAATGGGAATTTCCGAAAATTTGTAAACATTTTCAAAAAGTAATGACCCTAATTAAAAAAAATTGTATTTAATCGATAATTCAATTTGGCTCTCCACATAACTATATATACACAAGTTTTTTGAATCGTGTATTCTAATTGCCCCATTTGCTATTTTGAAATTCTTATTAAATAAAAAAAATTGATGATAATTATCAATAAATATATTCTTAATATATCTTCCCTAAATTACGAACTCACTTTTTCTATATATAAATCAAAAGTAAATGCTTCTCTTATTTGGGCTCAAGACTCTTATTCTAAATTAGGCTCCGTTCTTCTAAAATATAGAGCTACTAGTGCTTTGGCACGTCTTTTGCACGGTCTTTATATAATTTGTATTTTTTTTATAACAAATTGAGATAGTGGGAAGGAGAAGTTTTTTTTTTTCTTCTATTTGGAAAAAAAAATTAAGAGATTGTCGATACCTTTAAAAATTTAAGAAAGTGAAAGTGTAAAAATTGGAAAGGACTCCATCAAATAATTTTGTATATCTGATGCCAAGTTTAATCTTTTATTATATTATTTTGAATTTTCCATGACTTTGTATTTAAATGTTAGCTATTTTAAATATGACCGCTTTGGCATATGTGTGTTTGTGTATATATCACTTGAAAGAGTCGGGGAACCTCTCAAAGTTTCAACGACCCGTAAAGAGGTTGAGACTTTCTGAAACCAACAATGTCTTCGATTTCTACGAGTGGTGACACAACTTTGTCTTTGTCAGATGCCATTTCCTTCAAATGCTGGTTTCCGTAAACGCATATGCTCAACGATTTCTTTTTCGGTGCATCAACCTTTATGTATTCGTCGAAGAAATTTATCAATTCGTCCTTCTTTAGCTCTCTCAGCGCAGCCACCTGATTACACAACAGCCCCCAACTTCATCGGTTGCAATGCAAGTACAATGGAAATAGGTGTTTTGTCTATTACCTCTGCATCTTTGCGGTTGAATTTAAGTGTCCCTTTTTGAATCTCTCCCCAGTAAAACCAGGATTCCTCGCTCAAGTTCTTGGGTTTTTCAAGCTTCATGTCTATCAAAGCTGTTACATTGCTCTGAGGAGCAAGTCATGTCGGTTAGTGGGATGCCTATTTGCACCACAGTGTATAGTTCCAGCAAAGCAGATATGATATATAATATCTGGTTTGGCCTTCTCACCTTAAATTCATCATCGCTCATCTTGTAAAGTTTACTCTCAAGATCCTTGAGTAGTGACTCGACCCTTGAATCAATATGTCCAGGACCCTATTAACAATAAACTCAAGGCGATTAATGCATTAACTAGACATTGTTACGCAAAGTCCGAGTGGCAGAGAGGCAAGACAGTTTGGTAGTTTTGGTACCTTTACTGAAGACTGAATAAAGAACTGTACTCCATAGACACCAGAGTCGTTTCTGTGACGCAGAAACATAATTATTTAATTTATGTATCAGCGAGAACTCAAGAGCATTCAAACGTATGAGAAATTCTTATGTACCTTCGAGAAAGTGAAGTGATGTAACCAAGTTGCTCGACTGTCCTAAGCTGGTAAAAAGTGGCTTGTTTTGCGACAAGTTTAAAAAGCTGAAGTTTAATATTCATGGAAAATTCATCTTGATGAACCTGTTCTTGGCAAACCAATTTCCGTTAGCAAGAAAACCAAGGTCTACAAGAAGAAACCTTCTACACTCAGGATGAGTCTAAGTACCAAGGTCTACAAGAAGAAACCTTCTACACTCAGGATGAGTCTAAGTACCAAGATCTACAAGCAAGCTTTATAAGACATGCAAAAACTGGTTGATGAGACCAATAAGATCTACTATATAATCTTGTCGCAAATATACCTGAATATAATGCACTAGAGCAGAGTTTACATCGCTGGGGTTTGAGCCTTCTTGATGGTAGAAGTATTTCATTCCTGTTCCGAGCTCTGTAACTCTGCTTGTCAGGATCTGGGATGGAAATAACGGACGACAGATAGGTTTTGGGTCGTTAAAGAGAACATCTTCAATATACTTGACCATTGACTCAGCTTCGCTCTTCTCAACATTTCCTGAAACGAGTTTCTAATTAATTATATCACTGACACAAAAACAAAAAGGACTAGAGACCAAAGACTATATCATACAGCAGGGATAATGTTGACACCTGCTATATAGCACTCAACGAATGTCCTCGATAACAACATTGGAACAAAATTCGCTAAGTCTTCAGCTTCCAAACAAGAAAGAGCATCTAGTTTCTCTGTCCAAGGCCAAGAGTGATCTTGTAATACCATTGAGCAGTAACCCATTGCTTGATGATATGGTTGTTGGAATTTGTTATTTTTGTATGCCTTTGTGACTGTTTCCTATCGTATAGGATAGGTTAGCAGGAAAACATGGATTATTCAACAAATCTGGTGCATTGCTTATTGGATAATATCTCTACCCATGTACAAAACCTTAAAAAAATGAGAGTCATCCTAATGTAGAAAGAGGGACGAAGTCTACTAATAAGGTTACCTTGATAACAGAAAACCTGTCGGGTTTAACTTCGAATTTTGCTATCTTCTGAATGATAGCTTCCAGTAAGATCCTCAATTTGTGATTAAAGCCAACAAGAGATAGCTGGAAATGAGAAACTGTAAGTCAAACATGAAATTCGTCGAGCAAAAGACACAAGAAAACGTCAGCATTTTGTACAAACCCACCTCAAAACCATTGTCTGAAAGACTTAATCCATAGTGAAGACCAGCAACCTGAGCATAATAAGCTGAAACATAGAAGTACAGATTGATGAAACAGTTTTCCTGATATAATAACATACTAGGAAGGCTTGCTCACCTAACTCTAGTTTTATTTCGTTCTTCATTATAACATATTTTAACTTGCCTTAAAAGAAATGCAATATAAAGCAAGGA